>CM067843.1:476054633-477474633 GCA_034509565.1 Triticum monococcum | reverse complement strand
GCGGCCCGACCTGAGACGGTCAAGTCTCTGTGCTTAAGTGTCATCCCTGGATCGGTATTGCTGACACACACAATACTCGTGGATTTATTGCAGAGTTCAATCACACACTTATTACATCGAGTGTCTCAAAAAGAGAGCTTATTACCATAATGGCTGAAGGCCATCTAAATAAGATAACTGCGGAAGCTTCGAAGATAAATGCGGCAAAACTGAGTACATGACAACGACCTAGCGCACCTTACTCCTCGTCTGAAAATTCTACAACAGAATATGTTGCAGCCTGTGTAGGTCAGCACATGGAATATGCTGGCAAGATAACACTATAGAGCAATGAAAAAAACAATAGGTATCACTACTTGCCTATATGGCTGGTGGAGGCTCTATAGTTATCATTTGCATAAAGCTAGTTTTTCCCTACAACAAAGGAATATATTTTATTTAACTACAAAGTTTGTTGAAAACATCGAGAAGGTAACCCCAACTCAATCCCAAAATTGAAAGTTATAACCCGACAAATTAATTAAGCAAAGTGATGAGATCAACATAATAATTCAAGTACCAGATACTCAAGATGTCCATAACCGGGGACACGACTAACCATGATTAGTTTATACACTCTGCAGAGGTTTGCACACTTTTCCCCACAAGACTCGATCTCCTCCATTAAATTTCTCGCACTACATGATGTTTGAGAGACGGATGACCGAGACACAGTCTTTTAGAAGCATTAACTCTTTATGATGGGTAGACAGTACCACTTTCATCCCCTACATCTAATAGTCTACCACTGAAAGAGGTCACACAACATACTCAACTATGCCAGAGCCCATAATGGCTTGTGGCTACACACAGAAGTTTCTAGCATGAATAATCTTATGATCCCTTTAAGCCTGGGTGGCAAACCATAGGATGATCACACGGGTTCCCCGGGATCTCCTTGGACAACACTGGTATATCCCAGGTACCCACAACCAATCCACCCAGATGTGTATTAGAGTAGCCACCTTAAGTTAAACCTTAGTTAACAATAACTCTCACATCTTTCATGAATTGTCTCAAAGCCAAACCACGTCTACGAGCATAGCATAGCAGTATAAGCATAACATAGAAACACCCAAGGTTTGAAGAAAAGGCAATAGGTTCCTACCTCATCAACTACTTCCCAAATACCCACATGTTATCAAATCCTACTCAATGCAATGTTTGAGGGTTGAAACTAATGCACAAAAACTTGGAAGTAAAAGGATATGATCAAAGTGTTACTTGCCTTGCTGATGATCGGAAAACCCTGGAGATTCCTAGTAGCAAGCCTCGCACTCCGGTAACTCTATCGTGAACAAACAATAGCATACATAAGCACTCAAGCATAAGATGCAAAGGTAAAACCAAAAAGAAAAGAAGTAAACTTAAAGTTCAAGTGAAGGGCTTCGAATTACAAAAAGAATCAATTAAATCGGAGATACGAAACTCAAACTACGATCAAAATAAGTTCAAATTTAAATCTGCTTGAAACCAAATTTTAAATATTCAAAATAATGTTTAAGTTGATTATCTAGATAGAGGGGAAGAAGACGAAGATTTTGGCGTTGGTTTCACTGGATTTGGACAAATGAGCAAAACATAGCGAAGGTTTGAAGATCAGGGACTAATCTGCGATAAAAGTAATTACGGATAGGTTCCTGGCCGAAAATGTACTAAAAAAACCTAACAAACGAGCCTTCGCTAAAAGAGACTAACGAACGAATTCATTCGCTAACAGAAAAGATCGGGTGAACGTTCGCTAATTAGCGAACTCTAAAAATTAAACTGATCTAAATGAATAAGCCGAAAAAACGGGGCGGCGGTTCGGTTTTTATAGCGATTCGGGGAGGAAGAACCGACGGCGGCATCTTGCTCCGGTGAGCGGCGGCAGCGGCGTCGGGCGGCATTGGCGGCGGCGGTGGCAGGCAGTGTCGACAGCGGAGTGGCGCGGAGTAGGTGGCTGCGGTGGCAGGCGGCGGAGAGCAGCGCGGGGCAGCGGTGGCTGAGGAGGAGGGGGCGGCAGGGCTCCAGCTTATAAAGGCTGGGGGAGGGGGCGACGGCGGCGGAGAGAGTCCGAGCACTACAAAAAAAGACACATCCGTGACATTTTGGGCCGAACGAATTTTTTTTTCTGTCATACATATGACACTTCTATGATGATAATTGTGACAAAACCCAGTATCATCATAGATGTGGTGGGCTCCTACTTCTTTGACAAAAAATCATGACAGAAAATGGGCTTTTCGTCCTGGACGGGCCGGAGATGCAGCTGCATGACATTCTTTGGGCCGTCCATGACGGAAAAAGCCATGGTAGAAGCGAGGGGGAGGAAAATTTCGGGGAGTTCCCAGTTACGGTGGGAGGTCGGGGGCCGAGCGATGCACGTTTCTCTCGTACACGTACGCCCGTGTGTGCGAGGCGTTGGGCTCTAACTGAACACGACCAATTGCACTGCAGGCTACACGTTTCTGAACCCGAGCAATCGATCGATGGCTGTTAACTGAACCCGATCGAGCGATTCCTTCGCTACTGCTGCTAACTGAAGCCGGTCGATGGGATGAACAGTGAGCGTTGCGCGGGGGTCTGGATGAATAGTGAGCGGTGGCGTTGCCTCTGGATGAACAGGACCGCGTGGTGTGGTGGAGGGCTGGATGAAAAGTAGACGGTGGAGGGGTGCCCGTGGAGGGGTGGATGAACAGGACCCCGTGGTGTGGAGGGCTGGATGAACAGTAGATGGTGGAGGGGTGGTTGAATAGGACCCCATGGTGTGGAGGGCTGGATGAATAGTAGATGGTGGAGGGGTGGTTGAACAGGACCCCATGGTGTGGAGGGCTGGATGAACAGTAGACGGTGGAGGGGTGGTTGAATAGTAGCCGGTGGAGTAGCGCGCGGTGGAGGCTGGATGAACAGGAGCCCGTGGAGGCTGGAGGAGGTCAACGATGGAGATGAACAGTATCCCGTGGAGTCCCGTTTTGCGGTACGCCACACCCCTCCCGATGAACAGGACCCCCGTTTCGACCGTAGCGCTCCAACACAAGTCCGTTTCGTCCATTTTACGGTATGCCACACCCCTCCCGATCAATAGGACCCCCGTTTCGACCGTAGGAGGTCCGTTTCCTCCGTTTTGCGGTACGCCAGACCCCTCCCGATGAACAGGACCCCGTTTCAAACGTGGCCGGTCGAACACAAGGCCGTTTCCTCTGTTTTGTGGTATGCCAGGCCTTGTTTCCATCGCCTGTTCCGTCCAAGCCCTCCTGATGAACACGACCATGCATTCCGTTCCGACCCAGCCGGTTGGCTCCCACGCGTTCTGTTGCCTCCCCATGAGCACGACGCATTCCGTTGCCTCCCCATGAACACGACACATTCCGTTGCCTCCCCATGAACACAACGATGACGCTGTTTCTCCGTTCCGACCCAGCAATGTACACGAGCCCTGGCCATACGAATGCGCGAGTAGGCGTTCGAGACCCCGCCCGTATGTACACATACGTGGCCGTATTGTCCTTCTTGCACCCTGGCCGTTGTACGTACGTGTACATGCTACGTGCGCGCCTCTACTACGACACATGCGCGCCTCTTCATCGACCAGTATGTACGTACACGTTCGTGACCAGAATGACAACGCTACGTACACTTCGACCAGGTGGGTCCCGACTGTCAGGCACTTCCTTGCCTGCGAAGATGTAGCTGGTGGATCCCAGCAGTCAGGGGCTGAATCATTTTGTTTTTTTGCCCAGACGCACTTCCTTGCGTGCGAAGATGTAGCTGGTGGTCCCAGCAGTCGGGGGCCTGGTGGGTCCCAGCAGTCAGGGGGCGAATCGTTTTTTTTCGGACGCACTTCCTTGCATGCGAAGATGTAGCTCGTGGGTCCCAGCAGTCAGGGGGGAATCATTTTTTTCGTGAAATACGGTGGCCCGTCCGGTGGGTCCCCGCTATCAGGTGGAGGAATAATTATTTTGCGCGTAATAAGGAGGCACTTCCTTGCGGCTGCCGTGGACCCAGCTGTCAGCCTCGCCACGTACTCTTCCGATGGAAGCCGGTCGTTGACCATGTTGACCACGCCGCGCCGAGAGCACCAGGGCGGTGGTCTGGACGACGGCAAGGCCTAGGAAGGGGACGACACGGAGCCGGGGAAGACGCAGTAGTGGATGCCTGCGCGGAGAGGAGTACGAGGGTTCACCGGTTCGGCTGCGGTGTGAGGCTGCCGTCGCCACACAATAACAGGGGGTGTGGGTGAGTAGAGGGATGGCCTGGCCAGCGGTGGGAGTAGTACGGGGCGGTGAGGCCTCCACGGCATCACAGCCGGCCACGGGAGGCAGGAGCACGCGACACGACCGGCGCTGCTTTCGGCGGCTGGAGCAAGAAGACCAGAGGTTGAAGAAGCACTACGGCCGTTGGATGGACATCGTACGATCACTGCAGCTAAAATCGTTTAAATTGACTAAGTTGACAAAGCCCTTGGTACGCGTTAACTTAGTAGGCCCACAACTCGCATTTGGCAGAGAATATATTGCCCATTTGCGATTTGTAAGAATGTACAACCAATTTTTTTAATTCTAATGGAATTTACTACAGCCCATTATAGTTTGTTAAAAGTACAACCCAACTTCTAGCTAGGACAACAATTAATAATTTCAAACAACCGCTCAAAACAGAATTCAAAAAAAATTCCCACATTTTGATGGGATCCGAAATATTTGTATCCGAAATTTCTAGTCAGGTTAAATATAATTTCAAAATAAAGTTGTATTACGTTAAAAATCAATTAAATATTACGCGCGCAACAAGTAATGAAATTAAAAATTTCAAATTCCAAAAATAATATATTTTTCAAACTAATTACGTGTTTGGTGCATAGTAATTGTCCAGTTATTATAATTACATCCCATTTATTATTTCTTAAAGTCCATTTTCTTGTTAAGCCTAATGCATACCTCCTAGGAAAGTTTGCAGCCCAGCGGGGCGAAGAATAACAAGTTGACCCGGATATTGTGTACAACTATCGGCCCAGTTGCATTGCTGATGTTGAAAAAAGCTATTTTTTATACACACATTAAAAAAATTGTATAGCTAAGGAACATTTTTTATACACACATTTAACAATTTTTAAATACATGATTAACACTTTTTAAAACATATTTTTTAGTCAATAGTGGGCCCACAGCGAGCGGAGGAGGTCACAATACACATATCTTTTAAATACATGATTAACACTTTTGCAAAAACAATTAGCCCACAGCAAGCCAATTAGCTCCAGTCGGCCCACAATGGGCCGACAGGGGCCAGTCGACCAGCTGTAGGCCGACTGGAATCCAATCTGCCTGCTGTGGGCTGACTAGGCCCAGTCGGCCTGCAGCGGGCGGACGGTGTATTATTTTTGAAAAAATTTTACCCAGCATAATATTTATGAAAGTTAATAAAAATGTATTATTTAAAAAATAGCGAAAAAGGCCTGTGTAGTACAGTACAACCTAACATGGTTACTCAGCCCACATTCAGCGACGCCCGAAAGGCCCAAACAAGGCTTCTGTACAACTTTTTGAAGTCACTGAGCTCAATTAATAACTTAAGAAAAAAGTTAGATCACAGTGGAACCTAATTAAAAGTTGTCACGAGCAAATAAATAATTCAATGGGTCCCACTTGTGCGTGTGCGCGCGCGCGCGTGTGTGTGTGAGAGAGAGAGAGACCCATTGGCTGATGCTCGTAAATACATCTTTCAGCCATATGCATTGCTGATGCTCAGTAAAATCTTATATAGTTGACACAATCATATAGAACATCATAGCACACTGAACTTGCATACAAAAATTTCACGCAGGCGGCACAATCAGGATGGAAGCAGTGGATCGCTACGGGAAGGGCTATGTTGAAACCAACGAAGTCGTACATAACGGTTCATCGTCTTTATCAATGACAGGGAAATATCTTGAATGTTGTGCAAAGAAAACAGACACACAACACAATAAGTCCTCCTAGCACATTAAGTTGACGTACAACCCTTTCTAAAAAAAGTTCAGGTACAAAATTAGAACAGGTCACAATCAAATATACTGGCATATCAGTGCTTCATACCCATAGCTCGGATTTAACTAGTATATAACAAGATTCAGTTGTTACCTCAAATTAGAGCACATCCAGGCAGCCATCCTTGCCTATTCTCCCAAAGAAGAAGTGGCCTCCGCCGCGTGATGGAGTAGGCCCCGTGCCATCCATCGTTCCGAGCAACACGGGGAAAGTCTGACGTTGACTCCTGTAATGGACGTCGTCGACGGACCCTAGCACCAGTGGCGGTGGCAGGACTTCGATTGATGGATTGACCACTTCTTCGACATGCACGAACACTCGATACAGGTACATCCCTAACGTGGTCTGCGGCGGCCTTGGTGGCGACGAGTAGTACAACCCCGGTTCCTGCACCGGTATCTCAACACCAATCACCTTCGGTATGGTGGACGGCTTTTTCATCCATGCCATAACCGTCAGAGCCCAGCTATCTAGAGGAACAAACATACTTACGAGCTCACCTCCAATGTCATTGATAAGCTCATTCATGGACTCATTGTTCCAAGCACGCCGAGGCATGCCGTGGAAGGTAAGCTTTGTTTAAAACTCAAGCTCAGAGGGCACCGAGGCCCATCCTGGGTGCCACCGATCAAAGCTCACCAGCACGCCATCCCAGAACAAACGCCGAGAAGATTCGAACACACGACTGCAGTCGAAATTTGTCCGGAACCTAACGAATAAATCAGTCGGTGGCGGACATACTTCGACGAGCAAGTCACTTATTTGGATGTCGTGCGCAATGCCAAGAGCTTTGACAAGATCATCCGGCGAGACAGGAGGCCGGTCGGCGTTGATGGTTACCATCAGCACTTTACCTGCAAACTTGTCATCAAGCACCGCCATGCCACTTCTGAGCGATAGCACCCAGCGACCGAAGGCAGGACGGACCTCAGGGTCTCCGGCTCGGAGATCTGCGTTGACCGGTGACATGATAGTGCGCTTGAGTACAGGGAGTACAGGAGGGGGATTTGGGGGAACTGGAGTAGGAATCGAGATTCCAAAGGTGGTGGAGTGGCGGGAGACCGCAGATGAAAAGGTAGCATGAATTTTGAGCACGCGCCAGTATGCTCTCGACGCGCAAGCGCACGAAAACACCGGTGGCGCCCACATGTCGGCCTAAGAGTCCTTATTCATTCTTTTTTGGAGAGCCCGACCTTTTTTTTCCAGGATCTTTTGAGAGCCCGGCCTGAGAGTCATAATTGACCTGTTTGGCATTGTGTTACTACTCGGCCCATATTCAACGACACCTCACTGGCCCAAACAAGTGTACGTCATCGAAAAGACAGTGAGCTCAAATTATATAACTTGAAAAAAGGAGATATACTCTGAACACTGGAGAATGGTGATGCCCTCATTTAGCCCACCAGTAGTTCATGACAATAAACAGTTCGAAACAACGATATATACAACATTCAAACACTGACTAGTGACTGCTACTGACATAAACAACAAGACATGATAGTTCATAAGAAGTCTTGCTACACCACCAAAACGCACCCATCTGCAGCGCTCAGACTCCCATGATCCAGATGAGAATGACATTCTAAACAGAAGCAACTATTACATAGTAAGAGTGACATAGACGAGGATGACCAAATGACAAGGAATATGCATAACAAAAGAAAGAACTACCCATCCAGAACCAGCAGCAAAGACAACAAAGTCATTCGAAGAGATGATCCAACACCATCATAATTTGCAGCCCCGCTTCAGCGACCAGTGATCCGGAGACACCAGTACTCCACCCTTTCGATGCAATAGCCCAATTACCTATCAACCTAAAGGCTCGAACCACATCACTGCCTGTCATAATTGAGACATCCAAGGATCAAAGTTAATCCGGATGCCTATGTCATTCTCACCTTCTTTTGGCTGCATGCTGTATCATTGACAATCAGGGGAGTTTGCTCCCGAACTCCTAGGGCTCGCCGTGTAGACATAGTTTTCCATAGCAAACAGAGCCTCTCTGCCATCAAGGTCCTTGCCAATGGTGATCTCCTGGTTAACCGGATAATTGAGTCCAAGAAACAGAGAGTGTGAACCAAGGCTGTTTACCCGCCTCCAACTAAAAAATCCTAAAGGCCCCAACAAGCTGGTATCCTGCTCATAGACCTAACAGCCACTGTCCGGATACTCATGTATTACACGGTGCTTGTATACAGTGGGGTTTTTGCAATATAACTTTTCCGGCTCATGTGTCCGAATGATCATCAGTCTTTTGCCGTCATCTGATCGAGTGAGGAACCAGTTGTGCTTCCCTGTTTTTGGCAAAGGTGGTGTGATTACACAGGGCAGTAACTGTAGGGACACTGCATCATATCAAAAAGGACATGCATTGTTAATGTAAGATCAACATTGTTCAGAGTATGAGTAGGATAATTCAAGAAACAACATTGATATGTCCCTGTTGGAACTGGGAGGAAAATATAGGGAAATGTATATTGGGTTCAAAAATATAGAAGTGCCATGCATTGTTATACTCATGTTATCTCGCAATCGATTCTTCACAGGAAACTACCATGTCATGCATGTTATGTAATCATGTTCTGTGCTCACAAACAAATTCTTCAAGGTAACTAACAGACCATGCACTGTTATATACTCGTGTTCTTTGGGCAAATTTTTTGTGAGGATATTATTCTAGCCATTGATTGCTGAAGGGCGAATATAGGTATGTACACATGGTAAGCATTGCAGGATTTCACTACTTCCAAATATAGAGTTCTCCATATGCACATTTACTTCCCTAATGTATGGTTAGATGAAACCAACAGTGTGGTGCATGTTTCTACATCATGAAAATGAGGAAACTAACATGGCCATTGATACACATTCATATTTAGTAGTAGTATATAGATTACTGTAAAATAAGGATAATATCCATATATTCCTAACCGTTTGATTATTCAGGGTACAAATTGGCTGTAATGACATGGTCACAATTGCATGAATTAACTCATTCCAAATATAGCTGATTTACGGCGTCTCTAATACATTGCCATAGTTCTACTCAAATTCTGCTCAAACAGAGATATGCCAATCATCACAAAAAGTTCAAACAGTGTCATGGCGTCATCATTAACATGAGAGGAAACAACTTACATGCACCGTCCCAGCAATACGTGGTGCCATCTGCTTTGTCGATCGCGTAGATGACGCCATTGTGTTCAATAGCATCACAGAAGTGTGTATCAGCTTTGACGATGATCCACTGCGAGCTGAGTTGTCTCCAGCTAAAGAAGGCACCGGCGTAAAGATAGGCGAGTCCGCGGTCGAACAAGGCAATTAGCTTGAAGTCTGCATAATTCGCATGTCGTGTGGGCACTTGGCAAATTACAATCTTCTGCAAAACAAGGTCCGTCCAACTGACATAGTAATCTAGATGACTTGGACCGCGATGGTAATACTCTATATAATCCAACGGAGGAAGGGTAATCTCATGGGAGGTCTGGAAGTTCACGAGCACCAACTTTTTACCGTCTTCTCTGAAGGCAGCCATCCAGTGGGAGTTCATGCCGACCCAGTACATACCTACCAAGAAGTTTCGGGCGATGGTGATCGGATCGATGTCGAGGGAAATGATGTACGGCGACCCACTACATACCTGCAAAGAAGTTTCGGCTAATGGAGATCGGATTGAAGTCGAGGGGCATCATGCACGCCTCGGTATCTTGGTGAGCCAATCTCGCAAGACCAGATAGCAGCAAGCAGGGTGTCTTGGAAAGCTTAGGCCTCGCTTCGACGATGGCCGTGTGCATGTCCCTCGAGCATGCAGCCAGCCACAGGGCGCTCAACATATCCATACACGAACAACAGAGGTCGAGGATGTCACTGGGGAGATTGCTCCAATTGCGGCTCATATGGATGCTGCGCGGTTCGCGTTCGGCCATGGTGGAGTTTGGAAGGGGGCTTGATTTACGGGGGAGAAGGATGTCGGTGCTGGAGCGGCTAGCGAGGGAATAGTGGTACTAGGGGAGGCGAGTGAGGCGACGGTACATGGGGGCACAGTGAGATGGAGATGGAGAAGGAGATGGAGATGGAGTGGTGCTATGGGAGCGGAGAGGGAGACGAGGCAAGGCGCCAATGTGCTGTACAGCGGCGGTGACAGACTGCACTGTGCATAGGGTGAGGCTGACTTTGGTAACCCGAACACGCCGCCTGGACTAGTGTCAGGCGCAGGGTGTTGTCACTTCACCGTGAGGACCGGATGAATACTATTTTGACCATCAAGTGTACCACAGTTGTACTACTACTACTACTACTACTACTACTACTACTACTACTACTACTACTACTACTACTACTACTACTACTACTACTACTAGTACATGAGTACTCCGGTATTGTATAGCGTAAATTGGTCTCCCGTGCTAGCATGCCTGTTCACTACATCGTTCAGGTATCATCCATATTGCGAGCAAAACCAAATTCTCGTGCATGCCCAATCAACACTCTGCCGCGAAGCATGCAGTGGTCGTTTTGTTTTATCAAGGACGGCATGCAGATCGTTCCACACTTGAGAAGAGGAAAAATGGAAAGGTAGATTGCGGCAGTAGAGGAAGAGAACGCTGGCTAACGAGGCTGGGAGGGGATCGAGCAGGAAGTTAATGCTCCACGCCTAAAGTTTTTGGGAAAACCTGATTTTCATAAGGTGACTTATACTCACCTAAACGGAGGGAGTATTCCTTAACCAGAGAATGTTGTGTCTCCCACTCGCCCGCTCAAAAAAAACTACGACACATTTTTTTATCTGTTTGCATAGGTCACACCTATCAGGAAGGATGGGCACGTACACGAACATGTACGACTCATCAGTCTACCCGCATAGCCTTTTCGTTTAGTCTACCTAGCCGTCTAATCAACTGCCTGCATGCCACTTCTCCCATTTACTTCTCCATGGGGAACCGATTCTCCTCAGCTTCTTCACCTCCCCTTCGTCTTCATTTGCATCCAAACCCCATTGCGTTCACATTGTTCTAACCTCTTTAAATAACCATCTACTACTTCAGTTAGACTAGCCATCTAATCCTAATTCTCCAAACCATAGCCCTCCGTTCCAGCGGTTCCAAATGGCGATAGAGATCGAGATGCACATTTTTAGCGTCCAACATGTCCTCGTTGAAGGCTCGGTGCGCATAGTTCCCACCGTCACCGTCCACCCAAGGGTTGTTCGGCAGTGGATCAACAATGTATCCAACTCCCTCGAAAAGGTAGAGACGAGGGTCATTGGTCTCGACACAGAGTACACGGAGCGTGCCCTTGGGAAGATCCAGCGCGCCGCCGTCCTTCAGCTGTGCTCCGAAGATGATGTTTTGGTGTACCACATCATACACTCGCCCTGCATACCAGGTGAGCTTCACGATTTCTTGTCTCGGGAGGACGTATACTTCTATGGGGCAGCCATCGAAGGGGACAAACAGAAGCTGGAGCCGTACAACCTTGATTTGAATAGCATCGCTGACCTACAAACCAGAATCAAAATTCCTGTAGAAGTTTGTGATAAACAGACACCATCCCTATTCGACGTAGCAAATTTTGTGCTCGGTACAAATCATCAGAAGGGTGACGAGACGGTGGCATTAAGGTCGTCTTGATGGGAGAATTATCCCTTGACGTAGGAGCGGATAAAATATGCTGCCCTCGATGCCCGTGTGAGTTTCGAGATAGCTGCAAGGTCCAAAGAGCTTGTTGCGAAGCCGTCTCCCACGGAGAACGAGAAGAAGAAGAAGAAGAAGAAGAAGAAGAAGAAGAAAAGGCTGCACCAGCAGGAGGGCATAATGGATGGATGAACTATTTCCTCTCTTGTAAAAAAATTATTCCCTCTCGGTGTATATTGATATAGATGGACTATTTCAATGGTGTGCATGTCTTTGGAACAAAGTAGTAGCATGGGTCCGCTTGACTATAAGGAACTATTTGTCCGCATATATAGCTTTCTCTTCTACTCCTTCCAGTGATCGGTATGCAATGCATGTGCCCGTAGACATGACAGCTTGTCCATGGATGTTCAACTACGACGACCATCATGTTTCATCTCGCGATTCCCACGACACCTCTCCAACCCATGGCACCACGCCCCCCCGACGTGCGCCTCACCCCTCTTAGCCGCACTGCCCCTCTGCCTTTGTGTGAATGACATGTGGGCCACCTAAAATGCGGCGAGCATCAAGTTTCTACCACAGCCACCCGCGATTCCCACAACGCCACTCAAACCCATGAAACCAAATGTCCCCCGACCTGCGGCTCACCCCTCTTGGCCCCACTGCCCCTCTGCCTACGGGAGCATTACATGTGGACCAGTCACCTATCGGGTCCACATGTTATTGACCCAAAGGTTGCATTACATGTGGACCAGTCACCTATCGGGTCCACATGTTATTCATGCGGTGGCACGTTGCATGGCTAATCCCAATGTTGGACAAAGGTTCTACGGGAACGGTTTCACCGTTGTAAATGTTGTGCAAATTGATGTTGGTACCCTCCCGTACATATGCAAGCCAATCTCCACTCGCACCGAGCCTAACCTGTGAAACAGTGGGTAGGGGGAGAATTAGGAAATGGACACGAAAGTAGTCTTTAGAATGCATTTACTATGTGATCAAACTCATCTTACCTGCTCATCGGAGGAAATCCGAGTGCCCCTCAACGTCGGCATCTCAAGGGGCGTCAACTTGCAACTACGGCCACGCTGTGCTGGAGAGAACCCCAAGGAAACATCCTCGTGTGTTCCACGGAACATCAAGATGCATTTGTATGAGTAGTTTATCTTGTGAGAGAAAAGGATGAACGAGTGAAGGCCTCTAAAGATAGAGATGGACACTACTACTACGAATGTGCTGGCTCGCGCGTTGCAATGGATCCAAAGTGGTAGAATAATACTTGTTCACGTGCTTGAAATATAAACACTCTAGTTTTGATATACATGTGTCAGCAGACATGACAGCTTGTCCATGGAAGTTGAACCACGGCAACCATCACGTTTCTTGTTTCTACCACTAAGCCACTGAAGTTCGGTCCCGTGGGCCCCGAGAGGGAAATGTAACTCCCGCGACAGGCCTTGTGGTGCTCCCGCAGTGCGAGCTCGTGCCAAAACTTGAATTTGTTTCTTACTACTACCAACTAGTACTAGTAAGGTACACGTGAATTGCACGCATGAGATTCTGGTGGTTTGTGCATTATGCTTCTACGGGGCTGTTTGGTTCTAGGACTAGCATTGCCACACTTAGCCACACATTTTTGCCAAACTTGCCTAAGGTTAGTTCATCAAAATGAGAGCCACAAGTTGGCAAGCCTAAGGGAATCTTGCCACACTTTTCATGTGTATGCCATGTGGGGCCCAAGTGTGGCTTGCCTAAGGTGTGGCTTGGACCAAACACTCACCTAAGTTGGTCAAACTTGCCTAACCTTAGGTGTGGCAATCTTTGGCAAAGTTAGTCACAAACCAAACAACACCGTACATGTGGAGCTTTCTGGATTCTAACATGTGGCAAAATCTGGTGGAATGTAAGGTTAGGCAAGTTTGATTAACTTAGGCGAGTGTTTGATTCAAGCCACACCTTAGGCAAGCCACACTAAGGCCCCACATGACATACACACAAAAATGTGGCAAGATTCCCTTAGGCTTGCCAACTTGTTTCTCTCGTTTTGAAGAACTAATAACTTTGCCTAAGATTAGTTGTGGCAAAGTTAGGGTCTGTTTGATTCAAAGGATTTTCATAGGATCTTTGAAGGATTAGAATCCTTAGGAATTTTTCCTACGTTGGTTGTTTGATTCGTAGGATTGAATCATGTAGAATATTTTCCTAAGGATTCATTTGTACTACATTTCATAGGAATTCTAACATGCACTCCAACCTCTTGAAAGAAATACTTTGTTTTTCATGTGACACAATCAAACAAACTCAAATCCTATAGGGATCCAATGAACATGCCATTCCAATCCTACTTTTTTCCCATTCATGTGTTTATGCAATCCTATGAATCAAAGAGGCCCTTATTCATGAATTAAGTTCAACCATGGAGTCTTCTAGATTATACATGTGGCAGAATCTGGTGGATGATATCCAGCGGCCAGTAGTGCTCGGATTTGCCATCTTTGTACCGTCGGATTGGCTTCATCCAACGACCAACTTTCAAAGTTTTTCACACACTATATAGGGGGTATAGATATAGATGTGCCGGTCCATTGCAATGGACCCAAAGTATATATATCTATTTAGTGCAGTGCACTCTAAACACGTTATCTATTTATTTTTCTCTAACCTTCCGTAGCCATGCAACCAAGCCACATAAGCTTCATGGGTGCCCCCCACATCATATTATTCATACTACGTTGATTGAAAAAAAGATAAATCACCCAAAACAAGATCTTCCCATTTTTTGTTCCTACGATGTTGTGACGTGCACGTACCTACTAGTTCTATAGTGGTAGTACTAGTAATATGGTATTAGGAATACAAACTTGGTACTAGTAGGAGTAGTACTAGTATGGAATGCTCCTACTCTATCAATGAGCCCCGTCTGACACCAAATTTCTTGGCTTCCGTGCTACAGCTAGATCTTCCCCTCATTTATTTTTTCCAACCCGGCAGCGGGCGGGGTGTCGGTTTGCTCAACGACGGTCCCACATGAAAGTGAGAATGCTAGGCAACACGCCTTCCCTAAGCCATGTGTCGTGCCGGAGGGGCCGTGTTGTACTCCTGATTCCCGGTCGTGTGGGGGTGCGACGCGAGAGCGACAGGCCTTTTCCTTTTACCAGCAATGTGCTCGTGCGTTGCGACGGATCCAAAGTAGTAGAATAGTAGTATTTGTTCACAAACTTGAAAGAAATCACTATTGTTTTGATATACTCCTAATATATTACTCCCTCCGTACCTAAATATTTGTCTTTTTTGAGATTTCAAATGGACTATCACATACGGATTATATAGACATATTCTAGTGTTTCTAGCAAGATGCCCGCGCGTTGCACGAAGTTGATGGAAAAGGTAAGCACAACTTATAAATTGATGGATGGAGTACTAGTTACAGTGATGCATATAATTAAGCAAAGGGATCGCACATGTCGGTATTGACTAGAATGAGAATGCAACAACACAATAGGAATTAAGGCCACGATGATGCGATTGCAGTGGTGGTTACAGAAGGCAAGAAGAAAGATGGATCCATGAACGTACGACCTCCTCCTCCTCAACTTAGTGCTCTGGGCCACCGACCGGTGGCTAAGGAGCGGCGGCTTTTGTGGCGAGGTCGAGGTTCTTCTCAGCAAAGGCATCCAAGGCTTCCAGCCAGTTGAGGAAGGCCAACGTCGTAGCGTCCTCACTAGCCTTGTAGATACCTATGTACATGATTTCCTCATACATGTGGATGTGTAGGTCGACGAATTCTTGCAGGGCGAGGCGCCTCGCGGCGAGCGCGACCTCCAGGTGGACATTCTTCGTGGCGTCGGCGGGCAGTCACAGGGCCACCAGTGCTTGAAAGAGGTTCCGACCATGGAGGCTGATTAGGGTGGCAGGCAATGAGGAGCCCGGGCGCGCGGGCTGGAGGAGTACGGCGATGTCGTCCGCGAGCTTGTTGAGGACGGTGAACTTGTTGCTGGTGGCAACGATCATCTGGTCCAACTGAGAGTCGTAGTTGGCATCGAAGGCGGCCATCCACCAGCCGGTCTCCAACAACGTCTGGAGATGATCCTCGGTGCCATGCCGCAGGCCGGCGTCGTGGACCATCTAGCGCAGCCGCTGGCCGATCACGAGCATCACCGCCATGGGTCTGGAGTGAGCTCTTTTGCACTTAGTGTAGGTGCTTAGGCAAATGCTTAGGTGCGTACGATGTGGTAGATGCATTGGAATGGAGGGGCACCTTTATATGAGGGCAATGAGGGCAAACTACGTTGCATTCACATCGAGCAGTCTCTTTTCCCGGACCTCCTCCCATTACTTCCCTCATGCATTAATTGAAGAAGGATGCATTGGCCGTTCAACATATCGGGAACCGCTACTCCCTCCCTCGTCTGCATTAAAGCCGTATCGGGAACGGCACCGCCCGCTATCAAATCGAATACTCCCTCCGTCTAGGTGAGTACTCCCTCCTTTCCGGTTTATAAGGCTCAATTCAAAAATCTCATCAACCAAGGTAGATGATGAGTGGTGGAATATTTTTTTGTAGTTTGCAAAAGCACCCAATTAATGCTCTTGTTTTCCTCAAAAAATTATGTTTACGAATGCATTAATTGCAATGCATGCATGTATAAAGTGCATGCATTGGTCAGTTTTCTCTTAATACTTGCATGCAATGATTTAATGCACCTTAAAGTCTGAACATGTGATGGGGAACAACCAAATTGAGCCTTATAAAATGGAAAAACTAAAATTTTGAGATAAGTCCTATAAACCGGAAAGGAGGGAGTATTAAGTCATCTTACGAAAACCAAATACTAAACACATAGGCGTGGTGCATCAACTCTCACGTTGTTTCTTATTTTTTGACATAAATAGAGGAATCAACCAAGAAGAGATGTGGGGCTTGTATGCTTTTAATGACTTGAGACTATCAAACATGACATGCAGTGGTCAGTTCGTTGCACAAGAACAAATACAACCCACGTCAGCACACACGCATCTTATATAGCATCACATCCAATGGCTATAAAAGATGAATGAGACCAAATTATATCTCATCTAGATGAGTTCTAGTAAAACTGTATTAATAATACTTAGTACTCCTGCGCCATGTATCATATATTAGTATCATGTAGTACTTTATTTATTTATGAGGTATCCAGATAGCACTGCACCGCCAAGAAAAGAGGGTAACATCAAAATTATGGACTACTTTTTTGAGTATGTTGGTAAGGTCCGGTCATAGTCACTTGTTGAAATCTCTAAAAAGAAAAATACTCCCTCCGTCCGGAAATACTTGTCATCAAAATGGATAAAAGGAAATGTATCTAGACGTATTTTAGTTTTAGATACATCTCTTTTTATCCATTTTGATGACAAGTATTTTCGGACGGAGGGAGTAGAAAACAGAGTTGGTGATGATGGTGTGCGTGCCATCCTGCAATATAGGCCATCGGATTTATATCTAACGGATAGGAAAGAAACTATGGCAATTTTGCAAAAATATACCCACACGTCTCTCCACATTCGCAAATAAGGCCTTCCCTCGTTCAACCTTTTCTCTCACAAGATAAACTACTCATACAAATGCATCTTGATGTTCCGTGCAATGCACGTGCAGCTAGCTTATTTCTTTTAAAATAGTTACTGCGATAATTGGGTTGAAGTGATATATTTTATGTCTGCCCAGAATGATTTCAGATTCACTAGTAGTAACAAAGAAAAGGTTGCCTTGTTAATTAACAGAAAGCAGGGTGAAAACTATCACATGAGGCTGGTAAAATCAAGGCACACTCGGTTCAGCGTCATCGTCACTACAGCTGTGCGCGCGTGAGAAGTCTACATATCGAGGGGGCTATCGAGCGAGGCACCGAGACACAATGTTTGAGAGAGAAACCAATTGACAGATTATGATCAGATCGAGTTGCCACCCTTCTGCTGTCATTGTTGGGGGGGGGAGAAAGACGTATCGAGAGTGTGCGCGGTAGGCACAGCGGCACGACTAGCGAGTGTGTGTGTGTGTGTGTGTGTGTGTTTGAAAGAGGAGTAGATAGATTATTATCAAGATCGATGTGCCACCCTAGTCCTTCGGTGCCGGGTAGTGTGTGTGTGTGTATGTTTGAGAGAGAAGCCAATCGATAGATTAGTATCAAGATCGAGGTGTCACCCTACTCCTTCGGTGTTGGGAAGTGTGGGTGTGTGGGGGGGGGGGGGCAGTGACACTCACATATCTCTACTCTTATAAAAAACAGAGTTGGTGATGATGGTGTTCCTGCCATCCTGCAATATAGGCCATCCAATTTATATCCGATGGACAAGAAGGAAACTATGGCAATTTTGCAGAAAGATACCCACACCCCTCTCCGCATTTGCAAATAAGGCATTCCCTCGTTCATCCTTTTCTCCCACAAGATAAACTTCTCATACAATTGCATCTTGATGTTCCATGCAACGCATGGGCATCTTGCTAGTAGGGAGAAGAAGTTTGTGTGACACATATCTAGCTATATTAAGGGATAGGTAGATAGCATATGTGTGAGAGACATTAGTGGCTGTGGGTGGGCGGAATTAAAGGGGTGGGCGTGTTAGACATAGAGAGCGTGTGTGTTTCTGTGTGAGAGACTTGTAGGACGGGGTAGAAAGACGAATTTAACCCTGACGGAGGGAGAGAAATACACGAAGTGCGCTTGTGTGATTCCGATGCCCACAGGGAAATGAGATATGTATGCGTGTGAGAGAGATTGCACAATTCATTCACGTATCACTATCTAGCGATCGTGGATGTGCATCGCTTGAACACAAGTCAATATCTACTTCGTATCGTGGCCAAAGGTACAATATCGATTCAACGCTATAAGGATTGGACACTCACATATCACATTTTTTCTATTTAAATAAGCGTTTTTAGTCGTGCATGCCAAAGTTACAGTGATGTTTCTTCAAATAACCAATGTAGCTATCATGAACATGCACCATTGTTACTCCTGCATTCAAATTCATTAGTCTTGGATGATTTAAGTTTCTATTTTGAAGTAGTATATGTAATATTCATATATGAATTCAATGGGTACGCAATTTATGAAATGGAGGCTATGTAATCATATGAGGTAACACTTTTAAGTAGCTGACTACAATATCCATTTCTTTTGTGCGCCTCTACACTAACACATCAATGCATTATGTTTAAAGTAAATAACCAATGGCACTAAATTATCTATTTACACAAGAAATACATAGCCTGAGCGTTTGATCCCTTTTTTGTGAACGCGCCACTACACCCGTACGATTGGCCGCGCCCGTGTGAACGTCCAAGTTATCGGCGCATCATCCCGAGTTATTGTCTTTTTTCTGGGGTGGACTTCACACTAGTTATTAACTGCTGACGCGTGCCCCATGTACACAGTCTAGCATGACCTTCCCGCTAGCACGGTCCAAAATTAGTTGAAACTTGATACGAACGATCCCGCGGGCGGCAAAATCTCCCGCCTCCTTCTAAAATTACCGCCACCTTAGTCTTTAGCATGCGAAATCCCCCTTTTGTCCTTGGTGCACGGAGACCAACAGTTACAATACCGCCCTCATCTACATGATAGGTCGGGGCTGCTTTGGTAACTTCCGGTTCCCCCACTACACGGCACCCCCATTTCCTCTCCCACTACCGCAAAAAACGACTAACTCCACAGCACCAGAGCATCTTACATCACGCCGTCCGTACTTCATCGCCCTTTCTCCCCTTCCCTCTCGAAACCCTGGACTGCTCATCCACCGGCGTACCGTAGCCCATTCACTGCTAGCGGCGTCCACCTCGCCGGATCTGCTTCTGCGGCCGCATCTACCCCTCCCACCTCCCCTAGAAACAAGTAGACTGCTCATCCACCACTGTACCTCGCCGGATCTGCTTCGCCGGTACTCTCGTCAACCGCCGCGCATCTGCAGCGGCTCATTCGTACTCCCCACCAAAGACGCTTCGTCCACACCCCCCGGAGCCGCCCCACCGACGCCCCCATCAACGGCCTCTGATCCTCTTCGCCGACACCTTCCTCAACCCTACCGGAGCCGCTTCACCGACACCTTCCTCAACCCTACCGGAGTAGCTTCGCCTATACCATTCTCAACCCTACCGGGGCCGCTTTGCCAACTCACAAGTCCACGGCCTCAAATCCGCTTCTCGCACCCTCATCCAACCTACCGGAGCAACTTCTGACGCCCCATCCATGGCCGCAGATCCGCATCATCGACAACACCCTTAACCCAACCACCGGAGCAGCTTCTGACGCCCCGTCCACGGCCGCAGATCCGCATCGTCGACACCATCCTTAACCCAACCACCGGAGCAGCTTCACCTACGCCCTCGTCCACGGCCCTAGATCCGCTTCACCCACACCGTAGTCCACCCTACCGGAGCCGCTCCACAAACACTCTACTCGACGGTTCTAGATCTCCTTACCGGACTCGACAGCCAGCGCAGCGTCATCACCCTCGACATTTCTAACCTGATTCCCACAGTCTGGAGAGATGCCAAGCACCCTCCACGGCCTAGGTACTTGTCACCTTTAAACCCGTCCAGCATCACCTGCCCGATGTACTTCAAATATACTAACCGGTAGCTGTTACCTGTTATGCAGCTGGCAAAAACTACAAGGACGATGTTTCTTCTAGATCTAACAACTTGGCAAACCAAGATCCTGGACTGAGGCATTGCTATGATCTTGTAAGCGCGTCTCTCTCTCTCTTGTATTGTTCTGTGCCTGCCAGCGTGCTTTGCTAGGATTTTCGACCAGTAATCCCTTTATGCAGACAATGATTTCTACTACTGGATGCTAAATTAGATATGTAGATGTCATACATGATACTACCTCGTACCTCCGTTCCTAAATATAAGTCTTTCTAGAGATTCCACTATAGGCTACATACGAAGCAAAATGAGTGAATCTACACTCGAAAATGCATCTATATACATCTGTATGTGGTCCATACTGGAATTTCTACAAAGACATATATTTAGGAACAGGGGCAGTACATTACACAAAATGGTAGGTGGCATGTAGGCATTCCAGTGCACTACATTAGGCTCCCTTAGAGTGCCTGCTAGTCCAGCATACAGAGTCATGGCTAGTTTATGGTACGCACACAATTGTTAATTGGTGGTTTAAATATGCGCAAGGGATATGCAATGTAGTATCATGTAGAGATGTCTGAAATTAGCCGTGTCAACTTGCAGACAGGGTTACAAAATGAAAAAGTACAAGATGTATGTGGCAATTTCATGGAACATCGCAAAACAGGGAGAGGCAGCGCTGAGCCTATACAGTGTGCCATGGTGTGTCACTCCTCCATTGCAATCATCGTGAAACGTTATTTGTATGCCAGTTCTATTAGCCAAGTTTCTTAGGGACAATTATTACGAGTTATCCTAAGAAAATAAGCACATGTGAATATAAGCTCCATGTAATAAGCCAACCAGTTCTTTTCATTGCGTTTTCAGCTTATCTTTGGTATGATAAGTGGAAAGTCTAGATTGCATTATATTTTTTTCATTTTGCTTCCCATATGGAAATTAATTTGACTTGCAAACATCACAAATTGAACCAAGTGCAGTAATTAATATGATAGGAAAACAGACCATCACTATTTGCTCAAAATGCAAATACAAAGATACCATCTACTTGGCACAATCTACTTTGGTCAATGTTTTCCATAGAGATCCCATTGCCTAATTTAAACGAAGAACACATGAACCACATTTAAATGAAGAACAATTATTTATTGAAATTTGATGGTCCAAGTGGCTGGTTATTATCGTATAGCAGCACCACCTGAAAGCATCACATAGCAGCAGCAACAGCTCATAGCAACTCATCATACAACAGCAGCAGTCTGCAATTCATCATATACCAGTAGCAGCTCATAGCAATTCATCATATAGCAGCAGCTGGAGCAGCTCATAGCAATTCATCATATAGCAGCAGCAGCAGGAGCAGCTCATAGCAATTCATCATATACCAGCAGCAGGAGGAGCTTGTACCAACTTATCATATAGCAGCAGCAGGAGCAGCTTGTAGCAACTCATCATATAGCAGCAGCAGCTCATAGCCATTCATCATATAGCAGTAGCAGCTCATAGCAACTCATCATAAAGCAGCAACAGCTCATAGCAATTCATCATATAGCAGCAGCAGGAGCAGCTCGTAGCAATGCATCATATAGCAGCAGCAGAAGAAGCTCATAGCAATTCATCGTATAGTGGAAAGCGGAGAGGAGATGCAAGCGGGCAGGGCAATGAATGCTTGCGTGTTTGTTTTTACTTGAGGGTCAGGTGTGACACGGGCGTTAGCAGTTGCATATTGAGTGTAAGATAGGCAAACAACAAAGTCATTTCACTATTCCCCTTCCCTTCAATTTTTAGTGAGGTTCTACCCGAAACACCCCCCCTCCAAAGCGAATTAGTTAAGCCCAAGCCCATAACTCAAAAATGACTTCTTTACATCTTTTATGTCTTATTTTGACAATATGCCCTGAAAAGGCGGAATCGAACTGGCCCTTAACCTGCAATTCAATTGTGCGTGCAATGATGAATCACTCCCGCCTGCTATCTGTACATTTAGGCATCATCATACATGGCATAACCTAATACATGTGCATTCCATTGTAGAATCTGGAATATGCAATGTTTATGTTAGTTCATATGTTGCACATGATGTTTAAATTCCCCTTAAATCTGGTCAGTCAAGTGATGGTCTTTAAGCCTCCTTCTTTGCTTCTTTTCTTGATATGTAAGATTTGCTCACACATCTGTTCAATTGCTTGTTTGCATCAGCCAGCGATACTAGGACTGTTTGCTTTGATTACTTGCTGTTCTTGACATAACACTCTAACAGAGCTTGTCAACGATTTAAACACTAAGGGCTGCTGTAGTGGGGCCTTGTCTAACTCATTGGTGACATAAAGGTTTGGTTGTACACTACAGTAGGCTCTCCAAGAGTACCCGGAGATCCAGTTCGAAGGTATGCCTAGTTTTTACATAGTGCAGACATAGTAAATGCTCATTTCATTGTGTGCAAGTGCAAGAGATGCGGCATGTTTCATTATGTGGTGTTGTTTTGTTATAATCTCATTCTTTTGTGTTCACAGACTGGAAAGTATGCATATTTATCTTCCAAGGAGACGAGTAACTAGTTTGTGTCACCTTGCAGAGGGGGTGCAATGAAGATAAGATTGAGGATTTCCAAGTACAAGATGTTAGGAAGGAGCCTTGCAAGAGAAGTAGGAGCTGCGCTGAGCCTCTTCAACCTGCTAAGGTAAGTCACTGTATGCAACTCAACAGTTCAATTCCTTGTTTGTTTCAGGCATAGTTAATTTTCTCTTTTCAATTGCTTTATTTGTCCCAAGTTAATGAGATGCCCAAATAATCATGCCTGATGTTCGGTACTTGTATCACTTTTAGTTGACATAATTAAAGGCCTTACCATTTAATTACTCTGCCGAAGTGTGCCTGAAGCTTTGCAGTCTATTAACCAACTATTATTGCATTAGGCTCACAATCTAGGTTATACTAGGCTAATGATTGCATAGTTTTGCCTGCTGTAGTATGTTTGTATGAAACCCTCTGCTGTTCATTATGCTCCCTAAGACTTTAATTGAGGCACATAATGGCCAACTGCTTGCTTACTTATACGCAACGTGCTGTCTAAATTTGTAACTTGTCTATGTTTTCGATTGGGCCCCACCATCATGCTCCTCTGGTGAGCTAAGAGGGATTTCTGTATGCAGTTTGCACAAACTATATTTTTTATAATTTTTAAAATATCACCTACTTATGCTTCATGACATGTAACATTTTTTTGAAAGTGACGTGTAACATTATTGTTAGTCCTGTTTTGCCATGTATTACAAAATAGTGTCTTGTTCGCTTCACTGTTGTAACTATATTTTTGCCCTAGTCATGTGTACTTATAGAAACATTTCAGGATGAAGTGACATCAACACAAAGATCTGCGAGCAGTGCGGCATGGCCGTTACCGAATGATTATGGATTGGAATTGGAATGTGTTGATGTTCTCGAGCGTCAACTAGAGGTGGCAAGACAACGTGTACATGATTGTCAACGTATAATCAACAAGTTGAGACTGGACATGCAGGTATTAGATGCATAAGTCAAAAAAATGAAACAAGACACTGAGGTAACCATGAAGGAATTGGAGATTTTGCAGACTGAAATTGTGCTATCTGAATCCGGCCAATCCTATTTTCTGAAGAGATTATAGTTCAAATGGAGTTAAGTTGATGCGCGTCCATGATGTATGAGCTGTATTTGCCCAGTGTATGTAATTTGCTGTTTGTGTATGCTTTATTATCACCTGTGCCGAACCATAATGCCCAGTGGGTACAATCGGCTGTAATTTCTTTATTGTATAGTGTAGGATTATTCTACCTTTCTATGCCTTGATCTCTTTGTTGTAATAGTGTAGGCTTTTTAGAGGTGATAGTATTGAGTACGTTAATTCTTTGAATATGCTATATCGTTCAAACGGGGGCCAATTCCCACGATCATGGCCCTTCACGGTCCGTCGGATCCATGGGCCTTGTACGTCTCGTAGGATCCATGGGCCGCCGGCTCATTTATGGGTCTTACGGGCCTTTAATGGGCCGTAGACGGGCCTTTAATGGAAATTGTATGTTTTATGGGCTGACTATAACGGGCCATTAATAGGCCGTATTTGGTGATGCTATGAAAATGGCCCAACAGACTAACGGTCCGCAAACAGGCCGACTGTAACGACGGGCTGAATTTGGCCCCAAATGACAGTAACGGGCCGTAAGTAACAGAATGCTGCAAATGAGCCCAAGAATAAATGGGCCCTCAGAAGGCTGAAAGTTAACTTGGGCTGGAAACGGCCCAACGGAATAACGGGCCGTTAATGGGTATAAAGTGATACACTATTCATTACGGGCCAGTTTCACCACGGGCCGTTAATGGGTGTAAAGTAATACATTATACATTACGGGCCAGTTTCAGCATGGGCTGCTAATGGGCCAAGAGTTACAAAGGGCCTCATATGGACCGAAAGACGTCATGGGCTATACATGGGCCAGAAGTGAAAACGGGTTGGAATCATATTGGACGGCCCAGATGACGCTACTGGGCCTAATTCGAATAGGGCGTAACGGGCCTTGGGTTAGCGGGCTGCAAATGGGCTATATGCAAACAGGCCGTTAACAGGCTTTCCATGGGCCGGCCCGCCAACTTTTGACCAAGTCAAATGGGCCGGCCTTTTCACATGAATGGGCCCACTGTTGGGCCGTGCCACTTGTCGACGTATCATAGGCGCCTTCTGTCCAGTGAGTGGATGACATCTGTCCCAACGATGAGTCGACACGTGTTTCCTCTAGCCAATGATGATTTTACACGTGGAAAATCCCCATTGGTCGGGGCTGTTAACGGGTTATCGGATCCAAAACCCGACCCGATAGCTTAACGGCGTTCCGTTACGGTGGATGCCATGTGTCGGTCACCCTTGACGAAAGCACTTATGTGACGCGCGATTTATTGTCATGGAAGTGGACACTTCCGTGATGATAATTTCGGTAATGTCATGGAACACTTCTACGACAGCACAGGTATGACTATCTTGATTCTGTCATAAATTTGTCATGGATGTACATGCATGACAAAAAAGCGACCTACTGTGACAAACACGTATCATCACGGAAGAGTATTTTTTTTGTAGTGGAGCCGGACTCTCGGGCGGGGGCGGCGCGTGCTGGAGGCGGACTCCGGGGAGGCGGCGACGCGCGTGGGCCGGCTGGTCTTCGGCCGAGTCAGTCCGAAAAGTTTTTTTTAAATAATTTCGCCCGAACGTAAAAATTCAAATTCAAATAAATAAAATTCCTAAAATCCCAAAATCAATTTTCACGGTCCTCTACTAATATTTAGGACAACATGAACAATTTTCTGGCTAAAATGCAATTTTAAAAAATGCAATTTTCCCTAATTTACTCGAATAAATCTCAAATAAAACAAATATTTTTATTTAAAATTAAATTCCATTATTTCCTCTGTTTTGAAGAAGTCATATTATCTTCTCTCATGATTTTATTTATTTTTGAAATAATCGGAAAAATAATTTCAAATAAAAATCACTTTGATCCTATTTACCAATTTTGAAAATTCAAAAACGGAATTTTATGAAAACCTCAAACTCTCGCGAATGGTCCTTGAGTTGCTTAAGGTCTCTAGTATCAAAATGTCCAAATAAAAGCAATTCAAAAAATGCAAGAATCATGGATGCATATGATGAGCTAATGATTAACATCCAAATTGAAAATTGGGATGTTACAGAAGCAGCAGTACCGCTCCTGGAGCAGTAGTACTGCTTGTGTCCTGGCTGAGAAGAGCATAACCGTTGGATTTGTTCCCGACTATAAAAGGGGGTCTTCTTCCCTGAGAAGACTTACCTCTTCCTCCCCCAAACTCCATTGTTGCCCCAAAGCTCATTTTCGCCCAATCTCTCTCGCTAGCCAATCAAACTTCTTGATTTTCTAGGGATTGGTTGAGAAGGCCCCGATCTACACTTCCACCAAGGGAAATTTGATCCCCCCACTAATCCCTTGCGAATCTTGTTAGTCCTGGGTGTTTGAGCACCCTAGACACATCCATTGTGGTGAAGCTTTGTGGTGTTGTTGGGAGCCTCCAATTAAGCTGTGGAGACTGCTCCAACCTTGTTTGCAAAGGTTCGGTCACCGCCTTCAAGGGCACCACTAGTGGAATCACGGCATCTCGCATTGTGTGAGGGCGCGAGGAGAATACGGTGGCCCTAGTGGCTAAAGGAAATATGCCCTAGAGGCAATAATAAAGTTCTTATTTATATTTCCTTATATCATGATAAATGTTTATTATTCATGCTAGAATTGTATTAACCGGAAACTTTATACATGTGTGGATACATAGACAAAACATAGTGTCCCTAGTATGCCTCTACTAGACTAGCTCATTAATCAAAGATAGTTAAGTTTCCTAACCATAGACATGTGTTGTCATTTGATGAACATGATCACATCATTAGGAGAATGATGTGATGCACAAGACCCATCCGTTAGCTTAGCATAATGATCGTTAAGTTTTATTGCTATTGCTTTCTTCATGACTTATACATATTCCTTTGACTATGAGATTATGCAACTCTCGAATGCCGGAGGAATGCCTTGTGTGCTATCAAACGTCACAACATAACTGGGTGATCATAAAGATGCTCTACAGGTATCTCCGAAGGTGTTTGTTGAGTTGGCATAGATCAAGATTAGGATTTGTCACTCTGAGTATCGGAGAGGTATTGTGGGAGTCCTGGATTACGGGGTCCTCGGGCGTCCGGGCTATGCAACGTGGGACAGACTAATGGGCCGTGAAGACACAAGATAGAAGACTTCCCCCGTGTCCGGATGGGACTCTCCTTTGTGTGGAAGGAAAGCTTGGCATGCGGATATGAGTATTCCTTTCTCTGTAAACCGACTTTGCACAAACCTAGCCCCCTCCGTGTCTATATAAACCAGAGGGTTTAGTCTGTAGAGGCAATCACAGTCATGATCGTACAGGCTAGAGAATTAGGGTTTAGCCATTACGATCTCATGGTAGATCAATGCTTCTAACCCCTATACTCATCAAAGTCAATCAAGCAGGACGTAGGGTATTACCTCCATTAAGAAGGCCCGAACTTGGGTAAAACATCATGTCCCTTGTCTCCTATTACCGTCGATCCTTAGACGCACAATTCGGGACCCCCTACCCGAGATCTGCCGGTTTTGACATCGACATTGGTGCTTTCATTGAGAGTTCCTCTGTAGCGTCAACTGAAGGACCGATGGCTCGCCTTGTCATCAATGACAGTATCACTTCTGAAGAAGCCCTAATTCCAGGGCAAACCCTCCGGCTCGGCGACTTCAGTATGGGTGCCCGTCCGGCCATTAAGCCGAAGGCAACCCCCCAAGTCACTGAAAATCCCCTTCGCATCAGCCCCGAATATTCCGACAAGATGGACCCGACAGATCTATCATCTTTGAACTAACTGCTAGAACGCATCGCCACCCTGGGAGTCTCAACTGACTATGATCGGATCGGGCTTAAACCCGATTAGAGAGAAATTAAATCTCCGTCGGTCACCCATCTGGTAGCGGTTGTGGAGGAACAGGCTGACAATAACTCCTTTCCTACGTTGAGAACCAACTATGTTCGGATTTCCGAACCCGGAGAACCGGATACCCATCCTCAAGAGAACACTCCCTGTCCTCCGAACACAAAATTGGGCATCAAGCCTGAGAATTCCCCAGACACTCCGGGTCCTGGTTGGTAACCTCGGAAATTCTTCAAGCTCCGGACTCCACGGTGGGCCAAGGTGCGAATTCGAACCCGCCCACCCACCACAAGCAATATTCTCCAAGCAACTCCGGCCCTCCGGACATATGCGACCTAATGCATGTGCGGCAGCAGCTGGCCTCGGGAAATAGTCCACCACTTTTGGGCCAGATTCCTCCTTGTTAAAAACAAGATAAAGGACTGCCGCGACGGCGACACAATTTCAGTATTTCACAACAATTGTACAGATGAGGGAATCCTTAATGCCCTCAATCGCCATCGTGTCCTACACTTCATAGATTTGGCGCGCATAGTACAAAAGTATTGCACAATGGAAAGCGCCTGGAAAACCCAGACAACCCGCTGGGAACCGTAGGCCATTAGGACATCTCCCGGATGGGCAAAAAGGGTGCACCCTCACGGGGCACCTAATCATCATCCCATGGACAAGAAATTCAAGCCCTTTACGTGACACAGAATTGTCTTTGAAGAGTGGCTCGACAGGCCCTGTCAAATACATACGATGCCGAATACCGAACTAACTCATTGCCTACGGGCATGTTGGATACTCCGGCAGGTGTCCAAGAGCGGTGAGGATATCCTCACCAATACGACACCAGAAAAGTACTCTTCAGAACATGATCCCAAAGTACTCACAGTCTTCAAGACCTTCTCATCAAATAATCGGCGCAAACGGGTGCTTCGCGACCTTCCCGAAGTCCGCCATGTAGCAGCAATAAACCCTTGGAATGATACGGCAATTACTTTTAATGCCAATGGCAAACCAAGATCCCGCTCAGTCCGGGCACCCGCCGCTCTGGTCCTCAACCCAATTGTGGACGGTTTTCGGCTTACTAAAGTGCTAATGGACGGTGGAAGCTGACTGAACCTCATCTACGAGGACACGCTCAATAAAATGCAAATGGACAGGAGTCGCATTGAGCAGAGCAATACATCCTTTAGGGGAATCATTACCAGTAGGGAAGCAAGATGCTCGGGGAAAATTAAGATGGATGTGGTATTCGGCACACCAGAAAACTATAGGTCCAAAGGGATAATCTTCCAGGTGGCTCGTTTTAATAGCGGATATCATGCCCTGTTAGGACGAGATGCATTCACATGCTTTGAAGCTATACCTCATTACATTTGTATGAAGCTCAAAATTCCCGGGCCTAATGGTGTTATCACTATCTCTAGTGATCTGGACATAGCACTCCGCGCCGAAAATAAAACCGCATCCCTGGCCCTTGAGGCATTATCCGAAGCCCTAGCGGCCAAGGAACTCATCGCACTGCGTTCCACGGTGGATAGGGACGACGTAATCCTTGATAAACAGCCCAAATCCACCTCCTTCAAACCAGCGGACGAAATAGTTAAATTTCAAGTTCACCCGACGGACCCCAAGAAGATTGCTTCCATCGGAGCATAGCTGGACTCGATGATCGACGCCGCATTACGCGCGTTCCTGCGCGAGAACTGGGACATATTCGCCTGGCACCCTTCTGATATGCCAGGAATCCCATGCAGATTGGCCGAACATAGCCTTAATATATTAAAGTGATACAAGCCGGTCAAGCAAAACACTGCGGCGCTCTTCCGAACCCAAACGACAAGCTATGGGGGAGGTGCTAGCCAAGTTAATTGAGGTCAGGTTCATCAGAGAAATAAAACACCCGGACTAGCTAGCAAACTTGGTGATGGTACCAAAGAAGGAGAAATCCTGGCGCCTATGTGTCAATTCAAAGACCCCAACAAGGCCTACCCCAAGGATCCCTTCCCCATCCCCCGCATCGATCAGATCACTGACGCTACTACAGGACACGAGTCACTGTGTTTCCTCGATGCATACTCTGGATACCATCAAATCAAAATGAAGGTGTCTGATCAAGCTGCAACGACATTCATTTCCCCATACGGGCCTTTCTGCTCTAACACTATGTCCTTCGGGCTGAAAAATGCTGGTGCCACCTACCAACGCATGATTCAAAGATGCCTGGAGAAACAAATCGGCAAGACGGTCGAAGCATATGTGGATGACATCGTCATCAAAACTAAGCACGTCGAGTCACTAGTAGACGACCTCTCACATTCGACAACCTCTGTACATATGACATCAAGCTCAATCCGGAAAAGTGCGTCTTCTGCGTCCACGCCGAAAAACTGCTGGGCTTCATCGCTTCCAATAGAGGAATTGTGGCAAACCCAGCCAAAATCCGAGTTTTGTCACAATTGGCTACACCAATAGACCTCAAACAGGTCCAAAAACTAGCCGGGTGCGTGGCAGCCTTGAGCCGCTTTATCTCCAGATTAGGAGAAAAGCCGTTGCCACTGTATCGCCTACTCCGAAGCACCGACCACTTTCTGTGGACGGATGCTGCAACAGCCGGGCTGGAGGAAATAAAGCTTTGCTAGCAGGCAACCCCATCCTGGCCGCACCAAACGTCAGTGGACCAATGCTTACATATCGGCAACTCACCTGGTGGTGAGTGCGGTGCTCGTCATCGAACGAGAAGAGGAATGACATAAATTCCCACTCCAGAAACCAGTATATTACATATCGACGGTCCTCACACCATGCAAAACCCGATACCTGCATTATCAGAAGATAACATATGCGGTCTTTATGGCATCCCGCAAGCTACGACACTACTTCCAAGAATGCTCAATCACGGTGGCTTCCAAAGTACCACTCAACGATATTATAAACAACCGGGACGCCACTGGCAAGATTGCCAAATGGGCCATTGAGCTCCTACCATTTGAAATAACGTATAAACCACGCCGAGCCATTAAATCTCAGGTGTTGGCTGACTTCGTCACCGAATGACTAAGGCCAAACTCCCTAAAGAGTACGACACGTATTCCAACAGGGTGATGCACTTTGACGGCTCTAAAATGTTAGCCGGATTGGGGGCTGGTGTCGTATTGACATCCCCCATAGGAGACACAGTTCGTTAGGTGCTCCTAATACTATATACAGACTCTAACAATGCAGACGAATACGAGGCCCTATTGCACGGTCTTCGGATGGTTGTCTCCATGGACATACGACACCTTGAGGTGTGCGGGGATTCCAACCTCGCAATATCCCAAATAAACAGAGACTTCGACGCAAAAGATCCGAAGATGGCGGCCTACCGCAACACTGTACTCCAAATATCAGCTCGGTTCGAAGGCCTCGAGTTTCATCACATGGCTCGAGAGAGTAATCAGGCCGTAGACATCGTTGCTCGCATGGGCACTAAACGCGACCCCGTCCCACCCAACACCTTTGTGGAAAGGCTCTTAAAGCCATCTGTGGTGTGGCAGGACGAGAACGGGACCACCGACTCGAAGCCGATCATACCCCCTGATTTCGAACACAGTCCCGATATAATTGAGGGCTCAGGCACCGAAATAACACCATCGGCCCATGAAATCATGGTTGTAATTGCCCCATGGACCAAGCCTTTCCTTGCCCATCTCACTAGGAATGAGCTCCCTGAGGATCAAACAGATGCCCGTTGCATCATTCGACATTCGAAAGCCTACAAAGTTCATGAAGGAGAACTATACAAGAAAAGTACTACCGGGGTCCTTCAATGATGTATCTCCGAAGACGAGGGACGGCAGCTCTTGGCTGAAATACACGCTGGTCTTCGCGGCCATCATGCCGCAACCCGGGCCCTTGTAAGTAAAGCCTTCTGCACGGGTTTCTTTTGGCCCACAGCCCGGGCAGATGCACAAGACCTTGTGCAGGGCTGCGTCGGATACCAGCTTTTTGCTAACCAAAGCCACATGCCGCCTATCGCCCTCCGAACAATCCCCATTACTTGGCCCTTTGCGGTTTGGGGGCTCGATATGGTCGGACCTCTTAAAGGGGGAAGCCATAAGAAGAAATACTTGTTGGTAATGGTCGACAAGTTCACTAAGTGGATAGAAGCTAAACCGGTTAAAACGGCTAAAGCCAGACCGGTGATAGACTTCATATCCGGCGTCGTACAACATTACGGTGTCCCGCATAGTATTATTACTGACAATGGCTCTAACTTTACAGCCGACATGGTGAAAACTTGGTGCGCCAACTTGGGCATCAAGCTTGATTACACCTACGTATACCACCCTCAGACAAACGGTTAGGTCGAACGGGCTAACAACATGATAATGAGCGGCGTAAAATCCAGACTAGTGCAATCTCTGCAACAATCAAACAAACACTGGGTCGAGGAACTCGATTCCGTACTCTGGGGGCTGCGGACCATGCCCAATCGCATGACTGGATATACACCCTTTTTCATGGTGTATGGTGTAGAGGCAGTCTTGCCTTGCGACATTATTCATGACTCACCTCGAGCGTGCATGTATGAAGAGAGAGAAGCCGAGCTCGATCGGCAGGATGACCTGGACGGCCTGGAGGAGGAGCGCGATGTCACGAAAGCCCATTCCGCATTCTATCAATAGCAGGCTCGACGATACCAAAGCAGAGAAGTATAGACAAAGGCGTACAATGTTGGTGAACTAGTTTTATGCCTACCAGAAAACAAAAAGGACAAGCTCAAGCCGAAATGGGAGGGTTCCTTCATTATAGATGAAGTTCTCACTGGAGGATCCTATCGTCTTCGCAATGCTTCGGACAATCGCTTGGAGCCAAACCCATGGAATACCGCAAGGCTCCGAAGATTCTACGCCTAAGTCCGCACATAGCCCCTTTTTTCTTGTTCATCTTTTCTCCTTTTTACAGTTTTCCCTTTTTGCCTCGTTTCTATACGACTTTGAAGTTCGTGTTTGGAAAAACCGTACACCTGAAGGGTAGACATCCTCAAATGTACTTACCCCACAATACCTGGGGGCTTCCTTCCACAAGAAGCTTATTCTTGTTATTATTTTTCGAGCATCAAGCTCGCCATATATATGTGTCATCTATCCATACATGTCTTTTTTCACCATTATATCCACCTTTATGACTTAAGTTTTTGCCAAGCTGGGTTGCCTAGCTCCTGTGCTTGTGCCCTACGTTCCCGTTTGTTCGGCTAGGGCATAAAGGGAGCACCTCTGCGATTGTTACAGCCGGGTCATCCGGACATGTACCTCAGACGGGTGAAGCCAAAAGCTAGCGTTTTTAAGGGAATGATTGGTCGGTGAGTAAAAGACGAACCACCCTCGTGACACTACAAAGCCCCAAAGTATAAACGCGTACTGTGATTTCTTAGCATCATAGCCTCGGTATGCACAAATAACCGCATACTAGCCCAGGGAAAGGAACCCTTAACGGAACTATTCTCTCTGGAAGACGTTTCTTACAATCAAATGTAATATAACATAACTCCCCGAATACAACTTGTCTGTTCAAGCAATGATGACTGGACTTCCTGGTTTCCGAATAGACTTTGGTGTTTACCTATGGTATAGTATTCAGAAACACTCCTAACGGATTTTTGGAGGTCGAAGCAGAAAGTCCGCCATGACAATTGTTTTACAAATTCGGCTGGAGATAAGTTTGTTGACAAAAGTACATTGTTACTTAGACTCAAAAAATTCTTCTTCCTCTAGACCCTCTAGCAGGCTGTCTAGTTTACAATCTTGTTGGGAGAACTTGGTGGCCACCTTCACTTGGTTGTACACCAGGCTGACCGGAATTTCCTGTCCGTCGGATCCTCGAGGTCCGACCCGGGCCATATGATTGGGATCAAGACTGGTGTACCATGTTTTCACCATGGCCCAGGCTTCCCGAGCACCTTCTCAGCATGGCGATATCTTCCATAGCCAAAAACGGCGCCGAGCTCCCTTGAATAAATTCATAAGGTCCTCCATACTTCCTAGAGGAGAATCAGCTGGCCATAAAGCCTTAGCAATGCTTCTCATCGCCTTCCGTGCTCGCTCATGCACCTTGGACAACTCTTGTAGCAGGTTGCCTTGAAATCCGGACACCTCTTCTTCGGGCCGCCCAGTCAATAGACATGCAGACATAAAACTTGTTAGGATTCTCATCAACGAACTATATGACAATAAGTTATATGACATACTGAATATGCCGCCTCTCAGCTTTTTTGTTCTCCTTCATGGCGTCTGCTAATTGGGCTCGCACATCTTTCATCTCTTCGCCGAGCTGGGTGTTGGCGTCCTATAGCTTGTTCTTCTCATCCCTGGTCCGTGTTAGTACACGCTGACCAGCGGCCTCTTGCCTTTCGGCATGTTCTTTATACGCCTGCGCAGCCTTCAGTTTCTCTTCCAGTTGTGCCACCGATCCTGCCATTGTAAAACGCAACAGTGTTCATTTGCATAAACATGACTAGCACATGATTATTTTTCTGGGCAGAAGGGAATATTACCCATCGGTGCCTCCTTGGACTTCTCCAGTTCGGCAGTAGCAGCAGTCAGTTGCGTCCGACACAGCTCCAGTTCTCGAGATAGCACGTTGTTCTTCTTCGAGAGTATCTGATTACACATAGATCCTTAAAATCAGTTGCTTCAACTATTTTCAAGTCTCGGGGGTTACTGGTATATGGCTATTAAATCTACATGAAATGATCTACTCGCATATCCTTTGAAAGCTGGTGAGTGGCCCCAGCAAGCCCATCCCGAGCAGCTCGGATGTATGCGTCCACCAAACTACAGGCATTAAATGCCTCTTAAGTAAAGGTAGGATCGCGCATGGCGGCCCTCCGGCATCGATGGTTCATGGCACTCTCCACCTTAGATTTGGTGACAGATACATTGTCCGAATCATCGGAGAGAGGACAATCCGGCATGGCACTATCGGCGTTCTTCGAACGGGGGTCCCCCAGACTTGCCTGCTTGCGGCCTGCGGTGTGGCTCAAATGGGGGCCCAACATGGCCCATCTTCATCAGCACAAGACTCAAGACCCTCGCGAGGGGCCAAGCCTCGCGAGGCGGACGACACGGCGCATCCTCAGGCGCAGCCTCCTCAGGTTGGCTCGCGAGGAGACGGAGATATCAAGGCGGGGTACCTTGCGAGGTGCCCATGATGCAAGCCATGATGATTGAGGGTCCCAGGCGGGCGCCAGCGCGCGCAGCGTCCTTCTTTCCTCTTTGGTGCAAAGGGGGCAAGCGCAGCCGCGGATTACCGAGGTGTCAGGCAAAGGTTGCCATTTCGGTGCAACGAGACCAGGACCAAGCAGACTACGAGACGGAGGTCACCATGGAGCCCAGCACGGCGTCACCGCAGGGTCTTACGCAGGCGAAGACCAACTTTAGTCAGGATAAGTGTACTAGATGTTCCCCTTCAAATTAGCCTACCATTGTTGGCTCCCTTCCCGCTCGATATTTGGGAAGAGGACCAGGGCCCCTATAAATAAGGACGGCCACCCACGTAGCATAGGGTTCGGTTCGGCATATGGATCTGACTAGCAAGTAGAGAGAGTAAGTGAGAGAGAGAGAGAAGGTGACTGAACTCCTCCCAGCAGTTCATCACCCCAGCCAAGAACAGACCCTCGCGAGGCTGTTCTTCCTTGTACTGTTCGTCATCACCAGCCCCAGGAGGCAATCCATCCACCACACACTGGAGTAGGGTATTACACCACAATGGTGGCCCGAACCAGTATAAATCTTGTGTCCCTTGTGCAGTTCCTTTAGTAGTTTAGATCTTTGTGAGACGGGGAAGTAGAGGGCGTGATTTCCGCACGCACCCCAGTGTTCGAACCTTAAGGGTCTGCCGGAACCCGTGAATCCGACATTTGGCGCGCCAGGTAGGGGTGCGCCGGAATCTGTCCTCCGCCACTCCGTTCTCCTCCGACCGTCGCATCCATGTCCGACGCTCGTCGGGCCCGCGCCGAGCGCCGGGCCACCATCGCTTCTCGCATCGCCCAGACGGCCCCCATCGGTGGGCGTCCTCGTCGTTCCCCGTCGCCCGCCATCAACGCAGCCACCGGTCCGGCGAGGGGCGAGCAGCAGGCGTCGTCTCAGCATCCGTCCATGCGCCAAGACGGCCGCACCGCTACTCCATCACTCGCGCCAGCTGGTTCTTCGTCCCGCGCGCTCCGCGCACCCTTGGAGGCTCGAGCTACGCTCCTCGCGGCAAACGAGCTCCTGCACTACCGCCCCGTCAACGACGTCTACAAAGAGTGGCTCGACCGCATCGCCGAGCTTGTCCGTGCCGCTGGGGGCTCTTCCGCGCCGTTCGTTCCTCTGTGCCACACTCCGCCCCGCGCGGGCAACGAAGCTCCAGAGGCGCATCAGCCACCTCCCCACCAAGAATATGCCATGGCTCCAAGGCGCTTGGCCCCTGGGCGGAACCCGCTCCGTCATGCGCCAGCGCAACAAGAAAGGAGCTGCCAAGAAGTCCCTCGCCCGCAAGGGCATGCCAGGGCGCTCCCTGCTCCGGCACGCCGCGACCCTGCTCCAGCTCCGGCGCGCCAAGACCCCGCCCAGATCCTAGCTGCAGCGCGTGGGGACCCTCAAGACCAAGCTCTCCACCAACCGAAGCCTTTCGTGGCCACCGCGGGTGAAGGAAATATGCCCTAGAGGCAATAATAAAGTTATTATTTATTTCCTTATATCATGATAAATGTTTATTATTCATGCTAGAATTGTATTAACCGGAAACATAATACATGTGTGAATACATAGACAAACAGAGTGTCACTAGTATGCCTCTACTAGACTAGCTCGTTAATCAAAGATGGTTATGTTTCCTAACCATGAACAAAGAGTTGTTATTTGATTAACGAGGTCACATCATTAGTTGAATGATCTGATTGACATGACCCATTCCATTAGCTTAGCACCCGATCGTTTAGTATGTTGCTATTACTTTCTTCATGACTTATACATGTTCCTATGACTATGAGATTATGCAACTCCCGTTTACCGGAGGAACACTTTGGGTGCTACCAAACGTCACAACGTAACTGGGTGATTATAAAGGAGTACTACAGGTGTCTCCAAAGGTAGATGTTGGGTTGGCGTATTTCGAGAATAGGATTTGTCACTCCGATTGTCGGAGAGGTATCTCTGGGCCCTCTCGGTAATGCTCATCACATAAGCCTTGCAAGCACTGAAACTAATATGTTAGTTGTGAGATGATGTATTATGGAACGAGTAAAGAGACTTGCCGGTAACGAGATTGAACTAGGTATTGGATACCGACGATCGAATCTCGGGCAAGTAACATACCGATGACAAAGGGAACAACGTATGTTGTTATGCGGTCTGACCGATAAAGATCTTCGTAGAATATGTAGGAGCCAATATGGGCATCCAGGTCCCGCTATTGGTTATTGACCGGAGACGTGTCTCGGTCTTGTCTACATTGTTCTCAAACCGTAGGGTCCGCACGCTTAAGGTTTCGATGACAGTTATATTATGAGTTTATGAGTTTTGATGTACCGAAGGAGTTCGGTGTCCCGGATGAGATCGGGGACATGGCGAGGAGTCTCGAAATGGTCGAGACGTAAAGATCGATATATTGGACGACTATATTCGGACATCGGAAAGGTTCCGAGTGATTCGGGTATTTTTCGGAGTACCGGGTAGTTACGGGAGAAGTAATGGGCCTTGATGGGCTTTAGTGGGAAGAGGAAAAAGGCTTCTGCGCCCCCCCTCCCCTTTGGTCCGAATTGGACTAGGGAAAAGGGGGCCGGCCACCTCTCCTTCTCCTCCACTTCCTTCTCCCTTCCTCCCCTCTTGATGGACTCCTACTAGGACTTGGAGTCCTAGTAGGACTCCCATCCTGGCCGCACCAATAGCCTTGGCCGGCCTCCTCCTCCTCCATCCTTTATATACAGGGGCAGGGGGCACCCCATAGACACACAAGTTGATCCACGTGATCGTTCCTTAGCCGTGTGCGGTGCCCCCTGCCACCATATTCCACCTCGGTCATATTGTAGCGGTGCTTAGGTGAAGCCCTGCGACAGTAGAACATCAAGATCGTCACCACGCCGTCGTGCTGGCGGAACTCCTCCCTGAAGCTTTGCTGGATTGGAGCCCGGGGATCGTCATCGAGCTGTACGTGTGCTAAGAACTCGGAGGTGCCGGAGTAACGGTGCTTGGATCGGTCGGATCGGAAAGAAGACGTACGACTACTTCCTCTACGTTGTGTCAACGCTTCCGTTGCGATCTACAAGGGTACGTAGATCAGACTCTCCCCCTCGTTGCTATGCATCACCATGATCTTGCGTGTGCGTAGGAAATTTTTTGAAATTACTACGTTCCCCAACAGTGGCATCCGAGCCTAGGTTTTATGGTTTGATGTTATATGCACGAGTAGAACACAAGTGAGTTGTGGGCGATACAAGTCATACTGCCTACCAGCATGTCATACTTTGGTTCAGCGGTATTGTTGGATGAGACGACCCGGACCAACCTTACGCGTACGCTTACGCGAGACCGGTTCCCTCGACGTGCTTTGCACATAGATGGCTTGTGGGCGACTGTCTCTCCAACTTTAGTTGAACCGAGTGTGGCTACGCCCGGTCCTTGAGAAGGTTAAAACGGAGTCTATTTGACAAACTATCGTTGTGGTTTTGATGCGTAGGTGAGATTGGTTCTTGCTTAAGCCCGTAGCAGCCATGTAAAACTTGCAACAACAAAGTAGAGGACGTCTAACATGTTTTTGCAGGGCATGTTGTGATGTGATATGGTCAAGACATGATGCTAAATTTTATTGTATGAGATGATCATGTTTTGTAACCGAGTTATCGGCAACTGGCAGGAGCCATATGGTTGTCGCCTTATTGTATGCAATGCAATCGCGATGTAATGCTTTACTTTATCACTAAATGGTAGCGATCGTCGTGGAAGCATAAGATTGGCGAGACGACAACGATGCTACGATGGTGATCATGACGGTGCTTCAGAGATGGAGATCACAAGCACAAGATGATGATGGCCATATCATATCACTTATATTGATTGCATGTGATGTTTATCTTTTTATGCATCTTATCTTGCTTTGATTGACGGTAGCATTATAAGATGATCTCTCACTAAATTATCAAGAAGCGTTCTCCCTGAGTATGCACCGTTGCGTAAGTTCTTCGTGCTGAGACACCACGTGATGATCGGGTGTGATAGGCTCTACGTTCAAATACAACGGGTGCAAAACAGTTGCACACGCGGAATACTCAGGTTATACTTGACAAGCCAAGCATATACAGATATGGCCTCGGAACACGGAGACCGAAAGGTCGAGCGTGAATCATATAGTAGATATGATCAACATAATGATGTTCACCAATGAAACTGCTCCATCTCACGTGATGATCGGACATGGTTTAGTTGATTTGGATCACGTAATCACTTAGAGGATTAGAGGGATGTCTATCTAAGTGGGAGTTCTTAAGTAATATGATTAATTGAACTTTAATTTATCATGAACTTAGTCCTGGTAGTATTAGCATATCTATGTCGTAGATCAATAGCTCGCGTTGTTGCTTTCATATGTTTATTTTGATATGTTCCTAGAGAAAATTGTGTTGAAAGATGTTAGTAGCAATGATGCGGATTGGATCCGTGATCTGAGGTTTATCCTCATTGCTGCACAGAAGAATTATGTCCTTGATGCACCGCTAGGTGATGGACCTATTGCAGGAGCAGATGCAGACGTTATGAACGTTTGGCTAGCTCAATATGATGACTACTTGATAGTTTAGTGCACCATGCTTAATGGCTTAGAATCGGGACTTCAAAGACGTTTTGAACGTCATGGAACATATGAGATGTTCCAGGAGTTGAAGTTAATATTTCAAGCAAATACCCGAGTTGAGAGATATGAAGTCTCCAACATGTTCTATAGCTAAAAGATGGAGGAGAATCGCTCAACTAGTGAGCATGTGGCCAGATTGTCTGAGTACTACAATCGCTTGAATCAAGTGGGAGTTAATCTTCCATATAAGATAGTGATTGACAGAATTCTGTAGTCACCATCACCAAGTTAGTAGAACTTCGTGATGAACTATAATATGCAAGGGATGACAAAAGTAATTCCCAAGCTCTTCGTGATGCTGAAATCAATGAAGGTAGAAATCGAGAAAAACATCAAGTGTTGATGGTAGACAAGACCACTAGTTTCAAGAAAAGGGCAGAGGGAAGAAGGGGAACTTCAAAAAGAACAGCAAGCAAGTTGCTGCTCAAGTGAAGAAACCCAAGTCTGATCCTAAGCCTGAGACTAAGTGTTTCTACTGCAAAGGGACTGGTCACTGGAAGCGGAACTACCCCAAGTAATTGGCAGATAAGAAGGATGGCAAAGTAAACATAAGTATATTTGATATACATATTATTGATGTGTACTTTACTAGTGTTTATAGTAACCCCTCAGTATTTGATACTAGTTCAGTTGCTAAGATTAGTAACTCGAAACGGGAGTTGCAGAATAAAGACAAGTTAAGGGTGAAGTGACGATGTGTGTTGGAAGTGGTTCCAAGATTGATATGATCATCATCGCACACTCCCTATACTTTCGGGATTAGTGTTGAACCTGAATAAGTGTTATTTGGTGTTTGCGTTGAGCATGAATATGATTTGATCATGTTTATTGTAATAAGGTTATTCATTTAAGTAAGAGAATAAATTGTTGTTCTGTTTACATGAATAAAACCTTATATGGTTACACACCCAATGAAAATAGTTCGTTGGATCTCGATCGTATTGATACACATAATCATAATATTGAAACCAAAAGATGCAAAGTTAATAATGATAGTGCAACTTATTTGTGGCACTGCCGTTTAGGTCATATTGGTGTAAAGCGCATGAAGAAACTCCATGCTGATGGGATTTTGGAATCACTTGATGCTTGCGAACCATGCCTCATGGGCAAGATGACTAAGACTCCATTCTCCGGAGCGAGCAACTGACTTATTGGAAATAATACATACATGTATGCGGTCCGATGAGTGTTTAGGCTCACGGCAAGTATCGTTATTCTCTGAACTTCACAGATGATTTGAGCAGATATGGGTATATCTACTTGATGAAACATAAGTCTGAAACATTTGAAAAGTTCAAAGAATTTCAGAGTGAAGTGGAAAATCATCGTGACAAGAAAATAAAGTTTCTACGATCTGATCGCGGAGACAAATATTTGAGTTACGAGTTTGGTCTTCAATTAAAACAATGTGGAATAGTTTCACAAACTCATGCCACCTAGAACACCACAGCATAATGGTGTGTCCCAATGTCATAACCGTACTTTATTAGATATGGTGCGATCTATGATGTCTCTTACCGATCTACCACTATCGTTTTGGGGATATGCATTAGAGACAGCCGCATTCACGTAAAATAGGGCACCATCTAAGTCCGTTGAGACGACACAATCTGAACTATGGTTTGGCAAGAAACCAAAGTTGTCGTTTCTTAAAGTTTGGGGTTGTGATGCTTATATGAAAAGGTTTCATCCTAATAAGCTCAAACCCAAATCAGAGAAATATGTCTTCATAGGATACCCAAAGGAGACTGTTGGGTACACCTTCTATCACAAATCCGAAGGCAAGACTTTTGTTGCTAAATTCGGAGTTTTTCTAGAGAAGGAGTTTCTCTCGAAAGAAGTGAGTGGGAGGAAAGTAGAACTTGACAAGGTAACTGTACCCGCTCCCTTATTGGAAAGTAGTACATCACAGAAAACTGTTTCTGCGACACCTACACCAATAAGTGAGGAAGTTAATGATAATGATCGTGAAACTTGAGAACAAGATACTACTGAACCTCGTAGATCAACCAGAGCAAGATCCGTGCCAGAGTGGTACGGTAATCCTGTTCTGGAAGTCATGTCACTAGACCATGACGAACCTACGAACTATGAGGAAGCGATGATGAGCCCAGATTCCGATAAATGGCTTGAGGCCATGAAATCTGAGATATGATCCATGAATGAGAACAAAGTATGGACTTTGGTTGACTTGCCCAATGATCGGCAAGCAATTGAGAATAAATGGATCTTCAAGAGGAAGACGGACGCTGATAGTAGTGTTACTATCTACAAAGCTAGAATCGTCGCAAAAAGGTTTTCGACAAGTTCAAGGTGTTGACTACGATGAGAGTTTCTCATTCGTATCTATGCTTAAGTCTGTTCGAATCATGTTAGCAATTGCCACATTTTATGAAATCTGGCAAATGGATAAACAAAACTGCATTCCTTAATGGATTTATTAAAGAAGAGTTGTATACGATGCAACTAGAAGGTTTTGTCGATCCTAAAGGTGTTAACGAAATATGCAAGCTCCAGCAATCCATCTATGGACTGGTACAAGCATCTTGTAGTTGGAATATACGCTTTGATGAGTTGATCAAAGCATATAGTTTTATACAGACTTGCGGTGAAGCCTGTATTTACAAGAAAGTGAGTGGGAGCACTACAGCATTTCTGATAAGTATATGTGAATGACATATTGTTGATTGAAAATAATGTAGAATTATTCTGTAAAGCATAAAGGAGTGTTTGAAAGGAGTTTTTCAAAGAAAGACTTCGGTGAAGCTGCTTACATATTGAGCTTCAAGATCTATAGAGATAGATCAAGACGCTTGATAAGTTTTTTCAATGAGTACATACCTTGACAAGATTTTGAAGTAGTTCAAAATGGAGCAGTCAAAGAAAGAGTTCTTGCCTGTATTACAAGGTGTGAAGTTGAGTAAGACTCAAAGCTCGACCACGGCAGAAAATAGAAAGAGAATGAAAGTCATTCCCTATGCCTCAGTCATAGATTCTAAAAGTATGCCATGCTATGTACCAGATCTATTATATACCCTGCACTGATTTGGCAAGGGAGTACAATAGTGATCTAGGAGTAGATCACTGGACAGCGGTCAAAATTATCCTTAGTGGAATAAGGATATGTTTCTCGATTATGGAGGTGACAAAAAGGTTCGCCGTAAAGGGTTGCGTCAATGCAAGTTTTGACAATGATCTGGATGACTCTAAGTCTCGATCTAGATACATATTGAAAGTGGGAGCAATTAGCTAGAGTAGCTCCGTGCAGAGCATTGTAGACATAGAAAATTGCAAAATACATAACGGATCTGAATGTGAAAGACCATTGACTAAGATTCTTTCACAAGCAAAACATGATCACACCTTAGTACTCTTTGGGTGTTAATCGCATAGATATGTGAACTAGATCACTGACTCTAGTAAACCCTTTGAGTGTTGGTCACATGACGATGTGAACTATGGGTGTTAATCACATGGTGATGTGAACTATTGCTGTTAAATCACATGGCGATGTGAACAAGATTATTGACTCTAGTGCAAGTGGGAGACTGAAGGAAATATGCCCTAGAGGCAATAATAAAGTTATTATTTATTTCCTTATATCATGATAAATGTTTATTATTCATGCTAGAATTGTATTAACCGGAAACATAATACATGTGTGAATACATAGACAAACAGAGTGTCACTAGTATGCCTCTACTAGACTAGCTCGTTAATCAAAGATGGTTATGTTTCCTAACCATGAACAAAGAGTTGTTATTTGATTAACGATGTCACATCATTAGTTGAATGATCTGATTGACATGACCCATTCCATTAGCTTAGCACCCGATCGTTTAGTATGTTGCTATTGCTTTCTTCATGACTTATACATGTTCCTATGACTATGAGATTATGCAACTCCCGTTTACCGGAGGAACACTTTGGGTGCTAACAAACGTCACAACGTAACTGGGTGATTATAATGGAGTACTACAGGTGTCTCCAAAGGTAGATGTTGGGTTGGCGTATTTCGAGAATAGGATTTGTCACTCCGATTGTCGGAGAGGTATCTCTGGGCCCTCTCGGTAATGCTCATCACATAAGCCTTGCAAGCACTACAACTAATATGTTAGTTGTGAGATGATGTATTAAGGAACGAGTAAAGAGACTTGCCGGTAATGAGATTGAACTAGGTATTGGATACCGACGATCGAATCTCGGGCAAGTAACATACCGATGACAAAGGGAACAACGTATGTTGTTATGCGGTCTGACCGATAAAGATCTTCGTAGAATATGTAGGAGCCAATATGGGCATCCAGGTCCCGCTATTGGTTATTGACCGGAGACGTGTCTCGGTCATGTCTACATTGTTCTCGAACCGTAGGGTCCGCACGCTTAAGGTTTCGATGACAGTTATATTATGAGTTTATGAGTTTTGATGTACCGAAGGAGTTCGGAGTCCCGGATGAGATCGGGGACATGGCGAGGAGTCTCGAAATGGTCGAGACGTAAAGATCGATATATTGGACAACTATATTCGGACATCGGAAAGGTTCCGAGTGATTCGGGTATTTTTCGGAGTACCGGGTAGTTACGGGAGAAGTAATGGGCCTTGATGGGCTTTAGTGGGAAGAGGAAAAAGGCTGCTGCGCCCCCCCTCCCCTTTGGTCCGAATTGGACTAGGGAAAAGGGGGCCGGCCACCTCTCCTTCTCCTCCACTTCCTTCTCCCTTCCTCCCCTCTTGATGGACTGCTACTAGGACTTGGAGTCCTAGTAGGACTCCCATCCTGGCCGCACCAATAGCCTTGGCTGGCCTCCTCCTCCTCCATCCTTTATATACAGGGGCAGGGGGCACCCCATAGACACACAAGTTGATCCACGTGATCGTTCCTTAGCCGTGTGCGGTGCCCCCTGCCACCATATTCCACCTCGGTCATATTGTAGCGGTGCTTAGGCGAAGCCCTGCGACAGTAGAACATCAAGATCGTCACCACGCCATCGTGCTGGCGGAACTCCTCCCTGAAGCTTTGCTGGATCGGAGCCCGGGGATCGTCATCGAGCTGTACGTGTGCTAAGAACTCGGAGGTGCCGGAGTAATGGTGCTTAAATCGGTCGGATCGGAAAGAAGACGTACGACTACTTCCTCTACGTTGTGTCAACGCTTCCGTTGCGATCTACAAGGGTACGTAGATCAGACTCTCCCCCTCGTTGCTATGCATCATCATGATCTTGCGTGTGCGTAGTAATTTTTTTTGAAATTACTACGTTCCCCAACAGCGGGCTGCCGCGCCTACACCACCGAGCTGCGTAGCGTCGCATGGCCCGGCAAGTTCAAACCTAACCTGCCTCCTCGCTATGACGGCACGGCTGATCCCGCAAAGTTCCTCCAGCTCTATGAGCTGGGCATCGAGGCTGCCAGCGGGGATGAGAAGGTCATGGTGAACTGGTTCCCCATGGCGCTCAAGGAAGGAGCTCGAACCTGGCTCCTGAATCTGGCTCCAGGCACGATCTCCTCCTGGGACCAGATGCGCGCTCGCTTCATCGCCAACTTCGAAGGTACTCGCGACCGGCCACCCGGCGTGAGCGACATGCGCCGCATCAAGCAACAACCCGGAGAGACCCTGCAAAAATACATCCAGCGCTTCAACAGCGCGTGCCTCAAGATCCCCAAGGTGTCCGAGGAGGCCATCATCTCAGCCTTCTCCGACGGCATGCGCGACGTCAAGATGAAGGGACGGCGTGCGCGAAGACCTCTGCACCTCCCTGGAGCTGTTCAACTTGGCGAACAAGTGCGCCAGGGTTGAGAAGGGACGTCTCTCCCTCCTCGAGCTGCCTGCCGTGGACCCAGAAGAGAAGAAGCCCAAGGCCAAGGACGTGAAGCGCAAGGGGGCTGCCGTACTTGCCATAGAACCAGACACCAAGCGGGGCAAGGATCTGCCCGAACCCTCCAGAGGCAGCCGGTACTGTGTGTACCATGACCTCCACACCCACAACACCAACGAATGTCAAGAACACCGCGCCGTGCGAGAAGGAAGGATCGGCCGTCGCCCTGACCGTGCTGACCGGGGCTACGGCCGAGGAGGAGGAAGAAACCCAGGACGCTGGGAAGATCGCGGCCCGCGCCCGGGGTGGCGCGACCAGCCTCGCGAGGACTGCCGGCGGGACCTGTCTCGCGAGGGAGACTGGAGGGATCAGCCTCGTGAGGATCTCCCTCATGGCAGGCCTACCTCCGCTGCCGCCTCAGGAGCCAAGGAGGAACGAAGACCGCCATCAAGACGAGGGGGCTGGGGGCTTCCAAGAACCGTGCGCAATCGCCTGCATCCTAGGCGGAGCTCAAGCCCCAGCCTCTCAACGTATCTTCAAGCAATTTGCCCGCGAAGTGAATGCAGTTCTCCCCAAGCTCGAAGCAACGTGCCCCCTCAGGTGGTCGGCGTGCGCCATCACGTTCAGCTCGGTAGACCAGCTCAAATGCGCAGCCACGGCCGGAGTCCTCCCGATGCTCTGCTCCCCAGTCATCAGCAACGTGCTGGTCACCAAGACCCTCATCGATGGAGGGGCAGGGCTCAACGTCCTGTCCGTGGAAACATTTAACAACCTCCAAGTACCCTATTACCAGCTTCAGCTGACCAAGCCTTTCTCCGGAATCACCAACGGTTCCACAGTCCCGATCGGGCAGGTCCGCCTCCCTGTCACCTTCGGGGCTCCCAGCAACTACCGCACCGAGCTCATCGACTTCGATGTCGCCCACATCCGCCTGCCGTACAACGCCATCCTCGGGTACCCAGCGCTGGCCAAGTTCATGGCTGTGACTCACCACGGCTACAACGTCCTCAAGATGCCAGGAAGTGGCGGCGTCATCACGGTGCCCTGTGAAGAGAAGGATGCAGTGTGTTCCCTGGAGCGGGCCTATCAGGCCGCGTCGCTAGAAGACCCAGATCACGGAAGCAGGAGACTTCCCGAGACCACCCCCAGGAAGAAGAAGACATCGTCAGGCTCGGCCCCTCAGGAGGCAGGCCCCTCAGGGCCCGTGTCTGCCCAGGGGGACCCCCCAACCATCGCATAGGAAAGCGCGCCCGGCACCCTTCTCAGGCAGGGCTCGGGGGCTCTCACCTGGAGGGCCACCGACCTAGCCAGGGTCACGAGGGAGGCGCTTGGGCACCATGTGGAAGCTTGCTTCGCAGCACGTTTCCCCCGAGAAGGAGCCAGGCAAGGAAGGTCACACCAGCAGGAGTTCGTTAACAAGGCCATTCGAGAACTACAGGAGTCAAGGATCATGAGAGGTTGCCGCCGCCTACCAGCTGTGGCCCTACATCCAGGCGAGGATGGTGGGCTGCGCGTCTGTGTCGACGTACCAGGGCTCAATTAGATCGCCACGACGGAGCGTCTCTGGCCCTCACAAGTGGGGCGCTGCGGGGGACCACCCCACAGCTATGTTCGCATGCCCTACGGCCTGCCGAGCATGGCTACGGCGCACCAGCGCCTCATGAGGGGCATCATGGAGCCTCAGGAAGACAGGCGTTCCGCGGCCTTGGCGGAGATGAAGACAGCTCGCGAGGAGTCACCAGTGCCTCCGGAGCCTCCCGAGGCCCCGGGGCCTGGGGGCTCGTGAGGATGGGCTTCTGCAGCCCATCAAGTCTGCTGCACCAACGCCACTATGCCGACGACACCCTTAGGTGACATCTTTCAAGTTCCGTTCCCAGCTGGGGGCGCCCTCCCAGGGTTGCATCACTCCCAGGCCGCGTGGGTCCGTCCCTGCGGCATGTATCCCCTTTTATCTTTCAGTCGTTAGTTTGCCTTGTTGGGGGCGCCCCTCGGGCTGCATCATCCCCAAGCCGCTCGGGCCAGACCCAGCGGCGTGTATCTCCCTCGCATTTATTTACAACTATGCATTGCCTATCACGCTTAACTGCATGGTGCCTGTCCGCGGCAGCTTTTCTTCTCCATGTCGGCCACTTGCACATTAAAGGGAGGGGTTGCACAAGCTCTCTTCCATGTGGGAGGGCCCGTTCAAGGTTGTTCATGTTTCCAGGCCCGGCTCCGCGTGCTTGGAGACTCAGGAGGGAGTGCCAATCCAGAATGCATGGAACATCCAGCACCTCCGGAGTTTCTACCCTTGAAAAGGCCCAGAGCCTGTGAAGCTATCGCGTTTTGGAAAGGCCCAGAGCCTGTGAAACAAGGCGAGTGCCTGTGAAGCTATCGCGTCTTGGAAAGGCCCAGAGCCTGTGAAGCAAGGCGAGTGCCTGTGAAGCTATCGCGTTTTGGAAAGGCCCAAAGCCTGTGAAGCAAGGCGAGTGCCTGTGAAGCTATCGCGTTTTGGAAAGGCCCAGAGCCTGTGAAGCAAGGCGAGTGCCTGTGAAGCTATCGTGTTTTGGAAAGGCCCAGAGCCTGTGAAGCAAGGCGAGTGCCTATGAAGCAATCGCGTTTTGGAAAGGCCCGGAGCCTATGAAGCAAGGCCAATGCCTGTGAAGCTCGCCGTCCCGTGACACTCTCACGTAATAATGAGTGGGGCTGTACACGCCCCGGAGTCTCAGGAGCGCCGGCCTCAGGCCCTGGGGCTCCCTCCCACGCCCAGTGGCAGCACTTAGCTCCGCGCTGGTGAGAAGACGTCGAAGACTAGATTAGGTGCCGGACGCGGCTTTTTCATTTGCTTTCCGCAGTTGACGTGTTCACTTGCATTTGAAGTCTTATTGAAGTTATCGCTGTTGCTTATTTGTGGTTCGTCGATTTTCGCTCCTTGCTTTGGTTTCTCTCGCAAACGACCTCGCGAGGGGTGGTACTCAAACGCCCTCGCGAGTGTTTCTGCTCTAGCCGCTGGAAGGTTTCATGACCCGGGCACGTTACAAGAGCACCCCTCTAGTCCGTGCCCCTCGGGCACTGCGACGCGCACACAGGGCCTGGGTCGGTCGCCCCCCCCGGCAGGGGCCAAAAACTATCTACGCACAGGCGTGTGGTTAAGAGGCGCAAAAATAAGATCAAGGTAATGGCTAAAACGGCGATAATTCCCGACACGCCCCAGCGGGGCTCCATGCAGCTGTTTTGTCTTACACAGGAAACAAAAGGAAAAGGAAAGGACGAGCCCGACACGGCCCTCCTTACACTTGCCCGCGAAGGCGACACGGGCTGCCTCCGGGCCTCAGGCGGACTCCCTCTTGCGCTTCACCAGGGCACGGTGGCGGGTAGATGAACCACCACCTCCCAAGCAAGCTCGACGGCGCGGGGGTGGGCAGCTGCCACCGCTGGAGGAGTCGCTTGAGGAAGAGTTGACGAAGCTTGGGGAGTCGCAGATGCCGCCATCCGCGCGGGCGCTCTCTCCCCCATCACCATCAGAGCGGGGCCCCCGAACGCGGTCGTCGTCCTCAGGGCAACACCCCGCGCGGCGACCATCTTCCCCAAACACCCTCACAAAGAGGGTGGCATCGCCATTGAACCTGAAGTGCAGAGTACACCGGCGCTCCAGGCCGCGAGCGCGGGCGAATGCCTGCCAGCCACGAGTTAAGGCCAAGCCCCCGCCGGCGGAGACCTCCAGTGCGACCCATGAGGACCTGCAGCAGCAGCCCTCCGCCTGGAGCCAGAGGCCGCCAGGAGCGCCGGCCGGGAGTTCACCGAGGAGGAAGCGAGGGAGTGGGAGCCGGGTGCTGGTCGGCTTCGCCGACCAGACCACGAACTCCGGCAGCGCTTGCACAGCGCGAAAGCGCGGCCTGGGGGAGCGTGCAGCCCAGGCACGTCCCTCGGCCACGGCGGCTCCCCGCCGACGCGCTGGGAGCCGTCCTCATGACCGCCAAATGCTGCCGGGGCGGGCACCGGGTGCTTTCGAGGGCGCCCATGACCGCGCTTGGGCGGGGGAGAGGCCGGACCGCCCTGAAGGGCCTTCCCCTTTCCGCAGCCGAGTACCTCCTCGATGGGGCCATCACACCAAGACGAAGCAAGAACTGGGGGCAGAGGAGAAAGCAAAGAGAGATGGACTGGAAGGGCACGCGCCGTACCGTACTTATAGCCGGCGAAGGCCAACCGCCGGCCTCCACGATCACAGGTAATCATGACACGATTTGCATGCAGGGACTTGTCCACCTCGCGCGGTCACCGAGGCGTCGTGGGGAAGTGGAGATGCCCACGTCCCGTCAACCGCCACGCGGCGCTCAAGGCCGCAGGTTGTTAGGGCCCGCGGCGCTTCGCCCTTGCCCTTTCGCCTCTCGGCACGGCCAAGCCCATGCGCACCTTGGGCCCGGGGGCTACTGTCGGTGTTCTGGGAACGGGGGTCCCCAGACTTGCCTGCCTGCGGCCTGCGGCGTGGCTCAAATGGGGGCCCAACATGGCCCATCTTCATCAGCACAAGACTCAAGACCCTCGCGAGGGGCCAAGCCTCGCGAGGCGGACGACACGGCGCATCCTCAGGCGCAGCCTCCTCAGGCTGGCTCGCGAGGAGACGGAGATATCAAGGCGGGGTACCTCGCGAGGTGCCCATGACGCAAGGCATGACGATCGAGGGTGCTAGGCGGGCGCCAGCGCGCGCAGCGTCCTTCTTTCCTCTTTGGTGCAAAGGGGGCAAGCGCAGCCGCGGAGTACCGAGGCGTTAGGCAAAGGTTGCCATTTCGGTGCAACGAGACCAGGACCAAGCGGACTACGAGACGGAGGTCACCATGGAGCCCAGCACGGCGTCACCGCAGGGTCTTTCGCTGGCGGAGACCAACTTTAGTCAGGATAAGTGTACTAGATGTTCCCCTTCAAATTAGCCCGCCATTGTTGGCTCCTTCCCGCTCGATATTTGGGAAGAGGACCAGGGCCCCTATAAATAGGGACGGCCACCCACGTAGCAAAGGGTTCGGTTCGGCATATGGATCTGACTAGCAAGTAGAGAGAGTAAGTGAGAGAGAGAGAGAAGGTGACTGAACTCCTCCCAGCAGTTCATCACCCCAACCAAGAACAAACCCTCGCGAGGCTGTTCTTCCTTGTACTATTCTTCATCACCAACCCCAGGAGACAATCCATCCACCACACACTGGAGTAGGGTATTACACCACAATGGTGGCCCGAACCAGTATAAATCTTGTGTCCCTTGTGCAGTTCCTTTAGTAGTTTAGATCTTTGTGAGACGGGGAAGTAGAGGGCGTGATTTCCGCGTGCACCCGAGTGTTCGAACCTTAAGGGTCTGCCGGAACCCGTGAATCCGACAGGCACCCGTATCAATTCCAGCCCTAGAGGTAGGGTCCAGGGTCGGATTTACGCATGTGTATCCGGCGAGGGCCCCGGATATTGTCTGGTGAGTGTTCTTCCTGAAATATCAGGGAGGAGAAAAACTTCATAGTTCGGTATGCTTGCCATAGGGCGTATCAAAGGCGTACCTTTTTGATGAGGGACAAAGCTTGGAAGAATCGACATTCGCCTTTCTTTTCGAAGGTCCGTCTTGGGTCGGCTTCCCCTTTTCAAGGGACGATCCTGGTGCGGCATGGTGAGACGAATGCCTCCCCTTTGAAGTACGAGACAGTGCAGCGGGTGTGGGTGTCAAAACCGGCGGATCTTAGGTAGGGGGTCCCGAACTGTGCGTCTAAGGTTGATGGTAACAGGAGACAGGGGACACGATGTTTACCCAGGTGTCGGGCCCTCTCTATGGAGGTAATACCCTACTTCCTGCTTGATTGATCTTGATGAATATTAGTATTACAAGTGTTGATCTACCACGAGATCGTAATGGCTAAATCCTAGAAGTCTAACATGTATGACTACGGTATTGAGTATATCCTTTCCGGACTACACCCTTCGGTTTATATAGACTCCAAGGGATCTAGGGTTACATAGAGTCGGTTACATAAGTTGGTTTTTTTAGTTGTTCGCCAAGCTTGCCTTCCACGCCAAGGAGAGTCTTATCCGGACACGGGTATAGTCTTCGGTCTTCATATCTTCACAGCCCATCAGTCCGGCCCATAGATAACAGGCCGGACGCCCGAGGACCCCTTTGTCTAGGACTCCCTCAGTAGCCCCTGAACCTGGCTTCAATGACAAGGTATCCGGCGTGGTGTGCTGTCTTCGGCATTGCAAGGCGGGTTCCTCCTTTTGAACTCCCAATAGTCTCCAGACAAATTGATCGTGTCCGGACATGTAACACACACCGCACACAACCATAGAGAGAATATAATAACACACGAGTCCAATCTGATGACAACTTTAGTAATGTGACGTCACGCTTGTCTGGTCATAATTTCGAACCATTTTTTCGCCCCATATTTCAAGACGCGGTTGTCATTGGCACATCTTGTCAAAGTAGAGATTGTGCCCCTTATTACGGGATTCTCATCAACACGGGCGTGGGTAACCCGACCGTGCCGTTTACACAGCCCTTGGGAGCAGGCGAATTTTAAGGCGAATGGGGGGAGGGGGGCGTTCGATATTCACTGGCCTTATAAGGAGATAAGATTCCCCTTACTTCTCCCATGCTTTCTTCCCGCCTCTCCGTTCTTGAGCTCCAACGCCCAAGTCCTCATTCGTTCCCATTCAAACAAACACCCAACCATGTCCGGAATCGGAGCCGGCGGCAAGTGGATGGCCTCCTCCGTTAAGAGGAAAGATATAGAGGAGCTCCGAGAGGCCGGATACCTGGCCAAGGAGATCGTTCACCGACTTCCGGCCAAGGGACAGATCGTCCCCACCCTCGAGCCTCATGAGAGAGTGGTGTTCCTCACGCATTTTGTACGCAGGCTGGGATTCCCTCTCCACCCGTTTGTCCGCGGATTGATGTTTTATTATGGGCTAGACTTCCATGATCTAGCCCCTAACTTTATCCTCATCATCTCGGCATTTATAGTCGTGTGTGAGGCCTTTCTCCGCATCCGACCTCATTTCGGCCTATGGCTGAAGACCTTCAATGTGAAGCCGAAGGTGGTGAGCGCTCAACAGGCAGAGTGCGGAGGAGCTATGTTGGGTAGGATGCCCAACGTCACCTGGCTCGAAGATTCTTTCGTGGAAACGGTGAAGGGGGTGGCAATCAGGGTGGTTCTACATCATCGAGCCACGCGACACCAACTAGACGGTGGCCCCCGAATTCCGATCCGGAGTTCCGATGCGGCTACCTCCTGGCAAGAGAAGGGTCGAACCCGGGGTTCTCTGAGCGAGCAGACAGGGCTCTAGACGTGTGTCCAAAACATGATATCCAACAAGATCAAGCCTGTCAACGTGATCCAGGTTATGCTCATCCGCCGTATCCTCGCATGCCAACGTCGGACTTGCGATTTGTGGGAATTCGATCCAGCCAAGCACTCGACGCTGCTAGAGCTCTTCGGCGCAACGCACAAGGATATCGGGAAAGTGCTCTTCAAGGCCGGCGAGACGCCACCGCCTACAACCGAGGATCATGGGCTTAGCTCAAAGTGCCAAGCCAATTCGGTAAGTTCTTTCACGCTCTCAAGGCATAATCTTCACTAGCGTATTGTGAGAAAGAAGTCTAAGCTCACCTATCAATTTTTTCCTTAGGCCTGGACCGACATAGCAAGGCGGATTAACTGTCTAGCCTCGCTACCCAAAGACAAAGAGACCCCACTCCTGACGAAGATGTTGTTCCCGGCGCCTTATGACGTGCTAGAGAAGAAGACCAAAAAGGCGGCCAAGGGGACCAGGAGTGGCCTTCGTCGAAAGGAAACTTCGGACCTGTCGTTCGAAGACGAGACTGACCCTTCGGTCACCGAATACGACAACGAGGAGGAGGAAGAAGACAACTCCCCCCTGAGGGGGGAAGGAAGAAAAGGGTGGCCTCCACGAACCTGGAAGTGAAGGCACCCAAGAGGGGGAAGGGCTCCCTCGCGGATAACTCCGCGTGGGATGTCGATAGGAGTCTGGAGCGAATGCCCCGGACTAAGCCTCGGGCCGCTTCGTAAGTACCAAAGACCTTATGCTCGTCCAAATGTATGTCCCTTCCCCTTTGCCATATTAATATGTTTAATTTATGCTATTGCAGTCCGGCCCGCGACAGTTCTCTGCAATCCTCAACAGAGGGCTTGCTAGACTCAAAGGAGATGGCTAGCCTGTCGCCGCCACCTACTCACTCTACCTCGCCTAAAGGCGATTACGAGGTGGTGTCCCAAAGGGCCTTTCCCGACCAAGGGGAGGCTCCGGAGATCGTCAAGGTGGCGTCCAAGGATGACTCCACGGCCGACGGACACATGGGGGAAGAAGTCCCCATGGGGACTGATGGTGGGGGCCGAGTTCCATTCGGCCCTCAGCTGGATATCATTCCGGAGACCTGCACGGCTTCGGAGTCGGGCGAACGGCCTTCCCCGAAAGGAGGGGGTGTGCCTGTTCCTCTACTGACCTCTGTCCGACCAAAGGCACCGGATGATCTGCTGGGAGCACTGCGAGGCGCTTCCATTGTAGATGAACACCATGTCCTTATGGGTACGACGATCAAAAAGGTTCAGTCTGCCAAAAGCAGGCTGACCGAAGCCTGCACTAGCCTTTTAACAGGCTTTGAGGTAATAATAATTGTAGAAAGAATATCACAGCGTAGACAGTAGCCCCTGATGCTCTGTTCGGTGTTTGGAAAGAAAAGCCGAACAGAGGATCAAAACAATTTTCACAGGAGTCTAACATATGATGTCTATGTAAATAAGCAGGTGTCGCTGCTGGCTACTGCCACTCATACTGCGGAGGTCTCCGAACTGAAGCGGAGCCTGGAGCAGGCCGAGGAAGAGCTCAGCCTTGTGAAGAAGCAGCTGGAGGACATCCAAGGTATGCAGTAACCCGTGCATGTATGTTAGAAGGATGAATACTTCATGCTGACTAAAGTGTCGTGGACTATGCTAGGGGCCATGACCGAGGTGGCGGCCCTCAAGAAGGCATTAGCCTAGGCCAAGGACAAAGCGGATAAGGAACACGCTGTACGCGAAAAGCATGAGGGCCAGGTCAGCGAGGTTCAGCAAGAGCTTCAGGATGCCGTCAAGAAGTACAAGTCCCTGGAGCGTGATTCTAAGACACAGGCGTACAAACTTGTGAAGGCCCGCCAGAGCGCACAAGAGGCTCGAGCCGAGGCCCAAAGCGCCCTTCAGGGATTCTAGGCGGCTAAGAAGATTGCGGTGGGTAAGGCTTTCATTATGCAAAGCAAGTCTGTGAAGGAAACGCTCCTTTTACTTACCCGGATTTGGTGCTCTACAGGGGCGTTTACAGATTTGCCGTGCAACGTATTCGATGCTGCTGAATTCTATCGAGCCGAGGAAGGGAGTCCAATGGAGAAGTTGTTCTGGTCTCAATATCTTGGACCAGAACATCCGGGATCCTTCAGCGACCAGCTGAAGCAGTTGCTCGAGCTGCACAAGGCGGCTGAGCTGGCCATGAGGGACCTGATAGTTTGGCTATGGCCTGCCGCGCCGGTACCCAGCAGCTACTTCGGACTTGTGAAGCGGCTTCTTAGTGCTTGCCCGCGGCTTGAGGTCGTAAAGCGGTCGGTCTGTATTGAAGGTGCCCGGATGGCCTTTGCTTGCTGCAAGATGTGGTGGGCGAAGATGGACGCCGTCGAGCTGACCAAGGGGCCGCCGAAGGGCAAGGAGCACCTTACACCCGAGCGCTATTTTGCGGATGTCCTAGAGGGGTCTCGTATTGTAGCCACGCAGTGCGGGTAGGACATTATTTTCGAGTGAATACACTCGTATTTTGTCTTGTATGATGACAACAAATCCGCTTTGTAATATAATTTGTGTTTTGATTGTGTCCTCCTGTGCGGCCGTGTTGTATGAAATCTGAGGGTTGGCCAGTCATCGGCTTCTGCCCTCATGTAGGTAGTACGGAGGTGTTCGGGGTGGTATCTAAACAATCTTGATCAAATTATATGGTCCTTGAAGGAGTTGTTTAGCGCAACGAACCAGGCAACCAGACCATACGGCTTGAACGCCCTCACTTAGCCATAGGAGTTTTATAATAAAACATGGGCACAACCCCTGGTATATGAACCAGAGTGCTGTCAGCGTCTGATCGGGAAGTACGATCCTTTGCGAAATGCGGAAAAACCTCCAACGATTTGAGACCTCCGAATAGCTGACCGGCTCTCGCCGCATCATGACAATCAGTTTTCGGCTTTCTCTACTGAGGTGCTCATCCGGTTTAGACCAGGGCACAATTGCAGTAGTTCTCCCTTTACTACCCTAGCCGATGTAGCGGAACGTAGGGTAGAAAGCACAGGAGCCGGGCAACCCAACTATTGACCAAAGACATGATTCGAAGCCAATGCATATAATGCTAAATTCGGGGTGCCGAACTATACTTATAAAAAGTGTTCAGACTTTTGTTGCCGTAAAGTTGGCTGCTATAAAGCCCCTGCCAAACATCAAAACGTACCAAAGTGTACGGGTGCTACCGGATGGGGTTATCCACAGGGAAACTGAAAAAAAAGAAAAGAGAGAAAGAAAACAGAAAAGATGTAAAGGTAAAAAGCTGGGGTCCTACAGCTCCAGCTACAAACTGTTTTCATTGTAATGTAATTTGTATGTCAAGGCGCATTGATACAAGTAGTGCAATAAGCAACATGCTATTTAACATGGCGAAACCAGGGGACAGCTGCATGTGGGTCCTGGAAGACAGGTACAGTTATCGTTAACGGAATCACCTAAAAAGTCCCCATATGTCTACGCTCCTCGCCATCTTGGTGTATTTATCCTTCAAGAGGACCGATAACCAGACCACCCGATGGGGCCTGTACGATTAAAACCTGCAAGAAAACAAGCATAAGTGAAAGTATGTGTGTTTCCGATGTCGGTTGAGCCGTGCCGTGGATCACAAGCTAGCTATGCCTCCGTTGATGCCCATGGAATTTTGAGTGCGTAGTTATGTACAAGCGGCGCGCATGCCACCGCTTGATCAGGACTGAGACAGAGGCCGGATTGCTAGTCGACCTCCTGACGAGCCGAGCTCTCCTGCTGCAGAGTAGTTCGGACCCTCTTAAGGGTGTCCAAGGGCTCGGTAGCCGAATGAATGTTTTGCTTGAGAAGGCCGCTTTGTACTTCTGCTGCTAGGGCAGCTGTGTGCTCTTCTGTACGGAGAGAGCGTTCCGTATTGCCATTGACTGTTATGACGCCGCGTGGGCCGGGCATCTTGAGCTTGAGATAAGCATAGTGTTGCACTGCGTTAAATCGAGCAAACGCAGTTCGTCCGAGCAGTGCATGATAGCCGCTGCGGAATTGGGCGATATCAAAGACTAACTCCTCACTTTGGAAGTTGTCCCGAGATTCGAAGACAACCTCTAATGTGATTGAGCCCATACAACGGCCTCTACGCCTGGAATGACTCCTTTAAAGGTGGTCTTTGTAGGCTTGATCCTTGATGGGTTAATGCCCATTTTTTGCACTGTATCCTGATAGAGCAGATTGCGGCTGCTACCGCCATCCATAAGGACACGAGTCAGGTGGAACCCATCAATTATTGGGTCTAAGACTAGTGCGGCTGAGCCTCCATGACGGATACTGGTCGGGTGATCCCGGTGATCAAAAGTGATCGGCATGACGACCATGGATTGAATTTTGGGGTGACTGGCTCTATTGCGTAGACGTACCTGAGCGCACACTTGCGCTCCCTCTTGGGGATGTGGGTAGCATATATCATGTTCATCGTTTTGACCTGAGGGGGAAACTTCTTCTATCCCCCCGTGTTCGGTTGTCGTGGCTCTTCGTCATTGTCCTCGCTTTGTGATCCCTTTTCCCTGTTCTCGGTGTTTATTTGCCAGCCTGTTTGAAAACCCAACACTCTCCATTTGTATGATTAGGAGGCTTGTCCGGGGTGCCGTGAATCTGGCATGGACGATCAAGTATGCGGTCCAAGCTGGATGGGCCTGAATTGTTCTTTTGGAACGACTTCTTCCGCTGACCGGACTTAGAGCCACTGAATCCGGCGTTGACCTCCGTATCCTTGGTGTAGTCACTGTTGTTTCGGTTCTTGTATCTATTGCGTCGGGACTTGTCTTTGTTGCTTTTAACTTTAGGGGTGCCAGCATCGCTTGCATTGTTTTTTCTACGAGCCAACCAACTGTGCTCGCCTGCACAAAAGCAGGTCATGAGTGTCGTGAGGGCCGCCATGGATTTTGGCTTTTCTTGGCCGAGGTGGTGAGCAAGCCATTCGTCGCGGATGCTATGCTTGAAAGCTGCTAGAGCTTTGGCGTCCGGACAGTCGACAATTTGGTTCTTTTTAGTTAAGAACCTTCTACAGAATTTCCTAGCGGATTCTCTGGGCTGTTGAACTATATGGATTAAGTCATCAGCGTCCGGAGGTCGAACATATGTACCTTGGAAGTTGTCGAGGAAAGCCTCTTCCAATTCCTCCTAGCTGCCAATGGATTTTTCAGGCAGACTGTTTAGCCAATGCCGAGGTGGCCCTTTGAGTTTTAGAGGGAGGTATTTTATGGCGTGGAGGTCATCTCCGCGGGCCATATGGATGTGGAGAATGAAGTCCTTGATCCACAGTGCAGGGTCCGTGGTTCCATCATATGATTCTATGTTCACGGGCTTGAATCCTTCTAGGAATTCATGATCCAGGACCTCATCAGTGAAGCAATGAGGGTGTGTGGGGCCTCTATATTGGGCTGTATCGTGATGCAGCTCTGATAGAGTCCGTCTGCGGTGTTCAGCCCGCACATGACTAGGTTTGTCATGTCCGAATAGGTGGCCGTTCTCGCGTGTCGAGACACGTCCTCGCGATCCATAGATTGATCTGGTATGTCCTTCTTTATTGTTCAGGTTCTGTCGGAGGTCATATGTATGGTCGTGGGCTAATTTACCTCTACCTGAGTGATGAGGCGGGGCGGGCTGGTGTTCGGCATGAGTTGCCGTTTTGTCCCGACCACGTGGTGGTCGGTCGGCCATATTGTGCGATGGTGGTATGTACTCCGGCGCCTCCTCGTCGAACTGAGGTAGCAATTTGCGCTTTGGGTAGCTTTTGGTTGGGCGCTTGAGGCCGTATTCTTCGGCTGCTGGGACGTCAGTCCGTTTATCATTGAGCAGAAATTGGTCAGATTGAAGCTGCTGCTGCTGCTTCTTTTTCAAGATCCTTGCCATGGCTATTAGCTGGCGCTTGAAGCGCTCCTGCTCAAGAGGTTCCTCGGGCATGATGAAGTCTTCGGTGCTGGCACTCACCTCATCTTCGGAGAGCGGAAGGTAATTATCGTCCTCTGAATCTTCGTGTGTGGCCTTTTTTAATAGGGCTAACCTGGTCATCTTCCCGTTCATCTTGTTTGTTTTCTTTATCGACGGGGTCTTCGTTGTCTTCGGCACCTTCCAGAGTGTCATCTTCTCCTGTGTCGGTGTTGCTGTCTTTACTGCGGCGTGACTTAGAGCGGCGCCGCTGACGCCGGTGCTTGGACTGTATTTCGGAAGGTTTATCCTCAACTGGGTCTTCCTTATCGTCGCCGCTGTGCTCCTTTGGTGCATCCACCATGTATATGTCATATAAGGAAGTGGCCGTCCAGCGTCCGGTGAACGGCGGGTTCTGGGCCTCTTCTTCTTCGGCATCGTCGTCCATACCATCGATGTCCTCGGAGTCGTAATCAAGTTCGATGATCAAATCCTTGATCGTCAGCCCCTAGTTCGAGCCGGATATAGTTCGGTTGAGAGTCCTCCGCAAAGGACAAGTTTTTTAATGAGTTTAGCACATCGCCCAAAGGCGAGTGCTGGAAGATGTCTTCGGCGCTGAATTTGAAGATCGATAAATGATCAAGCTCGGTGTCCGCAAGCTCGCGCGGTTCGGAACCTACGGCCGGAGACGAGTCCGGTATTCTGGTGGCATAGGCATCGTGTGAGACCAAGTCCATGTGCGGTTCCAACACCGTGGAATCTACAGCCTCCGAGGTAGGGTTAATCCTCCCATCTTTGGATGGTGCGGCCTGCTCCGGCTCTAGGGCCAGAGCGGTTATAGGAGCGATCTCCTGGATGCGGCCCGATGACAGATTTAGGTTATGATCATCGGGGTGACCGGGAGCGGCCGTCGCGGTATCGAAACCGACGAAGATCAAGTCTCCATGGATGTCCGCAATCTAGTTCAAGCTCCCAAATATGACCTGATGGCTAGGGGAATAGCTTTTGATCTGCTCTAGATGGCCAAACGAGTTGGCCTGCAGTGTGAAGCCATCGAACACGAATATCTATCCGGGGAGGAAAGTTTCTCCGCATACAGCGTCATTATTGACGATTGAAGGGGCCATCGAACCTTTCAGCGACAACATAGAGGAACTCTCAATGAAAGCACCAATGTCAGTGTCAAAACCGGCGGATCTCGGGTAGGGGGTCCCGAACTATGCGTCTGAGGTTGATGGTAACATGAGACAGGGGACACGATGTTTACCCAGGTTCGGGCCCTCTCTATGGAGGTATTACCCTACTTCCTTCTTGATTTATCTTGATGAATATGAGTATTACAAGAGTTGATCTACCATGAGATCGTAATGGCTAAACCCTCGAAGTCTAGCCTGTATGACTATGGTATTGAGTATATCCTTTCCGGACTACACCCTCCGGTTTATATAGACATCAGGGGGATCTAGGGTTACATAGAGTCGGATACATAAGATGGAATCTTCATAGTTGTTCGCCAAGCTTGCCTTCCACGCCAAGGAGAGTCTTATCCGGACACGGGTACAGTCTTCAGTCTTCATATCTGGACAACCCATCAGTCCAGCCCATAGATAATAGGCCAGACGCCCAAGGACCCCTTAGTCAAGGACTCCCTCAGCGGGTGAGGCACAATGGGAAGACTCTTTTGGAGGAGATGCTCCTCGGGAACTTACATGGGAAGACGGAAGGAGGCTGGGGTAATCGGCTTCGATGGCCACTTCTGTGCCATCATAGCTCGCCTTATAGAAGACCCCCTCCTTGAGCTCCACGGATATATCCGGATCCTCCTCGAATCCGGGATCCAGGTCCCGATTATGGTCCTCCGGCTGCGGAGCGGGGCTGTAGATCCCCGCAGTAGCCTTTCTTCATTCTTGGTAAAAATGGTCGGGTTAAGATTGACTAATTATGACTCAGCAAGAAGATTAAGTGAGGTGGTAGATTGAAAGCTTACCCAGCTAGGGGGGTTGTACATGGAAAAGCCATCTCGGCACTTGAGGTGAGTGAATTCTTCTTTCTCCCCTTTATAAAGATCAGGCAACATAGCAACCAGGGCGGTGAAGTTATCCGGACCCTTGCGCCCGTAGCGGGATGTATCATCCTCCCTGTTTTAGTTCCACATGGGGAGTCCTCTGGATTGGAGCGGTTGGACACCGCTCATTATGGAAATCGCCATGACTTCAATTATGGACAGTCTGGACTGGGCGAGTACCTTTATCTTGTCCATTAACTTCTTAACTTCCGCACTATCCTCCTCTTCGAGGCTCCGGGGGCAACAGCTGTGGTGTTTCTTAAACGAGCTATTGGAAAATTCAGGTAGGCCATGTCGGATTGGGTCTGAAAAAACGACGTCTTCAATACAGAACCACTCCGAGGGCCACTCTTCAGATGCCTTATTTGGAGTGCCGGATAGGTATCCTGTCCCGGCTATATGCCACACTTCGGCGCCGCCCACCTCGAATATTGATCCCTTTTGGGAGCGAGGGACAAGGCAGAAAAGCTTCCTCCATAATTCAAAATGGGCCTCACAGCCTAGGAACAGCTCGCAAATAGCGACGAAGCCCGCGATGTGCAGAATGGAGCCTGGCGTGAGGTTGTGCAGTTGGAGGCCATAGTACTCCAGGAGACCTTGGAGGAAAGGATGGATTGGAAATCGAACGCCTCTTAATAAAAAGGAGACAAAGCACACTCGCTCCCCTTCTGAAGGATTAGGGAAATTTTCTGCCAGGGCTTCACCGGTAAAGGAGGTTAATGCCACCCGAACGGGGACCAAATCCGCAGGGGGAGATATCCCTGCATCTGGAGCTTGGTCAGCTGGGCGTGCGATATAGAACATGTCTCCTAATCGCCTTTTTTGGACCTTGGGGGCGGGCAGAAGAACTAGGAGCGCTGGCCATGTTTGCGTGGTTTCTTTTGACAAGCTCTATGGATTTTCGTCCTGGTGTGGAACGGCATCTGAGATTCATTCTCCTTAAATAGACGCCTTCATTACACGGCCCGGGTGTTACGTGTAAAAATGCTTGGACCCTTCGTATTCGTCTGACACATGGGAGCTGGAGCGGAGATGGCACAGAAGCCGAAAGTTATAACATTTAATAGAAGCCGAAAGTTATAACATTTAATGTAAAGCCTAAGACCGAAGACTGAAGATGTAGATCTGAATACAGTCCTTTGGTTCAGATGCTTGGAGATATGTGGAGGTGGAACCCGCCTTGCAATGCCAAAGACAATTTGCGCGCCGGACACATCGTCATTGAAGACTGGTTCGGGGGCTCCTGAGGGAGTCCTGGATTACGGGGTCCTCGTGTGTCCGGGCTATGCAACATGGGCCGGACTAATGGGCCGTGAAGATACAAGATAGAAGACTTTTCCCCATGTCCGGATGGGACTCTCCTTTGCATGGAAGGCAACCTTGGCGTGCGGATATGAGTATTCCTTTCTCTGTAAACCGACTTTGTACAAACCTAGCCCCCTTCGGTGTCTATATAAACCGAAGGCTTTAGTCCGTAGAGGCAATCACAGTCATAATCATACAGGCTAGACAATTAGGGTTTAGCCATTAAGATCTCGTGGTAGATCAACTCTTGTAATCCCTATACTCATCAAAGTCAATCAAGTAGGACATAGGGTATAACCTCCATTAAGAGGGCCCGAATCTGGGTAAAACATCGTGTCCCTTGTCTCCTGTTACCATCGATCCTTAGACGCATGGTTTGGGACCCCCTACCCGAGATCTACCGGTTTTGACGCCGACAGGTACCTCTGGGCCCTCTCAGTAATGCACATCATGATAAGCCTTGCAAGCAATGTGACTAATGAGTTAGTTGCAGGATGATGCATCATGGAATGAGTAAAGAGACTTTCTGGTAACGAGATTGAACTAGGTATGAAGATACCGACGATTGAATCTCGGGCAAGTAACATACCGATGACAAAGGGAATGATGTATGTTGTCATTACGGTTTGACCGATAAAGATCTTCTTAGAATATGTGGGAACCAATATGAGCACCCTCATTCTGCTATGACCGAAGAGGTTTCTTGGTCAAGTCTTCAAAGTTCTCGAACCCATAGGGTCTGCACGCTTAACGTTCGATGACGATTTGTATTATGAGTTATGTGTTTTGGTGACCGAAGATTGTTTGGGGACCCGGATGAGATCACGAACATGACGAGGAGTCTCGAAATGGTCGAGAGGTAAAGATTGATATATTGGACGATAGTATTCGGACACTGGAAGTGTTTCAGAATGTATCGGGTACGTATTGGAGTACTGGGGGAGGGTTACCGGAACCCCCCGGGGGAAGATATGGGCCATATGGTCCATAGGAGGGAGGCAGGCCAGCCCACAAGGGGTGGTGCGCGCGCCCCAAGGGAGGAGTCCGATTTGGACAAGGGGAGGGGGCGTGTAACACCCCGGATATGATTTACCTAATATGTACTCCAACTCATGCCGTTTCCGATGTTAAGTTATTTTATTTTCTCGGGTTCGGGTTTTGGCTCCGTGTGTTGTTTTCGTTGTCATCCATCTCATATCATGTCATCATGTGCATTGCATCTGCATACGTGTTCATCTCATGCATTCGAGCATTTTCCCCATTGTCCGTTTTGCATTCCGGCGCTCCGTTCTCCTCTGGTGGTCATTTCTACCTTTCTTTCGTGTGTGGGGATTAAACATTTCCGGATTGGACCGAGACTTGCCAAGCGGCCTTGGTTTACTACCGGTAGACCGCCTGTCAAGTTTCGTACCATTTGGACTTCATTTGATGCTCCAACGGTTAACCGAGGGACCGAAAAGGCCTCGTGTGTGTTGCAGCCCAACACCCCTCCATTTTGGCCCAAAACCCACCAAAACCCTCTCCATCATCTAGAGCGTTCGATCACGATCGCGTGGACGAAAACCGCACCTCATTTGGACACTCCTAGCTCCCTCTATGCCTATATATACCTTCCCCATTCGAAATCCCGGGTCATTCCACCCCTAACCCTAGATCCACCCCTCTCTGTGCTGCCGGACACGTCCGGTCCGGCCGGACAAAGCGCGCCGCCGCCGCCAGACAAATCCCAGGCCGCCACGTGGGCCCAGCCACCGCCTCCCACCGCCGGCCCGCGAAGCCCGTGCGGGCCCCCGTGGCCCGGTGCACCGCGCCGCCGCCTGGACGCCCGAGCCGCCGCCCGCGCACCCGAGCGCCCCGCTGCCTCCTTCGCCGACTCCGACCACCGGGAGCCACCGCGCCGCCATCTCCGGTGAGCTCCGCCGCGTTTTGTCCGGACCGGGCCACCGCCTCTAGTCCACGCCGGCGCCACGTCCGGCGACCGTCGTCGTCACCCCGTCCGCCCCACGCCGGATCCGGCTCCGGTGACCACGCCCGCAGGCCCCCTTCCTTATTCCGCATCGTCCCCGCCCCGGTGAATAGAGTTTTCCGGCGACCTCGACTTCCGCGCCCCCGGCCGATCTGGATCTGGAGATTCCACCTCGGTTGACTTTTTCTTAGAAAACCCTAATTATTTTGCTATGTTCATCGTGCCGTAAATTTGCATCCGTAGACCCGTTTTGGGCATATAGCATATCAAAATGTTCGTCTCAGAGATCCTTGGTTTGTTTATATCAATATGCCATATGTTCATGTTGTTTCCTAGTGATCCGTGCCTCTTTTGAGGATGATCAATAAGGATGATTTGTTAATCTTGTAGTGCTCTATCCATCCATGTCTTTGTTTGCAATTATGGAGCACCCTAGCTTGAGTCAATCAAGCTCTACTTTTGCTATTTCGTGAATCTGGGCAGATTGTCTACTTGTTAGCGATTTTCTCGAGGATGTTGTAGTGGATCCGTGCATGCTATGTTATTGTTCTTGCCATGTCTAGCTTGCATAATGTGTATTCTTGATGGGTGTATGCTTAGATTGTCATGACATGCTCTGTGGTGAGTGCTTCGAGCTCGTAAACATGCCTACTTGATATCAGATTTGCATGCTCAAGTTTTTCACAAAGTCTGTGATCTGATTATGTTTTTGCCATGTTCACATGCTTGCAATTATATTTTCTGATCCCTTTTAGCTCAAGGTCACTAAGGGACTTTTGTTAAGCTCTTTGAGTAGCTCCATTCCATGCTTTACTTTGCCATGTTAAGTTCCTGTAGCATATAGTTTTCTTGCTCCAAAGTGTGCTACCTGATCTGAAATTCCAAACAAGTGTTAATTTCACAAAGTCTAAGGCCTGTTTACCAATTGCACTTTTGCCATGCTTGTTTGAACCTGTTAATGGATGAATTGGACGTAGCTCAGTGTTCATCTTTTGTTAAGCATCATGAATGGATCACAGCCATGTATTTTGTTGTCATGTTTGAGTGCTGTAGCATGTTTGTCTTGTTGCACTTAGATGGCTACTTGCTGTATAGCGCAGACCGGTGCCATATTTGAATTGCTTGCCATTTCCAAACCGTGTCTCTGATTCCAGTGATCTTTATGTCGTTTTCAAGCGAAATCACCTCATATTTCCAATGGCACATTTGGATTTCCATGTTGAGGCCAGGTTCATTCATCCCTTGTCAAATCTTGCATATGCATCACATATCGCATCCCGCATAGCATACCATGTTTTGCATCATGTTGTTTGAGCTTTGCACGTGGTTGATTGTGTCCTTGTTTCTTGTTTGTCTTGTTTGGGTAGAGCCGGGAGATGAGTTCGCTAACGAGGAGCCCGTTGAGTTTGCTTTCGAGGATCCAGTCAACTCTGACAACTTTGCAGGCAAGATGATCATACCCTCGAAATCACTTCTATCTTTGCTTTGCTAGATGCTCGCTCTTTTTCTATGCCTATGCTACGATGCCTACCACTTGCTTATCATGCCTCCCAAATTGCCATGTCAAACCTCCAACCCACCTTGTCCTAGCAAACCGTTGATTGGCTATGTTACCGCTTTGCTCAGCCCCTATTATAGTGTTGCTAGTTGCAGGTGAAGATTGGAGATCGTTCCTTGTGGGAACATTATTTTGCTTGTTGGGATATCATTATATTGCCTTGTTATCTTAACGCATCTATATACTTGGTAAAGGGTGGAAGGCTCGGCCTTTTTCCTAGTGTTTTGTTCCACTCTTGCCGCCCTAGTTTCCGTCATATCGGTGTTATGTTCCCAGATTTTGCGTTATGCGGTTGGGTGATAATGGGAACCCCTTGATAGTTCTCCTTGAATAAAGCTTCTCCAGCAATGCCCAACCTTGGTTTTACCATTTGCCACCTAGCCTCTTTTTCCCTTGGGTTTCCGGAGCCCGAGGGCCATCTTATTTAAACCCCCCGGGCCAGTGCTCCTCTGAGTGTTGGTCCACCTCTTCAGCCGCCGGTGGGCACCAGGGGCAACTCTGGGCTGGCCTACCGGAAGTTTAGACAATCTGAGTGTGCCCTGAGAATGAGATATGTGCAGCTCCTATCGGGATTTGTCGGCACATTCGGGCGGTGTTGCTGGATTTGTTTTAACTTGTCGAAGTGTCTTGTAGAACCGGGATACCCAGCCTGATCGGAATGTCTCGGGAGAAGGTATATCCTTCGTTGACCGTGAGAGCTTGTCATGGGCTAGGTTGGGACTCCCCTGCAGGGATTTGAACTTTCGAAAGCCGTGCCCGCGATTATGGGCAGATGGGAATTTGTTAATGTCCGGTTGTAGATAACTTGAACCTAAACTCAATTAAAATGAATCAACCGTGTGAGTTACCGTGATGGTCTCTTCTCGGCGCAGTCCGGGAAGTGAACATGGTGTTGGAGTAATCCTTTCCGCAGGTTGTTCTATAGTTATTAGTTCACGCTTTGCCTTCTCTTCCTGCTCTCTTTTGCGAACAGGTTAGCCACCATATATGCTAGTCGCTTGCTGCAGCTCCACATATTTACCTTGCCTTACCTATAAGCTTAAATAGTCTTGATCGCGAGGGTGCGAGATTGTTGAGTCCCTGTGGCTCACAGATTACTTCCAAACCAGATGCAGGGCCTGACGACTCCGTTCTAGATGACGCGCTTGAGCTCAAGTGGGAGTTCGACGAGGACTCACGCCGTTACTATGTGTCTTTCTCGGATGATCAGTAGTGGTGCCCAGTTGGGGCGATCGGGACCATGTCGCATGTTGGGTTGATCTTTTATTTTGGCACCGTAGTTGGGCCTTGAGTGATTGGATGATGTAATGCTATTTATGTACCATGTTTGACGTGGCGAGTGTAAGCCAACTATGCACCTTCCCCTTTTATTATCTATATTACATGGGATGTTGTGAAGATTACCTTACTTGCGACATTGCTTTCAATGCGGTTATGCCTCTAAGTTGTGCTTCGACACGTAGGATATATAGCCCCATCGAGGGCGTTACAAGTTGGTATCAGAGCCTTCCCCGACCTTAGGAGCCCCCACTGCTTGATCGTTTTTAGCAGCCGTTGTTGAGTCTAGAAAAATGTTTTGAGTCATTTAGGAATTATATATCGGAGAGTTTAGGAATTCTTTTTACTCCCAAGTGTCCTCATCGCTCTGGTAAGGCATCCTGACGTAGAGTTTTAACTCTTCTCGTCTCAAATTTCACTAAAATTTTTTTAGGATCACGCGGGTATCTTGGAATTGTTCCGATGGATTTGTGACGAGAACATTGTTCTTGGTGCCTCCTGTCATTTAGGGGTTGTGGCAGTGTCCCGGGGAGTTGAGCTCCAAGGTGTTGTCGTCACAATTTTATCGTTGCAGTTCTGGAATACCTAAGTTTAGTTTCACCGACATCGAAAATCTCTTTTATGCAGTTGTTGGTGAGATAACCTCGACGCCACCCAGTACTAGGGTGGGAGTTCGGGAGTATTGCCATAACTTGTATAACGGATGCTTTTCAAAGGTTGAGGTAGATGGTTTCCGAAGTTTTTTCTCGGTTATGTGTTGAAGGATGGATACAGCTGGATGTAGGATTTGCTAGATTTGGGTGAGATATTATGCTTCCCCTGTATCTCCAACACCTGATTGCATAACCGGAAAGGTTCGGGAGTTTCATAGGTGGGAATTCTTGTAGCTCTAGTTCTTCTTCCACGGATATTTGGTTTGAGATTGGGATTTCTTACCGAGTATTTGTTCTTGATCCATACCTTGTTGATTTATTCCTCTACCTAAATTCTAAGTGGCTTCTCAATTTATGGATATGTGACCATTTCAAGTGGAATGCATTCGTTCATTTTGTTCGGATGTGGAGACAATTTATTGCAATTTCATTCCGTTGGATTCAGCTTCAATATTTGTCTGTCAATGTGCTAATGGATGTCAACCTCTTCAGGATGGCTCCTCCAAGGCGCATGACTCAGAATCCTGATCCGCCACCACCTCCCCCTCCTCCGGAGGCATGGCAAGCTGTGATGGCCGCAACCAATGCAAACACGCAGTTGATCATGCAAATTCTTCAAGAGCGCAACCAAGCGAATCAAGGCAACCAAGGCAACAATCAGAATCACTTTGCTACACTCAACCAGTTCCTTGCGAATCAGCCAAAGACCTTCAGCAATTGTGTTGAGGCAACTGATGCTGACGATTGGCTTGTGGACTTGTGCAAGCATTTCGAGTGCAGTAACGTCAGGCCTGAGGACTTTGTCAAGTTCGCTTCCTTCCAACTCAAAGACCAAGCTGCTGAATGGTTCCGGCAGTACAAGGATTCCAGAGGAGGCCGTGTGATTACCTAGGATGAATTCCGTCAAGACTTCAAAGCTCATCATATTCCTCAGAGCGTGGTTGAAAGCAAGCGTGAGGAATTCCGCAACCTGAAGCAAGGCTCTATGTCTGTCTATGACTACAACAAGTTATTTAAGAAGCTCGCCCGCTTTGCTAAGCAGGACGTCCCTGACGAGAAGAGCATGATATACCAGTTCAGGGGTGGTCTCAGAGAGGAAATCCAGCTAGCTCTTGTTCTCTTTGAGCCCTTGAGGTACGATGAGTTCTTCAACATGGCATTGAAGCAAGAGGCTGCTCAACTGAAGTGTGATGCTTCCAAGAAGCGAGTCAGAGATGCTACTCCTTCTTCCTCTACTCAAGTGGCCAAGCAGCAGAAGTATTGGCTTCCTCCTCCTCCATTCCGTCAGCCGTATCAGCAGAAGAGCAAAGGTGGCAGTGGATCTTCCCACCCACCCAACCCTGGCTTTCAGAACAAGACTTTGTCTCAAGCTCCAAGATCGAGTGCTCCGTATCACCGTCCGCTTTCAGAGGTCACGTGCAACAAGTTCCAACAGAAGGGTCACTATGCCAACAAATGCTTCAACCAGAGGCGTCTCCCTCCTCCTCCTCCTGTGAGATCGGCAAGTACAGCGGTGGTCAAGCATAACCCCAAGTACGGCAAGGTCAACATGGAGAATGCAGCTCAGGCAGAGGATTCGTCAGATGTCATCATGGGTAACCTTCCTGTTAACGATGTTCCCGCAAAAGTTCTTTTTGACACTGGTGCATCGCATTGTTTCATCTCGAGACCTTTTGGATCTAAGCATGGGTGGTATGCTCAAGTTATGCATAAACCGTTAGCAGTTGTCTCTCCGGGTAGATGTTTGCTCGCTAACTACGAGATTCCAGATATTTCTATCTCGATGCGTGATTTCAAGTTTCTGGCTTCTCCAATGGTCCTTGGTAACTTGGATATTGATCTTGTTCTCGGGATGGACTGGCTTTCTAAGCACAAGGCTCAGCTTGATTGTGGAGCCAGGCAGATTCAATTGACTCATTCGTCTGAGGATGTTATTGTCTTTGCTGCTCAGGATAATACAATCCGTCTGTTCTCTCTCAGTGAGAAGGGTGAACTGGATGCCATCTCGCAAATTCCAGTCGTTTACGAATATGAAGACATCTTTCCAAAAGAGCTTCCAGGAATGCCTCTGCACCGGCCAGTTGAATTCGTCATTGATCTTGAGCCTGGCACGGAACCGGTTTGCAAACGTCCTTACAAGCTCGGACCAGAAGAGTTGAAGGAGCTGAAGAAGCAACTCGATATTCAAGAGCGAATGGGTCTCATCCGACCTAGTTCCTCTCCGTGGGGTTGTGGAGTTCCTTTTGTGAAGAAGAAGGGTGGAATGGACCAACTTTCTGTTGACTACCGTCCATTGAACAAGAAGACTATCAAGAACAAATACCCACTTCCCAACATCAATGAGCTGTTCGAACAACTCGAAGGTGCCCAAGTATTCTCCAAGCTTGATCTCTGCATGGGTTATCATCAGATTCGAATCTGTGAGCAAGATATTCCCAAGACGGCTTTCAGGACAAGCTATAGTTCATATGAATAAACTATCATGTCTTTTGGCCTCGTCAACGCCCCTCCGACTTTCTCTCGCATGATGAACTTCATCTTCAATGCCTACACCAATGACTTCGTTTTGATCTATCTGGATGACATTCTGGTCTTTTCGAAGAACAAGGAAGATCATGCCAAGCACTTGCGTTTGGTGCTCGATAAGCTCAGGGAACACCAGTTCTACGCCAAGTTCTCAAAGTGTGAATTTTGGCTCGATGAGGTTCTTTATCTTGGGCATATCATCTCTGCCAAGGGCATTGCAGTGAATCCTGAGAAGGTGTCTGCAATTGTGAATTGGGAACCACCTCAGAACGTGAAGCAACTCCGTAGCTTCCTCGGTCTCACAAGCTATTGTCGAAGGTTCGTTGAGAACTTTTCAAAGATCGCGAAGCCTCTCTCAAATCTTCTCTAGAAGCACGTCAAGTACGTTTGGTCTCCGGAGTGTGACATTGCTTTCAACACTTTGAAAGAGAAATTGGTCACCGCTCCAGTTCTGACTCCTCCTGATGAATCCAAACCGTTCGAGGTCTTTTGCGATGCCTCTCTCCAAGGTCTTGGTGCAGTGTTGATGCAAGAGAAGAAAATTGTGGCTTATACAACTCGCCAGTTGAAGCCCAATGAGAAGAACTACCCCACTCATGACCTTGAGTTGGCGGCAGTTGTGCATGCTCTTTTGACTTGGAGACATCTCTTATTGGGAAGAAAAGTGGACATCTTCACTGACCACAAGAGTCTCAAGTACATCTTCACTCAGCCTAATCTCAACCTCAAGCAGACTCGATGGGTCGAAATGATTCAAGAGTATAATCCAAGTATCGAGTATACTCCAGGCAAGGCCAATGTGATTGCTGACGCTTTGAGCAGGAAGGCTTATTGCAACAGTCTGATTCTCAAGCCTTATCAACCCGAGCTTTGTGAAGCTTTCCGCAAACTCAATCTGCAAGTTGTTCCTCAAGGTTTCCTCGCCAACCTTCAAGTCTCTCCTACCTTGGAAGACCAGATTCGCCAAGCTCAGCTTCTTGATGCTATGGTGAAAAAGGTGAAGATTGGGATTGCCAAGAGTCAACCCAAGTACAAGTGCTACCGCCTTGATGACAAGGATACTCTCTTCTTCGAGGATTGTATTGTTGTGCCCAAAGGTGATCTTCGTAAAGTTATCATGAACGAGGCTCACAATTCACTCCTCTCCATCCACCCTGGGAGCACGAAGATGTATCAGGACCTCAAGCAGGCTTATTGGTGGACTTGAATGAAGCGCGAGATTGCTCAGTTCGTGAATGAGTGTGATGTCTACAGAAGAGTGAAGGCAGAACACCAAAGGCCAGCTGGTCTCCTCCAACCTCTTGCCAATCCAGAATGGAAGTTTAACCACATTGAGATGGACTTTGTGACTGGGTTTCCAAAGTCCAAGCATGGCAATGATGCTATATTCGTTGTCATCGACAAACTCACTAAAGTGGCTCACTTTCTGCCTATCAAAGAGTCTATCACTGCAGCTCAATTCGCAGAGCTCTATACCTCTCGAATTGTCTCTCTGCACGGTATTCCACAGGTGATCTCTTCAGACCGTGGCAGCATCTTTGCCTCCAAGTTTTGGGATTCTTTTCAGAAGGCCATGGGCACCAACATCCGCTTCAGCACAGCTTTCCATCCTCAAACTAGTGGTCAAGTCGAGCGTGTCAACCAGATTCTTGAAGATATGCTCAGGGCTTGTGTGATCTCCTTCGGCATGAAGTGGGAGGATTGTCTTCCATATGCTGAATTCTCCTACAACAACAGTTTTCAAGCAAGTTCGGGAAAGGCCCCATTCGAAATCCTGTATGGCAGGAAGTGTCGTACCCCTCTCAACTGGTCTAAAACCGGTGAACGTCAACTTCTGGGAAATGACTTAATCCCAGAGGCAGAGGAAATGTGCAAAGTCATTCGTGATAACCTCAAAGTAGCGCAATCACGCCAGAAGAGCTACTATGATAGTAAGCACCGCAATTTGGCTTTCGAGATCGGAGATCATGTTTACCTCTGCGTCTCTCCAATGAAAGGTACTCGTCGCTTCGGTATCAAAGGGAAGCTTGCCCCTAGATACGTGGGACCTTTCAAGATCGTCAGCAAGAGAGGCGATCTCGCCTATCAACTCGAGCTTCCTTCAAACTTTGCAAATGTTCATGACATGTTCCATGTCTCTCAGCTCCGCAAGTGCTTCAAGACTCCTGAACGCACCGTCAACTTCGAAGACATTGAGCTCCAAGAAGATCTCTCTTATCACGAGCACCCCGTGGCTATTCTTGAAGAGACCGAACGGAAGACTCACAATAAGTCAATCAAATTCCTCAAAGTCAAGTGGTCACACCATTCGGACCGTGAAGCCACCTGGGAACGCGAGGTTCACCTCCGTTCTGAGTACCCGGCGTTCTTCCAGTCCTAGATCTCGGGACAAGATCCTTTCGTAGTGGTGGAGTGTTGTAACACCCCGGATATGATTTACCTAATATGTAATCCAACTCATGCCATTTCCGGAGTTAAGTTATTTTATTTTCTTGGGTTCGGGTTTTTGTCACCGTGTGTTGTGGTCGTTGTCATGCATCTCATATCATGTCATCATGTGCATTGCATTTGCATACGTGTTCATCTCATGCATTCGAGCATTTTCCCCGTTGTCCGTTTTGCATTCTGGTGCTCCGTTCTCCTTCGGTGGTCATTTCTACCTTTCTTTCATGTGTGGGGATTAAACATTTTCGGATTGGACCGAGACTTGCCAAGCGGCCTTGGTTTACAACCGGTAGACCGCCTGTCAAGTTTCGTACCATTTGGACTTCGTTTGATGCTCCAATGGTTAACCGAGGGACCGAAAAGGCCTCGTGTGTGTTGCAACCCAACACCCCTCCATTTTGACCCAAAACCCACCAAAACCCTCTCCATCATCTAGAGTGTTCGATCACGATCGCGTGGCCAAAAACCGCACCTCATTTGGACACTCCTAGCTCCCTCTATGCCTATATATACCTTCCCCATTCGAAATCCCGGGTCATTCCACCACTAACCCTAGATCCACCCCTCTCCGCGCGGCCGGACACGTCCGGTCCGGCCGGACAAAGCGCGCCGCCCCCGCCCGACGAATCCCAGGCCACCACGTGGCCCCAGCCACCGCCTCCCGCCGCCAGCCCGCGAAGCCCGTGCGGGGCCCCCGCGGCCCGGTGCACCGCGCCGCCGCCTGGACGCCCAAGCCGCCGCCCGCGCCCATGCACCCGAGCGCCCCGCCACCTCCTTCGCCGACTCCGACCACCAGGAGCCACCGCGCCGCCATCTCCGGTGAGCTCTGCCGCCTTCTGTTTGGACCGGGCTGCCGCCTCCAGTCCACGCCGACGCCGCGTCCGGCGACCGCCGTCGTTGCCCCATCCGCCGCACGCCGGATCCGGCTCCGGCGACCACGCCCGCCGGCCCCCTTCCATCTACGGCGTCGTCCCCGCCCCGGTGAACAGCGTTTTCCGGGGATCTTGACTTCCGCACCCCCGGCCGATCTGGATCTGGAGATTGCACCTCGGTTGACTTTTTCTCAGAAAACCCTAATTATTTTGCTATGTTCATCGTGCCGTAACTTTGCATCCATAGATCCGTTTTGGGCATATAGCATATCAAAATGTTCGTCTCAGAGAGCACATCATTTCATCTCCTTGCATCATTTTCATTTGAGTTCATGATGCCCGAAATGCTGTTGGAAAAGTGCTATTTGAGTTAATTGTCAGATCTGCTGCTCCAAATGGCTATTTGTTATTTTTTGCCATGATTATTGTGTGCATGATATGCCCCTGAGCTCTACATATGTTTTGTTATATGCTTTGTCATCTTTCTAGAGGTGCCATCCATGTATTTTTGTGATGTGTGTGGTGACTAGCACAAGCTTGCAGAGTGGTGCATTCGTTAACACTGATTTCAGGGACTTAGCAATTCTACCAAGTCCTTGGTTTGTTTATATCAATATGCCATATGTTCATGTTGTTTCCTAGTGATCCATGCCTCTTTTGAGGATGATCAGTAAGGATGATTTGTTAATCTTGTAGTGCTCTATCCATCCATGTATTTGTTTGCAATTATAGAGTACCCTTGCTTGAGCCAATCGAGCTCTACTTTTGCTATTTCGTGAATCTGGGCAGATTGTCTACTTGTTAGCGATTTTGCCGAGGATGTTGTAGTGGATCCGTGCATGCTTTGTTATTGTTCTTGCCATGTCTAGCTTGAATAATGTGTATTCTTGATGGGCGTATGCTTAAATTGTCATGACATGCTCTGTAGTGGGTGCTTCGAGCTCGTAAACATGCCTACTTGATATCTGATTTGCATGCTCCAGTTTTTCACTAAGTCTGTGATCTGATTATGTTTTTGCCATGTTCACATGCTTGCAATTGTATTTTCTGTTCCCTTTTGGCTCAAGGTCACTAAGGGACTTTTGTTAAGCTCTTTGAGTAGCTCCATTCCATCCTTTACTTTGCCATGTTAAGTTCCTGTAGCATATAGTTTTTTTGCTCCAAAGTGTGCTACCTGATCTGAAATTCCAGACAAGTGTTAATTTCACTAAGTCCGAGACCTGTTTACCAATTGCACTTTTGCCATGCTTGTTTGAACCTGTTAATGGATGAATTGGTCGTAGCTCAGTGTTCATCTTTTGTTAAGCATCATGAATGGATCCTGGCATGTATTTTGTTGCCATGTTTGAGTGCTGTAGCATGTTTGTCTTGTTGCATTTAGATGGCTACTTGCTGTATAGCGCAGACCGGTGCCATATTTGAATTGCTTGCCATTTCCAAACCGTGTCTCCGATTCCGGTGATCTTTATATCGTTTTCAAGCGAAATCACCTCATATTTCCAGTGGCACATTTGGATTTCCATGTTGAGGCCAGGTTCATTCATCCCTTGTCAAATCTTGCATATGCATCACATATCGCATCCCGCATAGCATACCATGTTTTGCATCATGTTGTTTGAGCTTTGCACGTGGTTGATTGTGTCCTTGTTGCTTGTTTGTCTTGTTTGGGTAGAGCTGGGAGACGAGTTCGCTAACGAGGAGCTTGTTGAGTTTGCTTTCGAGGATCCAGTCAACTCTGACAACTTTGCAGGCAAGATGATCATACCCTGGAAATCACTTCTATCTTTGCTTTGCTAGATGCTCGCTCTTTTGCTATGCCTATGCTACGATGCCTACCACTTCCTTATCATGCCTCCCAAATTGCCATGTCAAACCTCTAACCCACCATGTCCTAGCAAACCGTTGATTGGCTAGGTTACTGCTTTGCTCAGCCCCTCTTATAGCGTTGCTAGTTGCAGGTGAAGATTGGAGATCGTTCCTTGTGGGAACATTATTTTGCTTGTTGGGATATCATTATATTGCCTTGTTATCTTAACGCATCTATATACTTGGTAAAGGGTGTAAGGCTTGGCCTTTTGCCTAGTGTTTTGTTCCACTCTTGCCGCCCTAGTTTCTGTCATATCGGTGTTATGTTCCCGGATTTTGTGTTCCTTACGCAGTTGGGTGATAATGGGAACCCCTTGATAGTTCGCCTTGAATAAAGATTCTCCAGCAATGCCCAACCTTGGTTTTACCATTTGCCACCTAGCCTCTTTTTCCCTTGGGTTTCCGGAGCCCAAGGGTCATCTTATTTAAACCCCCCCGGGCCAGTGCTCCTCTGAGTGTTGGTCCACCTCGTCAGCCGCCGGTGGCCACCAGGGGCAACTCTGGGCTGGCCTACCGGAAGTTTAGACAATCTGAGTGTGCCCTGAGAACGAGATATGTGTAGCTCCTGTCAGGATTTGTCGGCATATTCGGACGGTGTTGCTCGATTTGTTTTAACTTGTCGAAGTGTCTTGTAGAACCAGGATACCGAGCCTGATCGGAATGTCTCGGGAGAAGGTATATCCTTCGTTGACCGTGAGAGCTTGTCATGGGCTAAGTTGGGACTCCCCTGCAGGGATTTGAACTTTCGAAAGCCGTGCCCGCGGTTATGGGCAGATGGGAATTTGTTAATGTCCGGTTGTAGATAACTTGAACCTAAACTTAATTAAAATGAATTAACTGTGTGAGTTACCGTGATGGTCTCTTCTCGGCGGAGTCCGGGAAGTGAACACGGTGTTGGAGTAATGCTTGCCGCAGGTTGTTCTCTAGTTATTCTTTCATGCTTTGCCTTCTCTTCCCGCTCTCTTTTGCGAACAGGTTAGCCACCATATATGCTAGTTGCTTGCTGCAGCTCCACATATTTACCTTGCCTTACCTATAAGCTTAAATAGTCTTGATCGCGCGGGTGCGAGATTGCTGAGTCCCTATGGCACACAGATTACTTCCAGACCAGATGCAGGGCCTGACGACTCCATTCCAGATGACGCGCTTGAGCTCAAGTGGGAGTTCGACGAGGACTCACGCCGTTACTATGTGTCTTTCCCGGATGATCACTAGTGGTGCCCAGTTGGGGCGATCGGGACCGTGTCGCATGTTGGGTTGATCTTTTGTTTTGGCACCGTAGTCGGGCCTTGAGTGATTGGATGATGTAATGCTATTTATGTACCTTGTTTGACGTGGCGAGTGTAATCCAACTATGCACCTTCCCCTTTTATTATCTATATTATATGGGATGTTGTGAAGATTACCTTACTTGCGACATTGCTTTCAATGCGGTTATGCCTCTAAGTCGTGCTTCGACACGTAGGAGATATAGCCGCATCAAGGGCGTTACAGGGCGGCGCCCCCCTTTCCTTCTCCTTCTCTCTCTCCTTCCCCCTTTCCCCTTCCAGTAAAAGGAAAGGGGGGCGAATTGGACTAGGAGCCCAAGTGGGACTCCTCCCACTTGGGGCACGCCTAGGCTAGCCTCCTCCCCTCTCCCTCCTTTATATACGGGGGTGGGTGCCTCTAACACACATCAATTGTTCCAAGCCATCTGCGGTGCCCCCCTCCACAGTTTGCTCCTTCGGTCATATTCTCGTAGTGCCTAGGCAAATCCCTGCGCGGATCACTTCACCATCACCGTCACCACACCGTCATGCTAACGAAACTCTCCCTCGACACTTTGTTGGATCTAGAGTTCGAGGGACGTCATCGAGCTGAACATGTGCAGAACTCGGAGTTGGCGTATGTTCGGTACTTGATCGGTTGAATCGAGAAGACGTTCGACTACATCTACCGCGTTAAACTAGCGCTTCTGCTCTCGGTCTACGAGGGTACGTTGACACACTCTCTCCCTCTCGTTGCTATGCATCTCCTAGATCGATCTTGCATTATCGTAGGAAATTTTTTGAAATTGCATGCTACGTTCCCCAACAGTGGCATCCGAGCCAGGTCTATGCGTAGATGATATGCACGAGTAGAACACAAAGAATTGCGGGCGATGATAATCATACTGCTTACCACCAACGTCTTATTTTGATTTGGCGGTATTGTTGGATGAAGCAGCCCGGACCAACCTTACATGACCATGTTCATGAGACCAGTTCCACCGATAGACATGCAACTTGTTTTGCATAAAGGTGGCTGGCGGGTGTCTGTTTCTCCAACTTTAGTTGAATCGAATTTGACTACGGTCGGTCCTTGTTGAAGGTTAAAACAGCAAACTTGACGAAAGATCTTGTGGTTTTGATGCGTAGGTAAGAACGGTTCTTACTAGAAGCCTGTAGCAGCCACGTAAAACTTGCAACAACAAAGTAGAGGATGTCTAACTTGTTTTTGCAGGGCATGTTGTGATGTGATATGGTCAAGACATGATGTGATATATGTTGTTATATGAGATGATCATGTTTTGTAAAAGTTATCGCCAACTGGCAGGAGCCTTATGGTTGTCGCTTTATTGTATGAAATGCAATCGCCATGTAATTGCTTTACTTTATCACTATGCGTTAGTGGTAGTTATAGAAGCAATCGTTGGCGAGACGAGAACGACGCTACAATGGAGATCAAGGTGTCAAGCCGGTGACGATGGAAATCATGACAGTGCTTTGGAGATGGGGATCAAAGGCACAAGATGATGATGGCCATATCATGTCACATATTTTAATTGCATGTGATGTTTATCTTTTATGCATCTTATTTTGCTTAGTATGGAGGTAGCATTATAATATGACCCCTCACTAAAAATTTCAAGGCATAAGTGCTCTCCTTGAGTATGCACCGTTGCGACAGTTCATCGTGCCGAGACACCACGTGATGATCGAGTGTGATAAGCTCTATGTTCACATACAATGGGTGCAAGACAGTTTTGCACGTGCGTAATACTCGGGTTAAACTTGGCGAGCCTAGCATGTACAGAAATGGCCTCAAAACACTAGTGACTGAAAGGTCGAATGTGAATCATATAGTAGATAAGATCGACATCGAGATGTTCACCATTGAAAACTACTCCATCTCACGTGATGATCGGACATGGTTTAGTTGATATGGATCATGTGATCATTTAGATGACTCGAGGGATGTCTATCTAAGTGGGAGTTCTTAAGTAATTTGATTAATTGAACTTTATTTGTCTTGAACTTAGTCCTGATAGTTTTTGCATATCTATGTTGTAGATCAATGGCCCATGCTACCGTTCCCTTGAATTTTAATGCGTTCCTAGGGAAAGCTAAGTTGAAAGATGATTGTAGCAACTACACAAACTAGCTCCATAACTTGAGGATTATCATCATTGCCGCACAAAAGAATTATGTCCTTGATGCAGCGCTAGGTGAAAATCCCCCTCCCGCTAATGTAGACGCTTTGAACGTCTAGCAGACGCAGTTTGATGACTATTCTATAGTTCAGTGTGCAATGCTTTATGGATTAGAATCGGGACTTCGAAGATGTTTTGAACGTCATGGACCATATGAGATTTTCGAGGAGTTGAAGTTAATATTTCAAGCAAATGCCCGAGTTGAGAAATATGAAGTCTCGAACAAGTTCTATAGCTGCAAGATAGAGGAGAATAGTTCTGTCAATGAAGACATACTCAGAATGTCTGGGTACCATAACCACTTGACTCAGCCGGGAGTTCATCTTCCGAATGATAGTGTTATTGACAAAGTTCTTAAATCACTACCACCAAGCTACAAAGGCTTTGTGATTAACCATAATATGCAAGGGATGGATAAGACAATTCCCGAGCTCTTCGCTATGCTCAAAGCTGCGGAGGTAGAAATCAAGAAAGAGCATCAAGTGTTGATGGTTAACAAGACCACTAGTTTCAAGAAAAAAGGCAAGGGAAAGAAGGGGAACTTCAAGAAGAATGGCAAGCAAGTTTTCACTCTCGGGAAGAAGCCCAAGTCTGGACCCATGCCTGAAACTGAGTGCTTCTACTGCAAAGGGACTAGTCACTGGAAGCGGAACTGCCCCAAGTATTTGGCGGATAAGAAGGATGGCAAAGTGAACAAAGTTATTTTTGATATACATGTTATTGATGTGTACCTTACTAATGCTCATAGTAGCTCCTGGGTATTTGATACTGGTTCTGTTGCTCATATTTTCAACTCGAAACAGGGGCTACGGATTAAACGAAGATTGGCTAAGGACGAGGTGACGATGCGCGTCAGAAATGGTTCCAAGGTCGATGTGATTGCCGTCGTCATGCTACCTCTACATCTACCTTCGGGATTAGTTTTAGACCTGAATAATTGTTATTTGGTGCCAGCGTTGAGCATGAACATTATATCTAGATCTTGTTTAATGTGAAACATCTATTCATTTAAATCAGAGAATAATGGTTGTTCTATTTATATGAATAATATCTTTTATGGTCATGCACCCTTAAGGAGTGATCTATTTTTGTTGAATCTCGATCGTGGTGATACACATATTCATAATATTGATGCCAAAAGATGCAAAGTTGATAATGATAGTGCAACATATTTGTGGCACTGCCATTTAGGTCATATTGGTGTAAAGCGCATGAAGAAACTCCATGCCGATGGACTTTTGGAATCACTTGATTATGAATCATTTGATGCTTGCGAACCATGCCTCATGGGCAAGATGACTAAGACTCTGTTCTCCGAAACAATGGAGCGAGCCACTGACTTATTGGAAATAATACATACCAATGGATGCGGTCCGATGAGTGTTGAGGCTCGCGGCGGGTATCGTAATTTTTTGACCTTCACAGATGATTTGAGAAGATATGGGTACATCTACTTAATGAAACACAAGTCTGAAACATTTGAAAACTTCAAAGAATTTCAGAGTGAAGTAGAGAATCATTGTAACAAGAAAATAAAGTTTCTACGATCTGATCGCGGAGGCGAATATTTGTGTTACGAGTTTGGCCTTCATTTAAAACAATGTGGAATAGTTTCACAACTCACACCACCTGGAACACCACAACGTACATAATGGTGTGTCCGAATGTCGTAATCGTACTTTATTAGATATGGTGCGATCTATGATGTCTCTTACTAATTTACCACTATCGTTTTGAGGTTATGCATTAGAAACAGCTGCATTCACGTTAAATGGGGCACCATCCAAATCCGCTGAGATGACACCATATGAACTGTGGTTTGGCAAGAAACCTAAGCTATCGTTTCTTAAAGTTTGGGGTTGCGATGCTTACACTGGTGCGCATCTGTCCTAAACAAATGGTTTAAAACCCCTTTCCGCGACGACATTTCAAACCGTCGCCAAGTGAGTGTGGGCGATAGGGGGTCCTTCCCACACGACCCAGAAACCGTCGGGGATAGGGCCCCTATGGTACTCCTACTCATTTCTGCTTGCATTGCTATCGCAGTTGGTATTCTGTGGTGCTACGTTTACGATGCGCGGCCCATCACAAACGGTTCAGTATTATAGAACGTGTATGATGCGCGGCCCATCACAAACGGTTCACCGTTAAGAAGATTAGCTAATCGGCGTATGAGTGTCGGACAGGATTACGAAACGTCGGACCATCGTAACATCGTCGTACACGACAACTATCGCACACGCTATTCTATGGTGCAACGTTTACAATGCGTACTTCACCAGAAACAATTCATGGTTGTGAATCGTGTATCATAAGGCAATTACACAAACGTTTAGTTTGCCCGCACCGTTTGTGATATTGTCTGACATCGCACACGCTTTGCAAACGGCAACTATGTGAATGCTTGCACGCGTTTCCTCTCTGTGGACCGTCTTCGATTATGGTGCATATCACAAATGTTTCTGTTTTACCAACCATGTGTGCCATAACAACCTAGAGAGCGTAATGTCACCATAATTTAATTGCTGCTTTTCCAAATTGTACCGGATTTGGATTTGAATTTGAATGTATGCTACAACTTTATCATGTCCATCAGGTTCAAACAACCAATGCATTATTTGATTCATAGGTACATACGTTCAAGAATTACATAAGAACCAAATAAATAATGATGAACCAGAGTTGTATACTTGTACTATTAAAGACGGTAAAGAAAGAGGCAAAATATATTCTGGTTGCTGAGCAAGGTGAAGCGGAATGCCCATATTGTGCCCTCCTCCATGCAGAAGGCACGCACGACTCTAGTCCAACCCCTTGTGATGGCCAGCCGCCCATCCTTCACGGTCTTCATGAAAACATCTAGATAATCATCGTGTTCTGGTAGAAATACTTTAACCTTTGCATGCCCGCCAATCATGTAGTTTGAGAGGTAATCTTGAGTAAACTGCTTTGGCAACCACAGCAAAGGAAAAAGATTCAAACATTGTCATCTAACACAACTCATTATGGGCAGTAAAAAGAAGGCTGTAGAGTTCTTACTTACCATCCTGCAGTTCGTTGTTGTCTTGGATAAAGTGTAAACAAATAGTTTAATTGCCATCTTTGGACCCATTTTACAAACAATCTTTATCAGCTTCCTCACTTGATGCTGGTTCTTCGATATCTCATTGCCCCATACGCTTAAAGGGTCAAAACGCAGATCTTTACCAATGACATTTGTACCTAAAAGCACCAAGTTAATATTAGAAGCTAAACAACAATTGCACAATGATGTAGTACAACACTCTTTTATAATATGTCTATATACATCCGTATGTGGTAGTGCATTTGAAATCTCTAAAAAGACAAATATTTAGGAACGGAGGGAGTATCTTATAACATCCAATATACTCACATATTAGATGAATTAACATCTTATATTATGGGCCGGAAGGAGTTTAGTTCATTCTTATAAATTATCTGCTGTTGTATCCATGGGTTACAGTTAGTTTGAGCTAGTTCGGGCTCAAATAGCCCTAAAGTATATCTAAACAAGAGGGCTAGTTTGAGCTAGTTGCATCTATAACCCACCCAAAAAAACTAGTATCCAACCCAAGATGTGCTAATTGGAGCTAGTTCTCCTAGTGAATTTATTGTTAATCTAACCCTGCCATCCAAACAACTCTCTGGATGGAGTTAGTTTAGGGTTAGTAATGAGCTAGAAACTAACTCTAACCTCTAGCTAAGTTGAGTATCCAAACAGGGTTGTGTTGTTGCTGTTGCTGCCGTTGCTCTTCTGCATATATCTAGACATCATTAGAACATTAATGTAACACTCTTCCTTGTTGCTATGTAGCCTAGGATTGCATATTTAGACATTAAGTACAGTGCATGTTGCTATGTAGCCTCAGATATATTACATCTGGCCCTAGTTAACCTAAGGAAAAATGGGTTGCAGATATATTCAGTTAAAAGTCCGATTCACCGATTAGTCCCTTATCAGCCGCCGCTCTATATGGTACAAGCTACTGATATCCTAAAGAATGAGCAGATATAAGCCATGGGATGAAACTAACCTCGATGGAAAACAACAGTCGGTCCCAAAATTGTCCTGTGTAGGTACATCAAGAAGCATGTTAAGCACAACAGGCTAAACATAAATCAAAATTACACATGGCAGACAAAATAATCTCCAAAAGATAGCTTTAGTGTGCAGGTTTAAGCATGCTAGTGAAGCAAAACAAGTGGAAAGGTGTGCTAACTGCAACAGGCCAAACATTTAACAACAAGCAAACATGGTCATTCAAACTGGTATTGTGCCGGTCTAAGTACACTGGTTATGGTTAAATAAAAATGGAAAGGCGTGTTAACTACAAGATGCAGCAACCAATTGTAGTCATTCATAGTGGTATTGTTGAAACTGGTACTGATGAAATTGAACTGCATAGTTCATACTTGCACATATAGAACATCACGTTGTGAATAACTGTAATAAACAAGGCATACTACGAACAACCAAAGATAGCATTTGAAACTGAACATATGCTAACTACAAACAACCGAACAATCAAAAAACTTTAAAAGAGGCATATGCTAGCTATAATAGGCTTAACAGCAAGCAAATATATGCATTTCTATCAGTATGTTTAAAACTGGATTGATGAAATGTACTGCACAGTAAATAATTTCACATATAGAGCATCACATTGTGAACAACTGAAATAAACAAGGCATACTACAAATGACCAGATATAGCAATTAAAACTAGACATATTCTCAGTACACTACAAAAGGGACTCAACAAAACAAATCATGGGCTTCCCCTTGTGAAGAGGCACGACAAAACAAATCATGGGTTTCCTCACTTGTCATGGATGGGCTCGTTCCCATGGGAAGAGCACGGACCCTGGATGTGCTCCATGTTGTCGCAGACGGGCTCCTTCCCCTTGGAAGAGCACGGCTGTAGGGTGCCCTCCCTGATCTCTCAGACGGGCGCTTTCCCCTTGGAAGAGCAGATGGGCTCTTTCCCCTTGGAAGAGCCGGAGAGGGTGCCCTCCTCGTGGTCAATGTCGATAAGGTCTGACTTGGAAGCTGTAGATCCCAAGCTAGCGTCGCAGAACATGTCCTTCAGAAATGACAAAAGGGGCTCGATGGCGATGTAGAATGCCAAATTTTTGACAGCGAGCCAAAGGAGATCAGCGGCTGGGCCATGGATGAGATCGACGGCGGTTGAACCCGAGGGGTTGGGGGTGGGCCACTTAACCTGTGACACAGCCCGCCTCAGGGCATCGCTGTCGATGACCTCGATGTTGTAGCCGCCGAACGAGACATGCCCGCATACTCTAGCCCGCTGCTTGGGTGCCTACCGCCAGTAATGGTTGTCAGCTTCCTCGGCAACGTCAGGCGAAGAGATGACTATACACCTCTTTTGGGCTAGTCACTCCTCAAGCTCCACGGGAAGCGTAGCCAGGCTTAGGCTGCGACGCTCTGGAGTGGGGGATGGGGATGGAGATCTATGGGAAAGGGGGTGTTTGGCAGGCGTCATCGAAGAAACTCAGGGCGGCCTGGGTATGGAGATCGGTGGGTAAGCTACACGGGTAAACCTGCAGATGTTGACTGTCGGGTGGTTGGTGCGACATATGACAACGGGTGGCTTATCATTGTGGGAGCCAATAAAACATCGCCGGTGCCTGGAAACGGGATAAGGCGAAGACATGCACGGCGGCGAATCTTACCCAGCTTCAGGGCTCTCCGTGGAGATAACACCCCTACTGCTGCTCTGCGGGGTCTCCGCATGGTCACTAGATTGGCTAGTATCTACAAGAGGCTCCTTGAGCTGTTTGGTGAAAAGATCAAGGGCCAAGGCTTGCCCGCTCCTCCTCTCGTTGCGGTGTCTAAAAACTATCAAAAAGATATCTCCCACTGCAAGGGTTCCCTGGGGGGGTTTATATAGGCCTACCCCCAGGGGTACAATGGTAATCCGGCTGGGCGCGGGCCCCAGCCGTCTGTGTCTACACTGGCCGGCTTCTCTGCTGACTGATGGGCCCGCCGCCTGGTAGGCCCCGCCCGCTGCGACCCTCTGGTCGATAGGCCAGCCCCACCGCTCGGGAGTTTTGTCGGAGGCTGGTTACTGTTGCCTTGCCTCTGGTGATGAGGGCTTTGTCATTGTAAGCATGGCTGTAGTGCCCTCGCGAGGTGGCTCATCACTATAGCCTTACCTTGTCTTATCTCCTTAATGAGGCACCTCCTTCGAGGGAGAGAGCCGGCAGGCTATTGGGAGCCGGCCGTACCCCAGGCCGACTGCGGGAAGCCTGGCCGCCTTTGGGGTCTCCCTGACTAAGGGGGCCCGCCACCCACGGGTCGTACTGACCGCTTGCCGTGGGTGACGTCACGATCAGTGTGGAAACAGTGCCGCACCGGATGGGTGATGGCCGCCCCGTACGACGCACTGTGGCCATGTGTGCCTCGGGATTCGGGGGTGGCAGGCTTCACTCTAGCCACGCCTCGTCTTGCCACCGTTATGTGGGTGCAGACTCTGAGGGCACGATCTTGGCCGCCTGCTGAGGGGTCGGCTCCTGGGAGTCGGCCTTCTCATGGCCGGCTTCTTGAAGTCGGCCTTCTCGTGGTCTTGTTTCTCAAGGATCTCAAGGCTGGGCCGCCTTTGCGCAGCCGGCCTGAGAGGTAGCCGGCTGGGGGAAGGCGGCCCCATGTCTTGGACGCTAGGAGGCTCAATCAGCCTATAATTTTTCTGAAGTACCAGGGGAAGCCGGCTAGGCTACCCGTGGTCATTTACCCCGACAATAGTCCCCGAAGCTGGTTGGGCTCCAAGGCAGAAAAAAGATGAGGAGCTCAGTCAGCTTCCTATCTTGAGGGGCCGGGAACTGGGAGCCGGCTTTGACTAGGCGTGCCGTCTCCTAGAGATTTCGAAGCTTGAAGGTGGGTTCCAGTTGGCGCGCGAGTCAGGCTGCGAGCTGACCGTTCGTAGCCTGCGCGCCACGTGGCACCCTGCGGCTGGAGGGGACTGCCAGCCCACGCGCGCGACGGGATGCCGCCGCAGTGTGGGGCCCGCCACTACAGGGCCTCGGCCCACATGCAGATCTTCTGCGGCCCAAATAGACCGCGCGCCTCCCAGCGGCAGGTTCCACATGCCGTGAAGGCACAATAATCGCGAGGCGTGGGGGAGTGGGTGTAGTTAATCCCACGCCCCCCACGCCCTGCCTCCTCGGCTTCGCCGCACGAGGCTATAAGTAGGGGGACCGGAGGGGAGCGCCAAACGATCGTGCGCTCTCCCTCGCTCTGCCCCTTCCTTTTTCTTCCTCCTCTCCGCCGCCACAACCACCTACCGTCGCTCGGCCTTCCCGCCAATCTCCTAGGCTTGCCGTTGCTTCGTCGTAGTAGGGTCGCGCGCCTTTCTTCCGCCACACCTTTCTCATCGCCGTGCCGTTCCCATGGCATTGTCGAGCTCCTTGGACGGCTCCAACGTCCACGATGACCATGTCGACTTCCTCCGCCGAGCGCGGCGGCTGCCGGGCGCGGATTTCGTGCGGGTCCGCCTTGCGCCGGAGAGGGAGATCTCGCCGGCATTGGAGGAGGACGAGCGGGTAATCTCCCGCTCGCACTGCCTACGCGGCTTCGGCCTGCCGGCGAGTGGGTTCCTCCGCTTCTTCCTCGAATTTTATCATCTCCAGCCGCATCACCTTACTCCGAACGCGGTGATGCTACTGTCGGCCTTCGTCGCCCTGTGCGAGGGTTTCTCGGTGTCCTTCCCACCCTCGAACTATGGGGAGAATTCTTCCAGTGCAAGCTTGGCACTGTCGTCGCGGGCGTGCCCGCCCCATGCGGCTCCTTCATCGCCATGTGGAGGACGAGTGACAACAACCCGTTTCCGCCCATCCCGCCGATCCAGTCGGTGAAGCTCTGGCAGAAATCCTACTTCTACATGAAGAACATCGCTCCCCAAGGCGACTTCGTCAATCTGCCACCTTACATAGCCGGCCCGCCGGCTGGGAGGCAGCCCTCATGGTCCTTCTGGGCCAAGTCGTTGTCTCAGGGTGGGGCCGCCTTCGTTGCACAGCTCCGGGTGATGATCCAGTCGGAGGGCCTGATTGGGTCTGACCTAGTGGCTGTCTTCGTGGAGCGCCGGGTGCTCCCGCTTCAGGGCCGACCTCATATGATCTGTCAGATGAGCGGCCGCTTCGACCCGTGCCGGCTAAGCACCAAGGAGATGCCTCACGCCGAGGTGTCTTACATGGTGAACTATATTTCCAACTGCCAGCTCACCGAGGAGTGGCAGTACGGCAAGGTTCGTACTCTCGCGCCAATCCTCCGCCGGTAGTAAGTTTCTCTTCTTTTCTTCTTTCCTTGTCGCCGGGTTCATGATGGCCGACTCCTGACCATTCGGCTTGTTATGGAAGAATCCCATGCTTCCGCCGGCAACCAGGGCTGCGAGGGTGGAACGCCAGTTCCTCCCTGACCGCACGATGGACGACGTTGATGACCCGGACCTGGGGGCGGCCGCCATGGAAGAAGACGTCGCAGGGGAGGGCGGCGAGGTAGGCGGCTCTGGGCTCGGGGCCGCCTTCGAGGATTGGCCGGATGATGCCAAGGCCGAAGTTGTCCCGCGCCGTCAGCCGGCACCCGATCATCAAGGCACGGGCCCATCTGCCGCGCCGGCTCCCCATGGCGGCGCGCAGCAACGCCGGGCCGCTTCGACCCACTTCAGCAGCCGGCCGAAGAAGCCCAAGAGTACCGCGGCAGCGACCAAGCGAGATGAGGCAACCGCGAAGGTGGCCCGCTTCCGTAAGGTGGTGAAGCAGACGCAGTCGGTTTCAGCGTAAGTGTTGTCTTTCTTACGTCTTTGTTTTTCTTCTTTGGTTGATATTTTTCTAAGCCTTCTTCTTGACTTATCAAATAGGGCCCCACTTTCTCTTGAACGGGCTCCTGCCACCTCTGTAGTCGGACCCGCGGGAGGGTCCTCAAGCTCCCGCCGTGTAGATCCCCGCGCCGATCTCCTAGAGGCGACGAAGCGAAATGCACGGGAAGCGCGGGAGGAGCGGGAGGCGGAGGAGCGGAGGGCGGGTCGGGAGGCGAAGGAGAAGTCGGCGGAGGCACGGGCCATCGCAGCCGGCCGTAGGTGAGCCCACTATCGGGGCGGACCTTGTGGTCCAGTCACCGCCCGTCGGCGCGCGGAGAAGGCGACTTCAGTGCCAGATCTGCACAACGCCGCTGGCGCCGGCCAGTCGGCCCAGGACCTGGAAACGGCTAGTGATAGCTCGTCCGTGTGGACGCGGGGTGGTGGGATGGCCGTGCTGAACGTGGCGGCGTAGGATTTCCGGAACTGCCTTCAGGCCCAAGCTACCGCGCTGAAGTAGTACACCCAAGAATTTCTCACGACGCGAATGGTGATCCGGGTGAGTCCTTTCGTTGTTCGTTGGTTGCTCCTGATTTCTTCCATGGGGGCGCGTCAGCGCACCCACTGGGTGTAGTCCCCGAGTTCCGAGTCGGCTGCTGAGTAGGCGGCTTGGAACTTCTTGGTAGACTCTAACTGTCGTCTTGTTCTTACTTGTATCACTTATCTTGTCTGCATGAGTATCATAACCTCCGCGCGGCTTCCTTCAACTCCCAGGCCCAGGAGTTGAATCAAAAAACCACCGATCTGACCAAGAGCCGGAGTAAGTGCTTCATCTTTTGTCTCAAGTGGGGGCGCGTTAGTGCACCCACTGGGTGTAGTCCCCGAGATTCGGGCTGACTGCTGAGTAGTCGGGTCGGATCTTTCCCGAACAACTTCTTTCTTCATATCTCCAGGGGCCAATGCTGACTTCAGGAGCCAGCTGAGCGGAGCCCAGACCGCCCTTCGCGCCAAGGAGGCCGAGTGCGCCGTGCTGGCTCAAGAGCGTGACCGGCTGGCCAAGAAGCTGGCTGACCAGGAGGAGAGCCACAAGGCGGCCCTGAAGGCAGCGTAGGACAGCGAGGCCGCCCTCAAAGCCGAATAAGAGACTGAGGCGGCGAACTGGGCCGAGGCCAGGAAGGCGCTGAGTCAAGGCTACATCCGGGTAGAAGATTTGATCAATGGTGAGCCGCCTTCTTCGTCGTTTCTTTGCCTGCCTCCTACTATCTGGTTCGTCTTTTGACTTTGTGCCACTGCTTTCTTCCTTGTGCAGATTACTTTCCCGGATACTCTGCCGCCGCCACTCAAGCCATCGAGGCCTACTGCGACGCGCGACGGCAGGCGGGGGCGGAGATTGCACCGGGTGTCAGCCGGTCGCTTGAGGACCAGCTTCTGGCGCTTCAAGCCCGCCTGCAACCGGCCCACCGCATGCTCCGTCGTCTTCAGCGCACCGGGGCGCAAGTGCTGGCCGCCCTCTGTCCTGGCGAGGTGATCCCGCGCACCCCAAGTCGGACCGCCGACAGGCTGGAGGTCACAGTCGGCCTCTTCGAAGCTTGGAAGGCGTCAGCGGCCCGGTCCGGCGCTGGGCGGGCGCTGGAGTTCGTCCGAGCTTGGTATCCTGGGTTGAACTTGGACCAGCTGAGCACCTGGCGGCAGGAGGCTGACAAGGAGCTGGAAGTGGTGTGGCCGGCTATCATCCAGCGCGCCTCGACGATCGCCGAGTACACCGATTCCAGCGCCTTTGCTCCTGAGGTGGATGACGCCGGCGTCACTCAGTCGGAGGAGTAGTTCGGGCTGAACCCGGTCGAAGGTGAGGACTCGGCGGAGCAGATTGCCTCCAGTGATGAGGGCGAAGGGGAAGAGGGAGAGGATGGTGAAGACGCTGCGCCGGACGGTGAAGCGACCCGCCCACCTCATCCTGATCATGCCTCTAGCAATGATGTCGAGACTCGCCAGCCGGCCACTCCTCCAGCCGGCACCGCCGACTCCACCAACCTGCCCAACTCGCCCGTCGTTCCCTTGGCTTGATCCACCGTCCTTGCTTTCCTGCTTGTTACTCTTTTGAACAATCTTTAAATTTGTGCATGTTGGCGTTCTGGGAATGGGGGTCCCCAGACTTACCTGCCTGCGGCCTGCGGCGTGGCTCAAATGGAGGCCCAACATGGCCCATCTTCATCAGCACAAGACCCAAGACCCTCGCGAGGGGCCAAGCCTCACGAGGCGGACGACACAGCGCATCCTCAGGCGCAGCCTCCTCAGGCTGGCTTGCGAGGAGATGGAGATATCAAGGCGGGGTACCTCGTGAGGTGCCCGTGACGCAAGCCATGACGATCGAGGGTGCCAGGCGGGCGCCAGCGCGCGCAGCGTCCTTCTTTCCTCTTTGGTGCAAAGGGGGCAAGCGCAGCCGCGGAGTACCGAGGCACCGGGCAAAGGTTGCCATTTCGGTGCAACGAGACCAGGACCAAGCGGACTACGAGACAGAGGTCACCATGGAGCCCAGCACGGCGTCACCAACTTTAGTCAGGATAAGAGTACTTGTTGTCCCCCTTAAAATTAGCCCTCCATTGTTGGCTCCCTTCCTGCTCGATATTTGGGAAGAGTACCAGGGCCCCTATAAATAGGACCGGCCACCCACGTAGCAAGGGGTCGGTCGGTTGGCTGGTTGGGTTCGGTTCACGGAGTTAGTTAGTCCGACTAGCAAGCAGAGAGAGTAAGTGAGAGAGAGAGAAGGCGACTGAACTCCTCCCAGTAGTTCGTCGCCCCAGCCAAGAACAGACCCTCGCGAGGCTGTTCTTCCTTGTACTGCCCATCATCACCAGCCCCAGGAGGCAATCCATCCACCACACACTGGAGTAGGGTATTACACCACAATGGTGGCCCGAACCAGTATAAATCTTGTGTCTCTTGTGTGATTCCTTTAGTAGTTTAGATCTTTGCGAGACGGGGAGGTAGAGGACGTGATTTCCACGCGCACCCCAGTGTTCGAACCTTCAGGGTCTGCCGGAACCCGAAATCCGACATTTGGCGCGCCGGGTAGGGGTGCGCCGGAATCCGTCTTCCACCCCTCCATTCTCCTCCGACCGTCGCATCCATGACCGATGCTCGTCGGGCCCGCGCTGAGCGCCGGGCCGCCATCGCTTCTCGCATCGCCCAGACGGCCCCGGTCGGTGGGCGTCCTCGTTGTTCCCCATGGCCCGCCATCAACGCCGCCACCGGTCCGGCGGGGGGCGAGCAGCAGGCGTCATCTCAGCATCCGTCCGCGCGGCAAGACGGCCGCACCGCTACTCCATCACTCGCTCCAGCCGGTTCTTCATCCCGCGTGCTCTGCGCACCCTTGGAGGCTCGAGCTGCGCTCCTCGCGGCAAACGAGCTCCTGCGCTACCGCCCCGTCGACGACATCTACGAAGAGTGGCTCGACGGCGTCGCCGAGCTTGTCCGCGCCGCAGGGGGCTCTTCCGCGCCGTCCGTTCCTCTGCGCCACACTCCGCCCCGCGCGAGCAACGAAGCTCCAGAGGCGCACCACCTGCCTCCCCACCAAGAAGATGCCATGGCTCCAAGGCGCTTGGCCCCTGGGCAGAACCCGCTCTGTCAGGCGCCAGCGCAGCAAGAACGGAGCTTCCAAGAAGTCCCTCGCCCGCAAGGGGCTGCCAGGGCGCTCCCTGCTCCGGCACGCCGTGACCCTACTCCAGCTCCGGCGCGCCAAGACCCCGCTCTGCTCCAAGCTGCAGCCCGTGGGGACCCTCAAGACCAAGTTCTCCACCAACCGAAGCCTTTCGTGACCACCGCGGGCTGCCGCGCCTACACCACCAAGCTGCGTAGCGTCGCGTGGCCTGGCAAGTTCAAGCCCGATCTGCCTCCTTGCTATGACGGCACAACTGATCCCGCAGAGTTCCTCCAGCTCTATGAGCTGGGCATCGAGGCTGCCAGCGGGGATGAGAAGGTCATGGCGAACTGGTTCCCCATGGCACTCAAGGAAGGAGCTCGAACCTGGCTCCTGAATCTGGCTCTAGGCACGATCTCCTCCTAGGACCAGATGTGCGCCTGCTTCATCGCCAACTTCCAAGGTACTCGCGACCGGCCGCCCGCCGTGAGCGACATGCGCCGCATCAAGCAACAACCCGGAGAGACCCTGCAAAAATACATCCAACGCTTCAACAGTGCGTGGCTCAAGATCCCCAAGGTGTCAGAGGAGGCCATCATCTCGGCCTTCTCCAACGGCGTGCGCGACATCATGATGAAGGAGGAGCTGGCGATGCACGAAGACCTTTGCACCTCCCTAGAGCTGTTCAACTTGGCGAACAAGTGCGCCAGGGCTGAGGAGGGACGTCTCTCCCTCCTCGAGCTGCCCGCCTCGGACCCAGAAGAGAAGAAACCCAAGGCCAAGGACGTGAAGCGCAAGGGGGCTGCCGTACTCGCGGCAGAACCAGACACAAAGCGGGGCAAGGATCTGCCCGAACCCTCCAGAGGCAGCCGATACTGCGTGTATCATGACCTCCACACCCACAACACCAACGAATGTCAAGAACTCCGCGCCGTACGAGAAGGCAGGATCGGCCGTCGCCCTGACCGTGCTGACCGGGGCTACGGCCGAGGAGGAGGAAGAAACCCAGGACGCTGGGAAGATCGCGGCCCGCGCCAGGGGTGGCGCGACCAACCTCGCGAGGACCGCTGGCGGGACCTGCCTCGCGAGGGAGACTGGAGAGATCAGCCACATGAGGATCGCCCACACGGCAACGCAGGCCTGCCTCCGCTGCCGCCTCAGCCAAGGAGGAACGAAGACCGCCATCAAGACGAGGGGGCTGGGGGCTTCCAAGATCCACGCGCAATCGCCTGCATCCTGGGCGGAGCTCAAGCCCCAGCCTCTCAACGCATCTTCAAGTAGTTTGCCCGCGAAGGGAATGCAGTTCTCCCCAAGCTCGAAGCAACGCGCCCCCTCAGGTGGTCGGCGTGCCCATCACGTTCAGCTCAGCAGACCAGCTCAAGTGCGCGGCCACGGCGGGAGTCCTCCCGATGCTTTGCTCCCCAGTCATCAGCAACGTGCTGGTCACCAAGACCCTCATCGATGGTGGGGCAGGGCTCAATGTCCTGTCCGTGGAAACATTCAACAATCTCCGGAATCACCGACGGTTCCACAGTCCCGGTCGGGCAGGTCCGCCTCCCTGTCACCTTCGGGGCCCGCAGCAACTACCGCATCGAGCTCATCGACTTCGACGTCGCCCACATCCGCCTGTTGTACAATGCCATCCTCGGGTACCCAGCGCTGGCCAAGTTCATGGCTGCGACCCACCACGGCTACAACGTCCTCAAGATGCCAGGAAGTGGTGGCGTCATCACGGTGCCCTGTGAAGAGAAGGATGCAGTGTGTTCCCTAGAGCGAGCCTATCAGGCCGCGTCGCTAGAAGACCCAGATCGCGGAAGCAGGAGGCTTCCTGAGACCACCCCCAAGAAGAAGAAGACATCGTCAGGCTCAGCCCCTCAGGAGGCAGGCCCCTCAGGGCCCGTCTCTACCCAGGGGGACCCACCTTCCATCGCATAGGGAAGCGCGCCCGGCACCCTCCTTAGGCAGGGCTCGGGGGTTCTCACCTGGAGGGCCACCGACCTGGCCAGGGTTACGAGGGAGGCGCTTGGGCACCATGTGGAAGCGTGCTTCGCAGCACGTTTCCCCCGAGAAGGAGCCAGGCGAGGAAGGTCAGACCAGCAGGAGTTCGTTGACAAGGCCATTCAAGAACTACAGGAGACAAGGATCATGAGAAGTTGCCGCCGCCTACCAGCCATGGCCCCACAGCCAGGCGAGGATGGTGGGCTGCGCGTCTGCGTCGACGTACCAGGGCTCAATCAGATTGCCACGATGGAGCGTCTCTGGCCCTCACAAGTGGGGCGCTGCGGGGGACCACCCCACAGCTATGTTCGCATGCCCTACGGCCTGCTGAGCATGGCTGCGGCGCACCAGCGCCTCATGAGGGGCATCATGGAGGCTCAGGGAGACAGGCGCTCCGCGGCCTTGGCGGAGATGAAGACAGCTCGCGAGGAGTCACCAGTGCCTCCGGAGCCTCCCAAGGCCCCGGGGCCTGGGGGCTCGTGAGGATCAGCTTCCGCAGCACACCGAGTCTGCTGCGCCAATGCCACTTCGCCGATGACATCCTCAGGTGACATCTTTCAAGTTCCATTCCCAGCTGGGAGCGCCCTCCCAGGGTTGCATCACTCCCAGGCCGCGTGGGTCCATCCCTGCGGCATGTATCCCCTTTTACCTTTCGGTCATTAGTTTGCCTTGTTGGGGGCGCCCCTCGGGCTGCATCATCCCCAAGCCGCTCGGGCCAGACCCAGCGGCGTGTATCTCACTCGCGTTTATTTCCAACTTTGCATTGCCTATCATGCTTAACTGCATGATGCCTATCCGCGGCATCCTTTCTTCTCCATGTCGGCCACTTGCACGTTAAAGGGGGGTGCTTGAGCATCGCGACTTAGGGCTCTTACTGGCTCTCCAGCCCTCACCCTCTGGCCTTGTCCATGGCATCGCGACCTGGCATACCAGTGACGGCTGAGACAAGCTCGAGGGCCGGGACCCGAGGACATAGAGTACCGGCATCTAACCAAATTTTGCAGGGACACATCTCAAGATACGGCCCAGTGCCAGGCGCAACCCTCCTAGAGGTAGGGCCTCGTGAGTCCCGCCCTGGCTCATGGGTGCCCAGATTCACCTCACCTACTCCAACCAGCGAGCTCTTGAGCGATTAACGATCGACTAATGACTGCCATGGCAACCCCCCTTCTTTCTGTGATGAACCTGTAGGATCCTTGGAGGGGACTGCGCTAGCCAAGGCCCTCACGAGGTTCCCTTCACCCTCGCCCGCGCGGACCGCTTGCACGTTAAAGGGGGGGTGCCTGAGCATCACGACTCAGGGTTCTTACTGGCTCTCCAGCCCTCACCCTCTCGCCTTGTCCACGGCATCGCGACCTGGCATACCAGCGACGGCTGAGACAAGCTCGAGGGCCGGGACCCGAGGACGTAGAGCAGAAAGGGGAGCAGGGACGAGGGGGAAGGGGCTCGCGAGGACCTTGCCGAGCAACTCCGTCCCAACTACCCCATGGACCCGACGATGCGCTGGGGGCGATCCCCGATCCTCAAGATAAGTTACCATCCAAAGCACTGGCTACCGTGGCACAGCCCCCGCACCTAAGGCTATTCCGTACTAGCGATGTTGCTTCCCTTTCTCACCAAGCAACGGCTGCTTGGGCGCCAAAGGGGACCTCCTGAGCATCGTTACTCAGGGGCTCTTACCGGACCCCGGGTTGCTCACCTAATGGCCTTGACCACGGCATCGCGACCTGGCATACCAGCGACGGCTGACGCCGCCTTGGGACTGGGACCTGTCGGCATAGAGCACCAATCCCTTGCGAGGTTCGAAAGGGAGAACTAAGCTATGACGAAATCAGCAACTCACACAAATCTATAGCGAAGGTCATGTATTAACAAACGGGACTACAGACACCTTACAAGCCCCCGTGGGGCGCATTTTGATTCCTTGTAGGGAACGGATCCTAAGGAGTGCTAACTACATGGGCTCCTACAAAAGATGCCATCATCAACAGTGGGCCGTCAGGCGCCGGCGCCAACCCCATCCAGATCAGGGTCGGCGACGGCATAACAAGCCCGCCCTGCTCCTGGAGCGGCACCGGCTCGGGGGCTCGTAGCTGTCTTGCTCGTCTCCGGAGTCACAAAGATTTCGCTGGAGTCGCTGGACCCCCCGGCGCCTTCTCCAAGGGAGCGGTCGACGGGCCTAGCCCTCACCAGGGCAAGGTCCTGGCCACCTCTCCTGCGGCAACACTCCAGCCGGCGCCCGATCGCGTCGAAGACCTTGAAGAACATCACTGCAGCGCCATCGTACTCCAGGTGGACCGCGAAGACGCCCCTCTCCTTGCAAACCCGGGTGACTTCTCTCCAGCCGCGAGACAAGTAGACCTCGCCCGGGGCAGCGACCATGACCTCAACCTCGGTCGCAAGGGCGCTACAGCCGGCGTGCTACAGCCAAAGCTCCAGAGGCCCTCCTGGAGGGACGACGGAGGCGAAGAAGGGAGGCAGACGGATCCAGGACTAAAGAGGAATGACGACATGGAGCACGAACTCGTGGGAGGATCCCTCGGCGTGGACTCCGGGAGGAACAACCCACGCCTTCGTGACCCGACGGCGCCTACGACGGCGCCGGTCGCGAAGATCAGCATCGACACCCTCGAGGCCCTCAGCGGGGGCGTACAAAGGAAGCGGGAACCCCGGCGGAGCCCGCTCGCACCGGGGCCTCGGCTCCACCTGACGGTCTTCCTCGCCCCGGCTGCAAAGGGCAAGCCGTTTCTTCGGCGGGAGCAGGTCTGGCCCCTCTCGAGGAGCTTTTTCCTTCTCCGCTGCGGAGAACCGGTGGATCGGAGCCATCCCAGCAAGGCGGAGCAAGGATCGGGAAGAAGGAGAAGCCAGGAGAGATGGACTGGAAGGGCACGCACCGCACAGTACTTATAGCCGGCGAAGGCCAACCACCGGCCTCCACGATCACAGGTAATCATGACACGATTTGCATGCAGGGACTTGTCCATCTCGCGCGATCACCAGGGCGTCATGGGGAAGTGGAGTCGCCCACGTCCAATCAACCGCCACGTGGCGCCCAAGGCAACAGGCTGTTAGGGCCCGCGGCGCTTCGCCCTTACCCTTTCGCCTCTCGGCATGGCCAAGCCCATGCGCGCCTCGGGCCCGACGGCTACTGTCGGCGTTCTGGGAACGGGGGTCCCCAGACTTGCCTGCCTGCGGCCTGCGGCGTGGCTCAAATGGAGGCCCAGCATGGCCCATCTTCATCAGCACAAGACCCAAGACCCTCGCGAGGGGCCAAGCCTCGCGAGGCGGACGACACGACGCATCCTTAGGCGCAGCCTTCTCAGGCTGGCTCGCGAGGAGACGGAGATATCAAGGCGGGGTACCTTGCGAGGTGCCCGTGACGCAAGCCATGACGATCGAGGGTGCCAGGCGGGCGCCAGCGCGCGCATCGTCCTTCTTTCCTCTTTGGTGCAAAGGGGGCAAGCGCAGCCGCGGAGTACCGAGGCATCGGGCAAAGGTTGCCATTTCGGTGCAACGAGACCAGGACCAAGCGGACTACGAGACGGAGGTCACCATGGAGCCTAGCACGGTGTCACCGCAGAGTCTTTCGCAGGCGAAGACCAACTTTAGTCAGGATAAGAGTACTTGTTGTCCCCCTTCAAATTAGCCCGCCATTGTTGGCTCCCTTCCCGCTCGATATTTGGGAAGAGGACCAGGGCCCCTATAAATAGGACCGGCCACCCACGTAGCAAGGGGTCGGTCGGTTGGCTGGTTGGGTTCGGTTCGCGGAGTTAGTTAGTCTGACTAGCAAGCAGAGAGAGTAAGTGAGAGAGAGAGAAGGCAACTGAACTCCTCCCAGTAGTTCGTTGCCCCGGCCAAGAACAGACCCTCGCGAGGCTGTTCTTCCTTGTACTGCCCATCATCACCAGCCCAGGAGGCAATCCATCCACCACACACTGGAGTAGGGTATTACACCACAATGGTGGCCCGAACCAGTATAAATCTTGTGTCTCTTGTGTGATTCCTTTAGTAGTTTAGATCTTTGCAAGACGGGGAGGTAGAGGACGTGATTTCCGTGCGCACCCCAGTGTTCGAACCTTAAGGGTCTGCTGGAACCCGAAATCCGATAGCGCAGTTCCACCCACTGGGGGTGTATTCAGACTATGTCGAATGCTGGCCTTTTGAAGGTCTTTTGTGTAAATATTATGCATGTGTTTGGCTTCCGTTCACGTTTGCTTTTCATACTTTTGGCTTTTTCCTTTGCCGCCTTTCCTTAGCGGCCGCCTTCCCAGCCGGACAGCTGCTCTGCAGTCTGTGGCTGGAGAAGGACTTGGTTGTTTTGGGAAGGCAAGTACTCGAGCTTTCTTAGATTGCAGCAAGGTGAACGGGAAGCCGGCCAGCCGACTGCTCTAGTAGCCGGCTGGCGGGGCGGGAGGCCGGCTCGCGTTATATAAGTTCGTTGGTTCTTAGCCGTTTTTCGTGTGGGCATCCTTTCCTGCCCTTGGCTCTTGCCAGTCGGACAGTCGATTCTTCGAGCGGCGACTTTTGGCAAGAGGGGGCTTAGGTGTCGGCACACTACTTGTCTGACTGCAGGCATAACTTTATATATAACTTAAGGCGGTGAGTCCCCGGGCCGACTGGTTAGGCCTGGTGCCGGACGAAAAGACAAATGTAGTAACATATTCATAGGCATGATACCATTATCCATAGATAAAAAGGGTAGTCCCCGAGTGCTCCTCGGGGGACCCTTTGTCTCGTACTTAGTACAAAAGTTAGCGTGATACATACTGCTTTTTAACTGTAAAATCTTCGGAGGAGATTGGCGTTCCATGGTCGTTCCGGCTCCTTGCCGGAATCATCTCTCTTGCGTTCCTTCGGCTTCTGCGCGTCGATTAGGTAGTAGGAGTCATTGCCTAGAGCTCTGCTGATGACGAAGGGGCCCTCCCAACGGGCCGAGAGCTTGTGTTGGCCGGCTGTTCGCTGGATCAGCCGAAGCACAAGATCGCCCTCTTGGAAGGATCTTGGCTTGACTTTCCGGCTGTGGTAGCGGTGGAGACCCTGCTAATAGATGGCGGACCGGCTGAGGGCTAATAGTCGGCTCTCTTCCAGCAGGTCGACGCCGTCTTCACGTGCTTCCTTGGTCTCCACCTCCGTTTACATGGTGACCCGAGGTGAGTCGAACTCGATGTCAGTTGGGATGACAGCCTCAGCACCATATATAAGGAAGAAAGGGGTGAAGCCGGTTGACTTGTTTGGGGTAGTGCGCAAACTCCAGAGGACGGTCGGCAGCTCGTCGAGCCAACAGCCGGCCGAACACTCTAGTGACATGACCAGTCGGGGCTTGATGCCAGAGAGGATGAGGCCGTTTGCTCGCTCGACCTGACCGTTTGACTGCGGGTGGGCGACAGACGCTAGGTCAAGCCGTATGCCGTGTGTTGTGCAGAAACGTGCTAGTGCTCCTTTTGCAAAGTTTGTGCCATTGTCGGTGATGATGCTATGCGGCACGCCGTACCAGGTTGTAATATCTGCGATGAAAGTGACGGCAGTCAGTCCATTCAGGTTCTTGATCGGCTTTTCTTCAATCCACTTGGTAAACTTGTCCATGGCAACGAGCAAATGTGTCATGCCGCCGCGTGTCGTCTTGAATGGGCCTACCATGTCCAGCCCCTAGACGGCAAAGGGCCAGGTGAGGGGGATGGTCTTGAGTGCAGAAGCCGGCAGGTGTTGCTTGAAGCTTAAAACTTGGCACCCTTTGCAGTGTTTGACTAGTTCCTTAGCGTCATCCAAAGCAGTCGGCCAGAAGAATCCATGGCGAAAAGCTTTGGCGACGAGTGATCTTGAGGCTGCGTGGTAGCCGCATTCGCCTTGGTGGACGCAGCGCTGGAAGACTCCAGTGACGCTGCACCTAACAAGCTCTCGGTTGATGATTCTGTAAGCTCTGGCTCGGCGTTGAACTTGTCTTGTCAACATCTCGTCGGTTGGCAGCTCTCTGTTTACTAAGCAGTTGAGGATGGGCTGGGCCCATGATTGAGCTGTGACTTCTTCTATTGTCAGGACTGCCACTGTGATCAAGGCGGGTGGGCTGGGTGGTGAAGAGTTGGAGTCGACCACCGCCTGTTGTGTCGATGCAGTCCCCGGCCGGCTGCAGTAGCCCCCGGGCCGAGTTCCGAAGTCCCAAGGCCGGGTGCGACTATGGCAGTCACCGGGCCGCCCGTCGGAGTCCCCGCGCCGCCTGCTTGGTTTCCCAAGTCGGATCCGACTGCGTCGGGGTCCGTTGGCACGAAGATGGAATCAGATTCTGGAGACGGCTTGAGGAGGCGGCGGAGAGACACGCCGGCTGGTATGGCTTGCTAGGTGGAGCCTACTCGTGCCAGGGCATCTGCTTGCATGTTGTCGGCAGGTGGTACATGAAGGAACTCACATCCTTCAAAATATCCACTGATTTGCTGAACGAGGAAACGATAGCTCGCCATGTTCGTGTCCTTGGCGTCCTAGTCGCCGAATGACTGCTGGACCACCAAATCTGAGTCGCCATAGCACAGGATCCGGCGGATGCCGAGCTCTTTGGCTAGCCGGAGCCCGTGTATGAGCGCCTCGTATTCGGCCACATTGTTGGAGGCGGCAAAATGAATTTGCAATGTATACTTGAGCTTGTCGCCCTTGGGAGAGGTGAGGACGATGCCGGCTCCCAAGCTAGTGTGCATCTTGGACCCATCGAAGTGCATCCGCCAGTGAGTGGAGTCGGGGGCCGGTGGCAGGTATTGGGTTTCGGCCCAATCGAGGAGGAAGTCAGCCAGTGCCTGGGACTTAATAGCAGTGCGGAGCTGGTAGAAGATCGTGTAGTGGGCCAGCTCAATGGCCCATTTTCCACCCGGCCGGATGCATCTCGGCTGCCTATGATCTCGGCGAGCGGGGCGGTACACACGACCGTGATGGGGTGCTCTTGAAAATAGGGCTTGAGCTTCTTGGCAGCGAAGTACACACCGTAGCACATCTTCTGGTAGTGTGGGTAGTTCTGCTTTGAGGTGGATAATACTTCACTTAAATAATACACCGGCCTCTGGAGCAGCTGAGCTCGGCCTTCTTCTGGGCGCTGGACTACGATAACTATGCTGACCACCCAGCTAGTAGCGGCAATGTAAAGGAGCATGGGCTCTTTTTCAGTCGGTGCCGCCCAGACAGGCGGCGTGGTCAGCATCTTCTTTAGCTCGTGGAAGGCTTGGTACGCCTGGTCGTTCCACTCGAAATGAGCGGACTTCTTCATGAATCGGTAGAGGGGGAGAGCTTTCTCCCTGAGCCGGCTGATGAAGCGGTTCAGGGAAGCCAAGCATCCGGTGAACTTCTGGACGTCCCGCAGCTTGGTGGGAATCTCCATTCTCTCTATGGCCTTGATCTTCATCGGGTTGCACTCGATGCCGCGTTCGAAGACCAGGAAGCCTAGGAGCTGGCCGACTGGTACTCCGAACACGCATTTCTCGGGGTTGAGCTTGATTTGAAATCGGCGCAAGTTTTTAAATGTCTCTCTGAGGTCTTCCAGCAAGGTGCCGCGCTTCTCCGTCTTCACCACAATATCGTATACATAGACGTGGGCATTTCTGCCGAGATGCTTGAGGAGGCAATTCTGCATGCAACGCTGAAAAGTGGCACCAGCATTTCTTAAGCCGAATGTCATAGTCAGGTAGCAGAAGGCTCCGAATGGTGTGATGAAGGCGGTTTTCAGGCGGTCAGCTGGATCCAACTTTATCTGGTGGTAGCCTGAGTAAGCATCTAAGAAGCTCAACAGCTCGCATCCGGCTGTGGAGTCTATTACTTGATCAATCCTTGGTAAGGCGAAGGATATTTGGGGCAGGCTTTGTTGAGGCTAGTGTAGTCTATACACATGCGCCATTTGTTATTTTTCTTCAGCATGAGGACCGGGTTGGCAAGCCATTCTGGAAAGAAAACTTCCATAATGAAACCGGCTGCTAGAAGCCGGGCTATGTCTTCTCCTACAATCCTTCTCTTCTCTTCTGACAGTCGGCGGAGGGGCTGTGTGACTGGTTTTGCACCTTCTCAAACATGTCGCTTGTGCTCAGCGAATTCCTTCGGAACACCCGGCATGTCCTTGGGGGACCATGTGAAGATGTCCCGATTCTCACGGAGGAAATCGGCGAGCTCGCCTTCCTATTTGCTGTCCAGGTTTGCCCCGATGGTGGCAAACCTTTCTGGGTGCTCCCGGTCCAGAGGTACCTTCTTTGTTTCTTTAGCCGGCTGGAAAGAACCTTGGGCATCACACTCCTTGGGGCTAGGGGACAGGGCCAACTGTTTGCCGACCATAGCCACAACTCGGTCCAGTATCTTCTCTCTTCAGCAATCACGAGGGACTCGGCCAGCCGGCTGCTGGCTGCCGTGCACTCGGAGGACTTCTTGTAGTCTCCGGCTATGGTGATGATGCCCTTGGAACTCGGTATCTTCATCTTGAGGTAGGCATAGTGGGGTACATCCATGAACTTGGCCAGGGCGGGTCGCCCAAGCAACGCGTGGTAAGGGCTCTCCAGATCCACCACCTCAAACTACACCGCCTCTCGGCGGAAATGATCCTTGTCCCCGAAGAGGACATCTATCTTGATCTTGCCGATTGGGGAGCATGACAGGCTGGGTACGATGCCATGGAACACAGTCCGACTGGGCATGAGCTGCTTTGTCTTGACGCTCAACTTCTCCATGGTACAGTATGTTGATGCTGCTCCCACCATCTATCAGCACGCGGGAGAAACGGGCGGCTCGCCTTTCTGTTGCAAGGGTGTCATCCAAAACAAATGCGTAAGAGCCGGGAGACAGCATCACCTCTGGGTGATCAGTCCGACTCCAGCTGATAGGCCTTTCTGACTAGTGCATGAACTCGGGGTTGTTGGAGGCAACTGCGTTGACTTCTTGATGTTGTCGGCGCCGGCCATGCTGATCTTCTGGTAGGCTCGTAAAGATGACGTAGGCGGCATGCTCGTCGGGGAATTCGTCTTGAACACCCCCGACTGCCGGTCGGGCAGCCAGCTGCGGAGGGGCGAGAGGCGGCTGACCAGCAGGCGAAGGCGGCGCTATCCCCTCGCCCTTGGAGATCCGCGTGAGCCAGTGGCATTTTTGGGTTGTGTGGTTTGAAGGCTTCGCGCTGCTGTGAAACTTGCAGGGGGCATCAAGTGCTTGCTCGTAGGAGAAAGCCGGCTGCCAAGCCGGCCTGCTGCCCTTCTGCTTCTTGGGCGTGGGCCGCCCTTCGGGTTGTTCGCCTTCGACCGTGGCCACCTACCGACTGGTGGAAGGCGGCGGGGGAGCCTTGCGCTTGTGGTCGTTCTCGTACGGGCGTTGGCTGGATTCTCCACCCGGCGTCTTGGGACTCGGAGCGAGCACCTTCCCGGAGGCGTCTACTCGGAGCTCGGTCTTCATTGAGGAATTGGCCGTGGCGTATTTATCAGCTATGATCAGCAGCTCGTCAAGGGTAGTCGGCTCGTCGCAGAGGAGCCGGTGCTTGAGGAGGGTGCCCTCTCGGCACCCGGCGGTGAAGTACTCTATAGCTTGAACCTCGTGCACCCCCTCGCAGGAATTGCGGGGCTCGTCCCAACGCATGAGGTAGCCGTGAGTCGATTCGTTGGGACCTTGGACACACAAGGAGAGCTGTCGGGGCTTGGGTTCCCGCTTGTAGGTGCTGGTGAAGTTACGGATGAAGGCTTCAGTGAAGTCTAGCCAGCTGTTGACACTGTAAGTCTTGAGGCTGTTGAGCTAGGTGCATGCCGTGCCTTGGAGCATGAGGGGCACATATTTTACGGCAACACGCCTATTGCTGTTCGCGATGCTAACCGCGGTGGAGTAGTCGATCAACCAATCCTCTGGCTTCACGGAGCCGTTGTACTTCGGCGTGTCTCTTGGGAGGGAGAACCCTTTGGGGAAGGGCTCGTCGCGGATGCGGGGGCCGAAGCAAGGCGGGCCGACATCATCTTCTTCTTCCAGGGCTAGGGATCGCGCAAGGCGGTCGATCCGGTGGCGGGCATCATTCTCGCCGACTCCTTCGCAGCGACCTTGCCGGCCGCTGAGAGTCGAATGCGTGACAGGCGTCCGGGTAGGGTATCTCTCCCCATGACGCAGGGGAGGAGGGGGGTTGCCTCGCCATTCCACGGCTCGAGGGCGGCCCTCTGCGTCACGCTCGATGGAGATTCGAGTCCGGCTGCGGCCGGCAGCCGGCTCCTTTTCTTTTCTTGCGCGGGTGTTGACCGAAGTCGGTGTTGGGACATCTCGCCATGCTCTCGGTGTGGGGGAGGACTCTCGGCGCGGGCACCGGCTTCATGCCGCTCTGTGGCCGCGTCGATAAGCTGCTGGATGCGCCTGGTCATGTAGGGGAGCTCATCAGGCCCCAACCCATTCAACTCGTCTGCGGCCGCCTGGGCGGCGCGCAAGTTCTCGAGAGGCGTGTCATAGACTGGGCGGTCCGCTCCCAGCATGTCGGCGATAGCCGCGCCGTGCTTCTTGATGATGCCGACGTGGCTCGGCCCGTCGGGAGGCGTGCCTGCCGAAGGCGGCACGGTCGACCTCGCGCTGGTGAGCCTCAATGAGGCGTCTCATGGTGGCTAGCTTCTGGCCCTCCGCAACGAGGGCGAGGCGGCGCGCCTCCAATGTCTTGGCGTCCGTGTCGGCCGGGATGGGGGCGGACAAGTCGTGCAGCGCCGTCTGCAGGGCGTCATGGGCGTTTTCGCCAGAGGCAGCGCCATGGCTGATGACCAGTACCTCGGGGATGGCACTGCTGCTGCTGTCAGCTCGAGTGAGAGTGTCGTTGATGATTACCACGTTGGTGGGGAAGGCGTCAAGTGATGCCGTGTCGGAATCGACAAGCATCGGGTCGGTGGAGCCAACCGACTCCAAGTCCGCAGCCAGCTCGCCGGAGACGTGGAGTTGGTCGAGCAGGCTAACAAGGTGTCTTTCGGGGCAGCCTGTGCCCGCGTCGGATGCGGGCTCGTCGGAGATGCGAGCCTCGCCAAGAAGATCGGCGAGGCAGCTCGCCGCGCATGCGTCAGCGACGCCTTGCAGCGTGTCGGGGCAAGCGCCATCAGGCGAGCCGGGCTGGCTATGCACGCTGGGGAGGAAAAGGGTTCCCGTCCAGAGCAGGTCTCCGGACGATGGTGCACCTGGCCCCACGGTGGGCGCCAAATGTCAGGTGGTTGGTGCGACATATGCCAACGGGTGGCTTATCATTGTGGGAGCCAATAAAACATCGCCGGTGCCTGGAAACGGGATAAGGCGAAGACAGGCACACCGGCGAATCTTACCCAGCTTCAGGGCTCTCCGTGGAGATAACACCCCTACTGCTGTTCTGCGGGGTCTTTGCATGGTCACTAGATTGGCTAGTAGCTATAAGAGGCTCCTTGAGCTGTTTGGTGAAAAGATGAAGAGGGGCAAGGCTTGCCCGCTCCTCCTCTCGTTGTGGTGTCTAAAAACTATCAAAAAGAGATCTCCCACTGCAAGGGTGCCCTGGGGGGTTTATATAGGCCTACCCCCCAGGGGTACAATGGTAATCCGGCTGGGTGTGGGCCCCAGCCGTCTGTGTCTACGCTGGCCAGCTTCTTCGCCGACCGATGGGCCCGCCGCCCAGTAGGCCCCGCCGGCTGCCGGCCCTCTGGTCGACAGGCCGGCCCCACCTCCCGGGAGTTTTGTCGGAGGCTGGTTACTGTTGCCTTGCCTCTGGTGACGAGGGCTTTGTCGTGGTAAGCATGGCTATAGTGCCGCGAGGCGGCTCATCACTGTAGCCTTACCTTGTCTTATCTCCTTAATGAGGCACCTCCTTCAAGGAAGAGAGCCAGCCATACCCCTGGCCGACTGCGGGAAGCCTGGCCGCCTTTGGGCTCTCCCTGACTGAGGGGGCCCGCCACCCACGGGTCGTACTGACCGCTCGCCGTGGGTGACGTCACGATCAGTGTGGCAACAGTGCCGTGCCGGATGGGTGATGGCCGCCCCGTCTGATGCACTGTGGCCATGCGTGCTCCGGGATTCAGGGGTGGCAGGCTTCGCTTTAGCCATGCCCCGTCTTGTCGCTGTTATGTGGGTGCAGACTCTGAGGGCACGATCTTGGCCGCCTGCTGAGGGGCCGGCTCCTGGGAGTCGGCCTTCTCGTGGTCTTGTTTCTCAAGGATCTCAGGGCTGGGCCGCCTTTGCACAGCCGGCCTAAGAGGTAGCCCGCTGGGGGAAGGCGGCCCCACATCTTGGACGCTTGGAGGCTCAATCGGCCTATAATTTTTCTGAAGTACCAGGGGAAGCTGGCTAGGCTACCCATGCTCATTTACTCCGACATTGACAATGGAGGCCTTGCGGCGGCAGCGGGGACTTTCTAGGGTTTCGAGCGAGGGAGGGTGTGTGTGTGTGCATGTGCACGCCCGAGGAGGTTTTGGTGTGTGTGTGGAGGGGGGCTTTGAGGAAATGACGCGGGTACTGAAAATTTTACTACACGGGAGTCAAAGGCGGGAGTGAAATGCCGGGCTATTGAAAATTTTGATGATACTGCATCACACACGGTCCGGAGATAACAACCGTGTGTTATGAAACAGAAAAACCCTCGAGGCGGGCAAACATTTTCTTGGGATGCAGGCATGATTGGGAACAAGAAACATCGCACATGGTCCAGAGATAACAACCACGTGTTATGAAACAGAAAAACCCTCGAGGGGGCAGATATTTTTGAGAGGGGAGCCTCGTGGAGCCTAATGTACTATGCGGATGTGTGTGTGATAGGTGCACCGGCATGGCACACGGTTAGTTTGAGTGAACCGTGTCTGTTGCATCATCCGACTTGTCAAATGTTCATAAATTTGGCGAAAAATGATGCGACACAGGGTCAGAACACAAACACACTTGCATGTGGGCCAAATTTATGTATCAAAAGTGCGGTTTGATTTTCAAATACCAAATGCAACTTTGATGTGGCACCTCTCTTGCAAAGCGCACGATATTGCTTGCCCCCACCCCCCTCATGTCGGCACGAATGGAATCCTAAGCTATGAATGCATGCCCCCTCCCCCTCAACTGAGGTTCACCTATCAAAGTGCCAAGTAGCTAGCAGCCCCCCTCCTCCCTCGTGTCAGCACGAAGGGAATCCTAAGCTATGAATTCATGCCCCCCAATTGAGGTTCACCGTTGCAAAGTGCGAAGTAGCTAGCAGCCCCCTCCCTTGTGTCAACACGAAGGGAATCCTAAGATATGAATGGACGCCCCCCAACTGAGGTTCACCTAACAAAGTGTGGAGTAGAGCTAGCAGACCCCCTCCCTCGTGTCAGCACGAAGGGATTCCTAAGCTATGAATGCATGCCCCCCCCCAACCAAGGTTCACCTGGCAAAGTGCGAAGTAGCTAGCAGCCCCCTCCCTCGTGTCAGCACGATGGGAATCCTAGCTAAGCTATGAATGCATGCGCTCCCCCCAACCGAGGTTCACCCTAGGAAAGTGCGAAGTAGCTAGCAGCCACCCCTCCCTCGTGTCGGCACGAAGGCAATCCTAAGCTATGAATGCACATGCCCCCCCCCCAACAGAGGTTCACCTAGCAAGGTGCGAAGTAGCTAGCAAACCCCCTCCCTCGTGTCGACATGAAGGGAATCCTAAGCTATACATGCATGCCGTCCCCCCCAACCGAGGTTCACCCTAGCAAAGTGCGAAGTAGCTAGCAACCATCCCTCCCTCGTGTCGGCACGAAGGGAATCCTAAGCTATGAATGCACATGCCCCCCTAATCGAGGTTCACCTAGCAAAGTGCGAAGTAGCTAGCAGCCCCCCCTCGTGTCGGCACAAAGGGAATCCTAAGCTATGAGCATGCCCCCTCCCCCCAACCGAGGTTCACCTAGCAAACTGCGATGTAGCTAGCAACCCCCACCCCCTCATGTCGCCACGAAGGGAATTCTAATTAAGCTATGAATGCATGCCCCCCAACCGAGGTTCACCTAGCAAAGTGCAATGTAGCAACCCCCCCCCCCCCACACACACACACTTTCAGTCGGCGGGCCAGAGAGGCATATATCTCACCAAGATGGATCGTAAAACAGACCAAGAATAATACGCCTTGGTCGTACAACCTCTCTCTTGTTGTTGGTCAAAGTGATGGTCGTCCATGCGACCCCGGAGATGGGCTAGCTCGCTAATAATCACGCAAGTAGCTAGTCCCTGAAGACAACCACTGCATGCGTGTGGCCCAAACATATGTATGGAGAGGTGTGTTTTTGAGTAACAATGGAACAACTTTGATGTGGCACCGTGATTTCGAACTAGAAATCCCCACACTGAGTGAGGGTTAGTTTGACGATGCATATGTATGTTACACCACACTTCAAGCCAATGCCGGGGATTCATATATGCATGCATGCGTGCATAGTACATGCGCTCAACCTTAATTAGGTCCGAATCTCACCATGACCTATACTATGATAACACGAACCAAATGAAGAATCGGCCATGGTAACCTATCTTGTTGTTGGTCAAGGTGATCATGGATGTCCACGCGGGCCCATGAATATATAGGCTTGTCGCCGATAACCACGCGAGGGAGTGTACCGTTCGAAGGAAACCACTACAGGCATATGTATGGAGGTGATGCGTGCATGCATGTTTGAATACACAACATTGATCTGGCGCGTCTGTCAAAAATCATGCACTAGCTCCCCACACAGAGCGAGATCGGTTCATGATGGTGTCCTTGTACTAGCCACTTCGACTCGATGGGAGGGATTCATGTGTACACATGCATGTGTGTGTGCTCAAAGTGTATCATGCATGTCATCCCAAAGCAAAAATAATAATCCCCTCCTAAGTCAAATTAACCTCTCTTGTTGTCAGGCAAAAAGAAGTGATGGACCAAGTGGGCCAATAGATTGAAAGCATCGATATCGCTAATAACCGCTTAAGTGGGTGCGAGAGGACAACCACCACCGCTTTGCATGTGGTCCAAACATATATATCTTCAATACCCAAAATGCACAACTTTGATGTGCCACATGCCTCAAAAACCGTAAACCATGCACCCACACAGAGCGAGGTTCGTATCAAGCGTACTACATATGATGGTCCCCTTCCCCCCTCTTCACCACATACTATATGCTCCTGTCGTAATATATGTACAACCCAAAAGAATCCTCATCGATGGTGAAATTAATTAACTCTCCCGATGTAGGGCAAAGTTATGCATGCATGCATAGATGATGGCCTCATGGGCCCACAAAAGGAAGCGTCACACATGAGTGTCCTAGCTAGGATATATATGCATGTGGCCCAAAAAGGTGTTGTGTGATGTTTGAATAACCAATTTCACAATTTTGATGTGGCACGTGCCGCGGTAACCAAAAAGTCCCGACACTGAGTGAGGTGTACTTGTTCAGGGATGCATACATATAGTATATATGCTAGTCCCCTCCCACCTCTTCAATGCGTACTATATACCACCATAACCCAAACAAAAAAGATTCTACCTTGCTCATCAAATTAACCTCACTACCGGTTGTTCATCAAAGTGATGGACGACGACCTCGCGGGCCCACAGAAAGCGTCACACACGAGTATCGAGTGTCAAGTAGGACAACCACCGACTGCATGTGGCAAAACATTTATGTATGAAAGGGTTGTGTAATGTTTTAAATAATTATTTCATGACTCTGATGTGGCGCCAGCCTGCCTAACAAAATGGCCAACTTACACGGCGGCTCACAACTCGTAGTGTACTGCGAGCCACCCGCCACCCCCAGACGCACACACCCACACACACACCGCGAATGCACCTGAACTATGATGCATGTTAAATTAATTATCTCGCGGTGAACATACATGTTACCAAAGGAGGGACGTTTTAATTTCAAATAAATCACAGAGATCATTAAGACGTTTTAATACATTGATTGATTGATTTTCTATGGGTATAATGTGCAAAAATCAAATTTGAGCTACATGCACACGTGACAATGCACCTAAATGGATTTCAAAAACACATGTGTCTCATTGGGTGCATGTTTACTCCCCGTGCAAAAAATTTCAAACATTGAGAATCTTGATTTTGAAATTCCAGTACATCCAAAACTTATTTGAAGTTCATGAAACTTATCGTGTTGTCATATGGAAACCAATACAAAGTGGGGTTGTACTTTTTTTTGTCAAATTTGAGACCAGTTTTGATGTAATCTTTATCTAATTACAAACGGGAGATTATTAATAATTAGGAACCAATATCCCAAATGGATTATTTATTCGAACCGTGAGCATATGACCAACAATGGATACGTGCCATGCTTCGGTTAAGCAATAAAGCGACATCATTAATCATCCAAATAGAAAAACAATATACGTGCCACCGCGCGACCCGTGTGGCATGCGAGCAGGCATGAGTTGACGGGACGCATACGAGCAGTCCACCATGCAGGTAGATGGGGAGGCGTGCGTGCAGGTGTGTGAATTGACGGAGGCATGCTCACTGCGTAGTGTCATCGGGAGGCGTGCAAGTAGCTGTGTGAAACTATGGTAGGCATGCCAGTAGTCCAGTGTGCAGGCTCCCCGGGAGGCGAGCCATCGGTTTGACCGCCGCTCGCCTCTCTCCCATAACTCCCACTACTCCATATTAATGGTGCGCCCGAGCGGCCGCACCCCCCATCCTCGCTACGCACACACAATCCTCTCTCTGCACTTGCATCGTCGACGCCGCTCTCAGTCCTCCAAGCCGTCAGTGTATGAGGATGCCACCGAAGTGCCCCATTGGAAGGAGTGGCGACGCCGGGGCTGCTAAATCACCAGAGCACGGCGTGGAGATGGAGATAGAGGTTGTCGTCACCGCCGGCGAGTTATTGCTGCACCCTAACGTTATCGACGGCGTCGAGCTTCCACATCTGGAGGTGGAGTTCCACACCGACTCCGATGACCACTCCGGCGACGACTCCGACGACCACTCCGGTGACGACTCCGACGACCACTCCAGTGACGACTCCATTGACGACGGATAGCTGGTTAGTCATCTATACCCATTTATGTGTCAAATAGATCATAGGGTTTCTCTGGTTACTCCCGCCTCCCCCTTTTTTGAATAGAAATCATGTGGTTATGTTCTCCCAATCCATGAAATCTGAGTAAGTTTCGTTAGATCCGTGTAGTGTATTGATTGTTTGAATGGTACAAGTGATAAGTGATTAGTTGTTTCATCCGTGCGAATGATTTCTGCTAGTAATCCGACAAGGGTTAGTGTTCGTGCTAATAATTCCTAGCCAGGACTTGACAATTGATTTGAATGACCTACCTATGTTTGTGCCATTATTTTCTTCAAGATTGGTCTGTACATAGACGACTTTACTTAAAAATCGAACCATAATCTCTGGATATGTATAAATAAATAGCCATAAATTCCTAATCCTACTTCATGACATGTAATCAGTGATTTGATGCCAAATTTGTTTTACTATTTGTATAGGTGCCGTCTGACGATGTGGACAACGAGGATGAAGATGCCCAGAGAAGGTACAAGAGGCGAATCCCGAGGGAGCTTTATGCGGGAATGCATAACAGGCGTATTATGACCCGAAACGACTGCTATGGATGCCCATTTTGCAACCACAAGATTCATGACGCGTATCTAAGTGTTCTGGCACAGGTAAGAGCATGGGCCGTTGGCTCCTTCAGGCTGAAGTTTTATCGCAGGGTGGCGCATGGCGCGTACGCCAATTACCTGGAAAAGCTTCAGGATCGTGCCGGCTGCATGTGAGATCAGATGTGGGATGGATCGAACTATGCACGCTTGAGTATGCTTAATGAAGGTTGAACTATGTACTTATGGTTGGACTATGCTTATGTACGTGTACGCTTATTATTTATGTTAAATATTTCGCCAAATTTTGGTAAAAATTACAATGGGGGACCAATAAACCAGGATGGAGGTAGTACGTCAATCACACACGGTTCGCAAAATTGGAAGCGTGTGCAATGACTTTCATTTTGCCTGCTACGTCGATCACACATGGTTCGTTCTAGCAAACCGTCGCCCCCAAAATTCTTTGTGGGATAGAAAACCCTCACCACCCAATTCAAAAAAGAAAAAAGAAAACCCTCACCATTCCCACGTCACAAAAACCCTCAACCTGCCCGCCACCCCCTCGGCCCCTCCGGTACGTTCCCCATTCACACCTGCACAAGCTCCTCCGCGTCTATGCCATGGCACCACCTATAGCGGCGGTAAACACTTAACCCGCCGCCCGCCGCCGCCACCAGGCTGCTGGCAAAGCCTACCGCATTTCGCCACTTCCGCTTGCCACTGCCTATCACCATCGACTTTCTCGACGCTGCTCGTGGTCGACCCAGCTTTGCTCGGTTGGGGAATCTGCCATACCGAGGGTCCTTTCTCACGGACGATAAGGTAACTAATTTAACGAGATATTATCTCATCTCTTATCCTAGTTCATCTTCCTCCTTTAATCACCCGGTGGAAATCGTCGTGGATTCATTTTTATTCGAGCTGATTTGAGGGTTTTCTTTCATTCATAGAATGTACAGTGCGCCGACACTTCAGGACTTGGCAACCGCTGCCAGAGATTCCATCTCATCGTACCAGATAACTTGAGGATGCACGTGGTATTTTCAATCTCACCCTAAATGGGCTAGCATGGCCTACTTTCCTGAACATATTCTAAATATTGCTACATTTGGATAAAAGGTGCCATATGCACCATATATATCAAAGGGAATTTTCCCCAGTTCTTTCTATATTAGGCAAATTGATGATGTATTGTTCTTTCGATTACTCTCATATTTCCATGATATCATGTTTACCCTATCTGTTTAATTATAGACTTTTGTCCTTCGATTTCAACTGTTGTACAGTTATTTCAATTTGGGCCCATATTTGCATGTTACCATATTTTTTTAAACAATCCTACCATTTTCTGCAGGACATCCCTCGCAGTGCAACAGATTATGTAGTGCACAAATTTTCCCTTTACATACATCAAGGCTCCACGAATGTCATACTGCACACAAACCACAGATTTACGATCGTTGCTACTATAAGACTTGATGAACGTGGTGACTCCTATTTTGGCACTGGCTTTTGGAATGAAATTGCTAAGTTTTATGTACTGAAAGCTGGCACTAAAATTGCACTGCACATAGAAGGGCCTGGTCATGAGATATATGCTAACTTCCTCAACAAAATCATCTGTCTAGACATTGTTCGAAGTAAGTTTTCTTTTCAACTATCTGCATATGTTAACTTACACAGCAATGCCGAATGAATTGTGTAGTATTTAAGCAACCAATTGTTATTCCCTTTTCTTACTATATCCCTACCTAATAACTTTTAGTTACCAATACACTTTTCTATTTCCCTATTTTTACTAAATATTCCCTATACTCTCATTTCTAATAAAAAGCATCGCTGACAAGGAGACTCTAGCGGTGGAGAACGAGGCTGTCAACAAGCGGAGGTGGGGCGAGCTAGAACCGCAAGCGGCTCCAGCAGGCCTAGACTTAATCAGCAGCCTCCCTGATGATATGTTCAGAGTCATCATCTCCCTCCTCCAATTAAAATATGGGGCGCGGAAAACCCTCCTTTCCTGGCGGTGGCGCCCCCTATGGAACTCCAGCCCTCTCGATCTCATCGACACCCACGAGCTCTGCCATGGCTATCGCAAAAGCTTGGATGCATTCTCCAAGATCCTTGGCAGTCACCTTGGCCCAACCAAAGGCCTTACAATGGGCAAGTTTCGTTCCAACGACAAGGACCGAGCCAAGCTTCACGACTGGTTCCGATCCCCACCCTAGATCGGCTCGATGATGGGCATATGCGGTCGCTGCCAACATCCGCACTCCGCCTCGCGCCCACGCTGCGCATCGCCAAGTTCAGGAAATGCCATTTCCCGCCCCTTAATGACGTGCCCGCTCTTATTCTACCATGACTGAAGCACCTCAAGCTCGTCGCCATCTGCCTCTCAAAGGGTCACATGGAGCGCGTGCTCCGTGGCTGTACTGCACTCGAGTACCTTCGTCTTCGGGCGATCAATGGGTTGAGTACCTTCCACATCACCTCCATGACTCTCTGGACTATTTATGTGTGTTGCTGGTGCGACAGGAAGACATCACAAAAGGTGGACCACGGTATGGTCATCCAGGACACACCTGCACTTGAGAGATTACTTGTAGTTGATCAAGAAGGTCCAACAAGAATCAATGCCATTTCTGCATCGAAATTGATAGTGGTGGGCTACTCATGTGACAAATACTCCGAACTTGTTATTGGACCCACACCCGTTCAGGTACAATAGTCGCCTTCTACCTCTCCTTCTACAAATTAACATTATTTATAATTTTGAAGATGTTTGTTCGTCTGTTATTCAGAAAATGATTCCGACAAGCTTGACCCTGAAACTGCACACATTGAAGGTCTTGGCAGTAGAATCTATCGAGCCCGACCTAGAGCAAGTTGTCAGTTTCCTGAGATGCTTTCCGTGCCTGGAGAAGCTATATATCAAGGTGATGTTCCTTTCCTGTTAAATGTTAACCATAAGTGTTGGCGTTCTGGGAACGGGGGTCCCCAGACTTGCCTGTCTGCGGCCTGCGGCGTGGCTCAAAGGGGGCCCAGCACGGCCCATCTTCACCAACAAAAACCCAAGACCCTCGCGAGGGGCCAAGCCTCGTGGGGCAGACGACGCGGAGCTTCCTCAGGCACGGCCTCGTCAGGCTGGCTCACGAGGAGGCGGAGAGATCAAGGCAGGGTACCTCACGAGGTGCCCGTGATGCAAGCCATGACGACTCAGGGCGCCAGGCGGGTTCCAGCCGCGCAGCGTCCTCCTTTCCTCTTTGGTGCAAAGGGGGCAAGCGCAGCCGCGGAGTACCGGGGCATCGGGCAAAGGTTGCCATTTCGGTGCAATGAGACTAAGACCAGGAGGACTATGAGATGGAGGTCGTCGTGGAGCCCAAGATGGCGTCATCACCAGAGCTTTGCGCAGGCGAAGACCACTTTTGTCAGGATAGCTGATACTTGCTGTCCCCCTTCACATTAGCCCGCCATTGTTGGCTCCCTTCCCGCTCAATATTTGGGAAGAGGACCAGGGCCTCTATAAATAGGACCAGCCACCCACAGAGCAAGGGGTCGGTTGGTTGGGAGAGTTTTACGAGAAGCAGCTAGAGAGAGAGAGGGGGGGGGTGACTGAACTCTTCTCAGTAGTTCATCCCCCTAGCGAAGAACAGACCCTCGCGAGGCTATTCTTCCTTGTATTGTTCATCATCATCAGCCCAAGAGGCAATCCACCACACCACACAGTGGAGTAGGGTATTACACCACAACGGTGGCCCGAACCAGTATAAACCCTGTGTCTCTTGTGTTGATCTTTCGATACTTTAGATCCTTGCATGGCGGAGGGGTGTAGGTAGGTAGGAGGCGAAATCTCCATGCGCACCCCAGTGTCCGAACCTCAAGGGTCTGCGGGAACCCGAAATCCGACATTTGGCGCGCCAGGTAGGGGTGCACCGGAATCCACCTTCCACCGCTTCATGCCCCGCTGCGTCGTCATCACCATGCCTGGCGACCAGGAGGGCAACCCAGACCCATGGGCGGCGTGGCCCGCCCGCACAGAGCCGCTCGCCTCGGGCAACACCATGGCCCAAGCAGCTCGCGGTCCGCAGGGCGCTGTGGGCCGCGGGCGACGCGGACAGGCTTCAACAGCTCTCACACCGCGGCAGGTGCGGTCGGCAGCAAGGGCCTCCAATCACGCTGCGACCACGACACCGTAGACCCGCCGGGAGCAGGCGAACTCGAGGGCCGCGCTCACGGTGGCCCGAGAGCTGCTGTAGTGCAGACTGCTGGAGGGCGGTCGCGACATGCTGCTGGAGCGGGTGGCAGAGCTCCTGGGCTTCGCCGCCTCGGGGGCTCACCCTTTCTGCACCCGGCTTCCATCTCCAACCCAGGGCGGCCCGCGCGGGGGCTCCGCGCGCGCCCGCGGGCTCCAAGGCTACTCCAACACCAGCGAGGCTGTCAGCACCGGACCGGCGGCGGCACTGCCCCTGCTCCCGGTCCGCGAAGAAGGACTCGACACGACCCGCGGCCCCTGTGGACAGCCGTGCTGCCACCCCACGGTAGGCGCGTCAGGCAGGACCGCGTGGCACGCAGAGCACTACGGCATGGCCTTCGGGATGACGGTGCCAAAAGAATATGTGCCCCTCATGATGGACCAAGGACACCCACACGAGGGCGAACAAGGCTCGCTCCTCAGCCCAAGCTGGGGGGACGAGGCGCCAGAAGCTGAGCCCTTCCAGGAGTCCCGGGATGGTCCCACTGGGCACGCTGGAGGCAACGATTATCGGGTACCGCTAATTCTTCAGCAGGCATACGCTAACCATGGATCGCAGGAGGTGCAGGTTGCCACAGCGAGCAGCTGCCCCGCTCCCACAGTCTCCTACCCCTCTGGAGGAGGGCGCGGGGGGCTGCAGGAGAGGGGCAGGGATCCGACATCACCACCGTGGCGTTCAGAGCAAGGTGTTCTCAGGAGGTAGGCCCTCCGCTGGGGAGGTGCCCCAGGGCCTGCCCCCGGCGAAGGACCCGTGGTCATCGGGGGAACCGCTGGCGACCGCTCTACCCCATCGGCGGCGTCCTGGTTTCCGGTCGTCGTTGATGGCACTAGAGTGTGGCGCAAGGCGGGGCCCTCATCTGACGATATGAAGCAAGGCCGGTACCTGTGAAGAAGGCCCAGTGCCTGTGAAGCTCGCTGCCCCGTGACACTCTCACGTAATAATGAGTGGGGCTGTGCATGCCCCGGAGTCTCAGGGGTGCCGGCCTCAGGCCCTGGGGCTCCCTCCCATGCCCAGCGGCAGCACTTAGCTCCGCGCTGGTGAGAAGACATCCAAGACTAGACTAGGTGCCGGACGCGGCCTTTTGTTTGCTTTCGTTGCTCTTCCCTTTGGTTGTCGCTTTCCCCCGCTGGATTCAAGTTGGATTCGAATTTGAGATTTGCGTGTGTTCAGGGAAGGGGTGCTTAGTCTCGTTCGAGCAATTTCTCGCGTTTTGGTTACCACTTTGCCTCAGCTGCCTCCCCTCGTGAGCCACTCGCGAGCCGGGTCGGGCCTAGCTTGCGCGCAGCCCAGACTGCCGCCGCTGCGTCCTCTCAGGAGGGTGTTTTACTACAGATCCTATGGATTCAATCAGGGGACACTCGAGACACCACAACCCCCCGCGGGCTGCCTCAGGGCCGGCACGGAACAAAGGTAAATTAGCCGACCAGCGCGTCGCTTGGGCCAACCACTTGGCGCGGGCGCAAGGGCGGTGTAGCGTCTACTAATACGATGAACACAAGTTTTACATGAGGGGCTCCCCCTCCAAAATGCTCTTACAGTCATCAGGACAAAACCTGAGTTCTATTCATGCAGGGTAAAGAAGCAGGAACGATGCACAATCAGTCGGATAAATCCCCCAATGCGTCCTCAGGAGCACCACCTGAGCCGTTGCTAGCGTCGCTGAACTCGCCATCGTTGTCCGTGTCGCCGCCAGCGGCGTCAGGGCCGTCCATCACGCCGCCCTCGCCGGCTGCCACGATCGCATCATCGTTGTCTGAGGCGAAGGCCCTGATAAGAGCATCCACATTGTCTTCCACCCTGCACGTCAGATCGCCTCGGATGGCCTGGGGAACTGGGGCGATGGCGGCGTCAAAATCAAAGCGGGGATCCATGTTTCGGAGGTGGCTGAAGACGCGAAAAAAGGCGCACCTGAGCAGGGCGCGGCTCCTCTCGTCCACCAACCTGTCAGCCCTGGTCGACCGCGCCTCCAGCTGCGTCACCACCTCAGTGAAGAACTGAAGATTGCCCGCGTAGTTGACTGCGTGTGGCTCGCCGACGGCCTCGTCGCAGATGTTGCCCAAGGCCGCGTTGGCTCTCTCCCGGAGAGTGGTGAGCATGGGGCCGTGCTCATGCTCCAAGATCCGCCGCTGACGTATCTCGTCCGCATTCTGGCGCGCGACGGCCTCAGCCTCCTCCACCCGCTGGCGAAGAAGGAGCACCTCAGCCTGGGAGGTGGTTAACTCACCTTGCGCCACCTCAAGGGCGGCCCGGGAAGCATCGGCCCGCCGCGTCACCTCCTCCAGCTTGGCCCTCAAGGCGGCAGTCCTGCCTTCAGCTTCAGCCAAGATCAGCCCCAGCTTCTCTTCAAACTCGTGCTCAAGGTTCAAATGCGCCATCGCCACTCGATGTCCGACCTCCTCCAGGACGCGGGCTTCCTATGCAGCAACATCATCCTCCGCCTGCGTCACCAAGCGCTCCCTCGTCTCCAGACGCTCGTACTCACGGGTACGTTCTGCGGCTTCTAGCGTCAGCGCCTCCTCGTGCTTCTAGAGCTATGCTGAGTCGCCGGAGGCCACCTTCATCGATGCAAGGGCTGCCTCGCCCAACTCCACCTGCTCCTCCAGCGAGTGGCACCAGGCCAGGAGCTCCCGAGCCCGCTCCTCCGCCGCCGTTCGCCGCCGGTCAGCTTCCCAAGCCTCCTCAGCGGCCAAAGATCGGGCCTCCCGAGAGGCCACCAGCGACGCCTTGGCCTCTGCGTCGTCAAGATCGCGCTGACGGCGCGCAAGGGCGATGGCGCCCTCTAGCTCGCGGCTCTCTGCAGCCAGGCGCAGGCCCTCGGCCTCAAGGCGCGCGTCTTCATCAGCAAGCTCCTCACCAAGCAGGCTCACTGTGTCAGCCACCCTTCGAAGGAATCCCTGGCGGAGAGCGCGACGCTCCCGAGCACGACGCTCCCGAGCACGCTCGAGCACGTCTTCCACACCGTCATCTACCCCAAGCAAGCGCCTGGAGGCCGCGAGTCAGCACTCCCCCTCCGGGCTGGGGGCTGGGGGCTGGCACCCTCACAACGACCGGGCACGCCGCGTCAGAAGCCCAGCCTAGGGCCAGCCCGTCCCCAGGAGAAGAGCGCAGGAAGCGCCTCAGCCAATCGAAGTCCACGGCCAGGCGAGAAGCCCACGGCAGGCTGGCTATGCCACGAGGAAGCCCACGAAGGAGGATCGCGAGGTGCGCAGGGCCACGATACGCCTCGGGATGGTTCGTCTCTTCGATCTGTTGGGGAACGCAGTAATTTCGAAAAATTTCCTACGCGCACGCAAGATCATGGTGATGCACAGCAACGAGAGGGGAGAGTGTTGTCTACGTACCAACGTAGACCGACTGCGGAAGCGATCACACAACGTAGAGGAAGTAGTCGTACGTCTTCTTCCCGATTCGACCGATCCAAGCACCGTTACTCCGGCACCTCCGAGTTCTTGGCACACGTTCAGCTCGATGACGTTCCTCGGGCTCCGATCCAGCAAAGCGTCGAGGAAGAGTTCCGTCAGCACGACGGTGTGGTGACGATCTTGATGTACTACCGACGCAGGGCTTCGCCTAAGCACTGTAACGGTATGATCGAGGTGGAATTTGGTGGCAGGGGGCACCGCACACGGCTAAGGAACGATCTCAAGGATCAAGTTGTGTGTCTATGGGGTGCCCCCTGCCCCTGTATATAAAGGATGGAGGAGGAGGAGGCCGGCCAAGGCATAGGGTGCGGCCAGGATGGGAGTCCTACTAGGACTCCAAGTCCTAGTAGGAGTCCACCAAAAGGGGAGGAAGGGAGAAGGAATAGGAGGAGAAGGAGAGGTGGCCGGCCCCCTTTTCCCTAGTCCAATTCGGACCAAAGGGGAGGGGGGGCGCAGCACCCTTTTCCTCTTCCCACTAAAGCCCATCAAGGCCCATTACTCTTCCCCGTATTCCCGTAACTCCCCGGTACCTCCGAAAATACCCGAATCACTCGGAACCTTTCCGATGTCCGAATATAGTCGTCCAATATATCGATCTTTACGTCTTGACCATTTCGAGACTCCTCGTCATGTCCCCGATCTCATCCGGGACTCCGAACTCCTTCGGTACATCAAAACTCATAAACTCATAATATAACTGTCATCGAAACCTTAAGCGTGCGGACCCTACGGTTCGAGAACAAGGTAGACATGACCGAGACACGTCTCCGGTCAATAACCAATAGCGGGACCTGGATGCCCATATTGGCTCCTACATATTCTACGAAGATCTTTATCGGTCAGACCGCATAACAACATACGTTGTTCCCTTTGTCATCGGTATGTTACTTGCCCGAGATTCGATCGTCGGTATCCAATACCTAGTTCAATCTCGTTACCGGCAAGTCTCTTTACTCGTTCCGTAATACATCATCTCACAACTAACATATTAGTTGCAGTGCTTGCAAGGCTTATGTGATGTGCATTACCGAGAGGGCCCAGAGATACCTCTCCGACATTCGGAGTGACAAATCCCAATCTCGAAATACGCCAACCCAACATCTACCTTTGGAGACACCTGTAGTACTCCTTTATAATCACCCAGTTACGTTGTGACGTTTGGTAGCACCCAAAGTGTTCCTCCGGTAAACGGGAGTTGCACAATCTCATAGTCATAGGAACATGTATAAGTCATGAAGAATAGCAACAGCAACATACTAAACGATCGGGTGCTAAGCTAATGAAATGGGTCATGTCAATCAGATCATTCAACTAATGATGTGACCTCGTTAATCAAATAACAACTCTTTGTTCATGGTTAGGAAACATAACCATCTTTGATCAACGAGCTAGTCAAGTAGAGGCATACTAGTGACACTCTGTTTGTCTATGTATTCACACATGTATTATGTTTCCGGTTAATACAATTCTAGCATGAATAATAAACATTTATCATGATATAAGGAAATAAATAATAACTTTATTATTGCCTCTAGGGCATATTTCCTTTCAGTCTCCCACTTGCACTAGAGTCAATAATCTAGTTCACATCGCCATGTGATTTAGCAGCAATAGTTCACATCACCATGTGATTAACACCCATAGTTCACATCGTCATGTGACCAACACTCAAAGGGTTTACTAGAGTCAGTAATCTAGTTCACATCTCTATGTGATTAACACCCAAAGAGTACTAAGGTGTGATCATGTTTTGCTTGTGAGATAATTTTAGTCAACGGGTCTGTCACATTCAGATCCGTAAGTATTTTGCAAAATTCTATGTCTATAATGCTCTGCATGGAGCTACTCTAGCTAATTGCTCCCACTTTCAATATGTATCCAGATTGAGACTTTAGATTCATCTGGATCAGTGTCAAAAACTTGCATCGACGTAACCCTTTACGACGAACCTTTTTGTCACGTCCATAATCGAGAAACATATCCTTATTTCACTAAGGATAATTCTGACCGCTGTCCAGTGATCTACTCCTAGATCACTATTGTACTCCCTTGCCAAATCAGTGCAGGGTATACAATAAATCTGGTACACAGCATGGCATACTTTATAGAACCTATGAATGAGGCATAGGGAATGACTTTCATTCTCTTTCTATCTTCTGCCGTGGTCGGGCTTTGAGTCTTTACTCAACTTCACACCTTGTAACACAGGCAAGAAACTTTTTCTTTGACTGTTCCATTTTGAACTACTTCAAAATCTTGTCAAGGTATGTACTTATTGAAAAACTTATCAAGCGTCTTGATCTATCTCTATAGATCTTGAAGCTCAATATGTAAGCAGCTTTACCGAAGTCTTTCTTTGAAAAACTCCTTTCAAACACTCCTTTTATGCTTTACAGAATAATTCTACATTATTTCCGATCAACAATATGTCATTCACATATACTTATCAGAAATGCTGTAGTGCTCCCACTCACTTTCTCGTAAATACAGGCTTCACCGCAAGTCTGTATAAAACTATATGCTTTGATCAACTCATCAAAGCGTATACTCCAACTCCGAGATGTTTGCACCAGTCCACAGATAGATCGCTGGAGCTTGCATATTTAGTTAACACCTTTAGGATCGACAAAACCTTCTAGTTGCATCGTATACAACTCTTCTTTAGCAAATCCATTAAGGAATGCAGTTTTGTTTATCCCTTTGCCAGATTTCATAAAATGCGGCAATTGCTAACATGATTCGGACAGGCTTAAGCATAGATACGACTGAGAAAATCTCATCGTAGTCAACACCTTGAACTTGTCGAAAACCTTTTGCGACAATTCTAGCTTTGTAGATAGTAACACTACTATCAGCGTCCGTCTTTCTCTTGAAGATCCATTTATTTTCTATGGCTTGCCGATCAACGGGCAAGTCAACCAAAGTCCAAACTTTGTTCTCATACATGGATCCCATCTCAGATTTCATGGCTTCAAGCCACTTTGTGGAATCTGGGCTCACCATCGCTTCTTCATAGTTCGTAGGCTCGTCATGGTCAAGTAACATGACCTCCAGAACAGGATTACCGTACCACTCTGGTGCGGTTCTCACTTTGGTTTACCTACGAGATTCGGTAGTAACTTGATCTGAAGTTACATGATCATCATCATTAGCTTCCTCACTAATTGGTGTAGTAGTCACAGGAACAGATTTCTGTGATGAACTACTTTCCAATAAGGGAGAAGGTACAATTACCTTATCAAGTTCTACTTTCTTCCCACTCACTTCTTTCGAGAGAAACTCCTTCTCCAGAAAGTTTCCGAATTTAGCAACAAAAGTCTTGCCTTCGGATCTGTGATAGAAGGTGTATCCAATAGTTTCCTTTGGATATCCTATGAAGATGCACTTCTCCGATTTGAGTTTTGAGCTTATCGGGATGAAACTTTTTCATATAAGCATCGCAACCCCAAACTTTAAGAAACGACAACTTTGGTTTCTTGCCAAACCATAGTTCATAAGGCGTCGTCTCGACGGATATAGATGGTGCCCCTTTTTTTAACGTGAATGCAGCTGTCTCTAATGCATGACCCCAAAAACAATAGTGGTAAATCGGTAAGAGACATCATAGATTGCACTATATCCAATAAAGTACGGTTATGACGTTCGGACACACCATTATGCTGTGGTGTTCCAGGTGGCGTGAGTAGTGAAACTATTTCACATTGTTTTTAACTGAAGGCCAAACTCGTAACTCAAATACTTTTCTCTACGATCAGATCATAGAAACTTTATTTTCTTGTTACGATGATTTTTCACTTCACTCTGAAATTCTTTGAACTTTTCAAATGTTTCAGACTTATGTTTCATCAAGTAGATATACTCATATCTGCTCAAATCATCTGTGAAGATCAGAAAATAATGATACCTGTCGCGAGCCTCAATATTCATCGGACCACATACATCAGTATGTATGATTTCCAACAAATCTGTTGCTCGCTCCATTGTTCCGAAGAATAGAGTCTTAGTCATCTTGCCCATGAGGCATGGTTCGCAAGCATCAACTGATTCATAATCAAGTGATTCCAAAAGCCCATCAGCATGGAGTTTCTTCATGCGCTTTACACCAATATGACCTAAACGGCAGTGCTACAAATAAGTTGCACTATCATTATTAACTTTGCATCTTTTGGTTTCAATATTATGATTATGTGTATCACTACGATCGAGATCCAACGAACTATTTTCATTGGGTGTGTAACCATATAAGGATTTATTCATGTAAACAGAACAACAATTTATTCTCTTACTTAAATGAATAACCGTATTACAATAAACATGATCAAATCATATTCATGCTCAACGCAAACACCAAATAACACTTATTTAGGTTCAACACTAATCCCGAAATTATGGGGAGTGTGCGATGATGATCATATCAATCTTGGAACCACTTCCAACACACATCGTCACTTTACCCTTAACTAGTCTCTGTTTATTCTGCAACTCCCGTTTCGAGTTACTAATCTTAGCAACTGAACTAGTATCAAATACTGAGGGTTTGCTATAAACACTAGTAAAGTACACATCGATAACATGTATATCAAATATACTTATGTTCACTCTGCCATCCTTCTTATCCACCAATCACTTGGGGTAATTCCACTTCCAGTGACCAGTCCCTTTGCAGTAGAAGCACTTAGTCTCAGGCTTAGGATCAGACTTGGGCTTCTTCACTTGAGCAGCAACTTGCTTGCCGTTCTTCTTGAAGTTCCCCTTCTTCCCTTTGCCCTTTTCTTGAAACTAGTGGTCTTGTCAACCATCAACACTTGATGTTTTTCTTGATTTCTACCTTCGTTGATTTCAGCATCACGAAGAGCTTAGGAATTACTTTTGTCATCCCTTGCATATTATAGTTCATCACTAAGTTCTACTAACTTGGTCATGGTGACTAGAGAATTCTGTCAATCACTATCTTATCTGGAAGATTAACTCCCACTTGATTCAAGCGATTGTAGTACCCAGACAATCTGAGCACATGCTCACTAGTTGAGCGATTCTCCTCCATCTTTTAGCTATAGAACTTATTGGAGACTTCATATCTCTCAACTCGGGTATTTGCTTGAAATATTATCTTCAACTCCTGGAACATCTCATATGGTCCATGACGTTCAAAACGTCTTTGAAGTCCCGATTCTAAGCCATTAAGCATGGTGCACTAAACTATCAAGTAGTCATCATATTGAGCTAGCCAAACGTTCATAACGTCTGCATCTGCTCCTGCAATAGGTCTGTCACCTAGCAGTGCATCAAGGACATATTTTTTCTGTGCAGCAATGAGGATAAACCTCAGATCACGGATCCAATCCGCATCATTGCTACTAACATCTTTCAACATAATTTTCTCTAGGAACATATCAAAATAAAAACAGGGAAGCAACAACGCGAGCTATTGATCTACAACATGATTTGCAAAATACTACCAGGACTAAGTTCATGATAAATTTAAGTTCAATTAATCATATTACTTAAGAACTCCCACTTAGATAGATATCCCTCTAATCCTCTAAGTGATCACGTGATCCAAATCAACTAAACCATAACCGATCATCACGTGAGATGGAGTAGTTTTCAATGGTGAACATCAATATGTTGATCATATCTACTATATGATTCACGCTCGACCTTTCGGTCTCCGTGTTCCGAGGCCATATCTGTATATGCTTGGCTCGTCAAGTATAACCTGAGTATTCCGCGTGTGCAACTGTTTTGCACCCGTTGTATTTGAACGTAGAGCCTATCACACCCGATCATCACGTGGTGTCTCAGCACGAAGAACTTTTGCAACGGTGCATACTCAGGGAGAACACTTCTTGATAATTTAGTGAGAGATCATCTTATAATGCTACCGTCAATCAAAGCAAGATAAGATGCATAAAAGGATAAACATCACATGCAATCAATATAAGTGATATGATATGGCCATCATCATCTTGTGCTTTGTGATCTCCATCTCCGAAGCACCGTCATGATCACCATCGTCACCGGCGCGACACCTTGATCTCCATCGTAGCATCGTTGTCGTCTCGCCAATCTTATGCTTCCACGACTATCACTACCGCTTAGCAATAAAGTAAAGCATTACATCGCGATTGCATTGCATACAATAAAGCGACAACCATATGGCTCCTGCCAGTTGCCGATAACTCGGTTACAAAACATGATCATCTCATACAATAAAATCAGCATCATGCCTTGACCATATCACATCACAACATGCCCTGCAAAAACAAGTTAGACGTCCTCTACTTTGTTGTTGCAAGTTTTACGTGGCTGCTACGGGCTTAAGTAAGAACTCATCTCACCTACGCATCAAAACCACAACGATAGTTCGTCAAATAGACTCCGTTTTAACCTTCTCAAGGACCGGGCGTAGTCACACTTGGTTCAACTAAAGTTGGAGAGACAGTCTTCCGCAAGCCATCTATGTGCAAAGCACGTCGAGGGAACCGGTCTCGCGTAAGAGTACGCGTAAGGTTGGTCCGGATCGTCTCGTCCAACAATACCGCCGAACCAAAGTATGACATGCTGGTAGGCAGTATGACTTGTATCGCCCACAACTCACTTGTGTTCTACTCGTGCATATAACATCAAACCATAAAAACCTAGGCTCGGATGCCACTGTTGGGGAACGCAGTAATTTCGAAAATTTTCCTACGCGCACGCAAGATCATGGTGATGCACAGCAACGAGAGGCGAGAGTGTTGTCTACGTACCAACGCAGACCGACTGCGGAAGCGATCACACAACGTAGAGGAAGTAGTCGTACGTCTTCTTCCTGATTCGACCGATCCAAGCACCGTTACTCCGGCACCTCCGAGTTCTTGGCACACGTTCAGCTCGATGACGTTCCTCGGGCTCCGATCCAGCAAAGCGTCGAGGAAGAGTTCCGTCAGCACGACGGCGTGGTGACGATCTTGATGTACTACCGACGCAGGGCTTCGCCTAAGCACTGTAACGGTATGATCGAGGTGGAATTTGGTGGCAGGGGGCACCGCACACGGCTAAGGAACGATCTCAAGGATCAAGTTGTGTGTCTATGGGGTGCCCCCTGCCCCTGTATATAAAGGATGGAGGAGGAGGAGGCCGGCCAAGGCATAGGGTGCGGCCAGGATGGGAGTCCTACTAGGACTCCAAGTCCTAGTAGGAGTCCACCAAAAGGGGAGGAAGGGAGAAGGAATAGGAGGAGAAGGAGAGGTGGCCGGCGCCCTTTTCCCTAGTCCAATTCGGACCAAAGGGGAGGGGGGGCGCAGCACCCTTTTCCTCTTCCCACTAAAGCCCATCAAGGCCCATTACTCTTCCCCGTATTCCCGTAACTCCCCGGTACCTCCGAAAATACCCGAATCACTCGGAACCTTTCCGATGTCCGAATATAGTCGTCCAATATATCGATCTTTACGTCTCGACCATTTCGAGACTCCTCGTCATGTCCCCGATCTCATCCGGGACTCCGAACTCCTTCGGTACATCAAAACTCATAAACTCATAATATAACTGTCATCGAAACCTTAAGCGTGCGGACCCTACGGTTCGAGAACAATGTAGACATGACCGAGACACGTCTCCGGTCAATAACCAATAGCGGGACCTGGATGCCCATATTGGCTCCTACATATTCTATGAAGATCTTTATCGGTCAGACCGCATAACAACATACGTTGTTCCCTTTGTCATCGGTATGTTACTTGCCCGAGATTCGATCGTCGGTATCCAATACCTAGTTCAATCTTGTTACCGGCAAGTCTCTTTACTCGTTCCGTAATACATCATCTCACAACTAACATATTAGTTGCAGTGCTTGCAAGGCTTATGTGATGTGCATTACAGAGAGGGCCCAGAGATACCTCTCCGACATTCAGAGTGACAAATCCCAATCTCGAAATACGCCAACCCAACATCTACCTTTGGAGACACCTGTAGTACTCCTTTATAATCACCCAGTTACGTTGTGACGTTTGGTATTACCCAAAGTGTTCCTCCGGTAAACGGGAGTTGCATAATCTCATAGTCATAGGAACATGTATAAGTCATGAAGAATAGCAACAGCAACATACTAAACGATCGGGTGCTAAGCTAATGAAATGGGTCATGTCAATCAGATCATTCAACTAATGATGTGACCTCGTTAATCAAATAACAACTCTTTGTTCATGGTTAGGAAACATAACCATCTTTGATCAACGAGCTAGTCAAGTAGAGGCATACTAGTGACACTCTGTTTGTCTATGTATTCACACATGTATTATGTTTCCGGTTAATACAATTCTAGCATGAATAATAAACATTTATCATGATATAAGGAAATAAATAATAACTTTATTATTGCCTCTAGGGCATATTTCCTTTCACGATCGCCCTCACCACAAGGGCTCCGCTGCTCGGAGCACTCGAGGACGGTGGAGGGGGCGAAGCCAAGGGGGACGGCTCCTCAGCCGTCTCCGCAAGCTCGGCAGGAAGGGGCCTGAAGAGCAAGGGTGAGTACAAGTAACAGAAGGATCAGGAGCTGGGAAAGGAGAAGGCTTACTCATCAGTGGCGAAGTACTTCCTACGCTTTAGCAGGCGACAAGGGTAATCGTCGCCCAGGGCCTCCCTTCTCTTCCGGAGAGCCTCGAACTCCATGCGGAAGAGGCCCAAGAGTTGGGCGCATGGATCAACCTGCGACGAAGACGGAGCGTCAAGGCGATCTGCGGCAGGGGTGCCTGCTTGATGTGCACTGTCGGTCGCCTCCCCAAGAGAAGTAGCTGGAGCCTCAGGGGCCCCAATCGCAGGCGCAGACAGCAGCTGTTTGTCACCCTCAGCCTCAGCGGCATGGGCCCCGATAACTTCTTCCTCATGAGCCTCGCCCGGTGCTGTCACCACGCCGGGAGCCCCCTCGGCCTCTGGTGCCTCATGCCTCCCTGCTCCGCCGCTTGAGGAAGAGTCGCCTTGGCCGACTGGAAGGGCAGTCACCATCACTGGGTTCTCGCGAGGTCCCTGGAGGCCGGCGGGGCGTGGCCCCCACTCATCAAAGACAAGCATCTGCTTCACGAAGTCGCCCCTGCTCTGGCAGAGGTACAACAAGGCCCCTACCTGCCGGACGCTGCCGGGGTTGGGGTCCCCAGCCAAGGTCAAGAGCACCATCCTCAACACCTCAGGAGCCAGGTCCTCTTCCTGGAGCCTCATATGATCCTCGCGCCCACGGAAGGCCCACATCCGGCGAGAATGGTGTTGGAGAGGAGCGACACAGCATAGCAGGAACTCCTTCACCACTTTGGGCGCTGTCACGCCAAGCGACCTCAAGAGCGCGAAGCGGTGCCAGACGAAGACAAGCCGGGGGCTCTCAAGCGTCTCCTGGCCCCAGCCCGAATTGGGGACAGCAGGTGAGGTCAGCTCCGATAGCAGGGGGCTGGGCACCCCCGCGTCCACATACAGCCACTGCTCGCAGAACCCAACCGCGGGCAGGGGGAGCTTGAAGTCAATCCCAGAGGCCGCAGTCTCAGACACGGCAACGAAGCTCACGCACGCCCAGCATTGGGTAGTGTCGACAAGGTGCAGCGAGAAGAAGTGGCGCAGCAAGGCAACCGAAGGAAGGATGCCCACCATAGCTTCGCAAACAAAGGCGAAGACCGAAAGGAGGGTGATGGATTCAGGGCCCAGATGCATCACGTGGATCTGATAGTGGGAAAGCACAGCGTTGAAGAAATCAAAAAAGGGAGGAGCCAGACCCGCCCACAGGGCGTCAGCAAAATACGAGACCTCGGTGGCCGTCCTATCGATGGAGAAGTGGGACGCGGGCCAGGCCGTCGTCCTCCCGCATTCATTGAAGATGGTGGCCAGAGCCGAGCCGAGCTGACCTTGCCCAAGCCCTCGACGGGAGCCACCAGCGGCGGCGGGCAAGGCGGAGACACGGGTTCCCTCCCTCTTCCCTTCTTCGTCGGAGCCGTGGCAATGGGAAGGGGGGAGGTTCGAGATTGAGTTGAAAACAGAAACCGGAGTTTGAGCGGAGGAAGGACAGAGGGCGCTCGAGCAATAAAAGGGGAACGGCTGCGTACGACTGCGGGTTCGCCTAGCATGGTGCAGAATAAGGAGGGCGTGGGGGAACAGTGCCGCCCACGTCCAATCAACCGCCACGCGGCACCGAAGGCCGCAGGCTGTTAGGGCCCGCGGCGCTTCGCTCTTGCCCTTCCGGCTCCCTGCACGGCCAAGTCCGGGCGCGCCTTGGGCCCGAGGGCTACTGTCGGTGTTCTGGGAACGGGGGTCCCCAAACTTGCCTGCCTGCGGCCTGCGCCGTGGCTCAAAGGGGGCCCAGCACGACCCATCTTCACCAACACAAACCCAAGACCCTCGCGAGGGGCCAAGCCTCGCAGGGCGGACGATGCGGAGCTTCCTCAGGCACGGCCTCGTCAGGCTGGCTCACGAGGAGGCGGAGAGATCAAGGCAGGGTACCTCACGAGCTGCCCGTGACGCAAGCCATGACGACTCAGGGCGCCTGGCGGGTGCCAGCCCGCGCAGCGTCCTCCTTTCCTCTTTGGTGCAAAGGGGGCAAGCGCAGCTGCGGAGTACCGAGGCATTGGGCAAAGGTTGCCATTTCGGTGCAACGAGACCAAGACCAGGAGGACTACGAGACGGAGGTCATCATGGAGCCCAAGACGGCGTCATCACCAGTGCTTTGCGCAGGCGAAGACCACTTTTGTCAGGATAGCTGATACTTGCTGTGCCCCTTCAAATTAGCCTGCCATTGTTGGCTCCCTTCCCGCTCAATATTTGGGAAGAGGACCAAGGCCTCTATAAATAGGACCAGCCACCCACAGAGCAAGGGGTCGGTTGGTTGGGAGAGTTTTATGAGAAGCAGCCAGAGAGAGAGAGAGGGGGGTGACTGAACTCTTCTCAGTAGTTCATCCCCCCAGCCAAGAACAGACCCTCGCGAGGCGGTTCTTCCTTGTATTGTTCATCATCGTCAGCCCAAGAGGCAATCCACCACACCACACACTGGAGTAGGGTATTACACCACAACGGTGGCCTGAACCAGTATAAACCCTGTGTCTCTTGTGTTGATCTTTTGATAGTTTAGATCCTTGCATGGAGGAGGGGTGCAGGTAGGTAGGAGGCGAAATCTCCGCGCGCACCCCAGTGCTCGAACCTCAAGGGTCTGCCGGAACCCGAAATCCGACAATAAGGGAGTTCAATTTGTGACACCTTTTCCCAAGTTTACAATGACAATGTACTACAATTTCTGAAGGTTCTTTTGGAGGATTTCAGTACATACATGCCCCCCCATATTGGTTGCGTGATCCATATGGTTACATTCAATAAGCATTTCTCCTTTGGATTCATCTGTACTAGTGTCCTTAGGGAACTTGTCATCCACTCCAACCTTTTGTGAAGAAGGCTACATTTTTCTAGAATGTAATCAAATGCCCATGTTAATCATGTCAGATCGAAGATGGCATGTTAGTGCATTTTACAAATCCTGCAAACCCAATAGCTAGTCCTGTAGTAATGTTCAAAACTGCATGTAGGCACTAACACGTTTTTGCTTTTACAGATAAAATTAGGCCCAGTGGTGGATAATGTGATACAATATAACAATCATGTTGAATGCCTAGATCTACATCTCTCAGAAATTACTTTGAACTCCTATCGAGGGACCTTACCGGATATTATATTCGCCAGGTTCTTTGTTCCCAGAGCAAGGGTGCTGAAGGAAATGAGGTTTGCCCTACATTTATTTCGCAAAAATGAATGGTCTGTTGATCAGTGCCAGTGCCTGCTGCAGAATGGAGTAGGCTCCAAAAATCCTGAATTTCATTTTGGAACTTCAGATGACAGAGTAATCGGAAGTCATCGGGTCAACCCCATACATGACTTCTTAGTGGCTGACCCCTTTGCAAAAACTGTGAGGTTTCGAAGCCAGACTTAGAAGCGGTGATATTAGTTTGAACCTCTCTGATATCCATGTTCAGTGCATCAATGCGAGCGTTTGCAGCTGATGAGCTGAATTTCATTTCTAATGTCAGTTTCAACCTTGTAATCTTCGAATTTGAGCCATATAACTCTGTAATTTGAACCTTGTAACATTTCGAAATGGCATCGTATGAGACTCGTGTATTGCTAGCACTATTTTGACCTTAATATGCAAAGGTCTTAGATTTTATTAGCCATTCTCGAATTAGTTTACCTTGTCGGTCTCACAGCACACGATCTGTATAGCTAACTCGAGTGCGATCTTCGACAATATTGCACACAGTTGGTTTCTTCCATCGTGTGCACTATAGAGCGCATAATTAATTATCGCACACGAGTGTCCATTATCACCCTTCTGTGTAACTTTTATCTCATCACCCAAGGGTAAGCTTATAAACGAAGTCATTCCACACACTTCATTTTTACAGAGATTTTTGCCAATAAATGCCCATGATTTGTCCCTCTTCTAGCTGACGCGTGGCCAAACTAGCTGGGCGGGAAGCTTGCGCGGTAAACAACGCAATAGCATGGGAACAGGCTCTTCGAGACCACGCCTGGGGTGCAGTGTCGTCAAGCATGCACTAGATTCTGGAATCCTCCGCTATGAATGTCGTGCCAAGACGTGACGATTACAGGCCGGCCGGCCCCCATTTATTACAGCGTCCATTTAACCTACCCTTGTGTCTCTTCAACCTTTCGATCGCGCCCCACCATTGCAAGAAGCACGCCCACCACGAGATATTCTTAGAGGGTATCCTACGTGGCTCCAATGGCGCTCCGAGCGGCTACCGACGACGAGCAGCAATTCACCATGCGTGCTATTGTGGACACCCATAGAAGGTTCATGGACCTCTCGGTGGTGTACACCAATGACCCGGTCTGGGCAGAGCACTCCATCCACATCATGGAGCTATTGCTTGCCGAGGAAAAGTACAAGGTGGTCGGTTCGACCTTGAGTACACCCACGCTCGAGCCGGGTCTCGTCCCTAGGTCGCCGTCGCCCAGATGTGCGTGCGCCACCATGTCCTCGTCTATCACTACTGCCTGGTGTCGGTGTCAAAACCGGCGGATCTCGGGTAGGGGGTCCCGAACTGTGCGTCTAAGGCGGATGGTAACAGGAGGCAGGGGACACGATGTTTTACCCTGGTTCGGGCGCTCTTGATGGAGGTAAAACCCTACGTCCTTCTTGATTATTCTTGATAATATGAGTAGTACAAGAGTTGATCTACCACGAGATCGGAGAGGCTAAACCCTAGAAGCTAGCCTATGGCACGATTGTATGTTGTCCTACGGACTAAAACCCTCCGGTTTATATAGACACCGGAGGGGGCTAGGGTTACACAAGGTCGGTTACAAAGGAGGAGATATACATATCCGTATTGCCTAGCTTGCCTTCCATGCCAAGGAGAGTCCCATCCGGACACGAGACGAAGTCTTCAATCTTGTATCTTCATAGTCCAACAGTCCGACCAAAGGATATAGTGCGGTTATCCGGAGACCCCCTAATCCAGGACTTCCTCAGTAGGCCCCTGAGGGAGTCCTGGATTAGGGGGTGTCCGGATAGCCGGACTATACCTTCGGCCGGACTCCTGCACTATGAAGATACAAGATTGAAGACTTCGTCCCGTGTCCGGAAGGGACTTTCCTTGGCGTGGAAGGCAAGCTTGGCGATACGGATATGTAGATCTCCTACCATTGTAACCGACTCTGTGTAACCCTAGCCCTCTCCCGTGTCTATATAAACCGGAGGGTTTTAGTCCGTAAGGACAACAATCATACCATAGGCTAGCTTCTTGGGTTTAGCCTCCTTGATCTCGTGGTAGATCTACTCTTGTACTACCCATATCATCAATATTAATCTAGCAGCACGTAGGGTTTTACCTCCATCAAGAGGGCCTGAACCTGGGTAAGACATCGTGTCCCCTGCCTCCTGTTACCATCCGGCCTAGACGCACAGTTCGGGACCCCCTACCCAAGATCCGCCGGTTTTGACACCGACAATGGTACTTTCATTGACAGTTCCTCTGTGCCGTCGCCATCAGGAAGGATGCCTCATCTCGTCTTTAAAGACGGCACTGTTGCTAAGGGAGCTTTGGCTGTCGGCCAAACTCTCCGGCTAGGTGGTTTCCTTATGACCGCCTGTTCTGCTGCTGCGCTGACGATGACCTCTCGGGTCATCGAACGCAATCTTCACGTCAGCTCGGAATTCGCCGAGCAGCTAGATCCAATGGAGCTCTCTTCCCTAAACAAGATCTTGGATCGCATCGCCGCCCTGGGAGCCGCTACGGATAATGACCAGATTGGGCCTAAACCCGATCTTCGAGAGATTAACTCTCCCCAGGTCACCCATCACGTTGCCGTGGTAGAGGGACAGTGCGACGACCCTTCATCTATCTTAAGGACTAGCTATGTCCGGATTCCCGATCCCTCCAAGCCGGATACCCGCGGAGGGGAGGACATCACTCAAGACCTGAACTTAAAGTCAGGCAACGGGCTAGATTCATGGGACAACATCCAAGAATCCAAACTTCCGAGTTCGGAAACTCCTTGGCCCCTGGATCTTAGATTGGGTGAGGTTTCGGATTTGATTCCACCCACCCACCCGTACATAAGCGATCTATCGCAAATTAGGCAAGAGCCCGAAGAAACAGTACATCATTACTGGGCCAAATTCCTCCTGGTTATGAACAGGATAAAGGACTGCCGCGAGGAAGACGCAATTTCATTCTTCTGCAATAATTGCACGGACAAGGGAATCCTCAACGCCATAAGTCACCGTGATATTACACACTTCGCTGACTTGGCGTCCATAGTACGAAAGTACTGCGCGATGGAAAGCGCCTGGAAAACCGAAATAAAATTTTGGGACAATCCGGCACTGAATACAAACTCAGTCCGAAATGAAAGGGTGCATCATCGCCCCACACCCGGGTTCAATACCAAAAAGAAAAAGCCCTCTACAGGGCACGGAGCCGTACTGGAAGGATGGCTTAATGGACCCTGCAAAATTCACAGTGCAGAGGGGGACACACCAACTCATAGCCTTAGAGCATGTTGGATACTCCGGTAGGTGGCAAAAATTGGCGAAGATCTTCTAATTCTAGAAGCCACAGAAAGCCACCCCAGAGAAACCAGTACGGTATTAACAGTCTTCGAGACTTTCGCATCAAATAATATGCGAAAAAGAACACTCCGTAGCCTTGCCGAAGTCTACCAAGTAGCAACAATAAACCCATGGAGTGACACGGCTATTACTTTTAACGCTAGTGATGAACCTAAATTCCGAACAGCCCGAGCACCAGCCGCATTTGTCCTCAATCCAATAGTGGACGGCTTTCATGTTACCAAGGTACTCATGGATGGCGGCAGCGGATTGAACCTCATTTATGAGGAAACCCTTCAAAAAATGGAAATAGACTGGAACCGCATTGAGCGAAGCAGCACAACCTTTAGAGGAATAATCCCCAGTGGGGAAGCGCGCTGTACAGGAAAAATCACACTAGATGTGGTGTTCGGCATGCCGGATAATTACAGGTCCGAAGAGGTCACGTTCCAGGTGGCCCCGTTCAGTAGCGGATATCACGCTCTGCTAGGGCGGGAAGCATTTACAGTCTTCCAAGCAATACCCCATTACGGGTACATGAAGCTCAAGATGCCCTGGCCTAATGGAATCATCACTCTCGCCAGTGATCCGGACATAGCACTCCGCGCCGAAAACAAGACGGCCGCACTGGCCCTCGAGGCACTATCCGAAGCCCTAGCGGCTAAGGAACTGACTACGCTGCGCTCCACGGTGAATAGGGACGATGTGATACAAGATAAAAGATCCAAGTCCACCTCCTTTAAACCGGCAGACGAAATAGTCAAATTCCAGGTCCATCCAACGGACCCCAATAAAACAGCTTCCATCGGGGCACAGTTAAACCCTGATGTAGACACCTCACTGCGAGAGTTCCTATGAGAGAACTGGGACATTTTCGCCTGGCACCCTTCAGACATGCCAGGAATCCCACGCAGGCTGGCCGAACACAGCTTAAATATCCTAAAAGGATTCAAGCCAGTCAAACAGGCTCTTCGGCGTTTTTCCGAACCTAAGAGATAGGCCATGGGAGAGGAACTAGCCAAGCTATTGGAGGCCGGATTCATCACAGATATAAAACACCCGGACTGCCTAGCAAACTTGGTGATGGTACCAAAGAAGGACAAATCCTGGCGCCTGTGCGTTGATTTCAAAGACCTTAACAAGGCTTGCCCAAAGGATCCCTTCCCTCTCCCCCGCATCAATCAAATTATCGACGCTACCGCAGGACACGATTCGTTGTGTTTCCTCGACGCATACTCCGGCTACCATCAAATAAAGATGGCAGAGTCAGACCAAGCCGCAACGGCATTCATCACACCATACGGCCCATTCTGCTTCAACATAATGCCCTTCGGGCTCAAAAACGCCGGCGCAACATATCAGCGCATGATTCAGACATGTCTGGCAAAACAGTGGAGGCATACACAGATGATGTGGTCGTTAAAACAAGACATGTCGAATCTGTAGTAGACGACTTGAGGCTAACATTCGATAACCTCCGAACATACGACATCAAGCACAACCTGGAAAAATGCGTTTTCGGCGTTCCAGCAGGAAAGCTCTTGGCTTCATTGTATCCGATAGAGGAATTGAAGCAAATCCAGCCAAGATCCGAGCTCTGTCACAATTGGATATCCCGAAGGACCTCAAACAAATACAAAAATTAATCGGATGCGTGGAGGCTCTAAGCCGCTTTATCTCCCGCTTGGGAGAAAAGGCCCTACCCCTTTACCGCCTCCTTCGGCGCACCGAACACTTCGAGTGGACGGATGCAGCCACAGCCGGACTTGACGAAATAAAGGCCATCTTGGCAACAAACCTAGTCCTAGCCGCGCCAAACATTGGCGAACCAATGATATTATACATTGCAGCAACCCATCAGATCGTAAGCGCAGTGCTCGTCGTCGAACGAGAAACGGACGGACAAAAAGTCCCCCTTCAAAAGCCAATCTACTATGTGTCCACTGTCCTTACTCTGTGCAAGTCACGATACCCGCATTATCAAAAGATTGCGTACGCGGTATTTATGGCATCCCGGAAGCTGCGACACTACTTTCCAGAGTGTTCAATAACAGTTTCCTCGAAAGTGCCACTTAACGATATTATAAACAACTGTGATGCGATGGGCCGGATTGCAAAATGGGCCATTGAGCTCCTCCCGTTCGACATAACTTACAAGCCACGACGAGCTATCAAGTCGCAAGTTTTGGCCGACTTCATCGCAGAATGGACGGAGGCCGAACTCCCTAAAGAGTATGGCACATATTCAAACTCGATCATGCACTTTGATGGCTCCAAAATGTTGGCCGGTCTACGGGCTGGTGTCGCTTTGACGTCCCTCACAGGAGACACAGTTCAATACGTACTGCAGATAACGTACACAGACTCCAATAATGCAGCCGAATATGAGGCCCTTTTACATGGTCTCTGGATGGCAGTATCTATGGGAATTCAACACCTAGAGTTGCGCGAGGACTCGAACCTCGCAATATCCCAAATAAATGGAGACTTTGATGCCAAGGATCCAAAAATGGCAGCTTATCACAACACCGTCCTAAAAATGTCAGCTCGGTTCGAAGGGCTCGAATTTCACCATATAGCCCGGGAAAATAATCAGGCGGCAGATGTCCTGGCGCGCATCGGCGCAAAATGCGATGTAGTCCCCCCAACGTATTTTTGGAAAGGCTGTTCAAGCCATCCGTAGTATGGGAAGGGTAACCCGGCAATAATAGCCCGGACCCAACCGCACTGCCCAACACCGAACACTCTGACATAATTGGAGGCTCTGCCAATGAAATAACATCTTCAGCCCATGTAATAATGGCCGTCATCGCCCCGTGGATAGAACCATTCCTAGCCTACCTTACTAGGCAGGAACTCCCCGAGGATCAAAATGAGGCACGCTGCATAGTGCGGCGATCTAAAGCCTATAAAGTCCATTAGGGAGAGCTTTATAAGAAAAGCACTACCGGAGTCCTTCAAAGGTGCATCTCCGAAGAGGAAGGGCGGAACCTCCTGGCTGAAATTCATGCCGGACTCGGTGATCATCACGCTGCAGCTCGGTCCCTTGTAAGCAAGGCCTTCCATACAGGCTTTTACTGGCCGACGGCCCGGGCAGACACCCAGGACTTAGTCCAATGATGCGTCGGTTGCCAGCTTTTTGCAAACCAAAGCCATATGCCACCCACCACCCTCCAAACTATCCCCATCACTTGTCCCTTCGCGGTCTGGGGGCTTGACATGGTTGGACCCCTTAAAGGCGGAACCCACAAGAAAAAAGACTTACTGGTCATGGTGGATAAGTTCACCAAATGGATAGAAGCCAAGCCTGTTAAGACGGCCGAATCCAGACCGGTGATAGCCTTTATATCCGGGGTTGTACACCGTTATGGCGTCCCCCATAGCATCATCACTAATAACAGCATGAACTTTACGGCCGACGAGGTAAAACTCTGGTGCAAAAACATCGGCATCAAGCTCGATTATGCTTCCGTCTATCACCCACAAACTAATAGCCAGGTCGAACATGCAAATGGTCTTATCATGAGCGGCATCAAACCCAGATTAGTGCGGTCCTTTAAGGAATCTAATACGCACTGGTAGAGGAGCTCGACTCCGTACTCTGGGGGCTGCGGACCACGCCGAATCGCACCACCGGATACACACCATTCTTCATGGTATACGGTGCAGAGGCAGTTTTGCCCTGCGACATAATTCATGACTCACCTCGAGTGCGCATGTATGAAGAAAGAGAAGCCAAGCTCGATCGGCAGGACAGTTTGGACGCCTTGGAGGAAGAGCGTGACGTGGCAAAAGCCCGTTCCACATTCTATCAACAGCAGGCTCAAAGATACCAAAGCAGAGAAGTATGGGCCAAAAAATTACAACGCCGGCGAATTAGTTCTGCGCCTGCCGAACAAGAAAAAGGACAAACTCACGCCCAAGTGGGAAGGTCCCTTCATAATTGACCAAGTCCTGACTATGGAGCGTACCGCCTGCGAGATGCATCCGATAACCGACTCGAGCCGAACCCATGGAACGCAGCCCGTCTCCGAAGATTCTATGCCTAGCGCCGGACTCTGTGTTCATCTCCTTCCTTTGTCCATTTTTTATATACTTTCTGTCTTACATTTCTCTCCTTCTCCTCTCTCTCTCTATCTTATAGCCTTTAAAGGCTCATAAAGTGATGCGCTATCCGCGCTCCTTAAACCTAGGGGCTTCCTTAAACAGAAGCTTATTTATACGGGCTTCACACCCAACACATGTGTCACACTTCCGCATGTACCTTTTATTCACCATTATATGCATCGATATGACTTAAGTTTTGGCCAAGCTAGGTTGCCTGGCTCCTGTGCTTACCCCTACGTTCCCGATTGTTCGGCTAGGTGGTAAAGGGAGCACCTCTGCGATTGTTACTGCCGGGTCAGCCAGATGTGTACCTCAGACTGGGTGAAGCCGAAAGCTAGCGTTCTTAAGGGAATATTCGGTCGGTGAACTAAAGATGATCTTTTTTCCACTTATTTATCTATACGCCCCAGATGTTTTTCCTGTGTCTCTTTTCGTAGAATGGACATGCACTTTACGGCATGCCTCCCAGGGAAAGGAACCCCTAACGAAACTATTCTCCCTGGAAGATGTTTCTTACTAACCATGTAATATAACATAACTAGTTGGGCACTTGTCTGTTCAAGCACTAATGACCCCTACGCCTGGTCTCCATGCATACCCCGGTTCTTATATAACTGCGAGGGTATTCGGACACACTCCGAACTGCCAGGTCCCGAGGTTGAAGCGAAAAGGTCGGCCATGACAAACGATCTACAATCCGGCTAGAAGGCATTACACATGTCAATTAAAATTTCATAGTCAATCTGACTGATTGTATTCCTCTTCAATACCATCTAACAGCCTGTCTAGCTTACAGTCCTATTGGGAATACTTTGCGGCCAATTCTACTTGGCCGTATACTAGCTCACAGGGATCTCCTTCCCATCGGGCCCCCCGGGTCCGACCTCGGCCATGTGTTTGGGTCAGCCTTCGTGTACCGCGTCTTCACCATGGTCCAGGCCTCCCTGTCGCCTTGACGACATGCCGACATCTTCCACAATCGGAAGCGCCGCCGCGCTCCCTTCAGCTTCTCTACAAGCTCTCCAAGGCCTTCGGGCATGGAGACGGATGGCCACAAGGCCTGGGCGACGCCTTGCACCACCTGCCGAACTCGCTCGTGTAGTTGTGAGAGCTCGGGAAGAAGGTCACCCGTAGAACTGGGAATTTCCTCTGCAGGACGACCTATTAGCATACCTACAGACATTACTCTGTTAGTCGACTTCCTCGCCGAACTCTTTTTTCAAAGTTCATTTAAGCACCTACTAAATATGCCGCGTCGAAGCCGCTGATTCTCCTTAACGGAGTCCAACAGCTGGGCACGAACATCCTTCAGTTCAACGCCCAGCTTGGTGTTGGCATCTTGGAGATCGTTTTTCTCCCGCCTCACCTTTGTCAGCACACTCTCACCAGCCTTCAGCTGGCGTAGGATTTGTTGCTTTTCCGGATTTAATCCGGCGCCATCTGCAATTTCATTTGTCAGATTCGCACCCACGCCGCACTTCGCAAAATACTTATCTTTCGAAGCGTATATTACCAGAGGGGGTCTCCTTGTGCTCCCCTGCCGCGGCTAGTGCGGCCTCAAGTTGGGCTTTGCACTCTTCCAGCTCCTGGGACAGTAGGGTATTCTTTTCTGTAAGAACCTGCATAACAAATGATCCTTAAATCGGTTATTCTAACTGTTTCAAGTCTCGGGGGCTACTGGTATATATATAATTACCAAAATTTTCTTACTCGTATGTCTTTCACATACTGCTCCGTGGCTCTGGCTAGACCATTTTGAGCGGCATGGAGGTATGCATCTCCCAAATTGAAGGCATCCAATGCCTCTTGGGAGAAACAAGCATCGCGAAGAACTATCCGGCAACGTCTGTGGTTCATGGCACTCTCCACCTCAGAATTGGTGGCAGATAGCCTGTCCGCATCCTCTGTCGGAGGAGCGTCCGGTGCGCGCCTTGTGTTCGCCTCTGCTTCCGGACCAGGCTTTGGAGCCTGGCTGGTGGATGCGCGATTGGCAACCTCTCCGGATATAGTCCGGCGAGGTCTCTTCGTCCTGAAGAGAGCACAAGCGTTAATATGCCTCGAAGGAATAACACCTAGGAATAAGATGGCACGCCATGCCTTTGCGCCGACGTCTCAGTCCAGACCGCACTTCTTTTCAGCCCGCGGGGCCTTGCCGTCCCTCGTTGGCTAGTCGCCGCAGGCTCGGCCTCTTGTCTCAAGGACCTCCCCTGCAAAACACGGTTGTCATATGGCAATCGAAAACACGCGAGGATAGATCCCTTTTCAAAGTGCTGGGACTTCGGCCTCAGTTACCTGTGAGGCTGGGAGTAGCCCTGGGTAATCGGCCGTAATCGCCACCAAGGCGTTGTCCTTGCTCAATTGATGAAACACCCCATCAATCAGCTCCACAGATAAGTCCGGATCCTCTTGAGAGGCTGGGTCGAGGGACCGTCCCGGATCCTCAGGTTGGGGAGGAGGGTTGTTTATTTCCTTAACAGCCTGGCGCAGTTCCTGCGTTGAAGTCATTAGACTGAATATTTAACGATGGGAATATAAAACGGATGGGCAAGTAAAAGTGTCCACTTACCCAACTTGGGGGATTGTACATAGAAAATCCACCCTGTGGGTTGACGCGGAGAAATTCCTCCTCTTCTCCCTTGTACAAAGCGGACAAGGTCTTTATTAGAGCGGTAGCCGAATCCGGCCCCTTAAGGCCGTGGCGGGTGGCGTCGTCCTCCCTGTTGAAGTCCCACATGGGGCGGCCTCTATACTGAAGCGGTTGCACCCCTCGCATGATGCATGCGGCCATGACCCCGATCATGGTCAGTCCGGAATGAGCTAACAATCTTATCCGGCCCATCAGGTAAAGACTGTCCCTTTCACTTCCCCTCTGAGGGCTCCGTGTACGCCAGCTTAGGCGCTTCTTTAGGGGAGCACTGTCGAACTCAGGGAGGCTGATCCGGACAGGATCCGGCAGCGGGACGTCCTCTATATAAAACCATTCCGAAGGCCAGTCCTCGGACACCTTCTTTGGGGTTCCCGATAGATATCCGGTCCCGGCGATGCGCCACACTTCGGCTCCGCCCACTTGATATATTGACCCCTTCTTAGAACGGGGCACGAGGCAGAATAGCCTTTTCCACAGCGCGAAATGAGCCTCGCAGCCCAAAAACAGCTTGCAAAGTGCTACGAAGCCCGCGATATGCAATATGGAGGCAGGCGTGAGGTTGTGTAGTTGGAGGCCATAGAACTCCAGGAGCCCCCGGAGAAATGGATGAATTGGAAATCCGAGCCCTCTTATTAAGTAAGGGACAAGGCATACCTGCTCTCCTTTGGAGGGATTGGGGCGCTCTTCACTTGCTCTCCGCCATTATAGGTGGCATGTCTGGCTCGAACCGGGACCATATAGGCCGGGGGGATAAATCCCTTGGTCTGGAGCGTCACCAGCTCACTGTGCAGGATGGAGCACCTCTTCCAATCTCCAGGCTGAGGGCTGGAAGGGCGAGAGGAGGGGCTGTGGCGGCCGGCCATGATAGAATGGACCTCTGTCGGATAGGATCTGATGAATACTCACGGAGGGGAGAAGGTGTGGTTAGGATCTAAATCCTCATCCCCTTAAATAGGCGGCTCATTCATGCGGCTAGGGGTGTGAATATAAAAAAACACCCTGACTTTTCATATTCGTTTGACATGTGGAAGACGGCCATCATTGGGCATAGAAGCCAAGGATCACTACATTTACAAGAAACCGGACACTATTCAATAGGTACACGGAATTTGGAGGAGAACCCGCCTTGCAATGCCGAAGACAATTTGCACGCCGGACGCATCGTCATTGAAGCCTGGTTCGGGGGCTACTGAGGGAGTCCTGGATTAGGGGGTGTCCAGATAGGCGGACTATACCTTCGGCCGGACTCCTGGACTATGAAGATACAAGATTGAAGACTTCGTCCCGTGTCCGGAAGGGACTTTCCTTGGCGTGGAAGGCAAGCTTGGCGATACGGATATGTAGATCTCCTACCATTGTAACCGACTCTGTGTAACCCTAGCCCTCTCCAGTGTCTATATAAACCGGAGGGTTTTAGTCTGTAAGGACAACAATCATACCATAGGCTAGCTTCTAGGGTTTATCCTCCTTGATCTCGTGGTAGATCTACTCTTGTACTACCCATATCATCAATATTAATCTAGCAGGACGTAGGGTTTTACCTCCATCAAGAGGGCCCGAACCTGGGTAAAACATTGTGTCCCCTACCTCCTGTTACCATCTAGCCTAGACGCACAGTTCGGGACCCCCTACCCGAGATCCGCCGGTTTTGACACCGACACCCCCGAACCAGGCTTCAATGACGTCAAGTCCGACACGCAGTATTGTCTTCGGCATTGCAAGGCGGGTTCTTCTCCAAATTTCGAATGTTTGTTAGGCAGTGTCCGGCCCCAATGTTGAACTTCTTGGCTTCCGCGCCCAATAAGGGCTATCTTCCACGCGTCGAATGAATACGAGGAGCCAGGGCGTTTTTACATTCGCCCCCCTAGCCAGATAAATAAATTGTCTATTAAAGGAATGGGGATTCTTAGATCCAATCCATACCATCCCCCCCAGCGAGAATCCATCGAAGCGCGCTTCGGAAAGATCCACTCCAGCATGGCCGACCTCCGCAGCTCCTCCTCCCACCCCCGTAGCCCTAAGCCCGATGATTGGGAGAGGTGTTCTGTCCCACACAGTCAATTAGTCGAACTGGAGACCAAGGGATTTCTCCCTCCAGCGCATATGGTTCTCGTCCGAGCCGGGCTTGCCACCTACAATGGCGGGGAGCAAGCGGAGAGCTTCCCCAGCCCCTCTACAGGAGAGCGGGTATGCCTTGTTCCTTACTTATTAAGGGGACTCGGATTTCCAATTCATCCGTTCCTCCGCGGGCTCCTAGAGTTTTACGGCCTCCAACTGCACAATTTCACCCCTGCTTCCATATTACACATCGCTAGCTATGTCACCCTCTGCGAGTTATTCCTAGGCTGCGAGGCTCATTTCGAGTTGTGGAAAAGGTTATTTTTCCTTGTCCCCCGCACACAGAAGGGGTCACTTTATCAAGTGGGCGGAGCCGAGATATGGCGCATCGCCGAAACCGGATACCTGTCCGGTACTCTGAAGAAGACATCCGAAGACTGGCCTTCAGAATGGTTTTATATGGAGGACGTCCCCCTTCCGGACCCTATTCGGCGGGGTCTTCCTGAGTTCAACAATGCTCCTCTGAAGAAAGCCGAAGTTGGCGCCCACGGAGCCCCCAGGAGGAAGTCAACGGAGAAGTCCTTTACCTGATGAACCGGATTAGAGCGCTGGCTCAATCAGGATTGACAGGAATCGAGGTTATGTCAATATGCATAATGCGGGGAATGCAGCCAGTTCAATATCAAGGGCATCCCATGTGGTTCTTTAACCGGGAAGATGATGCCACCTGTTGCGGGCGCAAGGGTCCGGACAACGCTGCTGCTTTAGCAAAAATACTGTCCGAGTTGTTCAAGGGAGAGGAAGAGGAGTTCATCTGCATCAAGCCACGGGATGGATTCTCCATGTACAACCCTCCAAGTTGGGTGAGTTATATCTCCTTACTTCCATTCTTTCCGCATTCTTTGTCGTAGGTACTCACCTTGCCATTTTGCGACAGGAACTGCGAAAAGCCATAAGGGAGGTCAGCAGCCCATCTCCACAACTAGAGGACCCTGACCGGGCCCTCGGTCCTGGACTCAAAGAAGATCCGGACATATTCGTGGAGCTGATAGACCGGCAGTTCTATCAATTAAGCTGTGATGACGCCATGGTGGCCATTATGGCCGACTATCCCGGACTGTTCCCTGTGTCGCATGTAAGAAAAACCAAAAATTGCAACTCCAAAAACTAGGATCCCCTTTTAGACACTTCACCTACCATATACATATGGTGTTTTACAGGGAAGGCATTCGGGACGCCATGCCAAACCCACAGCAACTCGCCAACAAGAGGCACCGAGGTCGGGCAGGCCAAAAAGGAAGGCGGTCAGGACGGAGACGCCGGCGCAGATGTATGACAAAAAACCCGCTCCGTGCTTGTTGTCTTTCTCAAAATGTAATGACGTCCATGTTTCTTTAACAGAAAAAACGCTCGCTGGAATATGTCCGGCGAGGCTGCCGATCACGCTTCCACCAGTCGGGCTCCAGGACCGGACATAGAGGCGGAAGCCGACATGGGGCGGAAGCCGACATGGGGCGGACGCCGGATACTCCCCCTACAGAGGATGCGGATAGACTATCTGCTACAAATTCAGAAGTGGAGAGCGCCATGAATCATAGGCGTCGCCGGGCCGTACTCCGAGACGCTCGCTTCTCCCCACAGGCATTTGATGCCTTCAATTCTGGAGAGGTGTATCTCCGTGCTGCTCAAAATGATCTAGCCAGAGCCACGGACCAGTATGTAAGGGATGTATGGGTAAGCAAATCTAACGATTATATGTATCAGTAGCCCCTGAGACTTGAAACAGTTAGCAGAACTAATTTAAGGATCATCTATTTTGCAGGTTCTTACAGAAAGAATACTCGACTGTTACAGGAGCTGGAGGAATGCAAGACCCAACTTCTGGCCGCTGTTGCCGCATCGAAGGAACCTAAAAAGTCCCCAGCTGGTAACATTTCTTTCAAAGAACGATAGGTACCATATAGCGTGCGGCATGTCTGCAGATCTAACAATAGATGTTGTAGATGAATCCGGAGGACCAGCATGTCATGCGACAGCTAAAGGCTGGCGAACGCGTGCTGACTGAGGTCAGGCGAGAGAAAAACAATCTCCAAGACACCAATACCAAACTGAGTGTGGAACTAAAAGATGTTCGAGCCCAGCTTGTGGACTCCGGGAAGGAGAATAAGCGGCTTCAACGCGGCATTTTTAGTAAGTTCTTGAACGAACCCTTAAAAAAGGGGTCGGCGGAGAAGCCGGCTAACAGAGTTATGTCTGCAGGTATGCTGACGGGTCGTCCTGGAGGAGATGCCCGGGTCTACGGGTGATCTTCTATCCGAGCTCTCACAACTGCATGAACAAGTTCGGCAGGTGATGCAAGGTATTGCCCAGGCCTTGTGGCCATCCGTCTCCCTGCCCGAAGGCATTGGAGAGCTTGCGGAGAAGCTCAAGGGAGCATGGTGGCGCTTCCGATTATGGAAGATATATGCCTGCCGTCAAGGTGCCAGGGAAGCGTGGGCCATGGTGAAGACGCGGTATACCAAGGCTGACCCAAATTACATGGCCGGGGTCGGACCTGTGTTGCCCGATGGGAAAGAGATTCCCGTTAGCTTAGTCTATGGGCAAGTAGAATTAGCCGCAAAGTATTCCCAATAGGATTGTAGGCTAGACCGCCTGTTGGATGGTATAGAAGAGGAATTTATTCAGTCTACATGACTATGTGATTAAAGTGACATGTATAATGCCTTCTAGCCGGATTGTAAATCATTTGTCATGGCGGACCTTTTCGCTTCAACCTCGGGACCCGATAGTCCGGAGTGTATCTGAATACCCGCTCAGTTATATAAGAACCGGGTATGCATGGAGACCAGGTGGAGGGGTCATTAGTGCTTGAACAGACAAGTGCCCAACTAGTTATGTTATATTACATGGGTAGTAAGAAACATCTTCCAGGGAGAATAGTTTCGTTAAGGGTTCCTTTCCCTGGGTACGGATGCCCTATAGTGCATGTCCGGACTGCGAGAGGAAATGCAGGCAAAAACATCTGGGGGCACATATGGAAAATAAACAAAAATCATCTTTTGTTCACTGACCGAATATTCCCTTAAGAACGCTAGCTTTCAGCTTCACCCAGTCTGAGGTACACATCCGGCTGACCGGCAGTAACAATCGCAGAGGTGCTCCCCTTATGCCCTAGCCGAATTAACGGGAACGTAGGGCATAAATACAAGAGCCAGGCAACCAAGCTTGGCCAAAACTTAAGTCATATCGATGCGTATAATGGCGAAGAAAAGGTACATGCGGAAGAATAACACATGAGCTGGGCATGAATCCCAGATAGATAATTAAGCTTCTGTGTAAGAAGCCCCCAGGTATAATGAGCGCGGTTAGCGCATCTATAGTGTGCAAGCGAGGCACAAATTGGCCCTTTGTAGGATCGAAAGTATGTCTAGAGGGGGGTGATTAGACTACTTGACCAAATAAAAATCTAGCCTTTTCCCAATTTTAGTTCTTGGCAGATTTTAGCTATCTTAGCACAAGTCAAGCAATCTCCACACAATTCAAGCTAGAATGCAAAAAGAGTATATGAGCAGTGGAAAGTAAAGCATGCAACTTGCAAGAATGTAAAGGGAAGGGTTTGGAGGATTCAAATGCAATTGGAGACACGGATGTTTTTGTCGTGGTTCCGATAGGTGGTGCTATTGTACATCCACGTTGATGGAGACTTCAACCCACGGAGGGTAACAGTTGCGCGAGTCCACGGAGGGCTCCACCCACGAAGGGTCCACGAAGAAGCAACCTTGTCTATTCCATCATGGACGTCGCCCACGAAGGACATGCCTCACTAGTGGTAGATCTTCATGAAGTAGGCGATCTCCTTGCCCATACAAACTCCTTGGTTCAACTCCACAATCTTGTCGGAGGCTCCCAAGTGACACCTAGCCAATCTAGGAAACACCACTCTCCAAGAAGTAACAAATGGTGTGTTGATGATCAACTCCTTGCTCTTGTGCTTCAAATTATAGTCTCCCCAACACTCAACTCTCTCTCATAGGATTTGGATTTGGTGGAAAGAAGATTTGAGTGGAAAGCAACTTGGGGAAGGCTAGAGATCAAGATTCATATGGTTGGAATGGAATATCTTGACCTCAAAACAAGTGTAGGTGGTTCTCTCTCAGAAAATGTGTATTGGAAGTGTAGGTATGTTCTGATGGCTCTCTCCCAGAATGAAGAGTGGGTGGAGGGGTATATATAGCCTCCACACAGAATCTAACCGTTACACACAATTTACCAAACTTGTTGGGACCGAATGGTTAAACTCGGTCGGACCGATTCAGCAAACCTAGTGACTGTTAGGATTTTCGGTGGGACTGAGATGCAACTCGGTAGGACCGATATGGTTAGGGTTAGGGCATAACATAATCTCGGTGTCACCGATTACACAAACTCGGTGGGACCGACTTTGGTAATAAGCTAACTAGAGAGTTGGTTAGGTAAACTCGGTGGGACCGATTCGCTCATCTCGGTGAGACCGAAATGTTACAAAAGGGAAACAGAGAGTTTACATTGCAATCTCGGTGGGACCGATCGCTCATCTCGGTAAGACTGAAACGTTACAAAGGGAATCAGAGAGATTACAATCCCATCTCGGTGAGACCGAGATCCCTATCGGTGAAACCAAATTGCTAGGGTTTGTGGCAGTGGCTATGACATTTGAAACTCGGTGGCGCCGGATAGATAGAATCGGTGGGGCCGAGTTTGACTTTTGGTTTAGGTCATATGTGGATGTGGGACGGTAGTTGAGGGTTTTGGAGCATATCACTAAGCACTTTGAGCAAGCAATCCATTAAGAAACACCTCATCCCTCCTTGATAGTATTGGCTTTTCCTATAGACTCAATGTGATCTTGGATCACTAAAATATAAAATGTAGAGTCCTGATCTTGAAGATTGACCCAAACTTTTTGTCATTAGAATTTTTAGGGATCCACTTTCCTCATCCATGCCATGCCATTAATTGAGCTCTTCCTGAAATATTAATCTTGTAATAATGTTAGCTCAATGAGCTATATGCTGTTAGGAATTACCAAAACCACCCGGGGATAGTTGCACTTTCACCCTTGAAGGCCTTGAGAAAGAATAAAAGAAAGAAAGAAAGAGAAAAAAGATAGATAATGTATATGCAAAAAATGGACAGAGGAAGGAGACAAACATAGAGTCCGGCGCTAGGCGTAGAATCTTCGGAGCTTGGCTGCGTTCCATGGGTTCGGCTCAAGTCGATTATTCGATGCATTCCGCAGACGGTACACTCCACCGGTCAGAACTTGGTCAATAATGAAGGGACCTTCCTATTTGGGCTCGAGCTTGGTATTTTTCTTCTCCGGCAGGCATAGAACTAACTCGCCAATGTTATAAGTTTTGGCCCGTACTTCTCTGCTTTGGTATCTGCGAGCCTCTTGCTGATAGAATTTCGAACGGGCTTTTGCCACATCGCGCTCCTCCTCCAGGGTGTCCAGACTGTCCTGCCGATCAAGCTTGGCTTCTCTTTCTTCATACATGCGCACTCGAGGTGAGTCATGAATTATGTCGAACTGCCTCTACGCCGTACACCATAAAGAAGGGTGTATATCCGGTAGTACGATTTGGCGTTGTCCACAGCCCCGAGAGTACGGAGTCGAGCTCCTCTACCCAGTGCGTGTTAGACTACTTTAAGGACCGCACTAATCTGGGTTTAATGCTGCTCATGATAAGACCATTTGCTCGCTCAACTTGGCCGTTGGTTTGTGGGTGATAGGCGGAAGCATAATCGAGCTTGATGCCCATGTTTCTACACCAGAGTTTTACCTCGTCGGCCATGAAGTTCGTGCCGTTGTCAGTGATGATGCTATGGGGGACGCCAGAACGGTGTACAACCCCGGATATGAAGTCTATCACCGGTCTGGATTCCGCTGTTTTAACAGGTTTGGCTTCTATCCATTTCGTGAATTTATCCACCATGACCAGTAAGTATTTTTTTCTTATGGGTTCCCCCTTTAAGGGGTCCAACCATGTCAAACCCCAGACCGTGAAGGGCCAGGTGATGGGGATTGTTTGGAGGGCGGTGGGTGGCATGTGGCTTTGGTTTGCAAAAAGCTGGCAACCGGCGCAGCGTTGGACCAAGTCATGTGCGTCTGCCCGGGCCGTCGGCCAATAAAACCCTGTACGGAAGGCATTGCTTACAAGGGCCCGGGCTGCGGCGTGGTGGCCGCCGAGTCCGGCGTGAATTTCTGCCAAAAGCTTCCGCCCTTCCTCTTCGGAGATGCACCTTTGAAGGACTCCGGTAGTGCTTTTTTATACAACTCTCCCTCGTGGACCCTATAGGCTTTAGATCGCCGCACTATGCAGCGTGCCTCATTTTGGTCCTCGGGAAGTTCCTGCCTAGTTAGGTAGGCCAGGAATGGTTCTGTCCACGGGGCGATGATGGCTATTATTACGTGGGCTTAAGGTGTTATTTCGGTGGCAGAGCCTCCGATTATGTCAGAGTGTTTGGTATCGGGCATTTTGGCAGCGTCCAGACTATTGTTACCGGTGTCCCCTTCCTATACCACGGATGGATTAAACAACCTCTCCAAAAAGATATTGGGGGGACCGCGTCGCATTTTGCGCCGATGCAGGCGAGGATATCTGCCGCTTGATTGTTTTCCCGAGCCACATGGTGAAATTCGAGCCCCTCGAACCGAGCTGACATCTTTAGGATGACGTTTCGATAGGCCGCCATCTTCGGATCCTTGGCATCGAAGTCTCCATTTATTTGGGATATTGCGAGGTTCGAATCCCCACGCACCTCCAGGCGTTGAATGCCCATGGAAACTGCCATCCGAAGACCATGCAACAGAGCTTCGTATTCGGCTGCGTTGTTGGAGTCTGTATACAGTATCTGCAGTACGTATTGAACTGTATCTCCGGTTGGGGACGTCAGGACGATGCCAGCCCCCAGACAGCCAGCATTTTGGAGCCGTCGAAGTGCATGATCCAATTGGAGTATGCGCCGTACTCTTTAGGGAGTTCGGCTTCCGTCCATTCAGCGACAAAGTGGGCCAATACTTGCGATTTAATGGCTCGCCGAGGTTTGTATGTCATGTCGAATGGGAGGAGCTCAATGGCCCATTTGGCAATCCGGCCCGTGGCGTCGCGGTTGTTTATAATATCATTAAGTGGTCCTTCCGAGGCTACTGTAATCGAACCCTCTTGAAAGTAGTGTCGCAGCTTCCGGGATACCATGAATACCGCATAGGCTATCTTTTGATAATGTGGGTACCGTGATTTGCATGGAGTGAGGACAGTGGATACATAATATATCGGCTTTTGAAGAGGGAATTTATGTTCGTCCGCTTCTCATTCGATATCAAGCACTGCGCTTACAACCTGATGAGTTGCCGCAATGTACAACAACATTGGTTCGCCGATGTTTGGCGCGGCCAGGATTGGGTTGGTTGCCAGCATGGCTTTTATTTCTTCCAATCCGGCTGTGGCAGCGTCCGTCCACCTGAAGTGCTCGGTGCACCGAAGGAGGCGATAAAAGGGTGATGCCTTTTCTACCAAGCGGGAGATAAAGCGGCTTAAAGCTGCCACACATCCAGTTAATTTCTGGATTTATTTGAGGTCCGTTGGGATAGCCAACTGTGACAGAGCTCGGATTTTGGCCAAATTAGCTTCAATTCCTCTACTAGAGACAATGAAGCCTAGGAGCTTTCCGGCTGGTACGCCGAAAATGCATTTTTCCGGATTGAGCTTGATGTCGTATGTTCGGAGGTTGTCGAATGTGAGCCTCAAGTCATCTATTAGAGAGTCGATGTGTTTGGTTTTAACGACCACATCATCTACGTATGCCTCTACTGTTTTGCCGATCTATTTCTCCAGACATGTCTGAATCATGCGCTAATATGTTGCGGCGGTGTTTTTGAGCCCAAAAGGCATTGTGTTGAAACAGAAGGGGCCGTATAGTGTGATAAATGCCGTTGCGGCTTGGTCGGACTCCGCCATCTTGATTTGGTGGTAGCCGGAGTATGCATCGAGGAAACACAATGACTCGTGTCCTTCGATAGCATCGATAATTTGATCAATGCAGGGGAGGGGGAAGGGATCCTTTGGTCAGGACTTGTTGAGGTCCTTAAAATCGACGCACGGGCGCCAGAATTTGTCCTTCTTTGGTACCATCACCAGGTTTGCTAGCCAGTCTGGGTGTTTTATTTCTCTAATGAATTCAGCCTCCAATAACTTGGCTAGTTCCTCTCCCATAGCTTGTCTCTTAGGTTCAGAGAAACGCCGAAGAGTCTGCTTGATGGGATTGAATCCCTTTAGGGTATTGAGGCTATGCTCGGCCAGACTGCGTGGGATTCCTGGCATGTCTGAGGGGTGCCAGGCGAATATGTCCCAATTCACGCACAGGAACTCTCGTAGTGCGGCGTCCACGGCGGGGTTTAGCTGTGCCCCGATAGAGGCTGTTTTTGTAGGGTCTGTTGGGTGGACTTGGAATTTGACTATTTCGTCCACTGGTTTAAAAGAGGTGGACTTGGATCTCTTGTCAAGTATCACGTTGTCCCTGTCCACTGTGGAGCGTAGCGCAGTTAATTCCTCGGCCGAAAGGGCTTCGGATAATGCCTCGAGGGCCAATGCGACTGTTTTGTTTTCGGCGCGGAGCGCTGTGTCCGGATCACTAGCGAGAGTGATGATTCCGTTGGACCGGGGCATTTTGAGCTTCATGTACCCATAATGGGGTATGGCTTGGAAGATCGTGAACGCCTCCCGCCCTAAAAGGGCATGGTATCCACTACTGAACGGTGCCACTTGGAATGTAATTTCTTCGGACCTATAGTTCTCCGCCGTGCCGAATACCACATCTAGTGTGATGTTCCCAGCACGGTGTGCTTCCCGACTGGGATGATTCCTCTGAAGGTTGTGCTACTTTGCTCAATGCGGTTCTAGTCTATTTCCATTTTTTGAAGAGTTTCCTCATAGATGAGGATTAATCCACTACCGCCGTCCATGAGTACTTTGGTGAGTCGAAAGCCGTGCACAATTGGACTGAGGACCAGTGCAGCTGGTGCTCGGGATGTTCGGAATTTAGATTCGTCACTGGCATTGAAGGTAATAGTCGTGTTGCTCCATGGATTTATTGCTGCCATGTGGCAGATTTCGGCAATACTGCGGAGTGTTCGCTTGCGCCTATTATTTGATGCGAAGGTCTCAAAGACTGTTAATACCGTATTGGTATCCCTGGGATGGTGCTCTTTGGCATCTGGGATGAGAAGATCCTCGCCGCTTTTGGCCACCTGCCGAAGTATCCAACATGCTCTAAGGCTGTGTGTTGGTATGGTATCTGTTGTACTATGAATTTTGTAGGGTCCGTTGAGCCATCCCTCCAATACGGTTCCACGCCCTGTAGAGGGTTTTTTTTGCTTCTTTGTAATTAACTCGGGTGTCTTATGATAGTGCACCCTCTTACTTCGGACTAGGTGTATATTCGGAGCCGGATTATCCCAAAAATTTGGTTCGGTTTTCCAGGCACTTTCCATCGCACAATATTTTCGTACTATGCACGCTAAGTCGGCGGAGCGTGATATGTCACGGTGACTTATGGCGTTAAGGATTCCCTTGTCCGTGCAATTGTTGCAGAAAAATGAGACGGCATCTTCCTTGCGACAGTCCTTAACCTTGTTCATCACAAGGAGGAATCTCGCCCAATAATGATGTACTGTTTCATGGGGCTCTTGCCTGATGTGGGAAAGATTGTTTATGTCTGGGTGGGTGGGTGGATTTAAGTCCGAACCCCTACCCGATCTGAGACCCAGGGGCCGAGGAGTTTCCAATCTTGGAAGTTTGGGTTCCGGAGTGTTGCCCGATAAGTCTGGCCCACTGCCTGACTCTAGGTTCAGGGCTTGGGTGATATCCTCCCGTGAACGGGTATCCGGCTCGGAGAGCTCAGTAATCCAGACATACTTAGTCCTCAAGATAGAGGAAGAATCGCTGCATTGTTCCTCCACCACCGCAACATGACGGGTGACCAGCGAAGAGTTAATCCCCCTTTGATCGGGTTTAAGCCCAATCCGATCGTAGTCCGTAGCGACTCCCAAGGCAGCGATGCAATCCAAGAGCTCCTTTAGGGAAGAGAGCTCCATTGGATCCATCTGCTCGGCGAATTCCGAGCCGATGTGGAGGCTGTTTTTGATGACCCGAGAAGTCATCGTCGATGCACCAGCCGAACAGGCAGTCATGATGAAACGGCCTAGCCGGAGAGTTTGGCCGATAGCCAGGGCTCCCCCATCGGTAATGTTGTTTTTAACAACGAGACGAGGCATCCTTCCTTACGGCGATGGCACAGTGGAACTCTCAATGAAAGCACCAATGTCGGTGTCAAAACCGGCGGATCTCGGGTAGGGGGTCCTGAACTGTGCGTCTAAGGCGGATGGTAACAGGAGGCAGGGGACATAATGTTTTACCCAGTTTCGGGCCCTCTTGATGGAGGTAAAACCCTACGTCCTGCTTGATTATTCTTGATAATATGAGTAGTACAAAAGTTGATCTACCACGAGATCGGAGCGGCTAAACCCTAGAAGCTAGCCTATGGTATGATTGTATGTTGTCCTATGGACTAAAACCCTCCGGTTTATATAGACGCCGGAGGGGGCTATTTCACACAAGGTCGGTTACAAAGGAGGAGATAGACATATCCGTATTGCCTAGCTTGCCTTCCACGCCAAGGAGAGTCCCATCCGGACACGAGACGAAGTCTTCAATCTTGTATCTTCATAGTCCAACAGTCCGGCCAAAGGATATAGTCCGACTGTCCAGAGACCCCCTAATCCAGGACTCCCTCACCTGGCCACAAGGCCTTGAGATTGTTTCACCATGTTTGTTAATAGCCCCCACTACATGTTCGCTATGGCAGACATCACCAACGATGTAAAGGCGCTTGAGAATTCGGGCATCGCCTGCCAGAATCTTGTCGACATCCAGGGCCAATACAAGATGAGGGGTAGCAAGGAGCATGAGAAGGACTCACTGGTTCACCTTGTCGAGGCCATCATCGACCCCTACTATAGAGACATGAAGGATTCGTGCAACAAGGACAAGTGTGCCTGGCAGTCGGCCTGGATGGAGAAACTCGACAAAGCTCACATCGTGTATGCGGCCAAGGAGGCATACATGAGCTACGACATGTACATGCAGATCGTTGAAATGAGGAAGTCCCTCCTTCCCCAAAATGTCCAGGGATCCAGCCGGAAGCAGAGCAATGGCAAGCGTCGTCACAACAATAAGTAGATGATTAGATCCTCGTTTCTCCTACTTTAGTATGCATGTAATTCCTTTCTTTGGTGTGTGGAAATGTTATGTGTGTAGTCACTTGTGTAATTGTATGCTTAATTTGGTTATGCAATGCTGTCTTTTTAAGTATATATGTTGATGTTGTAGACAGAGCGTAGATGTTGTGCGGACTAAACAATGGAACCCGTCGGTGATGTTTTCATCAATCACTCACAACTATATACCAGCAATCACTTGCTCACAACACACACAGCTTGTTAGCAGTAATCGTCTATGTTGTTATCGGTTTTCGCACACGTCTCCGATTACAGACCTATTTGCCTCGTATCACACACATCTTGTTCATTTGAACCGTTTCTCTTCTCATGTCTCAACGCAAACAGTTCATCTGAGTGAACCGCATGCTGTATATCGCATACACCTTTGATCTGGCTCACCGTGTCTTTTGTGTTGCCTAATCACAAATAGTTCATCCAAGTGAACCGTATGTTTTGTATCACACACGCCTTCATCTGGCTGCCCGTTTCATTTGTTCCTCCTCATCATAAACAGTTCATTGAACTGAACAGTATGCCCTTCATCGCACATGCAAATAAAACCTGAACTGTGTTTGATGCATCCGTCTTCTCAAATGTTTTATATATTTCTGACGGTTTTCGTACAACACCGTTTACGATTATTGCATCGCACACAGTTTCTCGAAGGGTCTTTGATCGTAGTGTCGCGTTAGCAGCATCCTGCAGTAGTGTTATGTGAAAAAGCTTCAGCCTGATAAGCTCAAACCCAAAACGGAGAAGTGCATCTTCATAGGATACCCAAAAGAAACTGTTGGGTACACCTTCTATCATAGATCTGAAGGCAAGATATTTGTTGCTAATAATGGATCCTTTCTCGAGAAGTAATTTTCTCGAAAGAAGTGAGTGGGAGGAAAGTAGAACTTAATGAGGTAATTGTATCGTCTCTCGAATTGGAAAGTAGCTCATCATAGAAAACCATTCCCATGATGTGTACACCAATTAGTGAGGAAGTTAATGATGATGATCATGAACTTTAGATCAAGTTGCTACTGAACCTCATAGGTCAACCGAAGTATGTTCCACACCAGAGTGGTACAGTAATCCTATTCTGGAAGTCATGTTACTAGACGATGACGAACCTACGAACTATGCGGAAGCGACGATGAGCCCAGATTCCGCGAAATGGCTTGAGGCCATGAAATCTGAGATAGGATCCATGTATGAGAACAAAGTATGGACTTTGGTTGTCTTGCCCGATGATCGGCAAGCCATAGAGAATAAATGGATCTTCAAGAAGAAGACTGACGCTAATGGTAATGTTACTGTCTACAAAGCTCGACTTGTTGCGAAAGGTTTTCGACAAGTTCAAGGAGTTCACTACGATGAGACTTTCTCACCCGTAGCGATGCTTAAGTCTGTCCGAATCATGTTAGCAATGGCCACATTTTATGATTATGAAATCTGGCAAATGGACGTCAAAAATGAATTCCTTGATGGATTTCTCAAAGAAGAGTTGTACACTACAAAAAACACACATCCGTGACATTTTGGGCCGAACGAATTTTTTTCTGTAATACTAATGACACTTCTATGACGATAATTGTGACAAAACCCGGTATTATCATAGATGTGGTGGGGTTCTACTTCTATGATAAAAAATCATGACAGAAAATGGGCTTTTTGTCCTGGGCAGGCCGGAGACACAGCTGCATGACATTCTTTGGGTCGTCCATGACGGAAAAAACCGTGGTAGGAGCGAGGGCGAGGAAAATATCGAGGAGTTCCCGGTTATGGTGGGTGGTCGGGGGCCAAGCGATGCGCGTTTCTCTTGTACGTACGCGCAGGTGTGCGAGGCGTTGGGGTCTAACTGAACCCGAGCGTGGCGTTGGCCTCTAACTGAACCCGAGCAATTGCACTGCAGGCTGCGTGTTACTGAACCCGAGTGATCGATCGATCCCTTGCTGTTAATTGAACCCGAGTGATTCCTTCGCTACTACTGCTAACTGAAGACGATCGATGCTGCCTCTGGATGAATAGTGAGCGTTGTTGGGAGGGGTTGGATGAACAGTTCACGGTGGGGGGTTGGATGAACAGGACCCCGTGGTAGTAGAGGCCGTTGCCGCTGGATGAACAGTACCCCGATCGAGCCGGTGGATGAACAGGACCCCGTGGAGGGCTGGTTGAACAATAGCCGGTGGAGGGCTGGATGAACAGTAGCCCGTGGAGGGGTGGTTGAACAGGACCCCGTGGAGAGGGCTGGTTGAACAGTAGCCGGTGGAGGAGTGCGCGGTGGAGGCTGGATGAACAGGAGCCCGTGGATAAACAGTCGTAGGTGGAGGCTGGAGGAGGTCGATGGTGGATGAACAGTAACCCATGGAGGCAGTCGACGGTGGAGATGAATAGTATCCCGTGGAGTCCTGTTTTGCGATACGCCACACCCTCCCAATGAACAGGACCCCCGTTTCGACCGTAGCGCTCCAATACAAGTCAATTTCCTCCGTTTTGCGATATGCCACACCCCTTCCGATCAACAAGACCCCGTTTCCACTGTAGGAGGTTAGTTTCCTCCGTTTTGCGGTACACCAGACCCCTCATGATGAACAGGATCCCGTTGCGACCATGGCTGGTCGAACACAAGGCTGTTTCCTCCATTCTGCGGTACACCAGGCATCATTTCCATCGGTTGTTCCGTCCAAGCCGGTTGGCTCCCGATGAACATGACAACGCATTCTGTTCCGACCAATCCGGTTGCCTCCCCATGATCATGATGACGACACAGCTTCCCTGTTCTGACCCAGCCATGTAAACGAGCCCTGGCCGTACGTATGCACGAGTAGGCGTTTGAGACCCTGCCCGTATGTACATACATGGCTGTATTTACTTTCTTGCACCCTGGCCGATGTACGTATGTGTACATGCTACGTGCGCGCCTCTACTATGACACATGCGCGCCTCTACTATGGTACGTGCCCTTCCTTACACGGCCACGGTTCATCGCTGCAGCCTGCAGACAGACCGATCGTATGTACATACATGTTCACGACCAGAATGACAACACTACGTACGCTTCGACTGGGTGGGTCCCGACTGTCAGGCACTTCCTTGCGTGAGAAGATGTAGCTGGTGGGTCCCAGCAGTCAGGGGGCGAATCATTTTTTTGCCCGTAATATGGACGCACTTCCTTGCGTGCGAGGATGTAGCTGGTGGGTCCCAACAGTCAGGGGGAGAAAACATTAAAGGGTAAAAAGGATGTAGTTGCATGCATGCTTCCATGGGCGTGGTGCGTCCCCACTGTCAGCCTCTCACGTAGAGTCATCTTCCGATGACTCTCGTTTATTGACCACGTTGACCACACTGTGCCGAGCGCACCAAGGTCGGTAGACGACGGCGAGGCCCCAGACTGGAACGACCCGGACATGGGGAAGACGCGGTAGTGGAGTCCCAGATGGAGAGGAGTGGAAAACTTGAATGGTTAGGGTGCACGGTAGCACACCCGCCCACGGGAGACAGGAGCAAGAACAGAGGTTAAAGAAGGAGCGCGACTGTTGGATTAACATCCAACGGTCCAGCTACTAGAAACATTTGTTGATTAAGTTGACAAAGCCCTGTGTACACGTCCGCTTAGTAGGCCCACAAGTCAGCCACCAAATCTGACGGGTCCCAGCTGTCAATGGGAGGAATAGTTTTTTTCGCATAACAAGTAGGCACTTCCTTCCGTGTGAAGATACAGCTGGTGGGTCCTAGTTGTTAGGGGGAGGGAAAAAATCCAGGTTAATATGGAGGAACTTTCCTTGCGTGCAACCATGGACCTCATGGGTCCCAGCCGTTAGGCTCTCCATGTATAGTCCTCTTCCGATGACTCCCATTTGTTGACCACGCCGTGCCAAGCGCAGTGAGGCGGTGGATGACGGCGAGGCCCCGGACGGGAATGACTCGAAGATGGGATGTTGCGGCAGTGGAGTCACAGATTGAGAGGAGTACAAGGGTTATAACTGGTTCTGGTGCGGCGTGGGGCTACAGTCGGTGGAGAATAACAAGAGGTGTGGAGGGTTGGAGGGATAGCCTGGCCGGCAGGGGGGTAGCACTTCACAGCGATGCGTGCTAAGCAGAGCCGCTAGCCGCAAGAGGCTGGACCAGGCGGTCCCGGCAACGCTAGAGGAAGAAGACGAGAGATTGAAGGTGCATGCCGGCCGTTGTATATAAATCCAATGGTTGTGGATCTCATAATCATTTGCTGACCAAGTTGACAACGCCCTGCATAGGCTTTGACCTATTGGCCCACATGTCAGCCTGCAAAAATGTGGCATATATTTAACCCATGTTTTCTAGAATGTACAGTCCATTTGCTGGGCTGGGTGGACAAATAATTTCACGTCAATGTGGCCCATTTAATATTTTCTAAGAATACCAGCCCATTTGCACTTTCTTGAAATACACAAATTAGCTGGGCTCGTTCTATATACAATGTTATGTTAGAAGGGGCAATTAATATCAAAAAATAAACCGTTGTGACACATTTTTTATATATATAATTAACAAATTAGCGAGTTATTGCTCAAAATAAAAATGAGCACGTTATTATCACATTGGTCCTTAAAATCTTCGCAAGCTTTTATATGTAATCACCAGGATTTTCCTACCCGTGAGTCAAAAACAACCAGGATTTTCCTTGCCAACTTCTGTTAAACATTTACTTTTATAAGTTAATAACATGTGGGATGTTTTTATAATGTATATATAAATCTCTATAAATATACGATAATAGTAATAATATAAATATATATAATATGGTTGGAAGGGAAAACATAAATTGGACACAGCATTATTATTCTTATATATAGATAAATAGAATAGAGATCTGCGTTTTATTAAGAAAATACATTGGCTGCCAATGTTTAAGAAAAAGTAAAACCTACGCTGGGAGGCCCATTGGCCGGTATGGACCTAAAAACATAAGTTGAAACAACTGTCTCCGTATGTCATGGGCTACGCATACCTAGGCCTAGCTGACACTTGTTCGCCCTTTGGAAAAAAGAGGGGGCTGGCTGCCCGACTGAAGAAGCATATCAGACGCGATTTTTTTCTTCAGTGGATGGCTCTCTATGGCGTTTTTTACTTGCCTCTGCACCATACAACTTGTATTTTTAGCCTCCCAATCCATGGTGGACCAGCAGCCCATTTGCTGGGCGGGCCAACCTACAGAAACCAGCACTCGATTTTTCATCAAGCCCCCAAAACAACGCAGTACTATGCTTGTTTTGAGGCCGAAAACATTATGACAGGGGTTGAGTGGGGGAGGGGGGAAGACAGAGCAAAAATATTAAAAAGAGCTGATGCGCCGTTGCCATTGACACCCACATGTCACAAAATCCCCTAACAAAAATATTAAAAAGAGCTGATGCGCCGTTGCCATTGCCATTGCCATTGATACCCTAACAAAGTAGGGGCAATTCTTCTCGGGGAGAAGGTGTGCCATTGACACCCACATGTCACAAAATCCCACAGTAGACATACTAACAAGTTCACACACAAGTACAACAGAACAGGTAAACATTCGTATCAAACTCAGGTTCACAGGACACGTTCATATTCATAGCCAACATTCACAATCAACAACTCAAAAGATTCATATATAGACACAAGTTCAGCATGTCTATGCATCCAAATGATTGATAGACCACACGACAATATGCATAGATAATTCACAAAAAGATTCAGATATACACATGTTCAGTATGTTTATGCAACCAAATGATTGAGATCACAGCCAATATCATCCATGGACGAACTTTAATTACCTAGGGTACAAACTGGTAAATGGTGTTCAGTCGGAGGTACTTCTTGCTAAAATTAATGCTTGTACGAGTAAACTTTCGAGTACATAAGAGGCAGCACAGACAATCTGAACTTTGCTTGTAGGTTTATCCTCAAATAGTGTCCTCGTGCCGAGGGAGGTTTGAGAAACTTGGCCACTACTTTCATCCAACTAGTTTACTGGCTCATCTTGGTCCCATAGCTCGCCAAAATTCTACATTGCAGACCAGAAAGGAGGCGATTGAGAAAATGAACCACCCAAATTTTTTGTGCAGTTCAACTAAAATGGAGCATCCCTGGCGTGCAGACTAATTAAGTGCCAGATGAATATACGCGTCAACCAACTTTTCTGGAATCTTTAGACTCCAAGCCATACAGTTCGGTACCATATGTGCTGATAACCAAAAGGCACAAGTTGGGACCAAATACTGGACTGCGTTATTATGGGCTATGCGCCAAGCAATATTTTTGGCGTTCACTCTCCTAATACTTGGAGTTTGACAACTAGTTGACGCCGGTTGATACTCGAATGAATATAGGCACTTCTTCTTGTCAACATCGATGCTTGTCTGAGTGAACTTTGGAGTACATAGCAGCAGCATAAGTACATGTCCATCTGATCCTTTTGTGCAGTTCTCACCCAATGTAATGATTTGCCTGTGAGTTCAGTCTCCAAGTTACTCCTTTATGAAATCGGCAAACAGTAGCACAATACCAAATTACCAATACATATGACAAGCATAATAATCAGGATAAAGACCAGTACCAACCTGTGTGAGGTAGCATATCAATTACTATTTCCTATGACTAGAAGCTGAGATAAGCCAAGCGACTGACAGCAAAGGAAGGAAGCAAGCCTAGATTAGTGACTGAAAGGAAAGGAAGGAAGCTGTCAAGGCAATGAAGCACCCAAAGTTTTTGTGCAGTTCCACCAAAATTGAGCATCCCTGTTGGCACATATATTGAGAGAGTGAGATTACTGTAACAGTGGGACTAGTTGATGAAACATATACTAACAAATAGAGGAACCCTCATTATCTTAATGGGTAAAGTTAGCAACATAGTAGTCTTGCTTAAAGAGAGGTATTAGTTTATTTAATCAGTGCCAATTAGCTCAACACTCAAAGCATTGCCATGTATCATAGGTTGCAAAACTTTAACGTGCAAAGATAAAGGAATTTCTCATGATAGTAGCACGATACAAATAGAGATGGCAAAAAACTAATATGGATGAAGGCCTTAGGCCGGTACCAACCTGAGAAAAAAAGCTTATTCATGTAGTCCCAGAAGAGATGATAAAGCACTCACCGGAATCACTCAATAGTATATATTTTGGTGTACTTCAAATGTATGGTTGAAATCACACTTGTTTACCAGTGCTGAGATTATATCGAAAGATTATCAAGAACTTCCAGCAAAGATAATGCACTGGCTCAGATACAGTTCATTCTATTGTCTTGTGTAGTTCTACTAAAATGTATGATTGGCGCAACATGATCCCTGTTTGCACAAGTAGGAACACGGTGAAACTTTCATTAGCCTAGTGAGAAAAGATAGAAAGACATTAGCATATTACTCTAACAGTAGCATCAAATTCATCATGGACAATACGCAGAAGTGGAAGGGCTCTCTGGAGGATCGTCTCACATGTAAGGTAGACGTTGCCGGAGCCCTTGAATGGCCTCGACTGAGGCCTCGGGTTCAGCAAGGTCACCTTGGCACTGTTTATTCTTCTTCTTCTTCCTCTTCATGCTCTGTTTCTCTTTCTCCTCACCAGTTGGTGAAACCAAGTACATGATTGGCCTTCTATTTCAGAATTGGTTTTGTCAGTGAGGGAGTACAAGTGTACTAGTAAACAATAGCATTATTTTCTCATGGCAGTCGCAAAATAGAGATGAACACATGCATTAAATATCATTCTTACCTAAAGGAAGGTTATGGTGCCAATATGGATGATGAGGATTGGAACACAGATCTCCCTTTGTGTAGTTCCACCGAAATGAACCAACTGTTCCATTCTGACATTCTAGTTAAACAGCACAAAAGTCACTTCTTTTCAGAAGTGTTTTGTGCAGTGCACCAAAAGGTCAGAACAGCAACCAGGTGAAATGGATATCCCTGTTTGCATCCATAGCTACAGAGGAAATAGTCAGAGTCTCAAACAATTACAGGCAAAAACATTTGGCTAAACTTGTCATGGCTTATAACAGTGGCATGGCTTCATTTTATTAGGGTCATTAGATTAAGAACAACTAAAATATTTGGTATAAGGGCATGGGACAGTGGGTGCACTAGCAGTCCAGCACCATGTACCTAAACCGGGGCATAAAGTGGTGACTCGGAGTTTGTTGCCCCGACAAACAAACATCCAAGAAACATATTTGGGTTGGTCCCATTTTTGTTCACTCTAGCCACCTACTCCTATGTTTTTTGGAAATGGAGGCGTGCCCCTGGCCTCTGCATCATAATGATGCATGCAACCATCTTATGTGTGGATAGCAAATCTAGTCCTGGTCATACCACCATGTACAACGTTTCCCCTATATTTCCCTTTTCGACCAAGAGACCGGTTGGATGACCAGTTTGTACTACTTTCACCCCTATCCTTCCTGTTTGTACCAAGTCCGATGTACATACTAAATTTCCCCACCCCCACTTTATTTCTTGTTTGAACCAAGTACAAGATTCGACTCCATGAAGTAGCTTTACCTCTAACAATAGAAGAAAAAAAATATGTGTCGTTGGACCATCCGATCGAGAGGGGCTGAGAGGTAGAAAATGGTGTACATGTAGCAACGTAGCGAGCTGGGGAAGTAGAGCTAGCAGTTTAGAAGGAAGATATACCTAAAGGTCGTCGGGGTGTGGATAGGTGGGCGGTCGGAGGCCGAATCCGCCCACACTAGGGCAACGACGAAGGGGTCAGAGGACCTCCCGCGCCGGCGCTCGGCCAGAGATAACGGTGCAGCCGACAGTGGGTCTCCTCCATCGCTATCGACGACGACCTAAACGCTGCCCCACCTCCCTCCATCGGCGGAGGGGGATACATCCAGATCTGTAACCAACAGTGAGGATAGAAAGACAGTGTTTTTTGAAGGGAGAAAGACAGTGTTACCATCGCTATCTTGTTTAGATCTAGAAAGGATGAGAGTGTGTGAATAGAGCAACCCTAGCAAGCAAGCATGGAGGCTCCGGCCTATATATATGTAGTGGGGTAGTTTTCCTTTTTCACTCCATCAAAACAATCGTTTAAAATTGTGTACATGCCAGGCCGCCGTTTTTTTGAGTTGTTGATAGTTTTTTGAGATAGCTACCCGCTTAGTCCAAGTGGTGTTATGATGTGCCAGTTCGCACTTTGTATCATTCAAATCTGGTACAAGACCCTCCATTAAATGAACAACCACCCCCTCATAAAATTTGTGAACAAGCCCATGGCTAAAATTATCGAAAACATGGGCTGCCCCAACATGCATTATTATTTATATTTTCTATGTGGGAGTATCCTCAAAACAAAATGTGAGAGTACAATATTTATTGGGCCCCTTTGTAATTGGTGCTAAATTTTGACCAAAGATTTAATTGACAAAATGTTAGTGAAGGTTAATAAAAATCATATCGTTTGATTCGTATTTGAACATAGTTTTCAATTATGTAATTTTTTGTGACATGCATGAACATTTGGTTAGTTAAATTTATAGTCAAAATTTGGCAAGGTGCATTAAATAAACACATGCAAGTATCAAAAGGAGAGTCATGGCATGCATGCATGCTTTGTAATTAATGCATTGGTAAACGCAAATTATTGAAATATATTGAGTGATGTGCTTTGATGTGTCGCGTCAACTCATACAAGATCGAGAATTTTGATTACTACAATGCCCTCTCCCTTGCGGGCTGAGCTCTGGTGCCTTAACCGCACCTGCCTTTGGCTGCATGATAGGTGGGCCACCCACTTGTTGGGCCCACCTGTCATACATGCAAAGGCAGGAGCAGTAAGTCAATGAAGCTGCGTCCCTCCCCGCCCACGAGCGTGGTGGCTGGCAGGACTAGGAGAATCTTTCGTTTGCTACATGCTCTCCCTCCCGCACGCGATGGACATGCAGTAGTTCAATCGGTGTCAGACGGCCAGAAGCATAATGTAGTACTCCTCCACTACAGTAGTACTGCTCCACTGCAGTAGTACTCCATCATTGTTTGACTTCCCAAAGAGGCAAAGAGCCAAGCACAGCTCGGATGCTCGTGTGGCAGTTTCATGTGTAGAGTAGCCTAGGATAGCGTGTATCGTGCCTGTAAGCTTAAAATCGTTGGGGTCGGCTCCATGCTTTTTTTATTAAAATAATCTTCTGTCCCTAACTGTCACCCTGGGGATTGTAGTTTGCACGCTCATCTTGTCAAGACAGGAATATATATTTTAATTTGTGGTGGGGTAAATGTTAGAGGTTGCAGCAAATGGAGTATTGTACACTACAGGTCTTTCAGCCAAGTTTAGAGGCAACCATGTGGGGCTAGTGCTATGATGTGTCACGTCAACTCATACAATGAGGAGAAGCTTGATTTTACTACCACACACCTTCTCCCTCGCCCATGCGCACGGTGGCTCACAGACGAGGACATGGTTTTGCTTAGGCTGGTCGTAATGGAATACTAGTATATGCATATGATACTAGTGTATGATACTACACATCCGTAGTGCATAGTATCATATGTTAGTATCATCGATGACTTCATATATTAGCATGCATGACACATAGTAGCACAACATTTAATATGATACGGTATCATGATATGATACTCAACCCTCTTTTTCTTCATTTACTTCTATGCCACCTCACCAAATTTTCCTAGTTGGCAAGCATGATACTCCCTCCGTTCCTAAATATTTGTATTTTTACATATTTCAAATGGACTAACACATACGGATGTATATATTCATATTTTAGAGTGTAGATTCACTCATTTTGCTCCCTATGTAGTCACTTGTTGAAATCTCTAGAAAGACAAACATTTAGGAACGGAGGGAGTACTACCTATGATAGTACTCCCATTACAACTAGCCTTATAGAGTACTAGAACAAGCTATCCCTCCCGCACTCGGTGGACGGACATGCAGCAGTGGATTCGATACTACAGAAGTAGTAGTAACATCATTGTTCGTCTTCTCGAAGAGGCGAAGAGCCAAGCGCAACCCAAATGTGGCAGTTGCGAATGCTCGCCACAGTGTGTTTGCTTGCATTCTCATCTCAGCATAGTTGTTCCCTCTTCGTGCATGCTCATCCCAGCACCCCTCTTCATGCATGCTCCTAGTGTATTTGCGTTAAGCTAGTGTGGACTCATGCACCCTTCATACACCCTACCAAACACCCAAAAGTGGGTCGAGAAGGGCTTGGAGCATGCATATAGCCAGACTCTTGCATGAGACAAAATTGCTATTTGAGCCCACTATTGTAGTACTACTTGCTAGTATAGCCGTGTAAACCGGAAAGGAGTATTTTCCTTTCTAGAGATTTCAACAAGTGACTAGACTACACCCTAAATGAGTAGCACTAGAGCAAAATGAGTGAATCTACTTCGTCAATAAATGCGTAGTTCTCTCATTTTCCTCTCCGCCTTGGTCGCGGTGCATAATATTGAGTACTCCTATATGACTAGCAGCTCTATCTACATGCGGGACACCAAAGCATCTGGGCCCGCGTGCCATCCACCAAATCATAGTGAGGTACTATAGTCGAGACTCACCGCCCCCCCCAGTGTGGCCGTCATGATCCATTATATCACAAAACCCACACCTTTACCAACAGTGGTAAAGTGGCCTCGAAATGGCCTCGAAGTTGGACTGGACGAAGCAACCATCATTTCACGGGAATGCTCGTTGAAGCCCTTTCTCCCCTTTCTTGAAGAAAACCTCACTCCAGGCTACTCACTTCTGCCATTTTTATTCTGTACCGACGAAGGAAAGGTGGGCGAATCAGTGATGCTACTATATTTTCATTCCAAGAATCTTCTTTTTGCGAAGCACTGACCGATTCTCACAGCCTATTCTTTTCCCGTTTTCATTGCGATTGCGGTTTCCTTTCGATTCCTTTTTGTTTGTCAGTTCATTGATGGATCCTGGAGCACTAGGCAAAGAGTTGCCGGCGGACAACCCACTAGAGACAGTGCTCTCCAGGAAGCGAGCACCGACCAACGAGTTGACCATTTTGGCGAGCCAACCCATGGAGACGAAGAACTCCAAGAAACAAGCACTGGCGAAAGAGCTAACGATGTTGGCAGACGAACTCCTCAAAGAAAGTTGGAAGAACAGCAAGGGCCCCACCGTGCCTACCCCAGAAACTCTAATGGCCACCTATGTGAGGCTCAAGGCCGAGTTTGAGGAGATAGTCACCATTGAGAAGTAGTATTCCCCTGGAAAGGTGATGGCCCCCATCGAGGATGATGAGATGGCCCCGGGAGGGATCGGATCCCCCGGTGAGCTGCACAAGGTAAAAAATAATGGCTTACCATAGTTCTGGTTTTTGATTATTTGCAATGTGCTTGCTAATATGTTAGGGTTGTGCAGGTGCTGGTGGAAGTTCTTGATGATTCTGATGTCGCGGCCTGTCTTGTGGACAATGCCCCAAAGATCGTTTTTGATGTCGCGGTCCGTCCTATTGACATCGCCCCGGAGATCGATTCTGATGCCGCTGTCCATCCTGTGGACATCACCCAGAGATCGATTCCGATGTCGCGGTAGACATCGCCCCAGAGATCGATTCCCATGCAGCTGTCCATGCTGTGGTCATTGCCCGAGAGATCGATGACCAGAAATAGTTGGTTGCGCTAATCCTTCAGGGTAGTTTGCATTGTGTTTAATTACCAGAACGATGCGTGTTATCAAACCATCTTAGGGCTAGTGAACTCTCTTGTGTGAGCGCTACTTGCTACTTTTGTTTGATAGTGAATCATGCGAACCCTCTCTGAGTTGTAGAAACAGATGTATCCTCACCAGCTTTTGATGTAATATATGGCATGCTTAGATGTAAGTTTGAACTGTTTATCATATCAGCAGGGCTTGTTTGATGATTCTTGGTGTTAGTAGGCTAGCTACTATGCAAGGTATAGTAATTGCAAAACACTCACCGAAGAGAAACGTTGGGGCTGATGAGCTCGTGGTATGCTTATACTGATCCATCGTCGATCGGCCAATAGCCCAAGCTCCTAAAATTGTAGGCTTAGCGATCGATCAGGCAATAGTCGACATAGACACATTCAGGCCTCATTTGTTTCATAGGGTAGGAAAATCGTAGCAAAAGTATAGAGACATAGAACACAAAATCATAGCAATACAGAGACGTACTCCCTCCGTTCCAAAATAGATGACTCAACTTTGTACTACACCCTCCGTCTAGGTGTGTAAGTAATATTAGGTTGTGCACCGCAACCAAGGTGGAGGGGAAAACGACAGAACTTAATGGTTTTTTGCTAATTAATAACATTGCATGCAATGAACTAACCACTGCATGTCGTGTTTGGTAGCTCAAGTAATTTAAAGCATGCATGGCCCACATCTCTTATTGGTTGATATGTCATGAAACAAGAAACGAGGTGAGAGTTAATGTACTGTGCCTAAGTGTTTTGGGATTATTTGATTTTTGTAAGATGACTTACACACCTAGACAGAGGCAGTACTAACTTTGAAATGGAGGGAGTACAAATCCTAGGCGGGCTAGTTTGGCCTAGTGGGTTTTAGTGATATGACGTGGTACAATGCCATCCAGTCTTCATGTGTGGTAGCAGTACTGCGGGTACAATAAGTTTTCTTGAAGAATCGGAATTCAACGAAATCATGATGGTTCCTTCATCCTGTCGTATTTCGGGTTCCGGCAGACCCTTAAGGTTCGAACACTGGGGTGCGCGCGGAAATCACGTCCTCAACCTCCCCGTCTCCCAAAGATCTAAACTACTAAAGGAATCGCACAAGAGACACAAGATTTATACTGGTTCGGGCCACCATTGTGGTGTAATACCCTACTCCAGTGTGTGGTGGATGGATTGCCTCCTGGGGCTGGTGACGATGAACACTGCAAGGAAGAACTGCCTCGCGAGGGTCAGTCCTTGGCTGGGGCGGTGAACGGAGGAGTTCAGTCGCCCTTCTCTCTCTCCCTTTCTCTCTGTCTGATTTCGATCCCCCTTTACCTAAAAGCCGACCCCTTGCTATGTGGGCGGCCATCCCTATTTATAGAGGCCCTGGTCCTCTTCCCAAATATCGAGTGGGAAGGGAGCCAACAATGGCGGGCTAATTTGAAGGGGGACAACAAGTACATCTATCCTGACAAAAGGTGGTCTTCGTCTGCGAAAGACTCTGCGGTGACGCCGTGCTGGGCTCCATGGTGACCTCCGTCTCGTAGTCCACTGGGTCCTGGTCTTGTTGCACCGAAACGGCAACATTTGCCTGATGCCTCGGTACTCCGTGGCTGCGCTTGCCCCCCTTGCACCAAAGAGGAAAGGAGGACGCTGCGCGCGCTGGCGCCCGCCTGGCGCCCTCGATCATCATGGCTTACGTCACGGGCACCTCACGATGCACCCTGCCTCGATATCTCCGTCTTCTCACGAGCCAGCCTGAGGAGGCTGCGCCTGAGGATGCGCCGTGTCGTCCGCCTCGCGAGGCTTGGCCCCTCGCGAGGGTCTTGAGTCTTGTGCTTGATGAAGATGGGCCATGTTGGGCCCCCATTCGAGCCACGCCGCAGGCCGCAGGCAGGCAAGTCTGGGGACCCCCATTCCCAGAACGCCGACAGTAGCCCCCAGGCCCGTGGCACGCATGGGCTTGGCCATGCCGAGAGGCGAAAGGGCAAGGGCGAAGCGCCGCGTGGCGGTTGATGGGACATGGGCGGCACTGTTCCCCCCATGCCCCCTTATTCTGCGCCTTGTCAGGCGAACTCATGGTTGCACACAGCCACTCCCCTTCTTGTTGCTCGGGCATCTCCTGCTCTTCCTTCCTTCGCACGCTGGCTCCCGCCTCCAATCCAATCTCAAATCTTCCCCCTCCTTCCCATCGCCATGACTCCGACGAGGAAAGAGAGAGAGGAGAAATCCACGCCAGTCGTCCGTACTCAACCAAGAGTGCTTGGGCAGGGACAGCTTGGCCCTGGCCTCCGTCTTCAACGAGTGCGGGAGGACGACAGCTTGGCCCGCATCCCACTTCTCCATCAACAGGATAGCAACCGAGGTTCCATGTTTCACCGACGCCTTGTGGGCGGGTCTGGTTCCCCCCTTCTCCGATTTCTTCAATGCCGTGCTCTCCCATTATCAGATCCACTTGATGCATCTGAGTCCTAAGTCCATTACCCTTCTTTCAGTCTTCGCCTTCGTTTGCGAAGCCATGGTGGGCATCCCTCCTTCGGTTGCCTTGCTGCGCCACTTCTTCTCACTGGGTCTTGTCGATCCTTCCCAACGCTCGGCATGCGTGAGCTTTGCTGCCGAGCCTGCGACCGAGGCCTCTGGGATTGACTTCAAACTCCCCCAGCCCGCGGTCGGGTTTCGCAAGCGGTGGTTGTATGTTGACGCAGGGGTACCCAGCCCCCTGCTATCGGAGCCGACCTCGCCTGCTGTCCCCAACTCGGGTTGGGGCCAGGAGACGCTCAAGAGCCCCCTGCTCGTCTTCGTCTGGAGCCGCTTTACGCTCCTGAGGAAGCTTGGCGTGACGGCGCCCAAAGTGGTGAAGGAGTTTTTGTTGTGCCGCGTCACTCCCCTGCAGCGCCACTTTCGTCGGATGTGGGCTTTCCGTGGAAGCGAGGATATCATGAGGCTCCAGGAGGAGGACCTGGCTCCGGCGGTGTTGAAGTCGACGCTCTTGACCTTAGCCGGTGACCTCAACCCCGGCAACATCCGGCAGGGAGGGGCCCTGCTGTACCTCTGCCAGAGCAGGGCCGACTTCGTGAAGCAGATGCCCGCCTTCGATGAATGGGGACTGCGCCCGGCTGTCCTCCAGGCACCTCGCGAGAACCCGGTGGTAGTGACTGCCCTTCCAACCGGCCATGGCGGCTCCTCCTCAAGTGGCGGAGCAGGGAGGCTGGAGGCGCCTGAGGCCGAGGATGCCCCTGAAGAGGTGGCAGCGCCGGGTGGCGCTCGCGAGGGGACAGCTCCCGAGGCCCGCGCCGCTGTGGCTGAAGGCGTCAAGCGGCCGCTCCCGGCGCCTAGGGCTGTGGCCTCGGAGGCCCCAGCCGCGTCTTTTGGCGAGCCAACGAAAGGCAGGTGCCAGGCAGACGCCCCTGACGCGGACCGCCCTGATGCTCCGTCCTCGCGGCAGGATGATCCTTGTGCTCTTCGCTTGGGCCGCTTCCGCGTCTACTTTGAGGCCCTCCGGAGGAAGAGGGAGGCCCTAGGTGATGACTTCCCTTGCCGCGCGCTGAAGCGCAGGAAGTACTTCGCCACTGATGAGTAAGTCCTCTTTCTCTCTGGCTCCTGATCCCCTTGCTGCTTCCGCTGATCCTTGTTCTGCAGGCCCCTCCCGACTGAGCTCGCGGAAGTTGCCGAGGTGCCGCCTTCCTTAGCTTCGCCCCCTCTATTGTCTTCAAGTGCTCCGAGCAGCTCTGCCCTGGTGGTAAGGGCGTCTGAAGGGGCGTACCATCTCGAGGCGCACCGTGGCCCGTCATTCCCCGCGATCTTCCTTCGCCGGCCCCCTCGGGGAATAGCCAGCTTGCCGTGGGCTTCTCGTCTGGTCAGGGACCACGACTGGTTGAGGCGCCTCCTACGCCCCTCATCTGGAGTTGCGCTGGCTCTATGTCGGGCTCCCGGCGCGACGTGCCCGGCCATCGCGAGGGTGCCAGCCCCCAGCCCCCTGCCCGGAGGGGGGAACAATGATTCGTGGGCCCCAGCGCTTGTGTGGAGCGGATGACGGTGTGGAAGATGAGCTTGAGCGCGCCCGGGAGCGCCGCGCCCGCCGCCAAGGGTTCCTTTGAAGAGCGGCCGACGCGGTGAACTTGCTTGGGGAGGAGCTTGCTGATGAAGACGAGCGCCTGGAGGCCGAGGGCCTGCGCCTGGCTGCAGGGAGGCACGAACTGGAGGCCGCCATCACCCTTGCGCGCCGCCAATGTGACCTTGATAATGAAGAGGCGAAGGCGTCGCTGGAGGCCTCTCGAGTGGCCCGCTCCCAGGCCATCGAGGAGGCCCGGAGAGCTGACGGGTGGCGAAAGGCTGCGGAGGAGCGGGCTCGCGAGCTCCTGGCCCGATGCCACTCGCTGGAGGAGCAAGCGGAGCTGCGCGAGGTAGCCCTCGCGTCGATGGGGGTGGCTTCCGGTGACTCAGCCGAGCTCCAGAGGCGCGAAGAAGCGTTGACGCTGGAAGCCGACGAACGCACTCGCGAGTACGAGCGGCTGGAGACGAGGGAGCGCCTAGTGACGCAGGCGGAAGACGATGTCGCTGCGTGGGAAGCGCGTGTCCTGGAGGAGGTTTGCCGTTGGGTGGCGGCGGCGCGCCAAGGCCTCGAATGAGAGTTCGAGGGGAAGCTGGGGATGATCCGGGTCAAAGCCGAGGGCACAACCGCAGCCCTGAGGATCCAGCGCGATGAGGCGATGCGGCTGGCCGACGCCTCCCGAGCTGCCCTTGAGGCAGCGCAAAAGGAGCTGGCTGCCTCCCAGGCCGAGGTGCTCCGTCTTCGCCAGCGGATGGAAGAGGTCGAGGCCGTTGAGCGTCAAAACACCGACGAAATACGCCAGCGGCGACTCCTGGAGCACGCGCATGGCCCCATGCTCACCACGCTCAGGGAGAGGGCTAACGTGGCCTTGGGCAACATCTGCGAGGCGTCCGTTGGCGAACCACACACGATCAATTATGCCGGTAACTTGCAGTACTTCACCGCCGTGGTGACGCAGCTGGAGGCACGGTCGGTCAGGGCCGACAGGTTGGTGGAGGAGAGGAGCTGCGCCTTGCTCAAGCGCGCCTTATCGCGTGTCTTCAGCCACCTCCAGAACATGAATCCCCGCTTCGATTTTGACGCGGTCATCGCCCCAGTCTCCCAGGCTGTCCGGGGTAACTTGGCGCGCTGGGTGGAGGATAACATGGACGCCCTCGTCAGGGCCTTCACTTCGGATGACAGCGACGTGGTCGTGGGTGCTGACGAGGACGGCGCGGCGAGCGGCCCCGACGCCGCCGGCAGCGACGCAGGTGTCGATGGCGAGCTCGGCGACTCCGGCGAAGGCTCGGGAGGTGCCTCCGGGGACGCATTGGGGGATTGGTCCGAATGAGTGCGTATCGCTCCTGTCTTTTTCACCCTGTATGAACAGAACTCAGGCTTCTGACCTGGTGGCTTGTGAGAGCATTTTGGGAGGGGAAGCCCCTCATGTAAAATCCTGTGTCCATCATATCAGTTGTAATAAAATTGCGCTTGTGCCTGACAGTGGGCCGGTTTACCTTTGCCCCATGTTGGTTCAGAGGCGGCATGCAGGAGGGCGCGACGCCTTGGGCGCTTTCTAGTCGGGTCCTCGGGATGTGAGATCGTCGCTGATGAGAAACTTCTCATGCATTGGCCTTCTCCTGAGCGCGATGACTTCACAGGCACTCGCCCTGCTTCACAGGCTCTGGGCCTTTTCCTCAAGCACGAGAGCTTCACAGGCACTCGCCTTGCTTCACAGGCTCTGGGCCTTTTCCTCGAGCACGAGAGCTTCACAGGCACTCGCCTTGCTTCACAGGCTCTGGGCCTTTTCCTCGAGCGCGAGAGCTTCACAGGCTCTGGGCCTTTTCCTTGAGCGCGAGAGCTTCACAGGCTCTGGGCATTTTCCTCGAGCGCGAGAGCTTCACAGGCACTCGCCTTGCTTCACAGGCTCTGGGCCTTTTCCTCGAGCGCAAGAGCTTCACAGGCACTCGCCTTGCTTCACAGGCTCTGGGCCTTTTCCTCGAGCGCGAGAGCTTCACAGGCAGTCGCCTTGCTTCACAGGCTCTGGGCCTTTTCCTCGAGCGCGAGAGCTTCACAGGCACTCGCCTTGCTTCACAGGCTCTGGGCCTTTTTAAACAGGACAACCTCCACAGGCGCCCGAAAATCCTCCCGAGGGGGAGTAACAGCGGCAATCTGGGTTGCGCACGAGCCACGCCTGACCCGACTCGCGAGGGGCTCGCGAGGGGAGGCGGCTATGACGGAGCGGTAACCAGAACACGAGAAACGGCTCAAGCGAGAATAAGAACCCCTTCCCCGAACACACACAAATCTCAAATTCGAATCCAACTTAAATCCAGCGGGGGAAAGCAACAGCCAAAGGGAAAGGCAACAAAAAGCAGACAAAAAGCCGCGTCCGGCACCTAGTCTAGTTTTCGACGTCTTCTCACCAGCGTGGAGCTAAGTGCTGTCCACTGGGCGTGGGAGGGAGCCCCAGGGCCTGAGGCCGGCACCCCTGAGACTCCGGGGCGTGTACAGCCCCACTCATTATTACGTGAGAGTGTCACGGGGCGGCGAGCTTCACAGGCACTGGGCCTTCTTCACAGGTACTGGCCTTGCTTCATATCGCCAGACGAGGGCCCCGCCTTGCGCCACACTATACTGCCATCAGCAACGACCGGAACTCAGGATGCCGCCCGATGGGGTAGAGCGGTCGCCAGCGGTTCCCCCGACGACCACGGGTCCTCCGCCAGGGGCAGACCCTGAGGCACCTCCCCAGCAGAGGGCCTACCTCCTGAGAACGCCTTGCTCCGAACGCCGCGGTGGTGATGTCGGATCCCGGCCCCTCCCCGGCAGCCCCCTGCACCCTCCTCCTGAGGGGTGGGAGACTGTAGGAGCGGGGCAGCCGCTTGCCGCGGCGACCTGCACCTCCTGTGATCCATGGTTAGCATATACCTGCCCCTGAAGAGTCAGCGACGCCCAGTTATCGCTGCCTCCAGCATGGCCAGCGGGCTCGTCCCGGAGCTCTTGGAAGGGCTCGGCTTCCATTGCCTCGTCCCCCCAGCCCGGGCCGAGGAGCGAGCCTTGTCCGTCCTCGTGAGGGTGTCCTTGGTCCATCATGAGGGGCACGTACTCTTCTGTCGCCGTCATCCCGTACGCCATGCCGTGATGCCCCGCATGCCATGCGGCCCCACCTGTCATGCCCGCTATGGGGTGGCAACGCGGCCGCCCTCCGGGGCCGCGGGTCGCGTCGAGTCTCTCTCCTTCACGGGCCGGGGGCGGGGGCAGCGCCATCACCGGTCTGGTGCTGACAGTTTCACTGCCGTTGGAGTAGCCTTGGAGCCCGCGGGCGCGCGCGGAGCCCCCGTGCGGGTCGCTCTGGGCTTGAGATGGGAGATGGGTGGAGAAGGGGTGAGCCCCCGAGGCGGCGAAGCCCAGGAGCTCCGCCACCCGCTCCAACAGCACGTCGCGGCCGCCTTCTAGCAGCCTGCACCGCAGCAGCTCCCGGGCCACCGTGACCGTCGCCCTCGAGTTCGCCTGCTCCCGGCGGGTGTATGGTGTCATTGTCGCGGCGTGATTGGAGGCCCTTGCTACTGACCGAGCCTGCCGCGACGTAAGAGTTGACGAAGTCTGTTCGCGTCGCCCGCGGCCCGCAGCGCCCTGCGGACCGCGAGCTGCCTGGGGCGCGGGGTTGCCCGAGGCGAGCGGTTCCGCGCGTTTGGGCCACACTGCCCACGGGTCGGGGTTGCCCTCCTGGTTGCCGGGCATGGTGATGAAGACGCGACGGGGCACGGAGTGGTGGAAGACGAACTCCGGTGCACCCCTACCTGGCGCGCCAAATGTCGGATTTCGGGTTCCGGTAGACCCTTAAGGTTCGAACACCGGGGTGCGCACGGAAATCACGTCCTCAACCTCCCCGTCTCCCAAAGATCTAAACTACTAAAGGAATCGCACAAGAGACACAAGATTTATACTGGTTCGGGCCACCATTGTGGTGTAATACCCTACTCCAGTGTGTGGTGGATGGATTGCCTCCTGGGGCTGGTGACGATGAACACTACAAGGAAGAACTGCCTCGCGAGGGTCAGTCCTTGGCTGGGGCGGTGAACTGAGGAGTTCAGTCACCCTTCTCTCTCTCCCTTTCTCTCTCTCTGATTTCGATCCCCCTTTACCTAAAAGCCGACCCCTTGCTATGTGGGCGGCCATCCCTATTTATAGAGGCCCTGGTCCTCTTCCCAAATATCGAGCGGGAAGGGAGCCAACAATGGCGGGCTAATTTGAAGGGGGACAACAAGTACATCTATCCTGACAAAAGGTGGTCTTTGCCTGCGAAAGACTCTGCGGTGACGCCGTGCTGGGCTCCATGGTGACCTCCATCTCGTAGTCCGCTGGGTCCTGGTCTTGTTGCACCGAAACGGCAACCTTTGCCTGATGCCTCGGTACTCCGCGACTGCGCTTGCCCCCCTTGCACCAAAGAGGAAAGGAGGACGCTGCGCGCGCTGGCGCCCGCCTGGCGCCCTCGATTGTCATGGCTTACGTCATGGGCACCTCACGAGGCACCCTGCCTCCATATCTCCGTCTTCTCGCGAGCCAGCCTGAGGAGGCTGCGCCTAAGGATGCGCCGTGTCGTCCGCCTCGCGAGGCTTGGCCCCTCGTGAGGGTCTTGAGTCTTGTGCTTGATGAAGATGGGCCATGTTGGGCCCCCATTCGAGCCACGCCGCAGGCCGCAGGCAGGCAAGTCTGGGGACCCCCGTTCCCAGAACGCCGACACGTCCGACCAACTTACAGTGGGAAAGGTTGGGCCTGCGCTACGACCGGGGTGGACCAGGATAATTTTGTGCATGGCAGGTGGACTAGGATGGTCGACGTCCCACATGTCGGGTGAATGAAAGTATTCTTTCTGATATAGTGGATGAGCAATTAGTATTCATTGTTTATTTTTGATGAAAGCTATTGTCTCCACTGTTATGATGGAGGAGTGTGAAACATGGCAGCCCAGTGAACTTGGCATGTGCACCACTCCCTCCTTCCTCATGTAATACTACCATAGTGTTGACTATAAGGTTGGCTAGAAGGTTACAACTTTTTCTCACTTTCTCTCTATCTATTTCCTCTCAAATGTTTTTTACCTTTCTTTTTTTAGACACAATTGTTTTTATGCCTCTTTTTCAAATTAGTTTTTTATACCTAGGAGCACGTGTAGAGACGGGCTCCTGCAGATCCCACTCCTTGACTTTGTCAATGCCTCTCTCTCCTCCACATAAGTGGGCTTAGGGCATGTACAATGGTTCTATTGTAGGGATGCCACATAGGATAAATGATAAGGTGGAGGAAAGAGAAATCATAAGAAAAGGCTTGTCTTCTCTTATTTAAGAGAAGACAAGAGATGATCTCTTAGCACAATATGTTTCACCATGTTTTTAGGAATAACTAGTTAATGAAGATAAGGCTAAGAGATGATCCATTGTACACATGTTTTTTTGTCATCTCTAAATTACATGCAAGACTTATGATAAGACTATCTTATCAACCATTGTACATGCCCTCATAGCCCAGAATTTTACTGGTACTACTTGCTATGAATGCGGGCGGCTGGCGTCTGAGCCAGGAGCGCGCGCGGGGAGGTGGTGGGGTGGGGGGGGGGTTCTGGTGGGCCAGGGCAGTCAGAAGCGGGTTTGGAAGTGGTCCAGACTCCCGCATGGCCCACATCACATTATCACCATATATTTCTTGGAGTACGTGCGCGGCGGGTGGGCGATCTCTTCTCCCTCCCCCGTCTCTCTCTTCTCAGCCGACGCCCGCCGAGAGATTAGATTTTGGCTATTGATGGTTTAGGGCTCCTTTGATTCAAAGGAATTTTATAGGATTTCCGGAGGATTAAAATCCTTAGGATTTTTTCCCTATGTTGGTCCTTTGATTCATAGGATCGAATCCCATGGGATTTTCTCCTATGGAATCTTTTGTACTTCTATAGGAAATCTAACATCCAGTCGAACCTCTTTTCACAATTCCTCTCTTTTTCCCATGCCATCAAAGACTCATTGCTAATTCTATAGGATTCAAGTGAGCATGCCACTCCAACCCTATACTTTTCCTATTCCTACGTTTTTAAAATCCTACGAATCAAAGAGGCCCTTCAATTGCAGTCCCACATGTTAGTGAAAATGCAAGACAATGCATGTCCCCTCTGGTGAGCGGCGTGTGAGCCGGACTGTCGGGGGTGCGACACGAACCCGACGCATACGAGTCATAAGTGTGCCGCCTTTTCCTTTTCAACATGCAAAGCGTAAAAGTTTCGTGCGATCGATCGATAGAAATCCAGAACAAAATGACGAGGGCGGTGATTTCCCGCGCGTTAGGCGGGCTAGCTTGAGTGACGTGCCACAGTGTCATCCACTTGCTCCATTTTTTGTAAGTAAGAGGTTACACTCTTACGTGGGAGGAGTGCGAAACATGGCGGATCTGATTTTGATCGAGGGATAACTCTTCCCTGCGAAATAATGGAGCACTGTTACCGATTATAGCATGATAGTTAGGGCATCTCTAGCGCTGGCCCTCAAATTTACACCGGCATCTGTCTGAGGACACTGATGGATGCCATCCAATGCTGCCCGCATACCTTTCGACAACTATATGAACTAACCGGACGAAATTCGTGCAAACAAAGCAAATTTCAAATTAACCAAATAAAATTCATTACATTTCAAAAAAAATCCTATAAACTGGACGAAATTCATTACATATTTTGCACAAACCGTACTAAAACCTACTATAAACCTAATCTAAACGATCACCGGCACCCGACCACCATGTCCGGCCATGAACCCGAGAAAGCCGGCCATTGCATTTGCCTCCTCCTAATCTGCCTTGATAACCTCCTCCTTCGGAGCACAAGGTTTTGAAGATTTCTGCCTCCACATCGCTGTCAAGCAGCTAATTGGTTGCCGATGTTTATCCCACCAAGCTTGGCGGTGACTGAGTGGAGGAGCGGTGGCCTTACTGGGACTAGATCAGCGGTGACCTACTGTGTACTACTCTTCCTTGCTGCCGGTTGCGCCCATGCACGCGCGCTGGCTTTGTCGTTGTGGCGGCGGAGGGTGGCCGGGGGGAGCCGGCGATCTCCATCGTCTGCTCCTGCGACAGTACATCCAAGAGAGCTTTGGAGCACGCCCGGAGCAGAGCCGCCGATGTCCTTCGTCTGCTCCTGCGATAGTACGTCCAAGAGAGCATTGGAGCGCCAGGAGGCCATGGTTGGAGTGGTGCCAACAGAAGGAAGGGACCGAAGGAGAATGAGTGTGGGTCTTTGGCTATCGCTGGAGCTAGGGCTCAAGTTAATATAGCGGGCGAATGGCAATGAGCTGTGGCAGACGGATGGATGGCTAGCGCCGGAGTAGGTTTTCCGGTAGCCGCGTGTCACTAATGTGGGCAGCAGAAGGAAGGATGGCCGTGGTGTCGTTAACGCGGGACAGTCACTTCCATTGGGATGCCGCACGGGTGGCACTCTCTCGGCCATCGCGCTGCTGCAATGCTGGCACCAATGAGAGGTCGTGATGGGCGTGAATGCGGATGCTGCTTCAGTGACTTAACCGCATGTGCGTTGGTTCACTGACATGTGGGCCCAACGGGCATCTGGCCCGCATGTCAGTGACACACCAACTGCACCTGCAGTTAAGTCCGGTGAATGCGGCATTGACGTTCTGGAGAGACGGTGACAATTTCAGGCAGGAAGCACGCGCTAGCGATGGAAGGGGTTTTGGTAGGCCAGGGCAGTTAGACGCTAGCGTGGTGGGAAAATGTGAACTCATGGATGATGAGCCTTTGAAGCGTATGCGGACGTATTGGCAACCTGGCGTCCATGCAACCGCTCTTGTCGCCAGCTAGCCTTCGACGACGAGCATTAGACACCACACAACCATGCATAACTTACGAATAATGGACGAATCGATTGGACACACACTCGTGTGCAGTGGCACTATGATCGGTTGCTCATGATAGTACATACTCCGTACCACAGTACCCTCTCTAGCTAGGCTATTTTATAGATTGTCATTGTGATGGACGATATACATGAGCAAGGTGCCGCGTCACGAGTATGACCATTGGTGTTGAGCCAGGTGAATACATGCTTGGTGTTCGTGGAGGCCTCCAGCAAACGTCTAAACAGTAATGTCAGGCGCCGCCGGGGCGCGCAGGTGACGGGCTCACCGTTTGCGTTGCGCCATGAGCAGGACTTTGATTGAGAGGGTGACGTGCATGCGTCAGCATGGTTTGACAACATGAGCGTGAGTGTCTGGCTATCTGCATGCGTACATGCTACTTGCCTCTATTGACGGGTGTGCGCTAATGTGTGCATCGCGTATAATATAAAAAATCCTTTGTGCATTTAACACAAAGTATTTCATTTTCATTTGGCTGAGGGGTGTGCATTACAGCGACGAGTCCATGGTTTGATTCCTCACATACGCATAATTTTGGTTTATATTTCTTTCTCCACTGACAGGTAGGCCCGCATAGATAGATAGATAAAGAATACGAGCTGATGAGGCGCATGCGGACTGTTTGACTTGTCAACCAGACAAATACGGAGCTATACACTGAGCCAGTGACTGTATAATCACCATATCTTGTATACAATAATCAAATTGAGCTATCAAGACAAGTTCGATGACCGCTAATGCATTTTAGTCGGTAAAAAATGACCAGGATTGAAGGAGAATCCAAATTTCCTTCGTCTTCTGTCCTTGAGCTCTTGACAAACCAATGCACTATACGGTTGTCCGGCCACTCCACCCCAGAGCTGTCACCAAGTGTTGTTCATGCCACCGCGCCGCACACTAACCGATAAGGAAGCGATGGCAGCCCGTCGCGCCGAGTTCCTCGCCACCCATGATCGCACACAGAATGGTAGGGAAGCGATGGCATCCCGCTATGCCGAGTTCATCGCCGCTCGCGACCTCACACCTACTTGGGCGGAATTTGAAGCTGCCAAGGCCGAATGGGCGGTAGAGCAAGAGGCGGCCAAAGCCGCACAGAGGGAGCGGAAAAGTCAGGAAGCACTCAAACTCAAGAAAAGAGAGGCTCCGCCGCAAGAAAGAAGAGGACGCATGCACTACTGCGTAGAGGTCGGCGGAGATCCAAGCACGGTGTGGTGTCGCCGACAAATCCGGGAAGGAGAACAATAGCGTCTGGCCTACATGTGAGAAGTAGTAGTACTAGTAGTTAGTTTGTGTTTCTGTGTCACCCATACGTTTGTTAATTAATTACGAGCATGTACCAATAGTAGTTACTATTGTAGTTTTTAGAGCAAATTACCAGTACATTAGCCTAGACTCAATGGAAAAATTCCTATCCTATGCATCAAATGGCATCTCTTTCTCTATAGGAATTGAGATGCATGTCATCTCACTTCCTATGATTTTCATATTCCTATAAAATTCCTATCCTATGAACCAAAGGAGGCCTCTGCTGGAGTAACTACTATAGCTAGCAGTATTGCTGGTACAGTAGTTTCCTTCAAGAAGTAGAATTCAATGAAGTCATGATGGTTCCTTCATCCGAGCAACTTTATAGTGGGAAAGGTTGGGCCTGTGATTTGACGGCTCATTAGTAATTACTGCGGTGCGACGACCGGGGTGACTCTCCCTTGGAGTTCTGCGGGCATGGCAAGTGGACCAGGATGGTCGACATCGCACATGTCAGCGAACGGAAGTATTCTTTCCGATATCGAGGAGCAACAAAACCGTGTGGTATAGTATCACTACTGATTTATATTTATTTTTTATTTCTGATGAATGCTAGCGTTTCAACTCTTACAACGAAGGAGTGCTAAACATGACACGTGTTGGATGTCCCACACGTCAGCGGAAAGAGTGGGACATGAACAGCGTGGTACAGCGTCTGCACTTCTGGGTCGGAGACCACACGTAGTAGTACTAGTGGTATGAATGATACAAAGTGCGACCCAAAGAGAAAGACACGACAAGTTGGAAGGTCTCGGGGCATACACGTAAACTAATATAAAACCTAATATGTGCCTCCAATTAATATAGTAGTAGTAGAGTACATAGGCACGTACTCCATAACATCACTGGGCATTGCACGTACAACATTTAGTGGTAGTAAGAGACAAATGCCTATATGCCATGCATGTTCGTACTATTTGTGCCTTTCTACTTCACTTACTGCGCTACATTACTCAGGTTCGTACGTCCACTCCTAGGTACATGTCCGTCTCGTAGTTCTAGTCCCACGTGTTCTTTAGATGGAATGATCCATAACTGTGCGGAATGGGAGTCCATATCATCGCAGTTAGTGTGGCTCCCCATGATGGAGACTCTTCCAAACTATGGCCAGCCTCGATGCGGAGCAGTCGCGTGCACCGGGAAGCGGTGCTCTCTCGGCCGTCGCGCTGCTTCAAAGCCGGCACCAGTGAGAGGTCGCCTCTGCTCTGGCCGGGCATTAATGCAGCACTCACATTTCGGGGCGATGATGACCGTTTCACGCAGGAAGCGCACGCCGACAAGGGAGGGGGGTTGGGTCGGCCAAGGCGGTTAGACACGGGCGTGGTGGTGGTATTGGTTTTGAACCGTTCCAGGTGTAGTACTGGTAGTTTGCAAAACTACTCAATTATTGCACTCAGTTTCCTAAGAAAATGTGGTAAAAAACGTTACTCCACAGCCCCCTTCCCTTCTCCTCCCTCTTCCACCGCCCGCGCACGTCCACGGGAAGCGACCGGTCAACCCTTATATACGAGTGCTAGCACAAAAAAAGATGCATGCATGACCACTAAAATTTCCAGATTAAAGTGCCGCTTTGGCGGGAGTATGGCGTATGTCGTTACCTTCGGTTGGGCCTTGGCTACCAGAGAAGAGGTGGCGGGAGGGGAATGAATGCAGCTACTTTTTGGGTTCACCGTCCGGCTTAAATAAATGCGCACCATCACGTGTACCCACGGGTGCACAAATTGTAACATACGTGGCTGCTTAAGTGGGCGTCACGTAACTGGTGTGTGTGAGAAATTGAGAGACAGAGTCAATCCCGGTACACCGCCGGAGGCATTCATATAGAGTCATATCTTGTTCTAGTATCGAGTTGTAATCTTTGAGTTGTAAATAAATAGAAGTCTGATGATCATCATCAATAGAGCATCGTCCCAAAAAAAAGAGAGAGAAAGGCAAAAAAAGAAAAAAAGAAAGGCCAAAAAAAGAAAGGCCAAATAAAAAAGGGACAATGCTACTATCCTTTTTTTCCACACTTGTGCTTCAAAGTAGCACCATGATCCTTATGATAGAGAGTCTCTTGTTTTGTCACTTTCATATACTAGTGGGAATTTTTCATTATAGAACTTGGCTTGTATATTCCAACAATGGGCCTCCTCAAGTGCCCTAGGTCTTCATGAGCAAGCAAGTTGGATGCACACCCACTTAGTTTCTTTTGTTGAGCTTCCATACATTTATACCTCTAGTGCATCTGTTGCATGGCAATCCCCACTCCTTGCATTAACATCAATTGATGGGCATCTCCATAGCTCATTGATTAGCCTCGTTGATGTGAGACTTTCTCCTTTTTGTATTCTCCACATAATCCCCATCTTCATATTCTATTCCACCCATAGTGCTATGTCCATGGCTCGCGCTCATATATTGCATGAAAGTTTATAGGTTTGAGATTACTAAAGTATGAAACAATTGCTTGGCTTGTCATCGAGGTTGTGCATGATGAGAGCATTCTTGTGTGACAAAAATGGAGCATGACTAAACTATATGATTTTGTAGGGATGAACTTTCTTTGACCATGTTATTTTTAAAAGACATGATTGCTTAGTTAGTATGCTTGAAGTATTATTGTTTCTATGTCCATATTAAACTTTTGTCTTGAACCTTATGGATCTGAACATTTATGCCAAAATAAAGAAGAATTACTTAGATAAATATGTTAGGTAGCATTCCACATCAAAAATTCTGTTTTTATCATTTACCTACTCGAGGACGAGCAGGAATTAAGCTTGGGGATGCTGATACGCCTCCAATGTATCTATAATTTTTGATTGTTCCATGCTATTACATTATCAACCTTGGATGTTTTATATGCATTTATATGCTATTTTATATGATTTTTGGGAATAACCTATTAACCTAGAGCCCAGTGCCTGTTTCTGTTTTTTCCTTGTTTTAGAGTATCGCAGAAAAGGAAAATCAAACGGAGTCCAATTGACCTGAAACTTCACGGAACTTATTTTTGGAAGGAAAGCAACCCAGGAGACTTAGAGTCCACATAAGGGAAGCAACGAGGAAGCCACAAGAAGGGGGCGCGCCCACCCCCTGGGCGCGCCCTCCACCCTCGTGGGCCCCTCGTGGCTCCCCTGATGTACTTCTTCTGCCTATATATCTCCATATACACTAAAATGATCTGGGAGCACAATAGATCAGGAGTTCCGCCGCCAGAAACCTCCGTAGCCACCGAAAGCCAATCTATACCCATTCTGGCACCCTGCCGGAGGGGGAATCCCTCTTCGGTGGCCATCTTCATCATCCCGGTGCTCTCCATGACGAGGAGGGAGTAGTTCTCCCTCGGGGTTGAGGGTATGTACTAGTAGCTATGTGTTTGATCTCTCTCTCTCGTGTTCTTGAGGTGGTACGATCTTGATGTATCACGAGCTTTGCTATTATAGTTGGATCTTATGATGTTTTCTCCCCCCTCTACTCTCTTGTAATGGATTGAGTTTTCCCTTTGAAGTTATCTTATCGGATTGAGTCTTTAAAGATTTGAGACCACTTGATGTATGTCTTGCCATGCGTATCTATGGTGACAATGGGATATCACGTGATTCACTTGATGTATGTTTTGGTGATCAACTTGCGGGTTCCGCCCATGAACCTATGCATAGGGGTTGGCACACGTTTTCGTCGTGATTCTCCGGTAGAAACTTTGGGGCACTCTTTGAGGTTCTATGTGTTGGTTGAATAGATGAATCTGGGATTGTGTGATGCATATCGTATAATCATACCCACGAATACTTGAGGTGACATTGGAGTATCTAGGTGACATTAGGGTTTTGGTTGATTTGTGTCTTAAGGTGTTATTCTAGTATGAACTCTAGGTCTGTTTGTGACACTTATAGGAATAGCCCAACGGATTGATTGGAAAGAACAACTTTCAGGTGGTTTCGTACCCTACCATAATCTCTTCGTTCGTTCTCCGCTATTAGTGACTTTGGAGTGACTCTTTGTTGCATGTTGAGGGATAGTTATGTGATCCAATTATGTTATTGTTGTTGAGGGAACTTGCACTAATGAAAGTATGAACCCTAGGCCTTTTTTCAATGCATTGCAATACCGTTTGTGCTCACTTTTATCATTAGTTACCTTGCTGTTTTTATATTTTCAGATTACGAAAACCTTTATCTACCATCCATATACCACTTGTATCACCATCTCTTCGCCGAACTAGTGCACCTATACAATTTACCATTGTATTGGGTGTGTTGGGGACACAAGAGACTCGTTGTTATTTGGTTGCAGGGTTGCTTGAGAGAGACCATCTTCATTCTACGCCTCCCACGGATTGATAAAGCTTAGGTCATCCACTTGAGGGAAATATGCTACTGTCCTACAAACCTCTGCACTTGGAGGCCCAACAACGTCTACAAGAAGAAGGTTGTGTAGTGGACATCAATAGCATACGCGGTATTCATGGCATCCCGGAAATTACGACACTACTTTCAAGAGTGTTCAATTACGGTGGCCTCAGAAGTACCACTCAACGACATAATAAACAACCGCGATGCCACGGGCTGGATTGCCAAATGGGCTATGGAGCTCCTCCCGTTCGACATAACATATAGACCACGGCGAGCCATTAAGTCGCAAGTACTGGCCGATTTCGTCGCCGAGTGGACAGAAGTCAAACTCCCTAAAGAGTACGGCGCGTACTCCAATTGGATCATGCACTTTGACGGCTCTAAAATCCTGGCTGGTCTGGGGGCTGGCATCGTCCTGATGTCCCCCACCGGAGATACATTCCAATACGTACTACAAATACTATACACAGACTCCAACAACGCAGCCGAATATGAGGGCCTATTACATGGTCTCCGGATGGCAGTTTCCATAGGCATTCAACGCCTGGAGGTGCGTGGGGACTCGAACCTCGCAATATCTCAAATAAATGGAGACTTCGATGCCAAGGATCCAAAAATGGCGGCATATCACAACGCCGTCCTGGCTCGGTTCGAGGGGCTTGAATTCCACCATGTGGCTCGGGAAAACAATCAGACGGCGGATATCCTCGCCCGTATTGGTGCTAAGCCTGGCCCTATCCCACCTAACATCTTCTTGGAAAGGCTATTTAAGCCATCCGTGGTATGGGAAGGGGAGATCGGTAACAATAGTCTGGACCCGGCCACAACACTAGATATCGAACACTCTGACACAATCGGAGGCTCTGCCATCGAAATAACACCTTCAGCCCACGTGATAATGGCCGTCATCGCCCCGTGGACAGAACCATTCCTGGCCTACCTAACCAGGCAGGAACTACCCGAGGACCAACATGAGGCACGCTGCATAGTGCAGCGATCTAAAGCCTACAAGGTCCATGAGGGAGAGCTTTATAAGAAAAGCACTACTGGAGTCCTTCAAAGGTGCATCTCCGAAGAGGAAGGGCGGAAGCTTTTGGCAGAAATCCATGCTGGACTCGGCGGCCACCACACCGCAGCCCGGGCCCTTGTAAGCAAGGCCTTCCGTACAGGTTTCTATTGGCTGACGGCCCGAGCAGATGCACAAGATCTGGTCCAACGTTGCGTCGGTTGCCAGCTTTTTGCAAAAGAAAGCCATATGCCGCCTACCGCTCTCCAAACAATCCCCATTGCTTGGCCCTTTGCGTTCTGGGGGCTTGATATGGTCGGACCCCTCAAAGGGGGGACCCATAAGAAAAAAATACTTACTGGTCATGGTGGATAAATTCACCAAATGGATAGAAGCCAAACCCGTTAAAACGGCTGAATCCGGACCGGTGATAGACTTCATATCTGGGGTTGTACACCGTTATGGCATCCCCCACAGCATCATCACTGACAACGGCACGAACTTTATAGCCGACGAGGTAAAACTTTGGTGCAGCAACATGGACATCAAGCTCGATTATGCTTCTGTCTATCACCCGCAAACTAATGGTCAAGTCGAGCGAGCAAATGGTCTTATCATGAGCGGCATCAAACCCAGATTAGTGTGGTCCTTAAAGGAATCAAACATGCACTGGGTAGAGGAGCTCGACTCCGTACTATGGGGGCTGCGGACCACGCCGAATCGCACTACCGGATACACACTGTTTTTTATGGTGTACGGCGCAGAGGCGGTTCTGCCTTGCGACATAATTCATGACTCGCCTCGAGTGCGCATGTATGAAGAAAAAGAGGCCGAGCTCGATCGGCAGGACAGTTTGGATGCCCTGGAGGAGGAGCGCGACATGGAAAAAGCCCGTTCCGCATTCTATTAGCAACAGGCTCGAAGGTATCAAAGCAAAGAAGTACGGAACAAAACATATAACGTTGGCGAACTAGTTCTACGCCTGCCGGAGAAGAAAAAGAACAAGCTCAAGCCCAAATGGGAAGGTCCCTTCATTATTGACTAGGTTCTGACCAGTGGAGCGTACGGTCTGCGGGATGCATCGGACAATTGACTTGAGCCAAACCCATGGAACGCAACCAGACTCTGAAGATTCTACGCCTAGTGCCGGACTCTATGTTCGTCTCCTTACCCCCGTCAATTTGTTGCATATCCGTTATCTGTCTTTTCTCTCTTTCTCTCTTCTTTTTTCTTCTCCTCAAGGCCTTAAAAGGCTAACTTGTGTCTTGACTACACAATCTTGACGCGCTAACCGTGCTCATTATACCTGGGGGCTTCTTATACAGAAGCTTAATATAACTATTTTCTGGGCTTTATGCCCCGCACATGTGTTATTCTTCCACATGTAACTTTTTTCGCCATTATATGCATCGATATGACTTAAGTTTTGGACAAGCTGGGTTGCCTGGCTCTTGTATTTATGCCCTACGTTCCCATTAATTCGGCTAGGGCATAAGGGGAGCACCTCTGTGATTGTTACTGCCGGGTCAGTCGGATGTGTACCTTAGACTGGGTGAAGCCGAAAGCTAGCATTCTTAAGGGAATATTCGGTCGGTGAACAAAAGATGACTTTTGTTTATTTTTGATACATTCCCCCAGATTTTTGTAGCCTGCGTCTCTTTTCGCAGTTCGGACATGCACATTAGGGCATGCGTACCCAGGGAAAGGAACCCTTAATGGAACTATTCTCCCTGGAAGATGTTTCTTACTATCCATGTAATATAACATAGTTAGTTGGGTACTTGTCTGTTCAATTACTTATGAACCTTGCGCCTGGTTTCCACGCATACCCCGGTTTTTACATAACCGAGCGGGTATTCGGATACACTCCGGACTATCGGGTCCAGAGGTCGAAGCGAAAATGTCCGCCATGACAAATGATTTACAATTCGGCTAGGGACATTATATATGTCACTTAAAATACACAGTCACTAAGAATGACTAAATTCTTATTCTATACCATCCAACAGGCTATCTAGCATACAATCCTGTTGGGAATACTTTGCGGCTAATTCTACATGGTCATACAAAACTGACGGGGATCTCTTTCCCATCGGGCCCCACAGGTCCGACCTTGGCCATGTGGTTTGGGTCAGCTTTGGTATATCGCGTCTTCACCATGGCCCAGGCTTCCCTTGCACCTTGTCGGCAGGCTGATATCTTCCATAATCGGAAGCACCACCACGCTCCCTTGAGCTTCTCTATAAGCTCCCCCATGCCTCCTGGTAGGGAGGCGGATGGCCACAAGGCTTGGGCAATACCCTGCATCACCTGCCGAACTTGTTCGTGCAGTTGTGAGAGCTCTGGTAGAAGATCACCCGCAGACCCGGGCATCTCCTCCGCAGGACGACCCGTCAGCACACCTGCAGACATAACTCTGTTAGCCGGCTTATTCGCCGAACTCTTTCAAAAGTTCGTTCAAGCACTTACTGAAAATGCCGCGTTGAAGCCGCTTATTCTCCTTCACGGAGTCCGCAAGCTGGGCTCGGACATCTTTCAGCTCCATGCTCAGCTGGATATTGGCGTCTTGGAGATCATTTTTCTCCTGCCTCACCCGCGTAAGCACGCGCTCGCCAGCATTTAGCTGTCGATTAGCACGTTGCGCATTCCCCGACACGGCTTCCGGATTTCTCCGGAGTCATTTGCAACATCTATTGTTAGATTTGCATGCATGCCACATACTATCTGGTACCTGTCATTCTTTGCAATGGAAACAAGTGTTACCAGAGGGGGCCTTCTCGGACTCTTTGCACTCTTCCAGCTCTTGAGACAATTGGGTATTCTTCTCTGTAAGAACCTGCACAAATAATGATCCTTAAATCAGTTGTGTCAACTATTTCAAGTCTCAGGGGCTACTGATATATATAACCGTCAGATTTTCTTACCCGTATATCCTTTACATACTGGTCCGTGGCTCTGGCAAGACCGTTTTGAGCAGCACGGATGTCGGATCTCGGGTTCCGGCAGACCCTTAACGTTCGAACACTGGGGTGCGCGCGGAAATCACGTCCTCAACCTCCCCGCCTCGCAAAGATCTAAACTACTAAGGGAATCACACAAGAGACACAAGGTTTATACTGGTTTGGGCCACCATTGTGGTGTAATACCCTACTCCAGTGTGTGGTGGATGGATTGCCTCTTGGGGCTGGTGATGATGAACACTACAAGGAAGAACCGCCTCGCGAGGGTCAGTTCTTGGCTGGGGCGGTGAACTGGGGAGTTCAGTTGCCCTTCTCTCTCTCTCTTTCTCTCTCTGATTTCGATCCCCCTTAACCTACAAGCCGAACCCCTTGCTATGTGGGCGGCTGGTACTACTTATAGGGGCCCTGGTCCTCTTCCCAAATATTGAGTGGGAAGGGAGCCAACAATGGCGGGCTAATTTGAAGGGGGACAGCAAGTACTCTTATCCTGACTAAAGGTGGTCTTTGCCTGCGAAAGACTCTGCGGTGACGCCGTGCTGGGCTCCATGGTGACCTCCGTATCGTAGTCCGCTTGGTCCTGGTCTTGTTGCACCAAAACGGCAACCTTTGCCTGATGCCTCGGTACTCCGCGGCTGCGCTTGCCCCCTTTGCACCAAAGAGGAAAGAAGAACGCTGCGCGCGCTGGCGCCCGCCTGGCGCCCTCGATCGTCACGGCTTGCGTCACGGGCACCTCGCGAGGTACCCCGCCTTGATATCTCCGTCTCCTCGCGAGCCAGCCTGAGGAAATTGCGCCTGAGGATGCGCCGTGTCATCCGCCTCGCGTGGCTTGGCCCCTCGCGAGGGTCTTGAGTCTTGTGCTTGATGAAGATGGGCCATGTTGGGCCCCCACTCGAGCCACGCCGCAGGCCACGGGCAGGCAAGTCTGGGGACCCCCGTTCCCAGAACGCCGACAGTAGCCCCTGGGCCCAAGGTGCGCACAGACCTGGCCGTGCCGAGAGGCAAAAGGGCAAGGGCGAAGCGCCGCGGGCCCTAACAGACTGTGGCCTTGGGCGCCGCGTGGCGGTTGACTGGATGTGGGCGACTCCACTTCCCCACGACGCCTTGGTGTCCGCGCGAGGTGGACAAGTCCTGCATGCAAATCGTGTCATGATTATCTGTGATCGTGGAGGCCGGTGGTTGGCCTTCGCCGGCTATAAGTACGACACCGCGCGTGCCCTTCCGATCCATCTCTTCTTGCCCTCTCATCCGCCTCAGTTCTCGCTCCGTCTTGGTGTGATGGCTCCATCGAGGAGGTACTCGGCTGCAGAGAAGGGGAAGGGCCTCCAGGTTGGTTCTACCTCTCCCCCGCCCAAGCGCGGTCGTGGGCGCGCTCAGAAGCATCGGTGGCCTTCCCAGCCGCGTTCGGTGGCCACGGGGGCGGCTCCCAGCGCGGCGGCGGACGGGCCGCTGCAGCCGAAGGACACGCCTGGGTCGCGCATTCTCCCAGGCCACGCTTTCGCACGGTGCAGGCGCTGCCAGAGTTCGTCGTCTGGTCGGCGGAGTCGACTCGCGCCCGGCTCCCGCTCCCTCGCTTCCTCCTTAGTGAGCTCCCGGCCGGCGCTCCTGGTGGGCTCTGGCTCCAGGCGGAGGGCTGCTGCAGCAGGTCCTCGTGGGTCGTGCTGGAGGTCTCCGCCGGCGGGGGCTTGGCCTTTACTCGTGGCTGGCAGGCGTTCGCCCGCGCTCGTGGCCTGGAGCGTCGGTGCACTCTGCACTTCAGGTTCGACGGCGACGCCACCCTCTATGTGAGGGTGTTTGGGGAAGATGGTCACCGCGCGGGGTGCTGCCCTGAGGACGACGACCGCGTTCGCGGGCCCTGCTCCGATGGCGGTGGAGGAGATAGCACCCGCGCGGATGGCGGCGTCCGCGACTCCCCAAGCTTCGTCAGCTCTTCCTCAAGAGACTCCTCCAGCGGCGGCAGCAGTCCTCCCCCGCGCCGTCGAGCTTGCTTGGGAGGTGGCGGTTCGTCCGCCCGCCGTCGTGCCCCGGTGAAGCGCGAGAGGGAGTCCGCCTGAGGCCCTGAGGCAGCCCGCGTCACCTCCGCGGGCCAATGTGAGGGGGGCTGCGCCGGGCTCGTCTTTTTCCTTTCTCTTTTGTTCCCTGCGTAAGACAGAACAGCTGCATGGAGCCCCCTTGGGGCGTGTTGGAAAACATTGCCATTTTAGCATTTTACCTTGACCTCATTTTTTGCACCTCTTGATTTCTCGCCTGTGCGTAGATAGTTTCCGACCCCTGCCGGGGGGTGGGGCGACCGACCCAGGCCCTGTGTGCGCGTCGCGGTTCCCGGGGGGCACGGACTAGAAGGGATGCTCCTGTAATGTGCCAGGGTCGTGAAAACCTTCCTGCGGCTAGGGCAGAAACCCTCGCGAGGACGTCCAAGCACCATCCCTCGCGAGGTAGTTTACGAGAGAAACCAAAGCGAGGAGCGAAAATCGACGAACCACAAATCAGCAACAGCGACAACTTCAATAAGACTCATATGCAAACAAACACGTCAACTGCAGAAAGCAAATGAAAAAGCCGCGTCCGGCACCTAATCTAGTCTTCGACGTCTTCTCACCAGCGCGGAGCTAAGTGCTGCCAGTGGGCGTGGGAGGGAGCCCCAGGGCCTGAGGCCGGCGCTCCTGAGACTCCGGGGCATGTACAGCCCCACTCATTATTACGTGAGAGTGTCACGGGGCGGCGAGCTTCACAGGCATTGGCCTTGCTTCACAGGCTTCGGGCCTTTTTCCAAAGAGATGGTCTTCACAGGCACTCGCCTTGCTTCACAGGCTCTGGGCCTTTCAAAAAAGAGATGATCTTCACAGGCACTTGCCTTGCTTCACAGGCTCTGGGCCTTTTTCCAAAGAGATGGTCTTCACAGGCACTCGCCTTGCTTCACAGGCTCTGGGCCTTTTCCAAAGAGATGGTATTCACAGGCACTCGCCTTGCTTCACAGGCTCTGGGCCTTTCAAAAAAGAGATGATCTTCACAGGCACTCGCCTTGCTTCACAGGCTCTAGGCCTTTTTCCAAAGAGATGGTCTTCACAGGCTCTGGGCCTTTTTCCAAGGAGATGGTCTTCACAGGCACTCGCCTTGCTTCACAGGCTCTGGGCCTTTTTAGGGGTAGAACCTCCGGAGGTGCTGGATGTTCCACGCGTTCTGGACCGGCACTCCCTCCTGAGTCTCCAAGCACGCGGAGCCGGGTCTGGAAACATGAACAACCTTGAACGGGCCTTCCCACATGGGAGAGAGCTTGTGCAATCCCTCCCTGGAGAGGACCCGCCTGAGCATGAGGTCTCCTACCTCAAGGGTCCTGGGGCGGATGTTGCGGTAGTGATATCACCGCAGCGCCTGCTGATACCTCGCCGCTCGCAGCGCGGCCTCCCGGTGACGTTCCTCCCCCATCACGAGGTCCATCCCCCACATGGCGTCCTGCTGCGCCTCGTCGAACGCCAGGACCCGCGCAGAGCGACGTCTAACCTCGTGAGGGAGGACTGCTTCCGCTCCATAGACCAGGAAGAATGGGGTCTCCCAGTTGGTTTGGTCGCGGTGGTGCGGATGGACCACAGCACGGACTGCAGCTCGTCGTACCAACCTTGGCCGCAGGCCTCTAGCTTCTTCTTGAACGTCCTGGTCTTGAGGCCCCTCAGGACCTCCGCGTTGGCTCGCTCGGCCTGGCCGTTGCTTCGGGGGTGCGCTACTGAAGCGTAGCATATCTGCGTTCCAAGGTTAGCACAGTATGTTTTGAAGAGGTTACTGGTGAACTGCGAACCGTTGTCTGTGATGATGCGGTTCGGCACCCCGAACCGGCTCACGATGCCCCTGATGAACTTGACCGCGGAGCCCGCGGGGATTGTGCGAACGGCCTCCACTTCAGCCCACTTGGTGAACTTGTCCACGGCGACGTAGAGGTAGCGGTAGCCCCCTGGCGCCCGAGGAAACGGGCCCAGGATGTCCAGCCCCCGGACTGCGAATGGCCACGAAAGGGGTATAGTCTGCAAGCCTCCCGCTGGCTGATGGATTTGTTTGGCGTGGAACTGGCAGGCCTCACAAGCTTTCACCAGTTCGATGGCGTCATTGAGCGTGGTGGGCCAATAAAACCCACTGCGAAACGCCTTGCTGACGAGGGTCCGTGATGATGAATGATGTCCACAGTCTCCGCCGTGTATGTCCTCCAGCAGTTCCTTTCCTTGCTCCCTGGAGATGCAGCGCAAGGATACATCGTTTGGTCGCTTCCGGTAGAGCTCTCCATCCTTGATGCAGTACGCCGTGGCCTGCCGTGCCACACGCTCCGCTTCCTCCTCCTTCTCCGGCAAGGTCCCTTATGTTAAGTAACTCCGGAGCTCCGTGATCCAGCACCCCTCCCGAGGTTCCATCGTCAGGAGCAGGCGTGCTCCTGAGGCCGGGCCACAGACCGGGGCTCCTGAGGCAGGGGGCTGAGGGAGCTCCTCCCGAGGCTGAGCCGTGTTTGACAATGACGGCAAGGCTGAGGGCTTGAAGAGCCGCTCCTCGAAGACACCAGGGTCCTGAGGTAACCGCCAGGACGCCCGTTTGGCGATGTCGTCGACCTCCTGATTGGTGCCACGGGGCACATGCTGCAACTCCAACCCCCAAAACTGCTTCTCCATCCGGCGGACCTCCGCAAGGTAGGCTTCCATGTGTTCATCTTTTGGCTCGTACACCTTGTTGGAGAAATTAACAAGGAGCTGCAAATCGCCCTTAATGGTGAGGCGTTTCACCCCCAGGGCTGTCGCGGCCTTCAAGCCCGCTATCAAACCTTCATACTCCGCTATGTTGTTGGAGACCTTTTCACCTTGCTGGAAACAGAGCTGTACGGTGTAGTAGAGCTTGTCCTGAGTGGGCGATATAAGCACCGCCCCAGCCCAGGCACCATGTCTGGAGAACGCCCCGTCGAAGTGCATGACCCAGCCTTCTGGCGCCTCGCTCCCCGGGGAGAGGGACTGATCTTCGTCAGCCTTGAGGCCTGGTGCCTCCGTCCATTCTGCCACAAAATCCGCCAACGTTGCTCCTTTGATGACCCTGGTTGTGCTGAACTCGAGCTGAAACGCCTGCAGCTCTATGTTCCACTCAGCGACCCTTCCGGCTGAGTTAGGGCTCCTGAGCACTCTCTCCAGGGGGTATGACGAGACGACTTTGATGGGATGAGCCTGGAAGTAGTGACGCAGCTTGCACGAGGATACCAGTAGCACGAGGAGGAGCTTCTGAGGCATTGGGTACCGTGCCCTCGCGTCTCGTAGCACCATGCTAACAAAGTAAACTGGGTGCTCGACAAGGCTGGGAGCATCTATGGTTGCCGCGCCCTCGGGAGGTAAGGGCGCCTCACGGGGAGTCGTGGTTTCGGGAGGTGGACCATCTGGTCGGGCGGCCTCCCCTGCCCCCGGTGCATTCCTCGGCAGCTAACCCTCCTTAGCTGTGGTTGCGGTTTCTGCAGGCTTTCCTTGTTCCTGTTTTGTCCTGCCTCGGGCTGCCGCTGCGGCCTTGACTTGGCGCTCCTCCCTAACCTCCACCAGGGCTGCGCTGGCGGAGTAGGGTGTGGCGGCAAGGTACAGCAGCAGGGGCTCCTGAGGGCGCGGAGCCACCATGACTGGGGGACTGGTCAGGTACCTCTTGAGATCTTAAAATGCCTTATCTGCCTCTTCAGTCCATTCGAAGGGCCCCTTTCTCTTCATCAGCTGGAAGAAAGGCAGCGCTCACTCCCCCAGTTTGGAGATGAAGCGCCCTAGCACGGTCACGCGCCAGTGAGCTTCTGCATTTCTCTAAGGGTCTTTGGTGGACTCATGTCTTCGACCGCCTTGACCTTCTCGGGGTTGGCCTCGATGCCGCGATAGGACACGAGGAATCCCAAGAGCTTGCTCGAGGGGACGCCAAACACACATTTCTCCGGGTTGAGCCGCAGGTTTACTGCGTCGAGGCTCGTGAAGGTCTCCTCCAGGTCTTGTATTAGGGTCTTGGCCTCCCGAGATTTTACTACAATGTCATCAACGTAGGCTTCGACATTCTTTCCGAGCTGCTGGCCCAAGGTGATGTGCATCAGTCGCTGAAAGGTGGCCCCTGCGTTACGCAGTCCGAACGGCATGCATGTATAGCAGTATACCCCGCATGGGGTCAAGAAGGTGGTCTTCTCAACGTCTTCCACTGCCATCTTGATCTGGTGATACCCGGAGAAGGCGTCCAAGAAGCATAGCAGGTCGCACTCCGCAGTGGAATCGACGATCTGGTCGATGCGGGGGAGCGGGAACGGATCTTGCGGGCATGCCTTGTTGAGGTTGGTGAAGTCGACACACATGCGTTCTTTCCCCCCTTCTTGGGCACAATGATAGGGTTGGCCAACCAATCCGGGTATCGGACCTCGCGAATGACCCCGGCGGCCTCTAGTTTGCGGGTCTCTTGGGCGATGAAAGCCTGCTTCTCCGTGGACTGCCGCCTGGCCTTCTACTTCACGGGGCGCACATTTGGGCACACGTTGAGGTGATGCTCGATGACACTTCTGGGGATCCCCGCCAGCTGATCTGGCTCCCAAGCAAATACCTTCTTATTCGAGCGCATGAACTTGACCAAGGCCTCCTCCTGCTCAGGCTCAAGGTTGGCGCCTATGGTGAAAGTGGCACTGGAGGACCCGTCCTCATCGACGGGTATCTGCTTGGTCTCTGCCTTGTCCTGGGTGAATAACTGCTTCTTCTTGGTGGGCGCAGCCCCCTTGGGCTCAGGGGCCTCCGCGCTGGCGGGCTGTGCCGACGCCGCTGTCTTGAAGGCGAGCTCGAGTACTCGCAGGGCGTCCCCGGTGTCCCCGCGCATGGTGAGGGTACCATTGTTCCCGGGCATATTCATGAGGTTGTACGCCGGGTGCGTGGCGGCCATGAACTGGGCCAGTGCCGGGTAGCCGAGGATGGCGTTGTAAGGAAGGCGGATGGGGCGATGTCAAAGTCCACTGTCTCCGTGTGGAAGTTGTCATAGGTGCCGAAGGTCACCGGGAGCCGGATCTATCCCAGGGAGTCGGATGATCCGCCCCCGACGCCCGAGAAGGATCGGCTGGGTCGCAGCCGCTCCTGGGGGATGCAGAAGAGGTCAAAAGTCTCGACCGAAAGCACGCTGAGGCCCGTGCCGCCGTCGATGAGGGTTCGGGTGACGGCCACCTGGCAGATGGTGGGGGTGCACAACAAGGGGAGCGCGCCTGAGCTGACCGGGTTGGTGGGGTCGTCCTCCAAGCTGAAGGTCAGATCGACCCCGCTCGCCGCCCGGTCCGGGGGAGCCCCCTGCCATGCGGCAGCGGTGCTAACCCGGCGGGCGAAAGGCTTGACATGGTGACTTGTGGGCGGCGCCTGCGAGCCGCCCAGGAGGGCCGCAACGACCGAAGGCGTCGGTGTCGCGGCGCAGTTACCCTGCCGCGTAGGTGGATGCTGGGGTGGTGCTTGCAGCTCGTTTCCCGCCGTGCCGGTGGCGGTGTTGACGGTGGGCGGCTGGGGACGACGAGAGCGCCCACCGGCGAGGGCCGCCAGGGCAGCGCGAGCCCGTCTGGCGCCGCGCATGGTTGCGGCGGCCGGAGGAGGGCGGAGCGGTGGAAGACGGATCCAGGCGCACTCCTACCTGGCACGCCAAATGTCGGATCTCGAGTTCCGACAGACCCTTAAGGTTTGGACACTGGGGTGCGCGCGGAAATCACGTCCTCAACCTCCCCGCCTCGCAAAGATCTAAACTACTAAGGGAATCACACAAGAGACACAAGGTTTATACTGGTTTGGGCCACCATTGTGGTGTAATACCCTACTCCAGTGTGTGGTGGATGGATTGCCTCTTGGGGCTGGTGATGATGAACACTACAAGGAAGAACCGCCTCGCGAGGGTCAGTTCTTGGCTGGGGCGGTGAACTGGGGAGTTCAGTCGCCCTTCTCTCTCTCTCTTTCTCTCTCTGATTTCGATCCCCCTTAACCTGCAAGCCGAACCCCTTGCTATGTGGGCGGCTGGTCCTATTTATAGGGGCCCTGGTCCTCTTCCCAAATATTGAGCGGGAAGGGAGCCAACAATGGCGGGCTAATTTGAAGGGGGACAGCAAGTACTCTTATCCTGACTAAAGGTGGTCTTTGCCTGCGAAAGACTCTGCGGTGACGCCGTGCTGGGCTCCATGGTGACCTCCGTCTCATAGTCCGCTTGGTCCTGGTCTTGTTGCACCAAAATGGAAACCTTTGCCTGATGCCTCGGTACTCCGCGGCTGCGCTTGCCCCCTTTGCACCAAAGAGGAAAGAAGGACGCTGCGCGCGCTGGCGCCCGCCTGGCGCCCTCGATCGTCATGGCTTGCGTCACGGGCACCTCGCGAGGTACCCCGCCTTGATATCTCCGTCTCCTCGCGAGCCAGCCTGAGGAGGCTGCGCCTGAGGATGCGCCATGGCGTCCGCCTCGCAAGGCTTGGCCCCTCACGAGGGTCTTGAGTCTTGTGCTTGATGAAGATGGGCCATGTTGGGCCCCCACTCGAGCCACGCCGCAGGCCGCAGGCAGGCAAATCTAGGGACCCACGTTCCCAGAACGCCGACAACAGATGTACGCGTCTCCTGAGTTGAAGGCATCGAACGCCTCTTGGGAGAAACAAGCGTCACGGAGTACGGCCCAGCGACGCATGTGATTCATGGCGCTCTCCACTTCGGAATTTGTAGCAGATAGCCTATCCGCATCCTCTGTAGGAGGAGCATTCGGCGTTCGCCCCATGTTAGCTTCCGCCTATATGTCCGGCCCTGGAGCCCGACTGGTGGAGGCGTGATCGGCAACCTCTCCGGATATAGTCCGGCGAGCGTTTTTCCTACTAGGAAACATGGCGTCATTATATTTTAAGAAAGACAACAACCACTGAGCGAGGTTCTGTATCATACCTTTGCACCGGCGTCTCAGTCCTGACTGCCTTCCTTTTTAGCCTACCCGGCTTCGGTGTCCCTTGTTGGCGAGTCTCTGCGGGTTCGGCATGGCATCCCGAGGGCCTTCCCTGTAGGACACCACATGTGTACGGTAGGTGAAGTGCATAAAAGGGGATCCTTCTCGGAAGTTGGGACTCCGGTTTTTCTTACATGTGATGCAGGGAGTAGCCCAGGATAGTCGTCTATGATGGCCACCATGGCATCATCGCAGCTCAATTGATAGAATGTCCTATCGATGAGCTCCACAAATATGTCCGGATCATCTTCGAGTCCAGGATCGAGGGCCCGGTCAGGGTCCTCCGGTTGTGGAGGTGGGCTGTTGACCTCCCTTACAGCTTTTCGCAGTTCCTGCCATGAAACGGCAAGGTGAGTATTTATGACGAAGAATGCGGGAAGGTTGGGAGTAAAAAGTGACAGCTCACCCAGCTTGGAGGGTTGTACATGGAGAATCCATCCCGTGGCTTAATACGGATGAACTCCTCTTCCTCTCCCTTGTACAAATCGGACAGAATTTTTGCTAGAGTAGCAACTCCCATAGCGGGTGGCATCATCTTCCCCGTTAAAGTGCCACATGGGGTGCCCTCGATATTGAAGTGGCTGCACCCCCCCCCCCCGCATTATACATATAGACATAACCTCGATTATTGTCAGTCCTGATTGAGCCAACACTTTTATCCAGCCCATCAAGTAAATGACTTCTCCATTATCCTCCTCCTGAGGGCTCCGTGGGCGCCAGCTTCGGCGTTTCTTCAAAGGGGCATTGTCGAACTCGGGAAGACCCATCCGAATAGGATCTGGAAGGGGGACGTCCTCCATGTAAAACCACTCTGAAGGCCAGTCTTCGGACGTCTTCTCCAGGGTACCGGACAGGTATCCGGTCCCGGCGATGCGCCATATTTCGGCTCCGCCCACTTGATATATTGACCCCTACTGTGTATGAGGCACAAGGCAGAATAGCCTCTTCCACAGCTCGAAATGAGCTTCTTAGCCCAGAAACAGCTCACAAAGGGCAACATAACCAGCGATGTGTAATATGGAAGCGGGGGTGAAATTATGCTACTGGAGGCCATAAAACTCCAGGAGCCCAAGGAGGAACGGATGGATTGGAAATCCAAGTCCCCTTAGTAAATAAGGGACAAGGCATACCCACTCCCCCTTACAGGGATTGGGGAAGCTCTCCGCTTGCTCCCCGCCATTATAGGTGGCGAGCCCGGCTCGAACGGGGACCATATACGCTAGAGGGAGAAATCCTTGGGTCTGTAACTCTACTAATTGGCTATGCATGACGGAACACTTCTCCCAATCACCGAGCTTAGGGCTACGGGAGTGAGAGGAGGAGCTGCGATGGCCGGCCATGTTGGAATGGATTTTTCCGAGCGCGCTCCGATGGATACTCGCCGTGGGAGGATGGTGTGGTCTGGACCTAAGAATCCCCGTCTCTTTAATAGACAGTTTACTTACATGGCTAGGGTAGCAAGTGTATAAATGCCCTGGCTCCTCGCATTCACTCGACACATGGAAGATTGCCCTTATTGGGCGCAGAAGCCAAGATGTGCAACATTTATGGGGAGCCGGACACTACTCAGCAGATATTCAGAATTTGGAGAAGAACCTGCCTTGCAATGCCGAAGACAATCTGCGTGCCAGACTCATCGTCATTGAAGCCTGGTTCGGGGGCTACTGAGGGAGTCCTGGATTAGGGGGTCTCCGGATAGCCGGACTATATTAATATGTAGATCTCCTCCCTTGTAACCAACTCTGTGTAACCCTAGCCCCGTTCGGTGTCTATATAAACCGGAGGGTTTAGTCTGTAGGACAACAATAATCATACCATAGGCTAGCTTCTAGGGTTTAGCCTCTACGATCTTGTGGTAGATCAACTCTTGTAATACTCATATCATCAAGATCAATCAAGAAGGAAGTAGGGTATTACCTCCATCGAGAGGGCCTGAACCTGGGTAAACATTGTGTCCCCCGCCTCCTGTTACCATCCGCCTTAGACACACAGTTCGGGACCCCCTACCCGAGATCCGCCGGTTTTGACACCGACAGGGAGTTTCACCACCACAAAATGGATTTACTTTTACTCAAGAGGGGATTCAAATCTTAGACAAATTGGGTGATATACGAAATAATTTGGTTGAGTTGCAAAAGTCTAACGAACCACTCAAAAAATATTAATGGACATCTCAATCGCATGAATACTTTGATTACTTTGTGTAATAAGCGGTTGGATATTTTAGATATTGAAATGACATCATTTACGTAGAATAATGGGAAGCGTAAAGAGCCCCCCGGGTTTGAGAAAACACCCACGAAGGTAGCAAAGATGAAAGATGACAATACTTGAAACTATGCTTTATGCCTAGCTAGGGGCATAAATCAATAGAGTTTGTTCGGAGGTAACCCAATAGTTATCTTTGAAATTTTTCTTTTTATTTCCGTTCCTCAATAAATATGCAATTATGCTTCAGTAATGATTGTGCCTTTTAGGTTTTAATTAGTGTTTGTGCCAAGTAAAGCCTTTAGGGTGGTTTGGGTGATAGTTGCTTTGATTCTGTGCATTAATAGAAAATTTTACGTCTGATAGAAGAATCTTTAAAAATTACTGGAGCGATGAAAGTTTTTTATTTTTTACACATGATTGATATACAAATTTCCTATGTCATCCTAATTTTTCAGAAGTTCTGGAGTTACAAAAGTATGAGCTTAATTTAGGCTTCTACATACTATTCTGTTTTTGACAGATTCTATTTTCATTGCATTGTGTGCTTATTTTGATGAATCTATGGATTGTATGAGGCGTATAAGACATGGTAAAGTTAGAATACAATAGGTATAGTGCAATAACAAATTATGAATGGGTTTGCAATATTACTTTAAGTAGTGACTTGCCTTCTTGTACTAACGGATCTCACGAATGTTTTGTTAAGTTTTATGTGATTAAAGTTTTCAAGTTTTGGGTGAGATCACGATGGATGAAGGAATAAGGAGTGAAAAGAGCCTAGTCTTGGGGATTCCCATGGCACCCCAAGGTAATATTCAAGGAGTACCAAGCAACTAAGCTTGGGGATGCCCCGGAAGACATCCCCTCTTTCTTCTAATGACCATCAGTAATTTTACTTGGAGCTATATTTTTGTACCTCACATATCATGAGTTTTGCTTGGAGTGTCTTGTATTATATGAGTCTTTGATTGTTTTGCTTTTTATTTTGTCACAATCATCCTTGCTGGACACACCTATTTGAGAGAGCCATAATGATGCTATGATTTTTTAGAATTGCTCTATGTGCTTCACTTAAAAAAATTAGCTATGGAATTGCACCAGTACTTCACTTATATATTTTTGAGCATGGTGGTGGATTAATTTTGAAGAAATACTCTCATGCTTGACTTAGATTAATTTGATAGTTAGTAATTTTTTGAGTAAATATGCCCTCATGCTCCACTTAGATCATTTTGAGAGTTAGAATTTTTTGAAGAAATATCCTCCCATGCTTCACTTATATTATTTTGAGAGCTAAATTTTTTGAAGAAATACTTATGCTCTCGTGATTCACTTAAATTTGTTTGAGAGCTTGTTATTAGCAATGGTGATTTTCTTAGGATATGAATTTAGTCACGAAGTGGTAGATATTAAAGAGGGATAATAAAAACTTTCATGAAGATCATTGGATATTATAAACTTGATTCCTTGCAATAGTTTTGCAATATGGGGGTAGTAATATGTGAGTCATGTTGGTGAGTAATTATGCTTTAGTAAGAATATTGGTGTTAAAGTTTGTGATTCCCTATGCAAGCACGAAAGACAATAGTTATGTAATGAAGTTACATCCTACATGTGGTGCATTATTCAGTGTTAGTTATGTTCAATGCTCGTTTATGATTGTTTTTGTTTTTTTGGTTGGTGGTTTCTCAATATATTTGCTAGCCTTTCCATGTACTAAGTAGGAATACTACTTGTGCATGCAAATCCTTAAACCAAGTTGTGCCAAATGAGTCAACTATACCTACCTATATGTGGTATGTCCATGTTGTTCCAAGTAAATTTGTATGTACCAACTCTAATTTTCAAATTAAATTTCCTTTTTGTGTTCCCATGCCGCTCATGAAGTGGCAGGGGGTGGCCGATATTTTCCATGCTAGGTAGGTTATTCTCAAGATGAGTGCTTATTCACTTGTCATTGCATGAGAGTGTGGTAGGTAATAGATTCATAGTCCCGAAATGGAAAAAATACTATGATAATAAATTCCTTGGAAAGTGTTTGTATGGAAGGTACCCGTGGATACGACTAGCCATGGATTGTTAAAGAATGGTGGAAAGGAAATAGACTTTATTTTATGTTTGGGAACCGCCTATGATTTATCTAGCATGGAAGATATTGGGAATTCTCGGTCATTTTCATTGACAAGAAAAGGATGCCTCTCAAAACAATTTTATCCCTCAATTTAAGTTATGAGCTCTAACACCTCTAAAAATCTCTGCTTTGCTATGAAGGGCCTATCTATTTACTTTTATGCATTTTTTATTTTTTGAGTATCCATCTCCTCTTATAAATCACCAACTAGGGAACACTATTGTCGTACTTGTGCATTGGATGTAGCTAATATTTGAGTCTGTTTCATGAATGGATCAATGATTGAGCATAATGGGCTAGGGCTGGCTTTCTTTAGCATTGATATTTTGAAAGACATGGTTGCTTATTGATATGCTTGAGTATTGATGTCTTCATGTCAAATTTAGAATATTGCTTTGAATCAATTAAATTCCAAATGTCCATGCTACAGAGAAAAAAATATGTGATGAATATGATAGGTATCATTCCACATCAAAAAATCTCTTTTTATTATTTACCTACTCGAGGTCGAGTAGGAATTAATCTTGGGGATGCTTGATATGTCTCCAACGTATAATTTTTTATTGTTCCATGCTATTAAAGTATAAATCTTAGATTTTTATATACATTTACTAGCAACTTTATATCATTTTTGGGACTAACCTATTTACGTAGTGCCCAGTGTCACTTGCTATTTTTTGCTTGTTTTTTTACATTGTAGAATATCAATACCAAATGAAGTCCAATTGCCACGAAACTTTTTGAAGATTTTTTTCCTGGCAATAAGAGACCCTAGAAGCTTCTGGAGCAGACGAGAGAAGGCCTGTGGGGCCCATTAGACACCAGGGCATGGCAGGGGCCTCTGGCGCCCTGATGGGTAGTGGGGCCCACAGGAGGCTTCTTGACCTACCTCTGCCTCTATAAATACTCTAAAATCCCTAAAATCCCAGGGGAGTCGAGGAAATACTTTTTCCGTTGCTGCATGTTCCAGAACCACGAGATCCAATCTAGAGGCCTTTTCTGGCACTCTACCGGAGGGGGCAACAATCACGGAGGGGGTTCTTCATCATCCTTGTTGCCCCTCCGATGATGCGTGAGTAGTTTACCATAGACCTACGGGTCCGTGGTTAGTAGCTAGTGTTCGGGAACAATGCATGGAAACCGAAAAAAATTCTACGCATATGCAATATCTATCCATGGATATGCATAGCAACGAGAGGGGAGAGTGTTGATAACCCACAAGTATCGGGGATTGCAACAGTTCTCGAGGGCAGAGTATTCAACCCAAATTTATTGATTCGACTCAATGGGGAGCCAAAGAATATTCTCAAGTATTAGCAGCCGAGTTGTCAATTCAACCACACCTGAAAGACTTAATATCTGCAGCAAAGTATTTAGTAGCAAAGTAGTATGGAAGTAATGGTAACGGTAACAGAAGTAATAATAGCAGTTTTGTAGCAATTGTGACAGTGGCAAAACGAAATTAACTTAGCAAAGATCAATATGTGAAAAGCTCATAGGCAATGGATCAGTGATGGATAAATATGTCGGATGGCATTCATCATGCAACAGTTATAACCTAGGGTGACATAGAACTAGCTCCAATTCATCAATATAATGTAGGCATGTATGTCGTATATAGTCATACATGCTTATGGAAAAGAACTTGCATGACATCTTTTATCCTACCCTCCCGTGGCAGCGGTTGATAATCAAAACTAAGGGATATTAAGGACTCTTTTTAATAGAGAACCGAAACAAAGCATTAGCACTTAATGAATACATGAACTCCTCAAACTATGGTAATCACCGGAAACAATCCCAATTATTGTCACCTTGGGGTATGCGGATCATAACTCATAATAGGTGTATACAACTTGCAAGATGGGATCAAGAACACAAATATATTCATGAAAACATAATAGGTTCAGATCTAAAATCATGGCACTCCGGCCCTAGTGACAAGCATTAAGCACAGCAAAGTCGTAGCAACATCAATCTCAGAACATAGTGGATACTAGGGATCAAATCCTAACAAAACTAACTCGATTACATGATAAACCTCAGCCAACCCATCACCGTCCAGCAAGCCTACAATGGAATTGCTCGCGCATGGCGGTGAGCATCATAAAATTGCTGATGGAGGAAGGTTGGTGATGATGATGACGATGAATCCCCCTCTCAGGAGCCCTGAACGGACTGCAGATCAGCCCTCCCGATGAAGAACAGGAGGCGGCGGCGGCTTCGTATCGTAAAATGCGATGAATCCTTCTCTCTGATTTCTTTCTCTATAGATGTGAATATGTAACATTGGAATTAGGGTCTGAGGAGGCCCATGGGGCCCGCAAGCCTACAGGGCGTGCCCCCAGGGCTTGTGGCCTCTGGGTGGCCCCCTCTGGTTGATTATTTCGCCAATATTTTTTATATATTCCAAAAATATTCTTCGTAAATTTTCAGGTCAATCCAAGAACTTTTATTTCTACACAAAAATAACACCATGGCAATTCTGCTGAAAACAACATCAGTCTGGGTTAGTTCCATTCAAATCTATGAACTAAGCATATTCACAATAACATTTAGGTCTCACATTTACTCATACCAATGGCATAATCAACTAGCGAGCAATAATAATGAATCTCGGATGACAACACTTTTTCAAAACAATCATGATATAATGTTATCTTGCTAGCCCTTTCTTAGACCACAAAACATAAATGCAGAGCACCGCTCAAGATCGAGGACTGACTAGACATTATAATTCATGGTAAAAGAGATCCAGTCACACTCATACTCAATATCAATTGATAGCAAAGCATATGAATGATACTGGTGCTCTCTAACTGGTGCTTTTTATAAGAGGATGATGACTCAGCAATAAAAGTAAATAGATAGGCCCTTCGCAAAGGGAAGTAGGGATTTGCAGAGGTGCCAAAACTCGAGCTTTTAAAATAGAGATGAATATTTTTTAGCAGTACGCTTTCATTGTCAATATAACAACCAAGAGATATCGGTATCTTCCATGCTAGATAGATTATTGGCGGTTCCGAAACAGAATAGTAAAGTTTTTACTCCCCTCCACCAACAAGCACACTCCACAGCTGATCTGGAACAGCGGGTGTCGGGGTCAAAACCGGCGGATCTCGAGTAGGGGGTCCCGAACTGTGCGTCTAAGGCGGATGGTAACAGGAGGCAGGGGACACGATGTTTACCCAGGTTCGGGCCCTCTTGATGGAGGTAATACCCTACGTCCTGCTTGATTGTTCTTGATGATATGAGTATTACAAGAGTTGATCTACCACGAGATCAAAGAGGCTAAACCCTGGAAGCTAGCCTATGGTATGATTGTCTGTTGTCATATGGACTAAAACCCCTCTGGTTTATATAGACACCGGAGGGGGCTAGGGTTACACAAGGTCAGTTACAAAGGAGGAGATATACATATCCGTATTGCCTAGCTTGCCTTCCACGTCAAGTAGAGTCCCATCCGGACAGGGGACGAAGTCTTCAATCTTGTATCTTCACAGTCCGATAGTCCGGCCAAAGGATACAGTCCGTCTGTCCGGAGACCCCCTAATCCAGGACTCCCTCAGTAGCCCCTGAACCAGGCTTCAATGACGATGAGTCCGGCGCGCAGTATTGTCTTCGACATTGCAAGGCGGGTTCTTCTCCAAATCTTGAATATCTGTAAAGTAGTGCCCGGCTCCCATAAATGTTGGACTTCTTAGCTTCTGTGCCCAATAAGGGCCATCTTCCACGCGTCAAGCGAATGCGAGGAGCCAGGGCGTTTTTACATTCACCCCCTAGCCAGGTAAATAAATGGTCTATTAAAGGGATGGGGATTCTTAGATCCAATCAATACCATCCTCCCATGGAGAGAATCCATCAGAACGCGCTCGGGAAAATCCATTCCAACATGGCCGACCACCGCAGCTCCTCCTCCCGCCCCCGTAGCCCTAAGCCCGGTGATTGGGAGAGGTGTTCCATCCCGCACAGTCGATTAGTAGAGCTGCAGACTCAGGGATTTCTCCCTCCAGTGTATATGGTCCCCGTCCGAGCCGAGCTCGCCACTTATAATGGCGGGGAGCAAGCGGAGAGCTTCCCCAGCCCCTCTAAGGGGGAGCGGGTATGCCTCATCCCTTACTTACTAAGGGGACTCGGATTTCCCATCCATCCATTCCTCCGCGGGCTCCTGGAGTTCTACGGCCTACAAGTGCATAATTTCACCCCGGCTTCCATACTACACATCGCCGGTTATGTTGCCCTTTGTGAGCTATTACTGGGCTGCGAGGCTCATTTTGAGCTGTGGAAGAGGTTATTTTGCCTTGTGCCCCGCACACAGAAGGGGTCACTTTATCAGGCGTCCGGAGCCGAAATATGTCGCATCGCCGAGATCGGATACCTATCCGGCACTCCGAAGAAGACGTCCGAAGACTGGCCTTTGGAGTGGCTTTATAAGGAGGACGTTCCCCTTTCAGACCCTATTCGGCGGGGTCTTCTTGAGTTCAACAATGCTCCTCTGAAGAAACGCCAAAGCTGGCGCCCACGGAACCCCTAGGAGGAAGACAATGGAGAAGTCCTTTACCTGATGAACCGGATTAAAGCACTGGCTCAATCAGGATTGACAATAGTCGAGGTTATGTCAATAAGCATAATGCGGGGAGTGCAGCCACTTCAATATCGAGGGCACCCCTGTGGTGTTTTAACGAGGAAGATGATGCCACCCGCTGCGGGCGTAAGGGACCGGACTCCGCTGCTGCTTTAACAAAAATTCTGTCCGAGTTGTTCAAGGGAGAGGATGAGGAGTTCATCTATATCAAGCCACGGGATGGATTCTCCATGTACAATCCTCCAAGCTGGGTGAGTTGTACCACTTTACTCCCATTCTTCCCGCATTTTTCGTCGTAGGTACTCACCTTGCCATTTTACGGCAGGAACTGCGAAAAGCTGTAAGGGAGGTCAACAGCCCATCTCCACAACCAATGGACCCTGGATGGGCCCACGGTCCCGGACTCGAAGAGGATCCGGACATATTCGTGGAGCTGATAGACAGGCAATTCTATCAATTGAGCTGCGATGACGCCATGGTGGCCATAATGGCCGACTATCCCGGACTGCTCCCTGCGTCGCACGTAAGAAAAACCAAAATCCCAGCTCCAAAAATAGGATCCCCTTTTAGACAGTTCACCTACCGTACACATATGGTGTTTCACAGGGAAGGCATTCGGGACGCTGTGCCGAACCCACAGCAACTCGCCACCAAGAGGCACCGAAGCCGGGTAGGCCAAAAAGGAAGGCGGTCAGGACGGAGACGCCAGCGCAGAGGCATGACACAAAACCTCGCTCCGTGGTTGTCGTCTTTCTCAAAATGTAATGACGTCCATGTTTCTTTAATAGAAAAAACGCCCGCCAGACTATATCCGGAGAGGCTGCCGATCACGCCTCCACCAGTCGGGCTCCAGGGCCGGACATAGAGGTGGAAGCCAACATGGGGCGGACGCCGGATGCTCCTCCTACAGAGGATGCAGATAGACTATCCACTACAAATTCAGAAGTGGAGAGCGCCATGAATCACATGCGTCGCCGGGCCATACTCCATGACGCTTGTTTCTCACCATAGGCATTTAATGCCTTCAATTCCGGAGACGCGTACATCCGTGCTGCTCAAAATGGTCTAGCCAGAGCCACGGACCAGTATGTAAGGGATATACAAGTAAGAAAATCTGACGATCATATGTATAAGTAGCCCTTGAGACTTGAAATAGTTGACGCAACTGATTTAAGGATCATTTTTTGTGCAGGTTCTTACGGAGAAGAATTCCCAATTGTCTCAAGAGCTGGACGAGTGCAAGGCCCAGCTGGAAGCCGCTGTTGCCACCTTGAAGGAGTCCAAAAAGGGTCCCCCTGGTAACTCTTTTGTCTATTGCAAATAATATGGGTACCAGATAGTATGCGGCATGTATGCACACCAAACAATAGGTGTTGCAGGTGGCCCCGGAGTGAATCCAGAGGCCGTGGAGGCGGATACGGCACGTGAGGATCGACAACGAAATGCTGGCGAGCGCGTGCTGACACGAGTCAGGCGGGAGAAAAATGATCTCCAAGACGCCAATATCCGGCTGGGCGTGGAACTGAAGGATGTCCGAGCCCAGCTTGCGGACTCCGTGAAGGAGAATAAACGGCTTCGGCGCGGCAGTTTTAGTAAGTGCTTGAACGAACTTTTTAAAGGAGTTCGGCAAGGAAGCCTGCTAACAGCGTTATGTCTGCAGGTATGCTGACGGGTCGTCCCGTGGAAGAGATGCTCGGGTCTTCGGGTGATCTTCTACCAGAGCTCTCACAACTACACGAACAAGTTTGGCAGGTGATGCAGGTTATTGCTCAAGCCTTGTAGCCATCTGCGTCCCCGCCAGGAGGCATGGGGAGCTTATAGAGAAGCTCAAGGGAGCGCAACGGCGCTTCCGATTATGGAAGATATTCGCCTGCCGACAAGGTGCAAGGGAAGCCTGGGTTATGGTGAGGACACGATATACCAAGGCGGACCCAAACCACATGGCCGAAGTCGGACCTGTGGGGCCCGATGGGAAAGAGATCCCTGTAAGTTTAGTGTATGATCAAGTAGAATTAGCCGCAAAGTATTCCCAACAGGATTGTAGGCTAGACAGTCTTTTGGATGGTATAGAAGAATAATTTAATCAGTCTTAGTGACTGTGTACTTCAAGTGACATATGAAATGTCCTAGCCGGATTGTAAATCATTTCTCATGGCGGACCTTTTCGCTTCGACCTCTGGACCCGATAGTCCGGAGTGTATCCGAATACCCACTCGGTTATGTAAAAACCGGGGTACGCGTGGAAACCAGGCGTAGGGGTCATAAGTGCTTGAACAGACAAGTACCCAACTAGCTATGTTATATTACATGGATAGTAAGAAACATCTTCCAGGGAGAATAGTTTCGTTAAGGGTTCCTTTCCCTGGGTATGCATGCCTTAATGTGCATGTTCGAACTGTGAGACGCATGGTAAAAACATCTGGGGGCGTGTAGTAATTTAAATGAAAATCATCTTTTATTCACCGACCGAATATTCCCTTAAGAACGCTAGCTTTCGGCTTCACCCAGTCTGAGGTACACATCTGGCTGACCCGGCAGTAACAATCGCAGAGGTGCTCCCCTTATGCCCTAGCCGAATTAACGGGAATGTATGGCATAAATACAAGAGCCAGGCAACCCATCTTGGCCAAAACTTAAGTCATATCGATGCATATAATGGCGAAAAAGGTACATGCGGAAGAATAACACATGTGCGGGGCATAAAGCCCGGAAGGGTAATTAGATTGAGCTTCTATATAAGAAGCCCCCAGGTATATTGAGCGCGGTTAGCGCTTCAAGATTGTGTAACCAAGACACAAGTGTAGCCCTTTAGGGCATTGAAGATAAAAAGATAAAGAAAGAGGGAAAAACAGATGTGTAAAAAATTGATGGAGGTAAGGAGACGGACATAGAGTCTAGCTGCGTTCCATGGGTTTGGCTCGAGTCAATTATCCGATGCATCCCGCAGACGGTACGCCCCACCAGTCAAAACCTGGTCGATAATGACGGGACCTTCCCATTTGGGCTAGAGCTTTTTCCTTTTCTTCTCCGGCAGGCGTAGAACTAGTTCACCAATGTTATAGGTTTTGGCCCGCACTTTGTCGGTGTAATGGGACATGGATACCCCGAAGACGGCGAGATGATATTTCAAGACTCAGTCCGACTACTCAGCCGCTCCTGCCGGCTCCCCGTCCGACTGCGCTGCCCGGCCGGCTACCGACTGCCGGCCGCCGACTACGCCAACCAGTCGGCTGCCGACTGCAGCCCGACCCGACATCGACGAGACAACCGTACCGCGGCGCCATCATCTACAGTGTACCGTGTCCCCTGGGTACTGATTTATAAAGTATCCCAGGGGACAAGCATGACATGTGCCATGCCTACCTGGCTTGGCATGTAAGCTACCCAAGGTAGCTTACATCCCAAGCTACCCACATAGCTTACACTCCAAGCTACCTCACACTATATATACCACCACACATCCATCCATCCAGGATGAATGGACACTCACGCATGCACACTAGCAAGCTAGCCAGCTATCCATCCATCCATCACATAAGCCCACATATACGGCCATTAGCATGGCCGGCCACTAGAGGCCTGGTATAAGCATTTACCAGATCGAATGCCTATGGCACCGATCCCAGATACAGCTCCAGGAGCACCTTGTACTGCCCGATGTACACCTCAGATATATACTCAGACATGCAGGAGTAGGGGTATTATCTCTCCGGAGAGCCCCGAACCTGGGTAAACCACCGCGTGCTACTCGCATACCCGCTCCCGGTCCTATCAGCAGCAGTCCTACCCACACACTAAGCCCTTGAGGCATCTGTCGACTCGCAAGCCCCCTGTGAGAAATACCACGACAGTTGGCGCCCATCGTGGGGCGGTACTACGCTACCGCGCTGCTGCTGGTTTCGCTGTCCGGGCAGGACCATCTTCGTCATCTCCGCCGCGGCATCGCGCCGTCTCTTCGGTAGCGCTCGGGGGCTCGACGTCAACCCGCCCCCGGAGCGGCCGTGAGGGGTGGCGCGTCCTCGCCGTCAGCCTCTTTGGCCCCGCTGCGGCGTGACCTCGCCGTCGGCCTCGCCTTCTTCACCACCACCGTCGCGACGCGGGCCATCCATCCGCGCGCGCGCTGCGTGCGGTGCCTCGCTTCGGTCGGCCGCATCCGTATGCGCGCCGCGCCACGTCGTTCGCGTCTGCTCTCCTCCGCGCTACGCCTCGCTTCCGGCCGGAACGCGTGTTCACTCCTCCATATACCACCCATGCATAGTCAAGAGATGCAAGTCAGATACTAGTCGGATAGCCTGAACATTGCTCAGATGCTATTTGGACAATGTTCAGAGAATGGCCACGCACGGCATCGCCTCGGCCGCCCGCATCCGGTCATCCCCGCGCGTCCGCCGGCCCCTCCTCCACCGCGTCGTCAACCGGCCTCTGGCAGAGCCGAGGCGCCGGCCCGGCCGCCTGTCTCCACGCGCCCAGCGGCTTCCCCTGCCTGCGGCCGCCGGCTCCCGCGCGGGCCGACTACTCCCCCAGTCGGCCTGGCTGGTTGCTGGCCCCGCCGGCCCCGTGGCCGGCTCGCCGGGTCCGGCTGCTCCCGCGGCAGCGCGCGCCCTGCCCGGCCGGCTCCAGCTTCGCCCGCCTCCCGCACTGGCCGGCCTCCCGCGCCGCCTTTTGGACTCGCCCCGCTCGGCCGGCTTTCGGCTTGCCGGCTCCCCTGCCGCCTCTCCTCGCGCGGTCCCCTCCCCAATGCCTGAGCTATCCTTCGGTCGCCCGTCCGGCTGCTCGCCCCGGCCGCGTCGCTCCCAGCGTCTCGCGCTGGCCCGCCCCACCCTCTTCATCGCGCCCACCCCGCTCCAACGCGCGTGCGGCTCCGCTCCGCAGTCGTGCGCCCCAGCGCCCGCGCGCACCCGGCCGGTTGCTCCTTCACCCCGGCCGCAAGCCGGGTCCGCCCACGACCGCCTGTTCCGCCCCGCCTTCGGCTCCCCTACGGCCCATCCAGCCGCGCCCGCACCAGGTGCTCCACCTCTCGCGCGTCGGCCCCACTGTTCGCTGCCGGCCAGCCGGGTCCGCCTCCACGCGCCACCCCGGACTGGCTCCTGCGCTGTGCCGCTCCGCCTCCACGTGCTCCCGCCGGCTCCGCTGCACCACCTCGGGCACTGGCTCTGCCTCGCCCGGCCGACTCCGCCGCGCGCTCACCCTGCTCCGGGCCGGCTACCGCCCTCCTACCACCGGCTTCCGCCGCTGCCGACTCGCCGCCGCAACCGTCTTCGCGGCCCCGGCCTTCTCCGCGCCGGCGCGCCTGCCGGGTCACCGCGGCTGACCACTCCTACAATGGCCGGCTCCGGGCCCCGCCGACTGCCGGGTGCTCCCCTCTGCCCCCTGGTCGCCTGCGGGCTCCGCCTGCTCCGGCCGACCTCCGCCTGGAGACTCCTCGCGTATGCCCCGCTATAGCCAGCTGCTCGAGCGGGCCGGCCGCCCGCGTTGCTTCGCGCCTTCGGCCCCGTCCGCTCGCTGCGCCGAAGGAGCCGCTCGCGTGTGTTTGCCCGTACCACCCCAACTTCGCGTCCTCACCTCGTCCCCGTGGAGCCCGTTCCGCCTTGCGCGCGCCCGCGGTCAGCCGCACTAGACTCTTGTCCGGCTGGCCGCCGACTCTGGTGCCGCGCCCATGGTCGGCCGGGTCGCGCGCCTCCACTGCCGGCTCCCAGGTCGGGCGCCGTGTCCGGCTGTTCCACGCGCGCCCCTGCCGGGTCCTGCTCCAACCGCCTGTTGGGGCCGGCACCTGAAGAAAAGAAGCAGAGGCCGGCTGGAAAAGAGAAGAAAAGTCAAGGGATTTATTCCCAGCCGGCTGAGAAAGATTCGGGCCGACTCCTAGCTAAAAAAAAGAGGGAGCCGGCTGTCCAAGAAAAGGCCGGGTGCCCACGGCCGGCTTGAAAAAAAAAGAGGAGTGTGAGATGCCAGCTAGAGAAAAAGTCAGGCCGGCTTGCTCCAGAGAAGAAAGAAAAACCCGTCCGGATGACCCGTCCGCCTGCTCCGCCACTCGGACGGTCAGTCGTGACCCTCGCTGCCGGCTGTGCCAAGCCGGCTGGACTGCCTCCTACTCCGACGACACACCCAGCGGGTGCGCTGACGCGCCCCCGCGAGAGAAGAGAATTCAAAGTAGTTGCCGGAAGATCCGGCCCGACTGCTTAGTAGTCGGCCCGAATCTCGGGGGCTACACCCAGCTGGTGCGCTGACGCGCCTCGGCGAGAGAAGAGAAGACAAAGTAGTTGCCGGAAGATCCGGCCCGACTGCTCAGCAGTCGGCCCGAATCTCGGGGGCTACACCCAGCGGGTGCGCTGACGCGCCCCCGCGAGAAAGAAGACACAATAGCTGCCGGAAGATCCGGCCCGACTGCTCAGCAGCCGGCCCTACACCCAGCGGGTGCGCCGGCGCCCTCCGCGAGCGCCGAGTCGCGCCGGCTATCTTCGACGACCGTGACTACACGAAAAACAATGTGAGCTCCTCACCCGCATATTTTTTGCACTACGCAAGCACGGATAACCCCGAGCGTTGCTCGGGGGCTACCTCCGCATTTTATTACAGTAGCATCACTGTTTGCCCCGGCGCCAGCCAGAGTTGGCCCGGGGGCTGGCCGCTTGGCCTGAGACATTAGTTCCCGCAGACGGCTTAGTACCGTGCACGGTACCAAAGGCCCACTCTTAGTCACAGACCGCAGAGCGGCTGCCGACTAGCAAGAGTGAACGCTGGAGGCCACCCACGTGAAAAACGTCCGGGAAGAAAAACGTTCGGGCGACCCGACCGTTTTCCTTTTACAAGTATCTACTCGGTTGAATCTGCTCCCAGACTCTGAGTACTGTACACTCCACTTCGCGGCCCACTCTCAGCCACAGACCGCAGAGCGGCTGTCCGGCAAGCAAGAGCACAAGCCAAAAAGCGGAGGGAACACGAAAAAGATTAAGAGGGCTCGGACGAAACCGAGTCGGCAACCTCCGCATAAAACTTGCAATGATAAAAGCAAGCATCCGATATATCCGCATGGACTGACTCTGTCCTTTTTTATGTTTATTTTCATGAACATTTGCCAAAAAACCTCCGCCCAACTTTGCCAAGTTGCCCGGAGGCTCGGGGGCTACTGTCGGTGTAATGGGACACGGATACCCCGAAGACGGCGAGATGATATTTCAAGACATAGGGGCTAGCAAAGCCCCTCAGTCTGACTGCCCGGCCGCTCCTGCTGGCTCCCCGTCCGACTGCGCTGCCCGGCCGGCTACCGACTGCCGGCCGCCGACTACGCCAACCAGTCGGCTGCCGACTGCAGCCCGACCCGACATCGACGAGACAACCGTACCGCGGCGCCATCATCTACAGTGTACCGTGTCCCCTGGGTACTGATTTATAAAGTATCCCAGGGGACAAGCATGACATGTGCCATGCCTATCTGGCTTGGCATGTAAGCTACCCAAGGTAGCTTACATCCCAAGCTACCCACATAGCTTACACACCAAGCTACCTCACACTATATATACCACCACACATCCATCCATCCAGGATGAATGGACACTCACGCATGCACACTAGCAAGCTAGCCAGCTATCCATCCATCCATCACATAAGCCCACATATACGGCCATTAGCATGGCCGGCCACTAGAGGCCTGGTATAAGCATTTACCAGATCGGATGCCTATGGCACCGATCCCAGATACAGCTCCAGGAGCACCTTGTACTGCCCGATGTACACCTCAGATATATACTCAGACATGCAGGAGTAGGGGTATTATCTCTCCGGAGAGCCCCGAACCTGGGTAAACCACCGCGTGCTACTCGCATACCCGCTCCCGGTCCTATCAGCAGCAGTCCTACCCACACACTAAGCCCTTGAGGCATCTGTCGACTCGCAAGCCCCCCGTGAGAAATACCACGACACACTTCTCTGCTTTGATACCTTCGAGCCTATTGCTGATAGAATGTGGAATGGGCTTTTGCCACGTCGCGCTCCTCCTCTAGGGCATCCAAACTGTCCTGCCGATTGAGCCCGGCCTCTCTTTCTTCGTACATGCGCACTCGAGGTGAGTCATGAATTATGTCGCAAGGCAGCACCGCCTCAACGCCGTACACCATAAAAACGGTGTGTATCCAGTAGTGCGATTCGGCGTGGTCCGCAGCCCCCATAGTACGGAGTCGAGCTCCTCTACCCAATGAGTGTCTGATTCCTTTAAGGATCGGACTAATCTGGGTTTAATGCCACTCATGATAAGACCATTCACTCGTTCGACTTGACCGTTAGTTTGCGGATGATAGATAGAAGCATAATCGAGCTTGATGCCCATGTTGCTGCACCAAAGTTTCACCTTGTCGGTTGTAAAGTTTGTGCCGTTGTTAGTGATGATGCTGTGGGGGACGCCATAACGGTGTACAACCGTGGATATGAAGTCTATCACCGGTCCGGATTCAGCTGTTTTGACAGGTTTGGCTTCTGTCCATTTGGTGAATTTATCCACCATGACCAGTAAGTATTTTTTCTTATGGGTTCCCCCTTTAAGGGGTCCGACCATATCAAGCCCCCAGACCACAAATGGCCAAGTAATGGGGATTGTTTGGAGGGCGGTAGGTGGCATGTGGCTTTGGTTTGCAAAAAGCTGGCAACCGACACAATGTTGTACCAGATGGTGTGCATCTACCCGGGCCGTCGGCCAATAAAAACATGTACGGAAGGCCTTATTTACAAGGGCCCGGGCTGCGGCGTGGTGGCCACCGAGTCCGGCATGGATTTCTGCCAAAAGCTTCCGCCCTTCCTCTGCGGAGATGCACCTTTGAAGGACTCCGGTTGTGCTTTTCTTATAAAGCTCTCCCTCGTGGACCTTGTAGGCTTTACATCGCCGCACTATGCAGCGTGCCTCATTTTTCGTCCTCTGGTAGTTCTTGCCTAGTTAGGTAGGCCAGGAATGGTTCTGTCCATGGGGCGATGATGGCCATTATCACGTGGGTTGAAGGTGTTATTTCGGTGGCAAAGCCTCCGATTGTGTCAGAGTGTTCGGTATCTAGGGTTGTGGACGGGTCTGGACTATTTTTGCCGGTGTCCCACAGATGGTTTAAACAGTCTTTCCAGGAAGATGTTCGGTGGGACAGTGTCGCGTTTAGCGCCGATACGGGCGAGGATGTCCGCCGCCTGGTTGTTTTCCTGAGCCACATGGTGGAATTCAAGCCCCTCGAACCGAGCTGACATTTTGAGAATGGCGTTGCAATATGCCGCCATTTTCGGATCCCTGGCATCGAAGTCTCCATTTATTTGGGATATTGTGATGTTCGAGTCCCCACGCACCTCTAGGCGTTGGATGCCCATGGAGACTGTCATCCAGAGACAATGTAATAGGGCCTCGTATTCGGCTGCGTTATTGGAGTCCGTGTATAGTATTTGGAGTATGTATTGCACTGTATCTCTGGTGGGGGACGTCAGGACGACGCCGGCCCCTAGACCAGCCAGCATTTTGGAGCCGTCGAAGTGCATGATCCAATTGGAGTATGCGCCGTACTCTTTAGGGAGTTCGGCTTCCGTCCATTCGGCGACGAAAACGGCCAATACTTGCGATTTAATGGCTCGCCGTGGTTTGTATGTTATGTCGAACGGGAGGAGCTTGATGGCCCATTTGGCAATCCGGCCCGTGGCATCGCGGTTGTTTATTATGTCATTGAGTGGTACTTCAGAGGCCACCGTGATTGAACACTCTTGAAAGTAGTGTCGTAATTTCTGGGATGCCATGAATACTGCGTATGCTATCTTTTGATAATGTGGGTACCGTGATTTTCATGGAGTCGGGACGGTGGATACATAATATACCGGCTTTTGAAGCCGGAATTTATGTTCGTCCATCTCTCGTTCGACGACGAGCACTACCCTTACAACTTGGTGAGTTGCCGCTATATATAATAGCATTGGTTCGCCAATAGTTGGCGCGGCCAAGATTGGGTTGGTGGCCAGGATGCCTTTTATTTCTTCTAGTCCGGCCGTGGCTGCGTCCATCCACTCGAAGTGTTCGGTACGCCGAAGAAGGCGATAGAGGGGAAGTGCCTTTTCTCCTAATCGGGAGATAAAGCGGCTTAAAGCCACCACACATCTAGTTAATTTCTGGATTTTCTTGAGGTCAGTTGGGATAGCCAACTGCGACAGGGCTCGGATTTTAGCCGGATTTGCTTCAATTCCTCTACTGGAGACGATGAAGCCCATGAGCTTTCCGGCGGGAACACCGAAAACACATTTTTGCGGATTGAGCTTAATGTCGTATGTTCGGAGATTGGTGAACGTGAGCCTCAAGTCGTCTATTAAAGAGTCGACGTGTCTGGTTTTAATGACCACATCGTCTATATATGCCTCCACGGTGTTACCGATCTACTTTTCTAGACATGTCTGGATCATGCGCTGATATGTTGCGCTGGCGTTTTTGAGCCCGAAGGGCATTGTGTTGAAACGGAAGGGGCCGTATGGTGTGATAAATGCCGTTGCGGCTTGATCAGACTCTGCCATCTTAATCTGGTGGTAACCGGAGTATGTGTCGAGGAAGCACAATGATTCGTGTACTGCGGTAGCGTCGATTATTTGATCGATGCGAGGGAGTGGGAAGGGATCCTTTGGGCAAGCCTTATTAAGGTCCTTGAAGTCGACACATAGGCGCCAGGATTTTTCCTTCTTTGGTACCATCACCAAGTTTGCCAGTCAGTCCGGATGTTTTATTTCTTTAATATCCAGCCTCCGGTAGCTTGGCCAGCTCCTCTCCCATGGCTTGTCGCTTAGGTTCAGAGAAATGTCGAAGAGTCTACTTGACCGGCTTGAATCCTTTTAGAATATTAAGGCTATGCTCGGCCAATCTGCGTGGGATTCCTGGCATGTCTGAAGGATGCCAGGCGAATATATCCCAATTCTCGCGCAGAAACTCCCGTAGTGCGGCATCTACAGCGGGGTCTAACTGTGCCCCCATGGATGCTGTTTTTGTGGGGTCCATTGGATGGACTTGGAATTTAACTATTTCGTCTGCTGGTTTAAAGGAGGTGGACTTGGATCTTTTGTCTAGTATCAATTCGTCCCTGTCCACTGTGGAGCGCAGCGCGGTTAACCCCTCTACCACAAGGGCTTCGGATAATGCCTTGAGGGCTAATGCGGTTGTTTTGTCTTCGGCGCGGAGTGCTATGTCCGGATCACTAGCTAGAGTGATGATTCCATTGGGTCCGGGCAATTTGAGCTTCCTGTACCTGTAATGGGGCATGGCTTGAAAAATCGTGAATGCCTCTCGCCCTAGAAGGGCGTGGTATCCGCTACTGAACGGGGCCACTCGGAATGTAATTTCTTCGGACCTGTAATTCTCCGGAGTGCCGAATACCACATCAAGTGTGATTTTCCCAGTGCAACGTGCCTCCCGACTAGGGATGATTCCTCGGAAGGTCGTACTGCTTTGCTCAATACGATTGCTGTCTATTTCCATTTTTTGGAGAGTTTCCTCATAAATGAGGTTTAATCCGATGTCGCCATCCATGAGCACCTTACTGAGCCGAAAGCCATCCACAATTGGACTGAGGACCAAAGCGGCTGGTGTTCGGGCTGTTCGGAATTTAGGTTCGTCACTGGCATTCAAAGTGATAGCCGTGTCGCTCCATGGATTTATTGCTGCCACATGGCAGACTTCGGCAAGGCCGCGGAGTGCTCGCTTGCGCCTATTATTTGAGGCAAAGGTCTCGAAGACCGTCAATACTATATTGTTATCCGTGGGAAGGTGTTCTGAGGTATTTTGGGTGAGGAGTTCCTCACCGCTTTTGGCCACCTGCCGAAGTACCCAACATGTTCTAAGGCTGTGTGTTGATATGGTATCCGCTGTACTATGGATTTTGTAGGGCCCGTTAAGCCATCCCTCCAATACGGTTCCACGCCCTGTAGTGGGCTTTTGCTTCTTTGTAATTGAGTCGGGCGACTTATGAGAGTGCGCCCTTTTAGTCCGGACTGGGGGTTTTGTCAGAGCCGGATTATCCCAAAATTGCGTTTCGGTTTTCCAGGTACTTTCCATCGCACAGTTCCGTACTATGGCCACCAAGTCAGCGAAGTGTGTTATGTCACGGCGACTTATGGCGTTGAGGACTCCCTTATCCGTGCAATTTTTGCAAAAGAACAAGATTGCGTCTTCCTCGCGACAGCCCTTGACCTTGTTCATTACAAGGAGGAATCTGGCCCAATAGTGATGTACTGTCTCTCGGGGCGCTTGCCTAATGTGGGAAAGATCGTTTGTATCTGGCTGGGTGGGTGGATTTAAGTCCAGACCTTGACCCAATCTGTGCTCCCGGGGCAGGGGAGTTTCCGATCTTGGAAATTTGGGCTCTGGGATGTTGCCCTGTGGGTTCGGTATGCGGCCTGATTCTGGATTCAGGGTTAGGGCGGTGTCCTCCCGTGAGCGAGTATCCAGCTCGGGGAGCTCGGGAATCCGGACATAGCTCGTCCTCAGGATAGAGGGAGAATCGCCGCATTGCTCCTCCACCACCTCTATCTGATGGGTGGCCGGCGGAGAGTTAATCTCCCTTTGGTTGGGTTTGAGCCCGATCCGATCGTAGTCCATAGTGACTCCCAGAGCGGCGATGTGATCCAAGAGTTCGTTCAAAGAGGAGAGCTCCATCAGATCCATCTGCTCGGCAAATTTCGAGCCAATGTGAAGGCTATTTTCGATTACCCGAGAAGTCATCGTCGGCGCCGCGGCCGAGCGGGCGGTCATGACGAAGCCGCCTAGTCGGAGAGTTTGGCCTACAGCCAGAGCTCCCCCAGAGGTTATGTTGTCCTTGACAACGAGGCGAGCCATCCTCCTTATGATGACGACATAGTGGAACTCTCAATTAAAGCACCAATGTCGGTGTCAAAACCAGCGGATCTCGGGTAGGGGGTCCCGAACTGTGCGTCTAAGGCGGATGGTAACAGGAGGCAGGGGACACGATGTTTACCCAGGTTTGGGCCATCTTGATGGAGGTAATACCCTACGTCCTGCTTGATTGTTCTTGATGATATGAGTATTACAAGAGTTGATCTACCACGAGATCAAAGAGGCGAAACCCTACAAGCTAGCCTATGGTATGATTGTCTGTTGTCCTATGGACTAAAACCCCTCCGGTTTATATAGACACCAGAGGGGGCTAGGGTTACACAAGGTCGGTTATGAAGGAGGAGATATACATATCCGTATTGCCTAGCTTGCCTTCCACGCCAAGTAGAGTCCCATCCAGACACGGGACGAAGTCTTAAATCTTGTATCTTCATAGTCCGACAGTCCGGCCAAAGGATACAGTCCGGCTGTCCGGAGACCCCCTAATCCAGGACTCCCTCAATGAGTACTGTCTATACCAACAACAGTCCTGGGGGAGTTTTGGTTGAAATTATATTTTGATTTGATTTGAGCATGGAACTGGGCATCCCGAATACCAGCCACTTTCTTGTGAATGACAAGTCAATAAACTCTCATCATGAGAATAACCCACCTAGCATGGAAGATACTGACAGCCCCCAGTCGCCACATGAGCGATTTGGGCATACAAAACAGATTATTATTTGAAGGTTTAGAGTTTGGCACATGCAAATTTACTTGGAACAGCAGGTAAATACCGCATATAGGTAGATATGGTGGACTCATATGGAACAACTTTGGGTTTAAGGAAATGGATGCACAAGAAGTATTCCCGCTTAGTACAAGTGAAAGCTAGCAAAAGATTGAGGAGCGACCAACTAGAGAGCGACAACAGTCATAAACATGCATTGAGATTAACCAACATTGAGTGCAAGCATGAGTAGGATATAAATCACCATGAACATAAATATTGTGGAGGCTATGTTGTTTTTGTTTCAACTACATATGTGAACATGTGCCAAGTCAAGCCACTTGAATCATTCAAAGGAGGATACCATCCTATCATACTACATCACAACCATTTTAAATTGAATGTTGGCACACAAGATAAATCATTATCTACCCCTAGCTAATTAAGCATGGCATGAGTAACTATAATCTCTAATTATCATTGCAAACATGTTTCATTCATAATGGGCTGAATCGAGAACGATGAACTAATCATATTTACAAAAATAAAATAGGTCGAGTTCGTACCAGCTTTTCTCCATCTCAATCATTTCATGAAATATCGTCATTATTGCCTTTCACTTGCATGACCGAATGGTGTGATAATAATAAGAGTGCACATGCATTGGACTAAGCTGGAATCTGCAGACATTTATTCAAAGGATAAGGCAAGGTAATATGGGCTCTCTATTAGATCAACAATAATGCATATGAGAGCCACTCAACATTTTCATCGTGGTCTTCTCCTCTCGACCCAAAGAAAAAGAAAAAGAATTTCAAAGAAACACACTGAAATATTTTTGGAGTTTTTGTTTTTCTAAAGAAAGTAAAACAAGAACAAGAAAAAGTATTTACACGGGAAAGCTCCCAACAAGCAAAAGAAGAACGAGAAATCTTTTTGGGTTTTTTCTTTTAATACTACTACTAAATAAATTGGAAAGAAAACTAAAAAGAAGCGAGAACTATTTTTTGGATTTTCTCAAAGTTTTTCAAACACACAAGAAGAAGGCAAGAAAAATAAACTAGCATGGATAATACAATGAAAAAGTATAAACACCGACAACTGAAATGAGTGTGTGAACATGAATGTAATGGTGGTGAGAAATATGTACTCCCCCAAGCTTAGGCTTTTGGCATAAGTTGGTCAAGGGCCATGGCTGGCCCGTCGGATATCCAAAGTTGTAGTCGGGGTTGTACTGGGACGCGACAGCCATCGCTTGGAGAGCCGCCTCATGGAGGCAAGTGACCTCCCCTGCTCTCTTATACTCATCTGCCTCCTCTCTAGTTATGAAGTATCTCCGTTTTACCTGAAAGGCAAAGAAGGTAGGAGTAGGAATCACAACATACGAAACGTGCACCCTGTCAAAGATCAGTCAGTATAGGAGGGACTGTTCATTCCTCTCGAGAAACTGGTAGCGTACTGATACGTCTCCAATGTATCTATAATTTTTTATTGCTCCATGCTATATTATCTTCTGTTTTGGACATTATTGGGCTTTATTATTCACTTTTTATATTATTTTTTGGGACTAACCTATTAACCAGAGGCCCAAACCAGAATTGCTGTTTTTTTGCCTATTTCAGAGTTTCGCAGAAAAAGAATATCAAACGGAGCCAAAACCCTAATTCCACCGCCGTAACTTTCTGTATCCACGAGATCCCATCTTGGGGCCTGTTCCGGAGCACCGCCGGAGGGGGCATCGATCATGGAGGGCTTCTACATCAACACCATGGCCTCTCCGATGATGTGTGAGTAGTTTACCTCAGACCTTTGGGTCCATAGTTATTAGCTAGATGGCTTCTTCTCTCTTTTTGGATCTCAATACAATGTTCTCCCCCTCTCTCGTGGAGATCTATTCGATGTAATCTTCTTTTGTGGTGTGTTTGTTGAGACTGATGGATTGCGGGTTTCTGATCAAGTTTATCTATGAACAATATTTGGATCTTCTGAATTCTTTTATGTATGATTGGTTATCTTTGCAAGTCTCTTCGAATTATCAGTTTGGTTTGGCCTACTAGATTGATCATTCTTGCAATGGGAGAAGTGCTTAGCTTTGGGTTCAATCTTGTGGTGTCCTTTCCTAGTGACAGTAGGGGCAGGAAGGCACGTATTGTATTGTTGCAATCGAGGATAACAAGATGGGTTTTTTATCATATTGCATGAATTTATCCCTCTACATCATGTCATCTTGCTTAAAGTGTTACTCTGTTCTTATGGACTTAATACTCTAGATGCATGCTGGATAGCGGTCGATGTGTGGAGTAATAGTAGTAGATGCAGGCAGGAGTCGGTCTACTTGTCTCGGACGTGATGCCTATATACATGATCATACCTAGATATTCTCATAACTATGCTCAATTCTGTCAATTGCTCAACAGTAATTTGTTCACCCACCGTAAAATACTTATGCTCTTGAGAGAAGCCACTAGTGAAACCTATGGCCCCCAGGTCTATCTTCCATCATATTAATCTTCCAACACTTATTTATTTTCATTGCCTTTTATTTTACTTTGCATCTTTATCATAAAAATATTATCTTATCATATGTATCAGATCTCACTCTTGTAAGTGATCGTGTAGGGATTGACAACCCCTTATCGCGTTGGTTGCGATGATTTACTTGTTTTGTGTAGGTGCGAGGGACTCACGCGTAGCCTCCTACTGGATTGATACCTTGGTTCTCAAAAACTGAGGGAAATACTTACGCTACTTTGATGCATCACCCTTTCCTCTTCAAGGGAAACCAACGCAGTGCTCAAGAGGTAGCACGTACCATAGTATTATAATCAAGGAAAGCAGGTGGTAAATCAATGTCATCCTATCTTATGGGTACCCCAAGATAATTAGCTAGCTGGGTGGCATAAATCCCACCAAAGAAATCTCCATCTTTAGCATTATTATGTAACCTCCTCACAATAATATCCCCCAAGCCGCACACTTGAGGACACTAAGATCTGATGCACAAAGGTGGCTATGATCATGTTTACCATTAATGCATCTACCTATAAAGAGAGAAAAATAATGTATGGCAGGAAAGTGAATGCTCCCTATGGTGGCTTGTGTAACATTTCTAGTTTCTCCCACAGTGATGCTAGCAAGGAAATCATTATAATCAGTATTACGAGGTTCACTATGAATGCCCCACTATGGAATTTTGCATGCATCATTAAAATCTTCTAGGTCCATGGTAAATGATTTATCATAAAGATCAAACATGACAGAATGAGTAATGCGCTTAGATGTAAATTAAAATCTCCGCACAAAGGAATCAGCGAGGTGATAGTACTGCCCACACTTATCTGACATGAAGTCCTGAAGGCCAGTATTTTGTACGTATGCATCAAACTCCTCCTTGAAACCCGCATGATCCATGAATTGATCCAACGCCACTCGCAAGGCTGCACTAGAGCTTCCCTTGGTGGTTCAAGGTTTGGTTCACATATCGCGATCCTTGGGGATTGCTTCCTCCAGGAACCACCTTGGTATATCTTCCTAAACATTTTTCTTCCTCTAAAGAATTTCTGAAATTTTTAGTGACTCATGATAGAAGTGAACAAAACTCAACAAAATTGATAGCAACTACACCCACAAGTGCCTAGAGGCTATATCATGCAACAAAACTACTTTGGACCATATAAACTTGACATGCAAGCTCAAGAACAAGGTCACCGCAGTAGCAAAAATTTGCAATATATAAAGTACTAGAAAAAAAACTAATTGGACCCATGGAGGAGTCACATACTGAAGAACAATCCCCCAAAATAGTTTTGTGAATGGAGCTTTAAGCTAGGAGATCGAAAATGACAGCAAAATGAGCTAGAACATGGGTTTGAGCTATGGTGGGATTTTTCTGGAGGAAGACAAAGTGGATGGGTGCTGGAATAAGTGGAGGAGACCCACGTGGGACCCACAAGTTACCTAGGTGCACCCAGGGGGTGGGCACACCCTGTCGGCTTGTGGCCCACTGGTGCTGCCCCCTGGTGTGTTCTCAGTGCCAAAAATTAATTCTCAAATATTCTAGAAAAAATCATACTAAATTTTCATGGCATTTGGAGAACTTTTACTTTTGGGACATTTTTTATTGCATGGATAATTCAAAAAATAGACAAATAATAGTATTTTCTATTTATTTATTCTAAATAACAGGAAGTAAAAAGTGGGTACAGAAAGTTGTGTTTACTGAATTCATCCATCTCATGCTCGTCAAAAGGAATCCATTAACAAGGATGATCAAGTCTTATTAACAAACTTCTTCCGAATGACATGAAACAGGAGAATTTGCATATAACACTAGGTTACCTCAATGAGGATATGCATGTCCCCAACAATAAGAGTATCATATTCCCTTTTGACACTAGGAATAGGGAATTCGGCACCTCCAATAGCAATTGTCAAAAAATTTCCAGTAGAATTGATGCTATTAACTTGAGGTTGTTTCTTCGGAGAGTGTACCGTATTCTCATTACCATTAACATGAAAAGTGACATTGCCCTTGTTGCAATCAATAATAGCCCCTATAGTATTCAGAAAGGGTCTACCAAGGATGATCGACATACTGTCGTCCTTGGGTATATCAAGAATAACAAAGTCTGTTAAGATAGTAACTTTTGTAACCACAACAGGCACATACTCACAAATACCAATGGGTATACATTTGATTTATCGGCCATTTGCAAAGAGATTCCAGTAGGTGCCAACTTATTCAAATCAAGTCAATGATATAAAGAGAAAGGCATAACACTAACACCGGCTCCCAAATCACATAAAGCAGTTTTAACATAGTTCCTTTTAATGGAGCATGGTATAGTTGGTATTCCTGGATCTCCTAGTTTCTTAGGTATTCCACCCTTAAATGTCTAATTAGCAAGCATGGTGGAAATTTCAGCTTACGGTATCTTTCCTTTGTTTGTAACAATATCTTTCATATACATAGCATAGGGAGACATTTTCAGAATATCGGTCAAACGCATACGCAAAAACACAGGTCTAAGCATTTCAACAAAGCGCTCAAATTCCTCATCATCCTTCTTCTTGGATGGTTGATGAAAGGGCATGGGTTTCTGAACCCATGGTTCTCTTTCTTTACCATGTTTCCTAGCAATGAAATCACTCTTATCATAACATTTATTCTTGGGTTGTGGGTTATCAAGATCAACAACAGGTTCAATCTCCACATCATTATCATTACTAGGTTGAGCATCAACATGAACATTATCATTAACATTATCACTAGATTCATGTTCATCACCAGAATATGTTTCAACATCAGAAATAGAAATATCATTGGGATTCTTAGGTGTGTCTATAATAGGTTCACTAGAAGCATGCAAAGTCCTATCCATTTTATTTTTTCTTTTAGAAGGACTAGGTGCATCAGTGTTAATTCTCTGAGAATCTTGCTCAACTCTCTTAGGATGGCCCTCAGGGTACAAAGGTTCATGAGTCATTTTACCACCTCTAGTCATAACTGTTGGAAATATGCTCTAGTGGCAATAATAAATTGGTTATTATTATATTTCCTTGTTTATGATAATCGTTTATTATCCATGCTAGAATTGTATTGATAGGAAACTCAGATACATGTGTGGATACATAGACAACACCATGTCCCTAGTAAGCCTCTAGTTGACTAGCTTGTTGATCAATAGATGGTTATGGTTTCCTGACCATGGACATTGGATGTCGTTGATAACGGGATCACATCATTAGGAGAATGATGTGATGGACAAGACACAATCCTAAGCCTAGCACAAGATCATGTAGTTCGTATGCTAAAGCTTTTCTAATGTCAAGTATCATTTCCTTAGACCATGAGATTGTGCAACTCCCGGATACCGTAGGAGTGCTTTGGGTGTGCCAAACGTCACAACGTAACTGGGTGGCTATAAAGGTACACTACAGGTATCTCCGAAAGTGTCTGTTGGGTTGGCACGAATCGAGACTGGGATTTGTCACTCCGTGTAAACGGAGAGGTATCTCTGGGCCCACTCGGTAGGACATCATCATAATGTGCACAATGTGATCAAGGAGTTGATCACGGGAAGATGTGTTACGGAACGAGTAAAGAGACTTGCCGGTAACGAGATTGAACAAGGTATCGGGATACCGACGATCGAATCTCGGGCAAGTATCGTACCGCTAGACAAAGGGAATTGTATACGGGATTGATTAAGTCCTTGACATCGTGGTTCATCCGATGAGATCATCGTGGAACATGTGGGAGCCAACATGGGTATCCAGATCCCGCTGTTGGTTATTGACCGGAGAACATCTCGGTCATGTCTGCATGGTTCCCGAACCCGTAGGGTCTACACACTTAAGGTTCGGTGACGCTAGGGTTATAGAGATATTAGTATGCAGTAACCCGAATGTTGTTTGGAGTCCCGGATGAGATCCCGGACGTCACGAGGAGTTCCGGAATGGTCCGGAGGTAAAGAATTATATATAGGAAGTGCTATTTCGGCCATCGGGACAAGTTTCGGGGTCACCGGTATTGTACCGGGACCACCGGAAGGGTCCCGGGGGTCCACCGGGTGGGGCCACCTGCCCCGGGGGGCCACATGGGCTGTAGGGGTGTGCGCCTTGGTCTATATGGGCCAAGGGCACCAGCCCCAAGAGGCCCATGCGCCAAGAGATAAGGAAAGGAAGAGTCCTAAAAGGGGAAGGCACCTCCTAGGTGCCTTGGGGAGGAGGGGCTCCTCCCTAGCCGCACCCTTCCTTGGAGGAAGGGCCAAGGCTGCGCCCCCCCCCCTCTCCCTTGGCCCTATATATAGTGGGGGGAAGGGAGGGCAGCTGCATCCAAGCCCTGGCGCCTCCCTCTGCCTCCCGTGACACATCTCCCTCCTCCCGCAGCGCTTGGCGAAGCCCTGTTGGAATCCCGATACTTCCACCACCATGCCGTCGTGCTGCTGGATCTCCATTAACCTCTCCTCCCCCCTTGCTGGATCAAGAAGGAGGAGACGTCGCTGCTCCGTACGTGTGTTGAACACGGAGGTGCCATCCGTTCGGCGCTAGGATCATCGGTGATTTGGATCACGACGAGTACGACTCCATCAACCCCGTTCACTTGAACGCTTCCGCTTAGCGATCTACAAGGGTATGTAGATGCACTCTTATTCCCCTCGTTGCTAGATTACTCCATAGATTGATCTTGGTGATGCGTAGAAAATTTTGAATTTCTGCTACGTTCCCCAACAGTGGCATCATGAGCCAGGTCTATTGCGTAGATTCTATGCACGAGTAGAACACAAAGTAGTTGTGGGCGTTGATATTGTTCAATATGCTTACCGTTACTAGTCCAATCTTGTTTCGACGGCATCGTGGGATGAAGCAGCCCGGACCAACCTTACACGTACGCTTACGTGAGACCGGTTCCACCGACTGACATGCACTAGTTGCATAAGGTGGCTGGGGGTGTCTGTCTCTCCCACTTTAGTCGAAACGGATTCGATGAAAAGGGTCCTTATGAAGGGTAAATAGCAATTGGCATATCACGTTGTGGTTTTGCGTAGGTAAGAAACGTTCTTGCTAGAAACCCATAGCAGCCACGTAAAACATGCAAACAACAATTAGAGGACGTCTAACTTGGTTTTGCAGGGTATGCCATGTGATGTGATATGGCCAAAAGGATGTGATGAATGAGATTGATCCTGTTCTTGTAATAGGAATCACGACTTGCATGTCGATGAGTATGACAACCGGCAGGAGCCATAGGAGTTGTCTTTATTTATTATATGACCTATGTGTCATTAAACAACGCCATGTAATTACTTTACTTTATTGCTAACCGGTAGCCATAGTAGTAGAAGTAATAGTTAGCGAGCAACTTCATGGAGACACGATGATGGAGATCATGATGATGGAGATCATGGTGTCATGCCGGTGACAAGATGATCATGGAGCCCCAAGATGGAGATCAAAGGAGCTATATGATATTGGCCATATCATGTCACTATTATTTGATTGCATGTGATGTTTATCATGTTTATACATCTTATTTGCTTAGAACAACAGTAGTAAATAAGATGATCCCTCGTTAAAATTTCAAGAAAGTGTTCCCCCTAACTGTGCACCGTTGCGACAGTTCGTGTTTCGAAGCACCACGTGATGATCGGGTGTTAGATTCTTACGTTCACATACAATGGGTGTAAGCCAGATTTACACACGCGAAACACTTAGGTTGACTTGACGAGCCTAGCATGTACAGACATGGCCTCGGAACACAGAAGATCGAAAGGTCGAACATGAGTCGTATAGAAGATATGATCAACATGAAGATGTTCACCGATGTTGACTAGTCCGTCTCACGTGATGATCGGACACGGCCTAGTTGACTCAGATCATGTAATCACTTAGATGACTAGAGGGATGTCTATCTGAGTGGGAGTTCATAAGATGAACTTAATTATCCTGAACATGGTCAAAAGGTCTTCACAAATTATGTCGTGGCTCGCGCTTCAGTTCTACTGTTTAGATATGTTCCTAGAGAAAATTTAGTTGAAAGTTGATAGTAGCAATTATGCGGACTAGGTCCGTAAAGTGAGGATTGTCCTCATTGCTTCATAGAAGGCTTATGTACTTAATGCATCGCTCAGTGTGCTGAACCTCGAACGTCGTTTGTGGATGTTGCGAACATCTGACATACACATTTTGATAACTACGTGATAGTTCAGTTAAACGGTTTAGAGTTGAGGCACCGAAGACGGTTTTGAAACGTCACAAAACATATGATATGTTTCGAGGGCTGAAATTGGAGTTTCAGGCGCGTGCCCACGTCAAGAGGTATAAGACCTCCAACGATTTTCTTAGCCTACCAACTAAGGAGAAAAGCTCAATTGTTGAGCTTGTGCTCAGATTGTCTGAGTACAACAATCATTTGAATCGAGTGGGAGTTGATCTTCCAGATGAGATAGTGATGTTTTCTCCAAAGTCATTACCACCAAGCTGCTAGAGCTTCGTGATGAACTATAATATATCAGGGACATATATGATGATCCTTGAGATATTCACGATGTTTGACACCAAAGTAGAAATCAAGAAGGAGCATAAATTGTTGATGGTTGGTGAAACCACTAGTTTCAAGAAGGGCAAGGGCAAGAAGGGATACTTCATGAAACGGCAATTCAGTTGCTGCTCTAGTGAAGAGACCCAAGATTGAACCCAAACGCGAGACTAAGTGCTTCTGTAATAAGGGGAACAACCACTGGAGCAGAATTACCCTAGATACTTGGTAGATTAGAAGGTTGGCAAGGTCGATAGAAGTATATTGGATATACATTGTGTTGATGTGTACTTTACTAGTACTCCTAGTAGCACCAGGGTATTAGATACCGGTTCGGTTGCTAAGTGTTAGTAACTCGAAGTAAAAGCTACGGAATAAACGGAGACTAGCTAAAGGTGAGCTGACAATATGTGTTGGAAGTGTTTCCAATGTTGATATGATCAAGCATCACACGCTCCCTCTACCATCGAGATTGGTGTTAAACCTAAATAATTGTTATTTGGTGTTTGCGTTGAGCATAGACGTGATTGGATTATGTCTATCGCAATACGGTTATTCATTTAAAGAGAATAATAGTTACTCTATTTATTTGAATAATACCTTCATTGGTCTTGCACCTAAAATGAACGGTTTATTGAATCTCGATCGTAGTGATACACATGTTCATAAGATAGTAATGATAGTACCACCTAGTTGTGGCGCTTCCACTTAAGTCATATCGGTATAAAACGCATGAAGAAGCTCCATGTTGATGGATCTTTGGGCTCACTCGTTTTTGAAAAGTTTGAGACATGCGAACCATGTATATTGGTGTATCTGCATGAAGAAACTCCATGCAAATGGACAGTTTGGACTCACTTGATTTTGAATCACTTGAGACATGCAAATCATACCACATGGGCAAGATGACTGAAAGCCTCGTTTTCAGTAAAATGGAACTAGAAAGCAACTTGTTGGAAGTAATACATTTTGATGTGTGCAGTCCAATGAGTGCTGAGGCGTGTAGTGGATATCGTTATGTTCTTACTTCACAGATGATTTGAGTAGATGTTGAGTATATTTACTTGATGAATCATGAGTCTGAATTATTGAAAGGTTCAAGTAATTTCAGGGTGAAGTTGAAAGATCGACGTGACAAGAGGATAAAATATCTATGATATGATCATAGAGATGAATATCTGAATTATGAGTTTGGCACAGAATTAAGACATTGTGGAAATTGTTTCACAACTGATACAGCCTGGAACACCATAGTGTGATGGTGTGTCCGAACATCATAACTGCACCCTATTGGATATGATGCATACCATGATGTCTCTTATCGAATTACCACGATAGTTTATGGGTAGGCATTAGAGACAACCACATTCACTTGAAATAGGGCACCACGTAATTCCGGTGAGATGACACCATATGAACTATGGTTTAGAGAAACCTAAGCTGTCATTTCTTAAAAGTTTGGGGCTGCGACGCTTATGTGAAAAAGTTTCAGGCTGATAAGCTCGAACCCAAAGTGGATAAATGCATATTCATAGGACACCCAAAACAGTTGGGTATACCTCCTATCTTAGATCCGAAAGCAATAGGGATTGTTTCTCGAATCGGGTCCTTTCTCGAGGAAAAGTTTCTCTCGAAAGAATTGAGTGGGAGGAAGATAGAACTTGATAAGGTTGTTGAACCTTTACTTCAACCAGAGAGTGGCGCAGCACAGGAAAAATGTTTCTGTGGCACCTACCTCAGTTGAAGAGAAAGCTAATGATGATGATCATGGAACTTCAGATCGAGTTACTATCGAACCTCATAGGTTGACAAGGGTGTGTACAACTTCTAAGTGGTAACCCTGTCTTAAAGGTCACGTTGTTGGACAACGATGAACCTATGAGCTATGGAGAAGCGATGGTGGGCCCGGATTCCAAAAAAAATGGCTCGAGGCCATAAAATCCGAGAGAAGATCCATGTATGAGTACATGTGGATTTTAAGAAGAAGACGGACGTGGACGGTAATGTCACCGTCTATAAAGCTCGACTTGTGGCGAAGAGTTTTTCACAAGTTCAAGTAGTTGACTACGATGAGATTTTCTCACCCGTAGCGATGCTTAAGTCCGTCGGAATCATGTTAGCATAAGCTGCATTTATGAAATCTGGCAGATGGATGTCAAAAACAAGTTTCCTTACCAGTTTTCGTAAGGAAAGGTTGTATGTGATACAATCAGAAAGGTTTTGTCGATCCTAAGGATGCTAAGAGGTATGCTAGCTCCAGCGATCCTTCTAAGGACTGGAGTAAGCATCTCGGAGTTGGAATGTATGCTTTGATGAGATGATCAAAGTTTTGGGTGTATACAAAGTTTATGAGAAACTTTTATTTCCAAAGAAGTGAGTGGGAGCACTATAGAATTTCTGATGAGTATATGTTGTTAACATATTGTTGATCAGAAATGATGTAGAATTTCTAGAAAGCATGCAGAGTTATTTGAAAAGTGTTTTTCAATGGAAAGCCTCGATTAAGCTACTTGAACATTGAGCATCAAGATCTATAAGGATAGATCAAAATGCTTAATGGTACTTTCAAATGAGCACATACCTTGACATGATCTTGAAGGTATTCAAGATGGATCAGTCAAAGAAGGAGTTCTTGCCTGAGTTGTAAGGTATGAAGTTAAGACTTAAAGCTCGACCACGGCAGAAGAAAGAGGAAGGACGAAGGTCGTCCCCTATGCTTTTGTCATAGGCTCTATACGGTATGCCGTGTTGAGTACCGCACCTGATGTGTGCCTTGCCACATATCTGGCAAGAGGGTACAAAGGTAATCTAGGAGTAGATCACCAGATAGTGGTCTGAATTATCCTTAGAGGAATAAGGATATGTTTCTCGGTTATGGAGGTGATAAAGAGTTCGACGTAAAGATTTACGTCGATGCAAGCTTAACACCTATCCGGATAGCTCTGAGTAGAGATACCGGATACGTATGATGGAGCAACAATTTAGAATAGCTCCAAGTAGAATAGTTATTTGAAATGGCTCCAAATGTAGCGTAGTAAGATGACATAGAAATTTGCGAAGTACATACGGATCTGAATGTTGCAGACCCGTTGACTGAAACCTCTCTCACAAGCATAACATGATCAAACCCAGAACTCTTGGGTGTTAGTCACATGGGGATGTGACCTTGAGTGTTAATCACATATCGATGTGAACTGGATTATTGACTCTAGTGCAAGTGGGAGACTGTTGGAAATATGCCCTAGAGGCAATAATAAATTGGTTATTATTATATTTCCTTGTTTATGATAATCGTTTATTATCCATGCTAGAATTGTATTGATAGGAAACTCAGATACATGTGTGGATACATAGACAACACCATGTCCCTAGTAAGCCTCTAGTTGACTAGCTTGTTGATCAATAGATGGTTATGGTTTCCTGACCATGGACATTGGATGTCATTGATAATGGGATCACATCATTAGGAGAATGATGTGATGGACAAGACCCAATCCTAAGCCTAGCACAAGATCATGTAGTTCGTATGCTAAAGCTTTTCTAATGTCAAGTATCATTTCCTTAGACCATGAGATTGTGCAACTCCCAGATACCATAGGAGTGCTTTGGGTGTGCCAAACATCACAACGTAACTGGGTGGCTATAAAGGTACACTACAGGTATCTCCGAAAGTGTCTATTGGGTTGGCACGAATCGAGACTGGGATTTGTCACTCCGTGTAAACGGAGAGGTATCTCTGGGCCCACTCGGTAGGACATCATCATAATGTGCACAATGTGATCAAGGAGTTGATCACGGTATGATGTGTTACGGAACGAGTAAAGAGACTTGCCGGTAACGAGATTGAACAAGGTATCGGGATACCGATGATCGAATCTCGGGCAAGTATCATACCGCTAGACAAAGGGAATTGTATACGGGATTGATTAAGTCCTTGACATCGTGGTTCATCCGATGAGATCATCGTGGAACATGTGGGAGCCAACATGGGTATCCAGATCCCGCTGTTGGTTATTGACCGGAGAACGTCTCGGTCATGTCTGCATGGTTCCCGAACCCGTAGGGTCTACACACTTAAGGCTCGGTGACGCTAGGGTTATAGAGATATTAGTATGCGGTAACCCGAATGTTTTTCGGAGTCCCGGATGAGATCCCGGACATCACGAGGAGTTCCGGAATGGTCCGGAGGTAAAGAATTATATATAGGAAGTGCTATTTTGGCCATCGGGACAAGTTTCGGGGTCACCGGTATTGTACCGGGACCACCGGAAGGGTCCCGGGGGTTCACCGGGTGGGGCCACCTGCCCCGCGGGGGCACATGGGATGTAGGGGTGTGCGCCTTGGCCTATATGGGCCAAGGGCACCAGCCCCAAGAGGCCCATGCGGTAAGAGATAAGGAAAGGAAGAGTCCTAAAAGGGGAAGGCACCTCCTAGGTGCCTTGGGGAGGAGGGACTCCTCCCTAGCCGCACCCTTCCTTGGAGGAAGGGCCAAGGCTGAGCCCCCCCTCTCCCTTGGCCCTATATATAGTGGGGGGAAGGGAGGGCAGCCGCATCCAAGCCCTGGCGCCTCCCTCTCCCTCCCGTGACACATCTCCCTCCTCCCGTAGCGCTTGGCGAAGCCCTGTTGGAATCCCGCTACTTCCACCACCACGCCGTTGTGCTGCTGGATCTCCATTAACCTCTCCTCCCCCCCCCTTGCTGGATCAAGAAGGAGGAGACGTCGCTGCTCCATACGTGTTTTGAACGCAGAGGTGCCGTCCGTTCGGCGCTAGGATCATCGGTGATTTGGATCACGACGAGTACGACTCCATCAACCCCGTTCACTTGAACGCTTCCGCTTAGCGATCTACAAGGGTATGTAGATGCACTCTTCTTCCCCTCGTTGCTAGATTACTCCATAGATTGATCTTGGTGATGCGTAGAAAAGTTTGAATTTCTGCTACGTTCCCCAACAATAACTCTAACAACATGATCATTGTTCTTATTTTTCATTTCATTTAGAAAATCATTCTGGGTTTTGAGAACTTGATCTACTTGGGTTTTTACCATGGAAGCATGTTTACTAATAATCTTGAGATCATAGACAGTTCTACACATGTAGTCACCCAAGCAGTCAAGCATATAAGCATAACGTTTCAGTTGTCTACTAACATAAGCATTGAAGTCTTCTTGCTTAACAATAAAGTTATCAAATTCATCCTAGCATTGACTAGCAGACTTATTATAAGGAATATCACCTTCATCAAATCTATAGAGAGAATTTACCTCTACTACCTGTGTTGGAATATCAAGACGATGTATTTCTTCAATAGGCGGTAAATTCTTAACATCTTCAGCTTTAATACCCTTTTCTTTCATAGATTTTTTGCCTCTTGCATATCTTCAGGACTGAGAAATAGAATACGTCTTTTCTTAGGAGTTACCTTAGGATGTGGTTCAGGGAGAGTCCAATCATTATCATTACTCAATATATTATTCAATAGAACTTCAGCTTGCTCAACAGTTCATTCCCTGAAAACACAACTAGCACAACTATCTAGGTGGTCCCTAGAAGCATCAGTTAGTCCATTATAAAAGATATCAAGTATTTCATTTTTCTTGAGAGGATGATCAGGCAAAGCATTAAGTAATTGGAGAAGCCTTCCCCAAGCTTGTGGGAGATTCTCTTCTTCAATTTGCACAAAGTTAAATATTTCTTGTAAGGCAGCTTGTTTCTTATGAGCAGGAAAATATTTTTCTGAGAAGTAGTAAATCATATCCTAGGGACTATGCACACAACCAAGAGCAAGAGAATTAAACCATATCTTACCATCACCCTTTAATGAGAAAGTAAATAACTTAAGAATATGGTAATAGCGAATTTTTTCCTACTGAGCAAATACTTTGGCTATATCATTAAATTTAGTAAGATGTGCCACGACAATTTTAGATTGATAACCTGTAACATCCCAAATTTTCAATTTGGAATGTTATACACATAGATCATCATGCATATCATATTTTCTTGCATTTTGTCGATCCTAGAAATTTCACGCAACTCAAGGACCCTCGGAGAGAGTTGGAGATTTCGTCTTTTTCATATTTAGTTCTTCTCAAATTTGGAAGAAAGGATCATTGGATTTGCCGGAGTTATTTGCCTTCTTTTTGGATAGGGAAAAATGCGCATTTTCAAAAATTGCATTTTAGGCCCGGAGAAAAGTTCATTTTGTTCGACTCATTTTTAGGAGTCGGGGAAAATTTACTTTATTAGTTTTGGAGTCCGTTAGATTTGTTTTTCTGTTTTTTCTTCGAGCGCGAAACCGTTTTAAAAAAAAGGTCCCACGCGCCCCTGGGCCAAAGGCCCAGCCGGCCGGCCAGGAGGCCAGCGCCTCGCCGCGTGCCGCGCCAGGCAAGAGGGAGCCGCCGCCACTGCCCTTTAGGAATCCATCTAGGATTCCGTTTGCTCGTTTTTTTCTAGATCTTTCCTTTCCCTCTTTTCTTTCCTAGTCCTACTCTTATTCCTTGTCCTCTACTCCAAGTAAACCCTCCCCCTCCCCAATATAAATACCCAAGCACCCCCCCTATAAATCATCAAACCAAAGCCCCAAGCCTCCACCGCGCCCACACCCCGCGCCCCACACCCGCGCCGCGACGCGCTAGTGCCCCACCGCCGCCGCGCCACCCCACACCCGCGCCGCCGCCGCCGCACCTTGCTCGCCGCCACCGGAGTTCCTCGTCGGAGCCTCGCCAGAGGTACCGTGCTACATCTATTCTTTTCCTTGGATCGTTTTCTTCTAATCGTTCCGATTCTTCTTTTCCGATTTGTTTTCTTTCCGGTTCTTCGCTAAACCGTTCGGTTTTCTAGATCGGTTTTACAATCGGTTTTCTTCTCCGAAACCCTAGATCGGATTCGTTTTCTTTTCCGATTTAGTTGCCCGAGACCGTTCGTCGGACCGTTCGTCCTAACAAACGTGATCACCAGATTCTTCTAGGTTAACGAACGTCCATTCGTTCAACCGTTCTTCTTTTTCTTCTCGTCGGATTTATTCCGCGATCGCGATCTCAGATCCGATCTTCGTTCTAGTTTATCTTCTCGCTCGTCTATTGGAATCAGGTGATTCAAGCGCCTGGAGTTTCGTTTCGAAACCGCCGTTCCGACTAATCAACTTTAACTAAGTTTTTGCTACGGTAAAATTTGACCTAGTTTCAACTTGCTAGAACCGAGTTGTTTTCTTCCGCCGTTTGTTTCCGGTTTTCTTTGTTCGGTTCTTTCTTTCTTTGCAACCGGAGTTCTTAAGTTGAACTATCTGGTTCGATCTTTTGTTCGAGTTTTACCTGTGCATTAGATGAGTACTCATTGTATGCTTGTTGTTTGTCTGCGATAGATTACCCGGATTGCGCCGCCTGTTACTTCGAATCTCTAGGACTCGCGGATCATCAGCAAGGCAAGCAACGCTTTGATCATACCTTTTCTACAACCCAGTTTTATTGCATTAGATCAACCCTCACACATTGCATGATTAGGATCTAATTAAATTGTGGGATGGGAAGTAGATGAGGTAGTACCTACTACCTGTTTATTATGAAACCTTTGGGAGTTACTTCTACGTTTGCCTATTATGCCATGCTATGCTAGTAGACGTGGATTCGGTGAGTGATATCCATGACAGATGTGAGATTGATAATTTTTAATGGTTTATCTAAGGTGGCAACTTAAACACACATCTGGGTGGATTGAGGCACCTGATGTCTATCAGGACTTGCCTGTTTTATTTTAGACCGCCACCCAGGCTCAAAGGGGTCATAAGATCTTTCATGCTAAATACTTACGTGTGTAGCCACAAGCCATTATGGGCTCTGGCATAGTTGACTAAGTCGTGTGAACTCTTATAGGGGTAGAATAGCAGATGTAGGGGATGTAGGTGGTACGGTCTACTCCATCGTAAGGTGCTAGTGCTTCTGAAAGACTATGTCTCGGTCATCCGTTTCTCAAACACCAGTAGTGCGAGAAATCCAACGGAGGCGATCGAGTCTTGTGGGGAAAAGTGCGTAAACCTCTGCAGAGTGTAACAAACTAATCATGATTAGCCGTGTCCCCGGTTATGGACAATCTTGAGTATCTAGTACTTGAATATCATGTGAATCTCATCATGTTACTTCTAATTAATATTGTTGGGTTTTTAATGATTACTTTTAATTGGGATTGAGAATGCTGTCAACCATTCTCAATGTTTAACAACCACCATGATAGTTAAATAAATTTATTCCTTTGCAGTAGGGAAAAATTGGCTTTACGCAAAACAGTAACCATAAAGCTTTCCACCAGCCAAATATGCATATAGTATAGCTGTTACATTCCATTACTCTGTATGTGTTACCTTGCCACCATATTCCATGTACTGACCCGTTTCGGGCTGCAACGTTAATGTTGCAGACTTTTCAAACGATGATTAAGGTGTTTCTAGGTCGTGGTTCTATACTCAGTGATGCCGTTGGAGTTGATGGACCCATTTATCTTCCAAGTCTTCCGCTGTTATCGACACTAGATGGCCTTAAGCCATATTATTGTAATAAGTTCTCTTTTGAGACACCGATGTAATAAGTGTGTGATTGCCACTCTGCTATAAATCCTTCGAAGTACTGTGTGGTGTCAGCATTACTGATCCAGGGATGACACCGGAGCACAGAGATCAGACCGTTTGAGGTTTGGTCGCTATAGAGATCGTATCAGAGCACACGCTGACTGTAGGACACGACCACTAAGTTAAAGCCATAGATCACTATTCTCTCCTCATTTTCTAACTCCTCATCTTTTCTACTCTTTAGGATGAAGGACGCGAAGATTAAGTACGCTCAACCGGATGAAGGCACACCTTTTGGATTTCACTTGAAGGAAGTCACCAAGTACCTAAACATTGGATTACCAAGTTTCACGGGAACCTTCAATGCCACTTTGCCTGAAGAGGAGCGCTGGAAGATTCAAGCTCACGTTCCGGGAAGGACATCCGCGCCAATCACGAAGCCCATAGATAGTGTTTTCAATGCACCAACTTGGAGCCTAGGAAGGAGCATGGCAGCCCATATCACCATAGGACGCATTGGAGAAGTTTATCAAGAAGACCTCAAGGACACTATCTACCAGATTTGTGGACGCCGAGATGAACAATGGGAGTTAGTCAGCACCAAGAAGGATAGATCCATTGCAGCATTCATCCAGGAGTTAAACCAGCACATTCGACGCCACGAGAACCAGTTGTGCAATGATATGATGGAGTTGAAGAATGCGAAGACAAGGATCAACGAGCTAGAAGGAGAACTGAAGGCTACACGCAAGGACTACATGGACGAGATCGTAGCTCTAGCAAGACACAACTGCGATCTTAAGCAAGAGATTGAAGAACTCAAGATGGAGTTAGCATCCAGGAAGGAAGACGAGTACGTCGCATGCCCGGATAACTACATCATCATCGACGACACCGATTCGGATCCAAGTGAACCCGACTTTGACGACGAAGCTGGAGCGGACATCATGGAGTCTTCCGTCGGTTCAAATTTCTAGATGACCACCAAATATTAGTAGTATTTTCCCCCATGTAAACACTATAGTTCGAGCACTTTTGCGATAGCTAGATCGATTCTATGCCCTTGTTTGAGTGATTTTGTGTGAATTTGCTCATGTGCATTGGGGTAGTGTTTCTCTTTAGACCTCATTCTATTCTTATATCTCTTCTTTTCTAAACCCTCAAATGCCTTCGAGACGTGACCCCAGATTTACCATTAAGGATTGGTAACTAAGTTTTTCCCTTAGACCTAATAGTATTGGAATCTCAAGGATTGGATGTGATATTAGGCATGGATTGGTTATCAAAGTATGAAGGGAATATTGACTGTGCTAGTAAGTCAATTTTGCTTACAACGCCGGAAGGAAGAAGGATCAAGTATGTATCCCGGCATGTGCCAAATAGGACACAAGTAAATTGCCTGACAGGAGTAGTGCAGGAGGAAGTACCAGTGGTAAAGGATTTTCTTGATGTATTTCCGGAAGAGTTGCCAGGCATGCCACCGGATAGAGACATTGAGTTTTTGATTGAGTTATTGCCAGGTACAGGCCCAATATCAAAGAGACCATACCGGATGCCAGCAAAGGATTTGGTGGAAATTAAGAATCAGATTAAGGAGTTGTTGGAGAAAGGTTACATTCGCCCAAGTTCTTTGCCTTGGGGATCACCCGTACTTCTAGTGGAGAAGAAGGATGGATCATTAAGGATGGTTGTTGATTACCGTGGATTGAATGAAGTAACCATCAAGAACAAGTACCCACTGCCAATGATAAATGATCTGTTTGATCGTTTGCAAGGAGCTAAAGTGTTTTCCAAGATCGATTTGCGATCAGGGTACCACCAGTTGAAGATTCGAGAGCAGGATATACCTAAGACAGCATTCACCACAAGATATGGACTGTATGAGTATACCGTTATGTCATTTGGATTGACAAACGCGCCTGCCTATTTTATGAACATGATGAACAAAGTGTTTATGGAGTTTTTGGATAAGTTTGTCGTAGTGTTCATTGATGATATCCTGGTTTATTCGAAGAATGAAGAAGAGCATAAGGAACATTTGCATTTGGTTTTGGAGAAGCTAAGGGAACATCAGTTATATGCCAAATTTAGCAAATGTGAGTTTTGATTGAAGGAAGTGGGATTCCTCGAACACGTTATATCCGGAGAAGGGATAGCAGTTGACCCCGCAAAGGTTGAGACCGTAACCGAATGGGAAGCCCCAACGACAGTTGGAGAGATCCGAAGTTTTCTTGGACTCACAGGATACTACCGGAGATTCATTGAGAACTTTTCAAAGATTGCGAAGCCTATGATGGAATTGTTGAAGAAGGATACCAAGTTCAATTGGACTGAGGAGTGTGAGGCTAGTTTCCAGGAGTTGAAGAAACGATTGGTTACCTCACCAGTGTTGATTTTGCCAGATCAGACCAAGGATTATGAGGTGTATTGCGACGCTTCACGTCGAGGACTTGGAGCAGTGCTTATGCAGGAAGGGAGAGTTGTTTCGTATGCTTCACGACAACTGAAGCCTCATGAGTTGAATTATGCCACTCATGATTTGGAGTTAGCAGCCGTAGTGCATGCACTGAAGACATGGAGACATTTCCTCATTGGAAATCATTGCGAGGTGTACACGGATCACAAGAGTTTGAAGTACATTTTCACGCAGAAGGAGTTGAATCTCAGACAAAGGAGATGGTTGGAGCTCATCAAGGATTATGATATGAGATTGCATTACCATCCCGGTAAAGCTAATGTAGTAGCTGATGCATTAAGCCGTAAGAGCCACGTCAATACATTGATGACAGGAGAAATACCCAAGGATTTAGCAGAAAACCTTCGTGAGCTATGTTTGGAGATAGTTCCAAAAGGCTATGTAGCAGCATTGGAGATTCAGTCAACATTGATGGATAAAATCAAAGAAGCTCAGAAATCTGACAAGGAAATTGCTGCTATAAAGGAGAAACTAAGCAAAGGAAAAGCAAAGGGATTTCGTGAGGATGAGCACGATACCCTATGGTTTGAGGACCGTGTTTATGTGCCAAATGACCTAGAGATCAGAAAGTTGATTTTGCAAGAGGCACATGATTCACCGTATTCGATTCACCCAGGAAATACCAAGATGTATTTGGATTTGAAGGAGACATTCTGGTGGACCGGAATGAAGAAGGATATTGCAGCATATGTAGCAGTTTGTGACATATGTCATAGAGTAAAGGCAGAACATCTGAAGCCAGCCGGATTGTTGCAAGCATTGCCGATACCCGAATGGAAGTGGGATAAGATAGGCATGGATTTTATCACAGGACTACCCAGGACGAAGGCAGGATATGACTCGATATGGGTAGTAGTTGATCGCTTGACGAAGGTAGCACATTTCATTCCAGTCAAGACCACTTACACCAGTGCTAAGTTGGCATAGATATACATGACTAGGATCATTTGTTTGCATGGAGTTCCACGGAGTATTGTATCAGATAGAGGAACCCAATTTACCTCAAAGTTTTGGAATCAGTTGCATGAAACTTTAGGAACCAGGCTGGAGTTCAGCACCACTTTTCATCCGCAGACAGATGGACAGACCGAGAGAGTCAATCAGATTTTGGAAGATATGTTGAGAGCTTGTGCACTAGATTATTGATCTAGTTGGGACGATAACTTGCCATATGCGGAGTTTTCTTATAACAACAGTTACCAAACCAGTTTGAAGATGGCACCTTTCGAAGCTTTGTACGAAAGGAGGTGCAGGACACCGTTGTCATGGGACGAAGTTGGAGACCGTCAGTTGTTTGGACCCGATTTGATTAAGGAGTCTGAACAGAAGGTTAAGTTGATTCGCGATAGGCTCAAGGTAGCCCAGTCCAGGCAGAAGAGCTACGCAGATTCTAAACGCAAGGAGACAGTTTACGAAACCGGAGATAGGGTGTATCTTCGAGTATCCCCACTTCGAGGAGTTAAGCGCTTTGGAGTTAAGGGAAAATTAGCACCGCGTTTCGTTGGACCGTATAAGATCTTGCAACGTATGGGAGAAGTCGCGTATAAGTTGGAATTACCAGAGGGACTGTCAGGAGTTCATGACGTATTCCATGTTTCTCAGCTTAAGAAATGTCACGCCGAGATGGTTGTCGGGGTAAATAGCCATGGGTAGCCCAGCCGGCTTCCCCTGGCCCCTCAGAAAAAATTATGAGCCCGTCCGGCTCATAAGAAGACTCAAGACCTGGGCCGTCTCCCCCCTAGCCGACTACCTTCCTAGCCGGCTTCGGGGGCGGCCCGCCCTTTACCCTCATGAAGAACGCTATGGAGGGCCGGCTACGGCAGGGCCGGCTACGGCAAGGCCGGCTACGAGAGGCCGGCTAGAACAAGGCCGGCTACAGCCAGGCCGGCTCCCATAAAGCAGTCAACGCCGTACCCGCAATGTACGCGTCCACTCTACGATGATGAAGCAGGGCGTGGCTACAGTGGAGCCTGCCACCCCCAAAACCCGGAGCACGCTTGGTACAGCGCGCCGTGCGGGCAGCCACGGCCCATCCGGCGCAGCACTGTAGCCACGGCGGCTCTGCGCCGTCCATGACGGGCTGCTAGCGTGGCCCCCGAGGCGGTGGGCCCCTTCGGGTAGAGAGATGCCGAAGGCGGCCGCACCTCCTCTCAAGCCGGCAAGATAGAGGGCCGGCTTCCCATAGCCGGCCTGCCACCCTCCTCGAAGGAGACGCCCATTAAGGAGACAAGATGCGGCGGGGCTACAGTAATCGCCCGCCAAGACGGCGTTACTGTAGCCATGCTTACCCCGACCAAGCCTGCGTCAACAACACGGAGTAACAGTAACCAGCCGCCGACCAGGCCCTGGCCGGTGGGGCCGGCCTGTCGACCCAGAAGCCGGCAGCCGGTGGGACCCACTAGCCGGCGGGCCCCAGAAGCCGGCGCAGAAGCCGGCAAGCATAGTCACAGAAGGCTGGGCCCCGCGCCCAGTCGGATTACCATTGTACCCCCGGGGGGTAGGCCTATATAAACCCCCTGGTGCACCCATGCAAAGGGTTGGACTCTCACTCTAGACCTAGACACCATACAAGGAGAGGAAGTAGGCTGAGGTGAGCCCTTCTTCCTCCTTCCGCCCAAAACAGCTCAAGGAGCATTGTAGCTACTTGTTCACTTAGTAACCATGCGGAGACCCCGTAGAGCAGCAGTAGGGGTGTTATCTCCCCGGAGAGCCCTGAAGCTGGGTAAGATTCGCCGGCGTGCATGTCTTTGCCTCATCCCGTTTCCAGGCACCGGCGATGTTCTATTGGCCCCCGCAATGATAAGCCACCCGTTGGCATATGTCGCTCCTACCACCCGACATTTGGCGCCCACCGTGGGGCCAGGTGCACCGTCGTCCGGAGACCTGTTCTGGACGGGAACCCTTTTCCTTCCCCGCGAGCGTAGCCAGCCCGGCTCGCCCGATGGCGCTTGCCGCGACGCGCTGCATGGCGTCACCAACATCTGCGCGGCTAGCGGCCTCGCCGGCCTCTTCGACAAGGCCCGCATCTCCGACGAGCTTGCCTCCGATGCGGGCACTGATCACCTCGCCAACCTCCTCGGCCAGCTCCACGTCTCCAGCGAGCCCGCTGCGGATTTGGAGTCGGTTGGCTCCACCGACCCGATGCCTGTCGACTCCGACACGGCATCCTACGATACCTTCCCCACCAACGTCACGGTCTACAACGACCCGCTCCCTCCGGCTGGCGATCGCGATTCTGACGCCCCCAAGGTGATGGTTATCGGCCTCGACGGCCCGACTGACGAGGGCGCCCGCGACGCCCCACGCGCGGCTGCCCAAGACTTGTCCGCCCCCATTCCGGCTGACGCCAGTGACGAAGTTCTGGAGGCACGCCGCCTCGCCCTCCTCGCGGAGGGCCGGCGGCTAGCCTCCGTAAGACGCCTCACCGAGGCCTACCAGCGCGAAGCTGACCGCGCCGCCTTCGGCACGCCGGCTCCGGCTGGCCCAAGCCGGGCCGGCGTTGTCAGGCAACGCGGCGCCGTCATCGCCGACACGCTTGGAGTGGATCGCCCGGTCTACGCCACCCCGCTCGAGAACCTGCGCGCCGCCCAGGCGGCCGTAGACGAGCTGGACGGCTTGGAAGCCGAAGACCTCCCCCACATGACGCGGCGCATCCAGCAACTAAACAATGCGGCCGCACGACGGCACGAAGCCGACACCTGCGCGGGGAGCCCTCCCCGCGCCGCGACCACGGCGCGACTTCCCGGTCGCCGACTACGAGCAACACCCGTGCGCGGCGCGAGAAAGAGCCGGCTTCCAGCCGAAGCCGGACCCAAATCTCCATCGAGCGAGACGCGGACGGCCGCCCCCGGCCATGGAATGGCGGGGCACCCCGCCTCCGCCTCGAGCTCGCGGAGAGAGATATCCTACCCCGCCTCCAGTGGCTCACCCGACTCTCAGCGGCCGGCTTGGTCGCCGCGAGGGAGTCGGCGAAAACGACGCCGGCCACCGGATCGACCGACTGGCCCGATCCCTGGAGCTAGAAGAAGAAGACAATGTCGGCCCGCCTTGCTTTGGCCCCCGCATCCGCGACGAGCCCTTCCCCAAAGGGTTCTCGCTCCCAAGAGACACACCCAAGTACAATGGCTCGGTGAAGCTGGAAGACTGGCTGACCGACTACTCCACAGCCGTCAGCATCGCCAATGGCAACCGGCACGTTGCCTTAAAGTATGTGCCCCTCATGCTGCAAGGCATGGCACGGACTTGGCTTAACAGCCTCAAGCCCCTCAGCATCAACAGCTGGGTGGATTTCACTGAAGCCTTCGTTCGCAACTTCACCAGCACCTACAAGCGGGCTCCCAAGCCCAGACAGCTCTCCCTGTGCGTACAGGGCCCAGCCGAGTCCACTCGCGACTACCTCACGCGTTGGGCCGAGCTCCGCAACTCCTGCGAAGGGGTGCACGAGGTGCAAGCCATCGAATACTTCACTGTCGGGTGCCGAGAGGGCACCCTCCTCAAGCACAAGCTTCTCTGCGATGAGCCGACTACCCTCGACGAGCTCCTGAACATCGCCGACAAGTACGCCACCGCCGACTCCTCAATGAAGACCGAGCTCCGGGTGGACGCATCCGGAAAAGTGCTCAATCCGGCGCCCCAAGCGCCGGCTGGAGACGGCGGCCGACGCCAACACTAGAACGATCAGAAGCGCAAGGGCCCTGCGCTGCCTCCCGCTAGCCGGCAGGTGGCCACGGTCGAAGACGCACCGCCTGAGGGGCGGCCCGCGCCCAAGAAGCCCAAGGGCGGCCGGCTGGCTTGGCAGCCGGCTTTTTCCTACGAGCAAACCCTTGATGCCCCGTGCAAGTTCCACAGCGGCGCGAAGCCGTCCAACCACACGACCCGCAAATGCAACTGGCTCGCCCGAATTTCCAAGGGCGAAGGGCTCACGCCGACTCCGCCTGCCGGCCCGCCGTCGCCGGCTCCGCCGCCCAAGGCCACCCGGCCCGCGGTCGACACCGTGCAGGACGAGTTCCCCGATGAGCAAGCATCTTATGTCGTCTTCACGAGCTAGCCCGAAGACCGGCGCAGCAAGCACCGAGAGCAACAAGAAGTCAATGTGGCCGCCACCAGCCCAGCCGGCCACATGCACTGGTCAGAGAAACCCATCAGTTGGAGCCGGGCCGACCACCCAGAGGTGATGCCGTCCCCCGGTTCCTACGCATTGGTCCTGGAGGCCACCCTTGCAACGGATACGCGCGCCGCACGCTTCTCCCGCGTGCTGATCGACAGTGGAAGCAGCATCAACATCCTGTACCGCGACATCATGGAGAAGCTGGGCGTCAAGGCAAAGCAGCTTGCGCCGACTCGAACGGTGTTCCACGACATCGTACCCGGTTTGTCCTGTGCCCCCATCGGCAAGATCAAGATCGATGTACTCTTTGGGGGCAAGGATCATTTCCGCCGGGAAGCAATCTGGTTCGAGGTGGTGGACCTGGAGAGCCCTTACCACGCCTTGCTTGGCCGACCCGCCTTGGCCAAGTTTATGGCGGTCCCCCACTATGCTTACCTCAAGATGAAGATACCAAGCTCCAAGGGTGTCATCACCATCGCCGGCGACTACAAGAAGTCCGCCGACTGCGCCGCGGCCAGCAGCCGGCTGGCCGAATCCCTCGTGATCGCTGCAGAGAAGAAGACGCTGGACAGGGTCGTGGCCCTGGCCAGCAAGCAGCTAAACCAACCCGCCGACTCCAAGGAGTATGATGCCCAAGGATCTTTCCAGCCGGCCAAGGAGACCAAGAAGATACAGCTCGACCCCGAGCACCCCGAGAGGTTTGCCGTCATTGGGGCGAGCCTGGATAGCAAATAGGAAGGCGAGCTCGTCGATTTCCTCCGTGAGAATCGGGATATCTTTGCATGGTCCCCCAAGGACATGCCGGGTGTTCCGAAGGATTTCGCCGAGCACAAATTGCACGTGCGGGAGGATGCTAAACCAGTCAAGAAGCCCCTCCGCCGACTGTCAGAGGAGAAGAGAAGGATCGTAGGGGAGGAGATAGCCCGGCTTCTCGCAGCCGGCTTCATCATGGAAGTTTTCTTCCCCGAGTGGCTCGCGAACCCGGTTCTCGTGCTGAAAAAGAATAACAAGTGGCGCATGTGTATAGATTACACAAGCCTCAACAAAGCCTGCCCAAAAGATCCCTTCGCTCTGCCTAGGATTGATCAAGTGATAGACTCCACAGTCGGATGCGAGCTGTTGAGCTTTTTGGATGCCTACTCGGGGTACCACCAGATAAAGCTGAACCCGGATGACCAACTGAAGACCGCCTTCATCACGCCGTTTGGAGCCTTCTGCTACCTGACTATGACGTTCGGCTTGAGGAATGCCGGCGCCACTTTTTAGCGTTGCATGCAGAAGTGCCTCCTCACGCAGCTCGGCAAGAACATCCACGTTTACGTGGATGATGTTGTGGTGAAGACGGAGAAGCGTGGCACTCTGCTGGAAGACTTGAAGGAGACATTCGAGAACCTGCGCCGGTTCCGGATCAAGCTCAACCCGGAGAAATGCGTGTTCGGAGTGCCAGCCGGCCAGCTCCTAGGCTTTCTGGTCTCCGAACGCGGCATAGAGTGCAACCTTGTGAAGATCAAGGCCATCGAGAGGATGGCGGTCCCAACCAAGCTCAGAGAGATTCAGAAGTTCACCGGGTGCCTGGCCTCTCTGAACCGCTTCATCAGCCGGCTTGGAGAAAAAGCTCTCCCTCTCTACCGCCTCATGAAGAAGAGCACTCACTTTGAGTGGAACGACCAGGCCGACCAAGCTTTCCACGAGCTGAAGAAAATGCTGTCCACACCGCCTGTCTTGGCGGCACCGACTGAGAAGGAGCCCATGCTCCTATATATTGCCGCCACTAGCCGGGTGGTCAGCACCGTCATTGTGGTCGAACGCCCCGAAGAAGGCCGAGCCCAGCCGGTCCAGAGGCCGGTTTATTACCTGAGCGAGGTGCTGTCCGCCTCGAAGCAAAATTACCCGCACTATCAGAAGATGTGCTATGGCGTGTACTTCGCCGCCAAGAAGCTGAAGCCGTACTTTCAAGAGCATCCCATCACGGTCGTATGCACTGCCCCGTTGGCCGAGATCATAGGCAGCCGGGATGCATCCGGCCGGGTGGCTAAGTGGGCCATCGAGCTGGCCCCCTATACGATCTTCTACCAACCCCGCACCGCCATCAAGACGCAAGCGCTAGCCGACTTCCTCGTCGACTGGGCCGAGACCCAGTACTTACCACCAGCGCCCGACTCCACCCATTGGGGCATGCACTTTGACGGATCAAAGGTGCGCACCGGCTTGGGAGCCGGCGTCGTCCTTACCTCTCCAAAGGGCGACAAGCTCAGATACACGCTGCAGATCCACTTCGCCGCCTCCAACAACGTAGCCGAGTACGAAGCGCTCATACACGGGCTCCGGCTTGCCAAGGAACTTGGCATCCGCCGGATCCTGTGCTATGGCGACTCGGATTTGGTGGTGCAGCAATCTTCTGGCGGCTGGGACGCCAAGGAAGCAAACATGGCGAGCTACCGCTTCCTAGTGCAGCAAATCAGCGGATACTTCGACGGATGTGAATTCCTTCATGTGCCGCGAGCCGACAACGAGCCAGCAGATGCTCTGGCCCGAATAGGCTCCACGCGACAAGCAATACCAACCGGTGTCGCCCTACAGCGCCTCCTCAAGCCATCAATCAAGCCGTCTCCGGAATCCGACTCCATCTTCGTGCCGCCAAACCCCGAGGAGGCCAAGTCCGGCTCGAAGAATCAAGCAGCCGGCCCGGGGACTTCAATATTCGGCTCGGGGACTGCAGTACCCGGCTCGGGGACTACCGCACCCGGCTCGGGGACTGTGGTAGCCGGCCCGGGGACTGCGGTAGCCGGCCCAGTGACTTCTTCAGCACAACAAGCGGTGGCCGACTCCAGCACTGCATTACCCAGTCCGCCCACCCCGGTGGCTGTAGCCACATTGGTAGCAGAGGAAGTCGCCGCCCCATCATGGGCCCAAACCATCCGCAACTTTTTGGTGAACCAAGATCTGCCGGCTGACAAAAACGAAACAAGACAAGTCCAGCGCCGGGCTGGAGCATACACAATCGTCAATAGAGAGCTTGTCAAGCGCAGCGCCACCGGAGTCTTGCAGCGATGCGTCGAGCAGGAGAAAGGCATCACGATCCTCAGGGATATACACCAAGGAGAGTGCGGCCACCACGCCGCATCAAGATCACTTGTCGCCAAAGATTTCCGCCACGGCTTCTTCTGGCCGACTGCTTTGGACGACGCCAAAGAGCTAGTCAAACACTGCAAAGGCTGCCAGCTTTTTAGCTCACAGCAACACATGCCGGCTTCGGCACTCAAGGCCATTCCCATCACCTGGCCCTTTGCCGTCTGGGGATTGGATATGGTAGGCCCATTCAAGACGGCGCGCGGCGGCATGACACATTTGCTCGTCGCCGTCAACAAGTTCACCAAGTGGATCGAGGCGAAGCCGATCAAGAAGCTAAATGGGCCGACTGCAGTGACTTTCATTGCAGATATAACAACCCGGTACGGCATACCGCACAGCATCATCACCGACAACGGCACGAACTTTGCCAAAGGTGCCTTGGCACGGTTCTGCGCCGCGCAAGGTATCCGGCTGGACCTTGCGTCGGTCGCCCACCCGCAGTCAAACGGCCAAGTGGAGCGGGCAAATGGCCTCATTTTGTCCGGCATCAAGCCCCGACTGGTCGTACCTCTGGAGCGTTCAGCCGGCTGTTGGCTCGATGAGCTGCCGGCTGTCCTATGGAGTCTGCGTACTACCCCCAACAGATCAACCGCCTTCACTCCCTTCTTCCTTGTATATGGTGCCGAGGCAGTCATCCCAACAGATATCGAGTTCGACTTGCCTCGGGTAACCATGTACACAGAAGCGGAAGCCAAAGAAGCAAGAGAAGACGGCGTCGACCTGCTGGAAGAAGGCCGGCTGTTAGCCCTCAGCCGGTCTGCCATCTACCAGCAGGGTTTGCGCCGCTACCACAGCCGGAGGGTCCGACCAAGATCCTTCCAGGAGGGCGACCTTGTGCTCCGGCTGATCCAGCGAACAGCCGGCCAGCACAAGCTCGCAGCCCCCTGGGAAGGCCCCTTCATCGTTAGCAGAGCGTTAGGCAACGATGCCTACTACCTCATCGATGCGCAGAAGCCGAAGGCACGCAAGAGAGACAACGCCGGCAAGGAGTCGGAGCGACCATGGAATGCAAATCTTCTTCGGAAGTTTTACAGTTAAAATGCAGTATGTATTATGCCCACTTTTGTATTAAGTACGAAACAGAAGGCCCCCCGAGAAAGACTCGGGGACTGCCATCCTTTATTTTATGAATGAAAGTTATCATGCGTATGATATCACCTGTTCATTTATTTTGTCTGGTACCGGGTTCGATGAGTCGGCCCGGGGACTGGCCGACTGGAGTTATATTAGGAGCCCTACCCGCAGTCAGACAAGTAATGTGCCGACACCCAGGCTTGGCTCTTGCCAAAATCGCAGCTCGAAGAACCGACTGCCCGGCTGGCAAGAGTCACAAGCCGAAAAGGGTGCGCACACGAAAAATGGCTAGCGACTAACAGGCTTATATATAACAAAAGCCGGCTTGCTGCCTCCCGCCGACCGACTACCAGAGTAGCCGGCCGGCCGTCTTACATTCAGTCTGCTTCAAATCCAAGAAAGCTCGAGTGCTTGCCTTCCCAAAGAGGGAAGGCGGCAAAGGAAAGAGCCTAAGGACAAAAGGTGCACTTGAATGAAAGCCAACACATGCATATATTAATATTTACACAAAGGACCTCTAGAGAGGTCGACATCCAACATTGTTCGATACACCCCCAGTGGGTGGAATTGCAGAAACTTAAAATTGTTCGAAAAAGCAAAACAGGGACAATAGGAACGGCAGATCAAGCCGGCGGGGCCGCTGACGAGCCGGGCTGGGCGGTGGAAGCGGTCGTGCCGGCTGGAGGTACGGCCGGCTGGCCAACCTCGGCTTGATCATCGCCTCCGGCAGAGGGCGCGCTCCCGCGTGGCTCGTTGCTGGAGGCATGGTCGTCTTGAGGGCGGTCGGCTCGGCGTCTTCGCCGTCCTCCTCCTCGTCGTCCTCGCCCTCGTCGCTGGAGGCGATCTCCTTGGCCGAGTCCTCACCGTCCGCCGGGTTCAGCCCGAACCATTCCTCCGGCTAGGCGGCGCCATCATCGTTGAGCTCCGGCGTGAAGACGCTGGTGTCGGTGCACTCGGCGATCGTCGAGGCGCGTTGCCTGATCGCCGGCCGCACCTCCTCCAGCTCCGCGTCGGCTTCCGACCGCCAAGTCCGCAGCTGGTCCAGGCTTAGCCCTGGGTACCACGCGCGGACGAACTCCAGCGCACGCCTGGTTCCAAGACGGGCTGCGGACGCCTTCCAAGCCTCGAGGTGGCCGACTGCGACTTCTAGCCAGTCGGCCGTCCGGCTTGGGGTGCGGGGAATCGTCTGGCCGGGCCAGAGCGCGGCCAGCACCGTTGCCCCGGCACGTTGGAGCCGGCGGAGCAGCCGATGGGCCGGCTGCAGCCGCGCCTGGATGGCGATGAGCTGCTCCGACAGCGTCCGATTCGCATCCGGCGGAATCACAACTCCGGCCTGACGGCGCGCCTCGCGGTGAGCCTCGATGGCTTGGGCGGCGAGGACGGATTGGCCGGGAAAGTACTCTGCACAAGACAGCAAGCACAAGTCAAAACAAAACCGCAGGCGGCCGGTAGATGGAAGAAGGGCAAGAAAGACGGCCTACCATCGATAAGATCCTCGATCCGGCCGAAGCCTTCTTCCAGCGCCTGGCGCGTCTCGGCCCAGCCCGCCTCCCTGGTCTCGAACTCCGCCTTCAGGGCAGCCTCGCCGTCCTGCGCCTTTTGCAGGGCTGCCTTATGGCTTTCCTCCTGGTCGGCCAGTTTCTTGGCCAGGCGGTCGCGCTCCTGAACCAAGTCAACGTACTCGGCGTCCCTGGCACGAAGAGCGGCCTGCACTTCGCCGAGTTCCCTCTGCAAGTCGGCGTTGGCCTCTGCGCGAGCAAAAGACAAAGAGAAAAAGTCAGCAAGGGAAAAGTCGTCAAGGAAGATCCGACCCGACTGCGCTGTAGTCGGCCCGAATCTCGGGGACTACACCCAGTGGGTGCGCTGTCGCGCCCCCATGAGAAAGAAATAAAGACAATAAGCTTACGCCGGCTACTGGCCAGGTCTTCGGTCCTCCGGCTCAGCTCCCGAGCCTGGGAGTTGAAGGCGGCGGCACGAGAATTGTGATAATCCTAGAGATCAGAAAAAACAGTCAAGATAGTCATCAAGTAAGATCCGACCCGACTGCGCTGCAGTCGGCCCGGATCTCGGGGACTACACCCAGTGGGTGCGCTAGCGCGCCCCCACAGAAAAAATTTAGAGGACCAGAACGGTCAAACAGTAAAGACTTACCCGGATTGCAGACCGTGTCGACAGATACACCTAAGTGAATTGCCTCAGGAGGCCGGCCTGTGCCTGCAGCCGGCTCCGAACCCCTTGGGCCGCGGCGTTCAGCTCGCCGCTTCCTCCGCTGGGAGTCCACCCGGACGTGGCGGAGCTGGCCGCCTCCAAGGCGTGTGCCGTCTGACCGGCACCCGCGGCTCGGCGCGTGTCCGACGGGGCCGTGCTCCCTCCGGCGTGCTGGCCCGCCGCCAGCTCGATCTCAAGACCGGCTCCGGCCTCGGGCGCGGCCCGGGCCGGCTCCTCCGGCACCGCCGGCGACTGGCCGCCTTCGCCCGCTCCGGCTGGCGATGTCGGCGGCGTCCTCTCCGCGGAGACCTCGAAGAGTTCGTCCCTCTGCACCGGCGGCTGCTCGGGGGTGATCTCCTCCGCCATGGACAGAGGGATGTCCGGATCCAAGGTCTGGAGGGGGATGGCGAGCAGCGGAGGCCGGCTGCGTGCGCCCTCCGCCTCCGTCTCCGCGGCCGCCCGCTCCGACGGAGTGTCGGTCGCCGCGCTCGCTCGCCCCGTCGCCGTCCGGGCAGCCTCCCGCTCCGCCGCCTCCCTCTCTCAACGCGCTTCACGAGCGTTCCGCTCCATGGCTTCTGCAAGATCGGCGCGGGCGTCCACGCGGCGGGACCCTGAAGATCCAGCACCCGGCCCGACCACGGAGCCGCTTGGGCCTCGCTCGAGGGAGAGCGGCGCCCTGCTCAAGAAATCAGAGAAGAATTAAAGCAAAGACTTCAAAATAACAAGCACGTAAGCGGCTAGAAGACTTACGCGGAAACTGACGGAGGCTTCTTCACCGCCTTCCGGAAGCGGGCCGCCTTCGCCGCCGCCTCGTCATGCTTCGTGGCCGCGGCGGAGGCCCTCGTCTTCTTCGGCCGGCTTCCGAAGAGTGGGAGCGCGGCCCGGCGTTTCCCCTTTCCACCACCGGTGGCCGGCGCAGCGGACGAGCCCGCGCTGTGGCAGTCGGCTGCCGGTTGGTGGCGCGGGATTTCTTCGGCGTCGAAATCATCCGGCCAGTCGCCGAAACTGGCCGAGAGCCCCGTGCCTCCGGGCTCGGCGACGTCCCCCGTGGCGGCGTCCTCCATGGCGACTGCGGCCAAGTCCGGGTCGTCGAGGTCATCCACCGTGCGGTCCGGGGCATACTCGCGTTCGACTCCTGCCGCCCCGGCTGGCGGCGGGAGGAGAGGGTTCTGATAAAAGAAAAAAGAGAAGAGCCGCCTGGTCAGAAACCGGCTGGCTCAAGCCGGCAGACGATAAGAAGAAGGACTTACCACAGGCGGAGGATGGGCGCGGGAGTACGGCGCCTTGCCGAATTGCCAGTCGTCGGTGAGCTTCAGGTTGGTGATGTAGTTCACCATCAGTGCCACCTCGGCATGAGGCATCTCCCATGTGCTCAGCCGGCAAGGGTCGAACCGGCCGCTCATCTGGCACATCATGTGGGGCCGGCTTTGAAGGGGGAGAATCCGGCGCTCGACGAAGGCGGCTACCAGGTCGGCTGCGCGCAGGCCTTCCGACTGGATCATCACCCGAAGCCGGGCGATGGACGCGTTCCCGGCCGGAGACAAGGACTTAGACCGGTAGCCCCAAGACGGCCGCCTCCCACCCGGCGGGCCGGCTATGTAAGCCGGCAGATTGACGTAGTCGCCGTGCGGGGCGACGTTCTTGACGTAGAAGAAGGATTTCTGCCAAAGTTTGACAGACTGGATTAGAGGGATGTGAGGAAAGGGGTTGTCGTCGCTTGCCCTCTTCATCGCGATGAAGGCCCCGCAGGGAGCCGGCACGCCGGCGGAGACGGTGTCGAGATTGTTCTGGAAGAGCTCCGCCCAGAGCTCTAGCGTCGGCAGCACCCCCAGGAAACCTTCGCAGAGGGAAACAAAGGCCGACAGCTGCATCACCGCGTTGGGCATGACGTGATGCGGCTGGAGGTTGTAGAATTCGAGGAAGGATCGCATGAAGCTACTCGCCGGGAAGCCGAAGCCACGCAAGAAGTGCGTGCGGAAGACGACGCGCTCGCCTTCCTCCGGCGCCGGCGAGACCTCCGTCTCCGGCGCCAGACGAACCTGCACGAGGTTGGCAGCGGGCAGGCGCCGGGTCTGGCGGAGGAATTCGATGTGGTCCTCGTGGACGTTGGACCCGTCCCACGAGCTTGATAGCGCCAGGGACATGGCGGCGTGAGCGGGCTGCGGCACGAGACTGCATCGGGCGCAAGGAAGAAGAAGGAGCAGAAGAGGAGCAAGAAGGGACGGGGAGCGGGGGAGCGAACGAGCCTTTGTCTCTCCCCCTCCCCCCCCTACTTGTAGGCTCGTGCACCAGAGCCGAGGAGGCGTGGCATGGGGGATCGTGGGGATCGATCGTGCCCATCTCCCCCACGCCCGCGTTAATTACGTGGCTTGATGACGCGAAGAAACGGCCGCGGGGAGGCGAGCAGTCCCCTCGGGCCACAGAAGATCTGCGCCCGGGCCGAGGCCAGGGAGTGGCGGCCCCGGGCCTGCGGCGGCGTCCCGTCGCGCGCGTGCAATGGCAGGGCTTCTCCGCCACGTGGCCCATCGTGGGGCCCGCGGCCGGCCCGCGGGTCAACCACGGTCACCCTAATAAACAAAAAAGTTCTCCGAAGTCGGCCTGCGACGGCGAGGTCGGCCCCTCAGGGTATGAAGCCGGCCAAGCTTCCCGTCCTTCCGTCCGCCGTGAAGCTCGCCCGGCTTCGGGGACTACTATCGGGGTAAATAGCCATGGGTAGCCCAGCCGGCTTCCCCTGGCCCCTCAGAAAAAATTATGAGCCCGTCCGGCTCATAAGAAGACTCAAGACCTGGGCCGCCTCCCCCCTAGCCGACTACCTTCCTAGCCGGCTTCGGGGGCGGCCCGCCCTTTACCCTCATGAAGAACGTTGTGGAGGGCCGGCTATGGCAGGGCCGGCTACGAGAGGCCGGCTACAACAAGGTCGGCTACAGCCAGGCCGGCTCCCATAAAGCAGTCAACGCCGTACCCGCAATGTACGCGTCCACTCTACGATGATGAAGCGGGGCGTGGCTACAGTGGAGCCTGCCACCCCCAAAACCCGGAGCACGCTTGGTACAGCGCGCCGTGCGGGCAGCCACGGCCCGTCCGGCGCGGCACTGTAGCCACGGCGGCTCTGGCGCCGTCCATGACGGGCCGCTAGCGTGGCCCCCGAGGCGGTGGGCCCCTTCGGGCAGAGAGATGCCGAAGGCGGCTGCACCTCCTCTCAAGCCGGCAAGATAGAGGGCCGGCTTCCCATAGCCGGCCTGCCACCCTCCTCGAAGGAGACGCCCATTAAGGAGACAAGATGCGGCGGGGCTACAGTAATCGCCCGCCAAGACGGCGTTACTGTAGCCACGCTTACCCCGACCAAGCCTGCGTCAACAACACGGAGTAATAGTAACCAGCCGCTGACCAGGCCCTGGCCGGTGGGGCCAGCCTGTCGACCCAGAAGCCGGCAGCCGGTGGGACCCACCAGCCGGCGGGCCCCAGAAGCTGGCGCAGAAGCCGGCAAGCATAGTCACAGACAGCTGGGCCCCGCGCCCAGTCGGATTACCATTGTACCCCCGGGGGGTAGGCCTATATAAACCCCCCGGTGCACCCATGCAAAGGGTTGGACTCTCATTCTAGACCTAGACACCATACAAGGAGAGGAAGCAGGCTGAGCTGAGCCCTTCTTCCTCCTTCCGCCCAAAATAGCTCAAGGAGCATTGTAGCTACTTGTTCACTTAGTAACCATGCGGAGACCCCGCAGAGCAGCAGTAGGGGTGTTATCTCCCCGGAGAGCCCTGAAGCTGGGTAAGATTCGCCGGCGTGCATGTCTTTGCCTCATCCCGTTTCCAGGCACCGGCGATGTTCTATTGGCCCCCGCAATGATAAGCCACCCGTTGGCATATGTCGCTCCTACCACCCGACAATGGTGGAGGTACCGTTAAGAGATACAGTGCCGCTGGAAGCGATTCAGTTGAAGGACGACTTAACGTATGAAGAGAAACAAGTCAAGATTCTCGAGTTTGCCAGCAGAGTTACTCGCAGCAAGGTTATCAAGTTTTGCAAAGTTCAGTGGAACCACCACTCAGAGGATGAAGCCACCTAGGAGAGAGAAGAAGATTTGCTCAAGGACCACCCTCACATATTTTCTAGCCAACCCGAATCTCGAGGGCGAGATTCATCTTAAGGGGGGTAGGTTTGTAACATCCCAAATTTTCAATTTGGAATGTTATACACATAGATCATCATGCATATCATATTTTCTTGCATTTTGTCGATCCTAGAAATTTCACGCAACTCAAGGACCCTCGGAGAGAGTTGGAGATTTCGTCTTTTTCATATTTGAGTACTTCTCAAATTTTGAAGAAAGGATCATTGGATTTGCCGGAGTTATTTGCCTTATTTTTGGATAGGGAAAAATGCGCGTTTCCATTGCATTTTAGGCCCAGAGAAAAGTTCATTTTGTTCGACTCATTTTTAGGAGTCGGGGAAAATTTACTTTATTAGTTTTGGAGTCCGGTAGATTTGTTTTTCTGTTTTTTTTTCGAGCGCGAAACCGTTTAAAAAAAAGGTCCCGCGCGCCCCTGGGCCAAAGGCCCAGCCGGCCGGCCAGGAGGCCAGCGCCTCGCCGCGCGCCGTGCCAGGCAGGAGGGAGCCGCCGCCGCTGCCCTTTAGGAATCCATCTAGGATTCCGTTTGCTCGTTTTTTTCTAGATCTTTCCTTTCCCTCTTTTCTTTCCTAGTCCTACTCTTATTCCTTGTCCTCTACTCGAAGTAAACCCTCCCCCTCCCCAATATAAATACCCAAGCACCCCCCCTCTAAATCATCAAACCAAAGCCCCAAGCCTCCACCGCACCCACACCCCGCGCCCCACACCCGCGCCGCGCCGCCCTAGTGCCCCATCGCCGCCGCGCCACCCCACACCCGCGTCGCCGCCACACCTTGCCACCGCCGCCGCTGCACCTTGCTCGCCGCCGCCGGAGTTCCTCGCCGGAGGTACCGCGCTACATCTATTCTTTTCCTCGGATCGTTTTCTTCTAATCGTTCCGATTCTTCTTTTCCGATTCATTTTCTTTCCGGTTCTTCGCTAAACCGTTCCGGTTTTCTAGATCGGTTTTACGATCGGTTTTCTTCTCCGAAACCCTAGATCGGATTCGTTTTCTTTTCCGATTTAGTTGCCCGAGACCGTTCGCCGGACCGTTCGTCCTAATGAACATGATCACTGGATTCTTCTAGGTTAACGAACGTCCATTCGTTCAACCGTTCTTCTTTTTCTTCTCGTCGGATTTATTCCGCGATCGCGATCTTAGATCCGATCTTCGTTCTAGTTTATCTTCTCGCTCGTCTATCGGAATTAGGTGATTCAAGCGCCTGGAGTTTCGTTTCGAAACCGTCGTTCCGACTAATCAACTTTAACTAAGTTTTTTCTACGGTAAAATTTGACCTAGTTTCAACTTGCTAGAACCGAGTTGTTTTCTTCTGCCGTTTGTTTCCGGTTTTCTTTGTTCGGTTCTTTCTTTCTTTGCAACCGGAGTTCTTAAGTTGAACTATCTGGTTCGATCTTTTGTTCGAGTTTTACCTGTACATTAGATGAGTACTTATTGTATGCTTGTTGTTTGTCTGCGATAGATTACCCGGATTGCGCCACCTGTTACTTCGAATCTCTAGGACTCGCGGATCATCAGCAAGGAAAGTAACACTTTGATCATACCTTTTCTACAACCCAGTTTTATTGCATTAGATCAACCCTCACACATTGCATGATTAGGATCTAATTAAATTGTGGGATGGAAGTAGATGAGGTAGTACCTATTACCTGTTTATTATGAAACCTTTGGGAGTTACTTCTACGTTTGCCTATTATGCCATGCTATGCTAGTAGACGTGGATTGGGTGAGTGATATCCATGACAGATGTGAGATTGATAATTTTTAATGGTTTATCTAAGGTGGCAACTTAAACACACATCTGGGTGGATTGAGGCACCTAATGTCTATCAGGACTTGCCTGTTTTATTTTGGACCGCCACCCAGGCTCAAAGGGGTCATAAGATCTTTCATGCTAAATACTTACGTGTGCAGCCACAAGCCATTATGGGCTCTGGCATAGTTGACTAAGTCGTGCGAACTCTTATAGGGGTAGACTAGTAGATGTAGGGGATGTAGGTGGTACGGTCTACTCCATTGTAACGTGCTAGCGCTTCTGAAAGCCTATGTCTCGGTCATCCGTTTCTCAAACACCAGTAGTGCGAGAAATCCAACGAGGCGATTGAGTCTTGTGGGGAAAAGTGCGCAAACCTCTGCAGAGTGTAACAAACTAATCATGATTAGCTGTGTCCCCGGTTATGGACAATCTTGAGTATCTAGTACTTGAATATCATGTGAATCTCATCATGTTACTTCTAATTAATATTGTTGGGTTTTTAATGATTACTTTTAATTGGGATTGAGAATGCTGTCAACCATTCTCAATGTTTAACAACCACCATGATAGTTAAATAAATTTATTCCTTTGCAGTAGGGAAAAACTGGCTTTACGCAAAACAGTAACCATAAAGGTTTCCACCAGCCAAATATGCATATAGTATAGCTGTTACATTCCATTACTCTCTATGTGTTACCTTGCCAGCATATTCCATGTGCTGACCCGTTTCGGGCTGCAACGTTAATGTTGCAGACTTTTCAGACGACGATTAAGGTGTTTTTAGGTCGTGGTTTTATACTCAGTGATGCCGTTGGAGTTGATGGACCCATTTATCTTCCAAGTCTTCCGCTGTTATCGACACTAGATGGCCTTAAGCCATATTATTGTAATAAGTTCTCTTTTGAGACACCGATGTAATAAGTGTGTGATTGCCACTCTGCTATAAATCCTTCGAAGTACTGTGTGGTGTCAGCATTACTGATCTAGGGATGACACTGGAGCACAGAGATCAGACCGTTTGAGGTTTGGTCGCTACATAACCATGGAAAGGATCAGATTCAACCAAAGTAATTAACTCAGGATCGATAGAGAATTCATAATCCTTATCAGTAACAATTATAGGTGAAGTAACAAACTTAGGATCATATTGCATTCTAGCATTCAAAGAATTTTCTTTCTGCTTGCATAATAATTTCTTAAGATCATCCCTATCTTTACTAGCAAGAAAGTCCCTAGCTACCTCTCCATCCATAACATAACCCTCAGGTATAACAAGAAGTTCATATCTAGGAGAGCTAGTCTTATTAGGTGTTTCGAAGTTCTCAGTTTCAATAATTTCATCAGTCTCAGAAATATCATCATCTTCAGCATTCTCAAAATCATTAACTATAGCAACCTGATCATCAAGAAATTCACCAAGTGGCATAGTCTTATCAAACAAAGTAGTAGCATCATAAGCATCATTCATATCAGAAGTAGCATCAGCAATAACATGTAACATATCATAATCGATAGCAGGTGCAGGTGTCACAAGCTTACTCAAAACAGAAGGTGAATCAAGTGCAGAGCTAGATGGCAGTTCCTTACCTCCCCTCGTAGTAGAGGGGAAAATCTTGGTTCTGGTACCTTTCAAATTCCTCATAGTGATCAACAGGTATAAATCCCAAGTGACTCAGAGAATAGAGCTATGCTCCCCGGCAATGGCACCATAAAAAGGTCTTGAAAACCAACAAGTATAGGGGATCGCAACAGTTTTCGAGGGTAGAGTATTCAACCCAAATTTATTGATTCGACACAAGGGGAGCCAAAGAATATTCTCAAGTATTAGCAGCTGAGTTGTCAATTCAACCACACCTAAGAGACTTAATATCTACAGCAAAGTATTTAGTAGCAAAGTAGTATGGAAGTAACAGTAACGGTAACAGAAGTAACAGTAGCAGGTTTGTAGCAATTGTGACAGTGACAGTAGCAAAGATCAATATGTGAAAAGCTCATAGGTAAAGGATCAGTGATGGATATTTATGTCGGATGGCATTCATCATGCAATAGTTATAACCTAGGGTGACACAGTACTAGCTCCAATTCATCAATTTAATGTAGGCATGTACTCCGTATATAGTCAAACATGCTTATGGAAAAGAAGTTGCATGACATCTTTTGTCCTACCCTCCCATGGCAGTGGGGTCCTAATGGAAACCAAGGGATATTAAGGCCTACTTTTAATAGAGAACTAGAACAAAGCATTAGCACTTAATGAATACATGAACTCCTCAAACTACGGTAATCACTGGAAATAATCCCAATTATTATAACCTTGGGGTATGTGGATCATAACTCATAATAGGTGTCTACAACTTGCAAGATATGATCAAGGACACAAATATATTGATGAATAAATAATAGGTTCAGATCTAAAATCATGGCACTCGGGCCCTAGTGACAAGCATTAAGCATAGCAAAGTCGTAGCAACATCAATATTAGAACATAGTGGATACTAGGGATCTAATCCTAACAAAACTAACTCGATTACTGAAGGAAATATGCCCTAGAGGCAATAATAAAGTTGTTATTTATATTTCCTTATATCATGATAAATGTTTATTATTCATGCTAGAATTGTATTAACCGGAAACTTGATAGATGTGTGGATACATAGACAAAACAAAGTGTCCCTAGTATGCCTCTACATGACTAGCTCGTTAATCAAAGATGGTTAAGTTTCCTAACCATAGACATGTGTTGTCATTTTATGAACGGGATCACATCATTAGGTGATGATGTGATGGACAAGACCCATCTATTAGCTTAGCATAATGATTGTTAAGTTTTATTGCTATTTCTTTCTTCATGACTTATACATATTCCTCTGACTATGAGATTATGCAACTCCTGAATACCGGAGGAACACCTTGTGTGCTATCAAATGTCACAACGTAACGTAAAGATGCTCTACAGGTGTCTCCGAAGGTGTTTTTTGGGTTGGCATAGATCAAGATTAGGATTTGTCACTCCGAGTATCGGAGAGGTATCTCTGGGCCCTCTCGGTAATGCACATCACTATAAGCCTTGCAAGCAATGTGACTAATGAGTTAGTTGCAGGATGATGCATTATGGAACGAGTAAAGAGACTTGCCGGTAATGAGATTGAACTAGGTATAATGATACTGACAATCGAATCTCAGGCAAGTAACATACCGATGATAAAGAGAATAACATTTGTTGTTATGCGGTTTGACCAATAAAGATCTTCGTAGAATAGGTAGGAGCCAATATGAGCATCCAGGTTCTACTATTGTTTATTGACTGGAAATGTGTCTCGGTCATGTCTACATAGTTCTCAAACCCGTAGGGTCTGCACACTTAACGTTCGATGACGATTTGTATGATGAGTTATGTGTTTTGGTCACCGAAGTTTGTTCGGAGTCCCAGATGAGATCATAGGCATGACAAGGAGTCTCTAAATAGTCGATAGGTAAAGATTCATATATTGGAAGGTTATATTCAGACATTGGAATGGTTCCGAGTGATTCGAGTATTTTTCTGGAGTACCGAGGGGTTACCGGAAACCCCGGGGGAAGTATTGGGCCAACATGGGCCTAAGGGAGAGAGAGAGGGAAGCCCGCGGGGGTGGCCGCATGCCCCCCTCCTAGGGAGTCCGAATAGGACAAGGAGGAGGGGCAGCGCCCCCCTTCCCTTTCCCTCTCCCTCTCCTTCCTATTCCCTCCAGTGGAGAAAGGAAAAGGGGGGGCGAATCCTACTTGGACTAGGAGTCCAAGTAGGACTCCCCCCTTGGCGCGCCCCTCCTGGCCGCTGGCCTCCTCCTCCCCCCTTTATATACGGGGGCGGGGGCACCCCAAAGAGACACCAAGATTTCTCTTAGCCGTGTGCGGTGCCCCCTGCACAGTTTACTCCTCCGGTCATAGCGTCGTAGTGCTTAGGCGAAGCCCTATGCGGATCACATCACCATCACCGTCACCATGCCATCGTGTTGTCGGAACTCTCCCTCGACCCTCTACTGGATCAAGAGCTCGAGGGACGTCATCGAGCTAAACGTGTGCTAAACATGGAGGTGCCGTATGTTCGGTACTTGAATCGGTTGGATCGTGAACACGTTCGACTACATCAACCGCGTTAACCAAACGCTTCTGCTTTCGGTCTACGAGGGTACATGGACACACTCTCCCATCTCATTGCTATGCATCTCCTAGATAGATCTTGCGTGATCGTAGGAAAATTTTGAAATGTGCATGCTACGTTCCCAACAGTGGCATCCGAGACAGGTCTATGCGTAGATGATATGCACGAGTAGAACACAAAGAGTTGTGGGCGATAATAGTCATACTGCTTACCACCAACGTCTTACTTTGCTTCGGTGGTATTGTTGGATGAAGTGGCCTGGACTGACATTACATGACCACGTTCATGAGATTGGTTCTACCTATGTGCTTTGCACACAGGTGGCTGGCGGGAATCGAGCTTGACTACGGACAGTCCTTGTTGAAGGTTAAAATAGCACACTTGACGAAAAATCGTTGTGGTTTTGATGCATAGGTAAGAAGGGTTCTTGCTAGAAGCTCGTAGCAGCCACGTAAAACTTGCAACAACAAAGTAGAGGACGTCTAACTTATTTTTGCAGGGCATGTTGTGCTGTGATATGGTCAAGACATGATGAGATATAAATTGTTGTATGAGATGATCATGTTTTGTAAAAGTTATCGGCAACTGGCAGGAGCCTTATGGTTGTCGCTTTATTGTATGAAATGCAATCGCCATGTAATTGCTTTACTTTATCACTAAGTGGTAGCGATAGTCATAGAAGCAATAGTTGGCAAGATGACAGCGACGCTACAATGGAGATCAAGGTGTCAAGCCGGTGATGATGGAGATCATGGCGGTGCTTTGGAGATGGAGATCAAAGGCACAAGATGATGATGGCCATATCACGTCACATATTTTGATTGCATGTGATGGTTATCTTTTATGCATCTTATTTTTCTTAGTACGGTGGCAGCATTATAAGATGATCCCTCACTAAATTTCAAGGTATAAGTTTTCTCCCTGAGTATGCACCGTTGCTACAGTTCGTTGTGCCGAGACACCACGTGATGATCGGGTGTGATAAGCTCTACGTTCACATACAACGGGTGCAAGATAGTTTTGCACATGCAGAATACTAGGGTTAAACATGACGAGCCTAGCATATGCAGATATGGCCTCGGAACACTGAGACCGAAAGGTCGAACGTGAATCATATAGTAGATATGATCAACATAGTGATGTCCACCATTGAAAACTGCTGCATTTCACGTGATGATCGGACTAGTTTAGTTGATATGGATCACGTGATCATTTATATGACTAGAGGGATGTCTATCTAAGTGGGAGTTCTTAAGTAATATGATTAATTGAATTTAATTTATCATGAACTTAGTCCTAATAGTATTTGCATATCTATGTTGTAGATCAATATCTCACGTTTAGCTCCCTGGAGAAAACTAAGTTGAAAGAAGATAGTAGCAATGATGTGGACTGGGTCCGTTATCTGAGGATTATCCTCATTGCTGCATAGAAGAATTATGGCCTTGATGCACCGCTAGGTGACAGGCCTATTGCAGGAGCAGATGCAGACATTATGAACGTTTGACAAGCTCGGTATGATGACTACTTGATAGTTTAGTGCACCATGCTTTACGGCTTAGAACCAGGACTTCAAAAATGTTTTGAACGCCACAGAGCATATGAGATGTTCCAAGAGCTGAAATTGGTATTTAAGACTCATGCCCATGTTAAGAGGTATGAGACCTCTGACAAGTACTTTGCCTACAAGATGGAGGAGAATAGCTCATCTAGTGAGCATGTGCTAAGAATGTCTGGGTACTACAATCGCTTGAATCAGGTGGGAGTTAATCTTCCTGATAAGATAGTGATTAACAGAGTTCTCTAGTCACTATCACCAAGTTACTAGAACTTAGTGATGAACTATAATATGCAAGGGATAGCAAAAACGATTCCCGAGCTCTTCGCGATGCTGAAATTGGCGAAGGTAGAAGTCAAGAAAGAGCATCAAGTGTTCATGGTTGACAAGACCACTAGTTTCAAGTAAAAGGGAAAAGGAAAAGAAAGGGGACTTCAAGAAGAATGGCAAGCAAGTTGCCACTCCCATGAAGAAGCCCAAAGCTAGACCCAAGCCTGAAACTGAGTGCTTTTACTGAAAACTAAGTGGTCACTGGAAGCAGGAAATGTCCCAAATACTTGGCGGATCAGAAGGATGGAAAAGTAAACAAAAGTATATATGATATACATGTTATTGATGTGTACTTTACTAGTGTTCATAGTAGCCCCTAAGTATTTGATACCGGTTCAGTTGCTAAGATTAGTAACTAGAAACAGGAGTTACAAAATGAACAGAGACTAGTTGAGGGCGAGGTGATGATGTGTGTTGGAAGTGATTCCAACGTTGATAAGATCACCATCGCATACTCTCTCCACCTTCGGGGTTAGTATTGGACCTAAATAAATGTATTTGGTGTTTGCGTTGAGCATGAATATGATTGGATCACATTTATTGTGATACGGTTATTCATTTTAATCAGAGAATAATTGTTGTTCTGTTTACATGAATAAAACCTTCTATGGTCTTACATCCAATGTAAATTGTTTACCGAATCTCGATCGCAGTGATACACATATTCATAATATTGATGCCAAAAGATGCAAAGTTAATAATGATAGTGCAACTTATTTGTGGCACTGCCGTTTAGGTCATATTGGTGTAAAGCGCATGAAGAAACTCCATGCGGATGGGCTTTTAGAATCACTTGATTATGAATCACTTGATGCTTGCGAACCATGCCTCATGGGCAAGATGACTAAGACTCCATTCTCCGGAACAATGGAGCGAGCCACTGACTTATTGGAAATAATACATCCTAATGTATGTGGTCCGATGAGTGTTGAGGCTCACGACGGGTATCGTTATTTTCTGATCTTCATAGATGATTTGAGCAGATATGGGTATATCTACTTAATGAAACATAAGTCTGAAATGTTTGAAAAGTTCAAAGAATTTCAGAGTGAAGTGGAAAATCATTGTAACAAGAAAAGAAAGTTTCTACGATCTAATCGTGGAGGTGAATATTTGAGTTACGAGTTTGGTCTTCATTTGAAACAATGTGGAATCGTTTCGCAACTCACACCACCTGGAACACCACAGCGCAATGGTATGTCCGAACGTCGCAACCGTACTCTATTTGATATAGTGCGATCTATGATGTCTCTTACCGATTTACCACTATCGTTTTGGAGTTATGCATTATAGACAGCTGCATTCACATTAAATAGGGCACCAACTAAATCTTTTAAGATGACACCGTATGAACTATGGTTTGGAAAGAAACCTAAGCTGTCATTTCTTAAAGTTTGGGGCTGCGATGCTTATGTGAAAAAGCTTCAACCTGATAAGCTCGAACCCAAATCGGAAAAATGCGTCTTCATAGGATACCCAAAAGAAACTGTTGGGTACACCTTCTATCACAGATCCGAAGGCAAAATATTCGTTGCTAAAGAATGGATCCTTTCTAGAGAAGGAGTTTCTCTCGAAAGAAGTGAGTGGGAGGAAAGTAGAACTTGATGAGGTAATTGTACCTTATCCCGGATTAGAAAGTAGTTCATCACAAAAATCAGTTCCAGTGATGCCTACACCAATGAGTGAGGAAGTTAATGATGATGATCATGAAACTTCAGATCAAGTTACTACCAAACCTTGTAGGTCAACCAGAGTATGTTCCGCACCAGAGTGGTACGGTAATCCTGTTCTGGAAGTCATGTTACTAGACCATGACGAACCTACAAACTAGGAGTGTGACGCCCCAAGACCGGAGCTTCAGCTGCCTTCCGTGGTTTCCGTGTTTCGCCGTGTGTTTTGTTTGGTTCATTGCATTCGTCATTGCATCATGTGCATTGCATCATGTCATCATGCCATCATGTCATTTCTTTTTCTTAACTCAACTAAATAAACCGTATGGATCTTTGATCCATTTAAACCGAGGGAATTCACATGGTAATTCTCTTTATAACATATCCTCCCGATATTAGGGAGTTATATTAAATATTCCATTTTTGGAATCACCTATAACACACTTGCAATTTATCACATGCCCTTTTCCGCTTCAAGTTTGGTCCCCAAATTTGTCTTATTATTTCTTTCGTCAGTTTCCGGAGCTCTACCTAAATTCCCAACATTTTTGGACCTATCGAATACCGACTTCCTTCTCATACTCATTTGAATTAAATTCAAATGAGTTTGAATTCAGACTTCACACGTGTGCTCTTTCCTATTTTCTCGGAACAAGCTCATTTTTATGAGTCCGGGGAAATTAACCTCCCACGCAAATTCTATCCCTAACACCTCCTTTATTCTCTTTTTATTTGATTTTTTTCCTGATTTGGGGAGATAAGAGAAGATATATGAGGGAGAGAGAAAGAGCCCAGCTGGCTGGCCCATCTGCAGCCCACTAGACCGGCCCACCTCCTCTTTAACCTAGCACTAGGGAGCCCGACTCCTCTCTCCTCTCGTCTCCCTGCTCACGCTGCCAGGGAGCATCACCCGATCCCATCTCCTTCTCCCTCGTTCTCCCTGTGCCGCCACAAACAAGCATCGCACCAGGGATCCCGATCCCATCTCCTCCCCACGCGCGCTGCTCTCCTCTCCCCTGCTGCCTCTCTCTCGGGCCATGGCGCCCGCTCCTCACCTCTCCTTCCTCGCGCTGCACCGCCCGCCCGTTCCATCGCCTCGCCTTCCTCCCCAACAGCACCCTCCTCCCAGCGCCCCCTCTCTCTCCGACCAGCGCTCGCCCATGCCGGAGTGCCTGCCTCCCGCGCTGCCTCTCCTCTTGCTTCTCCTTGCAGAGCACCAACCCGCCTCGACCTCGCTGCCAGCAGGAGCTCCGGCCCCGACCTTCACCAGTGGCCTCTTCTTCGCCCCGCTGCTCCTCTGCCTCAACTCCGGCCGGTTCGTCAAATAACAAGACCATGGAGCCGCCTCCCCGTGCTCCTTCACCTCGCCTCGTCGTTTGAGTACCGGCGGCGCCGGCGGCGACCACGAGGCAGGAGACCGCCATGGATGCCTGCGGCCCCGCCTTCCCGTGTCTTCACCTCGCCGTTCTCCGCTAGCCTCCTTCCCGTGCTGATGAACTCTTGCATGAGGCTCTCTCTCTCCGGCCAACTCTGCTACTGACGCCGTCCGGACCTACTTGCATCCGCCTAGTTCCCAGCGCCATCATGCTTGTTGCCCAGATCCGCCTCGTCCCTGTCACACCTGCGGCTTGCTCTCCTCCTGAGCGTCTGCTTATGCGTCGTACGAGCCAAGCTCGGCCATTCCATCGAGCTCCTACACAAGCTGCCGAGACCTTGGCCAGAATCGTGCCAAGTCAATGCCTCTTTTCACCTGTGATATGTTGTTGTGGACGCATGGAACCTTGGAAGCAATCCCAAGCCCCAAATACCACGACACTACAAAGACCCGGACCGACAAGTACCACGGCGTTCGTCAAGTACCCTCGGATACGTCAAGTTCATCTACCATCGCAAGAATCGAGACCGATAAGTCCGAAGACATCAAGTACCTCTACAAACCATGTACGACTATCGTCGCCGAAGGCCGTCGAGTGAACAACAACCGTCGTTGTGGATCCGATAAGACCTCTGAGATCGACTTCAGGGACCGACAAGTACCCCAACGTCAGGTGTATAACGACCGTCGCCGAAGACCCGGGTAGCAAAACGTCAAGTACCTATGACCGAAGAACGCCAAGTACCTGTCCGAAAAACGAACATGTACCACTACGTCTGGAGACCTCGAACCCGTCAAGTCCGACTACGTTTGTGTACAACTACCGACGACGTGCATGTTGCCAAGTACCCTCTCCGGATCGTCATTTTCGACTACCGATAAACATGTACCACTATCGTCACCGAGATCGCGAGAACCTCTACCGTCGACCCTAGAGCATGCGAGATCGACTACTTCCACTACCGCCGTCGCGAGAATGCCTACTTCCTTCTACGAACGAGAACCGTCCCCTTTGCACGCTCTGAAGGTATAACAGTCGAGACGACCGCCCGTGAACTAATGCATGTGTGATGTCTGAGATGCTCGTGTTTGCACCGTGTCCGTTTTGGCACTCGTTTCCTTGTCGCCAACTCATGGGACACCCGGTATCCGGGGGCGCCCCACCATCTTTTGCACGCATCCGCACACTTCTCCTTTGCATCGGTATCTCAATCGAGGAACCAGAACATTGTCGTGGCACCGTTATTGTTATCGTGTCGTGGCATCCCTTTTCTTTTCCGCCATGATGACAAATGCTTCTTAATATGCTCATATCAACATATTCATAAATATTTCATAAACATGCATGTCATCCGCATCATGATAACAACTTCAAGAATGTTTAAATTGTTGTTTGCATTAAATTACTAATGCATATGGGGATTTACCGGATTTGTTGCTTGTTATATCCGGCCCCATTTAAATTGTTTAGATGGTATAGTTTTGTTATGTATCATCTCTTGACATGTTTAACAACATTTAATATTGTTGGGTACATAACGAGATCGAACTAAATAATGGAATGTGGTGTTTTGTCAATATGCATCGCGATGCATACTGAGCTCCATTTAACTTGTAATTTTGTTTGTGCATTTTGCCATGTCATGCCTCTTTAAACCGGACATGCATCATAATTGTTTGTGCATCATGCCATGTCTATGTGGTGGTTGTTTACTATGTTGTTTGCTTCTTTCCAGTGTGCTTCTTCGGGTTGTTTCCGGTAACGTCATGATTGTGAGGAACCGTTCGACTACGTCCGTTTGTCTTCTTCATGGACTCATTCTTCTTCCTTGCGGGATTTCAGGCAAGATGACCATACCCTCGAAATGACTTCTATCTTTGCTTGCTAGTTGCTCGCTCTTTTGCTATGCCTATGCTGCGATACCTATCACTTGCTTACCATGCCTCCCATATTGTTGAACCAAGCCTCTAACCCACCTTGTCCTAGCAAACCGTTGTTTGACTATGTTACCGCTTGCTCAACCCCTCTTATAGCGTTGTTAGTTGCAGGTGAAGATTGGAGCTTGTTCCATGTTTGGAACGGATATCTTGTTGGGATATCACAATATCTCTTATTTAATTAATGCATCTATATACTTGGTAAAGGATGGAAGGCTCGGCCTTGTGCCTGGTGTTTTGTTCCACTCTTCCCGCCCTAGTTTTCCGTCATATCAGTGTTATGTTCCCGGATTTTGTGTTCCTTACGCGGTTGGGTTATAATGGGAACCCCTTGACAGTTCGCCTTGATTAAAACTCCTCCGGCAAGGCCCAACTTTGGTTTTACCATTTGCCACCTAGCCTTTTCTTTCCATTGGGTAGGCCCGCCCAAGGGTCATCTTATTTTAACCCCCCGGGCCAGTGCTTGTCTAAGTGTTGGTCCAACCTAGAGCACCGTGCGGGGCCGTCCCTTGGCAACTTGGGTTACGTTGGCTCTCGTACGCTTAGCTTATTCGGTGTGCCCTGAGAACGAGATATGTGCAGCTCCTATCGGGATTTGTCGGCACAGCGGGTGGTCTTGCTGGTCTTGTTTTACCATTGTCGAAATGTCTTGTAACCGGGATTCCGAATCTGATCGGGTCTTCCCGCTAGAAGGAATATCCTTCATTGACTGTGAGAGCTTGTGATGGGCTAAGTTGGGACACCCCTGCAGGGATTTGAACTTTCGAAAGCCATGCCCGCGGTTATGGGTAGATGGGAATTTGTTAACGTCCGGTTGTAGAAAACATGAAGTTGATCTTAATTAAGATACATCAACCGCGTGTGTAACCGTGATGGTCTCTTTCAGCGGAGTCCGGGAAGTGAACACGGTGTTGGAGTTATGCTTGACGTAGGTTGTTCTAGGATCACTTCTTGATCATACTTTTATCGACTGTGCCTTGCCTTCTCTTCTCGCTCTCATTTGCGTATATTATCCACCATATATGCTAGTCGCTTGCTGCAGCTCCACCTCATACCTTTTACCCTCCCTATAAGCTTAAATAGTCTTGATCGCGAGGGTGTGAGATTGCTGAGTCCCCGTGACTCACAGATACTTCCAAAACCAGCTTGCAGGTGCCGAGGTTACCGTGCAGATGACGCAACCAAGCTCAGGAGGAGCTCGATGAAGATCTTATCCTTTGTGTTGTTTCGTTCTAGTCGATCAGTAGTGGTGCCTAGTTGGGGTCGATCGGGGATATGTGTAGCTTTTGGGGTAGTCTTCTTTTATTTTGGTTCCATAGTCGGACCTTGATTGTATCTGGATGATGTAATGCTTTATTCATGTATTGTGTGAAGTGGCGATTGTAAGCCAACTATGTATCTCCTTTTCCCTTATGTATTACATGGGTTGTGTGAAGATTACCTCACTTGCGACATTGCTTTCAATGCGGTTATGCCTCTAAGTCGTGCTTCAACATGTGGGAGATATAGCCGCATCGAGGGTGTTACAAGGAGGAAGCGATGATGAGCCCAGATTCCAATAAATGGCTTGAAGCCATGAAATCTTAGATATGATCAATATATAAGAACAAAGTGTGGACTTTGGTGGACTTGCCCGATAATCGGCAAGCCATTGAGAATAAATGGATCTTCAAGAGGAAGACAGATGCTGATAGTAGTGTTACTATCTACAAAGCATGACTTGTCGAAAAAGGTTTTTGACAAGTTCAAGGTGTTGACTATGATGAGATTTTCCCACTCGTATCGATGCTTAAAATCTATCTGAATCATGTTAGAAATTGCCACATTTTATGAAATCTAGCAAATGGATGTCACAACTGCATTCCTTCATGGAATTTTTAAAGAATAGTTGTATATGATACAACCAGAAGGTTTTTGTCAATCCTAAAGGTGCTAACAAAGTTAGAAAGCTCCATCGATCCATCTATGGACTGGTGCAAGCATCTCGGAGTTGGAATATACGCTTTGTTGGGTTGGTCAAAGCATATAGTTTTATACAGACTTGCGGTGAAGCCTGTATTTACAAGAAAGTGAGTGGGAGCACTACAGCCTTTCTGATAAGTATATGTGAACGACAAATTGTTGATCGGAAATGATTTAGAATTTTCAGGAAAGCATAAAGGAGTTTTTCAAAGAAAGACCTCGGTGAAGCTACTTACATATTGGGCATCAATATCTATAGAGATAGATCAAGACGCTTGATAAGATTTTTCAATGAGTACATACCTTGACAAGATTTTAACGTAGTTCAAACTGGAACAGTCAAAGGAGTTCTTGCCTGTATTGCAAGGTGTAAAGTTGAGTAAGACTCAAAACACGACCACGGCAGAAAATAGAAAGAGAATGAAAGTCATTCCCTAAGCCTCAGCCATAGGTTCTATAAAGTATGCTATGTTGTGTACCAAACCTATTGTGTACCTTGCCATGAGTTTGGCAAGGGGGTACGATAGTGATCAAGGAGTGGATCACTGGACAGCGGTCAAAGTTATCCTTAGTTACTTTAGAGGACTAAGGAAATATTTCTCGGTTATGGAGGTAATAAAGAGTTCATCGTAAAGAGTTACATCGATGCAAGCTTTTTCACCAATCCGGATGACTCTGAGTCTCAATCTAGATACATATTGAAAGTGGGAGCAATTAGCTAGAGTAGCTCCATGCAGAGCAATGTAGACATAGAAAATTTGCAAAATACATACGGCTCTGAATGTGACAGGCCCATTGACTAAACTTCTTTCACAAAACATGATCACACCTTAGTAATCTTTGGGTGTTAAACAAATAGCGGTGTGAACTAGATTATTGACTCTAGTAAAACACTTTGGGTATTAGTCACATGGCGATGTGAACTAATCACATAAAGATGTGAACTATTGGTGTTAAATCACATGACGATGTGAACTAGATTATTGACTCTAGTGCAAGTGGGAGACTGAAGGAAATATGCCCTAGAGGCAATAATAAAGTTGTTATTTATATTTCCTTATATCATGATAAATGTTTATTATTCATGCTAGAATTGTATTAACCGGAAACTTGATACATGTGTGGATACATAGACAAAACAAAGTGTCCCTAGTATGCCTCTACTTGACTAGCTCGTTAATCAAAGATGGTTAAGTTTCCTGACCATAGACATGTATTGTCATTTGATGAACGGGGTCACATCATTAGGAGAATGATGTGATGGACAAGACCCATTCTTTAGCTTAGCATAACGATTGTTAAGTTTTATTGCGATTGCTTTCTTCATGACTTATACATATTACTCTGACTATGAGATTATGCAACTCCCGAATACCGGCGGAACACCTTGTGTGCTATCAAATGTCACAACGTAACTAGGTGCTAATAAAGATGCTCTACAGGTGTCTCCGAAGGTGTTTGTCAGGTTGGAATAGATCAAGATTAGGATTTGTCACTCCGAGTATCGGAGAGGTATCTCTGGGACCTCTCGGTAATGCACATCACTATAAGCCTTGCAAGCAATGTGACTAATGAGTTAGTTGTAGGATGATGCATTACGAAATGAGTAAAGAGACTTGCCAGTAACGAGATTGAACTAGGTATAATGATGCCGACGATCGAATCTCGGGCAAGTAACATACCGATGACAAAGGGAATAACATATGTTGTTATGCGGTTTGACCGATAAAGATATTTGTAGAATATGTAGGAGCCAATATGAGCTTCCAGGTTCTGCTATTGGTTATTGACCGGAGATGTGTCTCAGTCATGTCTACATAGTTCTCCACCCCGTAGGGTCCGCACGCTTAATGTTCGATGACGATTTGTATTATGAGTTATGTGTTTTGCTGACCGAAGTTTGTTTGGAGTCCCATATGAGATCACGGACATGACTAGGAGTCTCGAAATGGTCGAGAGGTAAAGATTCATATATTGGAATGTTATATTCGGACAACGGAATGGTTCCGAGTGATTCGGGTATTTTTCCAGAGTACCGAGGGGTTACCGGACCCCCCCCCCCCCCCCCCCCCGCGCGCGGGGAAGTATTAGGCCAACATGGGCCTAAGGGAGAGAGAGATAAGCCTGCGGGGGGTGGCCGCACGCCCCCCTCCTAGGGAATCCGAATAGGACAAGGAGGGGGCGGCGCCCCCTTCCCTTTCCCTCTCCCTCTCCTTCCTATTCCCTCTAGTGGAGAAAGGAAAAGGGGGGGCCGAATCCTACTTGGACTAGGAGTCCATGTAGGACTCCCCCCTTGGCGCGCCCCTCCTGGCCGCCGGCGTCCTCCTCCCCCTTTATATACGGGGGCGGGGGGCACCCCAAAGAGACACCAAGATTTCTCTTATCTGTGTGCGGTGCCCCCTCCACAGTTTAGTCCTCTGGTCATAGCGTCGTAGTGCTTAGGTGAAGCCCTGCGCAGATCACATCACCATCACCGACAGCACGCCGTCGTGCTGTCAGAACTCTCCCTCGACCCTCTACTGGATCAAGACCTCAAGGGACGTCATTGAGCTGAACGTGTGCTGAACATGGAGGTACCATATGTTCGGTACTTGGATCGGTTGGATCGTGAAGACGTTCGACTACATCAACCGCGTTAACCTAACACTTCTGCTTTCAGTCTACGAGGGTATGTGGACACACTCTACCCGTCTCGTTGCTATGCATCTCCTAGATAGATCTTGCGTGATCGTAGGAAAATTTTGAAATTGCATGCTACGTTCCCAACAATTACATGATAAATCTCATCCAACCCATCACCGTCCAACAAGCCTACGATGGAATTACTCATGCACGGCGGTGAGCATCATGAAATTGGTGATGGAGGAAGGTTGGTGATGATGGTGATGATGAATCCCCCTCTCTAGAGCCCCGAACGGACTCCAGATCAGCCCTCCCGGTGAAGAATATGAGGTGGCGTCGGCTCCATATCATAAAACACGATGAGTCCTTCTCTTTGATTTTTTTCTCCACGGATGTGAATATATAGCATCGAAATTAGGGTCAGAGGAGGTCCAGGGGGGCCACAAACCTGCAGGGCATGCCCTAGGGGGGTGGGCGCCCTAGGGCTTGTGGCCTTTGGGTGGACCCCTCTGGCTGATTCTTTCGCCAATATTTTTATATATTCCAAAAATATTCTCTGTAAATTTTTAGGTCAACCCGAGAACTTTTATTTTTGCACAAAAATAACACCATGGCAACTCTGCTGAAAATAGCATCAGTCCAGGTTAGTTCCATTCAAATCATGCCAGTGAGAGCCCAAAACAAGGGCAAAAGAATTTGGAAAAGTAGATACGATGGAGATGTATCAAATGTGTCAACTTACCTTCGTAGACTGTAAGCGGAAGCGTTTGTTAACGCGCCTGATGTAGTCGAACTTCTTCACGATCCAATCTATCAAGTACCAAACGCACAGTGATACGTCCATTTTGCATCATGCTTTTATATCGATATTTATTGCATTATGGACTGTTATTACACATTATGTCACAATACTTATGCCTATTCTCTCTTATTTTACAAGGTTTACATAAAGAGGGAGAATGCAGGCAGCTGGGATTCTGGGCTGGAAAAGGAGCAAATATTAGAGACCTATTCTGCACAGCTCCAAAAGTCCTGAAACTTCACGGAAGTCATTTTCAGAATATATAAAAAATATTGAGCGCAAGAAGTTCCAGAGGGGGGCCACACCCTGCCCACGAGGGTGGGGGGCGCGCCCTACCCCCCTGGGCGCGCCCCCTGCCTCGTGGGCCCCCTGGTGGCCCTCCGATGCCCATCTTCTGCTATATGGAGTTTTTCGATGAGGAAAAAATCATAAGCAAGCTTTCGGGACGAGACTCCGCGGCCACAAGGCGGAACCTTGGCGGAACCAATCTAGGGCTCCGGCGGAGCTGTTCTGCCGGGGAAACTTCCCTCCAGCAGGGGGAAATCATCGCCATCGTCATCACCAATGCTCCTCTCATCGGGAGAGGGCAATCTCCATCAAAATCTTCACCAGCACCATCTCCTCTCAAACCCTAGTTCATCTGTTGTATCCAATTCTTGTCTCTAAGTCTGGGATTGGTACCTGTAGGTTGCTAGTAGTGTTGATTACTCCTTGTAGTTGATGCTAGTTGGTTTATTTGGTGGAAGATCATCTGTTCCGATCCTATATGCATATTAATACTCCTAAGATTATGAACATGAATATGCTTTGTGAGTAGTTACGTTTGTTCCTGAGGACATGGGAGAAGTCTTGCTATTAGTACTCATGTGAATTTGGTATTCGTTCGATATTTTGATGGGATGTATGTTGTCTCTCCTCTAGTGGTGTTATGTGAATTTCGACTACATGAAACTTCACCATTATTTGGGCCTAGAGGAAGGCATTGGGAAGTAATAAGTAGATGATGGGTTGCTAGAAGGATAGAAGCTTAAACCCTAGTTTATGCGTTGCTTCGTAAGGGGCTGATTTGGATCCATATGTTTCATGCTATGGTTAGGTTTACATTAATACTTTTGTTGTAGTTGCTGATGCTTGCAATTGAGGTTAATCATAAGTGGGATGCTTTGTCCAAGTAAGGGCAGTACACAAGCACCGGTCCACCCACATACCAAATTATCAAAGTACCGAATGTGAATCATATGAATGTGATGAAAACTAGCTTGACGATAATTCCCATGTGTCCTCGGGAGCGCTTTCCTTTATATAAGAATTTACCCAGGCTTGTCCTTTGCTACAAAAAGGATTGGGCCATCTTGCTGCACCTTATTTACTTTCATTACTTTCTACTCGTTACAAATTACCTTATCACAAAACTATCTATTACAGATAATTTCAGTGCTTGCAGAGAATACCTTACTGAAAACTGCTTATCATTTCCTTGTGCTCCTCATTGGGTTTGACACTCTTACTTATCGAAAAGGCTACGATAGATCCCGTACATAGGCATCACGTCCAAGATTAGTAGACCACTGCGAGCGCCATTGGAACCACTGGATGTCCTCTCTGTATGTGTCGTCTTGGGTGTGGTTATTGTGTTGTGTGGCGTGAGAGATGAAGGTAAATGGTCGCGGGAATAAATGGGGGTCTGGCAGCCTGGATTCTCGGCGTCACGTCCTGACGATACTCCTGACGATATCCAGGCAATGATCACTACATAGGCATCACGTCCAAGATTAGTAGACCGACTCCTGCCTGCATCTACTGCTATTACTCAACACATCGGCCACTATCCAGCATCCATCTAGTGTATTAAGTTCATGGAGAAATAGAGTAATGCAATAAGAACGATGCCATGATGTAGACAAGATCTATCTATGTAGAGATAGACCCCGTCACTTTATCCTTAGTAGCAATGATACATACTTGTCGGTTCCCCTTTTGTCACTGGGATCAAGCACCGTAAGATCGAACCCACTACAAAGCACCTCTTCCCATTGCAAGATAAATAGATCAAGTTGGCCAAACAAAACCCAAATATCAGAGAAGAAATATGAGGCTAGAAGCAATCATGCATAAAAGAGATCAAAGAAACTCAAATACTTTCATGGATATATAAAGATAGATCCGATCATAAACTCAAAGTTCATCGATTCCAAGAAACACACCGCAAAAGAGTTACATCATATGGATCCCCAAGAGACCATTATATTGAGAATCAAGAGAGAGAGAGAGAGAGAGAGAGAGAGAAAGCCATCTAGCTACTAACTACGGACCCAAAGGTCTACAAAGAACTTCTCACGCATCATCGGAGAGGCACCAATGAAGGTGGTGAACCCCATCCGAGATGGTGTCTAGATTGGATCTGGTGGCTCTGGACTCTGCGGTGGCTGTATGAATATTTCGTCGACTCCCCTAGGGTTTTGGGAATATTGGGGTATTTATAGAGCAAAGAGGCGGTCCAGGGGGCACCCGAGGTGGTCACAACCCACCAGGGCGCGCCTGGGCCTCCTAGCGCGCCCTGGTGGGTTGTGCTCCTCTCGAAGCACCCCAGGCGCAGCCAGGGCCCATTATATTCCTTCTGGTCCAAAAAAATCTCCATAAAGTTTCATTGCGTTTGGACTCCATTTGATATTGACATCCTGCGATGTAAAAAACATGCAGAAAACATCAACTGGCACTTGGCACTATGTCAATAGGTTAGTACCAAAAATGATATAAAATTACTATAAAATGATTATAAAACATCTGAGATTGATAATATAACAGCATGGAACAATCAAAAATTATAGATACGTTGGAGACATATCAGCGACAGGCACAGGCGACCTCTCCCCATCCTCGGCTCATGAAGATGCCGCCTGGGGGGACGACCTCGACCTCCGCCCCGTGGCCAGGCTGCAGCACCCAGCGTGTTGCAGCCACAGCTCGAGCGGCCCCCTCGGCGGCATCTCCTCAGCAAAGAACCATGGGAACCGGATCCACGTGCGCGGCGGCATTGCCGCCCACACCACGAACTCACGTGAGGAGCCCTCTGCATGGGTTCGAGGGCCGGCTGGCCGTGTAGCCCCAGCCTGGCCACCGTGGCCGTGGCCCGCACGGCCCTGGCCACTGTCACCCTCTCTGGAGCCCTGCACGTGGGCGTACAGAGTGAGCGGGAAGCCGGGCGGTGGCAGCTCGTACGAAGGTCGCGTCACCTCTGGCTGTTCGCCAGCATCGCGAGGGCGGCTGAACCTCTTCTTCGGCGGAAGCGGTTCCGGCTCCTCCCGAGGGGCTTTCCCTTTTCTGCCGCAGAGAACCTCCTGATCAGTGCCATGGGAGCAATGGCAAGACGGCAAGACAAGGAAGAAGAAGAGCAAGAGGGGCTCCGCCCCTCCCCTCATTTATAGCCTGAGGGAGGCCAACCGCCAACCTCCACGATCCCATGCAATGATGGTTTTTCTCTGCATGCAGCGGAGTCTTGTCAAGTCGAACAGTTATCGGGGTCGCATTCGACCTTCATTAGCTCACCAGCTCACTTGAGCCCAAGAACACCTCTCCTCCAGAGGTCGTTCTCCACTGTAGTAGTTCATCCTCAGCCCTTCATGGCCAATCCACCATAAAACAGGAGTAGGGTTTTACACTACAAGGTGGCCCGAACCTGGGTAAACTGTTGTGTCTCTTTTCGATCTAGTTCATCGAGCTAGGTGGGAGATTGGCGGGTAGGCAGACTAGGGAGGATGAGTTGTTCGCACACACCCCAGAGTTCGAACCTCTCAAGGGTCTGCGGAACCCGAAATCCGAGAACATCATATCGCACGCACAACTAGGTGACGGCAACCTTCTGGTCATGTCCGGCACGACCGCTGGGTGAACTCGAGGTCGAAGCCGACCACTTGGTACTTGTCCTCAGCAAGCAACTACTCCATAGTTTGGATGGAGCTCTCCACCGAGACCGGCTCGTTCGTGTACACCACCAAGAGGGCCTTCCCCTCACGTGGGTGTCCACTATGTGATGCGTGGTGAACTACCCCCCATTATTGTCGTCGACCGCTGGGAGTGCCATTGGAACCACTGGATGTCCTCTCTGTATGTGTCATCTTGGGTGTGGCTATTGTGTTGTGTGGCGTGAGAGATGAAGGTAAATGGTCGCAAGAATAAATGGGGGTCTGGCAGCCTGGATTCTCGGCGTGCCCGCATGGCAGTTTTTGCAGCGGGTAGCTGCATCGTGGCGCCGCGCCTGGTGCAACCACATGCATAATTGCAGCACAAACTTACGTGATCGTGCACCGACCCCAAACACTAGCAGTGCGCGTGGAGGGATGATGGTAGAGCGCTCGGAGGGATGCGAGAGCACAGCGCACGCGGCAGGATGCGAGCAGAGTGCGTCGTGGCCGCCTAAAGCACGAGCAACCACACGCATAGAGCAGTTGAACACGTAGGGAATGGTCATCTATAAGCCGGCCGGCAGTTGCGTCGCGGTGTAGAGAGCGGCCGTGTGCTACTACCTTCATGTTGGTCTATTAGTCCCCTTCATATTCTATGCCACATTTTGATCTTAAATTTAACCAACCAAATATTAATGCTTGTTTTAAAAATTATATAATTGGAAACTATGTTCAAATATGAATCCAACGATATAATCTTTTGCGACATGCATTCGTATTTTTTTAGTTAAACCTCTAGTCAAAATTTGGCACAAAAATATATAGACGACTTATAAACCGGGATGGGGGTAGTAGGTAATTAAATTGTAGAAGTTTTTTATTAACCATATGTATATGTGTCCTTTCGTCCTCCTCTCGCACGTCTTGTCACCCTGCTATCGCAGACGGCTTTGGGCGCAAGCTTGAGCATCATGCGGGGGCGTTCTTTTGGAAAAACGGTGGTGAGCCCGTTCCCACGCAACCATGCAGGTTCCTGCGCAAGCTTCTCGTCTAACTCGGTGAAATCCCCCAAAATCCCAATGCTTACCGGCCTTCTATATAAACCCTCACGGTCGACGAGTCCTGTGTGGCATTTTCCCCTCCCTCCCTGTAGCTTATCTCATCTGCTTCTCCCACAATCGCCAATGGCACCGGTGCGTTGTCATCACTCAGCCACTCCGCCATCATCAGAGGACAGCTCCTGCTGGGAGGCTACACCGCGGCGGCGGCGCAGTCCCCGGCATAGTGTAGTGCGTGTGGCGTCCCACTTCTTCCTCCTATATATATCCATATACCCCGAAAACATCCAGGAGCACCACAAAACCCTATTTCCACCGCCGCAACCTTCTGTACCCAAGAGATCCCATCTTGGGGCCTTTTCCGGAGCTCCGCTGGAGGGGGAATCAATCACGGAGGGCTTCTACATCAACACCATAGCCTCTCCAATGATGATTGAGTAGTTTACCACAGACCTTCGGGTCCATAGTTATTAGCTAGATGGCTTCTTCTCTCTCTTTGGATCTCAATACAATGTTCTCCTCGATCTTCTTGGAGATCTATTTGATGTAACTCTTTTTGCCGTGTGTTTGTCGAGATCTGATGAATTGTGGGCTTATGATCAAGTTTATCTATGAACAATATTTGATTCTTCTCTGAAATCTTTTATGTATGATTGGTTATATTTACAAGTCTCTTCGAATTATCAATTTTGTTTGGCCTACTAGATTGATATTTCTTCCAATAGGAGAAGTGCTTAGCTTTGGGTTCAATGTCGCGGTGTCCTTTCCCAGTGACAGCAGGGGCAGCAAGGCACGTATTGTATTGTTGCCATCGAGGATAAAAAGATGGGATTTATATCATATTGCTTGAGTTTATCCCTCTACATCATGTCATCTTGCCTAATGTGTTACTCTGTTCTTATGAACTTAATACTCTAGATGCATGCTGGATAGCGGTCGATGTGTGGAGTAATAGTAGTAGATGCAGAATCGTTTTGGTCTACTTGTCGCGGACGTGATGCCTATATACATGATCATGCCTAGATATTCTCATAATTATGCACTTTTCTATCAATTGCTCGACAGTAATTTGTTCACCCACCGTAATACTTATGCTATCTTGAGAGGAGCCACTAGTGAAACCTATGGCCCCCGGGTCTATTCTCTGTTATATTAATCTCCCGTCAACTAGTTATTTCTGGCACCGTTTATTTTGCAATCTTTATATTCCAATCTATATCATAAAAATACCGAAAATATTTATCTTATTATTATTATCTCTATCAGATCTCACTCTTGTAAGTGACCGTGAAGGGATTGACAACCCCTTTATCGTGTTGGTTGTGAGGTTCTTATTTGTTTGTGTAGGTACGAGGGACTTGCGTGTAGTCTCCTACTGGATTGATACCTTGGTTCTCAAAAACTGAGGGAAATATTTACGCTACTTTGTTGCATCACCCTTTCCTCTTCAAGGGAAAACCAACGCAGTGCTCAAGAGGTAGCAGCATGCTGGATAGCGGTCGATGTGTGGAGTAATAGTAGTAGATGCAGGCAGGTGTCGGTCTACTAATCTTGGAGGTGATGCCTATGTAATGATCATTGCCTAGATATTGTCATGAGTATTTTAAGTTCTATCAATTGCCCAACAGTAATTTGTTCACCCATCGTTTGCTATTTTTCTCAACAGAAGCCACTAGTGAAACCTACGGCCCACAGGTCTCTTTCTCATATATTTTCCTTTGCGATCTCCTTTTGCTTTGCTTTTATTTTCAGATCTATTAAACCACAAATACAAAAATACCTTGCTGCAATTTATTCTTATTTATTTTATTTGGTGTTCGATCTATCAATCTACTACAATTTTATCTCACCACCGTTTGCCTATCTTGAGGCACCATACCCGGAAGGGATTGACAACCCCTTTAACACGTCGGGTTGCGAGGACTTGTTATTTGTGTGCAGGGGCTGTTTACATTGTATTGCTTGGTTCTCCTACTGGTTCGATAACCTTGGTTTCGTATGTGAGGGAAATACCTACCGCCGCTGTGTTGCATCATCCCTTCCTCTTTGGGGAAATACCGATGTGGCTTCAAGCGACATCAGTGGTCCAGAAGGGGCCCTCGCCATCCACTTCGAGTATGATGGCGGCTCCACATTGTCCTTCAAGGTCTTAGATGAGGAAGGCTGACGGGTGGAGTGCTGCTCTAGAGGAAGCAGCCCGCATGGCACGGCCGTGGGCGTTGAGCCCGCCTCCGGCCTCGCCGACAACCGCTCCAGCAGCGGCGGCGACTCCTGGGAATCCAGCGACTCTCCCGAGCCCAGCGAGTCCCCGGATTCCAGTGATGACAGCTACGTGCCACCGAGCTCACGCCGCGCCCGGAGTGTGGCCGCGACGTCCACTCAGCATCATCGGTGATGCCCAGCAGCAGGGGTCCCTTGAAGCTTCCTTCTTTTGTTTTCCTGCAAAAAATCGTGACAAACCCTGTGGGGTATGTAAAAAATCTGTAATGCTTTTGCTCCGAGGCTTATTATTCCTAGTGTAAGGATGCGGCTGTGTGTCTCGCTTTGGCATTGTTCCCCCTTTTGTTCTTGGGGTAGCTTTGCTCTCAGCGCCGGCAGGTCCCAGTCCCCAGGCAGGCTTCAGTCGTCGCTGGTATGCCAAGTCGCGATGCCGTGGTCAAGGCCAGGAGGTGAGCGGCCCGTGGTCCGGTAAGAGCTCCTGAGGCGCGATGCTCAAGAGGTCCCCTTTGGCGTGAAAGCAGCTCCCTGGAGGCCGAAAAGGGAAGTGCCATTGCCGGAGAGAGATTGCGGGGGTCGAAAGAATCGGATGATGGAGTTCATGCTAACATGTATGGGTGACTTATCTTAGCGAGCCTGAGGTGATTCCTTTGCGTAGCGCTTGATTGTGCCTTAACGGTGATGCTTCCAGGTAGGGCTCACACCGGCCTCCCTCTTCCCCGCTCATCTAAGTGCTCTACGTCCTCGGGTCCTGACCCTCAAGTGGCTCGGCCGCCACTGGTATGCCAGGTCGTGATGCAGTGGTCAAGGACAGGGGTGAGGGCTAGAGAGTCAGTAGGAGCTCCCAAAGCACGGTGCTCAGGAGCCCCCCTTTAATGTGCAAGTGAATTGCATGAAAGAAGGGGCGGCCGATGGGGCCACCTGCAGCCAAACTCCTGGGATTCCTGCGGGTTTGTCCGAGAGGAGAGCATACTCGTAAACGCGATTGTTGTCCTGCCGCTTATTGATGACCCACAAGTGTACGGGATCTATCATAGACTTTTTGATAAGTAAGAGTGTCAAACCCAATGAGGAGCACAAGGAAATGATAAGCAGTTTTCAGTAAGGTATTCTCTGCAAGCACTGAAATTATCTGTAACAGATAGTTTTGTGATAAGGTAATTTGTAACGAGTAGAAAGTAATGAAAGTAAATAAGGTGCAGCAAGATGGCCCAATCCTTTTGTAGCAAAGGACAAGCCTGGATAAACTCTTATATAAAGGAAAGCGCTCCCGAGGACATATGGGAATTATCGTCAAGCTAGTTTTCATCACATTCATATGATTCGCGTTTGGTACTTTGATAATTTGATATGTGGGTGGACCAGTGCTTGGGTACTATCCTTCGTTGGACAAGCATCCCACTTATGATTAACCCCTATTGCAAGCATCCGCAACTATAACAGAAGTATTAAGGTAAACCTAACCATAGCATGAAACATATGGATCCAAATCAGCCCCTTACGAAGCAACACATAAACTAGGGTTTAAGCTTCTGTCACTCTAGCAACCCATCATCTACTTATTACTTCCCAATTCCTCCCTCTAGGCCCAAACAATGGTGAAGTGTCATGTAGGCGACGTTCACATGACACCACTAGAGGGACGACAACATACATCTCATCAAAATATCGAACGAATACCAAATTCACATGACTACTTATAGCAAGACTTCTCCCATGTCCTCAGGAACAAACATAACTACTCACAAAGCATATTCATGTTCATAATAAGAGGGGTATTGATATGCATAATGGATCTGAACATATGATCTTCCACCAAGTAAACCAACTAGCATCAACTACAAGGAGTAATCAACACTACTAGCAACCCACAGGTAGCAATCTGAGGTTTAGATACAAAGATTGGATACAAGAGATGAACTAGGGTTTGATATGAGATGGTGCTGGTGAAGATGTTGATGGAGATTGACCCCTTCCCGATGAGAGGATCGTTGGTGATGATGATGGTGATGATTTCCCCTCCCGGAGGGAAGTTTCCCCGGCAGAACAGCTCCGCCGGAGCCCTAGATTGGTTTCGCCAAGGTTCCGCCTCGTGGCGGTGGAGTTTCATCCCGTGAGCTTGCTTATGATTTTTTCCTCGATGAAAGACTCCATATAGTCAAAGATGGGCATCGGAGGGCCACCAGGGGGCCCACATGGCAGGGGGCGCGCCCCCACCCTCATGGACAATGGGTGGCCCCCCTCTAGGACTTCTTTCGCCCAATATTTTATATATATTCTGAAACGTGCTCCCATGAAGTTTCGGGACTTTTGGAGATGTGCAGAATAGGTCTCTAATATTTGCTCCTTTTCCAGCCTAGAATTCCAGCTACCGGCAGTCCCCCTCTTCATGTAAACCTTGTAAAATAAGAGAGAATAGGCATAATTACTGTGACATAATGTGTAATAACAGCCCATAATGCAATAAATATCGATATAAAAGCATGATGCAAAATGGACGTATAACTGATCTTTCCACAATAAGATGAAGGCACTGAGGACCTGGTGAGGTGACGTGTGCGGGGCGGGCCGTGAGCCAAAGCTCGATCCTTCAGATTTGTCAGCATTGCAGGGACGGACCCGAGCACAAGCGTCGTGCCGGCATGTGTAGCCCCCGTTGTCGGTGTCAAAACCGGTGGATCTCGGGTAAGGGGTCCCGAACTATGCGTCTAAGGTCGATGGTAACAGGAGACAGGGGACACAATGTTTTACCCAGGTTTGTGCCCTCTCTATGGAGGTAATACCCTACGTCTTGCTTGATTGATCTTGACAAATATGAGTATTACAAGAGTTGATCTACCACGATATCTTAATGGCTAAGCCCTAGAGGCCTAGCTTGTATGGTTATGATGATGTCTATCTCCCTCTCCGGACTAAGTCCTCTGATTTATATAGACATCGGGAGGATCTAGGGTTACACAAGGTCGGTTACAAAGGAAGGAATCTACATATTCGGTCGCCAAGCTTGCCTTCCATGCAAGGAGAGTCCCATCCGGACACGGGTGCAGTCTTCGGTCTTCGTATCTTCACAGCCCATCAGTCCGGCCCATGGCTAACAGGCGAGGCGCCCGAGGACCTCTTAGTCCAGGACTCCCTCAGTAGCCCCTGAACCTGGCTTCAATGACAAGGTATCCGGCGCGTAGGCCTGTCTTAGGCATTGCAAGGAGGGTTCCTCCTTCCGAACTCCAAAATAGTGTTCGGATGTATCAACGTGTCCGGACCTGTAACACACACCACACACACAACTGCAGAGAGAATATAATATTCCAGGAGTCCAGTCCACTGACAACTTTTTACAACATGACATCATGCTCGCCAGTTTTTCGAACCGTTTCCTGTCCCGCCATTCCACGTTTCGAGGTGTGGTTGTTATTGGCACGTTCTGTCGAAGCAGAGATCGTGTCCCCTTATTGCGGGATTCTCATTAATACGAGTGCGGGTAACCCAACCATTCCGTTGGAAAGATTCCTTAGGAATACGCAGGTTTTCAGGCTTAGGAGGAGGCGTTTAATCCCTGCTGCCTTTTAAGGAACCAAGGGCCATCCTTTTTGACGCCAAACTTCTCCTTAGCCTCTCCAACCTCGAGTTCGAGCACCCAATGTTTTCGACTTTGTTTCTCTGGACTTCCCCATTATGTCCGGACCCAGCCCTCAAGGCCGATGGGCGGCTTCCTCCGTTACAGAGGGGGATATTGCGAAGCTTCAAGCGGCCAGATACCTGACCGCGGAAATCCACCACAGGCTTCTTGCTCAAGGGCAGGTTATCCCGACCCCCAGATCTAGCGAGAGGGTCGTGTTCATCTCACACTTCCTTCGAGGGCTAGGGCTTGCTCTTCACCCCTTCATCGAGGGGCTAATCTTCTATTATGGACTAGATTTTCATGATCTAGCCTCGAAGTATTTCCTCCATGTCTCGGCATACATTATTACGTGCGAGGCCTTCCTCCGAATCCCCCCACACTTCGGCTTATGGCTCAAGACCTTCAGTGTGAAACCAAAGGTAGTCGACGGGGAACAGGTGGAGTGCGGCGGTGCTGTAATCAGCCAGCTCACCAACACTCCTTGGCCAAAAGGCTCTTTTGCCGAAACTTACAACCAATGGCAGCGAGAGTGGTTTTACGTTATGGAGCCCCGTAGCACCAAGTGGGTAGCTGCACCCACATTTTGCCCTGGCCCACCATTACAGCTTGCATCATGGGCCAACAAGGGGCTGGATTGCGGATCAGTTGATGAAGTGCGGACTCTGCAAAGCCGCATCCGAACCCTCCTTGAGAGGGACATCGATCTTGTCAGCGTGATTCAAGTAATGTTGATTCGCCGAATCCTTCCATGCCAACATAGGCCTCTTCGTATGTGGGAGTTCAATCCAGAAGGACCATGAACCCTCCAACACTTCTTCAGCATTATGCACAAAGGGATGTGGCAGTTGTTTTTCGAAAAACGAAAACATTGGCCGGACACTACTGAGGACACGGGCCTCGACTATAACCGTCTGGATACCCCGGTAAGCACTTGACTTCCGAACACCCCCCTTTTTTAAGTATGCCGTAATATATTACTAGACAAACTATCTCCTTCCAGGGCTGGATAAAGAAAGTGGAGTTGATTAGGTGTCCTATCCCTTTTCCCGAGGGTTCAGCCGATCCTGTATTAACAAGGATGCTGGCCCTGCTACCGTACCAGATGCCTGCGAAGGAGGGCAAGGCAGAGAGGACCAAAGATGGCCCTTATCCCGAAGGTGCGCCAGACATTGTGTCCGGAGGAATCAAGATTCTATTGTCCGAAGACAAAAATGAAGGGGAAGTCAACGTCTCTTCCCCCCATGGGAAGAAAAGGGCCGCCTCCAAAGATTGGGAGGAAAAGGCTCCTAAGCAAGGCAAGATGCCTTCGTCGGGTGGCTCGGGCTTGGAGGTCAACGTCATCGAGTAGTCCTATGGCGAGGACAAGCCTCAGGACAAATTGTAAGTGAACAAGGGTGTTTTAAACACGTCCCTTCCCTTTCTTTTAACGTCTAGAATATATGTTATTTTGTAGTTCGGCACGCAGTCTTCTTCAACAATCCTTTTCCTCGGGGGATCTTCTCCCGGAGATGATGGAAAGCGAGACGTCTCCACCAATCTCTTCGCCCGACAGGGCGGACGACTTCGAGGTGTCGTCGCGGAGGGTCTCTCCCAGTCAACAAGTGGTGCGAGGGATGATGAAGACACAACCCGAAGGTGATACTTCGGTGGCCCAGGGTCCGGGGTCCAACAATAAAGGCCCCGAACATTCTGGTCTACAGCCGGATACGAATAAATGGATCCCTTCAAAGGAAGGTCGTACTCCTACAGCAGCCTCCGGAGGCCCAGAGGCGCCGGATATATTGACGAACATGCTACGACAGGTGTCCGTCTCAGAGGAACATCGTACCTTGATGGGCACGGTGATCGAAAAGGTCCTGGCCGTGAAAAGCGGATTGAACGAGGCCTTCGTGGGCCTGCTAAGAGGCTTCAAGGTTTGTACCATAATATGTTCGATTGTGTTTTATTCAAGAATACACCTGTGTATAGATAGTAGCCCCTGAGACTCTGAATGGCTTCCCAAGGGAGGCGATCAGAGGATCAAAAGATATGCCCAGGAAGTAATATGATTAATTGGAACACAGGCTGTGACCTCCTCGGAAATTGTCCGGACTATAGAGATTGCGGATTTGCAACACAAGATTGATGAGGCAGACACGGATATCGCGCTTATCAACAGGCGTCTTAACGAGTCACAAGGTATGTATTCGGAGCAATCCTTACATATACGTGTTTGTAATATAAGCATGATGCTGAAAGTTGCATACTGGAATATGCATGGCTGCAGATGGTGCCGCCGCCATCGAGATTCTTCGGGCGGAGCTGGCCTGGGCCAAGGAGCAGGCCCGGTTTAGTGATGCGGCTGCCGAAAAGGCATCGGCCGAGTTAAAGGCCGAACAAGCTGCTCGGCACCAAGATAAGGAAAAAATATCCTCGATGGCGCTCGAACTGAAAAATGCTACTTGCCACTATGAATTCCTAGAGGATTAGAATAAAGCCAAAGCGGCTGAGCTTGACAAGGCCTTGCGAGAGGCGAAAGAAGCGCGGTCCGAATCTAGAGCGACCCGTGAGGAGATTCGGCAAGCTGGGGAGATTGCGGCTGGTAAGCCCTTTTTATTACAAACTAAGTTCGGTGATCCGAATTATGCTCAGCTTAACCAAGTATGGAGTTCTCCAGACATGTTTTTGGACCTGCCGAAGAGTTCATCTGATGCGGCGCAGTTTTATCAAGCGCAAGAGGGATATGCAACGGAGAAGCTTTTCTGGTCATAGTTCAGCGCATCAAAACACCCTCTGCTGCTGAATGACCAGATGTCCCAATGGGCCGAGCTTCACAGGATGTCCGGTGCTGCCATGAAGAATGTCGTACTTCAACTATGGTCGACTGAGTCAATTCCGAATAGCTATTTCGGCTTGGTGTGGCGGCTTGCTGATGTGGTGCTCCGCATTGACGCCGTGAAGCGGTCGGCGTGCATCGAAGGTGCACAGATGGCCTTTGCCCGAGTCAAGACATACTGGGGAAAAATGAAGGTCGTCGATGTTGCAGCGCAGGGTCCACCCAAGGGTAAGGACCATCATGCACCAGAGCATTACTTTGAGGACATCTTAGAGGCTGCCCGCTTGATAGAGGGTGTTCGAAAGGCATAATATTCGAGTGAACGCTTTACAGATTGTAAAAGACAATTGTTATAATCAGTCTATATTTTGATGTTGCCTAAAGGCTTGTGTTCCTCCTGTGCGGCCGTTTGTATATGATCTGAAAGTTTTCCAGTCATCGGCTTGAGCCCCCTCGTAGGAAGTACGGGGGTGTTTGAAAAAAGCATCTGATCACTCTTGACCCAACGTCTTGGTCCGTGAAGGAGGTGTCAATGTGGCAAACCAGGCAACCAGACTATAGGGCATTAACACTTTCATTTAGCCAGAGGAGTTTTATGGTGGGTCTACGACATAGCCCTGGTATGTATGCGGCTTATTCATGCGATGCGTTTACATATCTGACCAGAAAGAGGTCCTTCATGTGACACGGAGGGAATCGTGAAAGATTCCGATAAGTCATCGAGTGGTTGACCAGCTCTCGCTGCATCATGACAGTTAGTTTCCGGCTTTCTCTACTGAGGTGCTTAACCAGGTGAACCGGAAGCACAATCTCAGTAGTTCTCCCTTTACTACCCTAGCCGATATAGCGGAACATAGGATAGCAAGCACAGGAGCCAGGCAACCCAACTATTGACCCAAGACATGATTTGGAGCTGATGCATACAAGGCCAAACTCGCGACGCCGAAGTACGCTATAGAGTTGTTCGGACTTGTCGGCAACACCTTTGTTCCCATACCGAGCCCCTAGCAAATGATGCCAAGGTGTACGTTTGAGACAACTGTAGGGGCAAAACTCGGTCCTTTTAGAAAAGAATGGATTATTTTTACTGGGATCTAAGTGATGTGCCAATCATGTATATAGATAATAAAGCCGCAACCCCGGCTATTTGATATGCCAGGGGTCAAAGGCAGAGGAAAAAAGTCATTTTACAGGCTCGAAATAGAGAGTGCGGTCTACAAAAAGTTATTTTGGACCTCCTGTCGCACGTCTGCACCGCCTTTCCTCGGTGAAGGGACTCCTTGACAGAAATAGCCCTTAGGTGAGTGTACGCACCCGAACTCCGATAGAGTCCGAGGCCAGCCATTGAGCCACCTATGGAGGGAAACAAGAGAAAGAAGAAAAAAGAAGAAAATATAGTTAAAAAAAGGTAAGTTATGGGAGTACTTCCAGGTATGTCCGTGTTGTGCTTCCGCCGGTGCCCAAGGTATTTTAAGTGCGTAGTTATGTATGCGTGGTACAGATTTTCCAGGTATATGCGACGGACGGCGGAAGCCGAACTGCTAATCCTGTATAGGATTTGAACGGTCATGTTGAATGGAGACCGGTGGCCTAATGGCCAACGAGGTATGCGGTGTAATGCCCCTGCTTTGTAGTTTGGCTGAGATAGTCGTAGTGTGATCCTCTGCACAGAGAGAGCCCTCCATGTGTTCCCCTATAGGGGACTATGTCATGTGTACCATGTTCACTGTCTTTACTTCGGGGGAAACTACTTCTGACCCCTGGTGTTTGGTTGGTGAGTTTCGTCGTCGTCGTGGTCGGGCGGCTTCTTCCCCTTGTATTCGGCGTTTAACTTGCCGGCCTATTTGAAGACCCAACAACTTCTGTTGGTGTGGTTAGCTGGTTTATTGGGGTGGCCATGGATCTGGCAAGGCCTATCCAATATCTTATCCAAATTGGATAGTCCATCTTTGTTTGCCTTGAATGGCTACTTCCGTTGACTGGGTTTGGGGCCGCTGCATCTGGCGTTAGCCGCTGTGTCGTGCGCTCCCTCATTACTATTGCCACGTTTGTGCTTATTGCGTGGTGGTTTCCCGTTGCCATCTTGAACTTCGGAAGTGACCGGGTCGCAGGATTGTTGCTTCTACGAGTGATCCAGCTATCTTATCCCACGCAAAACAGGCCATCAGAGCGGTAAGGGCTGACATGGATTTTGGTTTCTCCTGACCGAGGTGGCGGGCGAGCCACTCGTCCTGGACGCTGTGTTTAAAGGCCGCTAGGGCTTCGGCGTCCGGGCAGTCTATGATTTGGTTCTTTTTAACTAAGAACCTAGTCCAGAGAATTCTGGCTGACTCTTCGGGCTGCTGGACGATGTAACTTAAGTCATCGGCGTCTTGTGGCCGGATGTATGTACCTTGGAAGTTGTCGCGGAAGGCGTCTTCCAGATCTTCCCAGCTGTCGATAGAGTTTTCAGGCAGACTGTTTAACCAGTACCTTGCTGGTCCTTTGAGTTTTAGTGGGAGATATTTGATGGCATGAAGGTCGTCTCCTCGAGCCATGTGGATATGGAGAAGAAAATCCTCGATCCATACCACGGGGTCAGTTGTTCCATCTTATGATTCTATATTCACGGTTTAAGCCCTGCCGGGAATTCGTGCTCCATTATTTCGTCAGTGAAACAGAGTGGGTGTGCGGCGCCTCTATATTGGGCCATGTCGTGACGTAGCTTAGATGGAGTCCGTTTGCGGTTTTCGGCCCGGGCGTGACTAGACTTGTCCCGTCCGAATAGGTAGCCGATGTTGCGTGTCGAGGCACGTCCTCGTGATCCGTAGATCGATCTGGTATGTCCTGCTCTACTGTCCAGGTCCTGCCGAGTGTCGTATATATGACCCCGAGCTGTTTTATCTCTATTTTTTCTTTGGGGTGAGGCGGGTTGTTGTTCGGCTTGAACTGCCGCTTTATCCTGACTGCATGGTGGTCGGTTAGCCGCATTGTCCTGACTGCGTGGTGCGGGCTCTGACACTTCCTTATCGAACTGAGGTAGCAATCTGCGCTGTGGGTACCCCTTGGTTATGCGCCTGGGCCGTATTCTTCGGCCACTAGGATATTTGTCCATCTATCGTTGAGCAGGTCTTGGTCAGCTTGAAGCTGCTGTTGTTTCTTTTTCAGGCTCCTTATAGTGGCTAATAGCCGGCGTTTAAAGCGCTCCTGCTCGAGAGGTTCCTCAGGCATGATGAAATCCTCGTCGCCGAGGCTCTCCTCATCCTCGGAGAGCAGAAGATAATTACTGTCCTCCGAGTCTTCGTGTATGGCCTGTTCATGCGGGCTATCGTGCCCGTATTCCAGTTCATCCTGTTCGGATGTTGCCCCAACAGGGGCTTCCTTGTCTTCAGCATCGTCCGAGGTATTGTTTTTTCCGGTGCCGGTATTAATGTCTTATGCGCGACGTGACTTAGAGCGGCGGCGCTAACGCCGGCGTCTGGGCTGTGTCTCAGTGGGCTTATCCTCAACTGGATCTTCTTTGTCATCGCCGTTAGTTTCTTTAGGTGTAGCCACCGTGCATACGTCGTATGAAAAGGTGACCGTCCCGCGTCTAGCGAGTGGCGGGTTTCGGCCCTGCTCTTCTTCGGCATCACCGTCTATACCGTCAACGTCTTCGGGGCCGTAATCGAGCATGTCGGTTAAGTCCTCGACAGTGGCTATAGAGTGAGTGGCGGGTGGGGAGCAAAATTCTCCATTGTCAGCCCCTAGTTCGAACCGGATATAGTTCGGCTGTGAGTCCTCCGCCAAGGATAGGTTCTTTGATGAGTTTAGCATGTCGCCAAAAGGCGAGTGCTGGAAGATATCTGCAGCGCCGAATTCGAAGATCGATAAACGATCAAGTTCGGCGTCCACAGGTTCACATGGTTCGGAACTTACGGCCAGAAACGAGTTCGGGGTTCCGGTAGCACGGGTATCATGTGAGATCAAGTCTATGGGTGGCTCCAACGTCGTGGAATCTGTGGCCTCCATGGTGGGGTCGATCCTCCCGTCCTTGGATGGCGTAGTCTGCTCTGGATCTAAGGCCAGAGCGGTTGTGGGAGCAGTCTCCTGCATGCAGTCCGATGAAAAATTTAGGTCATGTCCCTCGGGGTGACCCGGAGTGGTAGCCGCGGTCTCGAATCCGGTGAATATCAAGTCTCCATGGATGTCTGCCAAGTAGTTCAAGCTCCCAAATCTGACCTGATGGCCAGGGGCGTAGCTTTCGATCTGCTCCAGATGGCCGAGCGAGTTGGCCCGCAGAGCAAAGCTGCCGAACACGAAGATCTGTTCGGGGAGGAAAACTCCCCCTTGGGAAGCATCGTTGTAGATGGTTGAAGGAGCCATCGAACCTCTTGATGACGGCACAACGGAACTCTCAATGAAAGCACCACTGTCGGTGTCAAAACTGGCGGATCTCGGGTAGGGGGTCCCAAACTGTGCGTCTAAGGTCGATGGTAACAGGAGATAGGGGACACAATGTTTTACCTAGGTTCAGGCCCTCTCTATGGAGGTAATACCCTACGTCCTACTTGATTGATCTTGACGAATATGAGTATTACAAGAGTTGATCTACCACGAGATCGTAATGGCTAAACCCTAGAGGCCTAGCTTGTATGGTTATGATGATGTCTATCTCCCTCTCCGGACTAAGTCCTCCGGTTTATATAGACACCGGGAGGATCTAGGGTTACACAAGGTCAGTTACAAAGAAAGGAATCCACATATTCGTTCGCCAAGCTTGCCTTCCACGCAAGGAGAGTCCCATCCCGACACGGGTGCAGTCTTCGGTCTTCGTATCTTCACAGCCCATCAGTTCGGCCCATGGCTAACAGGCCGGACGCCTAAGGACCCCTTAGTCCAAGACTCCCTCACCCGTTGTGGGATGAGCAGGAGGCCGGTCAGTAGCATGGGAGGCCATGAAGGGCGATAAGATACAAGTCAAGCGGGTGATAACATAAATCATCTCATGGAAGGTGGTAAAGCTAGTTATGATAGATGCAGAAAATGGTACATGCCACAGGGACGGACCCACGCAGCTTGGGGATAATGCAGCCCGAGGGGAGCCCCCAACTGAACAACCAAAAGATATCACCTAACACCGTTTCTGAAGAAGTGTTGGAGTGGCTGAAGACGCGTGCTGAAGGAGTCGCTCCTCATGAGCCGCCCATGCCCTGAGCCTCGGGAAGCTCTGAGGACTCGGGGGGCTCGCGAGGATCCACCACCACCTCTGTCAGGATCGACTGGTGCCTGGCTTCTTGAGCCACCAGGATGCTCCGCATGTGGCGTCGATGCACGACAGCCCCGCCCAGCAAGCCGAAAGGCATGCGAACGTAGCTGTGAGGTGGGCCCCCGCACCGGCCCACATGGGACAGCCAGAAGAGCCGCTGAGAAGCGACCTTGTTGAGCCCTGGGATGTTGACGCAGACGTGCAGCTTGCTATCCTCACCGGGAGAAGGAGCTGTGCCAGGTGGTGGGCGACGGCCGCCCCGTATGGCTCTTGCCTCCTGAAGCTCCTCAGTTGCCTTGGTGATGAATTCCTGAGCGTTGGGCGCCCCGCGCTATCCTCACGGAAGCGAGCGTTGAAGCATGCCTCCATGTGCTTCCCGAGCACCTCCCATGCGACGCTGGCCAGGTCAGAGGCCCTCCAGAGGAGAGCCATCGAGCCCAGCCTAAGGGAGGCACCGGGCGCGCCTTCCTATGCGAGAGGGGGAGGCGCCCCGGCTATCGGGGCTAGTCCTAAAGTGGTGCCATTGGACACCCCGCTCTCCTGAGGTTCTTGGCGGAGCAGCCGCTTCTTCTTGTTGGGGACAGCCTCAGGAGGGTACACAGCGCCTTCGTTGTTTGGGTCTTCAACCACTGCAGCCTGGTAGGCGCGCTCGAGAGAGCACACCACGTCCTTCTCCTCATAGGCGATCGTCATGATGTCGCGGTTCCCTGGCATCTTGAGGACGCTGTATCCATGGTGGGTGACTGCCATGAATTTGGCCAGGGCTGGGTAGCCGAGGATGGCATTGTACGGAAGGCGAATGTGAGCGACGTCGAAGTCAATGAGCTCAGTGCAGTAGTTGTCGCAGGTGCCGAAGGTGACGGGGAGGTGGATCTACCCTATCGGGGTGGTGGAGCCATCGGTCACTCCTGAGAAGGGCTTGGTGGGCTGTAGCTGGCCATAGTGCACCTAGAGTCGGTCGAATGTCTCAATGGAAAGAACATTGAGCCCCGCACTACCATCAATGAGAGTCTTGGTGACGAGGACGTTTATGATGGTTGGCGAGCAGAGCATCGGGAGAGCGCCGGCAGTTGCCACGCACTTGAGCTGGTCGGACAAGCTGAAGGTGATGGTGCACTTGGACCACCTTAGCGGACGCGTAGCCTTGAGCCTGGGGAGGGCCACGTTCACCTCACGAGCAAACTTCTTGAAGATGCGATGGGAGGCATGTTGGAAATATGCCCTAGAGGCAATAATAAAATGATTATTATTATATTTCCTTGTTCATGATAATTGTCTATTATTCATGCTATAATTGTGTTATCCGGAAATCATAATACATGTGTGAATACATAGACCATAACATGTCCCTAGTGAGCCTCTAGTTAACTAGCTCGTTGATCAACAGATAGTCATGGTTTCCTGACTATGGACATTGGATGTCATTCATAACGGGATCACATCATTAGGAGAATGATGTGATGGACAAGACCCAATCCTAAGCATAGCACAAGATCGTGTAGTTCGTTTGCTAGAGCTTTTCCAATGTCAAGTATCATTTCCTTAGACAATGAGATCGTGTAACTCCCGGATGCCGTAGGAGTGCTTTGGGTGTACCAAATGTCACAACGTAACAGGGTGACTATAAAGGTATACTACAGGTATCCCCAAAAGTATCTGTTGGGTTGACACAGATCGAGACTGGGATTTGTCACTCCATATGGCGGAGAGGTATCTCTGGGCCCACTCGGTAATGCATCATCATAATGAGCTCAATGTGACCAAGTGTTTGGTCACTGGATCATGCATTACGGTACGAGTAAAGTGACTTGCCGGTAACGAGATTGAACGAGGTATTGGGATACCGACGATCGAATCTCGGGCAAGTAACGTACCGATTGACAAAGGGAATTGTATACGGGATTACTTGAATCCTCGACATCGTGGTTCATCCGATGATATCATCGAGGAGCATGTGGGAGCCAACATGGGTATCCAGATCCCGTTGTTGGTTATTGACCGGAGAGTCGTCTCGGTCATGTCTGCGTGTCTCCCGAACCCGTAGGGTCTACACACTTAAGGTTCGGTGACGCTAGGGTTGTAGAGATATTAGTATGCGGTAACCCGAAAGTTGTTCGGAGTCCCGGATGAGATCCCGGACGTCACGAGGAGTTCCGGAATGGTCCGGAGGTGACGAATTGTATATAGGAAGTCCAGTTTCGGCCACCGGGAAAGTTTCGGGGGTCACCGGTATTGTACCGGGACCACCAGAAGGGTCCCAGGGGTCCACCGGGTGGGGCCACCTATCTCAAAGGGCCCCATGGGATGAAGTGGGAGGGGAACCAGCCCCTGGTGGGCTGGTGAGCCCCCCATGGGCCTCCCCTTGCGCCTAGGGTTGGAAACCCTAGGGGTGGGGGGCGCCCCACCTGACTTGGGGGGCAAGTCCCCCCTTGGCCGCCCCCCCCCCCCCTTGGAGATGGGATCTCCTAGGGCCAGCGCCCCCCTAGGGGCCCTATATATAGTTGAGGGGATGGAGGGCAGCCGCACCCAAGTCCCTGGCGCCTCCCTCTCCCTCTCGTTGGAGCTTGGCGAAACCCTGCCGAGATCACCGCTGCTTCCACCACCACGCCGTCGTGCTGCTAGATCTCCATCAACCTCTCCTTCCCATTGCTAGATCAAGAAGGAGGAGATGTCTTCCCCAACCGTACGTGTGTTGAACGCGGAGGTGCCGTCCGTTCGGCGCTCGGTCATCGGTGATTTGGATCACGACGAGTACGACTCCATCAACCCCGTTCTCTTGAACGCTTCTGCTCGCGATCTACAAGGGTATGTAGATGCACTCCCCTCTCCCTCGTTGCTAGATGACTCCATAAATTGATCTTGGTGATGCGTAGAAAATTTTAAAATTCTGCTACGTTCCCCAACAGTGGCATCAATAGCTAGGTCTATGCGTAGTTTCTATGCACGAGTAGAACACAAGTTGTTGTGGGCGTTGATTTTGTCAATTTACTTGTCAATTGATCTTGATTCAGCGGCATCGTGGGATGAAGCGGCCCGGACCGACCTTACACATACGCTTACGTGAGACTGGTTCCATCGACTGACATGCACTAGTTGCATAAGGTGGCTAGCGGGTGTCTGTCTCTCCCACTTTAGTCGGATCGGATTCGATGAAAAGGGTCCTTATGAAGGGTAAATAGAAATTGGCATATCACGTTGTGGTTTTGGCATAGGTAAGAAACGTTCTTGCTAGAAACCTATAGCAGCCATGTAAAAAACTTGCAACAACAATTAGAGGACGTCTAACTTGTTTTTGCAGCATGTGCCATGTGATGTGATATGGCCAAGAGGATGTGATGAATGATATATGTGATGTATGAGATTGATCATGTTCTTGTAATAGGAATCACGACTTGCATTTCGATGAGTATGACAACCGGCAGGAGCCATAGGAGTTGTCTTAATTTATTTATGACCTGCGTGTCAACATAAACGTCATGTAATTACTTTACTTTGTCGCTAACCGTTAGCCATAGTAGTAGAAGTAATAGTTGACGAGACAACTTCATGAAGACACGATGATGGAGATCATGGTGTCATGCCGGTGACGACGATGATCATGGCGCCCCAAAGATGGAGATCAAAAGGAGCAAAATGATATTGGCCATATCATGTCACTATTTGATTGCATGTGATGTTTATCATGTTTTACATCTTATTTGCTTAAAACGACGGTAGCTTAAATAAGATGATCCCTCACAATAATTTCAAGAAAGTGTTCCCCCTAAGTGTGCACCGTTGCGAAGGTCCGTTGTTTCGAAGCACCACGTGATGATCGGGTGTGATAGATTCTAACGTTCGTATACAACGGGTGTAAGCCAGATTTACACACGCAATACAATTAGTTTGACTTGACGAGCCTAGCATGTACAGACATGGCCTCGGAACACGGAAGACCGAAGGTCGAACATGAGTCGTATAGAAGATACGATCAACATGAAGATGTTCACCGATGATGACTAGTCCATCTCATGTGATGATCGGACACGGCCTAGTTGACTCGGATCATGTATCACTTAGATGACTAGAGGGATGTTTGTCTGAGTGGCAGTTCATTAAATAATTTGATTAGATGAACTTAATTATCATGAACTTAGTCTAAAAACCTTTGCAAAATGTTTTATAGATCAAATGGCCAACGCTCATGTCAACCTCAACTTCAACGCATTCCTAGAGAAAACCAAGCTGAAAGATGATGGCAGCAACTATACGGACTGGGTCCGGAACCTGAGGATCATCCTCATAGCTGCCAAGAAAGCATATGTCCTAGAAGCACCGCTAGGTGAAGCACCCATCCTAGAGAACCAAGACGTTATGAACGCTTGGCAGTCGCGTGCTGATGATTACTCCCTCGTTCAGTGCGGCATGCTTTACAGCTTAGAACCGAGGATCCAAAAGTGTTTTGAGCAACACGGAGCATATGAGATGTTTGAAGAGCTGAAAATGGTTTTCCAAGCTCATGCCCGGGTCGAGAGATATGAAGTCTCCGACAAGTTCTACAGTTGTAAGATGGAGGAAAAAGTTCTGTCAGTGAGCACATACTCAAAATGTCTGGGTTGCACAACCGCTTGTTCCAGCTTGACATTAACCTCCCGGACGAGGCGGTCATTGACAGAATCCTTCAGTCGCTCCCACCTAGCTACAAGAGCTTTGTGATGAACTACAATATGCAGGGGATGGTGAAAACTATTCCTAAAGTATTTTCAATGCTGAAATCAGCAGAGGTGGAAATCAAAAAGGAACATCAAGTGTTGACGGTCAATAAAACCACTAGTTTCAAGAAAGGCAAGGGTAAGAAGAACTTCAAGAAGGACGGCAAGGGAGTTGTCACGGCTGGTAAATCAGTTGCCGGGAAGAAGCCAAAGAATGGACCCAAACCTGAGATTGAGTGCTTTTATTGCAAGGGAAAGGGACACTGGAAGCGGAACTGCCCCAAATACTTAGCGGACAAGAAGGCCGGCAACACTAAATGTATATGTGATATACATGTAATTGATGTGTACCTTACCAGTACTCATAGTAGCTCCTGGGTATTTGATACTAGTGTGGTTGCTCATATTTGTAACTCAAAACAGGAGCTGCGGAATAAGCAGAGACTGGCGAAGGACGAGGTGACGATGCGCGTCGGGAATGGTTCCAAGGTCGATGTGATCACCGTCGGAACGCTACCTCTACATTTACCTACGGGATTAGTTTTAAACCTCAATAATTGTTATTTAGTGCCAGCTTTGAGAACGAACATTGTATCTGGATCTCATTTAATACGAGATGGCTACTCATTTAAATCCGAGAATAATGGTTGTTCTATTTATATGACAGATATGTTTTATGGTCATGCCCCGCTGGTCAATGGTTTGTTCTTAATGAATCTCGAACGTAATGTTACACATATTCATAGTGTGAATACCAAAAGATGTAAGATTGATAATGATAGTCCCACATATGTGTGGCACTGCCGCCTTGGTCACATCGGTGTCAAACGCATGAAGAAGCTCCATACAGATGGACTTTTGGAGTCTCTTGATTTCGAATCATTTGACACGTGTGAACCATGCCTCATGGGTAAAATGACCAAGACTCCATTCTCCAGAACAATGGAGCGAGCAACCAACTTATTGGAAATTATACATACTGATGTGTGCAGTCCAATGAGCATTGAGGCTCGCGGTAGCTATCGTTATGTTCTCACTCTCACTGATGACTTAAGTAGATATGGGTATATCTATTTGATGAAACACAAGTCTGAGACTTTTGAAAAGTTCAAGGAATTTCAGAATGAGTTAGAGAATCAACGTGACCGAAAGATAAAATTCTTACGATCAGATCGTGGGGGAGAATATTTAAGTCACGAATTTGGTACACACTTAAGGAAATGTGGAATCGTTTCACAACTCACGCCGCCTGGAACACCTCAGCGTAACGGTGTGTCCGAACGTCGTAATCGCACTCTATTGGATATGGTGCGATCTATGATGTCACTCACTGATTTACCGCTATCATTTTGGGGGTACGCTCTAGAGACGGCTACATTCACTTTAAATAGGGCACCGTCTAAATCCGTTGAGACGACACCGTATGAATTATGGTTTGGGAAGAAACCTAAGTTGTCGTTTCTAAAAGTTTGGGGATGCGATGCTTATGTCAAGAAACTTCAACCTGAAAAGCTCGAACCCAAATCAGAAAAAATGTGTCTTCATAGGATACCCTAAGGAAACCATTGGGTATACCTTTTACCTTAGATCCGAAGGCAAGATCTTTGTTGCCAAGAACGGGTCCTTTCTGGAGAAAGAGTTTCTCTCGAGAGAAGTAAGTGGGAGGAAAGTAGAACTCGATGAAGTACTGCCTCTTGAACCGGAAAGTAGCGCATCTCAGGAAGATGTTCCTGTGGTGCCTGCACCGACTAGAGAGGAAGTTAATGATAATGATCAAGGTACTTTGGATCAAGTTGCTACTGAACTTCGAAGGTCCACAAAGACACGTTCCACACCAGAATGGTATGGCAACCCTGTCCTGGAAATCATGTTGTTAGACAACGGTGAACCTTCGAACTATGAAGAAGCAATGGCGGGCCCAGATTCCAACAAATGGCTTGAAGCCATGCAATCCGAGATAGGATCCATGTATGAAAACAAAGTATGGACTTTGACAGACTTGCCCGATGATTGGCGAGCGATAGAGAATAAATGGATCTTTAAGAAGAAGACGGACGCGGATGGTAATGTTACCATCTATAAGGCTCGACTTGTCGCTAAGGGTTATCGACAAGTTCAAGGGGTTGACTACGATGAGACCTTCTCACCTGTAGCGAAGCTGAAGTCTGTCTGAATCATGTTAGCAATTGCCGCATACTATGATTATGAGATATGGCAAATGGACGTCAAAACGGCATTCCTTAATGGCTTTCTTAGGGAAGAATTGTATATGATGCAGCCGGAAGGTTTTGTCGATCCTAAGAATGCTAACAAGGTATGCAAGCTCCAGCACTCCATCTATGGGCTGGTGCAAGCATCTCGGAGTTGGAACATTCACTTTAATGAAATGATCAAAGCGTTTGGGTTTATGCAGACTTGTGGAGAAGCCTGCGTTTACAAAAAAGTGAGTGGGAGCTCTGTAGCATTTCTCATATTATATGTGGATGACATACTTTTGATGGGAAATGATATAGAACTTTTGGACAGTATTAAGGCCTACTTGAATAAGTGTTTTTCAATGAAGGACCTTGGAGAAGTTGCTTACATATTAGGCATCAAGATCTATAGAGATAGATCGAGACGCCTCATAGGTCTTTCACAAAGCACATACCTTGATAAGATATTGAAGAAGTTCAATATGGATCAGTCCAAGAAGGGGTTCTTGCCTGTGTTGCAAGGTGTGAAATTGAGCTCAGCTCAATGTCCGACCACGGCAGAAGATAGAGAAAAGATGAGAGTCATCCCCTATGCCTCAGCCATAGGGTCTATCATGTATGCCATGCTGTGTACCAGACCTGATGTAAACCTTGCCGTGAGTTTGGTAGGAAGATACCAAAGTAATCCCGGCATGGAACACTGGACAGCGGTCAAGAACATCCTAAAGTACGTGAAAAGGACTGAGTATATGTTTCTCATATATGGAGGTGATGAGGAGCTCGTCGTAAAGGGTTACGTCAACGCTAGCTTCGACACAGATCTGGATGACTCTAAGTCACAAACCGGATACGTGTATATTTTGAATGGTGGGGTAGTAAGCTGGTGCAGTTGCAAGCAAAGCGTCGTGGCGGGATCTACATGTGAAGCGGAGTACATGGCAGCCTCGGAGGCAGCACATGAAGCAATCTAGGCGAAGGAGTTCATCACCGACCTAGGAGTCATACCCAATGCGTCGGGGCCGATCACTCTCTTCGGTGACAACACTGGAGCTATTTCCCTTGCCAAGGAGCCCAAGTTTCACAAGAAGACCAGGCACATCAAGCGTCGCTTCAACTCCATTCGTGAAAATGTTCAAGATGGAGACATAGATATTTGCAAAGTACATACGGATCTGAATGTCGCAGATCCGTTGACTAAACCTCTTCCGCGAGCAAAATATGATCAACACCAGGACTCTATGGGTGTTCGATTCATCACAATGTAACTAGATTATTGACTCTAGTGCAAGTGCGAGACTGTTGGAAATATGCCCTAGAGGCAATAATAAAATGATTATTATTATATTTCCTTGTTCATGATAATTGTCTATTATTCATGCTATAATTGTGTTATCCGGAAATCATAATACATGTGTGAATACATAGACCATAACATGTCCCTAGTGAGCCTCTAGTTAACTAGCTCGTTGATCAACAGATAGTCATGGTTTCCTTACTATGGACATTGGATGTCATTGATAACGGGATCACATCATTAGGAGAATGATGTGATGGACAAGACCCAATCCTAAGCATAGCACAAGATCGTGTAGTTCGTTTGCTAGAGCTTTTCCAATGTCAAGTATCATTTCCTTAGACCATGAGATCATGTGACTCCCAGATGCCGTAGGAGTGCTTTGGGTGTACCAAATGTCACAACGTAACTGGGTGACTATAAAGGTATACTACAGGTATTCCCGAAAGTATCTGTTGGGTTGACACGGATCGAGACTGGGATTTGTCACTCCGTATGACGGAGAGGTATCTCTGGGCCCACTCGGTAATGCATCATCATAATGATCTCAATGTGACCAAGTGTTTGGTCACGGGATCATGCATTACGGTACGAGTAAAGTGACTTGCCGGTAACGAGATTGAACGAGGTATTGGGATACCGACGATCGAATCTCGGGCAAGTAACATACCGATTGACAAAGGGAATTGTATACGGGATTACTTGAATCCTCGACATCGTGGTTCATCCGATGAGATCATCGAGGAGCATGTGGGAGCCAACTTGGATATCCAGATCCCGTTGTTGGTTATTGACCGGAGAGTCGTCTCGGTCATGTCTGCGTGTCTCCCGAACTCGTCGGGTCTACACACTTAAGGTTCGGTGACGCTAGGGTTGTAGAGATATTAGTATGCGGTAACCCGAAAGTTGTTCGGAGTCCCGGATGAGATCCCGGACGTCACAAGGAGTTCCGGAATGGTCGGGGGGTGAAGAATTGTATATAGGAAGTCCAGTTTCGGCCACCGGGAAATTTCGGGGGTCACCCGTATTGTATTGGGACCACCGAAAGGGTCCCGGGGGTCCACCGGGTGGGGCCACCTATCCCGGGGGGCCCCATGTGCTGAAGTGGGAGGGGAACCAGCCCCTGGTGGGCTGGTATGCCCCCCATGGGCCCCCATGTGCCTAGGGTTGGAAACCCTAGGGGTGGGGGCGCCCCACCTAACTTGGGGGGCAAGTCCCCCCTTGGCCACCCCCCCCCCCTTGGAGATGGGATCTCCTAGGGCCGGCGCCCCCCTTAGGGGCCCTATATATAGTGGAGGGGAGGGAGGGCAGCCGCACCCAAGTCCCTGGCGCCTCCCTCTCCCCTCGTAACACCTCTCCCTCTCGTTGGAGCTTGGCGGAGCCCTGCCGAGATCACCGCTGCTTCCACCACCACGCCGTCGTGCTGCTGGATCTCCATCAACCTCTCCTTCCCCTTGCTGGATCAAGAAGGAGGAGACGTCTTCCCCAACCGTACGTGTGTTGAATGCGGAGGTGCCGTCCATTTGGCGCTCGGTCATCGGTGATTTGGATCACGACGAGTACGACTCCATCAACCCCGTTCTCTTGAATGCTTCCGCTCGCGATCTACAAGGGTATGTAGATGCACTCCCCTCTCCCTCGTTGCTAGATGACTCCATAGATTGATCTTTGTGATGCGTAGAAAATTTTAAAATTCTGCTACGTTCCCCAACAAGGCAAGGGTTTGAGCGCCGCCCAGGATGCAAGCGACAGCACGAGGCTCCTGGAAGCCCCCAGCCCCTCATCCTGATGATGGTCGTCGTTCCTTCTTGGTGGCGCTGGCAGCGGAGGAAGCCCGGGGTTGCCCTGAGGACGGTCCTCATGAGGCTGGTCCCTCTAGGGTCCCTCGTGAGGCTGGCCCTACCAACGGTCCTAACGAGGTTGATCGCGCCACTCTTGGCGAGGGTTACGGTCGTCCCAGCGTCCTCCACTTCGGCCTCCTCCGTGACTGTAGCCTCGATCGTTGTGCTCGGGGCGATGGCCGAGGTGCCCGTCGCGGATGGCCCAAAGCTCCTGACAGTCGTTGGTGTTGTGGTTATGCATGTTGTGGAAGACGCGGAATGGGCGGCTACCATTGGATGACTCTGGGTGGTCGCAGCCGCGCTTCATCTCCGGTTCGGCCGCGAGCACGGCTGCTCCCTTACACTTCACATCCTTGGCCTTGGCTTTCTTGTCTTCTGGGTCAGCTTCAGGGATCTTGAGGAGGGAGAGGCGTCCCTTCTCAGCTCTCGCACACTTGGTCGCCATGTTGAACATCTCCAGAGCCGTGCACAGGTCCTCGTGTATGGCGACCTCCTCCTTCATCTTGATGTCCCGGACGCCATCAGTGAATGCAGAGATGATGGCCTCATCCGCGACACCTTGGGGATCTTGAGACGAATGTTGTTGAAGCACTGGATGTACTTCTGCAGGGTCACCCCCAGCTCCTGCTTGATGCGCCGCAGGTCACCCGTAGCCGGTGGGCAGTCGCGAGTGCCCTGGAAGTTGGCGCCGAAACTCTCCCGCATCTCATCCCAGGAGGAGATCGATCCCGCAGGTAGGTTCAGGAGCCACGAGCGCGCGCCATCCTTGAGGGCCGTGGGAAACCAGTTCACCATAACCTTCTCGTCGTTGTTGACCGCCTCGATGCTCAGCTCATAGAGCTGCAGGAACTCAGTAGGGTCGGGGCTGCCATCGTAGCACAGAGGTAGGTCAGGCTTGAACTTCCTCGGCCAGACGATGCTGCACAGCTCTGGACTAAAGCCGCGGCAACCCACCGTGGTCATAGGAGCCCGTCGTGGAGGTGGAGCCTGATCTTGGCGCTCGTGCGCCACCGCCACAGGCGACGCACGGTCTTGACGTGGCAGTGTTGGGAGTGCACGAGCATCTTCTTGTGGCTGCTGGACCACCTGGCAGCTTTCTTCTTCACGCGTCGTCGCCCTGCACGGCGGGTCACACTGCGGGGCTTCGCGCCTTGGCTCGATGATGGCGTCTTGACGGGGAGGTGGAGGAGGTGCTCCGGCTACGTCACCCGCAGCAGGCGGCTGGCGAGGCAGCGAGAGAGACGGTGTAGGATAGCCCCCAGCGGCACTGGCAAGCTCGACGATGCGGTCCAGCCAGTCTTCATAGAGGTCGTTGACGGGGCGACAGCGCAGGAGCTCGCGCGCCATGAGCAGCACGGCCTGCGTGTCCACCTGCCCGCGACGAGCATGAGACGACGAACCAGCCGGAGTCAGCGATGGGGTGGCGGTGCGCTCATCACGCCACACGAAGGGGTGCAGGGACGAATCTTGCTGTTCGTGCCCCGATGGGCTAGTAGCGGCGTTGGCAGCGGGCAATGGGGAAGGACGGGGAGGCCCGCCAGCAGGTGTCGTCTAGGTGATGCGAGCAGCGAGGGCGGCCAAATGCTCGGCACGAGCACAACAGGCGTCAGCTATGGAAGCGGTGGAGCGGTGGCGGGTCGGCCTGCGGAAGAGAGGCTCCGACGCACCCCTACCTGCCGCGCCAAATGTCGAATTTCGAGTTCCATGGACCCTTGAGAGGTTCAAACTCTGGGTTGCGGGCAAAGAACTCATCCTCCCCAGTCTGCCTACCTGCCAATCTCCCACCTAGCTCGACGAACTGGATCGAAAAGAGACACAACAGTTTACCCAGGTTCAGGCCACCTTGCGGTGTAAAACCCTACTCCTACTTTGTGGTGGATTGGCCTCGAAGGGCTGAGGATGAACTAGTACAGTGGAGAATGACCTCCGGAGGAGTGGTGTTCTTGGGCTCAAGTGAGCTGGTGAGCTAATCAGGGTTGAATTGATCCCTCTCCTCTATGGTGGTGGCTAGGTCCTATTTATAGTGGCTTTGGTCCTCTTCCCAAATGAAGGCGCGAAGGGATCCCACAACGGCCAAATTCGAAGGGAGACAACTAGTACATGTCATCCTGACAAAAGTGGTCTTTGCCTGCAAAAGCCTCTGGTCGTGATGCCGTGGTGGGCTCGACGATGACCTCCATCCTGCCGTCCTGGCGGTCTTGTTCTTGTTGCACTGGAATGGAAACCTTTGCTTGATTCCTTGGGACTCCGCACCTGTGCTTGCCTCCTTAGCACCAAAGAGGAAACGGTACACTGCGCCCGTTGGCGCTCGCCTGGCCTTGGTCGTCATGGCTCACGTCACCCGAATCTCACGAGGCGAGCCTTGTATAGAGATCTCCGCTCCTTGGGAGCCAGCCTGAGGAGCCCCCCCCCATGGAGGTCTTGATGTCATCCGCCTCGCGAGGCTTGGCCCCTCGCGGCGGTCTTGAGCTGTTGATGTTGGGGCTGGGCCGTACCAGGCCGTCGATGGAGCCATGCCGTGGGCCGCAGGCAGGCAAGTCTGGGTACCCCCGTTCCTAGAACGCCGACAGATGTCCTCGTCTACCAGTACCACCTGGCCACAAGGCCTTGCGAGCATTTCTCTATGTTTATCAACAGCTCCGACTACAATTTCGCTACAGTGAACACCACAAAACGATCTAAAAGCACTCAAGGTTTCGGGCTTGAAATGACAGAATCTTGTCAACATCCAGGACCACTACAAGGTCTGGGGCCTGGGGGCAGTGACAACAACAAACAGAACTCCCTGGTTTACCTCGCCTCGACCATCATCGCCCCCTACTACATGAAGATGAAGAATGAGAGCAAGAAGGACAAGAACGCCTGGCACAGTGTCTGGCATCAGAGATTGGATGAACAACACGTCAAGTACACGGGCAAGGACGTGTACACAAGCTATGAGATGTATAGGCGGATCGTTGACATGAGGAAGTGTCTTCTTCTTGCCCTAGATGAGGGATCGAGTCACAGAGTAGTGGCGGGAGCGTCACAAGAAGTAGATGACTAGGCAATCATTTCTCCTAGTTTAGAATGCATGGATTTTTTTTTGAGGTGTGTGCAAATAATCTGTATAGTCACTTATGTAATTGGATGTTTCTTTCAGTTATTAGTAGCAATCATCTGTGTTATTATTGGTCTTCACACACATTTCTGATTACGGACATGTTTGTTGTGTATCACACACATCTTGTTTAGTTAAACTATTTCTGTCGTCTGGCTCATCGCAAATAGTTCATCCGAGTGAACTATATGCCCTTCATCGCACATACCTTGATCTAGCTGACCGTTTCTATTGTGTTGCCTAATCACACACAGTTCATCCTAATGAACTGTATGCCGTATATCGCACACACCCTCATCTAGCTGCCCATTTCTGTTGTTCTGCCTCATCGCAAACAGTTCTGCTGGATTAACTGTTTGCCACGCATCCCACACGCAACTCTAATCTGAACCATGTTTGATGTCACCGCCATCGCAAACGTTTTGTATCTTTTTTTGACGGTTTTATTAGATCACCGTTTGTGATTAATGCATTGCACACAATTTCGTCGAAGGGTCTCTGATTGGACTGTCGTGTTTGGACCAACCCGTAGTAGTGGGCGTAATGCCTATATAAGATTATACCATGAATGATCACAGTCATGAATATAAATGTTGCAATTTAATCGCTACCCATCTATAATTTGTTCACCACACCACACTTGTATGATTGTAGAGATACCAGTAGTGGACCTATAGCTTCGAGGGTCTATCTTCTTATACGGAAAACTTTACCAAAGATATTATTTCTTTGTCATACTGTTCTTTTATTTTATCTATCAATTCCTACCATACCGTGTAATTTAATCTTGTAACTATCAAGACAAGAAGCATGACAACCTTCTTGACGTGTTGGGGACAAGTTTGTCTTTTATTTCATGTGCAGATAACAATGACTATGTTTGCTGGAAGAACTCCTTGTAGTTCAATAAATCTTGGTTCTCTACTAATTTAAATACTTATCGGTAGGTTACTTCACTGTTATACTTAGGGGTTACCCAACCACTCTTACGAGAGAGCAAGCAAGATTTCTGGTGTCGTTGCTGGGGAGTTTCTTCTCAAACAAATAGGTCCTACACACTACCACATTACTTCCTTGTTATCTAGCTTGCCTAATTACTTTTTACAAAAACTTAAAAATACAAAATACTGAAATTTCAGTATGTTATCTTTATCGTACACACACACAAAACGTAAAATACTTGAAATGGATTATAATGCTTCATTTTCCAAACTTGTTAGACGTGCTACATGCTCTGAATCAATAGCTAATAATGAAGAGGTTATAGACAAAAAGGCTTTTGAGATATACTCATTGAAAGAAAAGTATGATTGGAGTAAACATGGTAATCTTTATCATTCAAGTGATGAAGATGACACACTTGATGAAAGTATTGCTTTTTATGGTGACACTATGTCTATAAGCACTATTGAGGATGATTTGGTTATGCCTACTAGTTATTATGATGATCATGATTGGGGAGATAATTATGATACTCCTTGTGATCTAGAAAATTTATTCGATTCTTATGATGAATCTATTATTGATAATAATGTTTTAAAAACTATTGGAAGTGGGTTTCAAGGGGTCATGACGTTAAGTGATGTTAATTCCACTATATTGGAAGATGAGAAAATATAAATGCATGTGGATCATGAAGACAAAGTCCTAGGTGATATTTATATTATTAAGTTTGATTTGATCCCACATGTAATTATTATGAGAAAGTAAAATATGGCTATAGAGACCTTCATGTTACTAAATTACCTCTCTTTATGTTAAGATTATTAATGTCCCAATTTTCTTACTTGCATATTCTAGGTATTGCTTGACTTAATAATTTATTTACTTATAAGAATGAGATGCCTATGCATAGTATGTTAGTTAGACTTAAATGTGTGTTGTTACATGCTTATTCATGCTCTCTTCTGTGCTTCAATTCTTGGTTTTTATGTGAGCATCATTAAGATATCAAGCCTGTCTTTATGGCTATAAAGAAAGAGCTTGCAGTAGACAACTCAAAAAATTTGTGTCTCGATATGGTTATTGCTACTGTAGTGATCATATTTGTATCTTTGCTTTTAATAATGTACCAATATAGCCTTTGGGATGTTGCAATTGCAATCTTGTTAGTTTGTGTGCCGAAACAGGAACTTTTGCCTCCAGTATTTGGACGGCTATTAATAATTGAGGTGATGAGAAAGACCATGTACAAAAAAATTCAAATAGCGGAGCCTACTATTTAGATATAGAAGATTCGATGCTTGTCTAGATCCACCAGAATTTACGAAAGTCATCTTTTGTTTGCGAGTTCAAATGAGCTTGTGATGAATAGTAAAATCCAAAAGAATCAAAACAAAGTTCTAAAAAGATTGTGGAAAATATTGACAAATGTTTTGAGTGCTTGCAAAGTTTCATCATGAAATGATATTTGTGGAAGTCCTCACATCATAAAATATTTCCTAGAACATTTTGGAGCGATCTTTTTGCCACGACTTTCATGAATGTCATTCATGACAAAACTTTGCAAGCGCTGAAAACAATTGTCTATGTTCACTACAAAAGAATTCACAATTTTCTAAACATTTATTACATTTTTTTAGATTTTAATGTTCATCCGAGCTCATTTGAGTTTGAGGTAAGAAACATCATGCCCACCAATTTAGCCACACTTGTCATCTTGTGATTTCCACCTAAACAAAGAATACGACCAACGTGTCCTGAAAGGAGTGATGAATTTAAAAGATCTTGTTCAACGGCCTATCTGATACAAGCAGGAAATAAATAAAAAATTGATGGCCGCTTGTATGTATGGAATGAAAAAAATTGATGGCTTTATTTTTTTAGAGAGTAAAGGAAAGATGGTCTTGCCTACATGGTGGTGCCCCATGACTCTTGTAGCATGTTCTTATATGATCTGGTTTTGCAGCTGCAAAGTCTTGTCTTTTGAATTTTCTGCAAAGTCTTGTCTTGTGTAATTACAAATGGTAGAGACAATTTGGGCCACAAAATGATGTCAATTGATTTATAGCATTTGCATTGCCTCGAGTTACATGCGACCCATGATACTGTTAGACTATTGATTTAAAACACGTCATTTCTGCAATGAACATTTTTGAACTCCAAAGCTATATGTTAGCAATCCACGGGTACCAGTTTGGGCGAATTGCGAAGATACAAGAAGGCGTTGTCTTGGGAAATTGCTGTGAGATGAAGGATTGCTCTCGCTCCAGAGTTGGTGAGTTTTACAACGTCGGGTTTCAACTTCGAAAGCCACAACACAGCCTAGCACTTATATACGTTGTTTTAGGAGAAACACTTTTTTGGTTTTTCTCAAGAAACACTTTCACACGCTCATTTGACCTTGTAGTCTTTTTAGGGGTATTTGAGGCGAGAGCTCCTATGTCACGCATGATTCACACAAGCAGCCTTCCAACTGAGCCGACCCATTATAGCGAGACTCGCTCCTAGGGAAAGCATTATAGTCCTTTTTATCATTTCTACCATTCTAAATAGAACAAATAATTTATGAATCATGATTTTTTAAAAATTTGGAATGTATGTTGAAAACATGAAAATGTTTTGAACTATATTTTTGTAATTAAAATTCTAAACAATTTTAGAAAATACGAACATTTTCTGAAATTCACAAACAAGTTTGAAAAGGCCATTTTTAGCAACCATGAATATCGTTTGAATTTATAATCTAATTCTAAACGTCACAAAATTTCCTGAAATTTGTGAACTTTTTTTTAAAACATGAATGTTTCTGAATTTTTGGACAATTTTAGAGAACATGAACATTTATTGAAAATGTGATATTTTATGAATTTGTGAACAATTTTAATAAGCGGGAAAATATTTCGAAATTCCTAAAAAAATGAGAACACGGACACTATGCATTTTTCTATAAAATTAGGATTTTTATTTTCAAATTTATGATTTTCTATACAAAAAGAACAGGAAAATAAAAAAGGAAAAAGGAAAACCTGAAAAAAATAGCAAAGAAACAACAAAATTACAAAACAAGTTTGGGAACGTTCTACAAGGTTCCTAAAGCCAGCTAGGAACGTTCTAGAAAGTTTGTAAAACTGGAACCATATGTACATCCTATCGTTAAAATAACCCGGCCCATAATGGCATCGCCAGCTCGCTGCTTATAAGCAATCATAAACCCTGCCTTATGTGCCCGTTTCTTCAGGTTTCCCAAATTGGCGAACACACCACCTGTTTAATGTACTGCACTGCAACAACCAACCAACCACCTCATTACTCACGACCTTTTCAATCTTTCCTTCTCTTTTGTTTTTGTTTTTAGGACTATTTTCTTCTTATTTATTTTTTGTTTTTCTTGGAACTTTTTTTTTCTGTTTCATGTTGCTTTTCTTTCCAATTTTCTATTTGCTAAATGCATGAACTTTTTATCAAAATCGATGGTTTTTCTACATTCATGAACTTATTTTCAAAATTTAGGAACTTTTTTCCCAAATTCAGGGGTTTTTTTTCAAAATCGATGAACTCTTTTCCAAATTGGTGACCTTTTTTTTGAACTTGATGCATCTTCTCAAATTGATGAACTTTTTTCAAAATTTTCAGTTTTTTTTCAAATTCAATGAACTTTTTACTAAGTTTGTGAACTTTTTCCATATTGATGACTCTTTTTAAAATTGTTGAAATTTTCTCAAATGTCTGAACTTTTCTTAGAAAATGATGTTCTTTTTTCATAATGGATGAACTTTTTTAAAAATCGATGAATATTTTTCAACATTATAAAAATTTCAATTCTTGGTTTTTTTTCTAATCATGAAACTTTTCAGTTTTACAATTTTTTTGAAGTTTTTAGAAATTCTTGTACTTTCCCTTTTATTTCACATTTTTTTCAAATTTGCAATCACTTTTTCAATGCTGCATACACTTTTTTTGAAATTGAAACTTCTTGTTTTCGAATCCGTGAACATTTTTCAAACGTTGAACTTTTTTAGATCCCTATAATTTTTCTAAATCATAAGTTTTTGTACTAATGATTTTTTGAAAACTGGTGTCTATTTTTTTCCAAAAAACCGATAGTTTTTCCTTTTACATCAGCTACTTGGTGCGAGGCTAACGATGAGGGTGGGTGAGCAGGGCGAGCGACGCGCCTAAGGGGCCGGCCCAGTTGTCGCTCGGTGATGGCGCTGCCTTAATCACGCTGGAGGCGCCGAATAGGGAGTCCCGCTGCTTATGGACGAGACTTGACTACTCCCCCGGCGTGTGCCCATCCGTGCTCCCGCGTACGTGGCTTGATTTGATTGGACAAAATAAGACCCGGCCCCACCCCCTTAAAATCAGGGGAGAGATAATTAGATTAGAAAGAAAAGAGAAAAAAAGACAACCGTAGGATGAAGTGGGAGCACGGATAGGAGCATGGGGAGGGAGCAGGCAAGCCGGATCCGCTGCTTATGTCATTAAGTGGCCAATCCGCCGCAAAGAACGTGATGTAGGAATTACGGATTAACGCGTATCTATTGCTGTAAAATCACATTTGACGCCATGTGCGTTAAGGGCATTTCGTAAACGGTGCCTTCAGCGCCCGTTTATTCGATTCCAGCAAACGGGCGCACACTACAGTTCCACGCTGGGCCGGCCCATGTTACGTTTCCTTTTCTGTAAAAACTCCCAAAAACACAGGGAGGTTAACCAACTGACCATGATTCCCCTTGGTGCTAATTGTCTTCCTTTACGTTTCTTTAACTAAATTGTGTTGTGTTTTTACCATATTTATTTTGTTTTGGCTGGGATTCTTCTGTCTTTTTTCCTTTTCTTTTTCTGTTAAGTTTTCAAAATTCATGAACTCTTTTCATCGATGAACTTGTTCAAAATTGATGAAGTTTTTTCAACTGTACAAACTTTTTTTTTTCAAAATCAATGAACGTTTTCAAATTGGATGAACTTTTTTCAATTTCGATGAACTTTTTTCCTAATTCTATGAATTGTTTTTAAAAAAGCGTGACCTTTTTTCAAAGGTGATGAACCTTTTTCAAAATCGGTGAACTTTTTCAAAATTTATGAATCTTTTTTAAAATTTTATGAACTTTTTTTAAATCCGTGAACTTTTTTCTCAATTTTTCTGAACTATTTCTGAAAATTGATGAACTTTTTTTAAATCCGTGAACATTTTTCTCATTTTTCGTGAACTATTTTTGAAAATTGATGAACTTTTTTTCAAAATCAATGATTTTTTTGTAATTCATGAACTTTCTTTCGAAATGTTTTCAAATAGTTGAAAAATCAAACGCTACAGTGAATGGTAGATGTGTACTAATAAATTGCGCGTCTACTAATGTCCTTAAAACATTCGCCCTGAACTTGGTCACTAGCACGTACCTAGGTCAGGTGGTTGGCCTTTGGTAAACGTGTTTGTGAGGGCGCATGTTCGATCCACGAGGAGACCTTTTTTGCCGATTTTTTCGCAATGCCCACGAGGAAACCTGTGATCTATTGAAATTTGCTGGGCCGGCCCAGTACCATCGCCTGCGGGCGCCAGTAAGCGGAACCGGCGCTGAGAGCGCCGGTTAGGACCTCTCTGCGTTAAGGTCCTGCCAATTTGGAGTCCACCAAATCAGTGCCTTCGGCGCTGGCAAGAGTACGGTGCTCGCGCCTAGTCCAGCGGGCCGCGGCCCAATCTCGCGCACGCATGCTTCGCTGGCTTGCTCGAATACTCGATCCCTGGTCGCTTGCTCCCTTGTTGACCTTGACCATTGACCACAACCATAACAAGGAACCTTGACCCTTAACTTTTCAAAAAAAAAAATCACAATAAGTTGCAAAATTCGCAAATTCGATAAATTTTTACAAGTTTTAGATAGTGTTTGCAAATTTGGAAAACTGTTTGCAAATTTGAAAAGTTCACAGTTTGAAAAAAATGTTCATGAATTTCAAAAATATGCAAAATTTAGAAACAAGTTCCTTAGTTTGAGAAAATTTCTCATTTTTAAAAAAAATCATGAATTAGGCAAGAAAGTTTGAGAATTTGAAAATTCTTCACAAATTCCGGAAAAAGTTTGGAATTTGGAGAAAAGGTTCGCAAATTTGAGAAAAAAAAGTTCACCAAATAGGAAACAGTTCACGAATTTGAAAATAATATTTGTGAATTTAAAAAAGTTAACGAATTTGGAAAAGGTTCACGAATTTGAAAAAGTATGCGTCTTAAAATAAACAAAAAAAAGCCAAACAAAACCTCTTCTAGAAAAACCAAAGAAACCAGTAGATAAAAAAGAATAAATTGGATACAGGAATTGTAGAAGTGCATGCTCTAGCCAATGCAACTAAAAGACCGACCTGATGAAAGAGACTAGGCAGCACATTATACGTCAACACTCCCCCTCACGTGTGGCTCCCTCAGATCTAAACATGGACCGAAAGTGGGACGTTCCAAAAAACCAGGAAACCAGATACTGCTTGCCTTGTTACATGGTTGGTCGGTTAGCGATCTGAGTGTGGGTGTGCCGAAGAGAATAAGAAAAATAAATCAATAAACGGGTCGAGCCCAAGGTCGGGGGTGGGGATGGGGGCGAGTGTCCGCTATTTGACATACACTACCAAAACCAGCCTAGAAGAGCCTAATAGGGGTCGCCCATTTAAACTGTGGGCACCTTCCCAAAGGTTCCAGTCCAGCTTTTACTAGATTTTAGTTTTTTTTTTAATTTTTCTTTTGTCATTTTTCTTTGATTTTTTTCTTTTGTTCAGAAAAATCCATTTAAAAAATATTTGGAATTTCAGAAAATATTGGGAATTTTCAAAACATGTTTGTCTTTCAATTTTTTGTTCGGAGTTTCAGAAAATGTTCCATTTAAAAAAAATCATAATTTGAAAGAGTGTTTGAGGTTCTCAAAAACTCTTTGGAAACTTAAAAAATATTCGTGTTTATTGTTCAAAAGTTCAAAGAATGTTTCTGTTTTAGAATTTTGTTCACAAAATATAGAATGCTGAGGAATTTTTGATAATTTTTATATAAAAAATTAAAATTTTCAAAAATTGTTCAAACTTCTAAATTTTATTCGCATTTGGAAACAATTTCAAATTCTCAAAATTACTACTGTAACCTTGGTCACTTTAGTGCGTTCGGTAGTTGTAGTAGCATGGGTCGCTACAATAATCGCCCACTACATGCTTGCTCGCTCTACTCTCGCTACAGCGTCCTTAGGCGCCCATAATGATGTTCCTTGTGTGGCAGCCCTTCTATTTGATGCAAGGAGCATGAGATAGGAGGTCCCTCTATTGGCAGGTTGTCAAGCTCTCTTCATGGGCCGGTATCCTCCTAGGCCTCCTTATGGTTACTAGGAGCAGTGTCCTATTCAGGGATGACAGAGGTGACCTCTTTAGATTTTCGTCTTAATTATGAATTTATAAGCAGAATTAACAAAAAAACCTGCCTTTTTATCAGGGTGTCATGCCCAAAAGTCACTGATATTTTATGTGCATATTGGGATCTTGAGGATCTCATCAGGGTCGATCCACATGAAGATGTTGCGAACTAAATCTCCATCTTAAGCGGGTGTGGTTGGTACAATCAACTCCAACACCTTCTCCGTTGGATTCTAAACTAGAGAAAGGATTGGCCGCAAAGAGGACTCTTTTGGGATCCAATTGTCTGATGATACATTTAGTATCCTGTTTGTTCCCTATCCTCCGAATAATGCCCTGCTTGAGAATATCCCTCCCTTCCAGAATCACAAGCCAGACCTGCAAGGGTCGAGTGCCTAGCTTTGCTATTAAAATAGTTCCATCAGGTTGGTAAACTAATTTTAAAATTCTTGCACTCAGGGAGGATGGATCCTGAATAGGGCTAGGTTAAACAGTTCCAAGTCTCATAATCCTAAACCCCCCAAATATTTTTTTTTGAAACGCGACCCCCCCCCCCCCCCCCCAAATATTTGGGTCTTGTGATGACTTCCCATGAGACGCATGCTAGTTTTCTATGACCTTCTTTACATCCCCACCAACACTTTCTTATGACCAAATTTAAGTGTTCACAAAGTCCTCTAGGTAGTATGAAGCAAGCCATCGAATATACTGTGATTGCTTGAGCAACCAATTTAATTAGAACATCTTTACCTCCCGAAGATAACAACTTACCCATGCATCCTTTAACCTTCTCCCAAATGCGATCACTCAAATATTTGAATGTACCTCTCTTGGAGTGTCCCACGTCAGTTGGCGTACCCAAGTACCTATCCTTCAGCGATTCATTTGGTACCTGCAAATGCCACTTAACTGCATCCCGAACAATCTGAAGACATCCCTTTCTAAAAAATATAGTTGATGTATTCCTGTTTATCCTCTGACCTGATGCCCTGCAATACGATTCAAGTAGGTTTGACACTTCTTCCACTCCATTAATGCTTCCCTGAAAAACATCATACTACCACCCACGAATAAAAGATGTTCATCGGCGGAGTCTATGCGGCCACCTTAATTCCACTTAGGTGGAATGACTAGATTTTAAGAGGCACGAAAGGCCCGCAGCTGCGATCAAGAGAATATATGGAGAGGTAGGATCTGCCCGCCGAATGCCCCAACTAGGGCGAAATTCCTCCATCTTCGTCCCATTAAAAAGAACATAAAAGGAGACTGACCTCACCATATGCATAACTGTAAGATCCATGGTCTAGCAAAACCCAACTTATCCATCATAGCCCTTAGATAACTCCATTCCACTCGGTCATAGGCTTTCATCATGTCCAATTTTAGAGCTGAATAACCATTGTTCTTGGAGTTGTTTCTCTTCATGAAATGCGAACACACATACGCTGATATGATATTGTCAGTAATTAATCTCCCCGGAATAAAGGCCGACTTCTCTTCGGAGATAATATCAGGTAAGATAAACTTCAAATGATTTGTAATGACCTTTGATGAAATTTTACAAAACACATTGCACAGGCTTATCGGACGAAACTGAGATAAGAGAGAAGGATTCGTGACCTTGGGAATTAGAGCCAGTATGGTATAATTTATGCAGGTAGCACTCTCTTGTCCCTGTACTATTCCCAACACTCCTTTTGTCACTGAGAGATTGGCAAAACACTCGCTACTAATCACGGATGTTTTGAAGTATAGGAAAATGTCTACGGCCGACGCATGCCCGCTCTGTGGAGTGGAGGACTCATGGAGACATGCTCTCCTTAGTTGCACTATGGCAAGGTGCATTTGGGCCCTATCAGATGAGGTTCTAAGGGAGAAAATGTCCAAGAGCCAAGAACCGAGGGTGAAGAATTGGTTGTTCGAACTGCATGATGAACTAAGCCAGGAGCTTCTCACGGGGCTGGTTGTGACGCTCTGGTCAATATGGTACGTGCATCTGAAAGCTGTATACGAGGCAATCTTCCAGGGACCATGGCAAACAGATTCTTTTATCAATGATTGTGTGCATAATTTGTTGGTAGCTGAAGCACCAACACAACAACCAAGTACCGTAGCAGCAAATCCAGTTGATGACAGGGAGCCTTGGCTCCCTCCTCCGTCTGGAATATGCAAGTTTAATACTGATAGTGCAGTTGCTAGAGATGACCAACGTGGGGCATCGGCAGTAATTGTAGGAACCAGGAAGGCGTTTATATGGGCTCGTCGGCAGTTGTATTTCATGTGAATGATCCTACACTTTTGGAGACCTTTGCAGTGCGAGAAGCCCTCGCCCTAGCAGAAGACCGCGGTCTATCTTCATGTTGCATTGGACTGTCAGAGAGTGATAAATGACATCCATCAGAGTACGGGTGGTCGCCATGGGGCTATTGTCAAGGAGATATCCAACGATCAAACAACTTTCTTTCTTGCACCTTTATTTTTGAATGTAGACATTTTAATTTTGAAACTCATAATATGGATAAATATGCTTGTAATCTAGGAGTCGGCTGTCATTTCTCCCTCGGTATACCCCATATGACCAAAATCTTGTACCAATGAACATGTCTGGGCGAGATTTCTCAAAGAAAAAAAAGGGGTGACAGCGGTGATAGTAGCACCGTGTCATTCAGTACTGAGCGATCAAAGCCTGTAGGATCTTCAGGATGTGGGGAAAGAGGCCAAACGAAAGTAGCGAGATCGACGGAAGAGAAAATCATTTCTTCGGCGAGGGAACGCGCAGGCCGTGTGTTGTGGACTGCCACATCCTGTGTTCCGTACCGACGATCTGATCTGGATCGTTTTAGTTCAAGTTGCCGGGACGGGACCATATCCTCCACTAACATGCTTGCTGGTTGCTGACGCGTTCAGTGGACAAGGTGGAAAAAGGAGCAAAAAAGGGTCGAAGCCAGCCTAGTGATCGGTAAACAAGGTTCCTAAGTAATTAACTTGAGAAGTTCAAAAAATAGTAATTAACCTGATCATAGTGTGCATTAAACTATGGCGCTGTGCCTTTTTTCTGGGGCAAAAATTACCGGTATGTTTGGTCATGAGAATGATGTGCGCCATCGTGTCTTCTGAAGGTTGTCCTTTTGCGAAAGTGCATTACGTGTTGTTGTTTGGTACTATCTCTGTTTGGATTTGTTAGTCTTATCATATTTTGGGTTAAACTTTGATCACATATTTGATTAGCAAAATATTAATGTATGTCATAAAAAATATATTATTAGATTCATATTTGATTGTAGTTTTCAAAGTATATTATTTCTGTTATGTATAACTTATATTCTATTTGTTAAAATCATGACCAAACCGAAAATACAAATGAGACTAGTAAATCAGGATGAAAATAGTACATCATAAAAGTTGTTTACTTACGGCGAGCCATATTAGATTAACCGCGCGATGAAGGTAGCCGAAGCGCAACGTGCTACGTTGCAAATTCGAAAGCTTAGCTTAGTCCCATGCCAACAGTACGAAGACCTTCTTACCCCGGGAAAACCAATGTAAGGTAGTGGATATATTTTGGGACAATTGAACTTTTGCCCTTAGTTGCGCCAGCCGTGGATATTGCACTTACTTTTCGGCTCTGTCAGTTTTGCCCTTAGATCTGCCTCTGAGGTTGCCCGACTGCCCTTTGATCCTTCGATCATTACTTAGAAATTTCCTAACAAATTCATATGAACTCGGAAAAATGCAACTAAGATATCAAAATGTTAAGAAAAATATTACCTTTATGTGCATGTCATTTGCATTTAGGACAAAACTACTGTTTAAACTACCCGAGGTGATTCATTTTATTAATGTTATTAAACCTACAAAAGTATAAACCATGCTTTTTTCATGAATAAATATGGCATGCCATGTATGTGATGTTTTCTGAACATTTTGATATATGCATTTCTCCGAGTTAATATGAATTTCCAAAGTAATAGTCAAAGTTATTTTGGGTTCATCACATGGATTGAGCTTCTAACTCATGGTTCCTCATAAGGGCATTTTAGGTTCATTACAATTCCCTGGTGTAAGCCTTCTAAACGAAGGTTTTGTATTATCCTCAGTTCCATGTTTCAGAAAAAGAGAGATATGATGGCATGACATGCATGCTTATCAACTAATACATTACAACTAAAGTGGGGGAGCCGGCCTACGACGGTGACCGGGAGATGATGGACATCATTCACGACGGAGGCGGAGGAGGAACTGCCTATGAGGACGGGTAGGTGGAAGACTCGGATACCAGCTAGTCCGACAACTACACCCTGACGGGCACGCAACAGGCCAACACCCAGAGGGGCACGCTGCAGGCCAACACCTAGATGGGCACACTACAACCGGATTGGGCCGTCGAACCGAAGCAGGAGGAGGAGGAATACAACGACAAGGAGGGTGATCTAGATGATCTTGTCGGCGATCCGAAGAATAGGGGTAGAGAAGAAAGCTTCAACGTGCGGGAAAACGAGCTGTTGTGCGATGCATGGTTGGACACTAGTCTCGATCCGATCCATGGCACGAAGCAAAAGGGCACAACCTTTTGGAACAACATTCACATATGGAACACAATCATTTTGCGCCCTACTCCGACACGGTCATCCGCAACCGTGAATCAAAAGTCCCTCAACCATCGATGGTGCACGCACGGGCAAGTAAGTTCATTTGGACGGATATGCATACTCTTGTTGATCGCTAGTCGGATATGCATAGTATTCTAGCCGGACATGCATAGTTTTGTAGCCGGCTATGCAAAGTATTGTTGATCACCACCTAGATATGCATACTTTGTTCATCACTGGCCGGATATACATAGTTTTGTAGCCGGATATGCAAAGTATTGTTGGTCACTAGCTGGATATGTATGGATATGTCTAAACGATGTTTTATTTGTATCCATCTCGTGTGTGTATGGTGTTCAAGAAATTGGAGAAGAAAAACTTCACCGTCATGCACTGTTGGTTGAAGTTGAATGGGCAACCGAAGTGGAACCTATTCATAGTCAAGACCGTTGCCCAAGCCATCAAGAACAAACCGGGGACCCAACCGACCCAACAAAAGAACCATCGAAGAAGATTAGAAGAGGGCTCCCGGGAAAGAAGTGGGAGGAGGATAGGGTTTAGCAAGAAGGTGTGATTTCCAAGTTGGCAGAGAAGATCGAGGACATCTTGGCGAAGAAGGAAAAATCATACGTCAAGCGGTCTGACGCCAAGGAGGAGAAAAAGGTGGAGAGGTTCAAACTGTTGATGGAGGCGGTCGAGAATAAGCTGGCGCTCGAAGAGAAGAAGGACATGCTCGAGGTGAAGATGGCTGCTAAAGAAAAGAAGGTGAAGATCGCTGCCGATACGGAGGACACCAAGATGTTGTCCTTGATGGGGGAGCCTTTGGATGCCTGATCGTGCAAGCCGCCCACTAAAAGATGTTGCGATGGTTGTAGGGAATCGTTGCACGGAAAACAAAAAAATCCTATGAGAGAACGAATTCACCCAAGATCTAATCTACTAGATGCTAGCAACGAGTGGTAGAAAGCGTACACACCCTTGTAGATGAGAGCAGAAACATTCTAACGAATGTGGTTGATGTAGTCGTACTTTCTTCGCGATCCAATGCAATCAAGCACCGCACGGACATCACCTCCGAGATATGCACACGTACGTCTCGATGACATCTCCTTCTTATTGATCCAGCAAGCAAGAGGGAGAAGTAGAAGGGATCTAGGCCGGAAGCACGACGGCGTGGTGGTGGAGTTATGGCGAAACTCCTGCAGGGCTTCACCAAGCGGTTGTGGAGGAGGATGGAGGAGTAGCAGGGGGAGGCGCCTAGGGGTTTTTGATGGCTGCTGCTCCCTGTGCCTCCCCCTTTATATGGGTGGCGGGCTGGGAGGCTTGCCCTCCAAGCCCTAGGGCCGACGGCCAAGAGGGGACTTTGTCTCCAAGTCCCCCCTTTCCTTATTTTGGAATAGGATTTTTCCCTATGGCGCATGGGCCAAGGGGGCTGTGGCGCCTGGCCCATGTAGGGCTGGTGCGCCACCCCTTAGCTCCATGTGGATCCTCCGGGGCAGGTGGGCCCCCAAAACATTCTAGCATCTTCCGATACAAATACCGGAAAAATGAACTTTTTTTGGAACCTTGAAAACCACTTTCCTTATATGAAACTTTATCTCCGGACTATTTCGAAGCTCCTTGTGATATTTTGGATCCCATCCAAGACTCCAAACTATCTTCAGTGTCACCATTATGAATATCCCATTACTACCCTAGCATTATCAAATGAAGTGTGTGACCTAACGGGTTTGAGAACATCCGGACATGATCAACACAACTCTCTGATCAATAATCAGTAGCAGGACCTGGATGCCCATAATGACTCCCACATATTCAATGAAGATCTTTATCGGTTCGAACCATGATGTTAAGGATTCAAATAATTTCTATAAAATTTCCTTTGTCTCGTGATATTTTATTGTTTCATGCTATTATATTACCAATCTTAGACACTTTATATGTAATTTTGTATCATTTGTGGGGACTAACCTATTAACTTAGTGCCCAGTGCCAGTTGCTTTATTTTTCTTGTTTTAGCTTTTCAGAAAATCAGTACCGAACGAAGTCCAAATACGATGAAACTTTATGATGATTTTTTCTAGACCAGATGGGAGCCTAGAACATTCTGGAGGAGGCCAGAAGATCTATGAGAGAGCCACAAGCTCACACGAAGTGCCCACCTAGGCTCGTGGGTCCCACATAGCTCCGTTTGACGCAATTCCAACTCCATAAATTCCCATAAATCCCCAAACCAACAGAGAGGCACCCGAAACACTTTTTCCGCCGCCGCAAGCTTCCATTCTTCCATGATCCCATCTGGAGGCCTTTTCCGATACTCTACAGGAGGGGGAATCGATCATGGAGAGCTTCTACATCATCCTTGCCGCGCCTCCAATGATGTGTGAGTAGTTTAGCATAGACCAATAGGTCCATAGCTAGTAGCTAGATGGCTTCTTCTTTCTCTCCGATCTTCAATACAATGTCCTCCATGATCTCCATGGAGTTCTATTTGATGTAATCTTGTTTTGCGATGGACAAATTATTCTCAATGGCACACCAAACGAGCTCCAACTAGTAAGAAGGTAAACTATGTCAAATAAGTTTCTACTTTGAGTGATAAAATGGATGCTCTTATGAATATGCTTTGCTAGTAAAAATGCTCATGTTGATCCAAATGATGTTCCATTATCTACTTTGATTGAGCAAAATAATGATGCTATTGATGTGAATTTTGTCACTATAAATAATTTCAACAACAATGCTTATATAGGGGATTTCAATCCTAGACTATATCCCGATAATTTCTCTAAAAATAATGGAACACAAGAAAGATTTCTCTATGTCAATTCTCCATGATAGTTCTTATAGTAAAAGGTTGTCTAAAATTGAGAATGCTACTAAGAATTTCATGTATACTCAATATGAACAAAATGAATTATTTCCTAAGGAAATTAAAGAACACTCTACTTTGTTGGATGTCATTAGAAAATGATTTGATGAGGTTAATAAAGAAGTTGCCAACCTTCACTCTCAACTTGCTAGAATTGAAAACTTGATAGGAAAGATATTTGACAAACAAACTACGCGAGTAAACAAAATGGCCGCTGAACCGGAATCACATTTTCTCGTTGTTGAAGATGAATATGTTAAAACCATAGGATTCTCCATTATAAATTAAAAAAAAACTTGATGAAAAGGGACTGGAGATGAGCCAACTTTAGCTAGAGGTGTCGCAATTGTTCGGGGGGTGATGATCTTAATGATAAAAATAATAAAAGTAGGTTTGAAGAGGTCAAGACTTTAAATAGTGATGTGCCCACTACTTTGGATTACAAGGACTTTAATTATGAAAATTGTTATTTGATCGAATGCATTTCCTTGTTGCAATCCATGATGAACTCACCCAATGCTTACGAACAAACTAAAGTTTTTCACTAAACATATTGTAGAAGCTATGATTAAAGCTCATGAAGAAGAGCTAGAATTGGAGGTATCTATACCTAGGAAATTACATGATGAATGGGAACCTACTATTAAAGTTAATATTAAATATTATGAATATAATGCTTTGTGTGATCTAGGTGCTAGTGTCTCTACTATTACAAAATATTTATGTGATGTGCTAGGTCTCACCGACATGGATGAATGTTCCCTTAACATGCATTTAGCGGGTTCAACTATTAACAAGCCATTGCGTAGAATAAATGATGTTCTTATACTTTCTAATAGAAATTGTGTGCCCATGGATTTTATTGTGCTAGATATTGATTGTAATCCGTCTTGTCCTATAATACTTAGTAGGCCTTTCCTATGAACCATAGGTGCTATTATTGACATGAAAGAAGGAAACATAAGGTTCCAATTTGCATTAAAGAAAGGGATGGAACACTTCAAAGGAAGAGAATTAAACCACCATATGAATCTATTATGAGGGCCACCAATTCAATTACTTCCGAAGATGTCAATGTCGGATTTGGGGCTCCGCAGACCCTAGATAGATTCAAACTCTAGGGTGCGTGCGAAGAACTCAACCTCCCCAGTCTACCAACTCGTCGATCTCATGGCCTAGCTCGATGAACTGGAAGGAAATGGGACACAACAATTTACCTAGGTTCGGGCCACCTTGCGGTGTAAAACCCTACTCCTACTTTGTGGTGGATTAGCCTCGAGGTGGGCTGAGGATGAACTAGTACAGTGGTAGAACAACCTCAGGAGGTGTGTTCTTGTGTTTGTGTGAGCTGGTGAGGGTGGTCTGAATGATCCGTCTCTCCCCCCCCCCTCTAAGGTGGTGGCTAGGCTATACTTATAGTGGCCTTGCTCCTCTTCCCCCCAAAATGAAAGTGGCAAGGGATCCCACAACGGCCAAATTCGAAGGGAGACAACTAGTACATCTTATCCTGAAGAAAGGTGGTCTTTGCCTGCAAAGCTTCTGGTCGTGACGCCGTGATGGGCTCGGCAATGACCTCCATCCTACCGTCCTGGCGGTCCTGGTCTTGTAGCACGGAAGTGGAAACCTTTGGTTGATCCCTCGGGACTCCGCGCCTGCGCTTGCTTCTTTAGCACCAAAGAGGAAGCCTGTTGTACTGCGCCCGCTGGCGCCCGCCTGGCCTTGGTCGTCATGGATTGCATCATACGAACCTCACGAGGTGAGGGCTCACATAGAAATCTCCGCTCCTCAGGAGCTAGCCTAAGGAGGACGCTCCTTCTGGGGGCCTTGACATCGTCCGCCTCGCGAGGGTCTTGCGTTATTAGTGCTGAAGATGGGCCATACCAGGCCGGAGACTAAGCCACGCCGTGGGCCGTAGGCAGGCAAAGTCTGGGTACCCCGGTTCCCAGAACACCGACAGTAGCCCTGGGACCAAGGCGCGCTCGGACTTGGCTTCGAGGCGAAGCCAAAGGGAAAGGGCGAAGTGCCGCGGGCTCCAACCGCCTGCGGACCCGGTCGATGCGTGGCGCTTGATGGGATGTGGGCGTCTCCGCTTCCCCACACTGCCTCGGCAACCATCCTGGGCTGACAAAAAGGCTGGCACCTGGCGCTGAGCCTTCATTGCCTTCCCTTCGCCTTGCTCCAGATCCCCTTCTCTCCCTGCTCAGAGCGCCTCCAGATCTGCCAACCTCTCCCGGACTTACCACCGATGGCGACCGAGAAAGCGAAGTTCCCAACTCCTGCCGCGCGCTCAGCCTCCTCCCTTGAGCCGACCCTCAGTGCGGCCACCATCACTGAGGAGAAGAATCTTGCCGCCATGCTCCCGCTGACGACGAGCAGTGCCAATGAGGGACGGGAGACGGTGCTCCGGGTTGGCTCTGCCAATCCGGAAACCTTGGGGAAACCTTCTACCCCTTCTTCCTGCATAGCTTCTTTGATGGGCTCGCCCCCCCCCCCCCTTCTCCAATTTCTTCTTTGTTGTCCTCGACCATTACCAGATCCACTTCCTTCATCTCCATCCCAAATCCATCCTCCTCCTGTCGATCTTCGCCTTCTACTACGGAGCGTTTGTGGGGGTGGCGCCCTTTGATGCGCTACTCCGCCACTTCTTCTACCTCCGGATGGGCAGCACCCAGTGCTTCGGGTGCGTCTGCTTCATCGCGTCTCATGGCAGCAACGCAGTCTCGAGGGCCGGGAAGAAGGTGGAGGACTTCCAGCACAAGTGGATCTTCATGGACGCCAAGCGCTCTCATGCTCGGCTGGAGCTGCCGACCGCGTTGCCGACAAAGCTGGACCGGTGGACTCACGAGAAGCTCATCGACCCCCCGGGCGAAGCTGCCGCTGGAGAAGATGACAGCTGACCTGAAGGCGGAGAAGCTGACAGGGGCCATGATAGTCAGGAAGTTCCTAACGCAGCGCCTGGCTCCGCTCGAGGCGCACTCGCGCCCTCTGTGGAGCCTTAAAGGCACGAAAGACGACCTCTGGCTGCGCCCGGACGACTTGTCCGACGAGGAGCTGAGCAAGGTCGTGCGCACCTTGCTCGAGAAGGACCCAGGCGGCCTCCCAGAAGCCTATTTCCCGTTGTACCGCTGCGATAACGGGGCGAAGGTGGCGGCCGCCATGCCCGTCTTCAACGAGCGAGGGCTTGTGCCGCCGAAGCTTTGCCAGCCCAGGCGCTGGTGCCACCTCCTCCCCAAGCCGTCACGCTGGCGGCCCATGGTTCCTCTGCCATGCCCAGTGCTCTGGAGGATGCCTTCTCCGCGCTGGACCGGCTCCGGGCTGATCTTCAGGGCGTCGACCGGTCCATGGCGACGGGGCATCTGGGGTTGGTCTTGGGGTGGCTCCAGGCCGACTCTTCCATCAGGACTTGATACGTCTCCGTCGTATCTATAATTTTTGACTGTTCCATGCCAACATTCTACAACTTTCATATACTTTTGGCAACTTTTTATAATATTTTTGGGACTAACATATTGATCCAGTGCCCAGTGCCAGTTCCTGTTTGTTGCATGTTTTTTGTTTCGCAGAATATCCATATCAAACGGAGTCCAAACGGGATAAAAACTGACGGAGATTTTTTTGGGATATATATGATTTTTGGGAAGAAAAATCCACGCGAGACGGTGCCCGAGGGAGGCACGAGGCAGGGGGGCTCGCCCCACCCCCCTGGGCGCGCCCCTGACCCTCGTGGCCAACCCGTAAGGCGGTTGATGCCCTTCTTTCGCCACAAGAAAGCTAATATCCGAATAGATATCGTGTTAAAATTTCATCGCAATCGGAGTTACAGATCTCTGGGAATATAAGAAATGGTGAAAGAGAAGAATCTGGGAACACAGAAACATAGAGAGACAGAGAGACAGATCCAATCTCGAAGGGGCTCTTGCCCCTCCCATGCCATGGAGGCCAAGGAACAGAGGGGAAGCCCTTCTCCCATCTAGGGAGGAGGTCAAGGAAGAAGAAGAAGACGAAGGGGCCCCCTCTCCCCTTCTCTTCCGGTGGCACCGGAACGCTGCCGTGGCCATCATCATCACCGCAATCTTCACCAACAACTTCACCACCATCATCACCAACTCTTCCCCCCTCTATGCAGCGGTGTAACCTCTCTCTTACCCACTGTAATCTCTACTTAAACATGGTGCTCAATGCTATATATAATTTCCTAATGATGTATGGCTATCCTATGATGTTTGAGTAGATCTGTTTTGTCCTATGGGCTATTTTATGATCAAGATTCGTTTGAGTTGCATGTTTTATTATTGGTATTGTCCTATGGTGCTCTCCGTGTTGCGCAGGCGTGAGGGATCCCCGCTGTAGGGTGTTGCAATACGTTCATGATTCACTTATAGTGGGTTGCATGAGTGACTGAAAAACAAACCCGAGTAAGGGGGTTGTTGCGCATGGGATAAAAAGGACTTGATGCTTTAATGCTATGGTTGGGTTTTACCTTAATGATCTTTAGTAGTTGCGGATGCTTTCTAGAGTTCCAAACATAAGTGCATATGTAACGCCCGGATAATCATGCTACAGTAATCCCACGTTCACGATGCCACGTCACCTGTCACTGTAGTTAATCTCGGGTTAGTTCAAAATCAATTCAAATTCAAATTTAAAATAAAGTTAAATAATAAAAGTTTTCAAAAGTTAAAACAAAAATGTCCGGGCGGTGCCATAATTTGCATATGTAATTATGGTGTAATAACCACATTTTTATAAAGTGCCTAAGTATTTTAAAATGAATTAAAATAGAAAAGAAAATATTTTAAAAAAAACAACAAAGAACAAAACAAAACAAAATTAGAAAAGAACCCCGCGGGCCAACTGGCCCAGCTATTAGCCAGGCCGGCCCAACTGGCCCAACCGGCCACCCCCCCATTTCCCTTATCCCCCACCCGGTGAGGCCCAGAACCCCACTGGCACTTTCCCCCTCTTTCCAGAATATCTTCCCCCCTCTCCCCCGATTGGATCAGGATCGAGGGAGGAAGCCAGCCGCCGACGCCGTCCGTAGCCGCCTTGTTCGACGCCTCGCCGCCGAACGCCATCGCCGCGTCCACCTCATCGTCCGCCCCGCCATCGCCGGACCACCCCAAGCCGCCTCGAGCCCACTGCCAATCCCCTACAGGCCCCGTGAGCGCGCGCCTCTCCCTCCTCTTCTTTCCCTGTCCCCGCGTCGCGCCCGACCTCCCCGCGCATCCCTCTGCAGCCCCGCGCCCCGCCACGGCTCGCGCGTGCCCCGCCGGCGCCCTTCGCCTCCACCGCGCCGAGGCCGCGCCTGCCTCCGCCCTCGCAGCTCCAGCCGCGCACCCCGCTCCCCTTCCCACGCGCCTCGCTGCTCGCCGAAGGCCACCGGCCAGCGCCCCGCTACGTCCACGAACGTGCCCGCGAACCACACGCCTGCGGCTAGCTACGCGCTCACCGCAGTCCCCGCGCTCCACACTGCCCTCCTTGTGCTGCCGCTCACCGCAGTTGCTACTCCCCCGTCGTGGCCTCAGCTCGCTACGCCGCCCCCCTTTCTACTGCTGCTGCTACCTTGCGCGCCGCCTGCTCCTTGCTGTGCACTGCCATGACCCCGGCCTCTACTCGTGTCGTCCGCCCGCCGCGCGCGCCCCGCTCGCTCCTCGCCGCCGCTGCTCCGCCTAGCCCCGCGTCGGCCCGCCTCCTGTCCTCACCGTGCCCGCGTGACGCCGCACCAAGTGCTGCTCGCCGCACTGCTTCGCCCACGCGACCCCGCCACCCTCTCCACCGCTGCAGCTCGTGCGCGCCATCGCGCGCCTCGCCTACGCCCCGCGCCACTCCGCCACAGCCGGCGCCAGCCGCTGCGGCCTCGTGCTGCCTCGCTCCGCCTCCCCATGATGGCCCCTCTCTGTCGTCCACATCTCCACGCGTGCACCGGCCACGGCCGCCGCCACTCTGCTTGCCGGCGCGCCCGTTCCAGTGGCGCCGCGCCTGGAGCTCGCGCCCATCGGGCGTCCATGGCCTTTGCCGCTAGCACGCCCGACCCGCAAGGCCTCTGTGCCACTGACTAGGTGGCCCCACGCCCCTAAAACGAAAACGAAATTAAAAAACATAAAATTAAATTAATAAATATGAATCAAAATGATAATTAATTAATTAAACTAATTAATCCTGATTAGATTAACCTAACAACTAATTATACTAATTGACCCTGTTTAATTAATGTGCTAATTAAACAGCCAATGACAGGTGGGCCCCACACGTCAGTTGACCAGCCAACGCCTCTGTTAACTGCTGACGTCATGCTGACATCAGCGTGCACTGTTCTGGATAATGTTGATTAAAATAATTAAATAAATCCTAAAAATGATTTAAATCTTTTAAAATTAATATAAAATAAATTGTAGCTCGGACGGAAAAACTTTGTACATGAAAGTTGCTCACAACGACGAGACGAATCCGGATACGCAACCCGTTTGTCCGCCACGCATCCCTAGCATAGAGAACACACAACTTCCCCCCGGTTCATCTGTCCGAAAACGCGAAACACCAGGGATATTTTCCCGGATGTTTCCCCCCTTCACCGGTATCACCTCATACCGCGTTAGGGCACCCCTAGCACCGCTACTTGTCTTGTCATGCATCATTATGCTTCTGTTTGCATTATATTCATTGTTTCTTCCCCCTCTTCTCTCCGATAGACTACGACCGACACCGCTGCTACCCAGTACAACTACGGTGTTGACGACCCCTCTCTCTTGCCAGAGCAACCAGGCAAGCCCCCCCCCCCTTGATCACCAGATATCGCCTACTCTTCTCTATACTGCTTGCATTAGAGTAGTGTGGCATGTTACTGCTTTCTGTTAATCCTATCCTGATGCATAGCCTGTCATTGTTGCTACAGCTGTTGATACCTTACCTGCAATCCTAAATGCTTAGTATAGGATGCTAGATTATCATCAGTGGCCCTACATTCTTGTCAGTCTGCCATGCTATACTATCGGGCCATGATCACGTCGGGTGTTGATCACGGGTAAATACATACATATATACATACTATACATGTTGTGACTAAAGTTGGGTCGGCTCGTTGAGTACCCGCAAGTGATTTCGATGTTGGGGGCTGAAGGGGCAGGTGGTTCCACCCAGGTAGTGGTGGGCCTAGGTTCCCGACGGCCCCTGACTGTTACTTTGAAGCGGAGCGATAGGGCAGGCGGAGACCACCTAGGAGTGAGGTGGGCCTGGCCCTGGTCGGCGTTCGCGGTTACTTTAAAATAACACGCTTAATGAGATCTGGGGTATTTGATCCGAGTCTAGCTACTGGCCTATACGCACTAACCAACTACATGGGAACAGTTATGGGCACTCGATGTCGTGGTATCAGCCGAAGCCTTCGTGACGTCAGCGACTGAGCGGCGTGCGCCAGGTTGGACTAGAACGCCTGCTCTTGTATAATGGGGGCTAGGTCTACTCACCGGCCGCGTACGCAACATGCAGGTGTGCAATGGGCGATGGGCCTAGACCCCTGCGCCATAGGATTTAGACTGGCGTGCTGACATCTCTGTTGTGCCTAGGTAGGGCTGCGACGTGTTGATCTTCCGAGGCCGGGCATGACCCATAAAAGTGTGTCCGGACAAAGGGGATCGAGCGTGTTGGGAAATGTGGTGCACCCCTGCAGGGAAGTTAAACTATTTGAATAGTTGTGATCTTTGGTAACCTGACGACTTGGAGTTGTACCTTGACCTTATGACAACTAGAACCGGATACTTAATAAAACACATCCTTCCAAGTGCCAGATACAACCGGTGGTCGCTCTCTCACAGGGCGACGAGGGGAGGATCATCGGTTAGGATTATGCTATGCGATGTTACTTGGTGAACTTACCATCTACTCTCTTCTTCTGCTGCAAGATGGAGGTTACCAGAAGCGTAGTCTTCGATTGGATTAGCTATCCCCCTCTTATTCTGGCATTCTGCAGTTCAGTCCACATATGTTACCCCTTTTCCATTCGATACCAGTGCATACATATGCAGTGTAGATCCTTGCTTGCGAGTACTTTGGATGAGTACTCATGGTTGCTTTTCTCCCTCTTTTCCCCCTTTCCATTCTACCTGGTTGTCGCAACCAGATGCTGGAGCCCAGGAGCTTAACACCACCGTCGACGACGACTCCTACTACATCGGAGGTGCCTACTACTACGTGCAGGCCGCTGACGACGACCAGGAGTAGTTTAGGAGGATCCCAGGCAGGAGGCATGCGCCTCTTTCGATCTGTATCCCAGTTTGTGCTAGCCTTCTTAAGACAAACTTGTTTAGCTTATGTCTGTAGTCAGATATTGTTGCTTCCATTGACTCATCTATGATCGAGCTCTTGTATTCGAGCCCTCGAGGCCCTGGCTTGTAATATGATGCTTGTATGACTTATTTTATTTGTAGAGTTGTGTTGTGATATCTTCCCGTGAGTCCCTGATCTTGATCGTACACGTTTGTGTGTATGATTAGTGTACGATTGAATCGGGGGCGTCACAAGTCGGTATCAGAGCCGACTGCCTGTAGGAATCCCCCTGCCACACTCCTTGGGCGAAGTTGAGTCTAGACATTGCAAAACTATTTACTAACATGGTTGTGTGCCTTACGGGCCCACATCGCCATCTGGGTGGTATTAGGGTCTTTTACTCCTTGATCCTTACTCTGGGACTCTGATCTCTCTTCTATTCAGGTTAAAAGATTTTGCTAACTCTAACTCTAGGTTCTCGTAATTACTTCCTTCCGGAGAGCCCCTTATTATAGATGATCGACTGCTACACTAGAAGATTCCGAAGATACTCTCCGATGTTCTCTCAAGACTTTGTGCCCGTTGCTTTTGTAATTCCCTACCACTAAAATATCCCTATGGATAAATACATACACCCGCCGTTCTTACTTTTATTCCAAGTTGATCTTGTTATTACAAGATACCTCAAACTTCTCTCTATTGCTCCGAGAAATCTTTGTGCTTACTGCCTTGTAGTTCCTTGTCGCCTGAATAGACCTACAACTTAATCCTCACACTCACCGAGGATTTGTTTCTCCCCAGTTGTTCATGTGTGCACAAAAGTCTTTGAAATGATATTCAATCTTTCGAAAATCCTCAGCAAGCTATTGCTCTTGAAATTCTTGCTTGCCTGCATTATGATTAATCCCATAAGTCTGGTAATCTTATTGACATCCCTTGTCTTTATTATCTTAAGTCCGTTGATTCAATATGTTGAGGATGCTCACATTCCTCAGTCGAATCCTAGAATTCATCCTTCTGGCTCAGACGTCATTTTTAAACATGAGCTGGATCTCGACCAATCAAATTGTCATCGATTGTACCCCTTAGGATATTCAACTTATCCATCCCTAATCAGAGCATTGCTTCTGATCCCTTGTCTTGGAATTCATAATTCGTTTGCATTTGAGCCTTGAGTTAGTCAGTTGTTTCTATAATCAGATGCACATGCATTCCTTCTTCCTTTGATAGAGTACCGATACTCACATCAGTTCCGTTCTAGACCACCAGAACTCTTGTTGGATTATTATCCGACAGTGTCCTTCATATTCAAGTAACCTTGTGAGCCTTTCCACGGATATATAAAGCCTTTGGTAAATTGTATCCTCTGCTTCCTCAACCATGCCCTGTTTTCGAGCTGGTGGTATTTACTATTGAAGCTTGTGGTATATGTTTCCACGATACCCTGACGGGTTGAACCTAGGCCTTCCTTATTATGTGTGAACTTGAAAGTTTTCACGAGTCATACTCTTCCGGTATTTTGCTAAATAAAATTTCTACACTACAACATCATCAAAAGCGAGAAGTAAAATGGAAGGTTATGCATGGAAGAAGTGGGAGTCGACCTTGAGCCTTTGCGTTCATGCCCATGGACCCGATGTGAACTTATCATCGAAGCTTCTTGTAAATGATATTAATCCCCTTGTTATAAGTTCGTCCTGTATCTATGTTTGATACTTTGCAATCATGGTTCCGACCATATTTTCTCATTAATATCATTTATCGGATAAGTTAAGTGCTTGTCTTGTGCAGATCATTGCACCTGTCCAACCTTTACTTTGATCTACCGTCTAGTATTACACTAGGATATCTTGATAATGTCATGGAACTGCATAACTTCTTATGGGTTCTTCATCAACTATTATTTCTCACCGATTTCAATTTTTCTGGGTTCTGGGTTGTCGTCAACCGAGAACACCGATATGTGAACCGTTTCCTCATTCCGGTTCGATAACCCTAATTAATTTTAGTTGCTTATGAGTTTAATAATCCTTCCCGTCATTCCTAGCCTAATCGGCTATACCATTATTGGGCTAATTTTTAACTGTGCTACCTGGTCCTTATCCCCGGATCACCACTTTTGACGGTGATATAAGCTTATGTCGATTTTCCTCATCATATCATTTCGTCTTGAACAACAAGCTTGATTTCGAGTTTGTGTCGTACTCGTGGTTCCAATAATTTTTTGTTTCATCATTCCGTTGACTTGATGTCATCGCCGATCGGTTACATCCTCTTGAAACCTCTCGACAACTGCGTTGTGATCATCATCAACATTCCAAGGTCTTCCAAGATATCGATCGAATTCATGGTGAGAAGTACCATCCTTGCCCCTCGACGAGTTGTGTTATCACCGACAACATTATTGCTTTCCCTCCAACACAAACTTGTTCGTGTTTTGTGTTATACCTGGAGATCTGTACTATCCAGCAATTCTTCTTCTTTACCTTATAGTATTACCATCTCTGATGTCAAGAATGTCGTGAGAATTTCACCACCTCATGAGAATTCTTGATACAAGTAATACTTATCACCATCACCATTCCTTCTTGGTCCTCGTGTTGTTCCTAACCGGAATACCAACAAATGAACTATGATGTGTGAATTCAAAACTTCCAGCAACCCTATTGCTTTGAACCAATGTTTAATTGTGTATGTTTTCCTCGAGCATACATCATTATACTATTTTGATTTGACAAATGTTATCTCCTTGTTCACATAATTGGGGAGATCCATCTTTTGAAAATCTCGATGGATTGTCACCGAGTCCATCAGCCATATCCTCACACTCCCCCTGTTTTAATGATGAACTCTTGTTTTGGAACTCGTTTCCATAGTTCATTTCCCTAAGAACCTTACAATGTCATCTCGAAAATTTGTGTTGCACCTTTCTTCTCAGGCATCCTGAATCTGAGTTATCCTAACACCAATCAGATCTGAATCTTGGTCAGATATGATGATTGGAACATATTTCCAAGAGTTATAACATCGGTCTTTATGTAACCCGGTAAGTTGATGTCGTGCCTAGCACACCCGACCGGAGGACTATTGTTATAGTTTCCTGTTTAGCAAGGTTAACCATTCTTCCATGAAGGCTTATTGTATAAGTTGTTCCTGATGAATCCTTTGTGTATCCAAGTCCAACCTTTGCTTAAAGACCAATGATATCTCGAAGCATGTCTGTGGTACTCCAATTTTCATCAAAGAACATTTGAAGCCCAATGCTAAATGTTTCCTGCTCAATTATCCAAACACCGCTGTATGGGTAAAGTCATGAAATTTCTCTATCCTTACCTAAAGAGTTTTCTACATTATATCCTGTCATGGATATCATGCTCTGCTTGTCCTTGGGAAGGATATACCCTTGAAATGTGTGTTTAAACACATTGGTTTGTTTAACCTTTCCAGTGATCTATATGATCTAAGCAGCAATATTCTTCTGCTTATGTAAACACCTAGGTGCACAATCGTGTCGGTAAGACCCTGTTACTATTGTTGATGACATTCCGATAACCACCGATGGACGAGAACTTTGCCTATTGGTCCGACTCGAATTAACGAGCAGGAAAATGGTTCTCTTCGTCCCTCCCCCTTGGTACCAACGTTGTTGCCAACATAACCGATAGTCTCTTCTCTGACATGCCTGGCTATCATGATGCCTTGATATCATGACTGTGCAAGATGTCAGTGCCCTCCTACTTTAACCACATGGTGGGCCCATAACCCATAGTTCCACAGGATCGAAACCTGAATCTCCTTCCCTATTTCGAAGTTATCCCTTGCGCTTCATTTCGTATGTAATTTGCGAGCCACCTTCCTAGTGATCAATTCTGGTATCGGACACGGTACTTGTTCGTGTTGCTTTGAACCTCTTTCATGCCCTACTTCAGGCATCGAACTATAGCCTGCCCACTCAAAACTTCCATTTTGCACCTTCTTACTTTGCTCTCGATGATTTCTTAAGTTTCAATTCGGGAGTTACTTTCCGCCACCTTTCATGCTGTTATCTACCAGATAAGCAACATTGTAGCGGTCTGTTTTTCCGAAGTTACCCCTTATCGTAGGTACGATGGAGTTCCCGAAGAAAGGATGCTGATTTCATCATGATGACCTGAAGCAAAGAAATGAAGACATCAACGTAATGGATCGACCTCTATGAGAAGAGCAACTAGCAACGAGAACACTCGCTAGAATTTCTTAACCAGAATCCCCCTTACGCCTCTTAAATCTCGAGACGAGATTTCTTGTAATGGTGGAGTTTTGTAACGCCGGGATAATCATGCTACAGTAATCCCACGTTAACGATGCCACGTCACCTGTGTCACTATAGTTAATCTCGGGTTAGTTCAAAACCGATTCAAATTCAAATTTAAAATAAAGTTAAATAATAAAAGTTTTCAAAAGTTAAAACAAAAATGTTCGGGCGGTGCCATAATTTGCATATGTAATTATGGTGTAATAAACACATTTTTATAAAGTGCCTAAGTATTTTAAAGTGAATTAAAACAGAAAAGAAAATAATTTTTTTAGAACAAAACAAAACAAAATTAGAAAAGAAACCCCCGGGCCAGCTGGCCCAGCTGTTAGCCAGGCCGGCCGAACTGGCCCAACCGGCCACCCCCCCATTTCCCTTATCCCTGCCCACCCAGTGAGGCCCAGAACCCCATCGACACTTCCCCCCTCTCTCCAAAATATCTACCCCCCTCTCCCCCGACTGGATCGGGATCGTGGGAGGAAGCCGGCCACCGACGCCGCCCGTAGCCGCCTCGTTCGATGCCTCACCGCCGAACGCCATCGCCGCCTCCACCTCGTCGTCTGCCCCGCTGTCGTCGGACCACCCAAGCCGCCTTGAGCCCACTGCCAATCCCCTACCGGCCCCGTGAGCGCGCGCCTCTCCCTCCTCTCCTTTCCCTGTCCCCGCATCGCACCCAACCTCCCTGCGCCTCCCTCTGCAGCCCCGCGCCCCGCCACGACTCGCGCGTGCCCCCGCCGGCGCCCTTCGCCTCCACCGCGCCGAGGCCGCGCCTGCCTCCGCCCTCGCAGCTCCAGCCGCGCACCCCGCTCCCCTTCCCATGCGCCTCGCTGCTCGCCGAAGGCCACCGGCCAGCGCCCCGCCGCGTCCACGAACGCGCCCGCGCACCGCACGCCCGCACCTAGCTACGCGCTCGCCGCAGTCTACGCGCTCCACACTGCCCTCCTCGTGCTGCCGCTTGCCGCGGTCGCCACTCCCCGGTCCTGGCCTCACCTCGCTGCGCCGCCCCCCTTGCTACTGCTGCTGCTACCTCACGCGCTGCCCGCTCCTTGCTGTGCGTTGCCTTGAGCCCAACCTCTGCTCGCGTCGTCCGCCCACCGCGCGTGCCTTGCTCGCTCCTCGCCGCCGCTGCTCCACCTAGCCCCGCGTCGGCCCGCCTCCCGTCCTCACCATACCCGCGTGATGCCACACAAAGTGCTGCTCTCCGCACTGCTTCGCCCACGCGACCCTGCCACCCTCTCCACCGCTGCAGCTCGCGCGCGCCTCGCCTACGCCCCGCGCCACTCCGCCACAGTCGGCGCCAGCTGCTGCGGCGTCGCGCTGCCCCGCTCCAGCCTTCCTTGCCTCGCTCCTCCTCCCCACGACGGCCGCTCTCCGCGGTCCACATCTTCGCGCCTGCACCGGCCACGGCCGTCGCCGCTCTGCTCGCCGGCGCGCCCGTTCTGGTGGCGCCGGGCCCAGCGCTCGCGCCCATCGGGCATCCACGGCCTTTGCCGCTAGCACGCCCGACCCGCAAGGCCTCTGTGCCACTGACTAGGGGGCCCCACACCCCCCTAAAACGGAAAATAAATTAAAAAATAAAATTAATTAAAAATGAATTAATAATAGATAAATAAAATTAATTAAAATGATAATTAATTAATTAATTAAAGAATTAATTAAACTAATTAATCCTGATTAGATTAACCTAAACCACTAATTAAACTAATTGACCCTGTTTAATTAACCTGCTAATTAAACAGCCAATGACATGCAGGCCCCACATGTCAGTTGACCAGTCAACGTCTCTGTTGACTGCTGACGTCAGCATGCACTGTTCTGGATAATGTTGATTAAATGAATTAAATAAATCCTAAAAATGATTTAAATCTTTTAAAATTAATACAAAATAAACGTAGCTCGGATGGAAAAACTTTGTACATGAAAGTTGCTCAGAACGACGAGACGAATCCGGATACGCAACCCGTTCGCCCGCCACACATCCTAGCATAGCAAACACGCAACTTCCCCTGGTTCATCTGTCCGAAAACGCGAAACACCGGGGATATTTTCCCGGATGTTTCCCCCCCTTCACCGGTATCACCTCATACTGCGTTAGGGAACCCCTAGCACCGCTACTTGTCTTGTCATGCATCGTTATGCTTCTGTTTGCATTATATTCATTGTTTCTTCCCCCTCTTCTCTCCGATAGACTATGAGACCGACACCGCTGCTACCCAGTACAACTACGGTGTTGACGACCCCTCTCTCTTGCTAGAGCAACCAGGCAAGCCCCCCCCCCCCTTGATCACCAGATATCGCCTACTCTTCTCTGTACTGCTTGCATTAGAGTAGTGTGGCATGTTACTGCTTTCCGTTAATCCTATCCTGATGCATAGCCTCATTGTTTCTACAGCCGTCGATACCTTACCTGCAATCCTAAATGCTTAGTATAGGATGCTAGATTATCATCAGTGGCCCTACATTCTTGTCAGTCTGCCATGCTATACTATTGGGTCGTGATCATGTTGGGTGTTGATCACGGGTAAATACATACATATATACATACTATACATGTTGTGACTAAAGTCGGGTCGGCTTGTTGAGTACCCGCAAGTGATTTCGATGTTGGGGGCTGAAGGGGCAGGTGGTTCCACCCAGGTAGTGGTGGGCCTAGGTTCTCGACGGGCCCCAACTGTTACTTTGAGGCGGAGCGACAGGGCAGGCGGAGACCACCTAGGAGAGAGGTGGGCCTGGCCCTGGTCGGCTACTGGCCTATACACACTTAACGAGATCTGAGGTATTTGATCTGAGTCTGGCTACTGGCCTATACACACTAACCAACTACGCGGGAATAGTTATGGGCACTCGACGTCGTGGTATCAGCCGAAGCCTTCCTGACGTCAGCGACTGAGCGGCGCGCGCCGGGTTGGACTGGAACACCTGCTCTTGTATAAGGGAGGCTAGGTCTACTCACTGGCCGCGTACGCAGCGTGCAGGTGTGCAATGGGCGATGGGCCCAGACCCCTGCGCCATAGGATTTAGCTCGGCGTGCTGACCTCTCTGTTGTGCCTAGGTAGGGCTGCGACGTGTTAATCTTCCGTGGCCGGGCATGACCCAGAAAAGTGTGTCCGGACAAAGGGGGTCGAGCGTGTTGGGAAATGTGGTGCACCCCTGCAGGGAAGTTAAACTATTCGAATAGCCGTGATCTTCGGTAACAGGACGACTTGGAGTTGTACCTTGACCTTATGACAACTAGAACCAGATACTTAATAAAACACATCCTTCCAAGTGCCAGATACAACCGGTGGTCGCTCTCTCACAGGGCGACGAGGGGAGGATCATCGGTTAGGATTATGCTATGCGATGTTACTTGGTGAACTTACCATATACTCTCTTCTTCTGCTGCAAGATGGAGGTTACCAGAAGTGTAGTCTTCGATAGGATTAGCTATCCCCCTCTTATTCTGGCATTCTACAGCTCAGTCCACATATGTTACCCCTTTTCCATTTGATACCAATGCATACATATGTAGTGTAGATCCTTGCTTGCGAGTACTTTGGATGAGTACTCACGATTGCTTTTCTCCCTCTTTTCCGCCTTACCATTCTACCTGGTTGTCGCAACCAGATGCTGGAGCCCACGAGCTTGACGCCATCATCGACGACGACTCCTACTACACCGGAGGTGCCTACTACTACGTGCAGGCCGCTGACGATGACCAGGAGTAGTTTAGGAGGATCCCAGGCTGGAGGCCTGCGCCTCTTTCGATCTGTATCCCAGTTTGTGCTAGCCTTCTTAAGGCAAACTTGTTTAACTTATGTCTATACTCAGATATTGTTGCTTCCGCTGACTCGTCTATGATCGAGCTCTTGTATTCGAGCCCTCGAGGCCCCTGGCTTGTAATATGATGCTTGTATGACTTATTTTATTTGTAGAGTCGTGTTGTGATATCTTCCCGTGAGTCCATGATCTTGATCGTACACGTTTGCGTGTATTATTACTGTACGATTGAATCGGGGGCGTCACAGCATATGATCCAAGTAGAGAAAGTATGTTAGCTTATGCCTCCCCCTCATATAAAATTGCAATAATGATTACCGGTCTAGTTATCGATTGCCTAGGGACAAATAACTTTCTCGTAACAAAAAGCTCTTTACTAAAACTAACTTAGTTGTGTCTTTACCTAAATAGCCCCTACTTTTTATTTACGTAATCTTTATTATCTTGCAAACCTATCCAACAACACCTACAAAGTACTTCTAGTTTCATACTTGTTCTAGGTAAAGCGAACGTTAAGCGTGCGTAGAGTTGTATCGATGGTCAATAGAACTTGAGGGAATATTTGTTCTATCTTTAGCTCCTCGTTGGGTTCGACACTCTTACTTATCGAAAGAGGCTACAATTGATCCCCTATACTTGTGGGTTATCAAGACCTTTTTCCAGCACCGTTGCCGGGGGGCAATTGCGTGGGGTGAATATTCCCGTGTGTGCTTGTTTGCTTTATCACTAAGTAATTTTTATTTGCAAGTTGTTCTCTATCTTTAGTAATGTATATGGAACATGAAATACCAAAAAAATTAGGTGTACTTGCTGCTCATGGAGATGAGGAACCTCCTAAAACTCTCGATGCTCGTTATGTGACAGATATTATGTACTACTTTGATAATCCAGAGAAAACCCCATTCAATTTGGTAATGGGAGACACGTTGGATCATCGTGAATACTTTAGGGATTATCGCTTAACTCAAACAGGGAAACTATTATGGGGTCAAATTTATATGTTGTATTGCTATGCTAGGCAACTATGCTTGAGATATGATTATACTTGTTGCTCTAGGATGAAGGCTCCACACCTTCCCTTTTCATGTGAATTTAATGATAATGAAACTTTGGCTTCTTATGCTAGAGGTATATATGACTACTATGATGTGGAACAAATAGAAGAATTTGTTGCTTTTATGGGTGCTTATGAAATTGAATCTATGTTCAAAGAATATGAAAATCTTTATGATGATGTCTACAGACCTGAAAATTTAGCTATCCTTAAATATTGTTATGAGAATTATGAATACAATTCCGATATTGATGCGTTTATTGAGAAAGTCTCCGCTATCCCAGAAGAGACTAATATTTTGCAGGAATCTATGGAAGAAGAAATTGATGAAACTGTGAGCTCATTGGATGAAAACGATGAGGAGGAGAGCGAAGAACAAAAGGAGGAAGAGCGGATTGATCACCCGTGCCCACCTTATAATGAGAGTAACTCTTCAGCTCATACATTGTTTAAATTCCCTTCGTGCTTACCGAAGGATGAATGCTATGATAATTGCTATGATCCCGTTGATTCTTTTGAAATATCCCTTTTTGATGATGCTTGCTATGCTTGTGGCCAAGATGCCAATATGAATTATGCTTATGGAGATGAACTTGCTATAGTTCCTTATGTTAAACATGAAATTGTTGCTATTGCACCCACACATGATAGCCCTATTATCTTTTTGTATTCTCCAAACTACACTATATCGGAGAAGTTTGTGCTTATTAAGGATTATATTGATGGGTTGCCTTTTACTACTACACATGATGATTTTGATGAGTATAATATGCATGTGCTTGCTGCTCCTACTTGCAATTATTATGATAGAGGAACTATATATCCACCTCTCTATGTTTCCAACACGATAAAATTGCAAGAAAATATTTATACTATGCATTGGCCTTTGTGTGCATGAGTTGTTCTTTTATGACATGCCGATGCATAGGAAGAGAGTTAGAATTCGTTGTTGCATTATATATGTTGCCTTGTGCTCACTACTAAATGCCAAATCATTGCTAACTAAAATTGTCTTTGATATACCTTGGGATCCGGGTAGATTCACTACTTGAGCACTATATGCCTAGCTTAATGGCTTTAAAGAAAGCGCTGCCAGGGAGACAACCTGGAAGTTTTAGAGAGTCATTTATTTTTTTGAGTGCTTTTATATAGTTTAAAAACAACAAAAATAAAGAGGGGAACCCAAAACTTTTTCAAAAAGAAAAGCGAAAGTGAGAAAGACAAGCATTGTTGAAGTGGGAGCTAGCCTTGAACTTTGTTCATGCTCACGAAAACTTTGTGAATCTTGATTACAGAAACTTTTCAACAAAAATAATTACTCCCTTGTACAATTCCATTGTATTATAGAAATAATGTACCAAGGTTTGCCTTTAGGATGTTTACATTTGCTTGATGGTTTGTACGGTGCAGGACAGAAACTTTGGCTGTAGTGCGCGATTTTACATTTTTTTACTGGAACGTCAAATTGTTCTGATTCTTTTTTCACTGTATTTATATACAAATTGTTTATTTTTCCTAATTTTGGCAGAATTTTTCAAGTATCATAAGTATGGTGAATGCTTAGATTATTACAGGACTGTTCTGTTTTAGACAGATTCTGTTTTTGATGCATAATTTGCTCGTTTTGATGAAACTATCGATTTATATCAGTGGATTAAGCCATGAAAAAGTTATACTACAGTAGACAAAATGCCAAAACAAAATATGAATTAGTTTGCAACAATACTTAGAGTAGTGATTTGCTTTATTATACTAACGGATCTTACCGAATTTTCTGTTGAAGTTTTGTGTGGATGAAGTGCTCGATGATCGAGAAGGTCTCGATGTGAGAAGAAGGAAGAGAGGCAAGAGCTCAATATTGGGGATGCCCGAGGCACCCCAAGTAAAAATCGAAGGAGACTCAAGCGTCTAAGCTTGGGGATGCCCCGGAAGGCATCCCCTCTTTCTTCAACAAGTATCAGTATGTTTTCGGATTCGTTTCGTTCATGCGATATGTGCGATCATGGAGCGTCTTTTGCATTTAGTTTTCACTTTTCTTTTATTCACCATGCTGGTATGAGATTGTCCTTGGTTGATTTATAGAATGCTCTATGCACTTCACTTATATCTTGTGAGTATGGCTTTATAGAATGCTTCATGTGCTTCACTTATATCATTTGAAGTTTGGATAGCCTGTTTCTCTTTACATAGAAAACCGCCATTTGTAGAATGCTCTTTTGCTTCACTTATATTTGTTAGAGCGCGGGAATATCTTTTTTAGAAAGAATTAAACTCTCTTTCTTCACTTATATCTATTTAGAGAGATGACATGAATTGGTCATTCACATGGTTAGTCATAAAATCCTACATAAAACTTGTAGATCACTGAATATGATATGTTTGATTCCTTGCAATATTTTTGCGATATAAAGATGGTGATATTAGAGTCATGCTAGTGGGTAGTTGTGGATTAGTAGAAATACTTGTATTGAGGTTTGTGATTGCCGTAGCATGCACGTATGGTGAACCGTTATGTAACGAAGTCGGAGCATGAGGTATTTATTGATTGTCTTCCTTATGAGTGGCGGTCGGGGATGAGCGATGGTCTTTTCCTACCAATCTATCCCCCTAGGAGCATGTGTGTAGTACTTTGTTTTGATGACTAATAGATTTTTGCAATAAGTATGTGAGTTCTTTATGACTAATGTTGAGTCCATGGATTATACACACTCTCACCCTTCCACCATTGCTAGCCTCTCTAGTACCGCACAACTTTTGCTGGTACCTTAATCCCACCATATACCTTCCTCAAAACAGCCACCATACCTACCTATCATGGCATTCCCATAGCCATTCCGAGATATATTGCCATGCAACTTCCATCATCATTATATACATGACTTGAGCATTCATTGTCATATTGCTTTGCATGATCGTAAGATAGCCAGCATGATGTTTTCATTTCTTGTCCGTTTCTTTATGTCATTGCTACATCCCGGTACACCACCGGAGGCGTTCATATAGAGTCATATCTTTGTTCTAGTATCGAGCTGTAATATCGAGTTGATGTGAGACTATCTTCTCCTTTTTTGTCTTCTCCACAACCACCATTCTATTCCACCTATAGTGCTATGTCCATGGCTCATGCTCATGTATTGCGTGAAAGTTAAAAAGGTTTGAGAACATCAAAAGTATGAAACAATTGCTTGGCTAGTCATCGGGGTTGTGCATGATGTGAATATTTTGTGTGGTGAAGATGGAGCATAGCCAGACTATATGATTTTGTAGGGATAACTTTATTTGGCCATGTTATTTTGAAAAGACATGATTGCTTTATTAGTAGGCTTGAAGTATTATTGTTTTTATGTCAAATGATAGACTATTGCTTTGAATCACTCGTATCTTAATATTCATGTCATGATTAGATACATGATCAAGATTATGCTCGGTAGCATTCCACATCAAAAATTATCTTTTTATCATTTACCTACTCGAGGACGAGCAGGAATTGAGCTTGGGGATGCTGATACGTCTCCGTCGTATCTATAATTTTTGATTGTTCCATGCCAATATTATACAATTTTCATATACTTTTGGCAACTTTTTATACTATTTTTGGGACTAACATATTGATCCAGTGCCCAGTGCCAGTTCCTGTTTGTTGAATGTTTTTTGTTTCACAGAATATCCATATCAAACGGAGTCCAAACGGGATAAAAACTGACGGAGATTTTTTTGGAATATATATGATTTTTGGGAAGAAATATCCACGCGAGACGGTGCCCGAGGGAGGCACGAGGCAGGGGGGCACGCCCCTGACCCTCGTGGCCACCCCGTAAGGCGGTTGATGCCCTTCTTTTGCCGCAAGAAAGCTAATATCCGGATAGAGATCATGTTAAAATTTCATCCCAATCGGAGCTACGGATCTCCGGGAATATAAGAAACGGTGAAAGGGAAGAATCTGGGAACGCAGAAACAGAGAGAGATAGAGAGACAGATCCAATCTCGGAGGGGCTCTCGCCCCTCCCACGCCATGGAGGCCAAGGACCAGAGGGGAAACCCTTCTCCAATCTAGGGAGGAGGTCAAGGAAGAAGAATACGAAGGCCCCCCCTCTCCCCTTCTCTTCCGGTGGCGCCGGAACGCTGACGTGGCCATCATCATCACCGCAATCTTCACCAACAACTTCACCACCATCATCACCAACTCTTCCCCCCTCTATGCAGTGGTGTAACCTCTCTCTTACCCGCTGTAATCTCTACTTAAACATGGTGCTCAACGCTATATATTATTTCCCAATGATGTATAGCTATCCTATGATGTTTGAGTAGATCCGTTTTGTCCTATGGGCTATTTGATGATCAAGATTGGTTTGAGTTGCATGTTTTATTATTGGTGCTGCCTATGGTGCTCTGTGTCGCGAAAGTGTGTGGGATCCCCGTTGTAGGGTGTTGCAATACGTTCATGATTCACTTATAGTGGGTTGCGTGAGTGACTGAAACACAAACCCGAGTAAGGGGGTTGTTGCGTATGGGATAAAGAGGACTTGATGCTTTAATGCTATGGTTGGGTTTTACCTTAATGATCTTTAGTAGTTGCAGATGCTTGCTAGAGTTCCAATCATAAGTGCATATGATCCAAGTAGAGAAAGTATGTTAGCTTATGCCTCTCCCTCTTATAAAATTGCAATAATGATTACGGTCTAGTTATCGATTGCCTAGGGACAAATAACTTTCTCGTAACAAAAAGCTCTTTACTAAAACTAACTTAGTTGTGTCTTTACCTAAACAGCCCCTACTTTTTATTTACATAATCTTTATTATCTTGCAAACCTATCCAACAACACCTACAAAGTACTTCTAGTTTCATACTTGTTCTAGGTAAAGCGAACGTTAAGCGTGCGTAGAGTTGTATCAGTGGTCGATAGAACTTGAGGGAATATTTGTTCTACCTTTAGCTCCTCATTGGGTTCGACACTCTTACTTATAGAAAGAGGCTACAATTGATCCCATATACTTGTGGGTTATCAGGACTGCCTGGGGCCAGGCCGAGGCCGCCGTCGAGGAGGGCAGGAAGGTGGCCAGTGTGTCCGCAGCTACTCATGACATAGCGCTAGCCAACGCAGTGGCCACCGAGAAGTGTTGCCACACGATAGAGGCCGAGCTGAAGGCCCTCCGTGACGAGCAGGCTGCCCGCGCCCGTCAGCTCGAGGAGCAGGAGGAGGAGCTGAAGGTCCGGGAGGTTGCGCTCACCAATCGCGACGCTGAACTAGAGCAGGCAGCCTAGGAACAGGATGTGGAATGGAGCCTCCTGGAGAAGCTGAAGGAGGAGATGGAGACGGCCCAGGTGTCCCACACCAAGCTCGTCTCCGAGGAGAAGGCCCGGCTGGAGGCCAGGGAGAAATCCCTGGCCGCAGCTGAGAAGGCGGTCGCCGCAGGGCGCGACACCTTTGTCTTCCTCGAGCTGCGGTCCCTCAAGGCACTGCAAGACTTTTACGTGGAAGGGTATGAGAATCCGCTGGTGACTCTGGAGGAAGGCCCCGCCGGGATGCTCCCCAAATTTGACGCGGCGCTCGAGGGCATTGTTGTCGGAGTGGGCCCCATGGTGGAGGGAGAGGCTAGCACGCTTTTTACCTCGGTCGCGACGCGCATGTTCAGCCACCTCCATCTTCGGGACCCCAGCTTCGACCTTGGTGCGTTGCTCGAACCTGTGGATCCTAAGCTCCACGACGCTGCCGCCAAGGCTGTGAAGAAGCGGGTGGAGGCCCTACTGCAGAAGTTCCACTGCGTCGACCCTGCGGTCACGGCTAATGGCAAGGACGGCGGGGACGTTGTCGATGACGGGCCTCCCCAGACGGGCGATGATGGTGTCCAAGGCTGAGGAAGAGGCTCGAAGGCGGCGCTTCCCCCTATTTTAATCCTGCAACATTTATCGTGCCTCCTGGAGGCGTAAGAACTTATGCTTTGAGCTTTTAAGAGACAGTATGTTTTGTAATAGTCTGCTAGGGTTCTATGATTTCCTTTCCGTTTGCTTTAGTGTTCTGCGTTGGCAGGGCCCGGTGCCGTGCATACCTCAGCCGCCATTGGGTCGTCCGGATCACCAGGACGAGGGGCTACGTGACCAGTGAGGCTCCTGAGTCGCGATGCTCAGGAGTCCCTCTTGACGTTTTAACAACCCTCATGAAGGAGATGCGGGTGTAGGTTTTAGCATTTTGCGTTGGCAGGGCCCAGCTCCGTGTTCCGCCGCTGTTGGGGCGTCCGAATCACTAGGACAAGACCAAGGGGTGAGGGGCTACGTGACCAGTTAGCCCGCTGGGTCGCGATGCCCAGGGGTCCCCCTTGACGTACGAACAGCCCTCCATACCTTTCCTCACCGGGCTCTCGCTCGGGAGGGGCGCGCGAAGACTAGGTCCGAGGGACCTGGCGAGGTGGCGTACGCCAAGCATGACCTGAGTGTAGCCCCCCATGCCCAGCCCCCTCGCGCAACTCTCCCAAGGGGAAAGCAGCGCAATGAGGCTAAGCAGCGAGCCTAGTGTCTCTCCTGAGGTTACTACAACCGTTAGGCTGCCCTTAGTTGTTTATTCACCAGCGCGGAGCATGGTGCTTCCACTCTTGCACGGGCATAGCCGCTCCTCGACCATGTCGTCCACCAGCGCAGAGCATGGGGCTTACACTGGTACGTGGGTGGGAGCTCCCTCAGAGGGGAGACTCCGGGGCGTGTACAACCCCGTCCTGACACGAGGCTTGCACGACATGACTGGAGGAGGTGTGTATGGGCACTCATGAGCTAGTGCGGGACTCACGAGGCCCTACCTCAAGGCGGGTTGCACCTGAATTTGATTCGGAACACTTGTGATGGTCCTGTGAGATGGTTAGGCAGCCTGCACCGAGTGAATCTCCTGAGGTTATCACATGAGAAGCAAAAACACCAACGACCCCAGGAGGTGACGTGAACGGGGCCGACCCGCCAGACAGAGCTCAGCCGTTGGGTTTGTCGATGCTGCAGGGATGGACCCAAGCACAGATGACATGCCCAGTCTTCTCATGCAGAAGTCCTGAAGAAAGACAATCGGCGCGCGGCTCCCACGGCGGCGAGGCACCGGGTCACGCGCCCTAACTTATCTGCCCATGATTAGCTCATGCGAGAACAAGGCACCAAGGACCAGGGAGGTGACGTGCACGGGAGCTGGCCCGCGAGCCAGAGCTCAACCACTTGGGTTTAGCAATGCTGCAGGGACGGATCCGAGCACAGACACCATGCCAGTCCTTAATCACGAGGTTGTCGTGGGCGGGTTTGAAAGGGCGCACGGCATTCATGGCGACAAAGCACCAGACAGAGAGGTGACAATCATAAAGCAACTCATGGAAAGGGTAAAGCCAGTTCTGATAGATGCAAAGAACAATACATGCTGCAGGGACGGACCCACACGGCTTGGGGATAATGCAGCCCGAGGGGCGACCCCAACTGAACAAACCAAAAAATGTCACCTGGCACCGTTGCTGAAGAAGTGTTGAAGTAGCTGAAGACGCTTGCTACCGAAGTCGCTCCTCACGAGTTGCCCAGGTCCTGAACCTCGCGAGGCTCTGGAGGCCTGGGGGGCTCGCGAGGATCCATTGCCATCTCCGACAGGATCGCCTGGCGCCTAGTCTCGTGAGCTGCCAGGACACCCCACTTGTGGCACTGGTGCATGGCAGCCCTATTCAGCAAACCAAAAGGCATGCGGACATAGCTATGAGGGGGCCCTCGCATCGGCCCATGTGGGACGGCCAGAAAAGCTCCTGAGACGTGGATCTGTTGAGCCCTGGGATGTTGACACAGGCGCGCAGCTCACTGCCCTTGTCAGGGGAGGGAGCCACGATGGGTGGTGCGGGGCGATGCTCGCCTCGCATGGCTCTTGCTTCCTAAAGTTCCTGGGTTGCCTTGATGATGAACTCCTAAGCACCTCGTAGCTCGCGCCCTGCACCTTCCTCGCGGAAACACGCGTTGAAGCGTGCCTCCACATGGTGCTCGAGTGCCCCCCTCGTGATGTTGACCAGGTCAGAGGCCCTCCAGAGGAGAGCCCCCAAGCCCGACCTAAGAGGGGTGCCGGGCGTGCCTTCCTATGGGACAGGGAAAGGTGCCCCATCAGTGGGCGCAGGTCCTGAAGCACGACCGTTGGAGGCCCCATCCTCCCGAGGTCCTAGGTGTAGCAGCTTCTTCTTCTTCTTCTTCTTCTTGGGGACGGTCTCGGGAGGCTAGACAACGCCCTCGTCTTTTGGATTCTCGACCGCCGCAGCCTGGTAGGCGCGCTCGAGGGAGCACACCGCGTCCTTTTCATCATAGGAGACTGTGATTATGCCTCCGCTCCCCGACATCTTGACGACATTGTAGCCACGATGAGTCGTGGCCATGAACTTGGCTAGGGCTGGATACCCAAGGATGGCGTTGTACGGGAGGCGGATGTGGGCGACATCGAAGTCGATGAGCTCAATGCGGTAGTTGTCGCGCTTGCTGAAGGTGATAGGGAGGCGGATCTGCCCTATCGGGGTTGTGGAACAGTCGGTAGTCGTACGGCACCTGGAGCTTGTCGAACGTCTCGACGGAGAGGACATTGAGTCCCGCGCCACCATTGATGAGTGTCTTGGTGACGAGGATGTTGCTGATGGTTGGCGAGCAAAGCATCGGGAGGGCGCCGGCAGTGGCCGGACACTTGAGATGATCAGTAGAGTCGAAGGTGATGGTGTACTTGGACCACCTGAGTGGACGTGTCACCTCAAGCTTGAGGAGGGCCACGTTCACCTTGCGAGCAAACTGGTTGAAGATGCGATGGGAGGCAGGGGCCTCAGCGCCGCCTAGGATGCAAGCGATGGCACGAGGCTCTTGAAAGCCCCCAACCCCATCATCTTGGTGGTGGTCATAATTCCTTCTTGGTGGAGGCAGCAGCGGAGGAAGGCCAGCATTGCCCTGAGGATGGTCCTTGCGAGGTTGCTCCCTCCAGGTACCCTGGCGAGGCTGATTGCGCCAGTCCTGGCGGGGGTTGCGGTTGTCCCATCATCCTACGCCTCGGCATCATCTACGGCCATAAACTCGGTCACTGCACTCGGGGTGACGACCAATACTCCCGTCGTGGATGGCCCTGAGCTCTTGCCAGTCATTGGTGTTGTAGCTGTGCATGTTGTGGAAGACGTAGAACGGGCAGCTGCCCTTGGATGACTCCGGATGGCCGCAGCCGCGCTTCATCTGGGGTTCGGCCGCGAGCACCGATGGACCCTTGCGCTTCGCGTCCTTGGCCTTGGCCTTCTTTTCTTCTGGGTTGATCTCCGGGAGCTCGAGGAGGGAGAGGCGTCCTTCCTCAGCTCTTGTGCACTTGGTTGCCATGTTGAACATCTCCAGAGCTGAGCACAGGTCTTCGTGTATGGCGAGCTCTTCCTTCATCTTGACATCCCGGACGCCATCAGTAAATGCCGAAATGTTGGCTTTGTCTCACACCTTGGGAATCTTGAGGCGAACGTTGGTGAAGCGCTAGATGTATTTATGCAAGGTCTCCCTTGGCTGCTGCTTGATGCGCCGCATGTCACCCACGGAAGGTGCGTGGTCGCGAGTACCCTAGAAGTTGGAGATGAAGTGCTCTCACATTTCATCCTAGGAGGAGATTGATCCTGCAGGGAGGTTCAGAAGCCATGAGCGCGCGCCATCCTTGAGGGCCACGGGGAACCAGTTTGCCATGACCTTCTCATCGCCGTTGGCCACCTCGATGCTCAGTTTGTAGAGCTGCAGGAACTCGGCAGGGTTGGGGGTGCCGTCGTAGCGTGGAGGCAGGTCTGGCTTGAACTTCCCCGGCCAGACGACGTGGCGCAACTTCAGTGTGAACGCGCGGCAGCCTGCCGCACTCACCGGAGCCCACCGTGGAGGTGGAGCCTGATCTTGGTGCTCACCACCATCTCGGGCGGCATGCGGTCTTGACGTGGCGGTGCTGGGAGCGCATGCGCCTCTCCTTGCGGCTGCTGCACCACCTGGCAGCTTTCCTCGTCACACGCTGATGCCCTGCGAGGCGGGTCACGCCGTGGAACCTCATGCCTTGGCTCGAGGATGATGTCTTGCCTGGGAGGTGGAGGAGGCGCCCCGTGGGCCACGTCACCCGCAAGAGGCGGCAGGAGAGGTAGCGAGCGGGATGGTGCAGGGGCCTCTCCAGTGGCCCTGATGAGCTCGGTGATGCGGTACAACCAGTCCTCATAGAGGTCATCGGTCAGACGATAGCGCAGGAGCTCACGTGCCATGAGCAACATAGCCTGCGCATTAACCGGCCCTCGACAAGCATGGGAGGAGGAAGAGGCCGCCGGAGTCAGCAACGGAGTGGCCGTGCGTCTATCACGCCGCACAGAAGTTTGCAGCGACGAAGCTTGCTGCTCATGGGCCACGGGGCCGGTGGCAACGTTGGGTGGACGCGATGGGGAACGATGGGGAGCGATGTCGCCTGCAAGCGCTGTCTGCTTGACGCGGGCGGCGAGGGTGGCCCGACGTTCAGCACGAACTCGACGAGCGTTAGCCATGGGAACAACGAAGCGGTGGCGAACCGGCGAGAGGAAGAGAGGCTCTGACGCACCCCCACCTGGCGCGCCAAATGTCAGATTCGGGGCTCCGCAGACCCTAGATAGATTCAAACTCTGGGGTGGTGCGAAGAACTCAACCTTCCCAGTCTGCTAACTCGTCGATCTCACGGCCTAGCGCGATGAACTGGAAGGAAATGGGACACAACATTTTACCCAGGTTCGGGCCACCTTGCGGTGTAAAACCCTACTCCTGCTTTGTGGTGGATTAGCCTCGAGGTGGGCTGAGGATGAACTAGTACAGTGCTAGAACAACCTCAGGGGGTGTGTTCTTGTGTTTGTGTGAACTGGTGAGGGTGGTCTAAATGATCCGTCTCTCTTCCCCCCTCTAAGGTGGTGGCTAGGCTATACTTATAGTGGCCTTGGTCCTCTTCCCAGCAAAACGAAGGCGGGAAGGGATCCCACAATGGCCAAATTCGAAGGGAGACAACTAGTACATCTTATCCTGACGAAAGGTGGTCTTTGCCTGCAAAGCTTCTGGTTGTGTTGCCGTGGTGGGCTCGACGATGACCTCCGTCCTGGCGGCATTGGTCTTGTAACATGGAAGTGGAAACCTTTGGTTGATCCCTCAGGACTCTGGCCTGTGCTTGCCTCTTTAACACCAAAGAGGAAACCTAATATACTGCGCCCGCTGGCGCCTACCTGAATTTGGACGTCATGGCTTGCGTCATCCGAACCTCACGAGGTGAGGGCTCGCATAGAAATCTCCGCTCCTCAGGAGCCAGCCTAAGGAGGCCGCTCCTTCTAGGGGCCTTGACATCATCCGCCTCGCGAGGCTTGGCCCCTCGCGAGGGTCTTGCATTATTGGTGCTGAAGATGGGTCGTACCAGGCCGGAGACTGAGCCACACTGTGGGCCGCAGGCAGGCAAGTATGGGTACCCCGGTTCCTAGAACGTTGATAGACAATACTTTAAACACCGCATTATGCCTAGCTAGGGGTATAAAACAATAGTGCTTGTTGGGAGGCAGCCCAATAGTTATCTCAATTTTTTGCATTTTATTTCTGTTCGTGTGTGATGAAATGATTGTTTCTACTGTAATGATTGTATTTTTATATTATAATTAGTGTTTGTGCCAAGTAAAGGCTTTGGAATGATTTGGTTGATAGTTGACTTGATTTTATGAAAAAATAGAAACTTTTGCGCCCTGTACTGGAATTCTTATAATTTACTGGAATGTGATAGATTCAAAAAATTTACACATGATTGATATACACATTGCCCACATTGTCCTAATTTTTTTATATTTTTTGAGTTACTGAAGTATAGTTTTTGTTCAGATCATTACACACTGTTCTGTTTTAGACATATTTTGTTTTGTATTGCATAGTGTGCTTATTTAATGGTGCTCTGGATTATATCGGAGGTATAAGTCATGGAGAATTCATGATATAGTGGGTATTATGCAATAATAATCATGAATGAGTTTACAACAGTACCTAAAGTTTATGATTTGTCTATTATACTAATGAATCTTGTGAGGTTTCTGTTGAGTTTTGTGTGCTGAAGTTTTCAAGTTTTGGGTGAAATCACGATGGATGAAGGAATATGGAGCAGAAAGACCCTAAGCTTGGGGATGCCCAAGGCATCCCAAGGTAATATTCAAGGAAGACCCAAGCGTCTAAGCTTGGGGATGCCTCGGATGGCATCCCCTCTTTCATCTCCAATTCATCGGTATGCTACTTGGAGCTGTATTTTTATTCATCAGATGATATGAGTTTTACTTGGAGCGTCTTGTGCCATAGTTTTATTTTTGTTTGCCTTTTCGTTTTCCACAATCATTGTTTGTTGGACACACCTTTTGAGAGATACACACATTCATTGTGATTTCTTGGAATACTCTTTGAGCTTCACTTATATCTTTTGAGCTATGCAGTTGCTCTTGTGCTTCACTTATATCTGTTAGAGCACGGCGGTGGTTATATATTTATAGAAATGATTGCACTCTCATGCTTCACTTAAACCTTTTTGAAAGTCTATTAAATAGGAAGTGGTAATGAGCACGGGTTATAAGACTAGTCTAGGTATTTAAGAGTGTATAATAAAAAGGTCATGTAGATCACTAAATATAAAACACATGGTTTAATTATATTGATGTCGTAATATGAAAGGGTATTAGTTCATGATCATTGGTTAGTAAGAATATCAATATTAAAGATTGTTATTAACTACTCATTTAAGTGTTCGACATGGCTTGGTGTGGATGTTTGAGCATTTTTATGTCTAATTGAAATCCTTGAGTGTTTTCTAAATCGGGGGTGCACAATGGTTAACTGCTACGAACCTCCTCCCTAGGGCCATGCGAGTAGTACTTTGCTTCGAGAGGTCATAAAACTTTCACAATAAGTATATGTGTTCTTTATGACTAAGGGCCAGTTCTTTTGTTGGCTTTTTTGAGCTTCCAGAATAAGTTGCCCCTACCCATCTTATTCTAGAAGCCCAACCAAATTTTTTACTGTAGAAGCATATTAGTCAAGTCTTAACTATTAGGGTTCTAAAAATATAAATTTGGTTGGGCTTCTAAAATAAGCTGGGTAGGGGGGAGCTTATTCCAGCTTATTCTAGAAGCTAGCAAAAGAACTGACCCTAATGTGAGTCCATGGACTATACGCACTCCCACCTATCCAAATATTGCTAGCCTCTCCGGTCTCATGCATTGCCCTTTCCCACCTCGAGAGTTGGTGCAAACTTCGTCGGTGGATCCAAACCCTGTGACATGATACACTCTATCACACAAAAGGCTCCTTATATCTTCCTTAAAACAACCACCATACCTACCTATCATGGCATTTCCATAGCCACTCCGAGATATATTGCCATGCAACTTCCACCATCCCGTCTCGTGTGTGTTCATCATCATATTGCTTTGCATGACCATATAGAACTGACATGATATTTGTGGCAAACCACCATTCATCATTGTTATACATGTTACTCTAGATCATTGCACACCAACGACAGCGGGTTGCACTGAGAAACCGGCTAGGGTGCGTGTTCCCGCGGGGGTGTGATGAGACCCACAGGCGATGGTACGGGTGGCGACTTGCTGCATATCTAGTTGTTGCCTGCTGAAGAGAAGGTGGACGAGCCGCCAGTGGACATGGTTGCTGCGTCCAGAGCTTCTGATGCTAGGCAGAGTAAGTAGAGTAGAGGAGAAGCGAACGTTGGATATGTCGGTTTCATTACTTGTAGAGTAGCATAGCACCATATATAGTCATAGTATAGGTTTGGATTCGAACTAGCTACAGGAGCACGTCTCTGTTTTTTCTAAAACTCAACAACGTCTCTTTACTCGTACACTAGCTTGTTCTGTATGCCTTCTCAAGTCTTTGACTTCATTTCTTTTTTTTGCGAGGAAGGAAGGAGGACAAAATTGAGGGTTCCTGGGACTCGAACCCAAGACCTCTCAGTTGAAAACCAAGGGTGCTAGTAACTTATGTGGCGAACGTTCCCTGGGAGGAGGACGGCAGACAAACACATTTCCTCGTAGATTTTGGTGCGGCGCAAAATAGAATGGTCGCAGTTTCGGGAATATTATCAGGCGAACGAGCCCATTTTTTCTTTTCTTCCTATATATAAAAAAGTATGCTACTTGCTGTCGGCTTAGTCAACAAATGATTATGCCAACCTTTACCATTGGATTGACATTCAACCTTTGTCGTGTTTCTTCAGTGTCTTCTTCCTCCAGCCGACAAAGCCAAACCAACGCCGGCGGGACCGCCTGCTCCCGCCTCCCATGGTTGGCTGTGCTACCGCGCACGCATCATGGCCACATCGCACCCTAAAACTCTGTGCATCTTCACTGTCCCCTATTCATTCCCGTCTAAGGCCTCACCATCATCCTCCGCCTTGGTTCACTCACCGCGGCGCCGCCCTCATGTCTTGTCAAGATGGCCAACAACCGAGAGGAATAAGGAGATGACTGTAGATGGTGAGGATGATAGTAGGGACCCACCAGGATCATGGCAGTAAGCAAGAAAGTCACTACTGCAGGATGCTGCTAATGCGACACTACGATCAGAGACCCTTCAACGAAACTGTGTGCGATTGCTACCTCTTGAGCATGCGTTGGTTTTCCCTTGAAGAGGAAAGGGTGATGCAGCAAAGCAGTGTAAGTATTTCCCTCAGTTTTTGAGAACCAAGGTATCAATCCAGTAGGAGACCACGCACGAGTCACCTCGTACCTACACAAACAAATAAGAACCTCGCAACCAACACGATAAAGGGGTTGTCAATCCCTTCACGACCACTTGCAAGAGTGAGATCTAATAGAGATAATAATAATAAGATAAATATTTTTGGTATTTTTATGATATAGATTGAAAGTAAAGATTGCAAAATAAAATATATTGGAAACTTGTATGATGGAGAATAGACCCGGGGGCCATAGGTTTCACTAGTGGCTTCTCTCAAGATAGCATAAGTATTACGGTGGGTGAACAAATTACTGTTGAGCAATTGATAGAAAAGCGAATAATTATGAGAATATCTAGGTATGATCATGTATATATGCATCACGTCCGTGACAAGTAGACCGACTCCTGCCTGCATCTACTACTATTACTCCACACATAGACCGCTATCCAGCATGCATCTAGAGTATTAAGTTCATAAGAACGGAGTAACACTTTAAGCAAGATGACATGATGTAGAGGGATAAACTCATGCAATATGATATAAACCCCATCTTTGTATCCTCGATGGCAACAATACAATACGTGTCGTTTCCCCTACTGTCACTAGGATCGAGCACCGCAAGATTGAACCCAAAGCTAAGCACTTCTCCCATTGCAAGATAAATCAATCTAGTAGGCCAAACCAAACTGATAATTCAAAGAGACTCACAAAGATAACCAATCATACATAAAAGAATTCAGAGAAGATTCAAATATTGTTCATAGATAAACTTGATCATAAACCCACAATTCATCGGTCTCAACAAACACACCGCAAAAAAAGATTATATCGAATAGATCTCCAAGAGAATCGAGGAGAACTTTGTATTGAGATCCAAATAGAGAGAAGAAGCCATCTAGCTAATAACTATGGACCCGAAGGTCTGAGGTAAACTACTCACACATCATCGGAGGGGCCATGGAGTTGATGTGGAGGCCCTCCATGATCAATGCCCCCTCCGGCGGAGCTCCAGGAAAGGCCCCAAGATGGGATCTTTTGGGTACAGAAGGTTGCGGCGGTGGAAATAGGGCTTCATGGTGCTCCTGGATGTTTTCGGGGTATATGAATATATATATATATATATATAGGAGGAAGAAGTAGGTCGGTGGAGCAACGAGGGGCCCACGAGGGCGGAGGGCGCGCCCAGGGGGGTAGGCGCGCCCCCTGCCTCGTGGCCTCCTTGATGTTTCTTGACATCCACTCCAAGTCTCCTGGATCATGTTTGTTCCAAAAATCATGCTCCCGAAGGTTTCATTCCATTTGGACTCCGTTTGATATTCCTTTTTTGCGAAACACTGAAATAGGCAAAAAACAGCAATTTGGGCTGGGCCTCCGGTTAATAGGTTAGTCCCAAAAATAATATAAAAGTGTAAAATAAAGCCCATTAACATCCAAAACAGATAATATAATAGCATGGAACAATAAAAAATTATAGATACATTGGAGACGTATCAGCGATGCAATAATCACAAACGGTGGTGTAAAAAACCGTCAAAAAAGATGCAAAATGTTTCCGATAGAGGATGCATCAAACACGGTTCAGATTTTAGTTGCGTGTGCGATGCAGGGCATACGGTTCAGTTCAATTAACTGTTTGCGATGAGGAGGAACAGAAGAAACGGGAAGCAAGATGAAGGTGTGTGCGATATACAACATACGGTTCACTCAGATGAACTATTTGTGATTAGGCAACACAAAACAAATGGTCAGCCAGATCAAGGTGTGTGCGATATACTGCATGCGGTTCACTCGGATGAACTGTTTGTGTTGAGACAAGAGAACAAAAATGGTTCAACTTAACAAGATGTGTGTGATATGCGACAAACAGGTCTGTAATCGGAAACGTGTGCGAAGACCGATAACAAAACATACAATTGCTGCTAACAAGCTGTGTGTGTTGTGAAGAAATGATTGCTGGTATACAATTGTGAGTGATTGATGAAAACATCACCGACGGGTTCCATTGTTTAGTCTGTGTGTGATGTGATTTTCTTTGTGCGCACAACATCTACACTCTGTCTACTGAGCATCAACATATATATTGAAAACGACAGCATTGCATAACCAAATTAAGCATACAATTACACAAGTGACTACACACATAACATTTCCACACACCAAAGTAAGCAATTACATGCATACTAAACTAGGAGAAACAAGGATTTAATCATCTACTTATTGTTGCGATGACGCTTGCCATTGCTCTACTTCCGGCTGGACCCCTGGCCGTTTTGGGGAAGGAGGCACTTCCTCATGTCAACGACCCCCCTGTATATGTCGTAGCTCGTGTATGCCTCCTTGGCCACGTACACGACGTGAGCTTTGTTGAGTTTCTCCATCCAGGCCGACTGCCAGGCATGCTTGTCCTTGTTGCACGAATCCTTCATGTCTGTGTAGTAGGGGTCAATGATGGCCTCGGCGAGGTAAACCAGTCAGTCCTTCTCATGCTCCTTGATACGTCTCCATCGTATCTACTTTTCCAAACACTTTTGACCTTGTTTTGGACTCTAAATTGCATGCTTTGAATGGAACTAACCCGTACTGACGCTGTTTTTAGCAGAATTGCCATGGTGTTATTTTTGTGCAGAAATAGAAGTTCTCGGAATGACCTGAAAATCAATGGAGACACGTTTTGGAATAAATAAAAATATTGGCGAAAGAATCAGCATCAGGGGCCCCACACCCAGTCCACGAGGGTGCAGGGCGCCCCCCCGGGGCGTGCCCCCCTGCCTCGTTGCCCCCTGAGGCTCCACCGACGTCAACTCCAACTCTATATATTCACATTCAAGGAGAAAAAAAATCAGAGAGAAGGATTCATTGCGTTTTAAAATACGGAGCCGCCGCCAAGCCCTAATCTCTCTCGGGAGGGCTGATCTGGAGTACGTTCGGGGCTCCGGAGAGGGGAATCTGTCGCCATCGTCATCATCAACCTTCCTCCATCACCAATTTCATGATGCTCACCATCATGCATGAGTAATTCCATCGTAGGCTTGCTAGACGGTGATGGGTTGGATGAGATTTATCATGTAATCGAGTTAGTTTTGTTAGGGTTTGATCCCTAGTGCCCATTATGTTCCGAGATTGATGTTGCTATGACTTTGCTATGCTTAATGCTTGTCACTAGGGCCCAAGTGCCATGATTTCAGATCTGAACCTATTATGTTTTCATGAATATATGTGAGTTCTTGATCCTATTTTTCAAGTCAATAGTCACCTACTATGTGTTATGATCCGGTAACCCCGAAGTGACAATAATCAGGACCACTCCCGGTGATGACTATAGTTTGAGGAGTTCATGTATTCACTAAGTGCTAATTCTTTGTTCCAGTACTCTATTAAAAGGAGGCCTTAATATCCCTTAGTTTCCAACAGGACCCCGCTGCCACAGGAGGGTAGGACAAAAGATGTCATGCAAGTTCTTTTCCATAAGCATGTATGAATATATTCGGAATACATGCCTACATTACATTGATGAACTGGAGCTAGTTCTGTGTCACCCTATGTTATAACTGTTGCATGAGGAATCGCATTCGACATAATTATCCATCACTGATCCATTGCCTACGAGCTTTTCACATATTGATCTTTGCTTAGTTACTTTTCCGTTGCCACTGTTACAATCACTACAAAACTAATACTGTTACTTTTGCCATCGTTACCGTTACTTCCATATTACTTTGCTACTAAATACTTCGTTGTAGATATTAAGTCTTTAAGGTGCGGTTGAATTGACAACTCAACTGTTAATACTTGAGAATATTCTTTGGCTCTCCTTGTGTCAAATCAATAAATTTGGGTTGAATACTGTACCCTTGAAAACTGTTGCGATCCCCAATACTTGTGGGTTATCACTCCTTGCTGCCCCAGATCTTGTATTGGCCTTAGATGTTGACAAGATTTTGGCAGGAGATGCCCGAATTCTCGAGCGCCTTTACATCGTTGGTGATGTCCACCGTAGCAAACATGTAGCGGGGGCTGTTGACAAACCTGACGAAACACTCACAAGGCCTTGTGGCCGGGCAGTAGTGGTAGATGAGGACATGGTGGCGCACACACATCTAGGTGACGGCGACATTGGGACGAGACCCGGCACGAAAGCGGGTGTACTCGAGCTCCACCCAGGCCGGGTCATTGGTGTACACCACCATCCACCGAGAGGTCTATGAACCTTCTGTGGCTGTCCACCACGGTACGCATGGTGAACTGCTGCTCCTCGTCGGCAGCCGCTCGTAGCGCCATTGGAGTCGCACAGGATACCCTCTAAGAATTTCTCGTGGTGTGTGTGCTTCTTGCAATGGTGGGGCACGATCGAAAGGTTGAAGAGACACAAGGGTTAAATGGCTGTTGTAATAAATGGGGGTTGGCCGGCCAGCCTGTAATCGTCATATCTTGTCACAAGATTCATAACGGAGGATTCCAGTGCACGCTTGACAACACCGCACCGCATGCATGGGCTCGAAGAGGCGCAAAATGTATCATCGGTGAGCCTGTTCCCGCGCTACCGCGCAGTTTACCTCACAAGCTTCCCGCCCGGCTAGTTTGACCACGCGTCGGCTAGAAGAGGGACAAATTGTTGGCGTTTATTGGCAAAAAGCTTTGTAAAAAGAAGTGTGTGGAATGCCTTTGCTCATAAGTTTATCCATGGGTGACGAGGTCAAAGTTACACAGAAGGGTGATGATGGACACTCGAGTGCGATAATTAATTCTGTGCTCTATAGGGCACACGGTGGAAGAAACCAACTATGTGCAATAATGTTGAAGATCGTAGTCGATTTAGCTATACAGATCGTGTGCTGTGAGATCGACAGGGTAAATAGATTCGAGAATGGTTAATAAAATCTAAGACCATTGCATATTAAGGTCAAAATAGTGCTACCAATATACGAGTCCCAAACACTGCCATTTCAACGATTGTACCACAAAAGCTCGAAATATTACAAGGTTCAAATTCCAGAGTTATATGGCTCAAATTCGAAGATTACAAGGTTCAAACCGATATTAGTAACGAAATTCAGCTCATTAGCAGAAAATGCTCATGCTGATCCGCTAAACATGGATTTCAGAGAGGTTCAAACTAATATTACCACTTCTAAGTCTGGTTTCAAAACCTCACAATTTTTGCAAAGGGTCAACGACTGAGAAGTCATGTATGGGGTTCACACGATGACTTTTGATTACTCTGTCATCTGAAGTTCCAAAATGAAATTCGGCATTTTTGGAGTCTATTCCATTCTGCTGCAAGCGCCGGCGCTGATCAACAAACCATTCATTTTTGTGAAATAAATGTAGGACAAACCTCGTTACCTTTAGCACCCTTGCTTTGAGAACAAAGAACCTGGCGGATATAATCTCCGGTAAGGTCCCTCGGTAGGAGTTCAAAGTAATTTCTGAGAGTTGTAGATGTAGGCATTTGACGTGATTGTTATATTGTATCACATTATCCACCACTGGGCCTAATCTTATCTGCAAAAGGAGAAAATGTGTTAGTGCCTACATGCAGTTTTGAACACTACTACAGGCCTATTCGGTTTGTAGGATTTGTAAAATGCACTAACATGCCATCTTCGATCTGACATGATTAACATGGGCATTTGATTACATTCTATAAAAATGTAGCCTTCTTCACAAGAGGTTGGAGTGGATGAAAAGGTCCCTAAGAAAACCAGTACAGATGAATCCAAAGGAGAAATGCTTATTGATTGTAACCATATGGATCAAGCAACCAATATGGGGGGGGGGCATGTATGTACTGAAATCCTCCAAAAGAATCCTTCAGAAATCGTAGTACATTGTCATTGTAAACTTGGAAAAACGTGTCAAAAATTGAACTTCCTTATGGTTAACATTTAACAGGAAAGAAATATCACCTCGATATAACTTCTCCAGACATGGAAAGCATCTAGGAAACCAACAACTTGCTCCAGGTTGTGGCCGATAGATTCTAGTGCCAAGACCTTCACTATATGCAGTTTCGGGTCAATCTTGTCAGAATCATTTTTTTCTGAATGACAGACATATCTTCAAAATTAGAAATAATGTTAATTTGTAGAAGGAGAGGTAGAAAGCGGATGTTGTACCTGAACGGGTGTGGATCCAATAACAAGTTCGGAGTAGTTGTCAGACAAGTAGCCCACCACTGTTAATTTCGGCACAGAAATGACATTGATTCTTGTTGGACCTTCTTGATCAACTATAAGTAATCTCTCAAGTGCAGGTGTGTCCTCAATGACCATATCGTGGTACACATCTTATGATGTCTTCCTGCCGCACCAGCAACACACATAAATAGTCCGGAGAGTCATGGAGGTGATGTGGAAGGTACTCAACCCATTGATCACCTGAAGACGAAGGTACTCGAGTGTAGTACAGCCATGGAGCAGGTGCTCCATGTCACCATTTGAGAGGCAGACGACGACGAGCTCGAGGTGCTTCAGTCATGGTAGAATAAGAGCGGGTGCGTCATTAAGGGGGGTGGCAGTTCCTGAACTTGGCGACGCGCAACATGGGCGCGAGGTGGAGTGCGAACGTTGGCAGCGACCGCATATTCCCATCATCAAAAGTGAGCTCCTCGAGCTGATCTAGGGTGGGGGATCAGAACCAGTCGTCAAGCTTGGCTCAGTCCCTGCCGTTGGAACGGAACTTGCCCATTCTAAGGCCTTTGGTTGGGCCAAGGTAACTGCCGAGGATCTTGGAGAACACATCAAAACTTTTGTGATAGCCATGGCAGAGCTCGTGGGTGTCTATGAGGTCGAGAGGGCTGGAGTTCCATAGGGGGCGCCACCGCCGGGAAAGGACGGTTGTCCGCTCCCCATATTTGATTGGGAGGAGGGAGATGATGACTGTCAACATATCATCAGGGAGGCTGCTAATGAAGTATAAGCCTACTGGAGTAGCTTGCGGTTCTAGCTCGCCCTGCCTCCGCTTGCTGGCAGCCCCGTTCTCCACCTCCAGAGTCTCCTTGTCAGCGGCGCTTTCTGATAGAAATGGGAGTGCAGGGAATATTTAGTTAAACAGGGCAATAGAAAAGTGTATTGGTAACTAGAAGTTATTAGGTAGGAATATAGTAAGAAAAGGGAATGACATTGGTTGCTTAAATACTACACAATTCATTTGATATTGCTGGGTAAGTCAACATGCAGATAGTTGAAAAGAAAACTTACTTCGAACAAAGTCTGGACGGATGATATCGTCGGGGAAGTCACCATATATCTCATGACCAGGCCCTTTTATGTGCAGTGCAATTCTAGTGCCAGCTTTCAGTTCATAAAACTTAGAAATTTATTTCCAAAAGCCAGTACCAAAATAGGAGTCACCACGTTCATCAAGTCTTACAGTAGCGATGATTGTAAATCCATGGTTTGTGTGCAGTATGACATCCCTGCAGTCTTGATTTGTGTAAAGGGAAAGATTGTGCACTACAGATTCTGTTGCATAGCAAGGGATGCGCTGCAGAAAATGGTAGGATTGTTAAAGAAAATATGGTAACATGCAAATATGGGCCCAAATTGAAAGAACTATACAGCAGTCGAAATCGAAGGACAAAAATTTATAATTAAACAGATTGGGTAAACAAGATGTATATGGTGCAATATAGAAAGAAGAGGGGGAATATGTTCAAAAGAACAATACATCATTAATTTGCCTAATATAGAAAGAAGAGGGGGGAAATCCCCTTTGATGTATATGGTGCATGTGGCACCTTTTATCCAAATGTAGTAATATTTAGAATATGTTCAGGAAAGTAGGCCATGTCGGCCAATTTAGGGTGAGATTGAACATACCGTGTGCATCCTCAAGTCATCTGGTACAGTGAGATGGAATGTCTGGCGGAGGCCACAAAGTCCTGATGTGTCCGTGCACTGTACACTTTATGAACGGAAGAAAACCCTCAAATTAGTTCGAATAAAAATGAATTCATGGTGATTTCGGCCGGGTGATTAAAGGATGCAGATGAACTGGGATAAGAGATGAGATAATATCTCGTTAAATTAGTTACCTTGTTGTCCATGAGAAAGAACCCTCGGTATGGCATATTCCCCAACCGAGCGGAGCTGGGTCAACCGCGAGCAGTGTCGAGAAAGTCGATGGTGATAGGCGGCGGCAAGCGGAAGTGGCGAAATGCAGTGGGCTTTGCCGACAGCCAGGCGTCGAGCTAAGTGGTTACCGCCGCGATAGGCGGTGCCATGCATATACGCGGAGGAGCTTGTGCATGTGTGAATGGGGACCGGAGGGGGTGGCGGGCGGGGTGAGGGTTTTTTTGATGTGGGGATGGTGAGGGTTTTCTTTTTTTCTTTTTTGAATTGGGTGCTGAGGGTTTTCTGTCCCACAAAGACTTTTGGAGGCGACGGTTTGCTAGAGCCAACTGTGTGTGATTGACGCAACAGGCAAAATGAAAGTCATTGCACACGATTCCAATTTTGGGAACCGTGTGTGATTGACATACTACCTCCGTCCTGGTTTATTGGTCCCCTTTGTAATTTTTACCAAATTATGACCAAATATTTAACTAAGAAATGTTTATGCATGTCACCAAAAATTACATCATTGAACACTATGCTCAAATACCCATCCAACGATATAATTTTTGCTTACTTGCACTATCATTTTGTCAGTTAAACCTTTGGTCAAAATTTAACACAAATTACAAAGGGGACCAATAAACCAAGACGGAGGTAGATTCCATCAACCGAACTGATTGCATCCATATCCCACGGTTAGACATAAGTAAACATAGATTAAACATACTCGGACATAGATAATAAGCATACACGTACACAAGCATAGTTCAACCATAAGTACATAGTTCAACCGTCATTAAGCATACTCAAGCGTACATAGTTCAATCCCACATCTCATCTCACATGCCGGCACGATCCTGAAGCTTCTCCGGGTATTTGGCATACGCGCCGTGCGCCACCCTGCGAGAATACTGCTGCTTGAAGGAGCCTATGGCTCGTCCTCTTGCATGCGCCAGAACACTTAGATACGCGTCATTAAGCTTGTGATACGCGTCCTAATATGCCTGTTATGCTTTCCCGCATAAAGCTCCCTCGGGATTTGCCTCTTGTACCTCCTCTGGCCATCTTCATCCTCGATGTCCACATCGCCAGACAACACCTATACACATAGTAAAACAAATTTGGCATCAAATCAATGTTTACATGCCGTGAAGTAGGATTAGGAATTTATGGCTAGTTATCTATACATATCCAGATATTCTGGTTCGATTTTTAAGCACAGTCTTCTATGTACACACAAATCTTGAAGAAAATAATGGCACACACATATGTAGGTCTTTCAAAATCAATTGTCAAGTCCGGGCTAGGAATTATTAGCACGAACACTAACCCTAGTCGGATTACTAGTAGAAATCATTTGCATAGATGAAACAACTAATCACTTATCACTTGTACCATTCAAACAATCAATACACTACACGGATCTAATGTAACTTACTCAAATTTCATGGATTGGGAGAATATAACCATAGGATTTCTATTCCAAAAAGGGGTAGGCGGGAGTAACTAGAGAAACCCTATGATCTATTTGACACATAAATGGGCATAGATGACTAACCAGCTGTCCGTCGTTGTCGGAGTCGTCGCTAGAGTGGTCATCGGAGTCATCGCCGGGCTCGTCACCAGAGTCGGTGTGGAACTCCGCCTCCGGCTATGGAAGATCGATGCCGTCGACAACGTCAGGGTGCAGCGATAACTCGCCGGTGATGATGACAACCTCTATCTCCATCTCCACGCCGTGCTCGGGTGCTTTAGCAGCCCCGGCGTCGCCACTCCCTCCGATGGGGCACTTCGGCGGCATCCTCATACACTGACTACTTTGAGGACTGAGAGCAGTGTCGAGGATGCAAGCGGAGAGAGAGGATTGTGTGTGTGGCGACAATGGGGGGTGCGGCCGCTCAGGCGCACCATTAATATGGAGTAGTGGGAGTTGTGGGAGAGAGGCGACGACGGTCAAACCGATGGCTCGCCTCCCGGTGAGCCTTCGCACCAGACTGCTGGCATGCCTACCAAAGTTTCACACAGCTACTCGCATGCCTCTTGACGACATTGCGCAACGAGCACGCCTCCGTTAATTCACACACCTGCATGCACGCCACCCGGTCTGCCTGCGCGGCGGATTGCTCGCATGCATCCGGTCAACTGATGCCTGCTCGCATGGCACACGGGTCGCACGGCAGCACGTATATTGTTTTTCTATTTGGATGATTAATGCTTCCGCTTTATTGCTTAACCAAAGCATGGCACGTATCCATTGTTGTTCTAACACTCACGGTTCGAATAAATAATCCGTTTGGGATATTGGTTCCCAATTATTAATAATCTCCCTTTTGTAACTAGATAAAGATTACATCAAAACCGGTCTCAAATTTGACAAAAAAGTACAATGCCACTTTGTATTGGTGTCCATATGACAACACGATAAGTTTCACGAACTTCAAATAAGTTTTGCATGTACTAGAATTTAAAAATCAAGATTCTCAATGTTTGAAATTTGTTGCACGGGGAGTAAACATGCACCCAGTGAGACACATGTGTTTTTACAATCCATTTAGGTGCACTGTCACATGTGCATGTAGCTCAAATTTGATTTTTGCACATTATACCCGTAGAAAATCAATCAATTAATGTACTAAAACGTCTTAATGATCTCTATTTTTTTTAAATTAAAACACCCCTCCTTTGGTAACATATGTTCACCGCGGGATAATTAATTTAACATGCATCATAGTTGCGGTGGATTCGCGGTGTGTGTGTGTGTGGGTGTGTGCATCTGGGGGTGGCAGGTGGCTCGCAGTATACTACGAGTTGTGAGCCACCGTGTGGGTTGGTTGTTTTGTTAGGCAGGCCGGTGCCACATCAGAGTCGTGAATTTGTTATTTAAAACATTACACAACCCTTTCATACATACATGTTTTGGCCACATGCATTCGATGGTTGTCCTACACGACACTCGATACTCGCGCATGACGCTTTTTGTGGGCCCGCGAGGTCGTCATCAATCACTTTGACAAACAACCGGCAGTGAGGTTCATTTGACCAGCAAGGTAGATTCTTTTTTGTTTGTGTTATGGTGGTATATATTACACGCCGAAGAGGTGGGAGGGGACTAGCATATATACTATACGTTCGCATCCGTGAACAAGTACACCTCGCTCAGTGTCGGGACTTTTCGGTTTCCGAGGCACGTGCCACATCAAAATTGTGAAATTGGCTATTCAAACATCACACAACACCTCTTTGGGCCACATGCATGCACACAGTGGTTATCCTAGCTAGGACACTCATGTGTGACGCTTCCATCTATGGGCGCACGAGGCCATCGTTGATGCATGCATGCATCACTTTGACCTAGATCAGGAGAGGTTAATTAATTTCACCATCGATGAGGATTCTTTTTGGGTTGTACATATTATGGTAGGAGCATATAGTGAGCGTCGAAGAGGGGGGAAGGGGACCATCATATGTAGTACGCTTCATGAACCTCGCTCTGTGTGGGTGCATGGTTTATGGTTTTTGAGGCATGTGGCACACCAAAGTTATGCAAAGCGATGGTGGTTGTCCTCTCGCATCCACTTAAGCGGTTATCAGCGATATCGATGCTTTCCATCTGTGGGCCCGCTTGGTCCATCACTACTTTTTGCCTCACAAGGAGAGAGGTTAATTTCACTTAGGAGGGGGTTATTTTTTTGCTTGTAATACGGTATATATAAATAGGTCATGCTCTGGGATGACATGCATGATACAATTTGAGCACACACACGTGCATGTTGTCGCGGGATGTCGCGACCACCTATGGGACCGGGTGGCCCCTTGTTGGTTCGGTAAGGGGGACGGCGCGTTGCACAAAGAGTAGGCCAGTCTACGGCCGCGCGGCAGGGAGCACACAAGCAATTTACTTAGGTTCTGGCTGCCGCGAGGCGTAAGACCCTACTCCTGCTTTGGTGGATTGATGGTGGAATGAATGTGGTGGTGCGTAGTACACTTTGCCCAGCAAGGTTTGCCTCAGGGCCGCAGCAACTACGCGCGTATGCTCGCTTGGGTGTGTCCACTTTATAGATTAAGGGGTCACCACACTGGCAAAGTGGTCATTAACCACTGATATGATAACGAACAGTGCTATCATACCTAACTCTGCGGGCTGACAGGATGCATTAAATGCACCGCTGAGTGTCACATCACTGGTCGCCCAGCAAGGCCTACCGGGCTGTCTCGCCAGCTCCGCACCTGTTCTCTTGACACGTCGCATGATGGGTGTCATCTGTAGGCTTCTCTGTAGGAAATGGCTGCCATGTGGCAAACGACTGCCACTTAATCACCTTGCATCTTGACACCGCACTGATTGACGACGTGAGTCGTGCTTGAGTGGTTGGTAGGGTGATTCTGCCCCTGCAAGCCCCGACAGGCTCTGTCGGGGAGCCTTTGCTTCTAGTGGTGGCCCTGCCCCTTGCCGGGATCGCCTGCCCGGCAAGGGAGGCCCTTCTCTTGCCGATATCTTGCTCCTTAGGCTCGATCTTTGTCCCTCTGGACAGCAAGTTGGTTCTTCAAATCTCTTGGTCCTTCAATCCCTGACTTGAGCCGGTGCTTCAATCATGATCTTGTGCATGTGCACATTTGGTCAACATACCTGGGGTTTGTTGCACCGATAGAAGCCCTCGGGCCTGCCCCGAACGCGCTACTGAGCATCGTCGGGGTAGGGCCTAATAAGTGCACAGGCAAGGTTGCTGAAGGGGTTGGCCCCTTAAATTTTCTGTTGTTGCTTCATTAGCCTTGATTCCAGGCTAGTTTCCATTTTTCCCACATGCGGCATAAAGCCAATAGTGGTGGGGCCACTCCAGGGATGGCCCGTTAATGACTTTAATGCATGGGGTAGAAACTGCCAATTTACTCTTCCCACAGCGCGCCCTCATCCTTAGCCACGTATGCAGCATGCATCGCATGGGGTAGGTAACGGAGGTGCATGGCGCGGGAGGGTACCTTTGGAAAGAGCCCGCCTGTCTTGAATTGGCGGAGGAGGGCGGTGGTCATCCGTGGGTGAATTAGCTGCCCCTCCTCACCTGGCCTATAAAAAGGGAGGAGTGGAGGAGGGCGGAGTTGTTCATCTCCGTGGCCCTCCTCTCCTCATCTTCTGTTTCTACTGGTCATTCTTGAGAAGGAAGCCTGGGGCCAGCGCCCGGGCTCTGGCTCGGGGCATACGTTGCCTCATGCCGGTGCTGACGCTCGGGGAGTGAGCCTGGTCCTTGGCATGGCGAATCTTTTGGCATCTTCGATGCTCGTCCGGGAGGAGGGCTGAAGATCATGGGTAATCCCAGTGCTGCCCCTCACAGAGGCCTTGGGGCCGATGTCGACAAGAGGCGCGCCTTCCTGCCCGCCGAGGTGGGATGCGGCATGCCTCGAGTCCCCTGGCCATTTTGGCCGCTTGCTGTTTCTCTGCTCGGGGCGCCGAATTGGGGCCTCGGCCTCCTCCCGGAGTGGTGTTGATGGAGATGAAACCTAGGGAGAAGGAGAAGACGGGAGGCAAGCCGCCTAGTAGGAGTACGACCGCTATCCAACATGCATCTAGAGTATTAAGTTCAAAGGAACAGAGTAACGCTTTAAGTAAGATGACATGATGTAGAGGGATAAACTCATGCAATATGATATAAACCCCATCTTGTTATCCTCGATGGCAACAATACAATACGTGCCTTGCTGCCCCTACTGTCACTGGGAAAGGACACCGCAAGATTGAACCCAAAGCTAAGCACTTCTCCCATTGCAAGAAAGATCAATCTAGTAGGCCAAACCAAACTGATAATTCGAAGAGACTTGCAAAGATAACCAATCATACATAAAAGAATTCAGAGAAGATTCAAATATTGTTCATAGATAAACTTGATCATAAACCCACAATTCATCGGTCTCAACAAACACACCGCAAAAGAACATTACATCAAATAGATCTCCACGAGAATCGTGGAGAACTTTGTATTGAGATCCAAAGAGAGAGAAGAAGCCATCTAGCTAATAACTATGGACCCGAAGGTCTGAGGTAAACTACTCACACATCATCGGAGGGGCTATGGTGTTAATGTAGAATCCCTCCATGATCGATGCCCCCTCCGGCGAAGCTCCGGAAATGGCCCCAAGATGGGATCTCACGGTTACAGAAGGTTGCAGTAGTGGAATTAGGTTTTTGGCTCCGTATCTGGTAGTTTAGGGGTACGTAGGTATATATAGGAGGAAGAAGTACGTCGGTGGAGCAACAAGGGCCCCACGAGGGTGGACGACGCGCCTGGGGGGGGGGGGGGTAGGCGCGCCCCCTACCTCGTGCCTTCCTGGTAGCTTTCTTGACGTAGGGTCCAAGTCCTCTGGATCACGTTCATTCCAAAAATCACGTTCCCGAAGGTTTCATTCCGGTTGGACTCCGTTTGATATTCTTTTTCTGTGAAACTCTGAAATAGGCAAAAAACAGCAATTCTGGGCTGGGCCTTCGGTTAATAGGTTAGTCCCAAAAATAATATAAAATTGTATAATAAAGGCTAATAATGTCCAAAACAGAATATAATATAGCATGGAACAATAAAAAATTATAGATACGTTGGAGACGTATCAAGCATCCCCAAGCTTAATTCCTGCTCATCCTCGAGTAGGTAAATGATAAAAACATTATTTTTGATGTGGAATGCTACTTGGCATAATTTCAATGTAATTCTCTTAATTTTGGTATGAATATTCAGATCCAAAAGATTCAAGACAAAAGTTTAATATTGACATAAAAATAATAATATTTCAAGCATACTAACTAAGCAATTATGTCTTCTCAAAATAACATGGCCAAAGAAAGTTATCCCTACAAAATCATATAGTCTGGCTATGCTCTATCTTCACCACACAAAGTATTTAAATCATGCACAACCCCGATGACAAGCCAAGCAATTGTTTCATACTTTTGGTGTTCTCAAGCTTTCAATCTTCACGCAATACATGAGCGTGAGCCATGGACATAGCACTATATGTGGAATAGAATGGTGGTTGTGGAGAAGACAAAAAAGGAGAAGATAGTCTCACATCAACTAGGCGTATCAATGGGCTATGGAGATGCCCATTAATAGATATCAATGTGAGTGAGTAGGGATTGCCATGCAATGGATGCACTAGAGCTATAAGTATATGAGCTCAACAAAAGGTACTAAGTGGGTGTGCATCCAACTCGCTTGCTCACGAAGACATAGGGCATTTTGAGGAAGCCCATCATTGGAATATACAAGCCAAGTTCTATAATGAAAAATTACCACCAGTATATGAAAGTGATATCATAGGAGACTCTCTATCATGAAGATCATGGTGCTACTTTGAAGCACACGTGTGGTAAAAGGATAGTAGCATTGTCCCTCCTCTTTTTTTCTCTTATTTTTTATTTATTTCTTTAGGCCTTTTCTCTTTTTTATGGCCTCTCTTTTTTTAGTACGGAGTCTCATCCCGACTTGTGGGGGAATCATAGTTTCCATCATCCTTTCCTCACTTGGGACAATCCTCTAAAAATGATGATCATCACACTTTTATTTACTTACAACTCAACAATTACAACTCAATACTTAGAACAAAATATGACTCTATGTGAATGCCTCCGGCGGTGTACCGGGATATGCAATGAATCAAGAGTGACATGTATGAAAGAATTATGAACAGTGGCTTTGCCACAAATACAATGTCAACTACATGATCATGCAAAGCAATATGACAATGATGGTGCGTGTCATAGTAAACGGAACGGTGGAAAGTTGCATGGCAATATATCTCGGAATGGCTATGGAAATGCCATGATAGGTAGGTATGGTGGCTGTTTTGAGGAAGGTATATGGTGGGTGTATGATACCGGCGAAAAGTGTGCGGTATTAGAGAGGCTAGCAATGGTGGAAGGGTGAGAGTGTGTATAATCCATGGACTCAACATTAGTCATAAAGAACTCGTATACTTATTGCAAAAATCTATTAGTTACCGAAACAAAGTATTATGCGCATGCTCCTAGGGGGGTAGATTGGTAGGAAAAGACCATCGCTCGTCCCTGACCGCCACTCATAAGGAAGACAATCAATAAATAAATCATGTTCCGACTTCATCACATAACGGTTCACCATACGTGCATGCTACGGGAATCACAAACTTCAACACAAGTATTCTTCAAATTCACAACTACTCAACTAGCATGACTCTAATATCACCATCTCCATATCTCAAAACAATTATCAAGTATCAAACTTCTCATAGTATTCAATGCACTCATAAGAATTTTTTTACTAATCTTGAATGCCTATCATAATTAAAGCAAATTACCATGCTGTTTTGTTGGACTCTCAAAATAATCTAAGTGAAGCATGAGAGAACAATAGTTTCTATAAAACAAATCCACCACCATGCTCTAAAAGATATAAGTGAAGCACTAGAGCAAAAACTATATAACTCAAAATATATAAGTGAAGCACATAGAGTATTCTAATAATTTTCAAATCATGCGAGTCTCTCTCAAAAGGTGTGTATAGCAAGGATGATTGTGGTAAACTAAAAAGAAAAGACTCAAATAATACAAGACGCTCCAAGCAAAACACATATCATGTGGTGAATAAAAATATAGCTCCAAGTAAACTTACCGATAGACGAAGACGAAAGAGGGGATGCCTTCCGGGGCATCCCCAAGCTTAGGCTTTTGGGTGTCCTTGAATTTTACCTTGGGATGCCATGGGCATCCCCAAGCTTAGGCTCTTGCCACTCCTTGTTCCTGTTGGGGAACGTAGAAGAAATTCAAAATTTTCCTACGTGTCACCAAGATCTATCTATGGAGAGACCAGCAACGAGGGGAAGGAGAGTGCATCTACATACCCTTGTAGATCGCTAAGCGGAAGCGTTCAAGAGAACGGGGTTGATGGAGTCGTACTCGTCGTGATCCAAATCACCGATGATCCTAGTGCCGAACGGACGGCACCTCCGTGTTCAACACACGTACAGCCCGGTGACGTCTCCCATGCCTTGATCCAGCAAGGAGAGAGGGAGAGGTTGAGGAAGACTTCATCCAGCAGCAGCACGATGGCGTGGTGGTGGTGGAGGAGCGTGGTACTCCAGCAGGGCTTCACCAAGCACCGCAAGAGACGAGGAGGAGAGAGGTAGGGCTGGGCCAGGGAGAGATCAAATCGTCTATTGGGCAGCCCCTAGGCCTCACTATTTATAGGAGGAGGGGAGGACGGTGCGCCCCCTCTAGGGTTCCCACCCCTAGGGGGGGGGGGCAGCCCTAGATGGGAAAAGGGGGGGCGGCCAAGAGGGGAGAGGGGGGCGCCCCCTAGGGTGGGCCTTAGGGCCCATCTAAGCCTAGGGTTTCCCCTTCTCCTCCTTTGCTGCGCCTTGGGCCTTGTGGGAGGCGCACCAGCCCACTCAAGGGCTGGTCCCTTACCACTCTTGGCCCATGCAAGCCTCCGGGGCTGGTGGCCCCACTTGGTGGACCCCGGGACCCTCCCGGTGGTCCCGGTACGTTACCGATAAAACCCGAAACTTTTCCGGTGACCAAAACAGGACTTCCCATATATAAATCTTTACCTCCGGACCATTCCGGAGCTCCTCATGACATCCGGGATATCATCCGAGACTCCGAACAACATTCGGTAACCACATACAAACTTCCTTTATAACCCTAGCGTCATCGAACCTTAAGTGTGTAGACCCTACGGGTTCGGGAACCATGCAGACATGACCGAGACATTCTCTGGTCAATAACCAACAGCGGGATCTGGATACCCATGTTGGCTCCCACATGTTGCACGATGATCTCATCGGATGAACCATGATGTCAAGGACTCAATCAATCCCGTATTCAATTCCCTTTGTCTATCGGTACGATACTTGCCCGAGATTCGATCGTCGGTATCCCGATACCTTGTTCAATCTCGTTACCGGCAAGTCTCTTTACTCGTTCCGTAACACATCATCCCGTGATCAACTCCTTGATCACATTGTCCACATTATGATGATGTCCTACCGAGTGGGCCCAGAGATACCTCTCCGTCACACGGAGTGACAAATCCCAGTCTCGATTCGTGCCAACCCAACAGACACTTTCGGAGATACCCGTAGTGCACCTTTATAGTCACCCAGTTACGTTGTGACGTTTGGCACACCCAAAGCACTCCTACGGTATCTAGGAGTTGCACAATCTCATGGTCTAAGGAAATGATACTTGACATTAGAAAAGCTTTAGCATACGAACTACATGATCTTTGTGCTAGGCTTAGGATTGGGTCTTGTCCATCACATCATTCTCCTAATGATGTGATCCCGTTATCAACGACATCCAATGTCCATGGTCAGGAAACCGTAACCATCTATTGATCAACGAGCTAGTCAACTAGAGGCTTACTAGGGACATGGTGTTGTCTATGTATCCACACATGTATCTGAGTTTCCTCTCAATACAATTCTAGCATGGATAATAAACGATTATCATGAACAAGGAAATATAATAATAATAACCAATTTATTATTGCCTCTAGGGCATATTTCCAACAGTTCCATAATCCATCAAAACTTAACCCAAAACTTGAAAATTGGTATGTTGACTTTTGCGTAGACTCCCCGGCAACGGCGCCAGAAATCCTTCTTGCTACCTCTTGAGAACTGCGTTGGTTTTCCCTTGAAGAGGAAAGGGTGATGCAGCAAAGTAGCGTAAGTATTTCCCTCATTTTTTGAGAACAAAGGTATCAATCCAGTAGGAGGCCACGCACGAGTCCCTCACACCTACACAAACAAATAAAATCCTCGCAACCAACGCAATAAAGGGGTTGTCAATCCCTTCACGGTCACTTACGAAAGTGAGATCTGACAGATATGAGAAGATAATATTTTTGGTATTTTTATGATAAAGATTCAAAGTAAATAAAGCGAAATAAAAACGGCACCAGAAATAGCTTGTTAACGGGAGATTAATATGATGGAAAATAGACCCGGGGGCCATAGGTTTCACTAGTGGCTTCTCTCTAGAACATAAGTGTTACGGTGGGTAAAAAAATTACTGTTGAGCAATTGACAGAATTGAGCATAGTTATGAGAATATCTAGGTATGATCATGTATATAGGCATCATGTCCGAGACAAGTAGACCGACTCCTGCCTGCATCTACAACTATTACTCCACACATCGACCGCTATCCAGCATGCATCTAGAGTATTAAGTTCAAAGGAACAGAGTAACACTTTAAGTAAGATGACATGATGTAGAGGGATAAACTCATGCAATATGATATAAACCCCATCTTTTTATCCTCGATGGCAACAATACAATACGTGCCTTGCTGCCCCTACTGTCACTTGGAAAGGACCCCGCAAGATTGAAACCAAAGCTAAGCACTTCTCCCATTGCAAGAAAGATCAATCTAGTAGGCCAAACCAAACTGATAATTAAAAGAGACTTGCAAAGATAACCAATCATACATAAAAGAATTCATAGAAGATTCAAATATTTTTCATAGATAAACTTGATCATAAACCCACAATTCATCGGTCTCAACAAACACACCGCAAAAGAAGATTACATCGAATAGATCTGCATGAGAATCGTGGAGAACTTTGTATTGAAATCCAAAGATAGAGAAGAAGCCATCTACCTAATAACTATGGACCCGAAGGTCTGAGGTAAACTACTCACACATCATCGGAGGGGCTATGGTGTTGATGTAGAAGCCCTCCGTGATCGATGCCCCCTTCGGCGGAGCTCCGGAAAAGGCCCCAAGATGGGATCTCACGGGTACAGAAGGTTGCGGCGGTGGAATTAGGTTTTTGGCTCCGTATCTGGTAGTTTGGGGGTACGTAGGTATATATAGGAGAAAGAAGTACGTCGTTGGAGCAACATGGGCCCCACGAGGGTGGAGGGCGCGCCTGGGGGGGTAGGCGCGTCCCCCTACCTCGTTCCTTCCTGGTAGCTTTCTTGATGTAGGGTCCAAGTCCTCTAGATCACGTTCGTTCCAAAAATCACGTTCCTGAAGGTTTATTCCGTTTGGACTCCGTTTGATATTCTTTTTCTGCGAAACTCTGAGATAGGCAAAAAACAATAATTCTGGGCTGGGCCTCCAGTTAATAGGTTAGTCCCAAAAATAATATAAAAGTGTATAATAAAGCCCAATAATATCCAAAACAGAATATAATATAGTATGGAATAATAAAAAATTATAGATACGTTGGAGACGTATCACCCCCCACAACGCTTCTTTATTTTACTTGCACGGGGTCATCGCCCCGGCTTTGTACAAGAGGTTACATGCAACTAAGGCAAGGCCTGTACAAAAGAGTGGCTGTCGGGCAGTGCCCGGCAGCCTTGTACCTTACGGGTAGTACTTACGGAGATGCTCAATATTCCATGACTTTTGCAACTGTGTGCCATCTCCGGTCTCCAGATGGACTACGCCGGGTCTGGTGACTCGTACCACCAGGTAAGGGCCTTCCCACTTCGGTGACAGCTTGTGTGTACCCTTGGCGGACTGAACGCGCCTAAGGGAAAGGTCACCTTCCTCAAAACGCCGGGAATGAACCCTGTGGCTATGATAGCGCAGTAGGGCTTGCTGGTAGCGTGCATCACGCGTACCAGCCCAGAGATGGTTCTCCTCAAGTAGCACATCATCATCACGCCGGTGCTGATCTTGCGCTACTTCATCGTAGGCAAGCACTCGAGGGGACCCGTAAATGAGTTATGTGGGGATAACTGCTTCTGCCCCGTAGACCAGGGAGAAAGGAGTCTACCCGGTAGCTCGGTTAGGTGTCATTTTGAGGGACCAGAGAACTACCGGCAGCTCCTCAATCCATCGCCTGCCGCGGTTCTGCAGCGTATCGAAAGTTCTTGTCTTGAGTCCATGAAGCACTTTAGTGTTTGCCCTCTCAGCTTGTCCATTGCTCCGGGGGTGTGCCACAGAAGCGAATGAGATTTTGCATCCGAGGGTGTGAACATATTGCATGAAGGCGTGGCTCATGAACTGGGTGCCGTTCTCAGTGATGATCCTTGCCGGAACTCCAAAACGACACACCAATTCTTTCAAGAACTTGATAGCTGACTAAGCAGTCACCTTTCTCACGGCAGTCACTTCCGGCCACTTTGTAAACTTGTCGATGGCAACGAACAAGAATTCAAAGCCCCCGATTGCTCGGGGGAAGGTGCCGAGGATATCGATCCCCTAGACCAAAAATGGCCATGATAGAGGGATTGTCTGAAGGGCTTGGGCAGGCAGGTGTGTTCTCTTGGAATGGAACTGACAGGCATTTGAAGGAAATATGCCCTAGAGGCAGTAATAAAGGTGTTATTTATATTTCCTTATATCATGATAAATGTTTATTATTCATGCTAGAATTGTATTAACCGGAAACTTGATACATGTGTGGATACATAGACAAAACACCATGTCCCTAGTAAGCCTCTACCAGACTAGCTCGTTAATCAAAGATGGTTAAGTTTCCTAACCATAGACATGTGTTGTTGTCATTTGATGAACGAGCTCACATCATTAGGAGAATGATGTGATGGACAAGACCCATCCGTTAGCTTCGCATAATGATCGTTAAGTTTTATTGCTATTGCTTTCTTCATGGCATATACATATTCCTTTGACAACGAGATTATGCAACTCCCGAATACCGGAGGAATACCTTGTGTGCTATCAAATGTCACAACGTAACTGGGTAATTATAAAGATGATCTACAGGTATCTCTGAAGGTGTTTGTTGGGTTGGCATAGATCGAAATTAGGATTTGTCACTCCGAGTATCGGAGAGATATCTCTGGGCCCTCTCGGTAGTGCACATCAAAATGAGCATTGGAAGCAATGTGACTAATGAGTTAGTTATGGGATGATGCATTACGGAACGAGTAAAGAGACTTGCCAGTAACGAGATTGAACTAGGTATGAGGATACCGACGATCGAATCTCAGGCAAGTAACATACCGATGACAAAGGGAATAACGTATGTTGTTATGCGGTTTGACCAATAAAGTTCGTCGTAGAATAGGTAGAAACCAATATGAGCATCTAGGTTCCGCTATTGGTTATTGACCAAAGATGTGTCTCGGTCATGTCTACATAGTTCTCGAACCCGTAGGGTCCGCACGCTTAACGTTCGCTGACGATTTGTATTATGAGTTATGTGATTTGATGAACTGAAGTTTGTTCGGAGTCCCGGATGAGATCACGGACATGATGAGGAGTCTCGAATTGGCCGAGATGTAAATATTGATATATTGGAAGGTTATGTTTGGACACCGGAATGGTTTCGGAAAGGTTCGCACATTTTCCGGAGTACCGGGGCTTACCGGAACCCCCCGGGGGGTTAATGGGCCTTCATGGGCCCTAGTGGAGAGAGGAGGCAGCGGCCAGGTGGAGGCGCGCCCCGCCCAAGCCCAAACCGAATTGGACTAGGGTTGGGGGCGCCCCTCTCTTTCCTTCTTCTCCTCCACCTCTTTCCCCTTCCCCCCTTCTTCGAAAAGCAAAGGAGGGGTCCGAATCCTACTTGGACCGAGAGTCCAAGTAGGACTCCCCCCTTGGCGCGCCCCCTTGGGCCAGCCTCCTCTCCTCCCCCTGTGTATACATGGGAGGGTGGCACCCCAAAGGCACACCAAGTCTTGTCTTATCCGTGTGCGGTTCCCCCCTCCACAGTTACACAACTTGGTCATATCGTCGTAGTGCTTAAGCGAAGCCCTACGCCGGTAAGTTCATCATCACTATCGCCATGTCGTCATGCTGACGGAACTCTCCCTCGTCCTCAATTGGATCAAGAGCTCCAGGGACGCCATCTTGCTGAACGTGTGCTGAACACGGAGGTGCCGTACGTTTGGTGCTAGGATCGGTTGAATCGCGAAGAAGTTCGACTACATCAACCGCATTACTAAACACTTCCGCTTTCGGTCTACAAGGGTACGTGGACACACTCTCCCCCTCTCATTGCTATGCATCTCCTAGATTGATCTTGCGTGGTCGTAGGAATTTTTTTGAAATACTGCGTTCCGCAATAGTCGCATCCGAGCCAGGTCTATGCGTAGATGTTATATGAACGAGTAGAGCACAATGAGTTGTGGGCGATAATAGTCATACTGCTTACCAGCAACGTCTTACTTTGATTCGGCAGTATTGTTGGATGAAGCGGCCCAGACGGACATTACATGACCACGTTCATGAGACTGGTTCTATCGACATGCTTTGCACACAGGTGGCTGGCGGGTGTCTGTTTCTCCAACTTTAGTTGAATCGAGTTTGACTACACCCGGTCCTTGTTGAAGGTTAAAACAACAAACTTGACAAAAAATCGTTGTGGTTTTGATGCGTAGGTTAGAACGGTTCTTGCTAGAAGCCCGTAGCAGCCATGTAAAACTTGCAACAACAAAGTAGAGGACATCTAACTTGTTTTTGCAGGGCATGTTGGATGTGATATGGTTAAGACATGATGTGATATAATTTGTCGTATGATATGATCATGTTTTGTTAAAGTTATCGGCAACTGGCAGGAGCCTTATGGTTGTCTCTTTATTGCATAAGATGCAAGCATCGTATAATTGATTTACTTTATCGCTATGTGATAGCAATAGTTGCAAAAGCAATAGTTGGCGAGACGACCATTTAACGACACATTGATAGAGATCAAGTTGATGGAGATCATGGTGTCATGCAGTGACGATAGAGATCATGACGGTACTTTGGAGATGGAGATCAAAGGCACAAGATGATGATGGCCATATCATGTCACATATTTTGATTGCATGTGATGTTTATCTTTTATGCATCTTATTTTGCTTAGTACAACGGTAGCATTATGAGATGATCCCTTACTAAAAATTTAAAGGTATAAGTGTTCTCCCTGAGTATGCACCATTGCGACAGTTCTTTGTGTCGAGACACCACCTAATGATTGGGTGTGATAAGCTCTACGTTCACATACAACGAGTGCAAGCCAGTTTTGCACATGCAGAATACTCGGGTTAAACTTGACGAGCCTAGCATATGCATATATGGCCTCGGAACACTGAGACCGAAAGGTCGAACGTGAATCATATAGTAGATATGATCAACATAGTGATGGTCACCATTGAAAACTACTCCATCTCACCTGATGACCAGACATGGTTTAGTTGATATAGATTATGTGATCATTTAGATGAATAGAGGGATGTCTATCTAAGTGGGAGTTCTTAAGTAATATGATTAATTGAACTTTAATTTATCATGAACTTAGTCCTGATAGTATTTGCAAATTATGTTGTAGATTAATAGCTCATGTTATAGCTCCCCGTTTATATTTGATATGTTCCTAGAGAAAAATAAGTTGAAAGCTGATAGTAGCAATGATGCGGACTGGGTCCGTGATATGAGGATTATCCTCGTTGCTGCACAGAAGAATTATGTCCTTGATGCACCGCTAGGTGACATACCTATTGCAGGAGCAGATGCAAATGTTATGAACATTTGGCAAGCTCGATATGATGACTACTTGATAGTTTAGTGCACCATGCTTTATCGCTTAACACCGGGACTTCAAAAACGTTTTGAATGCCATGGAGCATATGAGATGTTCCAAGAGTTGAAATTAGTATTTCAGATTCCTGCCCGTGTCGAGAGGTGTGAGGCCTCTGACAGTACTTTTCCTACAAGATGGAGGAGAATAGCTCAAGCAGTGAGCATGTGCTCAGATTGTCTGGGTACTGCAATCGCTTGAATCAAGTGGGATTTAATCTTCCAGATAAGAAAGTGTTTGACAGATTTCTCTAGTCACTATCACCAAGTCACTAGAACTTCATGATGAACTATAATATGCAAGGGACGACGAAAACAATTCCCGAGCTCTTCGCGATGCTGAAATCATCAAAGATAGAAATCAAGAAATAGCATCAAGTGTTGATGGATAACAAGAGCACTAGTTTCAAGAAAAAGGGCAAGGGGAAGAAAGGGAACTTCAAGTAGAATGGCAAGCAAGTTGCCACTCCCGTGAAGAAACCCAAAGCTAGACCTAAGCCTGAAACTGAGTGCTTCTACTACAAAGGGAATGGTCACTGGAAGCGGAACTACCCCAAATACTTGGCGGATAAGAAGGATGGCAAAGTGAAAGGTATATTTTATATACATGGTATTGATGTGTACTTTACTAGTGTTCATAGTAACCCCAGGGTATTTGATACCGGTTCAGTTGCTAAGATTAGTAACTCGAAATAGGAGTAGCAAAATGAACAGAGACTAGTTAAGGGTGAGGTGACGATGTGTGTTGGAAGTGATTCCAAGGTTAATAAGATCACCATCAGACACTCCTTTTACCTTCGGGATTAGTGTTGAACCTAAAATAAATGTTATTTGGTGTTTTCCGTTGAGCATGAATATGATTGCATCATGTTGATTGCAATACAGTTATTCATTTAAGTCAAAGAATAATTTTTGTTCTGTTTACATGAATAAAACCTTCTTTGGTCATACACTTAATATAAATGGTTTATTGAATCTTGATCGTAGTAATACACATATTCATAATATTGATGCCAAAAGATGCAAAGTTGATAATGATAGTGCAACATACTTGTGCCACTGCCGTTTAGGTCATATTGGTGTAAAGCGCATGAAGAAACTCCATGCAGATGGACTTTTGGAATCACTTAATTATGAATCACTTGATGCTTGTGAACCATGCCTCATGGGCAAGATGACTAATACTCTGTTCTCAGGAACAATGAAGCGATCCACTGACTTATTGGAAATAATACATACCGATGTATGCGGTCCGATGAGTGTTGAGGCTCGCGGCGGGTATCGTTATTTTCTCACCTTCACAGATAATCTGAGCAGATATGGGTATATATACTTAATGAAACATAAGTCTGAAACGTTTCAAAAGTTCAAAGAATTTCAGAGTGAAGTGAAAAATCATCGTAACAAGAAAATAAAGTTTCTATGATCTGATCGCGGAGGCGAATATTTGAGTTACGAGTTTGGCCTTCATTTAAAACAATGTGGAATAGTTTCACAACTCATGCCACCCGGAACACCACAACATAATGGTATGTCCGAACGTTGTAACCATACTTTATTAGATATGGTGCGCTCTATGATGTCTCTTACGGATTTACCACTATCATTTTGGGGTTACGCATTAGAGACAGCTGCATTCACGTTAAATAGGGCACCATCTAAATCCGTTGAGACGACACGTATAAACTTTGGTTTGGCAAGAAACCTAAGTTGTTGTTTCTTAGAGTTTGGGGCTGCGACACTTACGTGAAAAAGCTTCAACCTGATAAGCTCGAACCCAAATTGGAGAAATGTGTCTTCATAGGATACCCAAAAGAAACTGTGGGTAGACCTTCTATCACAGATCCGAAGGCAAGATATTCGTTGCTAAGAATGGATACTTTCTAGAGAAGGAGTTTCTCTCGAAACAAGTGAGTGGGAGGAAAGTAGAACTTGATGAGGTAGTTGTACCTTCTACCGAATTGGAAAATGGTTCATCACAGAAATCAGTTCTAGTGATGCCTACACCAATTAGTGAGGAAGTTAATGATGATGATCATGGAACTTCGGATCAAGTTACTACCAAACCTCGTAGGTCAACCAGAGTATGTTACGCACCAGAATGGTATGGTAATCATGTTCTGGAAGTCATGTTAGTAGAGCATGATGAACCTATGAACTATGAGGAAGCGATGATGAGCCCAGATTCCGACAGATGGCTTGAGACTATGAAATTTGAGATAGAATCCATGTATAAGAACAAAGTGTGGACTTTGGTGGACTTGCCCGATGATCGGCAAGCCATTGAGAATAAATGGATCTTCAAGAGGAAGACGAACACTGATAGTAGTGTTACTATCTACAAAGCTCGACTTGTCGAAAAGGGTTTTTGACAAGTTCAAGGTGTTGACTACGATGGGATTTTCTCACTCGTATCGATGCTTAAAGTCTGTTCGAAACATGTTAGCAATTGCCACATTTTATGAAACCTGACAAATGGATGTCAAAACTGCATTCCTTAATGGCTTTATTAAAGAGGAGTTGTATATGATACAACCAGAAGGTTTTGTCAATCCTATAGGTGCTAACAAAATGTGCAAGCTCCAGCGATCCATCTATGGACTGGTGCAAGCATATCGGAGTTGGAATATATGCTTTGATGAATTGATCAAAGCATATAGTTTTATACAGACTTGCAGTGAAGCCTATATTTACAAGAAAGTGAGTGGGAGCACTACAGCCTTTCTGATAAGTATATGTGAATGACATATTGTTGATCGCAAATGATGTAGAATTTTCTAGAAAGCATACAGGAGTGTTTGAAAGGAGTTTTCAAAGAAAGACCTCGGTGAAGCTGCTTACATATAGGGCATCAAGATCTATAGAAATAGATCAAGACACTTGATAAGGTTTTTCAATGATTACATACCTTGACAATTTTGAAGTTGTTCAACATGGAACAGTCAAAGAAGGAGTTCTTGCCTGTATTGCAAGGTGTAAAGTTGAGTAAGACTCAAAACACGACCACAACAGAAAATATAAAGAGAATGAATGTAGCGACCCGACCTCAAACGGTCAAGTCTCTGTGTTTCAGTGTCATCCCTGGATCGGTAATGCTGACACACACAGTACTCGAAGGATTTATAACAGAGTAGCAATCACACACTTATTACATCGAAGGTCTCAAAAGAGAACTTATTATAATAAATATGGCTTAAGGCAATCTAAATAAGATAACATCAGAAGGCTTGGAAGATAAAGCGAGTCCATCAACTCCAACGGCATAGCTGAGTGCATGACAAACGACCTACGACATCTTACTCATCGTCTGAAAAGTCTGCAACATGATATGTTGCAGCCCAAAATGGGTCAGCACATGGAATATGCTGGCAATATGACACAAGAGAGCAATGAACAGATAAATGCTATCACTACATGCATATATGGCTGGTGGAGGCTCTATGGTTATATTGTTTTTGCGAAAAGCCAATTCTCTCCTACAACAAAGGAATATATTTTATTTAACTATCATGGTAGTTGAAACATCATTGGGAAGGTTCCTCCAACTCAATCCCAATTAAAGTAGTCATTAACATCCCAACAAATTAATTAGAGTGATGAGATCAAATCAATAATTCAAGTACCAGATACTCAAGATGTCCATAACCGGGGACATGACTAACCATGATTAGTTTATACACTCTGTAGAGGTTTGCGCACTTTTCCCCACATGACTCGATCTCCTCCATTGGATTTCTCACACTACATGGTGTTTGAGAAACGGATGACCGAGACACAGTCTTTTAGAAGCATTAACTCTAACCCTGGGTAGACCGTACCAACCAACATCCCCTACATATGCTAGTCTACCACTGGAAGAGGTCACACAACATACCCAACCATGCCAGAGCCCATAATGGCTTGTGGCTACACACCGAAGTTTCTAGCATGAATAACCTTATGATCCCTTTGAGCCTGGGTGGCAGACCGTAGGATGATCACACGGGTACTCTAGGATATCCTAGGACAACACTGGATTCTCCAGGTGCCCACAAGCAATCCACCCAGATGTGTATTAAAGTTGCCACCTTAAGTTGAACCATTAATTAACAACTCACATATGTCATGCATACACTCAAACCCAATCCACGTCTACGAGCATAGCATAGCAATATAAGCATAACGTAGAAGTAACTCCCAGGGTTTGATAATAAAAGGGCAATAGGTTCTACCTCATCATCTACTTCCCAAACCCACATGTTAAGAGATCCTACTCATGCAATGTGTGAGGGTTGAAATTAATGCATAAAAACTGGGTAATAAAAGGGGTATGATCAAAATGTTACTTGCCTTGCTGACGATCCGCAAAACGTACAGACTCGTAGTAGCACGCTTCGCACTCCGGGTATTCTATCGCAAACAAACAATAGCATACATGAGCACTCAAGCAAATATGAATGGGTAAAAATCAAATAAGAAGATCTAACCAGAAAGTTCAACTGAAGAACTCCCGTTTGCAAAAAGAATCGAATCAAACGGAGCAACGAAACTCAAACTACGAAAGAAACAAGATCCGAATACTAATCTGGACTAAAGTAAAATTTTAAAGTACCAAAATCTTGTTCAAGTTAGTTAAACGGAAAGAGGGCTTCGAGACAAAGATCTAGGCGCTTGTTTCACCTGATTCGGATAAACGAGCGACAAGATATACTAGAACGAAGACTAGGGCAGAACTCGCGATCCAAAATAATCGCGGAAAAACCCTGGAAAAAGAAAACTGACGAACAGGCTAACAAACAAACGTTCGCTATCTGCGACTAACGGATGAACGACATTCGTTAAAACAAACATACGGACAAACGTCCGCTATTTAACTAAACCGAAGAAAAACAGAACGAAACCAAAAATAAAAAACCGATCTAGGGTTTCGAAAAAACCGAATGGTTTTCCCGCGAAAACCGGTGGCGGCGGCTACCTCGGAGGTGGGGCGGCGACGGTGGGGCGGTGGCGGATGGCGGCGGCGGTGCGGCACGGCGGATCGGGCGGCGCGCCAAGGCGAGGCGGATCGGGCGGCGCGCTAGCGTTTCAGGGCGGGGCGTGCGCTGGGCCTCGGGGCGCTGCGGCCTCAGCTTATAAGGGCCGGCCGGGTGAAGTGTCCTAGCGGGACACGGCCCTATTAGGTTGGTTACCTTTTTTTAATAAATCCTGACACGGAAAAACAAATAAAAGAAATACTAAACAGACTCCAAAAATCCTGAAATAAAATTTCACGGCCCTCTAATAATATTGCGGACAAAGTGAACAATTATTTAGACCTCTAATGCAATTTTGAAAAACACATTTTTTTCCTAATTCAAATAAAATAGCAATAAAACCAAAATAAAATAAGTTATTTGATTTTAATATTTTCCTCCAATATCCCCTTTATTTTGGAGAAGTCATATTGTCTCCTCTCATATATTTTAATTAGAAATATTTTCGAAGGGAAAAATTAATTAAAACCAAATGATCCTCTTTTCAAAATTTGAGAAAACTCAAATATAAAAATAACGAAATTTCAAACTCTCTCTGTGGGTCCTTGAGTTGCTTAGAATTTCGAGGATCGCGAAACGAAATGAGATAAAATATGATATGCATGAATGGCCTATGTATAACATTCCAAATTGAAAATTTGGGATGTTACAATGAAAGTCATTCTCTATGCCTCAACCATAGGTTCTATTAATTATGCTATGCTATGTACCAAACCTATTGTGTACCTTGCCATGAGTTTGGCAAGGTGGTACGACATTGATCCAGGAGTGGATCACTGGACAACGGTCAAAATTATCCTTAGAAGATTAAGGATATATTTCTCGGTTATCGAGGTGATAAAGAGTTCTTCGTAAAGAGTTACATCGATGCAAGCTTTTACACCGATCCGGATGACTCTGAGTCTCAATCTGGATACATATTGAAAGTGGGAGCAATTAGCTAGAGTAGCTCCATGCAGAGCATTGTAGACATGGAAAATTTGCAAAAATACACACGTCTCTGAATGTGATAGACCCATTGACTAAACTTTTCTCACAAGCAAAACATGATCACACCTTAGCACTCTTTGGGTGTTAATCACATGGTGATCTGAACTAGATTATTGACTCTCGTAAACCCTTTGGGTGTTGTTCACGTGGTGATGTGAACTATTGGTGTTAAATCACATGGCGATGTGAACTAGATTATTGACTCTAGTGCAAGTGGGAAACTGAAGGAAATGTGCCCTAGAGACAATAATAAAGTTGTTATTTATATTTCCTTATATCATGATAAATGTTTATTATTCATGCTAGAATTGTATTAACCGGAAACTTGATACATGTGTGGATACATAGACAAAACACCGTGTCCCTAATAAGCCTCTACTAGACTAGCTTGTTAATCAAAGATGGTTAAGTTTCCTAACCATAGACATGTGTTGTCATTTGATGAACGGGATCACATCATTAGGAGAATGATGTGATGGACAAGACCATCCGTTAGCTTAGCATAGTGATCGTTAAGTTTTATTGCTATTGCTATCTTCATGGCATATACATATTCCTTTGACTATGAGATTATGCAAGTCCTGAATGCCAGAGGAATACCTTGTGTGCTATCAAACGTCACAAGGTAACTGGGTGGTTATAAATATGCTCTACAGGTATCTTCAAAGGTGTTTGTTGGGTTGGCATATATCGAGATTAGCATTTGTCACTCTGGGTGTCGGAAAGGTATCTCTGTGCCCTCTTGGTAATGCACATCAAAATGAGCATTGCAAGCAATGTAACTAATGAGTTAGTTGCGGGATGATGCATTACGGAACGAGTAAAGAGACTTGCCGGTAACGAGATTGAACTAGGTATGAGGATACCGATGATCGAATCTCTGGAAAGTAACATACCGATGACAAAGGGAATAACGTATGTTGTTATGCGGTTTGAGTGATAAAGATCTTCGTAGAAAATGTAGGAACCAATATGAGCATCCAGGTTCTACTATTGGTTATTGACCGGAGATGTGTCTCAGTCATGTCTACATAGTGCTCGAACCCGTAGGGTTCGCACGCTTAATGTTTGATGACAATTTGTATTATGAGTTATGTGATTTGATGAACCAAAGTTTGTTAGGAGTCCGGATTGAGATCACGAACATGACAAGGAGGCTCGAAATGGTCGAGACATAAAGATTGATATATTGGAAGGTTATGTTTGGACACCAAATGGTTTCGGAAAGGTTCGGACATTTTCCGAAGTATCGGGGGGTTATCGTAACCCCTCGGGGGGTTAATGGGCCTTCACGGGCCCTTGTGGAGAGAGGAGGCAGCGGCCAGGTGGAGGCGCGTGCCTCCCCAAGCCCAAACCAAATTGGACTAGGGTTGGGGGAGGCCCCCCTAAGGGAGTCCTGGATTAAGGGGTCCGTGGGCGTCCGGGCTATGTGACGTGGGCCGGACTAATGGGCCATGAAGATACAAGACAGAAGACTTCCTTCCATGTCTGGATGGGATTCTCCTTTACGTGGAAGGCAAGCTTGGTGTTCGGATATGAAGATTCCTTCCTCTGTAAACCGACTATGTACAACCCTAGGTCCCTCCGGTGTCTATATAAACATGAGGGTTTAGTCCGTAGAGGCAATCATAATCATACAGGCTAGACAATTAGGGTTTAGCCATTACGATCTCGTGGTAGATCAACTCTTGTAACCCCTATATTCATCAAAGTCAATCAAGTAAGATGTAGGGTATTACCTCCATCAAGAGGGACCAAACCTGGGTAAACATCGTGTCCATGTCTCCTGTTACCTTCATTCCTCAAACGCACGGTTCGGGACCCCCACCCGAGATCTACCGGTTTTGACACTGACATTGGTGCTTTCATTGAGAGTTTCATTGTGTCGTCATCAAAAGGATTGATGGCTCCATCAGTCATCTACAATAATGCAGCCCTGAGGGAGATCTTTCTCCCCAGCCAGATCTTTGTATTCGGCGGCTTCGCACTACGGGCCAACTCGCTTGGCCATCTAGAGCAGATCGATAGCTACACCCCAGGTCACCAGATTAGTTTTGGAGATCTAAATTATGTTGTTGATATCCGAGGAGACTTGATCTTCCAAGGGTTCGCGACCCCAACCTTCGCTCTGGCCTTAGACCCGGAGCACGTCACCAGGTCCGAAGACAGGATTCCCAAGCCTGCCGGACTCTCTGCGGCTATTGAGCCTAGCACAGGAGAGCCGGAGGAATCAGCGTCACCGGCAATCATCATGCAGTCGGACTCTTCTCCGAACACTGGTGAAAGAACATGCGGTGCCCCCATGTTTGGTTTTGGCAATTGATGACAATCTCTATGGACTAATGGTTGCCTTGAGTTATATTTAAAGGTTTTGTCCATAGGCTTTTCTTGGAGTACATGTGTTGGTTTCAAGGAGAGTGTGTGTCAACCAAGGTGCCATTCAAGGAATTATCCAAAGATTGGTCATGTGAGTGTCGAGCTTATTGCAAGCATGTATTGAAGAAGAAGATTGTGCAATCATTCATGTCTCCTTCGAGACATCATCCAAATGAAGAGAATTGGAAAGATTCAAGGTTGATCAAGATTAAGTCAAGAATGAATCAAGTTGATCAACTCACAAAGCGCAGAAGATGTACCGAGAGGGATCAAGTGATCCCATGGTATGGTAAGCATTGTCAATTTCACTTTGTGTACTAACCCATGGTCTTCGTGAGAGTTCTTTGTGGTGTTAGGTTGCGATGTGCAAGTTCAAGTGGAGCATCATGAAGAGATCAAATGCTTGAAGCTTGCCGTCCATTGTGGTGACGATGGACATGTGAAGATGTGCGGAAGAGTGGCTCACCCATAGTGGAGTATCGGGGAGCAATCAACTAGTCTTTATCGAGCCAACACAATCAAGAAAGGTGGTCCAACTTGAGGAAGTCAAGATCGTCATCATCTAGCTCAAGTGGACCATGTGCAAGGCAAAGGTTTGCCCTTGATAGGTTTTCTATTTTACCAGTCTCATGATGGTAGTTGGGTGACCGGGTTATAGGATCGATTGTCGTACTATCAAGGGGGGCTCTCGATGAGTAGCTTGATCGTATCGTTCGTTGAGAGCTCAAACCATTGCATCCTTGCATCATCCTTATTGGTTCTTCTTTGGTTCTTCTCTTTGTGAGTTTTGGAGCTTACGGTCATCTTGATGACAAGCTCGAGTTCATCGAAAACGGAGTTCACATGAATCTTCTATGATGTTTTCGTTGTTTTGATGCTACTCGTCATCTTGTTTCCAACAAGCTTGAGTTTGCTCAATTCAGAGCTCGTATGAAGAAGTTATGGCAGTTCTTGTTTCTTTAGAGTGGCTTTTGTCTGGTCCCAGCGGTAGTACCGCGAGCCCAAGCGGTAGTACCGCTTGGAGCTCTCAGCCGTAGTACCGCTGCAGTGCTGCTCTTCTACCGCCTCGATTTTGGGTCTTGCTCTTCTCGTGTCGGGTTCAGCGGCAGTAGGAGCGGTAGTACCGCTCTTGTGTGGTAGTACCGCTGGGCCAAGCGGCAGTACCGCTGCGGCCAACGGTAGTAACGCTGGCTACAGCGGTAGTGCCACTCAAACTGCTCTACCTCTCTGGCAATTTTTCAGCTCGTGTTTTTCTCTCTCGTTGGGGTGTTTTGACCATGCTAAGCAGTAGTACCACTCGTGTGCGGGCTGAGCACATAACGGTTGGATTCGGGAGCTCCTATAAAAGGGAGTCTTCTTCCCCAATGAACCTAATCCTTTGAGCTCATGTTCTTCCCCCATTGTTGACCTTCTTCGAGCTTGCTAACTCTCAATCCCTCCATGGATTCTTGCTAGTTTTTGAGGGAAAAGAGAGAGGAGATCTAGATCCACATTTCCACCAATCACTTTCTCCTCTATGTGAGGGGAACCCCTTGGATCTAGATCTTGGAGTTCTTGGTGTTCTCTTTCTTGTTCTTCCTCTCATTTTCCTCTCTAGCATTAGTTGCTTCGGTGGGATTTGAGAGAGAAGGACTTGGGCACTCTGTGTGCCCTTGCCATTGCATTTGGTGCACCGGTTTGAGTTCTCCACGGTGATACATGGAAGTTACAAGTTGAGAAGCTTATTACTCTTGGGTGCTTGGTACCCTTGAGCTTGTTCCTCTTGGGTGCTTGGGCGCCCTATACGGTTGGTGGTGTTCGGAGCTCAATCATTGTGGTGTAAAGCTCCGGGCAAGCGTCGGGGTCTCCAATTAGGTTGTGGAGATCGCCTCGAGCAATTTGACTGGTACCGGTGACCGCCCCCAAGGGTTGCCAAAGTGTACGGGTTCGGTGACCGCCCCCAAGGGTTTCCATTTGTATGGGTTCGGTGACCGCCCTCAAGGGTCCCTTAGTGGAATCATGGCATCTTGCATTGTGCGAGGGCATGAGGAGTACGGTGGCCCTAGTGGCTTCTTGGGGAGCATTGTGCCTCCACACCGCTCCAAACGGAGATTAGCATCAGCAAGGGTGTGAACTTCGGGATACATCGTCGTCTCCACATGTCTTGGTTATCTCTTACCCGAGCCCTTTACTTATGCACTTTACTTTGAGATAGCTATATTGTTCTTTGTCATATATCTTGCTATCACATAGTTGCTTATCTTGCTTAGCATAAGTTGTTGGTGCACATAGGTGAGCCTAGTTGTTTTAGGTTTTGTGCTTGGCAAATTAACCACTAGGTTTATTCCGCATTTGTTGAAGCCTAAACCGTAATTATTTTAAAGCACCTATTCACCCCCCTCTAGGCGACATCCAGGATCTTTCAACTGGCTCCAAACCCTCGGAGTCAGCATCGTGTGAGCTCGACCAAGGAGTTTTCTTCCCACCGTACTCCATGAACACTCTCCTCCCTGGCCAAACCTCGCCTTTAAGCGAGGCTCTGGACTTAATGCGATCCCTCGTTATTACACAACGGTAGCATCCGAACTATGCCCAACCCGGACTAGGGGCTGAGAGCGGGGAATTTTACACCCCACCCACCACCCACTTCATAGCCACTGTCGAAGATCTAACCGACATGCTTGACCATACCTGTGAAGACATCTATGGTATGGATGTCGATGCCAGAGACGAACAAAGCCAAAACCCGCCGCATACCTGATGCTGGGTGGCCACCTCCACATACGACGTATTGATATGTCCATTTTGCATCATGCTTTTATATCGATATTTATTACATTATGGGCTGTTATTACACATTATGTCACAATACTTATGCCTATTCTCTCTTATTTTACAAGGTTTACATAAAGAGGGAGAATGCCGGCAGCTGGGATTCTGGGCTGGAAAAGGAGAAAATATAAGAGACCTATTCTGGACTGGAAGGCTGCTATAATAGCTGCCGGATGGATATTAGGAATATTTGTATGGACTTTACTGAATCTCTGCAAATACCTACGGAGGGTTTCCCCTTCTTTCTGCTGAACAAGCTGCAGGTCACTGGGCCTGCCGGGCTCTTGGTGGCCACCAGTGAAGGCACTGATGAACTCGTGGCACAGGTATGCCCATGACGAAATGGAGTTCTCCGGCAGGTGCATCAACCAAGACTTCACATTGGACTTGAGGGCCAATGGGAAGTAGTTAGCGAACACCTTCTCATCTCTTCCCTCGGCAGCCTGAACAGCGATGGTGTAGATGCTATGGAACTCTGCCGGGTTCAGCCTCCCGTTGTACTTCTCATGTATCTCTGGCTTGAACGTGTGAATGGACGGCCAATTGACTTGCCGTAGCTCTCGTGTAAAGGCACGGTAGTCGACCTCGAAGGGTAGGAACCCGCTAACATCGAGCACAGGCTCGTCAATGCTGAGGCAGTCACACTCGTCGGTCTGGCGGGGGTCATTGCGGCGTCGTTCGGCGACGACGCGTGCGTCTCCCCGTTGCCTGTCTTCCGAGGTTCGCCATTGGCCTAGACGTGCTCGAGGGTCAGAGGAGGCCATCGAGGTGTCATCGGGGGCTTGATTCTACTGCGCCCTCACTGGCTGCCATGGTGGGGACTGAACCGTGGGGACGCCCCCTTCATACGGCTAATGGCGCGGGTGGTGGTTGTTGCTTGGGGAGGTTGCAGTGGGCAAGCACGAGCCCCCAGCTTCGGCCAAACCGAGCAAGCTTTGGATGGTGGCATGCCACTCATCCATCTGCTCGGCCGCTAGTGGGAACCTCAGTAATAACTAAGCTCGCGCCATGGCTTCTGTGGCCGTGCTCGGCATGGATGTCGATGACATCGACCGCACCGTCGCCTAGATCCAGGTGGTACCTATGGCGGCGATGGGAGCGGTGCTGCGCCCATGCCATCATGGGATGACCACCGGGGCAGCGAGGTCGTGCGGCGGTGGCACTCAGAGATCAGCGGCTCCGTCGAGCGCATTGGCCTGGTTGGCTCGTCCGGGAGGAGGCTCATGCGCTTCGGCCGCTCCTGTGGTGGGGGCGACCCGAGGGCGATGGCTCGCCCCGTACCGAACGTCGTTGCTATGGCTGTGCTCGTCGGTGAGAGGAGGGGGCGTGGACGGGGTGACCCCCTCGGCCACACCTTGTAGAGCTTGATCGCCGAGACGTTGTTGATGTCGTTCTCCTCTGATAGCTCTGGCTCCCATGTCGGCCGCGGAGGAGGTGGTAATGGTGCCACTTGCTCCAACCACGCCCCCAGCAGCGTCCACATCCTCGCGTGCTCCCGTGCCCTCCGCGTCATTAGAGGCCGCGGGCAGCGGAGCCTTCGAGGTGGATGGATGGGCCGAAGTGCCATATTTCTTCTTGGGTGCCATGGTCGATGGCGCTGTCAAGGATGAAGATGACGATGAAGATAACGTGCGGTGTACACTTTTAGGTTCGCGCAAGCGCTCCCCCTACCCAGCGCACCAAAGATGTCGCAGGGTGTCCGCGACCACTTATGGGACCGGGTGGCCCCTTGTTGGTTCGGCAAGGGGGACGGCGCGTTGCACAAAGAGCAGACCGGCGTATGGCCGCGCGGTAGGGAGCACACAAGCAATTTACCTAGGTTCAGGCCGCCGCGAGGCATAAGACCCTACTCCTACTTTGGTTGATTGATGGTGGAATGAATGTGGTGGTGCGTAGTACACTTTTCCCGGCAAGGTTTGCCTCAGGGCGGCAGCGACTACGGGCGAATGGTCACTTGGGTGTGTCTGCTTTCCAACCTTATAACCCCTCCTACGAGTACCATGGGAGTCCTTTTATAGATTAAGCTGTCACCACAGTGGCAAAGTGGTCATTAACCACTGATATGATAGCGAACAGTGCTATCATACCTAACTCTGCGGGCTGACAGGGTGCATTAAATGCACCGCTGAGTGTCACATCACTGGTCTCCCTGCAAGGCTTGTCGGGCTGTCTCGCTAGCTCCGCACCTGTTCTCTTGACACGTCGCAGGACGGGTGGCATATGTAGGCTTCTCTATAGGAAATGGCTGCCATGTGACGAACGGCTACCACTTAATCACCTTGCGGCTTGACACCACACTGATTGACGACATGAGTCATGCTTGAGTGGTTGGTGGGGTGACTCTGCCCCCGCAAGCCCCGCCAGGCTCTGCCGGGGAGCCTCGGATGCTTGCTTCTAGTGGTGGCCCTGCCCCTTGTCGGGCTCGCCTGCCCGGCAAGGGACGCCCTTCTCTTGCTGATATCTTGCTCCTTAGGCTCGATCTTGGTCCCTCTAGACTGCATGTTGGTTCTTCAAATCTCTTGGTCCTTCAATCCCTGACTTGAGATGGTGCTTCAATCTTGATCTTGTGCCTGTGCACAGTTGGTCAACAGACCCGGGGTTTGTTGCACCAACACATGTGTACGCATGAATCCCTCCCATCGAGTCGAAGTGGCTAGTACAACGACACGTCATGAACCGATCTCGCTCTGTATGGCGAGTGTATGATTGTCGACGCACGCGCCACATCGATGTTGTGAAATGGTATTCAAACATGCATGCACGCATCACCTCCATACATATGCGTGTAGTGGTTTCCTTCGAACGGTACACTCCCTCGTGTGGTTATTGGCGACAAGCCCATATATTCTTGGGCCCGTGTGGACATCCATGATCACCTTGACCGACAACAAGATAGGTTACCATGGTGGATTCTTCATTTGGTTCGTGTTATGGTAGTATAGATCATGGTAAGATTCAGACCTAATTAAGTCTGAGCGCATATACTATGCACGCATGCATGCATGAATCCCTGTCGTTGGCTTGAAGTGTGGTGTAACATACATTTGCACCATCAACCTAACCCTCACTCAGTGTGGGTATTTCTAGTTCGAAATCACGGTGCCACATCAAAGTTGTTCCATTGTGTACTCAAAAACACACCTCTCCTTACATATGTATGGGCCACATGCATGCACTTGTTGTCTTCGAGGACTAGCTACTTGCGTGATTATTGGCGAGCTAGCCCATCCCTGGGGTCGCATGGACGGCCATCACTTTGACCAACAACAAGAGAGAGGTTGTACGGCCAAGGTGGATTATTCTTGGTCCATGTTACGATCCATCTTGGTGAGATATGCCTCTTTGGCCCGCTGACTAAAAGTGTGTGTGTGTGTGTGTGTGTGTGGGACGGGGGGTTGCTACATACTTCGCACTTTGCTAGGTGAACCTCGGCTGGAGGGCATGCATTCATAGCTTAGGATTCCCTTCATGCCGACACGAGGGGGGCTCCTAGTTACTTCGCACTTTGCTAGGTGAACCTAGGTTGGGGGGGCATGCATCCATAGCTTAGGATCCCCTTCATGCCGGCATGAGGGAGGGGGGCTGCTAGCTACTTCGCACTTTGCTAGGTGAACCTCGGTTGGGGGGAGCGGGCATGCATTCATAGCTTAGGATTCCCTTCGTGCCGACACAAGGGGGTGGGGGCAAGCAATACCGCGCGCTTTGCGAGATAGGTGCCACATCGAAGTTGCATTTGGTATTTGAAAATCAAACCACCCTTTTCATACATAAATTTGGTCCACATGCAAGTGTGTTCGTGTTCTGACCCTCTCCCGCGTCATTTTTCGCCAAATTTATGAACATTAGACAAGTCGGATGACACAACACACACGGTTCACTCAATCTAACCGTGTGCATTGGGCTCCACGAGGCTTCCCCTCTCAAAAATGTCTACCCGCATGCACCTTTGTTCTGTTTGATAACACACGGTTATTGTATTTTGACCGTGTGTGATGTTTCTTGTTCCCAATCTCACATGCATCCCTCGAAAATATCTGGCCGCCTCGAGGGTTTTCTATTTCATAACACGCGGTTGTTATCTCTGGACCATGTGTGATGCACCATCATCAAAATTTTAAATAGCCCCGGCATTTCACTCCCGCGTAATAAAATTTTTAGTACCCATGTCATTTCCTCAAACACACCCCCGCCCCCCTCCTCACACACACACACACACACACACACCAAAACCTCCTCGGGCGTGTGTGCACACACACACACACACCCTCCCTCGCTCGAAACCCTAGCAAGGTCCCCCCCACTGCCGCCGCAAGGCCTACATTGTCAACATCTGCCGGTTTGCCCATATAGCTTACCCACCGATCTCCATACCTAGGCCGCCCTGAGTTTCTTAGATGACACCTGCCAAATGACCCCTTTCCCACAGATCCCCATCCCCATACCCCCACTCCAGAGCATCACAGCCTAAGCCTGGCTACGCTTCTCGTGGAGCTCGAGGAGCGACTGGCACAAAAGAGGTGTATCACGGTCTTTCCACCCGACATCGCCGAGGAAGCTGACTACCATTACTGCCGGCAGGCACTCAAGCAGCACGCTAGATATGCGGGCATGTCTCAGCTGTCGGCTACGACATCGAGGTCATTGACAGCGACGGCCTGAGGCGGGCTATGTCATAGGTTAAGTGGCCCACCCCCAACCCCTCGGGTTCAACCGCCGTCGATCTCATCCATAGCCCCGCTGCTTATCTCCTCTGGCTCGCTGTCAACAATTTGCCATCCTACATCGCCATCGTGCCCCTTTTGTCATTTTTGAAGGACACGTTCTGCGACACTGGCTTGGGATCCACAGCTTCCAAGTCAGACCTCATCGACGGCGACCATGAGGAGGGCACCCTCTCCGGCTCTTCCAAGGGGAAAGAGCCCATCCGCTCTTCCATGGGGAAAGCGCCCGTCTACGACATCAGTGAGGGCACCCTACAGCCATGCTCTTCCAAGGGGAAGGAGCCCATCTGCGACAGCATGGAGCGCATCCAGGGTCCATGCTCTTCCCACGGGAATGAGACTATCTGTGACAAGTGAGGAAACCCATGATTTGTTTTGTCGTGCCTATTCACAGGGGGAAACCCATGATTTGTTTTGTCGAGTCCCTTTTGTAGTGTAGTGAGAATATGTCCACTTTTAATTGCTATATCTGGTTGTTTGCATTATGCCTTTGTTTATTTCAGTTGTTCACAATGTGATGCTCTATATATGCAATTATTTACTGTGCAGTATATTTCATCAATCCAGTTTTAAACATACCGATAGGAATGCATATTCTGCTTGTTGTTAAGCCTGTTATAGCTAGCATATGCCTCTTTTAAAGTTTTTCGATTGTTCAGTTGTTTTTAGTTAGCATATGTCCAGTTTCAAATGCTATCTTTGGTTGTTCGTAGTATGCTTGTTTATTCCAGTTATTCACAACGTGATGTTCTATATGTGCAAGTATGAACTGTGCAGTTCAATTTCATCAGTACCAGTTTCAACAATACCACTATGAATGACTACATTTGGTTTCTGCATTTTGTTGTTAACACGCCTTTCTATTTTTATTTAACAATAACCAGTGTACTTAGACCGGCACAATACCAGTTTGAATGACTATGTTTGCTTGTTGTTAAATGTTAGGCTTGTTGCAGTTAACACACCTTTCCACTTGTTTTGCTTTACTCGCATGCTTAAACTGGCACACTAAAGCTATCTTTTGGAGATTATTTTGTCTACCACGGATAATTTTGGATGATGTTTAGCCTGTTGTGCTTAACATGCTTCTCGATGTACCTACACAGGACAATTTTGGGAACAGACTATTGTTTTCCATCAAGGTTAGTTTCATCCCATGGCTTATATGCTCACTATTCAAGATATCGATAGCTGGTACCATATAGGCCAGGGGCTAATAAGGGACTAATTGATGAATCGGAATTTTAACTGAATATATCTGCAACCCATTTATTGTTGGGTTAACTAGGGTCATATGTAGTATATCTGAGGCTACATAGCAACATGCACTGTACTTAATGTCTAAATATGCAATCCTAGCCTACATAGCAACAAGGAAGAGTGTTACATTAATGTTCTAATGATGTCTAGATATACGTAGAAGAGTAGCAGCAACAACAACAACAACACAACCCTATTTGGATACTCAACTTAGCTAGAGGTTAGAGTTAGTTTCTAGCTCAAGACTAACCCTAAACTAACTCCATCCAAAGAGTTGTTTAGATGGCAGGGTTAGATTGACAATAAATGCACTAGGAGAACTAGCTCAAATTAGCACCTCTTGGGTTGGATAGTTTTTTGGGTGGGTTATAGATGCAACTAGCTCAAACTAGCCCTCATGTTTAGATATACTTTAGGGCTATTTCAGCCCAAACTAGCTCAAACTAACTATAACCCATGGATACAACAGCAGTTAATCAACCAGAATGCAATAAACTCCTTTCGGCCCATAATCTAAGATGTTAATTCATCCAATATGTGAGTATATTGGTTGTTGTACTACATCATTGTGTAATTGATGTTTAGCTTCTAATATTAACTTGGTGCTTTTAGGTACATATGCCATTGGTAAAGATCCGCGCTTTGACCCTTTCTACGTATGGGGCAATGAGATATTGATGAACCAGCATCAAGCGAGGAAGCTGATAAAGATTGTTAGTAAAATGGGTCCAAAGATAGCAATTAAACTATGTTTACACTTTATCCAAGATAGCAGCGAACTGCAGGATGGTAAGTAAGAACTCTGCAGCCTTCTTTTTACTGCCCATAATGAGTTGTGTTAGATGACAATGTCTGAATCTTTTCCTTTGCAGTGATTGCCAAATCACTTTACTCAAGATTACCTCTCAGACTACATGATTGGCGGGCATGCAAAGGTTAAAGTATTTCTACTAGAACACGATGATTATCTAGATGATTTCATGAAGACCATGAAGGACGGGCGGTCGGCCATCACAAGGGGTTGGACAAGAGTCGTGCGTGCCTTCTGCATGGAGGAGGGCACAATATGGGCATTCCTCTTCACCTTGTTCAGCAACCAGGATGTATTTCGCCTCTTTCTTTACCATCTTTAATAGTACAAGTATACAACTGTGGTTCATCATTCTTTACTTGGTTCTTATGTAATTCTTGAACATATGTACCTATGAATCAAATAATGCATTGGTTGTTTGAACCTGATGGATATGAACAAGGCTGTAGCATACATTCAAATTCAAATTCAAATCCAGTACAATTTGAAATAGCAGCAATTAAATTACGGTGAAATTACGCTCTCCAGGTCGTTACGGCACACACGGTTGGTAAAACGCAAACGTTAGCGATATACACCATAACCCGAGACGGTTCACAGAGAGGTAACGTGTGCAAGCATGCACACAGTTGCCGTTTCCAAAGCGTGTGCGATGTCAGACAATATCACAAATAGTGCGGGCAAACTAAATGTTTGTGTTAGTTGCCTTATCCTACACGATTCGCAACCATGAACTGTTTCTGATGAAGTATGCATTGTAAACGTTGCACCACAAAATAGTGTGTGTGATAGTTGTCATATACGACGATCTTACAATGGTCCGACGTTTCGTAATCCTGTCTGACACTCGTACGATGATTAGCTAGTCTTCTTAATTACTTATCACATACGGTATGGGAAAAGCAAATGTGTGTGATTGTATGCTTATCATACAAATTCTATAAAGTGAACCGTTTGTGATGGGCCGTGCATCATAAACGTAGCACCAAAGAATATCGACTGTGATGGCAATGCAAGCACAAACGAGTAGGAGTACTGTAGATGCATCTTGGCTCCCTATCCCCGACGGTTTTTGGGTCGTGTGGGAAGGACCCCCCTATCGCCGTCACTCACTAGGCGACGGTTCCAAATGCCGCCGCGGAAAGGGGTTAAAAACCGTTTGTATAGCACCGACGCGTACCAGTGAGTGCCTCCTTTATTAAAAGAAAAAAGGGTTCCTCTGATGGTTTCCTGACATCTGGGTCGCATGCCACTATCAATGTAGCCAATAAGCGAGATAACTGCACAAGGAGCGGTAGACACCCGAGACCGAGCAGCGCGCACAGTATTTTTTTCGGGGCGGAGAAGGGTATCAAGTAGGTTGTGCGCGAGCTATGGCCCGTCTAGCCCAGGCTTTTATTTCATATGTTTACCACATGACCAGCCCAGTTTTTTTCCTTTCTGAAAATGGCTAGCCCAGCTATTTTGTTGTTTGCAGAATAACCAACATAGGCCTACTTGCTTTTCTACGCCCTGCTGGGCCAGAAATCTTTCAAGATGAGGAGGGATGCTTTCGAGCTTGCCAGAAAATGGGCTATAAGTAATAAGAAATGGGCTATAAGTAATAATAAATGGGCTGTAAAATGAAAAAAATAGCAAATAGGCTATTAGTTCCAAAATTCTTTTTTCCTTCAGATTTTTATATGTTAAATTTAATTGTTTTTGTACGAGTAAGATTTAATTGATTTAAATAAAGGTATGTTTAGTTTTTAAATTAATTTGAATCTAGCTAGAAATTTTGGGATGTATGCTGTTTGGGATAGATTTGGAGGCTAACTTGTGGGTCTACTAGGTTGACGTGTACGAAAGGCTTTGTCAACTTAGTCCACAAACAATTCTAGCAGTAGTGACCGTTGGATGTTAATCCAATGCCCATGTTGCTTCTTCAATATCTGATCTTCTTGCTCCAGCCGCCCAAACCAGCGCCGGTGGGACTGCCTGCTTCTGCCTCCCATGGCCGGTTGTGGTGCCACACAGGCCGCATCGCCCCACCCTACTCCATCGCTGGCCAGGCCATTCCTCTACTCACCCACACCTCCTATTATTTTCTGGCGACGGCAACCAAACGTGTAAACCCTCGTACTCCCCACTGCGTGGGCAACCACTACTTAGTCTTCCCCGGCTCCGGGTCGTTCCCTACCTAGGCCTCGTCGTCGTCCACCGCCCAGGTGCTCTCGGTGCGGCATGGTCAACATGGTCAACAAACGACATCCATCGGAAGAGGACTGTATATGGAGAGGCTAACAGCTGGGTCCACGGCCGCACGCAAGGAAGTGCCTCCTTATTACGCGCAAAATAATGATTCATCCACCTAACAGCAGGGACCCACCAGAAGGGCCTTTGTATTTCGCAAAAAAAAAACGTTCCTCCCGCTATCAGCTCGAACCCACCAGCTATATCTTCGCACGGAAGGAAGTGCCTCCTTATTACACACAAAAAATAAATACCCCCTACTATCTTTGACCCACCATAGTTGGAGGCTGACTTGTGGGCCTACTGACGCGGAAGGAGGGCTTTGTCAACTTAGTCAATATGAACGATTCTAGCTACATGGACTGTACGATGTCCATCCAACGGTCGTAGTGCTTCTTCAACCTATGGTCTTCTTTCTCCAGCCGCCCAAACTAGCGCCGGTCGTGTCGCTTGCTCTTGCCTCCTGTGGCCTGCTCTGCTGCCGCACAAGCCTCATCGCCCCACCTTACTCCCATCGCTGGCCTGGCCATCCCTGTACTCACCCAGACCTGCTGTTATTCTCTAGCGACAGCAGCCTCACACTACAGCCCAACCAGCAAACCCTCGTACGCCCCTCCGCATGGGAAACAACTGCCGAGTCTTCCCCGGCTCCGGGTCATTTCCTTCCTAGGCCTCGCCGTCGTCCATCACCTTGGTGCTCTCGGCGCGGCATGGTCAACAAGGTCAAGGAACGACTTACATCGGAAGAGGACTATATGTGGAGAGGCTGACAGGTGGGTCCACGACCGCAGCAAGGAAGTGCCTCCTTATTATGCGCAAAATAATGATTCCTCCACCTGATAGCAAGGACCTACCGAAAGGGCCTTTGTATTTTGGCATAGTTGTATTTTGCGAGGACAATGTTTTCCCCTCTGACAGATGGGACCCACCAACTATATCTTCGGACGCAAGGAAAGTGCCTCCAAATTAGGCGCGAAAAAAATGAATCCTCCCCCTGACAGCTCGGACCCACCATCAATAACTTTGCACGCAAGGAAGTGCCTCCTTATCCCCCCTGACAGCCGGTACCCACCTGGTCGAAGCGTACGTAGCGTTATCATTTTGATGGCAAACATGTACGTACATACTGGTCGATCGGTCTCTCTGCAATGATGAACCGTGGCAGAGCAAGCAGCGGCACGTGTAGTAGTAGAGCCCCCCAACATACCAGTTTAGGCAGTCCCTTCCAAACCATGTACACGTACGTACAGCCACATGCAAAAAACTACGGCCACATACGTACATATGGGTGGGGTCTCGAATGCGTACTCGCGCATACGTACGGCCAGGGCTCGTGTACAAGGAGAGGCAACAGACGACAGCAACGGCATCCTGTTCATCGGGCAGCCAACCGGCTGGGTCAGAACGGAGAAACAACATCACGTTCATTGGGAGGCAATAGACTGGGTCAGAATGTGCCCTGTTCAATGGGAGCCAATTGGCTTGGACGGAACAGCTGAAACGGGGTCTGGCATACCATAGTACGGAGCAAACAGTCTTCTGTTTGACCGGCTATGTTCGAAATGGGGGTCCTATTCATCAGGAGGGGTGTGGTGTACCGCAAAACGGATGAAGCGGACTTGTGTTGGAGCACTACGGTCAAAACGAGGGTCCTGTTAATCGGAGGGGTGTGGCGTACCGCAAAATGGGACTCCACGGGCTATTGTTCACCCACCGTCGACTTCCTTCAGCCTCCACCTGCACTGTTCATCCACCGTGTCTTCCTCCTGCCTCCACCAGCTACTGTTCATCCACGGGCTACTGTTCATCCAGCCCTCCACCGGCTACTGTTCAACCAGCCCTCCATAGGGTCATGTTCATCCAGCCTCCACGGGGTCCTGTTTAACCAGCCCTCCATAGGCTACTGTTCATCAACCCCACCTCCTTGATTGGAGTCCTGTTCATCCAGCGGTAACTGCCTCAACTACCACAGGATCCTGATCATCCAACCCCCACCGGGAACTGTTCATCCAACCCCCACCAGGAACTGTTCATCATGAGGCAGCTTCGATCGGCTTTAGTTAGCAGCAGTAGCGAAGGAATCACTAGGGTTCAGTTAAGACCAAGGGATCGATTGGGGTTCAGTAACGTAGCTAGTGCAACCGCTCGGGTTTAGTTAGAGCCCAACGCCTCACCCGGGTTTGGTTAGAGCGCAACGCCTTGCACACACGCGCGTACGTGTATGAGAGAAACGTGCAAACCTCCGTGCATCGCTCGGCCCCGACCACCCACCGTAACCGAGAACTCCCTAAAAATTTCCTCGCCCTTGCTTCTACCATGATTTTTTTCCATCATGGACGGCCCAAAGAATGTCATGCAGGTGCGCCTCTAGCCTACCCAAGATGAAAAGCCCATTTTCTATCATGATTTTTTGTCATAGAAGTAGGAGCCCACCACATCCATGATGATACTAGGTTTTGTCACAATTATCGTCATAGAAGTGTCAGAAGCATGACAGGAAAAAAATCGTTCGGCCCAAAATGTCACGGATGTGTCTTTTTTTGTAGTGGTGGTCGTGACCACGACGAGCCTTCCAGGGACAACCGCTCATTCTGCCCCGTAGAAGGAAAGGCATGAAACATACCCTCCCTTCCCTGCTTGGAGTAGGGGAGCTCTCAGCGAGCGCTTGGTCATCGACAGGAATTAATCCGGCGCGGACGGAAACGAGATCTACTGCAGGAAGATAGCCTTGTGTCTGCAAATTGCTCAGCCGCAGGCATGAGACTGAGCAGCTCATCCAATCACCAGGGAGGGGGCCGTGAGGGCGTGAAGATGAACCTGGAATGTCGGCCATGGTGCCTAAAATTTCTCCGGCGCTGGTTTTTGGTAAGAGGATGGGTCAGCCACCCCTCGCGCTTGTGGATCTATAAATAAGCGTTTCCTCCTAAAGCCGGAAAGATGGGTCAGCGAGAAAGGTGGCATTGGGCCGCTCGCCTTCTAAAAATATGTGTGACAGTCAAAGTTGGCCCTTGCCCCGAGGTTAGCATTAAACTCTGCTGGTCCCCCCTGTGATCTAATGATGTCTACAATTCCGGATTGTTGAAGTCGGTCAGTCATGAGTGCGGGATTGACATGTGTCGCGCTGGGTGGTGACTCTATGACACTAATCTGGATTCCATGTAGTATTCGGCGAGGGAACACTGCTTCGTACAGTATGAGAAAAGGTGAAGAACTCACCTCGCAAGACGAATATTTGAAGATACCAGATGGCAAACCCCGGTGTTGAAGGCTAGTTCGAGGGCTGCTGAGGGAGTCCTGGACTAAGGGGTCCTCGGGCTGCCGGCCCATTACATGTGGGCCGGACAGATGGGCTACTAGGAGGCCAAGCTAGATTGCGGATATGTGGCTAGATAGGAGATCTTCGGAGTCGTGGAGTGCCCTTCAAGTCAAGATTTAGCTGATGACCCCCTAATACTATAAACTCACATTATTCCAGAAAAAATCAATGAGAAAGAGTTAGCATGATCCACAAGACGGAGCCGCCGCCAAGCCCTGTTCTTCCTCGGGAGGGCAGATCTGGAGTCCGTTTGGGGCTCCGGAGAGGGGGATCTTCGTTCTTTGTCATCACCAACCCTTCTCCATCGCCAATTCCATGATGCTCGCCACCGGGAGTGAGTAATTCCTTCATAGGCTCGCTGGTCGGTGAGGAGTTGGATGAGATTCATCAGGTAATCGAGTTAGTTTTGTTAGGGCCTGATCCCTAGTATCCACTATGTTCTTAGATTGATGTTGCTATGACTTTGCCATGCTTAATGCTTGTCACTTCGGGCCCGGGTGCCATGATTTCAGATCTGAACCGTTTATGAATTCATCATTATATCCATGTTTTAGATCCGATCTTGCAAGTTATAGTCATCTACTACGGTTATGATCCGGCAACCCCGGAGTGACAACAACCGGGCCCACTCCTGGTGATGACCGTAGTTTGAAGAGTTCACGTATTCACTATGTGTTAATGCTTTGTTCTAGTTCCCTATTAAAAGGAGGCCTTAATATCCCTTAGTTTCCAATATGGACCCCACTTCCATGGGAGGGTAGGACAAAAGATGTCATGCAAGTTCTTTTAATAAAGCACGTATGACTGTTTACGGAATATATGCCTACATTATATCGATGAGCTGGAGCTAGTGCCGTATCGCCCTAGGTTATAACTGTCACATGATGAATACCATCCAACAAGTCACTGATCCAATGCCTACGAACTTTTCCGTATTGTTTCTACTAAGTTACTACTGCTATCATCACTGTTACACTTGCTACAAAATTACTGCTATCACTGTTATTGTTACTATTTCTGCTGCTGCTACAATCAAAACTATCAAACTATTTTGCTACTGATCATATTGCTACAGGTAATTAATCTCCAGGTGTGGTTGAATTGACAACTCAGCTGCTAATACCTTCAAATATTCTTTGGCTCCCCTTGTGTCGAATCTATAAATTTGGGTTGAATACTCTACCCTCAAAAACTATTGCGATCCCCTATACTTGTGGGTTATCAGTGACCCACCCTAATGATTGATATGTCATCATTATTCTTGTCAGAAGGAATTTCTTTGGTTGGCTTGACAAGAGTTGAAGACGGAATAGGACTTGGCGGGTCACGATTATCCACCGGGTTAACTTCAATATCCATGGCTTCAGAAGACGTTGCATCAGTCTGTGGAGGTGGATCGTCTTGTTGGTCGCAAGGCTCTTTAGGCTGTTCAGTGTTGGCATTAGGGGTTATCAGCATTGGTTCCTCCGACTCAGGGACTTGGGGTACCTTAGAAGAGTTGCCAACCTTTCTTTTCTTCTCCTTAGATTTGGCCCTGTGATCACATAGGAATATTAAGATGTATATGACAATAAGTTTTAAGTTATAATAAATGCAAGTACTCACCCTCGGCTTACAATGAAGGCAGGAAGTTGGGTTTGAGACGAGCTGCCTAAATATGGTGCCGACTCCTGGTAATTGGAGTCTGAAGGGTTAAGAGGCTGTCTCATAAGACCAGCTTTGGGTAAGGAAAGAGTCGGGATGTGTCGAACCTCAGCAGGCCACTTACGGGAAGAAGGTTCTGACTTAACCCGACCATTAAGTTGCTTGAGCCGCCACTCCGAGTCTGGCGTCTTAGATCATGCTAAGTTTTCTTCAAAATAAAGGGTGGATCTAAGTGAGCATCTGGATGAGAAAACTTTACTTTTCGGACGACCCGGTGTATTCTCTCTAGAGGTGTGGAGTCTGAGCCGGAAGAGATAGGAATTACCTCAATATCGTCAGCCCGGCTTGTGGCAGCCTCATCGTGAGAAAAAGGGGCGTCAGCTAATTCAATAAATAATCAGCCAAGAGAGTCGAGCTCTACCTCTTATGAATCATCAGCATCAGCTAACTCGCCTACAAAAGCTGACTCAATTATAGTAGCTGGCTCAATTACTACATAATAAATTAAGGATATTTAAGCCGGACAGAAACTAGTACTTACAGATGGGGATGGGATGAGCTTGAAGAATTGTAATAGCCCAATCTTATTACAATTTTCTTGAGACTCCCCAACCAAAGAGTTCATGCAACTTCTTGAGCTTGCATTGATTTTTCCTTGGAAGAGGAAAGGGTGATGCAGTAAAGTAGAGATAAGTATTTCCCTCGGTTTGAGAACCAAGGTATCAATCCAGTAGAAGACAACGCAAAATCACCTAATACCTGCACAAACAATCAAACAACTTGCACCCAACGTGATAAAGGGGTTGTCAATCACTTCACGGTTACTTGCAAAAGTGAGATCTGATAGAGATAGATAAACAGTAAAGTAAATATTTTTGGTATTTTTGGTTTATAGATCGAAAAGTAAAAGATTGCAAAAATAGTAGATCGGAAACTAAAATTGTATATCGTAAACTTGTAAGATGGAAAACAGAAACTTATATGATGGAAAATACACCCGGGGGCCATAGGTTTCACTAGAGGCTTCTCTCAAGATAGCAAATAATACGGTGGGTGAAGAAATTACTATCGAGCAATTGAGAGAAAAGCGCAAAGTTATGACGCTATATATAAGGAAAAGATCATGAATATAGGCATCACATCTGTGTCAAGTAGATCGAAATGATTTGACATCTACTACTATTACTCCGCACATCGACCACTATCCAGCTTGTATCTACAATATTAAGTTCATAAAGAACGGAGTAACGCATTAAGTAAGATGACAAGATGTAGAGGAATTCACTCAAGCAATATGATGAAAACCCCATCTTTTTATCCTCGATGACAACAATACAATACGTGCCTTGCTGCCCCTACTGTCACTTGGAAAGGACACCGCAAGATTGAACCCAAAGTTAAGCACTTCTCCCATTGCAATAAAAACCAGTCTAGTTGGCCAAACCAAACCGAGTTCGAAGAGAATTACAAAGATATCAAATCATGCATAAAAGAATTCGGATAAGATTCAAATAATATCCATAGATAAGTTGATCATAAATCCACAATTCATTGGATCTTGGCAAATACACCACAAAAAAGTATTAAATCGAATAGATCTCCAAGAACATCGAGGAGAACATGGTATTAAGAATCAAAGAGAGAGAGAAGAAGCCATCTTACTACTAGCTATGGACCTGTAGGTCTGTGGTAAACTACTCACGCTTCATCGGAAGGGCAATATAGTTGATGTAGAAGCCCTCCATGATCGAATCCCCCTCCGGTAGGGTGCCGGAAAAGGTCCCGAGATGGGATCTCATGGGCACAGAAGGTTGCGGGGGTGGAAAAGTGTTTTCATGGATTCCTCTGGTGGTTTTTTGATATTTGGAAATATATAGGCAAAATAATTAGGTCAGGAGGGTCACGGGGGCTCACAAGGGTGGGGGCGCGCCCTCCGTCCTTGTTGCTGCCTCATGGCTCCTCCGTCTTCATCTCCAAATCTCATGGTTGTCTTCTGGTCCAAGAAAAATCATCGCGAAGGTTTCATTTCGTTTGGACTCCGTTTGGTACTCCTTTTCTGTGAAACTCAAAAACAAGGAAAAAACAGGAACTGGCGCTAGGCTCTAGTGTTGGGGAACGCAGTAATTTCAAAAAAATTCCTACGCACACGCAAGATCTATCTAGGTGATGCATAGCAATGAGAGGGGAAGAGTGTTGTCTACGTACCCTCGTAGACCGTAAACGGAAGCGTTATGACAACGCGGTTGATGTAGTCGTACGTCTTCACGATCCGACCGATCCTAGCACCGAAGGTATGATACCTCCGTGATATGCATACGACTAGCTCGGTGAGGTCCCGCGAACACTAGATCCAGCTGAGTGTCGAGGGAGAGTTTCGTCAGCACGATGGCGTGATGACGGTGATGATGAAGCTACCAGTGCAGGGCTTCGCCTAAGCACTGCAACGATATGACCGTGGTGGATTATGGTGGAGGGGGCACCGCACACGGCTAAACAATGTCAACTTGTGTGTCCTAGGGTGCCCCTGCCCCGTATATAAAGGAGCAAGGGGGGAGGAAGGGCGGCCCTTGGGGCGCCCAAGGAGAGGAGGAATCCTCCTCCTAGTAGGAGTAGGATTCATCCTTTCCTAGTCCTACTAGGAGGGGGAAGGAAGGAGTGGGAGAGGGGAAGGGAAAGCGGGGCGCCGCCCCCCTTCCTAGTACAATTTAGACTCAGGGAGAGAGGGAGTGCGCGGCCTGCCCTGGCAGCCCCCCTCTCTCTCTCCACTAAGGCCCATCTAGGCCCATTAGTTCCCCGAGGGGGGTTCCGGTAACCCTCCGGCACTCCGGTTTTATTCGAAACCATCCGGAACACTTCCGATGTCCGAATATAGCCGTCCAATATATCAATCTTTATGTCTCGACCATTTCAAGACTCCTCGTCATTTCCGTGATCACATCCGGGACTTTGAACAACCTTCGGTACATCAAAACACATAAACTCATAATACCGATCGTCACCGAGTGTTAAGCGTGCGGACCCTACCAGTTCGAGAACTATGTAGACATGACAAAGACTCATCTCCGGTCAATAACCAATAGCGGAACCTGGATGCTCATATTGGTTCCTACATATTCTACGAAGATCTTTATCGGTCAAACCGCATAACAACATACGTTGTTCCCTTTGTCATAGGTATGTTACTTGCCCGAGATTCGATCGTCAGTATCTCAATATCTCGTTCAATCTTGTTACAGGCATGTCTCTTTACATGTTCTGTAGTGCAACATCCCGTAACTAACTCATTAGTCACATTGCTTGCAAGGCTTATAGTGATGTGCATTACCGAGAGGGCCCAGACATACCTCTCCGATACACGGAGTGACAAATCCTAATCTTGATCTATGCCAACTCAACAAACACCATCAGAGACACCTGTAGAGCATCTTTATAGTCACCCAGTTACGTTGTGACGTTTGATAGCACACTAAGTGTTCCTCCGGTATTCGGGAGTTGCATAATCTCATAGTCATAGGAACATGTATAAGTTATGGAGAAAGCAATAGTATTAAACTAAATGATCATCGTGCTAAGCTAACGGATGGGTCAAGTCAATCACATCATTCTCTAATCATGTGATCACGTTCATCAAATAACAACTCTTTGTCCATGGCTAGGAAACTTAACCATCTTTGATTAACGAGCTAGTCAAGTAGAGGCATACTAGTGACACTCTGTTTGTCTATGTATTCACACATGTACTAAGTTTCCGGTTAATACAATTCTAGCATGAATAATAATCACTTATCATGATATAAGGAAATATAAATAACAACTTTATTATTGCCTCTAGGGCATATTTCCTTCAGTCTCCCACTTGCACTAGAGTCAATAATCTAGATTGATGATTCTAACACCCATGGAGTCTTAGTGTTGATCATGTTCTGCTCATGAGAGAAGCTTAGTCAACGGGTATGCAACATTCAGATCTGTATGTATCTTGCAAATATCTATGTCTCCCTCCTTGCCTTGATCATGGATGGAATTGAAGTGTCTCTTGATGTGCTTGGTTCTCTTGTGAAATCTGGATTCCTTTGCCAAGGCAATTGCACCAGTATTGTCACACAAGATTTTCATTAGACCCGATGCACTAGGTATGACACCTAGATTGGATATGAACTCCTTCGTCCAGACTCCTTCATTTGTTGCTTCCAAAGCAGCTACGTATTCCGCTTCACACGTAGCGCCATGATGCTCTGCTTGGAACTGCATCAGTTGACAGCTCCACCATTTAATAAAAATATGTATCCGGTTTGTGACTTAGAGTCATCCGGATCAGTGTCAAAGCTTGCATCGATGTAACCATTTATGACGAGCTCTTTGTCACCTCCATAAACGAGAAACAAATCCTTAGTCCTTTTCAGGTATTTCAGGAAGTTCTTGACCGCTGTCCAGTGATCCACTCCTAGATTAATTTGGTACCTCCCTGCTAAACTAATAGCAAGGCACACATTAGGTCTGGTACACAGCATTGCATGCATGATAGAACCTATGGCTGAAGCATAGGGAATGACTTTCACTTTCTCTCTATCTTCTACAATGGTTGGGCAGTGAGTCTGACTCAACTTCACACCCTGTAACACAGGCAAGAACCCTCTCTTTGCTTGATCCATTTTGAACTTCTTCAAAACTTTATCAAGGTATGTGCTTTGTGAAAGTCCAATTAAGAGTCTTGATCTATCTCTATAGATCTTGATGCCCAATATATAAGCAGCTTCACCGAGATCTTTCATTGAAAAATTCTTATTCAAGTATCCTTTATGCTATTTAGAAATTCAGTGTCATTTCCGATCAACAATATGTCATACACATATAATATCAGAAATGCTACAGAGCTCCCACTCACTTTCTTGTAAACACAGGATTCTCCAACAGTCTGTATAAAACCATATGCTTTGATGACACTATCAAAGCATATATTCCAACTCCGAGAGGCTTGCACCAGTCCATAAATGGATCACTGGAGCTTGCACACTTTGTTAGCACCTTCTGGATCGACAAAACCTTCTGGTTGCATCATATACAACTCTTCTTTAAGATATCCATTAAGGAATGCAGTTTTGACATCCATTTGCCAAATTTCATAATCATAAAATGCGGAAATTGCTAACATGATTCGGACGGACTTAAGCATCGCTACGGGTGAGAAGGTCTCATCATAGTCAACTCCTTGAACTTGTCGAAAACCTTTTGCAACAAGTCGAGCTTTGTAGACAGTAACATTACCGTCAGTGTTAGTCTTCTTCTTGAAGATCCATTTATTCTCTATGGCCTGCCGAAGTCAACCAAAGTCCACACTTTGTTCTCATACATGGATCCCATCCCAGATTTCATGGCCTCAAGCCATTTTGCGGAATCTGGGCTCATCATCGCTTCCTCATAGTTCGTAGGTTCGTCATGGTCAAGTAACATGACCTCCAGAACAGGATTACCGTACCACTCTGGTGCGGATCTTACTCTGCTTGACCTACGAGGTTGAAGTTTTTTCACATAAGCATCGCAGCCGCAAACTTTAAGAAACGACAACTTGGGTTTCTTGCCAAAACACAGTTCGTAAGGTGTTGTCTCAACGGATTTTGATGGTGCCCTATTTAACGTGAATGTAGCCGTCTCTAAAGAATAACCCCAAAACGATAGCGGTAAATCAGTGAGAGACATCATAGATCGCACCATATCTTATAAAGTGCGGTTACGACGTTCGGACACACCATTACGTTGTGGTGCTCCAGGTGGCGTGAGTTGCGAAACTCTTCCGCATTGTTTCAAATGACGACCAAACTCATAACTCAAATATTCACCTCCACGATGAGATCATAGAAACTTAATTTTCTTGTTATGATGATTTTCCACTTCACTCTGAAATTCTTTGAACTTTTCAAATGTTTCAGACTTATGTTTCATCAAGTAGATATACCCATATCTGCTTAAATCATCTGTGAAGGTAAGAAAATAACGATACCCGCCGCGAGCATGAACACTCACCGGACCGCATACATCAGTATGTATTATTTCCAACAAGTCTGTTGCTTGATCTATTGTTCCGGAGAACAGAGTTTTAGTCATCTTGCCCATGAAGCATGGTTTGCAAGCATCAACTAATTCATAATCAAGTGATTCCAAAAGTACATCATCATGGAGTTTCTTCATGCGCTTTACACCAATATGACCTAAACGGCAGTGCCACAAATAAGTTGCACTATCATTATTAAACTTATATCTTTTGGCTTCAATACTATGAACATGTGTATCACTACTATCAAGATTTAGTAAAAACAAACCACTCATGAAGGGTGCATGAGCATAAAAGATATTATTCATATAAATAGAACAACCATTATTCTCTGATTTAAATGAATAATCGTCTCGCACCAAACAAGATCCAGATATAATGTTCATGCTCAACACTGGCACCAAATAACAATTATTTAGGTCTAATACTAATCCTGAAGGTAGATGTAGAGGTAGCATGCTGACGATGATTACATCAAGTTTGGAACCATTTCCCACGCGCATTGTCACCTCGTCCTTAGCCAATCTTTGCTTAATCCGTAGCCCCTGTTTTGAGTTGCAAATGTTAGCAACTGAACCAGTATTAAATACCCAGGCGCTACTGCAAGCATTAGTAAGGTACACATCAATAACATGTATATCAAATATACCTTTCACTTTGCCATCCTTCTTCTCCGCCAAATACTTGGGGCAGTTCCGCTTCTAGTGACCAGTCCCTTTGCAGTAGAAGCAGTCAGTCTCAGGCTTAGGTCTAGACTTGGGCTTCTTCACTTGAGTAGAAACTTGCTTGCCGTTCTTCTTGAAGTTCCCCTTCTTCCCTTTACCCTTTTGTTGGAACTGTTGGTCTTGTTGACCATCAACACTTGATGCTCCTTCTTGATTTCTACCTCCGCAGCCTTTAGCATTGTGAAGAGCTCGGGAATCGTATTATCCATCCCTGGCATATTATAGTTCATCACGAAGCTCTTGTAGCTTGGTGGCAGTGATTGAAGAACTTTGTCAATGACACTATCATCAGGAAGATTAACTCCCAGCTGACTCAAGTGGTTGTGGTACCTAGACATTCTTAGTATATGTTCACTGACAGAACTATTCTCCTCCATTTTGCAGCTGTAGAACTTATTAGAGACTTCATATCTCTCAATCCGGGCATTTTCTTGAAATATTAACTTCAACTCCTGGAACATCTCATATGCTCCATGACGTTCAAAACGTCGTTGAAGTCCCATTTCTAAGCCGTAAAGCATGGCACACTGAACTATCGAGTAGTCATCAGCTTTGCTCTGCCAGGTGTTCATAACATCTGGCATTGCTCCTGCAGCGGGTTTGTCACCTAGCGGTGCTTCCAGGACGTAATTCTTCTGTGCAGTGATACGTCTCCGTCGTATCTACTTTTCCAAACACTTTTGCCCTTGCTTTGGACTCTAACTTGTATGATTTGAATGGAACTAACCCGGACTGACGATGTTTTCAGCAAAATTGCCATGGTGTTGTTTTATGTGCAGAAAACAAATATTCTCGGAATGACCTGAAACTTCACGGAACATCTTAGAAAAAACAATAAAAAATCCTCCCCAAAGATGAAGACTAGGGGGCCAACACCCTTCTCGCGAGGGTGGGGGCGCGCCCCCTACCTCATGGGCCCACTAGAAACCCTCCGACACCAACTCCAACTCCATATATTTGCTTTCAGAGAGAAAAAATAAGACAAAAGAAATCATCACGTTTTACGATACGGAGCCGCCGCCAAGCCCTAAAACCTCTCGGGGGGACTGATCTGGAGTCCGTTCGGGGCTCCGGAGAGGGGGATTTGTCGCCGTCGTCATCATCAACCATCCTCCATCACCAATTTCATGATGCTCACCGCCATGCGTGAGTAATTCCATCGTAGGCTTGCTGGACGGTGATGGGTTGGATGACATTTATCATGTAATCGAGTTAGTTTTGTTAGGGTTTGATCCCTAGTATCCATTATGTTCTGAGATTGATGTTGCTATGACTTTGCTATGCTTAATGCTTGTCACTAGGGCCCGAGTGCGATGATTTCAGATCTGAACCTATTATGTTTTCATGAATATATGTGAGTTCTTGATCCTATCTTACAAGTCTATAGTCACCTACTATGTGTTATGATCCAGCAACCCCTAAGTGACAATAATCGGGACCACTCCCGGTGATGACCATAGGTTGAGGAGTTCATGTATTCACTATGTGCTAATGCTTTGTTCCGGTTCTCTATTAAAAGGAGGCCTTAATATCCCTTAGTTACCAATAGGACCCCGCTGCCACGGGAGGGTAGGACAAAAGATGTCATGCAAGTTCTTTTCCATAAGCACGTATGACTATATACAGAATACATGCCTACATTACATTGATGAATTGGAGCTAGTTCTGTGTCACTCTATGTTATGACTGTTACATGATGAACCGCATCCGGCATAATTATCCATCACTGATCCGGTGTCTACGAGTTTTCCATATACTGGTTCTCACTTATTTACTTTCCCGCTGCTATTGTTACAATCACTACAAAATACCAAAAACATTACTTTTGCTGTCTTTACTTTTGCTTGCCTCTACCACCACTATCATATTACTTTGCTACTAAACACTTTGCTGCAGATACTAAGTTTCCAGGTGTGGTTGAATTGACAACTCAGCTGCTGATACTTGAGAATATTCTTTGGCTCCCCTTGTGTCGAATCAATAAATTTGGGTTGAATACTCTACCCTCGAAAGCTGTTGCGATCCCATATACTTGTGGGTTATCAAGACTAATTTTTGGCGCCGTTGTCGGGGAGCATAGCTCTATTCTTTGAGTCACTTGGGATTTACATCTGCTGGACACTATGAATTATTTAAGAGATCCAAAAACCAAGATCTATCCCTCAACTACGAGGGGAGGTAAGGAACTGTTATCTAGCTCTGCACTTGATTCACCTTCTCTTATGCGTAAGTTTGCGACACCTACATCTGCTTCTGCTATTCGTTCTGATATGTCGCATGTTATTGATGATGCCACTTCTGCTATGCATGATACTTATGATGAAACTGCTTCTATGCCTGATACTATTGTGCCCCTTAGTGAATTTCTTGATGAACAAATTGCTAGGGCTAGAGAAAAAGAAATTATTGAATCTGAATACGATGATGATAGTGATGATGAAAATATGCCTGTTATTCCTGAGGGTTATATTTTTGATATGGAATCTTCTACCGCTATTTTAGCTTGCGGAGATAGATATGAGCTTAAGAGGTTATTAATTAAATGGAACAAAGAATCACTTAGAGATAAAATGAAACCAGACCCTGCTTTTGCTACTTCACACATATGTGTTCCTGATAAGGATTATGAATTCTCTGTTGATCCTGATATAATTACTTTGGTTGAATCGGATCCATTGTATGGCTATGAATCTGAAACTGTTGTGGCACATCTTACTAAGTTAAATGATATAGCTGCCCTGTTTACTAATGATGAGAGATCGCGTTACTTCTATATACTCAAAATATTTCCGTTCTCATTAAAGGGTGATGCTAAGATATGGTTTAATTCTCTTGATCCTGGTTGTGTGCGTAGTCCCCAGGATATGATTTATTACTTCTCTACTAAATATTTCCCTGCTCATAAGAAACAAGCTGCTTTGAGGGAAATATACAACTTTGTGCAAATTAAAGAAGAGAGTCTCCCACAAGCTTGGGGGAGGCTTCTCAAGCTACTTAATGCTTTGCCTGATCATCCTCTTAAGAAACCTGAAATACTTGATATCTTTTATAATGGACTAACCGATGCTTCCAGAGATTACCTGGATAGTTGTGCTGGTTCTTTTTTCAGGGAAAGAACACCAGATGAAGCTGAAATTCTATTGAATAATATGTTGACAAATGAAAATAATTGGGCACCTCCTGAGCCAGCTCCTGAGCCAACTCCTACTCCAATTACTGAGCCTATTCTTAAACCAACTCCGAAGAAGAGAGGTGTTTTATTCCTCAGTCCTGAAGATATGCAAGAGGCAAAGAAATCTATGAAAGAGAAAGGTATTAAAGCTGAATACGTTAAGAATTTACCTCCTATTGAAGAAATACATGGTCTTAATTCACCACCTGTTGAAGAAACATATGATCTTAACTATTTATTTACTGAAGAACCTCCTGATCCCAATATCCCGACATAGGTAGTAAAGGTAAATTCTCTCTATAGATATGATAAAGCTGAAGTCCCTCCTACTAAAATTGCTAGTCAGTGCTTGGATGAGTTTGATAACTTTATGTTTAAGCAAGATGACTTCAATGCTTATTTTGGTAGACAATTAAAAGAAAATGCTTATATGATTAGACGATTGGGTGATTATATGGCTGATATTAAAGGTGAACTTAAACTTGTTAGCAAACATGCTTCTATGGTTACCACTCAAGTAGAAGAAGTACTTAAGGCTCAAAAAGAAGTTCTTGATGAAATGAATAGTAAGAAAAATGATTATGCTACTAGAGTGGCTACTAGAACTGGTAGAATGACTCATGAACCTTTGTATCCTGAAGGCCACCCTAAGAGAATCGAGCAAGATTCTCAAAGAAATAATACTGATGTTCCTAGTTCTTCTAAAAAGAAGAAGAAGAAGAAGAAGAAGAAGAAGAAGAAAAATGATAGAACTATGCAAACTTCTAGTGAACCTATTGCTAAACCACCTGATAATCCAAATGATATTTCTATTTCTGATGCTGAAACTCAATTGGTAATGAACATGAACCTAATGAAAATGTTAATGATGATGTTCATAATAATGCTCAACCTAGTAATGATAATGATATAGAAATTGAACCTGTTGTTGATCTTGATAACCCACAATCAAAGAATCAACGTTATGATAAGAAATACTTTGTTGCTAGGAAACATGGTAACGAAAGAGAACCTTGGATTCAGAAACCCATGCCTTTTCCTCCCAAACCATCCAAGAAAAAGGATGATGAGGATTTTGAGTGCTTTGCTGAAATGATTAGACCTATCTTTTTACGTATGCGATTAACTGATATACTCAAAACCAATCCTTATGCTATGTACATGAAAGATATTATTACAAATAAAAGAAAGATACCGGAAGCTGAAATTTCCACCATGCTTGCTAATTATACTTTTAAGGGTGGAATACCAAAGAAACTTGGAGATCCAGGAGTACCTACTATACCATGCTCCATTAAAAGAAACTATGTTAAAACTGCTTTATGTGATCTTGGAGCCGGTGTTAGTGTTATGCCTCTCTCTTTATATCGTAGACTTGATTTGAGTAAGTTGACACCTACTGAAGTATCTTTGCAAATGGCTGATAAATCAACTGCTATACCTGTCGGCATTTGTGAGTCTGTGCCTGTTGTGGTTGCAAACGTTACTATTTTAACGGACTTTGTTATTCTTGATATTCCCAAGGATGATAGTATGTCTATTATTCTTGGAAGACCTTTTCTTAATACTGCAGGGGCTGTTATTGATTGCAAAAAAGGCAATGTCACTTTTTCATGTTAATGGTAATGAGCATACAGTACACTTTCCGAGGAAACAACCTCAAGTTCATAGTATCAACTCTATTGGAAAAATTCCATCAATTATATTTGGAGGTTTTGAATTTCCTCTTCCTACTGTCAAGAAGAAATATGATATTCTTATTATTGGGGATGTGCATATCCCCGTTGAGGTAACTTAGTGTTATTCGAATTTCTCCGGTTTCATGATTATCGGAATGAGTTTGTTACCAAGACTTGATCAACCTTGTTAGTGGATTCTTTTTTATGAGCATGAGATGGATGAAACTAGAAGCACAACCTTCTATACCCCACTTTTACTTTCTGTTATTTATATTAAATAAAGTAAAATAGTATTTTTCTGTCTGTTTCCTGACTTATCCTTGCAATATTAAAATATCCCAAAAATAAAAGTCCCCAGAATGCCATGCCAATTTAATATGATCTTTTCGGGAATATTTGAGGATTTACTGTGCAAAAGTTACCGCGGGAGGAGCTGCCACCTGGCCACGAGGGTGGTGGGCACCCCCTATAGGGCGCGCCCCCCTGCCTCGTGAGCCCATGGTGGCCCTCCTCCACTTATCCCAGCACCCATCTTCTTCCTCTATCTCACACAAACCCGAGAAACCAACTCAAGCACGAGTTCCAGCCACTTTTGCGGTGATTTTCGATCTCCTTGATCAAAGCACCTCTCGCAAAACTGCTTGGGGAGATTGTTCCTTGGCATGTGACTCCTCCATTGGTCCAATTAGTTTTTGTTCTAGTGATTTATTCTTTGCAAATTTGTGCTGCATAGGTGACCATGTTTTTGAGCTTGCATGTCAAATTTATATGGTTCTAAGTAGTTCTAATGCTTGATATAGGCTCTAGGCACTTGTAGGAGTAGTTGCTATCAATATTATTGAAGTTGGTTCATTTTTGTTTAAAGTTACTAAGAAGTTCAAATTGTTTCAGAAAAAATAATGAGGAGATTTTTGAGGGGCTCGTCGAGCCAAAGCTTGAAGGAAAAGGCACCGAAGCCTAAGTATAATTTGCCGCGCACTGCGGAGATTCGGGCGTGTGAATGGCCTTCTGAAGATTTCTTGAGAGCAGCCGATATCTATGAAGATTTTCATGAATTGGCTCATAATGCAGGCCTCACCGCTTTCCTCCACGACCAATGCGATCAATATCTCTTACTCACAAATACTTTTGTGCAAAACTTTCATTTTCATTCTAGGAACTCGCCACCTACGGTGGAGTTTCATTTATATGATGAGCATAAGGAGATGTCACTTTATGATTTCTGTCGGACTTGTTTAATCCCTTTTGAGGGAAAGACAGAAGAACCACATCATGATGATGTGGCTGGGTTCATTGATACTATCACTGTAGGAGAAACTAGAAAGGTTTCCGATGCACGAATCACTAGCATACATTTTCCTGTTTTATGTTACTTTGCATTATTTGCTAGTCGTTGTTTAATTGGACACGGAAACAGTGGAAACCTTAGTATCCTTGATATAATTATTTTGCACCATGGTTTATACAGTGATAACACTTTTAGTATGGGCGGTATTATTGCTAGATGGTTAAGTATGAACCATACTAAGGGTCCCATCTTTGGAGGCGTCTATGCCACACGCCTAGCTGCACAATTTAACATACCTATTAGGCATGCTGAGAAGGAAGAAAAGGTGCTGCCCCGTGTTTATCTAGATCATAAAAGTATGGTGGCACATGACTTTATTGTTAAGAATAGGGCAGGAGAGCTTAAATATCTGTTCTTTAACAAACATCATCCTAAGACTATTACCCTGCCTGCTCCTTCTTTGTTTAATTTTGTAGGACCCTAACTCGTTACGTGGGCTGTCGTCCAAGCTTACAAGAATCCTGCACCAACCCTGGAACAGGAACCACAAGATGAGCCTCCACGACAATCTATTTATTCTTGGAAACCAGAGATGACTGTTAGTCAGTGGCAGTCAGAGTCTTCTTCTTCATCATAGTATGATCCCAACTATTCCTCCTGATCACAGTACGACCCCAACAACTATTATTATGGATATCCGCCAGACCAGCCGTGGCCATAGACCAACTTAGGCCAAAAGCCTAAGCTTGGGGGAGTACGTATTTCTCACTAACATTACATTTATGTTCACACGCACTCATTACTAGATGTCGGTGCTCATACTTTTTCACTGTAATATCCATGCTAGTTTATTTTCTTTTTCCTGCTTTCTTCTTGTGTATTTGCTAAACCTTAAGAAAAACCAAAAAATTAGTAGTAGTTTATTTTTCTGCTGTAGTAGTAATAATTAAAAACAAAACCCAAAAATATTTCCCGTTCTTCTTTTGCTTGTTGGGAGCTTTCCCGTGTAAATAGTTTTATTTCTTTTCTTTTCTTTGGGGGTCAGTAGGAGAAGACCATAATTAAATTGTTGAAGTGTCTCTTATATGCGTTATTGTTGATTTAACCAAGAGCCCATATTGCCTTGTCTTCTCCTGTTTATTAAATGCTCACAGATTCCAGCTTAGTCCAATGCACGTGCACTCTTATTATTATTCACACCATTCGGTCATGCAAGTGAAAGGCAATTATGATGATATATGATGGACTGACTGAGATGAGAAAAGCTGGTACGAACTTGACCTCTTTTGTTTTTGTAAATATGATGAGTCCCTCATTCTTAATTCAGCTTATTATGAATAAACATGTTTGCAATGACAATTAGAGATCATAGTTGCTTGTGCCATGCTTGATTTGCTATGAGTTATAATGGTTTACCTTGTGTGCCAACATGCTATTGAGATGATTATGATGTGGTATGATGGGGTGGTATCCTCCTTCGAATGATTTAAGTGACTTGACTTGGCACATGTTCATGCATGTAGTTGAAACAAAATCAACATAGCCTTCATGATATTTATGTTCGTGGTGGATTATATCCTACTCATGCTTGCATCCAATGTTTATTAATTTTAATGCATGTACATGGCTGTTGTCGCTCTCTAGTTGGTCGCTTCCTAGTCTTTTGCTAGCCTTCACTTGTACTAAGCGGGAATACTGCTTGTGCATCCAATCCCTTAAACCCCAAAGTTATTCCAGATGAGTCCACCATACCTTCCTATATGCGGTATCTACCTGCCGTTCCAAGTAAATTTGCATGTGCCAAACTCTAAACCTTCAAATAAACATTCTGTTTTGTATTCTCAAATAGCTCATGTATCAACAAAGGTTGTCCTTATCTTCCGTGTTAGGCGGGTTATTCTCAAGAGGAGTGGACTCCGCTCCTCAGTCATGAGAAAATGGCTGGTCACTGGGATGCCCAGTCCCATGCTTTATGCAAACTAAATCAAAATTAATTGCAAACAAAACTCCCCTGGGACCTGATGTATGTTGGAGGCACTCGTTGTTTCAAGCAAGCCATGGATTGATGCTTGTTGGTGGAGGGGGAGTATAAACTTTGCCATTCTGTTTGGGAACCGCCTATAATGTGTTTAGCATGGAAGATATCGCCATCTCTTAGTTGTTACGTTCACAATGAAAGTATACCGCTCAAAATACAATTTAGCTCTATTTCAAAACCGAGCTCTGGCACCTCTACAAATCCCTGCTTCCCTCTGCGAAGGGCCTATCCATTTACTTTTATGTTGAGTCATCACCCTCTTATTAAAAAGCACTAGCTGGACAGCACAGCCGTCATTTGCATTCATCACTGTTAATTTATATTGGGTATGACTATGATTGGATCTCTCTTACCATGAATTACAATGTCTAGTCAGTCCTTGATCTTTAAAGGTGCTCCGCATTTATGTTTTGCGGTCTCAGAAAGGGCTAGCGAGATACCATCTTGTTATATCATATTGTGATTGTTTTGAGAAAGTGTTGTCATCCGGGATTTATTATTATGACTTGCTAGTTGATTATGCTATTGATACGAATAATTGTGAGACCTGAGAATTATTGCAAATGTGGTTAGTTATGATCTATGCTGAAAACTTGAATGCTGGCTTGACATAGTTACAACAACAAGAGCAAACAGAGTTTGTAAAAGTTTTTCTTTATTTCTTTCAGTTTGTCAACTGAATTGCTTGAGGACAAGCAAAGGTTTAAGCTTGGGGGAGTTGATACGTCTCCGTCGTATCTATTTTTCCAAACACTTTTTCCCCTGTTTTGGACTCTAACTTGTATGATTTGAATGGAACTAACCCGGACTGACGCTGTTTTGAGCAGAATTGCCATGGTGTTGTTTTATGTGCAGAAAACAAATATTCTCGGAATGACCTGAAACTTCACGGAACATCTTAGAAAAAACAATAAAAAATCCTTGCCAAAGATGAAGACCAGGGGGACCACACCCTTCTCACAAGGGTGGGGGCGCGCCCCCTACCTCGTGGGCCCCCTGGAAACCCTCCGGCGCCAACTCGAGCTCTATATATTTGCTTTCGGAGAGAAAAAAATAAGAGAGAAGAAATCATCGCGTTTTATGATATGAAGCCGCCGCCAAGCCCTAAAACCTCTCAGGAGGGCTGATCTGGAGTCCTTTTGGGGCTCCAGAGAGGGGGATTCGTCGCTGTCGTCATCATCAACCATCCTCCATCACCAATTTCATGATGCTCACCGCCGTGCGTGAGTAATTCCATCGTAGGCTTGCTGGATGGTGAGGGGTTGGATGAGATTTATCATGTAATCGAGTTAGTTTTGTTAGGGTTTGATCCCTAGTATCCATTATGTTCTGAGATTGATGTTGCTATGACTTTGCTATGCTTAATGCTTGTCACTAGGGCCCGAGTGCCATGATTTCAGATCTGAACCTATTACGTTTTCATGAATATATGTGAGTTCTTGATCCTATATTGCAAGTCTATAGTCACCTACTATTTGTTATGATTCGGCAACCCCGAAGTGACAATAATCGGGACCACTCCCGGTGATGACCATAGTTTGAGGAGTTCATGTATTCACTATGTGCTAATGCTTTGTTCCGGTTCTCTATTAAAAGGAGGCCTTAGTATCCCTTAGTTTCCAATAGGACCCCGCTGCCACGGGAGGGTAGGACAAAAGATGACCTGCAAGTTCTTTTCCATAAGCACATATGACTATATACGGAATACATGCCTACATTACATTGATGAATTGGAGCTAGTTTTGTCTCACTCTATGTTATGACTGTTATATGATGAACCGCATCCGGCATAATTATCCATCACTGATCCGGTGCCTATGAGTTTTCCATATACTGGTTCTCACTTATTTACTTTCCCGCTGCTACTGTTACAATCACTACAAAATACCAAAAACATTACTTTTATTGTCTTTACTTTTGCTTGCCGCTACCACCACTATCATATTACTTTGCTACTAAACACTTTGCTGCAGATACTAAGTTTCTAGGTGTGGTTGAATTGACAACTCAACTGCTAATACTTGAGAATAGTCTTTGGCTCCCCTTGTGTCGAATCAATAAATTTGGGTTGAATACTCTACCCTCAAAAGCTGTTGCGATCCCCTATACTTGTGGGTTATCATGCAGCATTGAGGATAATCCTCAAGTTACGAACCCAGTCCGTATAGTTGCTACCATCATCTTTCAACTTACCTTTCTCTAGGAACACATTAAAATTCAACGGAACAACGGCACAGACCATCTATCTACAACAACATAGACATGCAAAATACTATCAGGTACTAAGTTCATGATAAATTAAAGTTCAATTAATGAAATTACTTAAGAACTCCCACTTATATATACATCCCTCTAATCATCTAAGTGATCACGTGATCCATATCAACTAAACCATGTTCGATCATCGCGTGAGATGGAGTAGTTTTCCATGATGAACATCACTATGTTGATCATATCTACTATATGATTCATGCTCGACCTTTCGGTCTCAGTGTTCCGAGGCCATATTTTCATCTGCTAGGCTCGTCAAGTTTAACTCGAGTATTCTGCGTGTGCAAAACTGGCTTGTGCCCCTTGTATGTGAACGTAGAGCTTATCACACCCGATCATCACATGGTGTCTCGACACGACGAACTGTAGCAACAGTGCATACTCAGGGAGAACACTTATACCTTGAAATTTAGTGAGAGATCATCTTATAATGCTACCACCGAACTAAGAAAAATAAGATGCATAAAGGATAAACATCACATGTAATCAATTAAGTGATACGATATGTCCATCATCATCTTGTACCTTTGATCTCCATCTCCAAAGCACCGTCATGATCACCATCGTCACCGGCTTGACACCTTGATCTCCATCGAAGCATCGTTGTCGTCTCGCCAACTATTGCTTCTACGACTATCGCTACTGCTTAGTGATAAAGTAAAACAATTACATGGCGGTTGCATTTCATACAATAAAGCGACAACCATATGGATCCTGCCAGTTGCCGATAACTCGGTTACAAAACATGATCATCTCATACAATAAAATTTAGCATCATGCCTTGACCATATCAAATCACAACATGCCCTGCAAAAACAAGTTAGACGTCCTCTACTTTATTGTTGCAAGTTTTACGTGGCTTCTATGGGCTGAGCAAGAACCGTTCTTACCTACGCATCAAAAACCACAATGCAGTATAGTGATTGCTTTTTAATCTTCAGAAAGAACCCTGTTCATTGAATCTGATTCAACTAAAGTTGGAGAAACTGACACCCACCAGCCACCTGTGTGTGAAGCACGTCGGTAGAACCAGTCTTGCGTAAGCGTACGCGTAATGTCGGTCTAAGCCGTTTCATCCAACTATACCGCTAAATCAAGAATCAACTAGTGAAGGCAAGCAATATGTATATACCCACGCCCACAACTCCTTTGTGTTCTACTCGTGCATATAACATCTATGCATAGACCTGGCTCGGATGCCACTGTTGGGGAACACAGTAATTTCAAAAAAAATACTATGCACATGCAACATCTATCTAGGTGATGCATAGCAATGAGAGGGGAAGAGTGTTGTCTACGTACCCTCGTAGACCGTAAGCGGAAGTGTTATGACAACGCGGTTGATGTAGTCGTACGTCTTCATGATCTGACCGATCCTAGCACCGAAGGTACGGTACCTCCGCGATCTACACACGTTCAGCTCGGTGACGTCCTGCGAACTCTAGATCCAGCTGAGTGTCGAGGGAGAGTTTCGTCAGCACGACGGTGTGATGACAATGATGATGAAGCTACCGACGCAGAGCTTCGCCTAAGCACTGCAACGATATGACCGAGGTGGATTATGGTGGAGGGGGGCATCGCACACGGCTAAACAATGTCAACTTGTGTGTCCTAGGGTGCCCCCTGCCCCGTATATAAAGGAGCAAGGGGGAGGCCGGCCGGCCCTTGTGGCTCCCAAGGAGAGGAGGAATCCTCCTCCTAGTAGGAGTAGGATTCATCCTTTCCTAGTCCTACTAGGAGGGGGAAGGAAGGAGTGGGAGAGGGGAAGGAAAAGCAGGGCGCCGCCCCCCTTCCTAGTACAATTCGGACTCAAGGGGGAGGGAGCGCGCGGCCTGCCCTGGCAGCCCCTCTCTCTCTCCACTAAGGCCCATCTAGGCCCATTAGTTCCCCGAGGGGGGTTCCGGTAACCCTCCGGCACTCCGGTTTTATCCCAAACCATCCGGAACACTTCCGATGTCTGAATATAGCCGTCCAATATATCAATCTTTATGTCTTGACCATTTCGAGACTCCTCATCATGTCCGTGATCACATCCGGGACTTCGAACAACCTTCGGTATATCAAAACACACAAACTCATAATACCGATCGTCACCGAATGATAAGCGTGCAGACCCTACCGGTTCGAGAACTATGTAGACATGACCGAGACTCATCTCCGGCCAATAACCAATAGCGAAACCTGGATGCTCATATTGGTTCCTACATATTCTACGAAGATCTTTATCAGTCAAACCGCATAACAACATACGGTGTTCCCTTTGTCATAGGTATGTTACTTGCCCGAGATTCGGTCGTCGGTATCTCTATACCTAGTTCAATCTCGTTACCGGCAAGTCTCTTTACTCGTTCCGTAATGCAACATCCTGTAACTAACTCATTAGTCACATTGCTTGCAAGGCTTATAGTGATGTGATACGTCTCCAGCGTATCTATAAGTTTTGATTGTTCCATGCTATTATATTATCCATCTAGGATGTTTTATATCCATTTATATGCTATTTTATATGATTTTTGGGACTAACCTATTAACCTAGAGCCCGGTGTCAGTTTCTGTTTTTTCCTTGTTTTTGAGTTTACAGAAAAAGAATACCAAACGGAGTCCAATTGAAATGCCAATTTTTGATGATTTTTTGTGGAAGAAAAGAAGCCCCCCGAAGTAAAAGAGTTGGGCCAGAAGATTCCTGAGCCGTCCATGAGGGTGGAGGGCGCGCCATACCCCCCTGGGCGCCTCCCCCTATCTCGTGGACGACTCGGAGACCCCCCTGACGTGAGACCTACGCCAAAAATTCCTATAAATACAGAAACCTCCAGAAAATAACCTAGATCGGGAGTTCCACTGCCACAAGCCTCCGTAGCCACCGAAAACCAATCTAGACCCGTTACGGCACCCTACCGGAGGGAGAATCCATCACCGGTGGCCATCTTCATCATCCTGCCGCTCTCCATGACAAGGAGGTAGTAGTTCACCCTTGGGGCTGAGGGTATGTACCAGTAGCTATGTGTCTGATCTGTCCCTCTCTCGTGTTCTTGATTCGGCACGATCTTGATGTATCGCGAGCTTTGCTATTATAGTTGGATCTTATGATGCTTCTCCCCCTCTACTCCCCTATAATGGATTGAGTCTTTAAGGATTTGAGAACACTTGATGTATGTCTTGCATGCACTACAAAAAAATACACTTCCGTGATGATACGTGTTTGTCACAGTAGGTCGTGTTTTTTGTCATGCATGTACATCCATGACAAATTTATGACAGAATCAAGATAGTCATACATGTGCTGTCGTAGAAGTGTTCCATGACATTACCAAAATTATCATCACGGAAGTGTCCACTTCCATGACGATAAATCGCGCGTCACAGAAGTGCTTTCGTCAAGGGTGACCGACACATGGCATCCACCGTAACGGAACGCCATTAAGCTATCGGGTCGGGTTTTGGATCCGATAACCCGTTAACAGCTCCGACCAATGGGGATTTTCCACATGTAAAATCATCATTGGCTGGAGGAAACACGTGTCGGCTCATCGTCGGGACAGATGTCATCCACTCATTGAACAGAAGGCGCCTATGATACGTTGACACATGGTACGACCCAACAGAGGCCCATTCCTATGAAAAGGCCGGCCTGTTTGACTTGGTCAAAAGGTTGCGGGCCGGCCCATGGAAAGCCTGTTAACGACATGTTTGCATATAGCCCATTTACAGCCCGCTAACCCAAGGCCCGTTACACCCTATCCGAATTAGGTCCAGTAGCGTCATCTGGGCCATCCAATATGATTCCAGCCTGTTTTCACTTCTAGCCCATGTATGGCCCATGATGTCTTTCGGCCCATATGAGGCCCTATGTAACTCTTGGCCTATTAACGGCCCGTGGTGAAACTGGCCCGTAATGAACAGTGTATCACTTTACACCCATTAACGGCCCGTGGTGAAACTGGCCCGTAATGAACAGTGTATCACTTTATACCCATTAACGACCCGTTATTCCGTTGGGCCGTCTCCAGCCCATGTTATCTTTCGGCCTTCTCAGAGCCCATTTATTCTTGGGCTCATTTCCAGCATTTGTTTACTTACAGCCCGTTACTGTCATTTTCTGCTTGTGGGCCAAATTCAGCCCGTGGTTACAGTCGGCCTGTTTGTGGTCTGTTAATACGTTGGGTCGTTTTCATAGCATCATCAAATACGTCCTATTAACAATGGCCCGTTATGGTCGGCCCATGAACGGACGATTCCAACTCTAGCCCATTTACGGCCAGAATGCAGTCTGTTTGGCCCATATTTGGCCAATCGATCATACGACCCGTATAAGGCCCATTGATGATACGGCCCGTATAAGGCCCATTAATGATACGGCCCGTAGAAGGCCCATTGATGATACGGCCCGTAGAAGGCCCATTGTTTCTACGTCCCGTAGAAGGCCCAGTGTTTCTACGGCCCGTAGAGGGCCCACTGTTTATACGGCCCGTAGAGGGCCCACTGTTTCTACGTCCCGTAGGAGGCCCAGTGTCACTACATTAAATATTAGCCCATGGTTATTGTGGCCTAGTTTTAAAAAATAGGTTATTGCAGCCACTAGCAAACTGCAGAAAAAAATTGCACTGACTACAAGCAAACAAATAAACAAGACAACAAGGAAATAAATAAGCAAGCAACTTACACTAGGCTATCACGGCTATTACACATATTACATCCACTGGGCATCAAAGTTCGCCACCAGTGCAAATATAGGGAACACAGCAGCATATAAACGTCGCAGCAAAACAAGTCCAGAACTGAAACCACTTCAGAAGAGCTCAAGAAACAATATCCTGGGTACCCATAATGCTGGCAAGATGCTTAGCAAGCTTATTAAGTTTGTCTTGTTTGGCGCTTAAGTCCTCCAGCGCTTGATGTTGCACCAGAAAGTATGCATCTGAATTCTGCAAGGACTTCTTCAGTCCTTCGGCTTCCTGTCGCATAACATCTGATCAATGTCTTTCAACTTGAAGTTGAGACTCAAGAAGCCGAACTGATTCAGGCAATGAGTTCGAAGAGCTGGTGCCAGCAGTGGTAGCCAGTAACTCGAACACTACATCAAGACAGGACTTTGCGGTTGTCTTAGTGTCTTCAATATAGTTTTTATCAGCTTTCTTGGAGACCAACATGGATGTCTCACTATCTTGAACCTTATCTGCATTACTTCCTTTACCATTGCATAACAGGGTACTCTTCTCCAATATTTTATCCGCGTTCTAAAAGAGAAACAAACAAACACATCTTAGGTTTACAATGTAGTATATGAAACTCATTTTGGTAAACCAGTTCAGTAGTAAGGTGGACAGGATAACGGCATGAAACAAACATATATCTATGTAGTATGGTCACTGTATGGTCTATATCATTCTAGTTTATGTTGCCAAATCAAGATAGATACAGTTCGAATCATATCTATTTAAGACAAAGCAGCATAGACAGAATATAAGTGTGGGAAACTACACAGCAATAACAACACTTGTAATGTGCATGGCATGAGAACATAACTGTTTATTCAATTGAAACTGAAATCAACATAGAGCAAGTTACAACAGCAAACAGACAAACACATTAAAGAAACAGGTTTAAAACATACCTGTTGCGCCATTGGAGTTTCAATTGCATCCTTCAAATTTGAAATTAGTTGGTATCAGTAAATACAGTGATGCAAGAGCAAAGTAGTATGAACCATAGCTACGGAACCTGACTTGAGAACAATTCTTCTTCTACTTTAAGCATTGACTTCGGGTTCGGAGTGGTGGTCCTCGTGACTTGGGCACTACAATTGCCTTACTAACTGCTCGTGTTTGGGTGCTCTGTGGTGGAGATGGTGCTGTGTCAACGGGAACTGGGTGTCTATTTGCTGGGGTTGGGGTTAGAAGGGGTGTAGCTGGTTCTCTGTCCAACTGGGTAGGGGTACAATCTGCATGAGTGTGGGTTATGTGTGGTGGGGCTGGTTCTTGGGAAAGTACAACCATGGTTCTATCTGCATCGACAGGTAGCACGATCTTTTCTAAAGACCGTGTTTTTACTCCCACAGATACTGCCATCACTCCCTCCAATTGAAATGGCTGATAAACAAGAAAAGTAATTGAATGTACAGACATTATAAGATAGAGAGGTGCAATGGATAGTAGGGAGGAAAACAGGGCATGAAATAATTCACATTTATGTTGTCTAAGAAAACAGAATAGCAGGACATAATTTCACATATATGATGGCTAATTAAACAGGATAGCATGACACAATTTCACATGTATGATGGATAACTAAACAAGATAGAATGACATACTTCAAAATATGATGACTATGTAAACAGGATGACATGATATAACTATACGATGTGTCTATTAAAGTGGTTGGCATGCCATAAATCACAAACATGCCGTCGATGGAAACATGATGGCATGATATAATTCACGGATAGAATGACATAATTTAAATATGATGACTATGTAAACAGGATGAGATGATATAACTATATTATGTCTTTAGAAAATGGGTTGGCATGCCATAATTCAGATACATGCTGTCTATGTAAACATCATGGCATGACATAATTCAAATATATGATTTATATACTAAGGAAGTGAGCAGAGGGCAATCACATATATGATGTGTCAACTAAGGAGATGGCATTCAATATTGTGTATATGATGTAAAAACTAAGAATTGCAATACAACATATGCATTATATGAGTAATATAACCCTGCCAAGTTTGAGCATACACCTCAGGGGGATAATAGGACTGGTCATCTGCCTCTGAATCCTCCTCTGAAGAGCTATCTGTAACCAGCAAGATATCTGCTTCAGCAGGTAGCATCGTCTGCTCTGAAGACCTTGTTTTCACTCCAGATTTCTCCATCACCAATTCAAATGGCTGATGCATAGGAAGAGCAATTGAATATACAAAAATTGTCGACAAAGGCAATGAGAAATACAAAAAAAGGACGGCATGATATAATTCACATATATAACGCTTGCCTAAACAGCATGGCATTGCATAATTCACGTACATAATGCCTTGCAACAAGATAACATTGCATAATTCACATATATAATGTCTTGCAACAAGATGGCATTGCATAATTCACATATATGGTAATTAGACACTAAACAAGTGGCATTCACACAAAGCATGTCTAAACTAAGCAAATGACATAGCAATGCAAGATACCATACGCACGATATGAGCAACATAACCATGACAAGTTAGGGCATGCACCTCGGGGAGAAATATGACTGATCATCTATCTCTGAATCCTCCTCTGAGGAGCTATCGGTAACCAGCAACACATGCGCTTCGTCAGATAGCATTGTCTGCTCTGAAGACCTTGTTTCCACTCCAGATTTTTCCATGACGGTGCCAAATGGCTGATGCACACGAAGAGTAATTGAATGTACTAAAATTGTTGACAAATTTAACACGTAATAAAAAATGATGGCATGATATAATTCACATATAAGATGACTGGCTAACCAGGGTGGCATTGCAAAATTCACATATATGATGCCTAGCTAGAGAAGATGGCGTTGCATGATTCACATATACGACAAAGAAACTAAATAGATGGCATTGACACAAAGCATGTCTAAACTAAGCAGATGACATCTTTAATGTATACAGTAAGCAATGCAAGGCACCATATGCATGATATTACCAACATCAGCATGCCAAGTTAGAGCGAAGGCCTCATGGGGTAAATACGAGTGGTCTTCTCCTTCTGAATCCCCCTCATAACAGTTATCTTCCTCTTGATTACGATCTGAAATGGGTGGAGGGGGGTGCCTTTGCGCCCACCATGGAACGACGTCTGCATGAAATTTTATTGCCACGCAAGGCTCGTCTCTTTTGCTCTACATGATCAGTTCCATTGTGTACAATAACTGGCATGCATAGGAATAAAACATAGTGAGATTATGTAAGGAGTGCATGCACAAATCCAGAGTGATGGTAGCAAACTGTGGATAGACCCAAAACCAATGATAGCAGGCAGATAATAGCTTTAGTTAAAAAATACAGATAATGGCTCCTTTAATGCTTGTTTGCACCCAACATGAAACTCATAGTAGACATCGGAGATTCACCAGATAGTAGACAGATAGTACTGATTGATGCCCCAATATGTACCCCACAACCATTTAAGAACTCAAGTTTCAGCATTAGTTTGGACCTGACTCGGAGTCTAATAGGTGAACACGACGATAATGTAGCATGTCATCATATTAAGCGACGCATAATGTAAGCAGACACGGAAGAGTGCGACCTCTCTTGCGGACCCATGTAGTCCTCAAGGTCATCTCCTCAGTTGATGACGGTAATGCAGTTGCCATGGCTGCCGGCGGCGGGGAAGAAGATATGAGGCGGCGAAAGACAGTCTGGAGAGCGGATCCCTACTGTGGTGAACCCTTCCGTCGTTGGAGCAGCTGAGCTGGGGTGGAACACAGTGCCGCAGGAGCAGGACAAATCACACAAGGTTTTCTTTGACACATATCTGTAACAGAAGTAATTGAGTAAGGGCTTGTTTGAATTTGAGGATTCTAACAATGCAGGGATAGGAAATAGACCGGAATAGGATAGGAATGCACGTGCAAAACAGAGAATTTAAAAACACAGGATTTCTGCCAATATGGGTGTTTGATTCACAACAATTGGAAGATCACAGGATGCAAAAAAGCATGGTGAGATTAAGTCAAACCACAAGAAAATGTATGGTTATAATGCTATTATGCTACTATCTCTTGGTCTTGTGCTTGATGAATAGGAATACGAAAAGGAGGAGAAGTGGAAATTAGAATTCCTACGGTTTTTCTTTCAAGGAGACACTAAAGGAACAAATCCTATAGTTTTCCTTTCCTCCATTCCTTTGCACCAAATTCATGAAAAGTAGTACCATAGGAAACTTTCCAATTCCGATGTTTTTCATTCACTTTTCCTTTCAAGCACTGGCGATTCTAGTAGGCGGGCTTGAGCAAGGAAAATCCTACACAAAAAAGTGTTTTTGTGCTACTTCTATTACTTTGGACCCAGGCCACTGCCATACTAGCTCAACTCCCAGGCCCATCGACAAATCCACAGCTCAAACGCGCAGAGATAAACAATGATGGCGTTCAAGAGAGTCCATCACGGATAGCTAAGTTGCCTGGTACCTCACTTCTTGTCATATAGTAGGATAAAATAATCGTATTTCCCGTTACTATGAGTGCTCAGTGGACAATATATATAACATGTAGAGTAAAAAAGAGATGCAACAAGTGTACAACCTCTTTGGCGAAGCCATGTCTATCTCAGCATGCTTGGGTTGGCCCGTGAGGATGCTCCGGCTGACTTCGCTGTCGGAGGAGGGGAAGAAGATCTTAGGCGTCTAGAGATGGAGCCTGAGGTACTGCTCCGCTGTGATGGAGGGTTTCGTCGTTGGAGCAGCTCCGGTGAGTTGTACGACGCCAAGGCTGAAGCAGGACAAGAGAGACAACGAACAACGTTAACCTGAGTGGAATTCTAATAGCATCTCCAATACATGACGTAAAATACATAAACACAAAGTGCTAGATGTAAAATACATCAGCCCCTCATCTCTGAACTTAATTGTCGAAACTGAATTTAACTGTCAAAATTGAACTTAACTGTCGAAACTGAACTTAACTGTCGAAACTGAATTTTGCTGTCGAAACTGAATTTTGCTGTCGAAACTGAACGCACTAGCAAGGTGAGGCTACACGTCGGTTGACTGACTTTTTCATCTCTGGTCAGTCGATTTTGTAGCCGTTGGATACGAAATCAAGGGCATGCGGTTCATCTTCAACCTCGACCCCCCTGAGCCGGCCTAACAGCAGCCCCCCGCCGCCCGCGGCCGGCGGTGCGCCGCCCCGCCCGCCCCAAAAACACTCCCCACCGCCAGTCCGCCGCCGCCCCGGCCATCCCTCTAGCCCCCCCCCCCTCCCGTGCCGAGCTTTTTCTCCGGCGATCCCCACGCCACCACCCCGCCAACGCCCGCCACCGCCGGCGACCACCACCCCCATCCTGAACCCTAAGATAGATAGTGGGGTACCTCTCCGGCGAGCCCCCCTCCCCGTTGCGGCTGGTTCTTCCTTCATCCCGGCGGCATCGGAGTGAAGTGTAGCTAAATCGGAGCAGCATCGCAAGAAAGAGCAAGAGCAAGAGCAGCAGTGCGAGCAAGAGCAATAGCAAGAGCAGACCAGGCAGGGGACCGAGAGCAAGAGCAGAGCAGCAGCGTGAGCGAGAGCTAAAGCAGCAGCAGGTCCTATTGATGTGGACATCGCCGCCGAGGGAGCGACGCCGTGGAGGAAGTGGCCGGCGACGCCACCGTGCATGGAGCCGCGCCGTGTCGGCTCGGGACCGAGCGCCGGCAGCACCGTGAGATCGAATCAAGAAGAAAATGTGGCGATTAGTGTACAACCTCTTTGGTGGCGCCGATTAGGCCGCAGCTTCATCCGAGGAAACGGTGATGATGATTCTCTTCCGGTGGTGCAGGTGAAGACGGTGGTGTGGGAATGGAGGTGGCGCGAAAGACAAGGGGAACGTCGGGGCAGCTCCTTGGAGGTGGAGGACGGGTGGCTGAACTGGCGGGACGATGAGATCGATGACGGGTCCTCATCCGGTACGGTGGATGTGGGAAATCAAGGTGTTGCTGTGGACGACGTCGTGGGGGAAGAGGCTCCGGCTGGGTGGCGGACGGAGCAGGGTGTGGGGTTTTCGCGGCCTCGGAGTACGAATGGGTGGGCGGATGGGATGGCAATGGGAAACCATGGCTTAGAGACGCGCTTGTCCGAAATGTGGGGTAAGTTACGAAAGTACACACACCGATTTGAGGTGGTTCTTTCGGTTCAGGGGTACCATGGGCATTTCGCGTGTCGGGATTTCATAGGAGGTGGGAGTTTTCGCGCGCGTTGTAATTTCGGAATAGCAAGGCGCGGGTTGAGATGGAGGGAGTTGTCGGAGCACAACGAGACAAAGATATATCCTAAATATTTCGGGCTAACAAGGCGCAGGTTGAAGGGGCAGGAGTTTCGCAGCACGATAGACAGAGACGCTAGCTTGAATTTTTGGCATAACAAGGCGCGGCTTGAAATTTCGGAAGAACAAGCTTAACGTGTACCCCAAAAAAGACAATTTGCACCTCAACACGCACAACACACACAAACACCACTTAGACTAGAGTAAGGTACACGTGCATTGCACGCATGAGATTTGGCAACCAAATTATGAATAAATACCACATTATAGCATGCAAGCTTTGAGTCATATATGCATGATGTAGATGTTCGTTTAATTCTTATAGTTCATTTCATTCAAAATCATCTAGTTTTTATAAGAAAGCTAATCTATTTTAAGATTCATGGAATTGTGCGTCGTAAGACATAAAGTAAAAACAAATAATGGCAAATCATGTAGAAAAACATTTGGGCAATTCTGATACGGAAGATTCTAGAACAGATAAGAAGTGCTTGTGTTTTGATGTTTGTGCATTATGCTTAAGTTCAACCATGGACTCTTCTAGATTATACATGTGGTGAAATCTGGTGGAATATAGATGATATCCAGCGACCAATAGTGCTCAAATTTGCCATCTTTGGACCATTGGATTCGCCTCATCCAACGACCATCTTTCAAAGTTAAAGTTACCCGCACACAATATAAAAAAATATAAAATATAATATATATATATAGGGGTATAGATATAGATATGTGATGCAAAAGTCGCCCATCATCTCCAATTAGAATAGTGTGTCCATGCACGGATGCGACGTGGCCAAATGATGTCTGCCATCGGTATCTCAAATTCAAATGAGTCTGACCTTGTTCAATGTGTATACATTATAGCATGCTCGTTTCCATACCACACCGCACAGATCTCCATTATATTCATGCATGCATGGGTTTCAAACATCAGGATCTCTTATTCAAATATTTGAATTCAACTTTACATTGATTGTGACCTCACCTATTCAGCTATTCTTTTACACCCACATAGTAGTCTTCTCTTTATAATTGTACCACTAACTTTCTCTCATGCATGCATGCACACACACTACCAGTCGACATTATCCATCGCACGCATGCAATCTTTTTCTTCAGGTCGGTCTCCCATGAAGGCACACACCAACACACATCCCCCTCTCCATCATATTGGGCATTCTTTATCTCTCACGCGTGCATGCACAATGATCGATGTTCCTCTATGTGTGTGTGTATATAGCTAAGTCTTTCATAGTTTTCCACACAAACCGATCAATCGATATATCCAGTGAGGTCTCACCCTCTTTCCCACGTCCACATCGATCAATCTATACCTCTCTATATAGGATTAACATACAGAGCTAATACACCCACATTAATTATGTATCCAACGCCCCCCTCTCATCATCCATGCCTTCCGCTTCAGCTCTCAGACACGTGCACAATGGCGAAGACAGGGGCAGTAAGGGCCCTGCCCCCCTCCCCCCTAACATCACTATATATCAAGGCTAATATGAATGTGATCATTAGACAATTGCTGCTAAAAATGGTTTAAGTTCATGTATTGACCCTCCTTGTAAAGGATTAGCAATGCTTGGCCCCTAGCTCATTTTTTTCATGGCTCCACCACTGCGCGCATCAGCGCACGTGTTCGCCCCCTCCCTCTAAATATCGATCTCGCACTTGTGCATTCCTTCATAGTCTCCCTCCACTCGGCCCCTCGCACCATCTTCTAGCCCCCCACTAGATTTTGCCACATGTACAATCTAGCAGACTCCATGGTTGAACTTAAGCATAATGCACAAACCTCAAAACAAAAGTGGTTCTCTTTTGTTCTAGAATCTTCCGTATCATAACTGCCCAAACTTTTTTCTAGTTGCCATTATTTGTTTTTACTTTATGCTTTACAATGCACAATTCCATGAATCATAAAATAGATTAAGGGCTTCTTTGATTCAAAGGATTCTCAAAGGAATTTTGGAGGATTCTAATCATTAGGAATTTTTCCTATCTTGGTTGTTTGATTCGTAGGATTGTAAACCATAGGAATTTTTCCATATGATTCATTTGCACTAGATTTCATAGGAAACATCCCATCCACTCAAACCACTTTGAAAGAATTCTGCGTTTTTTCTATGCACAATCAAACACTCGTACAATCTTGTAGGATTCAAGACGACATTCCACTATAATCCCATGTTTTTCCTATTCCCGCGTTCTTAGCTTTTTTATAAAAACTAATTGATTTTGAATGAGATGAACTATAAGAATTAAACGAAGGGCTACATCAAGCATATATGACTCAGAGCTTACATGCTATAGTGTGGTATTTATTCATAATTTGGTTGCAAAATCTGATGCGTGGAATGCACCTGTACCTTACTAGTACTTGAAGTATGTGCAAAACACGTAAATTAGAATACCAATGGCACGCTACAAAGTGTCTCTCTTACAGTTCATGAATGTAACACCCCGGATGTAATTTACCTTATTTGTATTCCAACTCTTGCTGTTTCCGGCGCTAAGTTATGTTATTTCATCGTTGTCGGGTTTTTGTCTCTGTGTGTTGTGTCTTTGTCATGCATCTCTTATCATGTCATCATGCGCATTGCATTTGCATACGTGTTCATCTCATGCATTCGAGCATTTTCCCCATTGTCCGTTTTGCATTCCGGCACTCCTATGTCCTCCGGTGTCCCTTTGTACCTCTTTTCGTGTGCGGGTGTTAAACGTTTTCGGATTGGACCGAGACTTGTCATTCGGCCTTGGTTTACTACCAGTAGACCGCCTGTCAAGTTTCGTACCATTTGGACTTCGTTTGATACTCCAACGGTTAACTGAGGAACCGAAAAGGCCTCGTGTGTGTTGCAGCCCAACACCCCTCCAAAGTGGCCCAAAACCCACTTAAACCTCCTCCATCATCTAGATCGTTCAATCACGATCGCGTGGCCGAAAACCGTGCTCAATTTGGAGCCTCCTAGCTCCCCCTACCTGTAAAAAGGCCTCCTCCCCAAAAATTTCGGATCAAACCTACCCTAACCCTAGCTCCCTCCTCCTCTCCGCACGCCGGACTTGTCCGCCGGCGCCGAACAACGTCCGCCGCCACCGCCATCCAACCGGGAGCCGCCACATGGCGTCGTTGTCCTCCTCCCGCCGCCGGCCCGGGCGAGCCCGAACCGGGCCCCAACGCGGCCCGTTCCCCACCGCCGCTCCATCCAGGCTCCCTCCATTGCCCTCCGCGCCAGCTCCAGGGAGAGGAGCTCCCAACTCCGGCGCCCTGCTCGTCGCCGGCGCTCTGCGCACCGCCCCGCGCCATTGTCGCCGCCCTCCATCGTCCCGTCGCCGGCCTCCTCCGCCCGCGCCGGATCCGGCTTCCCCAACTCCGGCCTCATCCAGCAAGTCCCCGGCGAGCTCCGGCCGGCGCAACTACAGTTCCGGCCACCGCGTTGACCAAGTCCGGCGAACCTCAAAGATTGTGCCCGGATCCAGATCTGGAATTCGGAGGTTGACCTAATTTTTCGCCCCCGTTTCAGTAAATTTTGGCATTCTTCATCGCATCATAACTTCCTCATCATAGCTCCGATTCGTGCGTGTAGCATATCAAAATGTTCGTCTCGACGATTACATCATTTCATCTCTTTGCATCATTTTCATTTGAGCTCATCTTGATGCCGGAAATGCTGTTGGAAGAGGGCTATGTGAGGAAAGTTTCAGATCTGTTTCAGCAAATGCACTTTTGTCATTTTTGCCATGATTAATGTGTGCATTCTATGATCCTGATCTCTACATGTGTTTTGAAGAATGCCATGCCATCTTTACAGGGGTGAATGCCATGTATTTTTGTGATCTATGTGGTGAGTAGCACAAGCATGCAAAGTAGCTTACTCAATGATGCTGATTTCAGGGACTTAGAATTTCACTAAGTCCTTGCCCTGTAATTATTTTTATGCCATATGTTCATGTTGTTTCCTAGTGATCCGTGCCTCTTTTGAGCATGATCAGTAAGGATGTTTTGTACATAATGTTGAGCTATATCCATCCGTGTCTTTGTTTGCAATTATGGAGCACCCTAACTTGAGTCAATCGAGCTCTACTTTTTCTATAAAATGTTCCTGGCAGATTGTTAACATGTTTAGCAATTTTGCCGACTTGTTGTTGTGGATCCGTGCAAGCTATGTTGTAGTTCTTGCCATGTCTAGCTTCTATGCCATGTATATTTGGTGGGTGCATGCTCAGTTTGTCATGCAATACCTCGTAGTGAGTGCATCGAGCTCGTAAACATGCCTACTCGTTAACTGTTTTGCATGCTCCAGTTTTTCACCAAGTCTGAATCTGTTTATGTTTTTCCTTTGTTCACATGCTTGCAATTGTATTTTCTGATCCCTTTTGGCTTATGGTCACTAAGGGACTTTTGTTATATGCTTTGAGTAGCTTCATGCCATGCCTTGATTTGCCATGATATGTTCCTGTAGCATGTAGTTATCGTGCTCTAAACATTGCTTCCTGATGATAAATTCCTGACATCCTGTTAATTTCACTAAGTCTGAAACCTGTTATCTTTTGCACTTTTGCCATGCTAGTTTGAACCTGTTATTCAGTGAATTAGCCGTAGCTCAGTGTTCATCTTTTGTCAAGAATTATGAGTGGATCCCTTTCATGTATTTTGTTGTCATGTTTGAGTGCAGTAGCTTATTTATCTTGATGCATTTAGAAGGCTACTTGTTGTTAATCGCAGAGCGGTGCCATATTTGTTTTGCTTGCCATTTCCAAACCGTGCATCCGATTCCGGTGATCTTTATATCAATTTCGACCGAAATCACCTCAGCTTTCCATTGGCACTCTTGGATTTACAAGTTGAGGCCAGGTTCAGTCATTCCTTTCCAAATCATGCATATGGATCGCATATCGCATCCCGCATATCATACCATGTTTGCATCATGTTGTTTGAGCATTGCACGTGGTTGATTGTGTTCCTTTTGCTTGTTGTTCTTGTTTGGGTAGAGCCGGGAGATGAGTACGTGAACGAGGAGTCCGTTGAGTTCGGTTACGAGGATCAAGGCAACTCTGAGAACTTTGCAGGCAAGATGACCGTACCCTCGAAATCACTTCTATCTTTGCTTGCTAGATGCTCGCTCTTTTGCTATGCCTATGCTATGATGCCTACCACTTGCTTATCATGCCTCCCATATTGCCATGTCAAACCTCTAACCCACCTTGTCCTAACAAACCGTTGTTTGGCTATGTTGCCACCTTGCTCAGCCCCTCTTATAGTGTTGCTAGTTGCAGGTGAAGATTGGAGATCGTTCCTTGTTTGAACATTGTTTATTGTTGAGATATCACAATATTATCTTGTTTATCTTAATGCACCTATATACTTGGTAAAGGGTGGAAGGCTCGGCCTTATGTCTGATGTTTTGTTCCACTCTTGCCGCCCTAGTTTTCTGTCATATCGGTGTTATATTTCCGGATTTTGCGTTCCTTACACGGTTGGGTTATAATGGGAACCCTTTGACAGTTCGCCTTGAATAAAACTCCTCCAGGAATGCCCAACATTGGTTTTACCATTTTCTACCTAGCCTCTTTTTCCCTTGGGTTCCGCGGACTCAAGGGTCATCTTTATTTAAACCCCCGGGCTTGTGCTCCTCTGAGTGTTGCCCAACCTGTCAGCTACCGGTGGCCACCAGGGGCAACTCTGGGCTGGCCTACCGGAACCTTGGACAATCCGGTGTGCCCTGAGAACGAGATATGTGCAACTCCTATCGGGATTTGTCGGCACATTCGGGTGGTGTTGCTGGACTTGTTTTACCATTGTCGAGGATGTCTTGTAACCGGGATGCCGAGTCTGATCGGATTATCTTGGGAGAAGGAATATCCTTCGTTGACCGTGAGAGCTTGTGATGGGCTAAGTTGGGACTCCCCTGCAGGGATTTGAACTTTTGAAAGTCGTGCCCGCGGTTATGGCCAGATGGGAATTTGTTAATGTCCGGTTGTAGATAACATGAAACTTAACTTAATTAAAATGCACCAACCGCGTGTGTAACCGTGATGGTCTCTTCTCGGCGGAGTCCGGGAAGTGAGCACGGTGTTGGAGTAATGTTTGACGTAGTATGTTATAGGATCACTTCTTGATCATAGTTGTTTGACCGTGCTTTTGCCTTCTCTTCTCGCTCTCATTTGCATATGTTAGCCACCATATATGCTAGTTGGTTGTTGTAGCTCCACATCATACCTTTACATTACCTATAAGCTTAAATAGTCTTGATCGCGAGGGTGTGAGATTGCTGAGTCCCCGTGACTCATAGTTTCCTTCCAAAACCAGATGCAGGGACCGATGATACCGTTCCAGATGATATGACCGACCTCAAGTGGGAGTTCGATGAAGCCTCTCGTTGTTACTATGTGTCTTTCCCAGATGATCAGTAGTGGTGCCCAGTTGGGGCGATTGGGGACTTTGTCGCATTTGGGGGTTGATCTTTATTTTGGTTCTGTAGTCGGACCCTGAGTGTATTGGATGAATGTAATGAGTTATTCATGTATGTGTGTGACATGGCGAGTGTAAGCCAACTATGTATCCTTTCCCCTTATTGTGTTACATGGGTTGTTGTGAAGATTACCTCACTTGCGGCATTGCTTTCAATGCGGTGATGCCTCTATGTCGTGCTTCGACACATGGGAGATATAGCCGCATCGAGGGCGTTACAAGTGATTCTTTGATAGAAAGAAAATGAGCCACATTAGTGAGTTTGTCGATGACAACGAAGATAGCATCATTGCCACGCTTGGACTTTGAAAATCCAGTTACGAAGTCCATCTCAATATGGTTAAACTTCCATTCTGGAATGGCAAGAGGTTGGAGGAGACCAGCTGGTCTTTTGTGTTCTGCCTTCACTCTTCTGCAGACATCACATTCATTCACGAACTGAGCAATCTCACGCTTCATTCGAGTCCACCAATACGACTGCTTGAGGTCATGGTACATCTTTGTACTTCCAGGGTGAATAGAGAGGAGTGAATTGTGAGCTTCGTTCATAATGACTTTACGAAGATCACCTTTAGGCACAAAAATGCGATCCTCGAAGAATAGAGTATCCTTGTCATCAAGGCGATAGCACTTGTACTTGGGTTGACTCTTCGCAATCCCAATCTTCACCTTCTTCACCATAGCATCAAGAAGTTGAGCCTCGCGAATCTGATCTTCCAAAGTAGGAGAGACTTGGAGGTTTGCGAGGAAACCTTGAGGAACAACTTGCAGATTGAGTTTGCGGAAAGCTTCACAAAGCTCGGGTTGGTAAGGCTTGAGAATCAGACTGTTGCAGTAAGCCTTCCTGCTCAATGCGTCAGCAATTACATTGGCCTTGCCTGGAGTATATTCGATACTCGGATTATACTCTTGAATTATTCGACCCAACGAGTCTTCCTGAGGTTGAGATTAGGCTGAGTGAAGATGTACTTGAGACTCTTGTGGTCAGTGAAGATGTCCACTTTTCTTCCCAATAAGAGATGTGTCCAAGTTAAAAGAGCATGCACAACTGCCGCCAACTCGAGGTCATGAGTGGGGTAGTTCTTTTCATTGGGCTTCAACTGGCGAGAGGTATAAGCCACAACTTTCTTCTCTTGCATCAACACTGCACCAAGACCTTGAAGGGAAGCATCACAGAAGACCTCAAACGGTTTGGATTCATCAGGAGGAGTCAGAACTCGAGCAGTGACTAATTCCTCTTTCAGGGTGTTGAAAGCAATGTCACATTCAGGAGACCAAACGTACTTCACGTGCTTCTAGAGAAGGTTGGAAAGAGGCTTCGCGATCTTAGAGAAGTTCTCAACGAACCTTCGACAATAGCTTGCGAGCCCAAGGAAGCTGCGGAGTTGCTTCACATTCTGAGGTGGTTCCCAATTCACAATTGTAGACACCTTCTCAGGATTAACCGCTATGCCCTTGGCAGAGATGATATACCCAAGGTAGAGAACCTCATCGAGCCAAAACTCGCACTTTGAAAACTTGGCGTAGAACTGATGTTCTCTGAGCTTATCCAGCACCAAACGCAAGTGCTTGGCATGATCTTCCTTGTTCTTGGAAAAGACCAAAATGTCATCGAGGTAGACCAAGACGAAGTCATTTGTGTAGGGGTTGAAGATGAAGTTCATCATGCGAGAGAATGTTGGCGGAGCGTTGACGAGGCCAAAAGACATGACAGTGTATTCATATGAACCATAGCTTGTTCTGAATGTTGTCTTGGGAATATCTTGCTCACGAATGCGAATCTGATGATAGCCCATACGGAGATCAAGCTTGGAGAATACTTGAGCACCTTTGAGTTGTTTAAACAGCTCATTGATGTTGGGTGGGTACTTGTTCTTTATGGTCTTCTTGTTCAATGGACGGTAGTCGACACAAAGTCGGTCCATTCCATCCTTCTTCTTCACAAAAAGAACACCACAACCCCATGGAGAAGAACTTGGTCGGATGAGACCCATTCGCTCTTGAAAATCGAGTTGCTTCTTCAGCTCCTTCAACTCTTTAGGTCCAAGCTTGTAAGGACGTTTGCAAACAGGTTCCGTGCCAGGCTCAAGATCGATGACGAATTCAACTGGTCAGTGCAGAGGCATTCTTGGAAGCTCTTCTGGAAAGACGTCTTGATATTCGCAAACGACTGGAATCTGAGAGATGGCATCTAGCTTGCCCTTCTCATTGAGAGAAAACAGATGGATGGTATCATCCCTTGCGGCAAAGACAATTACATCCTCAAACGAATGAGTCAATTGAATCTGCCTGGCAGCACAATCAAGCTGAGCCTTGTAAATAGAAAGCCAGTCCATTCCAAGAATAAGATCAATATCCGAGTCACCAAGAACCGTAGGAGAAGACAGAAACTTGTAGACACCCAACGTGATAGTAACATCCAGAACCATGGAGTTAGCGTTCATGCGTTTACCCGGAGAGACAACTGCTATCGGTCTAGGCAAAACTTGGAGAGCCAATCCATGCTTAGATGCAAAAGGTCTTGAGATGAAACAATGCGATGCACCAGTGTCAAAAAGAACTTTTGTAGGAATATCGTTAACAGGAAGGTTACCCATGATGACATCTGATGAGTCCTCTACCTAAGCTGCATTCATCAAGTTGACCTTGGCAAACTTGGGGTTATGCTTGACCATTGCGGTGCTGGCAAACCTCACAGGAGGAGGAGGAAGATGCCTCTGATTGAAGCATTTGTTGGCATAGTGACCCTTCTGCTGACACTTGTTGCACGTGACCTCCGAGAGCGGGCGGTGATACGGAGCACTTGATCTTGGAGCTTGAGACGAAGTCTTGTTCTGAAAGCCAGGGTTGGGTGGGTGGGAAGATCCATTGCCACATTTTCTCTTCTGTTGATAAGGCTGGCGGAACGGAGGAGCAGGCAGCCAATACTTTTGCTTCTTAGCCACTTGAGTTGAGGAAGAAGGAGTTGCATCTCTGACTCGCTTCTTGGAAGCATCGCACTTGAGTTGAGTAGTCTCTTGCTTCATTGCCATATTGTAGAACTCATCGTACTTCTTCGGCTCAAAAAGGACGAGAGCTAGTTGGAGATCTTCTCTGAGGCCACCCCTGAACTGATAAATCATGCTCTTCTCATCAGGGACGTCTTGCTTGGCGAAACTAGCGAGCCTCTGGAACAGAATGTTATACTGGTAAACAGACAAGCTGCCTTGCTTCAGGTTGCGGGATTCCTCACGCTTGCTTTCAACAACACTTTGAGGAATGTGATGAGCTTTGAAGTCTTGACGGAATTCATCCCAGGTAATCACACGGCCTCCTCTAGAATCTTTGTATTGCTGAAACCATTCTGCAACTTGGTCTTTGAGTTGGAAGGAGGCAAACTTGACAAAGTCCTCAGGCCTGACGTTACTGCACTCGAAATGCTTGCATATATCCACAAGCCAATCATCAGCGTCTGCGGCCTCGACATAGTTGCTGAAGGTCTTTGGCTGGTTAGCAAGGAACTGGTTGAGTGTAGCAAACTGATTCTGATTGTTGCCATGGCCTTGGTTGCGCTCTTGCAAAACTTGCATGATCAGCTGTGTGTTTGCATTGGTAGCGGCCATCACAGCTTGCCATGCCTCCGGAGGTGGAGGTGGTGGTGGCGGATCCTGAGTCTAATTCTGACCCTTAGCAGGAGCCATCCTGAAGAGGGTGACATCCGTTAGCATATTGACAAACAAATATTCAAGCTGAATCAAACGGATTGAAATTGTAACATAAAGTCTTCACATCCGAACAAAATGAATGAATGCATTCCAATCGAAATGGTCACATTTCCATAAATTGAGAAGCCACTTAGATAGAGGTAGAAGAATAAAACAACTAGGTACGGACAAGAACAAATACTTGGTGAGGATTACCCAATCCCAAACCAAATATCCGCGGAAGAAGAACTAGAGCTACAATAATTCCACCTATGAAACTCCCGAACCTTTCCGGTTACGCAATCAGGTGTTGGGGATACAGGGGAAGCATAATATCTCACCCAAAGCTAGCAAATCCTACATCCAGCTGTATCTATCCTTCAACACATAACCAAGAAACCTTCGGAAATCATTTACCTCAACCTTCGAAAAGCATCCGTTATACGAGTTATGGCAATACTCCCGAACTCCCGCCCCAGTACTGGGTGGCGTCGAGGTTATCTCACCAACAACTGCATAAAAGAGATTTTCGATGTCGGCGAAACTCGGGTATTCCAGAATGTCAACGATAAAATTGTGACGACAACACCTCGGAGCTCAACTCCCCGGGACACTGCCACAACCCCTAAATGTCAGGAGGCACCAAGAACAATGTTCTCGTGACAAAACCATCGGAACGATTCCAAGATACCCGCATGATCCTAAAAAAATTTTAGTGAAATTTGAGAAGAGAATAGTCAAAACTCTACGTCAGGATGTCTCACCAGAGCTACGAAGGGACTGAGGAGTAAAAAGAAGTCCTACTCTCCGATGTATATATAATCCTAAATGACTCAAAACATTTTTCTAGACTCAACAATGCCAACGATTCGATCAAGCAGGGTGCTCCGAATGTCGGGGAAGGCTCTGATTACCAACTTGTCACGCCCTCGATGCGGCTATATCTCCCACGTGTCAAAGCACGACTGAGAGGCATAACCGCATTGAAAGCAATGTCGCAAGTGAGGTAATCTTCACAACAACCCATGTAATACAGTAAGGGGAAAGGATACATAGTTGGCTTACACTCGCCACGTCACACAAATACATGAATAAGTCATTACATTCATCCAATACACTCAGGGTCCGACTACGGAACCAAAATAAAGATCAACCCCCAAATGCGACAAAGTCCCCGATCGCCCCAACTGGGCACCACTACTGATCATCTGGGAAAGACACATAGTAACGATGAGAGGCTTCATCGAACTCCCACTTGAGCTCGGTCATATCATCAGGAACGGTATCATCGGTCCCTGCATCTGGTTTTGGAAGGAAACTGTGAGTCACGGGGACTCAGCAATCTCACACCCTCGCGATCAAGACTATTTAAGCTTATAGGTAAGGTAAAGGTATGATGTGGAGCTGCAGCAAGCGACTAGCATATATGGTGGCTAACATACGCAAATGAGAGCGAGAAGAGAAGGCAAAAGCACGGTCGAACAACTATGATCAAGAAGTGATCCTAGAACAACCTACGTCAAACATTACTCCAACACCATGTTCACTTCCCGGACTCCGCCGAGAAGAGACCATCACGGTTACACACGCGGTTGGTGCATTTTAATTAAGTTAAGTATCATGTTATCTACAACCGGACATTAACAAATTCTCATCTGCCCATAACCGCGGGCATGGCTTTCAAAAGTTCAAATCCCTGCAGGGGAGTCCCAACTTAGCCCATCACAAGCTCTCATGGTCAACGAAGGATATTCCTTCTCCCAAGACAATCCGATCAGACTCGGCATCCCGGTTACAAGAGATCCCCGACAATGGTAAAACAAGTCCAGCAACACCACCCGAATGTGCCGACAAATCTCGATAGGAGCTGAACATATCTCGTTCTCAGGGCACACCAGATTGTCCAAGGTTCCGGTAGGCCAGCCCAGAGTTGCCCCTGGTGGCCACCGGTAGCTGACACGTTGGACCAACACTCAGAGGAGCACTGGCCCGGGGGTTTAAATAAAGATGACCCTTGAGTCCATGGAACCCAAGGGAAAAAGAGGCTAGGTGGTGAATGGTAAAACCAATGTTGGGCATTGCTGGAGGAGTTTTATTCAAGGCAAACTGTCAAAGGGTTCCCATTATAACCCAGCCATGTAAGGAACGCAAAATTCAGGAACATAACACCGATATGACGGAAAACTAGGGCGTCAAGAGTGGAAAAAAACACCAGACATAAGGCCGGGCCTTCCACCCTTTACCAACTATATAGGTGCATTAAGATAAACAAGATAATATTGTGATATCCCAACAATAAACAATGTTCCAACAAGGAACGATCTCCAATCTTCACCTACAACTAGCAACGCTATAAGAGGGGCTAAGCAAAGTGGCAACATAGCCAAACAACGGTTTGCTAGGACAAGGTGGGTTAGAGGTTTGACATGGCAATAGGGGAGGCATGATAAGCAAGTGGTAGGCATCGTAGCATAGGCATAGCAAAAGAGCGACCATCTAGCAAGCAAAGATAGAAGTGATTTCGAGGGTATGGTCATCTTGCCTGCAAAGTTCTCAGAGTTGCCTTGATCCTCGTAACTAAACTCAATGGGCTCCTCATTCACATACTCGTCTCCCGGCTCTACACAAACAAGAACAACAAGCAAAAGGAACACAGTCAACCACGTGCAATGCTCAAACAACATAATGCAAACATGGTATGATATGCGGGATGCGATATGCGATGCATATGCATGACTTGGAAAGAAATGATTGAACCTGGCCTCAAGATGGAAATCCAAGAGTGCCACTGGAAAGGTGAGGTGATTTTGGTCGAAATCGATATAAAGATCACCGGAATCAGATGCACGGTTTAGCAATGGCAAGCAAAACAAATATGGCACCGCTCTGCGATTAACAGCAAGTAGCCTTCTAAATGCATCAAGATAAATAAGCTACTGCACTCAAACATGACAACAAAATACATGAAAGGGATCCACTCATAATGCTTGACAAAAGATGAACACTGAGCTACGGCTAATTCACTCAATAACAGGTTCAAACTAGCATGGCAAAAGTGCAAAAGATAACAGGTTTCAGAGTTAGTGAAATTAACAGCATGTCAAGAATTTATCATCAGGAAGCAATGTTTAGAGCGCGATAACTACATGCTACAGGAACATATCATAGCAAAGCAAGGCATGGCATGAAGCTACTCAAAGCATATAACAAAAGTCCCTTAGTGACCATAAGCCAAAAGGGATCAAAAAATACAATTGCAAGCATGTGAACATAGCAAAAACATAAACAGATTCAGACTTGGTGAAAAACTGGAGCATGCAAAACAGTTAACGAGTAGGCATGTTTACGAGCTCGATGCACTCACTACGAGGTATTGCATGACAAACTAAGCATACACCCAGCAAATATACATGGCATAGAAGCTAGACATGGCAAGAACTACAACATAGCTTGCACGGATCCACAACAACAAGTCGGCAAAATTGCTAAACATGTTAACAATCTGCCAGGAACATTTTATAGAAAAAGTAGAGCTCGATTGACTCAAGTTAGGGTGCTCCATAATTGCAAACAAAGACACGGATGGATATAGCTCAACATTATCTACAAAACATCCTTACTGATCATGCTCAAAAGAGGCACGGATCACAAGGAAACAACATGATCATATGGCATAAAAATAATGACAGGGCAAGGACTTAGTGAAATTCTAAGTCCCTGAAATCAGCATCATTGAGTAAGCTACTTTGCATGGTTTTGCTAGTCACCACATCGATCACAAAAATACATGGCATACACCCTTGTAAAGATGGCATGGCATTCTTCAAAACACATGTAGAGATCAGGATCATAGCATGCACACATTAATCATGGCAAAAATGACAAAAGTGCATTTGCTGAAACAGATCTGAAACTTTCCTCACATAGCCCTCTTCCAACAGCATTTCCGGCATCAAGATGAGCTCAAATGCAAATAATGCAAAGAGATGAAATGATGTACTCGTCGAGATGAACATTTTGATATGCTACACGCACGAATTGGAGCTACGATGAGGAATATATGATGCGATGAAGAATGCCAAAATTTACTGAAACAGGGGCGAAAAATTAGGTCAACCTCCGAATTCCAGATCTGGATCCGGGCACGATCTTCGAGGTTCGCCGGACTTGGTCAACGTGGTGGCAGGAACTGTAGCAGCGCCGGCCGAAGCTCGCCGGGGACTTGCCGGAGGAGGCCAAAGTTGGGGAAGCCGGATCCGGCGTGGGCGGAGGAGGCCGGCGACGGGACGGTGGAGGGCGGCGACCGCGGCGCTGGGCGGTGCGCAGGGCGCTGGCGACAAGCAGTGCACCGGCGATGAGGTTCGCTGGAGTTGGGAGCTCCTCTCCCTGGAGCTGGCACGGAGGGCGATGGAGGGAGCCGGGCTGGAGCGGCGGCGGGGGACGGGCCGTGCGGGGGCCCGGTTCGGGCTCGGCCAGGCCGGCGGCGGGAGGAGGACAGCGGCGCCACGTGGCGGCTCCCGATTGGACGGCGGTGGCGGCGGACGTTGTCCGGCGCCGACGGACACGTCTGGCGCGCGGAGAGGAGTGGGGAGCTAGGGTTAGGGTAGGTTTGATCTGAAAATTTCGGGGAGGAGGCCTTTTTATAGGTAGGGGGAGGTAGGAGGCTCCAAATTGAGCACGGTTTTCGGCCACGTGATCGTGATCAAGCGATCTAGATGATGGAGGAGGTTTAAGTGGGTTTTGGGCCACTTTGGAGGGGTGTTGGGCTGCAACACGCACAAGGCCTTTTCGGTTCCTTGGTTAACCGTTGGAGTATCAAACGAAGTCCAAATGGTACGAAACTTGACAGGCGGTCTACCGGTAGTAAACAAGGTCGCATGACAAGTCTCGGTCCAATCCGAAAACGTTTAACACCCGCACATGAAAAGAGGTAGAAAGGGACACCGGAGGACATAGTTGCGCCAGAATGCAAAACGGACAATGGGGAAATGCTCGAATGCATGAGACGAACACGTATGCAAATGCAATGCACATAATGACATGATAAGAGATGCATGACAAAGACACAACACACGGAGACAGAAACCCGACAACGATGAAATAACATAACTTAGCGCCGGAAACGGCAAGAGTTGGAATACAAATAAGGTAAATTACATCCGGGGTGTTACAATGAAGCCACGTGGCACATGTGTAGGCGTTGTCGCGACCTCCTTGCGTGAATTGATCACAGTGACATGCTGCTGGTTCCAGAAGAATGTACTCGTCCTACCTGAGCCATACTGGCGGTACATGCATGAAGCAAAGATGTGCACGCACGCCATGCACGCACTCATTCCTCGCACGCACACGCGGGTACACGGGCGGACGCAATTTTGTACCAAGATCCACCCCATGTGATAATTTGACGTGTGTAAAGTCGTTCACTTCATTGATGGTCAATTAATACAACGCATGCAAATTGAGTGGACGTGAGGGCGGAAGAAAGACACTATTACTCCACTACACGCATGCGAGTAGTTAAATCATGGGTCGCTAGTAGTACTTCCGTTGGTCTCCTTCGTATTTTCTGCCAATTTTTGACAGTAACATAATATTTATGCATTTGAGCAGTGTAGTACTTGAAATTTATGTTCCGCTAAACTCATCGGGAGCCATTTCGAGCCTCAAAACCAAAACCATCAATTAATATTTACCTTGTTCCCATCACATTCGAAAGCCTGCTCACACCTACTAGTACGTACCAAACCTGAATGTGTTCCTACTATGCAGGTATTAGTACTAGTGCTAGTACTTAGGTTATAAAAAGGGGAACTACCTAACCGAAAATTACTCTACCTTTCCTCCTCATAAGTGCTTCTTCTTCGCCCATCGTTGCCATGGCCGGTGAGCAGAGCTCTAGGTCGAGAACTACTCATAATAAGGGAGCGGCAACCAAGGCTACGGAAAAAAAAGAGGGCTCGCCGCCACACAGAGACCTCGAAAGATCTCTCACGGGCAGGCGATGGCTCCCAGGAGCGCCCTAGCCGCGGAGGCGAACATGCCGAGCCGGCGGAGCTGGAGTCGTTATCCCTCGACAGCATGCCCGATCAGCTCAATAAGCAGAAGGAGTTCATCCAAGGCTTGATGGAGTTGCTGAAGGAGAGCCTCGACGACATGCCCACTGAGCTCAATCAGCAGGGGGAGTTGACCGCCGGCTTGGTGATGCTGCTGAAGAAGAGCATTGCCTCGGAGAAGAAGGCGACCAGTGAAATCCTGCGACTTCGGGAGGACAAAGCGAAGCTCTGCCACGAGATTGACCTGTTGAAGGAGAAGAACACCGGCTGGAAGAAGCTGCATGAGAATAGTAGTTCCTCGATGAAGATGCTGCAGGCCCTCGCCACGGAACAGAAGGAAGAGTTGGCGAAGCTCCGCATTGAGCAGACGGCTGCTGTCAAGGTACGTAATATGGTCGTGGAACAGATGATGAAGGCTCGCGTCGAGAAATGTCACGTCATGGACACAATGATGAAGATGGCAGAGGAGACACGCAAGGAGATGGAGGTCGTGGAGGCGATGAAGAAGCAGTTACGACTCCGCAGAGAATTATATCATTTGGGGTGATAATCTTCCTTCTTCTTTTGCTCCTGTGTTTCATCTTTTGCTTCGGGTGTTTCACCGCACGTGTCACGTTCTCTGCGAGGCATGAATAGAACAATGTTTTTTTGAGGGAATGAATAGAACAATGCTAACAATGAGATGACTAGCAAATTAGATCATTTTTTATCGCCATATGGCACTGGGCTGTCGTGTTTCATGCTCCTCCGTCGTAGTACTACTCCAGTGGAAAACTTGAGTATACCGCACGGTTCTTTGCTCCTCCTCTATTAGGTCGTCGGCGCATTTATACGAGCACTCAAATCACAACGCCCCGCCTTCCAGCAGTAATGAGCCGTTAAATCACAAAGGCCCTTGCCTCTCGTGAAACCGACCAAGCTAGACTGCCCCACCCTCTAGCCTTTTAAAAAATGTATACTTTTGTACAGGAGTAGTAGTATCGATGGATTGAGCCATGGAGCAAAACTTGAAATTAAAAAAAAGGTGGTACATATTGAGAGCGCTCGCCGCCAAATTATGCATATAGTACTATTAAAAAGGCTAGTCACAAAAATGGTTTCCAGCACAACCCACCCCTCAAATAAAACTAAGAGGTGATTGGATACATTTTAGTCCCATGACTAAAAGGAGTAGGACTAAAACATGCTAGCCTCACCCATGCTTGGATCCAAATACTAAAAAGGATAAAATCAAGTTAATGAGCATTTATTATCCTCCAAACCCTCCAATCCAGAACTCGCCTGTGTTAAAGGAGAGGAGTTAAATGAGTAGAGAGAGGACTAATCCACATTTTAGTAGGGGTACCCCTGACTAAAAAAATTTAGTCTCAAGACTAGTTTTAGCCCCTCTTTAGTCAGGGGTCCTTGGAACTTTAGCCTCTTAAAGAGACTATTTTTAGTCAGACTAAAATAAGTCCCTTGGATCCAAGCACCCTCTAAGCATCCTGGAATTCTTTGACAAAACTAAGCACCCTGAAATTCTTTGACAACTAAAATGCTGGCTATATGATGTTGTCCATATATATTTTACATATATAATGTGAAGAAACGAGTCTTAGTACTATACCAACTAAAAGATGAAATGTAAGAAATACTAGTATGTACGTACTGAAGAGTTAAAGTAACGAGAAGAAACATAACATAGTTCTGCTGGGGGCTCAGCACAACACACCCCTCAAATTAAATTAAGCACACCTGAAATTAAACTTTGCAACTATTCCGGTAGACACTGCATTAGAACCACCATGAGCAACGACACTGCCACCTTACTCGGAGTCCTCGTCCACGTCCTCGACTTCGTCCTGTCCCTCTTCCTCTTGGCCGATACTTCTTTGCTTGAACCGCACACTTGGCTGTTGCTCTTCATCCAACCCTTGTAGATATTGAAGCAAAGGTAGCCATCCATTGTAGTGTAGTGGATGTGGTCTATATCTAGTAAATTCCGCTGCCATGCATGACGATGAAACGTGTAATGAGGTTTCTCCAGTTTACCGTACGAAGGATGAACCATGGCTCCTGCCAGGGTCAGCATTGAAGGCTGGCGAGAGGACACCAGCCAATTCTTCTGGAGGTCGAAGATGTTGCCTACAACGAGGCCTATCCGATGCAGGACATCTTTGTTGTTACCAAAGTCTACAGTAACGAATTTGACTAGGTTGCTCTTGAGGAAGTCCTTAAAATCCTGGCACTCAACATCGGCGTGGCATATGTGGTAGACCAAGCATAAGTCATGCACGCAAACCTGGTTCACGGCGGGCTTCTTCCTCTCTTCGTCCTTTAGATCCTTCTCTCGTCCCAGGACTGTGGTGTACTCAACATCTAGCCCAGCGACCCACTCATCATCTGAGTCTTCGAACATGCGTCTGAAGAGAGAAAGGCATCCTTTCACCATCGCGGAAGAACGGGTGTAGATGATGTCGAACTCATCGCCGGTGATGGTTCTAACCTTGTACTCACCGCCGATCGTGGAGATTTGCGACGCCATGGATTTGGGAGGAGGGTTAGGGTTAGTGGAACAACCGTAATGTGAATGGACGGGACGACTAGGAGCGAACCGCCATAGTATTGAAGGACGTGCGGGGACGAGTAGGAGCAAACTACTAGCGTGCGAACGGCAGGGTAGTGGCTTTCCATTCTCCCATGATACGGGCTTCCGAGAGCCCTTGGATCTGAGATCGAACGGTTGCATGGCGTGATTCTAGACCTATGGGTGAATATCCTATCCTGGAGGGTTATTCTGCAAATTTTCAGCAACTTAGCATGCGACCGTTTGATCTCGGATCCAAGGGCAGCCAGCAGCCCGTATCATGGTCGCGCCTACCACGACCGTCGCGTCGCTCGCACGGTCGCGCCCTTGGAGATTTAACATGGTGCATTAGGCTATCTGATGTTGGCATGTCATACATAGTCATCACTTAGTCACTCATACTACAACAAGGTTGGCTATAAGTGTATTTTTTTACTCCTCTCTATCTCTTTATTCATACTCAAGGAAGAAACGGTGCTAAGCATGTGTATTTATTGCATTTGCCAAGGAGTGACCTCTTCCAATGAAATGGTGTTGGTAAGTTTGCTTAATTTAATTAGCTATAGACTCAAAATTGTCTTTTCACCTAGGTACACGCGCTTAGCACCGTTTCTTCCTTGGGTCACCAAACTAGTCTCTCTCTTCTTGATTAACTTGCCACATCAGACTTTATGCTTATGTGCCAAGCTTAAGCACCCGTAGGAGCAAGTAAAAGTAAGTACAATAGTGCGCTTTACATGGCATTTTTGCATATGTGGAGGAAAGAGAGGCAAGGAAAAAGTGGAGAAGTGGGCTCTCATGCAAGAGCCAGCCTCCCCTACATGGTGGAGCATTGGGAGAGGCACCTGTATGGAGGTGGTCAGGAATCTGGGAGACTCACGCCGATCGTAGCGCCGCTGTTAAAATGATAATGGCAAGTCAAATCACGGGGCCCCACCTGTCCAGCAGTAACTCTACGTTTGCAGCAGCCTTCTCCCTCATCTTCTCGCATCTCTGTCGAACCGACTAGGCGGAACTGCCCCGCCGCCTACCGCGCAGGAAAAGCCCCACCCGCGACTTTTAAATAGTATACAGTATACTAATTTTGTATCCATGGATTGCGCCCGCACCATGGAGCAAAGCGTCTAGAAAACGGAGGAGAGACGGTGGTCTTGCAATAGAGAAGAGGGAGAGGCGAGATGGTGGTTTTGGAATGGAGATGATGGAGAGGAGAGGAGGTGGTTTTGCAATGGAGAAGAGGGAGAGGAGCGTGCGGCAGCGATTTAGGATTGGACGAGAGGGCTGGCGCGCTCTGACTGGTTCAAAATCAAAATCAATTTACCCTTCAATTAAGAAAGCGACCCCACATTAACTGGTCTCCCTTTTATTCTGGGTCATAATTGACCCTGATTTTTGCACATAAAATATATGTTATACGTTGTATACAAGGCCACTATCAAAATTACAATTTGCAACTATACAAGGCCACTAACATTAATCAAGGCAAAATTGGTGGCGTTTGCCTTGTACTAGCACCCGAGGACATTAATATCCCTTGTGTGCATGCGGGAGTGAGAAGGTTAGCTTGCATTCCCAACATTAATCAACCAATGAGGAGTAAGAGGGTTTGCTTGTTGTGCTTGGGAGAGAAAAACTACATTAATTAACACGACAATCAAGGTGACAAGCTAGCTTGCAACATTAACTTAAACATAGCATTGATTTTTACCTTGGTACCTGTAATATGAGTTTGTGGCCTTGTATACAAAAATGGAGGGGGTATAATTTGAAAGTACATTCAGATACGAACCAAACGATACAATTTTTGGTGACATGCATTCACATTTTGCTTGTCAAATACAGTACGTAGTCAAACTTTGACCCAAAATACGCGAAACAACAAAAAAAATACTTCCAAGACCAGCGCCGCTCTTCCGCTCTTCTCCTCTTAAACCACCGCCGCTCCTCTCTTGTTCCAATCTAAATGCAGTGCCGCTCCTCTCCTCTTCCATTTCAAAACCACCGCCCCTCCTCTCCTGTTCTAGTCCAAAACCAGCGTCGCTCCTCTCCCGTTCTAATCCAAAACCAGCGCTGCTCCTCTCCTCTTCCATTCAAAAACAACCACCGGAGATTGCAGGTGATATGGAGAAGTAGATCAATGGAGGAGTACAACCGATATGCGAGGATCGCGGATGGCGACCCTGTGAAGCTAGCTAGGATGTTGGAGATACAGTCTTAGTTTGACAACAAGGACCAACTAGCAGCGACGGCGACATCCATGGCCAAATATCTGCAACAGAGCGAAAAGGCGGCGATACTCCCGGAGAGAGTCGCGCCGGAGTACATAGAGCTGCTCCTCTGGGCCATGGAGCAAACAGATTCACCGAATCCGATCGTGAGGGAGCGGTGGTGGGAGTATCGATCCCAGATGGAGCATCCACCAGAGATTGAAGGATCGAGCATCTACTGGGTGCCGTTTGTGAGGGTGTCCTGCCAGAGCGAGCCGGTGGAGTCTTCATCGACCGAACCCAACTTCAAGAGGAGAAAAGTAGTTGGCCCGACGACGCTTCCTCGCCATCGTCTCTCTCGCCGTTCACATCGTCTCACGGGGCGGCAGTCTGCCGCCGAGGAACAGAAGGGGGCTGCCCCCCGGCCCAATAGTCGGGCAGGTTGTGAATTGCCAGTAGGAGCTTAGGGTTGTCAGTATTTGCAGGTTGTCAATTGTGTTTTGTGTTGTGTATTTTGAGAGTACATTCAGATATGAAGGTTTTGAATTTCAGATTTGCAGTATTGAGGATATGAAGTATTTATGAATTCTAGATATCTATTTTTAGCACTTAAAAATGTAGTTTCATAGGAGTATAAAAGTGCAGACAATGTGATTCTCAGAGAAGAAACTGCAAGTTTCAGTTTCAGATAAGAAACTGCAAGTTCAGTTTCAGATAAGAAACTGCAACTTTCAGAGGCAGAGCATTTATATTAACACGGCCTTTTCAAACAGGGTTAACATCATGTTGGAAGTTTTATTCATGGTCGAAAATGGAACTACCAGCCAGTTAACATCATGCTGATCAACATTCATGCATAGCACATCTTCATATGATGCACAGTCAAAATGCCCACACAATGTCGAGTGTGCGAAACACAGAGAAAACGAGGGACAAAGTTTTGGCAAGTGTTGGACGTGGTTTTGGCCTGCCCCGTTTAGGCTTTCATTTTTAACATGCGCAGCCCACGTCCTCGGATGGGAGGTCCATAGGCCTGTTTGTATTTTCTTAGGGCCGTCATGTATCGACCGGCCTATGGACCTCCCATCCGAGGTTTTATATTTGGCAGCCCAATTTATGTATTTTTTTGAAGAAAACGCAGAGGTCTGTTCTATTTTTCTATATAAGAATAGGAACGCTAGGTCCAACTTATGTTTCCCTTCTAACTATATTATATATATATATATATATATAAATTATTTTATATGTTGACTGTTTAGTTCACATAATTGGCAAATAGATGACTGCTCTCGCGATCCCCTTCGCCCCCGCCACCACCTCCACCCTCGCCGCCGCCCCCGCCACTACCTCCACCCTCGCCGCCGCCATAGATCTAGCCGCCACCCCCCGCCTCCTAACTTCGGGCGCGCCAGCCCCCCTCAGCAAGTCCGCTCGCGCGCCCCATGGAGTCGTCGGCCATATCCACGGGGGAATGGCCAGAAGATAGGCAGATGTACAAGATGCATCTCCCACATGTCTATAAAGAATTCCCGCGGATGCTCCAGCTGCTCGACTCCGTCGCGCCAGCGGTGCTGCGGGAGACTCGAGGGAGGAGATGGAGGGAGCGGGCAATGCGGATCCGCGACGACGCTCTCTCCTGGACCCAGTGCGCACGCGAATGGAGGGAAGCAGAGGAGGAAGCTGCGAGGGAGGAAGCCGAGGAGGGACCGAATCCGTTCTCTCACTCGCGCAGGTATGCTCGGATGTGCAAGAATCATGTGGATTGGGAGCTGCTAAATCTAGCCCTGCGGATCTACTTCAAAGGAGATTTCTCGGAGAAGCACAAGATGCCCCATCCCAGTGAGCCGCCGATTGCGTTCGTTTGATGGGCAAAAGGATAAGTGAATTCAGGAGATTCACGCCGTGCTGCGAGATGGGAATGCTTGACTGGACTCCTGCCCACCAGCACGCCACTGGAGCCGGAGAAGGTGGATCCCCTACCTTACCTCTCCCCCAAACCTGCAGAAGATTGAAATTAGGCTTGCAATCTGCTTCAATTGAGCTGTCTGGTGGTTATTTCTGCTTCCTGAGAGACAACATCTGGCTGGAGGATGAGAAGGAACCAGGAACTCCGATGAATTTCCCCTATCACAATAGGGGGAGCACCGGTTGGGCAGTTGTACGGCCCACCTCCGCCCCAAATGGGGGCACAATCTGGGCAGGCTCCTATAATTGCCCAAGATCAATCTACTGGTGGTTCTGACTCTCAGATCAGTGGGAAATATGAAGGCAAGAATCAGCAAAAGAAGAGATAGGACATCCAGAAAACTACTCCTGCCCCTGCTTCGGGCCTTATGGCATACTCTGAGGTGATCTGCTACAACTGTGGGGAACTAGGGCATCATTTGGATAAATGTGTCAAGCCCAAGAGTTGTTTTATCTACAAAATGGTTACCCATAAAGTTGAGAATTGCCCTGTTAGAAAGAAAACCCACAGTTCTGCTAGATATGTTGGAAGTGCTGCTCCAGGATTATGTCCACCATTGACAGAATTTTCTATGACACTGAATTAGATAGTTTCTTTCCCCTTTCTAGTTGTAGAGCTCTGCCCAGATGTGGTAGTGACCACACTCCTTTGCTCTGGGACTCTGGTCTTAACTAAACTCCAAAGAGCAATAGTTTTAAATTTGAAAAGTGGTGGTTGCTTAGAAAATATTTTACTGAGCTAGTCAGGAAAATCTGGAATGAGCCTACTGGGAGCAGCTGCCCCCTAAAAAATTGGTAGATCAAAATCAGGAGATTTAGAAGAACTACCAAAGGGTGGAACTCCAATGAGGAAGCTAATCTTACAAGATACAAAAGGCTTCTCCTCCTTGAGTTTGATTCTCTAGATATTAAGGCAGAAACCACTGACCTCTCTGAGGCTGAGACTAACAGATTAAACTATGTCCATGGAGAGCTCAAGAAAATTTGGCTTCAAGAAGAAATCAAAGCCAAACAAAGGTCTAGAGATAGGAACATTAAGGAGGGTGATAGAAATACTGCTTAGTTCCATGCAGTAGCTAACCAGAGGAGGAGGAAAACCCTCATTCACTCCCTTGATGGCTCTAATGGCCATGTTACTAAGGTAGATGAGATGCTGAAAGTGGCTAGTGACTTCTACAAAGACCTATTTAAGAAAGAAAACCCTTCTGGGTTCTCTCTACAAAACAATTTTTTCTCTGCTTCTGAAAAAGTCTCTCCTACTGAAAATGAGCTGCTAGAAGCCCCTTTTTCAGAGACAGAGGTGAAGGAAGCCATTTTTAGCTCTTATTCTAATGGGGCTCCTGGTCCTGATGGGATTCCCTTCTTGTTTTACCAGCATTTTTGGGACTTGGTGAAAAATGATCTCTTAGATCTTTTCCAAGCCTTTCATAGAGGAGAGTTGGATCCAGCAACTTACTCATGGGGGGTCTGTTGGGGTCAAGTTAAATAACTATGAAAGTGATTTTTTTTCCTTGCTGGTAAAGGCCTTAGGCAAGGTGACCCCATCTCCTTGCTTTTGTTTAATTTAGTAGTGGACATTCTTACTAAAATCCTGAGCAAAGCCACGGATCATAGTCTGATTGCAGGGCTCTGTCCTGAGGTCTGCCCTGGTGGCATCATCTGCCCTCAATATGCAGATGATACCATCCTTTTCTTAGACAATGACTACACACATGCTAGCAATCTGAAAACTGTTCTAACCTGGTTTGAACAAGTCTCAGGCATGAGAATCAACTACTCTAAAAGTGAACTCATCCCTATCAACATGGATGATCAGGAGTTAGCTGACTTCCTCTCTATTCTAGTCTGTAATAAAGGTAACTTCCCCATTAAGTACCTAGGTATCCCTCTCCACTATGATAAACTGAGGAGAGAGGATATCCAACCCCTTCTAGATAAAATCATTAAAAGGATTGCTGGGTGGAGGGGCAAACTTCTCTCTTACAGAGGTAGACTGATCCTCATACAAGCTTGTTTGGCTAGCATTCAAGTGTATCTCCTCTCCTTCTTCAAGTTCTCTGAATGGGTAGTGAACCTCATCAATTCTCAGATGTCTTATTGCTTGTGGAATGATTTTGAGGGAAATAGGAAGCTACACCTTGATAATTGGGCCCTAGTCTCTATGAAAAAAGATTTTGGAGGCCTAGGCATACCTAACCTCCAAGAAATTAACATCGGTCTTCTAGGGTCTTGGATTAAAAGATTCTATGAGGAAGACCTGAAACCCTGGAAGCTTCTTATTGCCCAAAAATACCTAGGAAATAAACCTAATATTTTTGTCACTTCCTCCAACCCTAAGACCTCTAGATTCTGGAAAGGATTAAAATCTATTATGCATGCTGTGAAATTTGGCTACAGATGGAACATAGGGGATGGGAGCAGAACTAGGTTCTGGGAAGATACTTGGTTTGGCACGTCCCCCCTAGCAGTCCAATTTTGGCCTATTTACTCTGTCCGCAATGAGCTTAACAAAAGTGTCAATGAAGTTTGGGACGGTCAATGCCTAAAACTCTCTTTTAGAAGGAATTTTAGTGATAGTCTCATGGAACAATGGTTCCAGTTGGAGGAAATCGCCAAAAGCATTACCTTTACTGCCGAGCCGGATGCCCTGATTTGGCAGCTAGACAATAAGGGGAAGTATTCCTCCAACTCCCTCTATCATATTATCAACTTTAGAGGCGTTCAACCTGTGTTTATCCCTGTTGTCTGGAAATTGAGAGTTCCCCCTAAAATTCATGTATTTCTCTGGCTTCTCTCCAAAAACAAATTGATGGCTAGGGATAACCTTAGGAAGAGACACATCATCAAACCCCTTGATTGTGTTTACTGCTTGGAACAAGAGTCTTGTTCTCACCTATTTTTTGAATGTATAGTTGCTAAACATCTCTGGGCCCACATCGAGGAATATTTCTCTAGTCAGATTGGCTCATCCTTCGAATCTGTCACCAGATTCTGGACTGCTACCAAAAAGTGCTTAGTTTTAAACACTGTTAGCTCAATTGTCCTTTGGTGCCTCTGGAAATATAGAAATGCTATGATTTTCAGTAACACCTCCTGGATTTCCATTCCGCAGGTCTTGAGGTTGACCAGGAACATGGTGACGAACTAGGCGATTCTCTCCTCCGGATCTGACAAGGACAAGTTGATGAGCTTCGTGGAAACCCTAACAAGATCCCTCCAGAAACCGTTGGTGGTCACTTGTGGCTGAACAAGGCTCGACCTGCTCTAGGGCTGGACCCGTGGGCTCGTCTCAAGATCTCTGATGAAGATGATGGGCACCTGGCGCCGAAAAAGAGGGACATCCACCATGCTACGCCTTCTAGCCCGGTGTCTCCGCTTGCTTACTGGTCGCCGCAGGCTGACACAGCCCCTCGGCTGAAGACCATGAAGGATTCGCTGGACCCTCCTTGTGTCATTTGAGTGCTCTGTCCGCTCTGCCTTTGGCACCGCTCGGGTGATTTGTGTTATTCAGAGAACTTGTTCATCCACCCCCCCTAGTTTGTAGCTTTTCTACCTTTTCTTTCGAACTGCTCTTTGAGCTGCTGTATCAGAATATGTTGTGGTTTCGTTCTTAGCAATGGAACCGGGGAGATGCTCCCTGTTTTTCTAAAAAAATATATGTTATTATATATTATTTTTGTTGTCATCATATATTTAACGGATACTTACATATGTAAGAAAACAATATCCCACATCTTATTAACTTATAAAAATAATTTCTTAACAAATAAAATCTTGGATTGTTTTGGCACGAAAATCCTAGTGATTGTGTACAAAAGTTTGGTAAGATTTAAGGATGAATGTAATAATATCACTTATTATTTAAATATATTTATAACAAAATGCTCATCCCCTTTTTATTTTTTGATAACATTGCTGGACCAACCCAACATTATAATTAGAATCAGCCCAGCAAAATCGTGTATTTTGAGAAAGTGCAAATGGGCTGTAATTTTTTAGGAAATAAAATAAACGGGCGGCATGGATGCTACATTATTTGTTCACCCAGCCCAGCTAATGGCTGTAATTCAAAAAAAAGATCAAATTGACTGTAAATTCTACCGTGCAAAAAGAAGACTGTAAATTCTGAAAAAATGGGTTGAATACGTGCCACATTTTTGGAGGCTGAAATGTGGGCCAATAGGTCGAAGCCAATGCAAGTCGTTGTCAATTTAGTCAACAAATAATTCTGACATGTTAGCCGTTGGATTTACATCCAACGATCAGCATCCATCTTCAATCTCTCGTCTTCTTCCTCCAGCGCCGTCGGGACCACCTCCCGCCTCATGCTGCTAGCAGCTCTGCTAAGCATGCTTCGCTATGAAGCGCTACTCCACCGTTGGCCAGGCCATCCCTCCACCCCTCCACACCTCCTGTTCTTCTCCACCGACTATCGAACCACACCGCACTAGAAACAGTTAACCCTCGTACACCTCTCTATCTGCGACTCTACTCTCGCGTCTTCCCATCTCCGGCTCGTTGCTGTCCGGGGCCTCGCCGTCATCCACCACCTTGGATGCGCTCGGCGCAGCGTGGTCAACGTGGTCAATGAACGACACCATCGGAAGTAGACTGTGCGTGGAGAGGCTGACACCTGGGTCCACGGCCGCACACAAGGAAATGCCTCCTTATTACATGCAAAATAATGATTCCTCCACCTGACATCTGGGACCCACCGGAAGGGCCTATGTATTTTGTGAAATAAAGTGCCCCCCACTGACATGTCAGACCCACCAGCTATCTTCGCATGCAAAGAAGTGCCTCCTTATTACGCACAAAAAATGAATATTCCCCTGCCAGCTGGAACCCAGCATAGTGGGAGGCTGACTTGTGGGCCTACCAAGTTGACGAGGATGGAGGGCTTTGTCAACTTAGTCAATATGAACGATTCTAGCTCTTGTTACCGTACGATGTTCATCCAATGGCCATAGTGCTTCTTCAACCTCTGGTCTTCTTGCTCCGGCCGCCCAAACCAGCGCCAGTCATGCCGTGTGCTCCTACCTCCCGTGGCCGGATGTGATGTCGCGAAGGCCTCACCGCCCCCTACTACTCCCACCGCTAGCCAGGCCATCCCTCTACTCACCCACACCCCCCTGTTATTCTGCGGCGACAGCAGCCTCACACCGCAGTCGAACCAGTGAACCCTCGTACTCCTCTTCACGTTGGCATCCACTGTTGTGTCTTCCCCGGCTCCGAGTCGTCCCCTTCCTAGTCCTCACCGTCATCCACCGCCCTGGTGCTCTCGGCGTGGCGTGGTCAACGTGGTCAACGATCGACTTCCATCAGAAGAGTACTATATGTGGAGAGGCTGACAGCTGGGTCCACGCCAGCCTCAAGGAAGTGCCTCCTTATTACGCGGGAAATAATTATTCCTCCACCTGACAGCGGGGACCCACCGGACGGGCCACCGGTATATTGCGAAAAAAATCGTTTCCCCCTGACTGTTGGGACCCACCGGATGGGCCACCATATTTCGTGAAAAAATGTTCCCCCCGCTGTAAGCTCGAACCCACCGGAAGTGTCTCCTTATTACGCACAAAAAATGAATACTCCCCCGGCTAGCTGGGACCCACCTTGCTGGGAGGCTGACTTGTGGGCCTACTAAGTTGACGGGGACGAAGGGCTTTGTCAACTTAGTCAATATAAACGATTCTAGCTCTAGTGACCGTACGATGTCCATCCAACGGCCGTAGTGCTTCTTCAACCTCTGGTCTTCTTGCTCCAGCCGCCCAAAGCAGCGTCGGTCGTGCCGCATGCTCCTGCCTCCCGTGGCCGGCTGTGCTACCATAGAGGCCTCACCGCCCCCTACTATTCCCACTGCTGGCCAGGCCCTACGGCGACGGCAGCCTCACACCGCAGCCGAACCAGTGAACCCTTGTAGTCCTCTCCGCACGGGCTTCCACTGCCGCGTCGTCCCCTTCCTAGGCCTCGTCGTCGTCTACCGCCATGGTGCTCTCCGTGCGGTGTGGTCAACGTGGTCAAGGAACGACTTCCATCGGAAGAGTATTGTACGTGGAGAGGCTGACATGTGGGTCCACGGCCACAGCCTAGTTTTTTTGTGATTTGCCAAGTAAGTCGCTTTGTCAGGCCTGTTGGGCTGCAAATCTTTCAAGACGAGGAGAGGTTTCATTCGGCTGGCCGAGAAAATGGCCCATCAGTAATGAGAAATGGGTTGTACATTTTTAAAACACATCAAACCAACAATTAGTTTCAAATATCTTTTTTTTCATTTCAAGATTTTAAATTACATTAATTTTTATGCGTGGAGAATTTGTTGGATTTTATATTGATATACATTTATTTTTAAAATCAGTTTGAATGTGAGTCAAAATTTCGGGATTAAAAACAGTTCAGACCGCACCGAAATATGCAAAATTTCGTATAATTTTTTAACCGTTGCCACAATATGGGCTGTAATGCTAACAAAAAGGATATGGGCTCCAAAAAAACCTTAAGAATTAGCAAATGGGCTGTAAATTATTAGAAATAATGGCAGATGGGTTGTATGCTGTTTTCCACAGATTTGAGGCTTTCCTAAAAAAAGGTTGACGCACAAGCACTGACTGTTGGATGTCCATCCAACGGCCGTCGTGCTTCTTCAATCTCTGCTCTTCCTGCTCCAGCCGCTCAAACAAGCGCCGGCGGGACTGCCTGCTCCCTCCTCCTCATGGTCGGCTATGCTGCGGCACAGGCCTCATCGCCCGACCGTACTCCCATCGCTGGCCTTGCCATCCCTCTACTCACCCACACCTGCTGTTATTCTCCGGCGACGGCAGACGAACCAGTAAACCCTCGTACAGTCGTACTCCCCTCCGTGTGAGAAACAACTGCCGAGTCTTCCCTACCTCTGTGTCGTCCCCTTCCCGGGCCTCGCTGTCGTCCACCGCCCTGATGCTCTCGGTGCGGCGTGGTCAACGTGGTCAAGGAATGACTTCCATCGGACGTGGACTGTACGTGGAGAGGCTGACAGCTGGGTCCATGCCGTAGCAAGGAAGTGCTGCCTTATTACGCGGAAAATAATGATTCCTCCACCTGACAGCTGGGACCCATCGGACGGGCCACTGTATTTCGCGAAAAAAAATGTTTCCCCCTGACTGGTGGGACCCACCAGCTACATCTTCGCACGCAAGGAAGTGCGTCCAGGCAAAAAAAACGATTCGCCCCCTGACTGCTGGGACCGACCAGCTACATCTTCGCAGGCAAGGAAGTGCCTGATAGTCGGGACCCACCTGGTCGAAGCGTACATAGTGTTGTCATTCTGGTCGCGAACATGTACGTACATACTGGTCGATGTAGAGGCGCGCAGTGTCATAGTAGAGGCGCGCACGTGTCGTAGTAGAGGCGCGCACGTAGCATTTACACGTACGTACAGCGGCCAGGGTGCAAGAAAGAAAATACGGCCACGTATGTGTACATACGGGCGGGGTCTCGAACACCTACCCGCGCATACGTACGGCCAGGGCTCGTGTACATGGCTGGGTCGGAATGGAGAAACAGCGCCGTCATCGTGTTCATGGGGAGGCAAGGGAATGCGTCGTGTTCATGGGGAGGCAACGGAATGCGTCGTGTTCATCGGGAGGGCTTGGACGGAACAGGCGATGGAAACGAGGCATGACGTACCGCAGAACGGAGGAAACGGCCTTGTGTTCGACCGGCCATGTTCGAAACGGGATCCTGTTCATCGGGAGGGGTCTGGCATACCGCAAAATGGAGGAAACGGACCTCCTACGATCGAAATGGGGGTCCTGTTGATCGGGAGGGGTGTGGCGTACCGCAAAACGGATGAAACGGACTTGTGTTGGAGCGCTACGGTCGAAATGGGGGTCCTGGTCATCGGGAGGGGTGTGGCGTACCGCAAAACAGGACTCCACGGGATACTGTTCATCTCCACCGCCGACCTCCTCCAGCCTCCAAGGGCTCCTGTTCATCCAGCCTCCACGGGCTCCTGTTCATCCAGCGTCCACCGCGCGCTACTCCACCGGCTACTGTTAAACCATACCTCCACCGCCTACTGTTCATCCAGCCCTCCACACCACGAGGTCCTGTTCAACCACCCCTCCACGGACACCCCTCCACCATCTACTGTTCATCCAGCCCTCCACACCACGGGGTCCTGTTCAACCACCCCTCCACCGTCTACTGTTCATCCAGCCCTCCACACCACGGGGTCCTGTTCATCCACCCCTCCACGGGCACCCCTCCACCGTCTACTGTTTATCCAGCCCTCCACCACACCACGGGGTCCTGTTCATTCAGAGGCAACGCCACCGCTCACTGTTCATCCAACCCCCCCCCCCCCCTGCAACGCTCACTGTTCATCCCATCGATCGGCTTCAGTTAGCAGCAGTAGCGAAGAAATCACTCGATCGGGTTCAGTTAACAGCCATCGATCGATCGCTCAGGTTCAGTAACGTGTAGCCTGCAGTGCAATCGCTCGGGTTCAGTTAGAGCCCAATGCCTTGCTCGGGTTCAGTTAGAGCCAACGCTGCGCACACACACGCGTACGTGTACGAGAGAAACGCGCATCGCTCGACCCCCGACCTCCCACCATAACCGGGAACTCCCCGAAATTTTCCTCCCCCTTGCTTCTACCACGGTTTTTTCCGTCATGGACGGCCCAAAGAATGTCATGCAGCTGCGTCTCCGGCCCGCCCAGGACGAAAAGACCATTTTCTGTCATGATTTTTTGTCATAGAAGTAGGAGCCCACCATATCTATGATGATATCGGGTTTTGTCACAATTATCGTCATAGAAGTGTCATATGTATGACAGAAAAAAATCGTTCGGCCCTAGTGATGTGCTTATCTGTGGTGACAATGGGATATTCACGTGATCCACTTGATGTATGTTTTGGTGATCAACGTGCGAGTTCCGTGACCTTGTGAACTTATGCATAGGGGTTGGCACACGTTTTTAGTCTTGACTCTCTGGTAGAAACTTTGGGGCACTCTTTGAAGTTCTTTGTGTTGGTTGAATTGATGAATCTGAGATTGTGTGATGCATATCGTAGAATCATACCCACGGATACTCGAGGTGACATTGGAGTTTCTAGGTGACATTAGGGTTTTGATTGATTTGTGTCTTAAGGTCTTATTCTTGTACGAACTCTAGTATAGATTAGTGACTTTGGAGTGACTCTTTGTTGGATGTTGAGGGATAGTTATATGATGCAATTATGTTATTATTGTTGAGAGAACTTGCACTAGTGAAACTATGAACCCTAGGCCTTGGTTCAATGCATTGCAATACCGTTTATGCTCACTTTTATCATTAGTTACCTTGCTGTTTTATATTTTCAGATTACAAAAACCTATATCTATCATCCATATTGCACTTGTATCACCATATCTTAGCCGAACTAGTGCACCTATACAATTTACCATTGTATTTGGTGTGTTGGGGACACAAGAGACTCTTTGTTATTTGGTTGGAGGGTTGTTTGAGAGAGACCATCTTCATCCTACGCCTCCCACGGATTGATAAACCTTAGGTCATCCACTTGAGGGAAATTTGCTACTATCCTACAAACCTCTGCACTTGCAGGCCCAACAACGTCTACAAGAAGAAGGTTGTGTAGTAGACATCATGATGTGCATTACCAAGAGGGCCCAGAGATACCTCTCTGATACACGGAGTGACAAATCCTAATCTTGATCTATGCCAACTCAACCAACACCATTGGAGACACCTGTAGAGCATCTTTATAGTCACCCAGTTACATTGTGACGTTTGATAGCACACTAAGTGTTCCTCCAGTATTCGGGAGTTGCATAATCTCATAGTCATAGGAACATGTATAAGTTATGGAGAAAGCAATAGCAATAAAATAAATGATCATCGTGCTAAGCTAATGGATGGGTCAAGTCAATCACATCATTCTCTAATGATGTGATCCCGTTCATCAAATGACAACTCTTTGTCCATGGCTAGGAAACTTAACCATCTTTGATTAACGAGCTAGTCAAGTAGAGGCATATTAGTGACACTCTATTTGTCTATGTATTCACACATGTACTAAGTTTCCGGTTAATACAATTCTAGCATGAATAATAAGCATTTATCATGATATAAGGAAATATAAATAACAACTTTATTATTGCCTCTAGGGCATATTTCCTTCATCTAGGTTAATAGGTTAGTCCCAAAAATAATATAAAATAGCATATTAATGCATATAAAACATCCAAAATAGATAATATAATAGCATGGAACAATCAAAAATTATAGATACGTTGGAGACGTATCAAGCATCCCCGAGCTTAATTCATGCTCATCCTCGAGTAGGTAAATGATAAAAACAGAATTTTTGATGTGGAATGCTACCTAACATATTTATTCGTGTAATTTTATATATTGTAGCATGATTGTCCTGATCCATAAGATTCAAAACAAAAGTTTAATATTGACATAAAAACAATGATACATCAAGCATACTAAGAAGACAATTATGTCTTCTCAAAATAACATGGCCAAAGAAAGCTTATCCCTTCAAAATCATATAGTCTAGCTATGCTCCATCTTCATCACACAAAATATTCAAATCATACACAACCCCGATGACAAGCCAAGCAATTGTTTCATACTTTCGATGTTCTCAAACCTTTTCAACTTTCACGCAATACATGAGCGTGAGCCATGGACATAGCACTATAGGTGGAATAGAATATGGTGGTTGTGGAGAAGACAAAAAGAGGGAGATAGTCTCACATCAACTAGGCGTATCAACGGGCTATGGAGATGCCCATCAATATATATCAATGTGAGTGAGTAGGGATTACCATCAACGGATGCACTAGAGCTATAAGTTTATGAAAGCTCAAAAAGAAAACTAAGTGGGTGTGTGCATCCAACTTGCTTGCTCATGAAGACCTAGGGCAATTTGAGGAAGCCCATCATTGGAATATACAAGCCAAGTTCTATAATGAAAAACTCCCACTAGCATATGAAAGTGACAACATAGGAGACTCTCTATCATGAAGATCATGGTGCTACTTCGAAGCACAAGTATGGAAAAAGGATAGTAACATTGCCCCCCCCCCCCCCCCCCCCGCTCTCATTTTTTATTCTCCATTCTCATTTTTTGGAGACTCTTTTCTCTTTTTTTGGAGACTCTTTTGGCCTCTTTTTTTCCTCACATGGGACAATGTTCTAATAATGATATCACACTTCTATTTACTTACAACTCAAAAATTACAACTCGGTACTAGAATAAAATAATACTCAATATGAATGCCTCCGGCGGTGTACCGGGATGTGCAATGACTCAAGAGCGACATGTATAAAAAATTATGAAAGGTGGCTTTGCCACAAATATGATGTCAACTACATGATCATGCAAAACAATATGACAATGATAAAGTGCGTCATAATAAACGGAATGGTAGAAAGTTGCATGGCAATATATCTCAGAATGGCCATGGAAATGCCATAATAGGTAGGTATGGTGGCTGTTTTGAGGAAGGTATATGGTGTGTTTAAGGTACCGGAGAAAGTTGCGCAGCACTAGAGTGGCTAGAATCGGTGGAAGGGTGAGAGTGCATATAATCCATGGACTCAACATTAGTCATCAAGAACTCACATACTTACTGCAAAAATCTATTAGTCATCGAAACAAAGTACTATGTGCATGCTCCTAGGGGGTAGATTGGTAGGAAAATACCATCGCTCGTCCCCGACCGCCACTCAGAAGGAAGACAATAAAAAAATATCTCATGCTCCAACTTCGCTACATAACGGTTCACCATACGTGCATGCTACGGGACTCACAAACCTTAACACGAGTATTTCTCAAATTCACAGTTACTCACTAGCATGACTCTAATAGCACTATCTTTATATCTCAAAACAATCATAAGGAATCAAATTTCTCATAGTATTCAATGCACTTTATATGAAAGTTTTTATTATATCCCTCTTGGATGCCTATCATATTAGGACTAAATTTATAACCAAATCAAATTACCATGTTGTTTAAATACTCTCAAAATAATATAAGTGAATCGTGAGAGTTCAATGCTTTCTATAAAATAAAGCCACCGCCATGCTCTAAAAAGATATAAGTGAAGCACTAGAGCAAAATTGCCTAGCTCAAAAGATATAAGTGGAACACATAGAGTATTCTAATAAATCACGATTCATGCATGTCCCTCTCAAAAGGTGTGTACATCAAGGATGATTGTGGCAAACTAAAAAGCAAAGACTCAAATCATACAAGACGCTCCAAGCAAAACACATATCATGTGGTGAATAAAAATATAGCCTCAAGTAAAGTTACCGATAGACGAAGACGAAAGAGGGGATGCCTTCCGGGGCATCCCCAAGCTTAGGCTCTTAGTCGTCCTTGAATATTACCTTGGGATGCCTTGGACATCCCCAAGCTTGTGCTCTTACCACTCGTTATTCCATAGTCCATCAAATCCTTACCCAAAACTTGAAAACTTCACAACACAAAACTCAACAGAAAATCTCATAAGCTTCGTTAGTATAAGAAAACAAATCACCACTTTTAGTACTGTTGTGAACTCATTCTTTATTTATATTGGTGTAATATGTACTGTATTACAACTTTTCCATGGTTCATACCCCCTGATACTACTCATAGAATCATCAAAATAAGCAAACAACACGTAGAAAATAGAATCTATCAAAAACAGAACAATTTGTAGCAATCTATAACTCTATAATACTTATGTAACTCCAAAAATTCTGAAAAAATAGGAAAGCCTAATAAATTTGTTTATTAATCTTCTGCAAAAAAATCAGTATTTTATCACGCTCCTGTTCAGAATGAGAATTGTTTTCCTGAGCGCAAAAGTTTCTGTTTTTCAGCAAGATCAAATCAACTATCACCGTAAGTCATTCCAAAGGTCTTACTTGTCACAAACACTAATTAAAACACAAAGCCACATCTAACCAAAAGCTAGATGAATTATTTATTCAAAAACAGAAAGGAAATATATTTGTTTGTCTCCCAACAAGCGCTTTTGTTTAAAGCCTTTTAGCTAGGCATTGAGATTTCAATGATGCTCATATGAAAAATAGTAATTGAAACACGAAGAGAGCATCATGTAGAATGTGAAAAACACATCTGTGTCTAACATACTTCCTATGCATAGGCATCTTATAAGCAAACAAATTATCAAGGCAAGCAAAAACTAGCATATGCAAGAAAGAAAAAACGAACAATAGCAATCTCGACATAATGAGAGGTAATTTAGTAAAATGAAAATTTCTACAACCATATTTTCCTCTCTCATAATAATTACATGTAGGATCATAATCAAATTCAACAATATATCTATCAAATAAAATGTTCTCAACATCATCCACATGCATGCGAAGTAGATACTCTTCTAAAATAGTGGGATTATCATAAAATAAAGTCATGACCTCTCCGAACCCACTTTTATAAAAAAATCATAAGACTTATCAATCTCCAAAGTAGTGGGATCATTATTTCCTAAATTTGACACTCTTCCAAACCCACTTTCAATATTATATCAAACATATTCATCATGAGGCTTAAATAAATTTCAAGATCAAAAGAAGCATTATCACCCCAATCATGATCATTGCAATAAGTAGAGGAGATAGCAAAACTAGTATCCCCAAGCTTGGGGTTTTGCATATCATTAGCACAATTGACATTAATAGAATTTATAATAACATCATTGCAATCACGCTTTAGATTCAAGGAACTATCAAGTATGGGTGCAATAACAACAATCTCGTGTTTAACATAAGGGAGTATAGAAAATTCATATCCATAAAATATTGGCATCATGGCCACAAAAATAGCAAGCATCATATTCATCAACGGAGGGTATCTCAATCAAATCATTGGAATCATAATTATCTATAGATTCATGCATATCATTATTTTCTTCCAAAGCAACGGTCATTCTCTCAATAAATTCTTTGACATAGGCATTGTGAGCATAGTTTTCATAGCAATATTTAAGTATGTCAAAATTTTCAGATTTGTAGAGAGTAATATCATACTTTTCAATCAAAGAAGCAACTTCATAAGCACCCTTAAAAGCAACAAATTCTTCAATTTGTCCGATATCATAGTAACTGTAAACACCCTTTTCATAAGAAGATAATATTTCATTATCATTAAACTCACATAGGTAGGGCATGTGTTTTTTAGGGTTCTTCGAGCAACAAGTAAAATCACAAATTTCACAAAGATTCCAAGCATAGCATAGCAAACGATTTATTTGATTCCATAAGAGCTCCCCTTTTTCAGACAAATGATGACGCACAAAATGAGCATGCTCATCTAAAGATTTTCCCTCAACTAACCTTGTTGGGGTTTCAGCACGAGCGCATATGCATCGAAGATGATCCAGGTAGAAAACTTTGAGTGGATCCATATCAATAGATTTTTAGCAATTAAAGATGCTAGCAAAATAGAAGGCACATGGAAACACAAGCAAACATAAAATTGAGTGAAAGAAGGGCGAAAGAAAAGGCAACCCTTTCTGAAAATCATTTTAGAAGCGGGGGAGAGGAGAATGAGAAGCGAATGGCGAATAATGTAATGCAAGAGATGAGAGTTTATGATGGGTACTTGGTATGTCTTGACTTGGCGTAAATCTCCCTAGCAACGGCGCCGGAAATTATTCCTGCTACTTCTTGAGCTTGTGTTGCTTTTTCCCTTGAAGAGGGAAGGGTGATGCAGTAAAGTAGAGATAAGTATTTCCCTCAGTTTGAGAACCAATGTATCAATCCAGTAGGAGACAATGCACAAATCACCTAATACCCGCTCAACCAATCAAACAACTTGCACCCAATGCGATAAAGGGATTGTCAATCCCTTCACGGTTACTTGTAAAAAGTGGGATCTGATAGAGATAGATAAACGGTAAAGTAAATATTTTTGGTATTTTTGGTTTATAGATCGGAAAGTAAAAGATTGCAAAAATAGTAGATCAGAAACTAAAATTGTAGATCGAAAACTTGTAAGATGAAAAATAGAAACTAATATGATGGAAAATACACCTGGGGGCCATAGGTTTCACTCGAGGCTTCTCTCAAGATAGCAAAGAATACGGTGGGTGAACAAATTACTGCCGAGCAACTGATAGAAAAGTGCAAGTTATGATGATATCTAAGGCAACGATCATGAATATAGGCATCACGTCTGTGTCAAGTAGACCGAAACGAGCCTGCATCTACTACTATTACTCCACACATCGGCCACTATCCAGCATGCATCTAGAGTGTTAAGTTCGTAAAGAACAGAGTAATGCATTAAGTAAGATGACATGATGTAGAGGAATTAACTCAAGCAATATGATGAAAACCCCATCTTTTTATCCTCGATGGCAACAATATAATACGTGCCTTGCTGCCCCTACTGTCACTGGGAAAGGACACCGCAAGATTGAGCCCAAAGCTAAGCACTTCTCCCATTGCAAGAAAAACCAATCTAGTTGGTCAAACCAAACCGATAGTTCGGAGAGAATTACAAAGATATCAAATCATGCATAAAAGAATTCAGAGAAGTTTCAAATACTATTCATAGATAAGCTGTTCACAAATCCACAATTCATCAGATCTCGGCAAACACACCGCAAAAAAGCATTACATCGAATAGATCTCCAAGAACATCGAGGGGAACATGGTATTGAGAATCAAGAGAGATAAGAAGCCATCTAGCTACTAGTTATGGACCCGTAGGTCTGTGGTAAACTACTCACTCTTCATCGGAAGGGCAATAGAGTTGATGTAGAAGCCCTCTGTGATCGAATCCCCCTCCGGCAGGGTGCCGGAAAAGGTCCCTAGATGGGATCTCATGAGTACAGAAGGTTGCGGCGGTGGAAAAGTGTTTTCGTGGATGCCTCTAGTGGTTTGGGGGTATTTGGGAATATATAGGCGAAAGAATTAGGTCAGGAGGGTCATGGGGGGGCACAAGGGTGGGGGCGCGCCCTCCGTCCTTGTGGCCACCTCGTGGATCCTCCGACTTCATCTCCAAGTCTCCTAGTTGTCTTCTGGTCCAAGAAAAATCATCACGAAGGTTTCATTCCGTTTTGACTTCGTTTGGTATTCCTTTTCTGCAAAACTCAAAAACAAGGAAAAAAGAGGAACTGGCAATGGGCTCTAGGTTAATAGGTTAGTCCCAAAATTAATATAAAATAGCATATTAATGCATATAAAACATCAAAAATAGGTAATATAATAGCATGGAACAATAAAAAAATTATAGATACATTGGAGACGTATCAATTCACAGTTTGAAATATCTCCTCAGCAGTAAAGTTATCGGAGTTATACCGGTGAGGGTCATCTGACTCGCCTGAATAGTCACACATTAAGCTGGGGCGACAGCTTAAAGGAAGAATTGTCCACGAGACCCAGCAACGGGCTAAGTCAATTCCAGTCAACCCATTGCCTAGTAAAGCTGTTGATAATCCCCAAGTGCAGGGAATCATCGTAGAAATTTCCAAAGGTGGAAGTGATAAGTATGGAGTGTTGAACCCACAAGGAGCTAAAGGTAAGATCAATATTCTCTCAAGCCCTATCCGCCACTGATACGACTCTACGTACACCGAACGTTTGCTTCCAACTAGCAACGAGAAATAAAACTATGTTGTGGGTATGAAGTGGATAACTTTGCATGATATCGGAGAGCTAAAATAAGAAAGTAGGTTTTTTTATCATAAAGTTAGAATATATTACTAAATATTATAAATCGAGAGTGTGGAATAATGGTGGATCGGTGTGCAGAATTGTCCTAGGCAATTGTTAACAAGACCGGTAATCACTATTGCAGTTTCATATGAGGGAGAGGCATAAGCTAACATACTTTCTCTACTTGGATCATATGCACTTATGATTGGAACTCTAGCAAGCATCCGCAACTACTAAAGATCATTAAGGTAAAAACCCAACCATAGCATTAAAGCATCAAGTCCTCTTTATTCCCATACGCAACAACCCCCTTACTCGGGTTTGTGTTTCAGTCACTCACCAACCCACTATAAGCGAATCATGAACGTATTGCAACACCCTACAGCGGGAATCCCTCACGCTTGCGTGACGCGGAGGGCACCATAGGACAACACCAAAGTAAAACATACAACTCATACCAATCTAGCTCATCAATCAACCGAAAGACAAAGTATATCTAGTCAAAACATCATAGGATGGCAACAGATCATTGGATCATAATATGTGACATAAAGCACCGTGTTCAAGTAGGGATTACAGTGGGGTGCGGGAGAGTGGACCGCGTAAAAGAGATGAGGATGGTGATGTTGATGAAGACAATCACCGCGGTGATGATTACCCTCCCGATGGCACTCTGGTGCCACCGAGAGAGAGGAGGAGAGGTTCTCCCCCTTGCGCTTCCTCCTCCATGCCCCCTGGATGGGGAGAGGTTCCTCCTTTGGTCCTTGGCCTTCATGGTGATGATGGCCCCTCCGGGATCCTCCTCCATGCCCTCCGGTGATGATGGCCCCCTCCGGTAGGGTGCCAGAGAGGGCCTAGATTGGTTTTCGGTGGCTACGGAGGCTTCTGGCGACGTAACTCCCGATCTAGGTTATTTTCTGAAGGTTTATGTATTTATAGGAATTTTTGGCGTCGGTCTCACGTCAAGAAGGTGCCCGAGTCGTCCACGAGGCAGGCCCACGCGCTTGGGGGGGGGGGGCGCCCCCCACCCTCATGGACCCCCTGGGACTCTTCTGGCCCAACTCTTTTACTCCGAGGTCTTCTTTTGGTCCATAACAAATCGTCAAAAATTGGCACGTCAATTGGACTCCATTTGATATTCCTTTTTTGTAGAACTCAAAAACAAGGAAAAAACAGAAACTGGCACTGGGCTCTAGGTCAATAGGTTAGTCCCAAAAACCATATAAAATAGCATATAAATGCATATAAAACATCCAAGGTTAATAATATAATAGCATGAACACTTCATAAATTATAGATACGTTGGACACGTATCAGCATCCCCAAGCTTAATTCCTGCTCGTCCTCGAGTAGGTAAATGATAAAAGAAATAATTTATGAAGTGTGAATGCTAGCAAGTGCATAAGTTTCATCAATGATAGTTCCAATCACTTTTTCTAGCATCATTATATATCATAACAGTAGCTCATTTTCATAAAACTTTTCATTATCAAGTAACAAGCTATTCACATGTTAAAGTATAGATCATAAACTCTCTTGAAACTAACAAACTATATTCTCGGTCATCAAAAAATTGCAATTCATCTTATTTTCAGGAAGGGTCTATGTCAGAGCTTTGATTTAGCAAACTCCACATACTCAACTATCATTTAGTCTTTCACAATTGCTAACACTCACGTGATATTTATGGGTTCAAAGTTTTAATCGAACACAAATAAAGATAGGGGCTTATAGATTCACCTCCCAACCTTTTACCTCAAGGGTAATGTCAACAATAATAGTTCATGATAACTTACATCCAATTGGATATATATATATCAGGATCTTTCCAACACAATGTACTTGCCAAGGGATAAAATGTAAAAAGGAAAGGTGAAGATCACCATGACTCTTGCATAAGGGTAGAAGATAAAAGTAAAAGATAGGACCTTCGCGGAGGGAAGCACAGGTTGTCATGCACTTTTATGGTTGGATGCACAAAATCTTAATGCAAAAGAACATCACTTTATATTGCCACTTGTGGTATGGACCTTTATTATGCAGTCCGTCGCTTTTATTTCATCCACATCACAAGATCGTATAAAGCTTATTTTCTCCGCATTAATAGATCATACATATTTAGAGGACAATTTTTATTGCATGCACCGATGACAACTTACTTGAAGGATCTTACTCAATCCATGGGTAGGTATGGTGGACTCTCATGGCAAAACTGGTTTAAGGAATGTTTGGAAGCACAAGTAGTATCTCTACTTGGTGCAAAGAATTTGGCTAGCATGAGGGGGGAAAGCAAGCTAAACATGTTGGAAGATCCAAGACAATATACTTTATTTCGGATATAAGAAAACATAACCGATTACGTTGTCTTCCTTGTCTGACATCAACCTTTTAGCATGTCATATTTTAATGAGTGCTCACAATTACAAAAGATGTCCAAGATAGTATATTTATATGTGAAATCTCTCTTCCTTCAATATTCTTTCATGAATTGTTCAAGTGACCAATTCTACGTTTGCTAACTTTCAATAAGTTTACTAACTATACTTATTCTGTGTGAAGTCATTACTCCCCATGGTATAAGCATATGAATCATATATAAATTCAGATTTATGATATTCAATTCATTTAACCATTTACTCATAGGATATATGTGAAGCACGTGAGTAAATGACAAACTACTCCAAAAAAATATGAGTGAAGGATACTGAGTAGTCAAATAATTAACTAGCCATGGGAGGATTCTTTTTCATTTAAGATTTCAGATCCAATGATTTTATTCAAACAGCAAGTAAAATTTAAAATATGCTCCAAGCAAAACACATATCATGTGACGAATAAAAATATAGCTCCGAGTAAGGTATACCGATAGTTTTGAAGACGAAAGAGGGGATGCCTTCCGGGGCATCCCCAAGCTTAGGCGCTTGATTATTCCTTGAATATTACCTTGGGATGCCTTGGGCATCCCCAATCTTAGGGTCTTTCCACTCCTTATTCTCCTCATATCGATATCTCACCCAAAGCTTGAAAACTTCAATCACACAAAACTTAACGGAACTTCGTTAGATACGTTAGTATGATAAAGAGTAGACCATTCACTTTGGTACTGTAAAAGACAAGGTTCATAATTGTTCTCACACAATTCCTACTGTACCATATCATTTCTACAATTTATATTGAGAAATATAAGCCATAGAAACTAGAAAACAAGCAAACTATGCAATGAAAACAGAATCTGTCAGAAATAGAACAGTCTGTAATGATCTGAACACTAACCATACTTCTGCTACTCAAACAATTATGAAATAAATTGGTGTACGTGAGGAATTTGTCTATTAATCTTCTGCAAAAATAATCAGCACCAAATCACTCTTCTGTAAAAAAATGTCAGCTAAACTCGTGAGCGCAAAGTTTCTGTTTTTTACAGCAAGGTCACATTAACTTTCACCCAAGTCTTCCCAAAGGTCTTACTTGGCACTTTATTGAAACAAAAGCTATAAAACATGATTACTACAGTAGCTTAATCATGTAAACACACAAAAACAGTAAGGGTAAATATTGGGTTGTCTCCCAACAAGCACTTTTCTTTAATGCCTTTTAGCTAGGCATGATGATTTCAATGATGCTCACATAAAAGATAAGAATTGAAACATGAAGATATCATCATGAATAATATGACTAGCACATTTAAACCTATCCCATTTCCTATGCCTAGGGATTTTTTGAGAACACAATTTATGGGAACAAGAATCAACTAGCATAGGAAGGCAAAACAAGTATAACTTCAAAACTTTAAGCACATAGAGAGGAAAACTTGATATTATTGCACTGCTACAAGCATGTATTCCTCCCTCATAATAATTTTAGTGGAATCATGAATGAGTTCAACAATATTACCATCACATAAAGCATTCTTTTCATGATCTACGAGCATAGAAATTTTACTACTCTCCACATAAGCAAAATTCTCCTTATTCGGAATAGTGGGATCACTAGTTCCTAAAGTTGACACTCTTCCAAACCCGCTTTAGATAATAGTATTATTCATACTTCAAAATATATAAGTGAAGTCCATGGAGCGTTCTACAATTAATATAGACTAACCAATATCCAAGCTCGAAATGTATAAGTGAAGCACACGAAGCATTCTATAAAGCCATACTCAAAAGATTTAAGTGAAGCTCAAAGAGCAATTCTATAAGACCATACTTAGAAGATATAAGTGAAGCACATGAAGTATTATATAAATTGATGAAGGGACATCTCATACTAGCATGTTTTTTAAAGAAAAAGAAAAACACAAAGGACACAAATCATGTGAACAAAACAAAAACCGAGGTATACCGATAATTGTTAAAGAAGAAAGATGGGATGCCAACCGGGGCATCCCCAAGCTTAGATGCTTGAGTATCCTTAGAATATTTACTTGGGGTGCCTTGGGCATCACCAAGCTTGAGCTCTTGCCTCTCTTTATTCTTCTCACATCGGTAAGTCCTTGTTCTTCGAACACTTCATCCACACAAAACTTTAACAAAAACTTTGTGAGATCCGTTAGTATAATAAAGCAAATCACTATGTTTAGGTACTGTTTCAAACTCATTCCAATTTAATATTAGAACCATATCTACTGTATTCCAACTTCTCTATGGTTCATACCCTCCGATACTAGCCATAGATGCATCAAAATAAGCAAACAATACACAAAAAACAGAATCTGTCTAAAACAGGATAGTCTATAGTAATCTAGAGGTTTAGTAACTTATGTAACTCCAAAAATTATGAAATAAATTTGAAAATTTTGTACAGAAGTAATTTTCAAAAAGTTTCAGACCCATTTGACTTTCCACTAAAAAATTTAAAATCACGCGCTACAGCCAAAGTTTCTGTTTTTGTTCTGCACATAGTAAACAAGCAATCTAATCATCCTAAAACCAAATATTGGCACATTATTTTTATAATACAATGGATATATATATGGGGATAATTATTTACAGAGAAACTTCCATGAAAAAATCTACATTGTTTCTGTGAGCATGAACACAAGTGCTCAAGGTCGACCCTCACTTCTTCAATGCATAACTTTCCAATCACTTCTCTTTTTGAAAAACTTTTTTAGGCATGAGTGGCAAGTAATTTTTTTTTGTATTTTCATTCTTTTAAAAAAATTGTATGATTCACCCACAACTAAATAGAAACAAAAAAGGAAAAACAAAATCTACTTAGTGAAGAAAGCAAACAAGCACACACGAGAATATCAACCCCACGCTATTGCTCCCCGGCAACAGCGCCAGAAAAGAGCTTGATAATCCCCAAATGCAGGGAATCATCATAGCAATTTCCAAAGGTGGAAGTGATAAGTATGGAGTGTCGAACCCACAAGGAGCTAAAGGTAAGATCAATATTCTCTCAAGCCCTATCTTCCACTGATACGACTCTACGTACAACGAACGTTTGCTTCCAACTAGCAACGAGAAATAAAACTATGTTGTGAGTATGAAGTGGATAACTTTGCATGATATTGGAGAGCTGAAATAAGAAAGTAGATGTTGTTATCATAAAGTTAGAATATATTACTAAATATTATAAATAGCGAGTGTGGAATAATGGTGGATCGGTGTGCGGAATTGTCCTAGGCAATTGTTAACAAGACCAGTAATCACTATTGCAGTTTCATATGAGGGAGAGGCATAAGCTAACATAGTTTCTCTAACTGGATCATATGCAGTTATGATTGGAACTCTAGCAAGCATCCGCAACTACTAAAGATCATTAAGGTAAAACCCAACCATAGCATTAAAGCATCAAGTCCTCTTTATTCCCATAAGCAACAACCCCCTTACTCGGGTTTGTGTTTCAGTCACTCACCAACCCACTATAAGTGAATCATGAACGTATTGCAACACCCTATAGCGGGAATCCCTCATGCTTGCGCGACATGGAGGGCACCATAGGACAACACCAAAGTAAAACATACAACTCATACCAATCTAGATCATCAATCAACCCAAAGACAAAGGATATCTACTCAAAACATCATAGGATGGCAACAGATCATTGGATCATAATATGTGGCATAAAGCTCCATGTTCAAGTAGGGATTACAGTGGGGTGCGGGAGAGTGGACCGCGTAAAAGAGATGAGGATGGTGATGTTGATGAAGACGATCACGACGGTGATGATTCCCCTCCCGATGGCACTCCGGTGCCACCGAGAGAGAGGAGGAGAGGTTCTCCCCCTTGTGCTTCCTCGTCCATGGCCTCCCCCCTAGATGGGAAGAGGTTCCTCCTCTAGTCCTTGGCCTTCATGGTTATGATGGCCCCTCCGGGATCCTCCTCCATGCCCTCCGGTGATGATGGCCCCCTCCGGCAAGGTGCCAGAGAGGTCCTAGATTGGTTTTCGGTGGCTACAGAGGCTTCTGGCGACGGAACTCCCGATCTAGGTTATTTTCTGGAGGTTTATGTATTTATAGGAATTTTTGGCGTCGGTCTCACGTCAAGAAGGTGCCCGAGTCGTCCACGAGGCAGGCCCACGTGCCTGGGGGGGTGGGCGCGCCCCCACCCTCGTGGACGCCCCGGGACTCTTCTGGCCCAACTCTTTTACTCTGGGGTCTTCTTTTGGTCCATAAAAAATCGTCAAAAATTGGCACGTCAATTGGACTCCGTTTGATATTCCTTTCTGTAAAACTCAAAAACAAGGAAAAACAGAAAGTGGCACTGGGCTCTAGGTTAATAGGTTAGTCCCAAAAACCATATAAAATAGCATATAAATGCATATAAAACATCCAAGGTTGATAATATAATAGCATGAATACTTCATAAGTTATAGATACGTTGGAGGCGTATCAGCTGTTACTTTCGGAAAGTATTGGAGTGCTTCGATATGTTCATCTGGCAAAAGCTTGCTTGGCGGGTCAAAATTGATAGGAAGGCGATCAGCCCTATAATCCGGCAGAGGGTTCTCATTAGCTGGAGCAGTGTTCTTGCAATAGAACCAAGTCTTTATCCATCCTTTTGGGTGGCTTGGTAAGGTGGCTACAGGAAAGCCGTCGTCTCTGCCTCTCTGGATTGAGACTCCCCCTAATTCTTGACTTGGTTCATTAGTACATTCAGTTTGGCGGTTTATGTAGAAGAATTCTTTGAAGAGAGCAACAATGGGCTCTACTTGCAGATAAGCTTCACAGAAAATTTGAAAATGGCAAAGGATTGTCACTGAGTTTGGGCCAATATCTTGAGGATGCAGATTGAAATAGTGCAAGGCGGCCCAAAAAAACTTCAACTTAGGTGGTGTAAAGCCTTTGAGGACGTGGTCAGTAAAAACTATCACTTCTCCTACACCTTGATTGGGAACATTCTCTCCTTGACTAACCCGCCAGCCAATGTCTTCCTGAGTCGCCAAGAGTCCTTGGCCCACATAACCCTTAAGGATTTCTTCGGTGACTAGGGAAGCGCTCAGTTGGAGAGAGTGGTTTTGGTCATACTGAGTTGCCTAAGGATGATGGAAACTGCAGAATCAGAGTATGGTGGGTTACTTCAGACATAATATGAGTAAAAGCAATATAAAAATAAGTCGCCATAACAGAGGCTAGTTATATAAAAGTGGTAATCTCTAGAACGCTGACGGGTTATAGATATGCTAGTAAGCCGCCCGACATGTAAGGGCAGGTCCTCTATGATTCAGGATTGTTGAAAATTCTGCTAAGGGTGGAATAAACAAGTTTCACAATCAAAAACAATATTTATGGGTCTATGGGCAATTCAAAAAAGAAAATAATTGTTAAACCTAAAAGGTGGTGACAGAAGAATTAGCAGGCTATCCATTGATTCTAGAGAGAATATAGGTTGTCCAAGGTATAAGATGATGACAAAACTGCTACCACACTACTTCTATGGTGGTTTTCAGATCAAAAACAGGTTCTACTCAGAGATATGATGAACTGAGAAGGGGATGAATGCCGATGAAATCCAAGAACTAAGATGACCTAGTATAGATCTGAGAATGAAGAAAGGTGGTACCTGACAGTGATGGAAGAAAGTGGGGGCACGCCATTGAGTCCTGACGACGACGGGGAGGTATGGCGACCTCGAGCAAAGAACGCTGGCGCGGCTCGACAGGCGTGGCGGAGCTCCGATTGCGAAGGGGCTCACGAGGAAGAAGGGGAAGTGGCGAAGACGAAGTAAAAGGTAAAAGGAGGGCCCTTGTGCCTATTTATAAGGAAAGGAGAAGTGAATGGTCGGTGCGAAGATCGAGGAGGCATAGTAAATTTTACAACAAAAGGACGCCTCGATTTTCAAAATGATGCATTTATACAAAGATCCGTTATGATGTCATGAAGGTTTTTCCCGAAATCACGGAGGTGACGTCATCTTTTTATTATGGCGGGTTATGAAGAATTTTCAAGGCTGTGGCAAAGAGAAATGAAGAGAAGATTTGCCAGACGGTAGGATTTGAGATTGACATGAACAAGTTCAAATCAATTTGGGGCCTAATGTTGGGGATATAACCCCACGATATAACCTGCCCTGAAAGGGCCTGGTTAGGACGTTGGTGAATCATTAGGCCAGGTTTCAGACAGGCATGAGTGGTCAAGCCAAAAGGGCTTAAAGGGCGGCTCATGAAGATGGGTCGTCTTAAGGCCTGAAGCCAGAAGACGGCCTGAAGGTGTAACCCGCCATGTGATAACTTGTCTTGTAAGGCAAGGCGACTTCGAGTAGGGCTCGGTCATCGATCGTAACCCAGCCCGGACTCTTGTAAGTCGGCAGCCTCGACCTGTATATAAAGGCGAGTCCCCGGCATAGGATAGGGAAAGTAACAATCAATTGAGAGCTAGGTCAAGCGAATCTTCTCCCATGTAATCGATACTCAAGCAATAGCAACAAGAGCAGGAGTAGGCTTGTAGCTCCACGGTGAGGGGCCAAACCTAGGTAAACCCGTGTCTCTCGTCCCGCTCAACCCCGACAAGTTAATCACCGTAGCGATGGCCTTGCACCTAAGTCCTTTCACGGGGGCATCTGCCATGACAAAACCATGACACTGTCGGAGGGGGAAATCATCACCAGAGGCTATCTTCATCATCCCGGTGGCCCCCATGATGAGGAAGGAGTAGTCTACCCTCGGGACTGAGGGTTTGTACCAGTAGCTATGTGTTTGATCTCTCTCTCTCTCTCTCTCTCTCGTGTTCTTGATTGACACGATCTTGATGTACCACGAGCTTTGTTAATATAGTTGGATCATATGGTGTTTCTCCCTCTCTATCTTATTGTGATGAATTGAGGTTTACCTTTGAGATTTCACTATTGTTGGATTGAATACTTTTATGGATCTGAGAACACTTGATGTATGTCTTGCGTATGAATACCCGTGGAGACAATGGGGTATCATATTGATTCACTTGATGTATGTTTTGGCACTCAACTCGCGGACTCCGGAGGTGACATTGGGGTAATCTATGCATACGGGCTGATGCATGTTTTCATCTTTGTTTCTCCGATAGAAATCTTGGGGCACTCTTTGAGGTTCTTTGTATTGAAATGAATATTATGAATCTAAAGTTGTTTAATGCATATCATATAATTGACCTACGAATACTTGTGGTGACATTGGAGTATCTAGGTGACATTAGGGTTGATTGATGTGTTTTCATATGGTGTTATTTTAGTATGAAATTTTAGGGTTGTTGTGACACTTATAAGGACGACTTAATAGATTGATCGGAAAGAATAACTTTGAGGTAGTTTGCTGCCTACCACAATTTCTTCTTATGTTCTCGCTAGATAAGAACATTGGAGTGATTCTTCATCGCACGTTGAAGGATTATTATATGATCCAATTGTGTTAGCATTGTTGAGAGATTGCACTAGTGAAAGTATGAATCCTAGGTCTTGTTTCTAAGCGATGCAATACCGTTTATGCTCAGTTTTACTATTTGCTACCTTGCTGTTTTTATATTTTCATATTACAAAAACCTATATCTACTATCCATACTATACTTGTATCACCATCTCTTCACTGAACTAGTGCACCTATACAATTACCGTTGTATTTGGTGTGCTGGGGACACAAGAGACTCTTTGTTATTTGGTTGCAAGGTTGTTTGAGAGAGACCATCTTCATCATACGGCTCCCACGAATTGATAAACCTTATCCATTTAAGGGAAAATTTCTTCCGTCCTACAAAACTCTGCGCTTGGAGGCCCATCACAAGTCTACAAGAATAAAGTTGCGAAGTAGACATCACGCGCCTTCATCACCACTTCTGGCCTCCGCTTGTGCGACCCTTTGCGACCCACTGTGGTTTGCAGTGATGCAGGAGGAGTTTGATGCCCTGTAGCGCAGTCAGACTTGGCAGCTTGTCCCACGTCCCCGTCATGCCAACGTAATTACCGGTAAGTGGGTGTTTAAGCACAAGCTTCGTCCCCATGGTACACACAATTTGCTACAAAGCGCGTTGGGTGGTTTGTGGCTTTCGTCAGCGCGTCATCATTGCCTTCACGGATATGTTTGCCCCAATTGTCAAACCCGGGATGATTCATATTGTTTCTAGCTCGTGGTATCCCGCGCCTGGCCGGTGCACCAGATGGACGTCTCCAACGCCTTACTACATGGTCATCTCGAGGAGTAGGTGTATTGTCAGCAGCCCACGGGGTTCGTCGATGCCACTTACCCGGGGCATGTATGCCCACTTTCACGCTTGTTGTACGGGGTCAAACAGGATCCTCGTGCTTGGTACCAGGCTACCAACGCATAGTAGCGTTTCTTCATCAGCTTAGCTTCTGCTCCACTGGCTCCAATGCTTCGGTGTTTGTCTATCGCTAGGGTGATGCTACCGCCTATTTGCTCCTCTACGTTGACGACATCATCCGGACAGCTTGATCTACGGCTCTTCTTCGACAGCTCACTGATCGCCTTCGTGTTGAGTTCGCCATGAAGGACTTAGGTCCTCTGATCGAGGTGGTGCGTCGTGCGGATGGCTTCTTTCTACATCAGCGGAAGTACGCTCATGAGCTCCTCGATCGCACTGGGATGCTTAATTACAAACCCGCGACCACGCCTGTCGACACGAGGCCAAGCTCTCTGCCATAGATGGGTCCCCGGCTTTGGATGCTTCGTTCTACTGGTCTATTGTTAGCGCTCTCCAGTACCTTACTTTTACACGACCGGAGCTCTAGTACGCTGTTCAACAGATGTGCCTACATATGCATGCTCCATGTGATGCTCGCTGGACTTCGGTGAAGCGGATTCTTCACTACATCCGAGGCACACTGGATCTCGGGCTCTCACTTCAAGCCTCGACCGCCATTGACATTACCGCCTACTCTGATGCTGATTGGGTTGGCTGCCCTGACACGCGTCTTCCACTTTGGGTTGCGTTTATCTTGAACCCTCGCTTATCTCTTGGTCGTCCAAACGGCAGCCCACTGTCTCTTGCTCCATTGCCGAGGCGGAATATCATGTGGGGGCTAATGTGGTTGCCGAGTGTCCATGGCTCTGCCAGCTTCTTCACGAGCTTTCATGTCCTGCCGAGAAGGTCATCCTGGTGTACTGTGACAGCATCTCCGTTGTCTAACTCTCCGCTAATTCGACTCATCATCGCCGCACCAAGTACATTAAGCTTGATATTCATTTTGTTCAGGAACAGGTGGCGCTTGGTCGTATACGTGTTCTACACGTACCCACCTCCCAACAATTTGTGGACACCATGACAAGGGATTACCTATGGCGTCCTTCAAGGAGTTTCGTTCCAGCCTTTCCGTCGGCAATGCCGACGCTTCGACTGCGGGGGGTGTTGAGATGTATATTGCATATCTGTTACTTGTACAACAAGCCCTCCTCCTTCCATGTATAATTGAGCACCCACATATGCACCCAATGAATATATCATGAGTTGCGCCAAACCTATTCTCTACAGTAGTGATTGCCACGTCAAACAGTAGCAATATCTATCTTGTCCCCTGCCGACAGCAGCATCATGCAGTGAACTTTGTGCGATCAACGTGCTAAATTTGTTTTCTCTTCTCTGTTGTATATGTATGGTTGCTAAAAAAATTGTACAAAAAGTACGTGGTAGTATATTCCGATATTTAGACCTTTTTCTTTTCTTTTCCGGGGATAGATATATAGGCCTCGGTACATGAAAAACGTTGCGTGCATGCACAGATGGCGCGAATATACATTACTGTTACGCTTTATAGTGCCTGCTTGGCAGTCTATCACCGCAGACTATTTTTTTTTAGCATCACTACAAACACAAGCGTTCATATACATGCGCATACACTCATTTCTATGAACGCATATACGCACATCCTACCCCTATGAGCACCTCCGAGAGACTGAGCCGGCATATCATCTTGATATTTACGAAGTCACCGTAGACGCCTCGTTGTCGACGGGAATGTCTCCTCCCACTGAAAGCACATCGCTGGAAATACTGAAATAAATCCAGGATTAATACGAGCATTAGGATTTGAACCCTGATGGATTGAGGATACCACTGTCCACCTAACCAACTCAACCATAAATTGATTCGTCACCCCAGACTATCTTGCATTATCTAAAACAGCAACATTATTCTACAACTAACGTTGTGCGGACGCATGCTGAATTTTTTTCGCTTTTCCAATGGATACATATGTATTGTGTAACTAACTGATCCAGATTTCAAAAAAAAAAAAAAGCTAACTGATCCAGCCCTAACACCGACGCACGATAAAGTGCACGCGGAGGCCAGTATATTGCACGGCTCTAGCTAATACGTGCCCGCACGTATATATTACCCTGTCCAACCTCCAACGTCATATGCAGGCATGGCAGGCAGATTAGATGCATCTCCGCTTCCGAATCCCTTATACTCCCTTCGTTCTTAAATATAAGTCTTTCTAAAATGTATCTATATATATATATGTGATTCATAATAAAATCTTTATAAAAACTTATATTTAAGAACGGATGAAGCACATAACGAGCTCGAAAGCGCCGTGGGTCAGATACGGTATCAGATAGACCCGACCGACCGGTCGATATATATGCGTCTGCGTCATCCATTTCTAGCTCGTACCGAACAATAGCATTACGAGTTCCCGGGATTGACATCGCAATCCCAGAGAGATGGTTCTTTGTTGCAACCGGCCACGTCCACGTAGTACGTAGCTTTATCATACTTTATTTATTATACCAGTAATATATATTTGAGGCACCATATACAGATATGTCCGACCTGCATGCAGGATGGATTTGAACCACCAAGTTCGAGTGCCACGTACGTGTGATTCCATTAGGCGGTACAAGCCCCGCGCTTGATAGATGGACCGGTTTAAAGTCTGTAAAGCAGGGGGCATGGACCTAATCACCTAACTAGTCAAAGCAGTTGTGTGCATACTCCCTCCGGATGGGAATATAAGTCCGGTACAGAAATTTAGGTCGTCGATTTAACTAGCGAAACTTCTATAATATGCCACAAAAAATATTTGTGCAGAAAGTTCGTTCGACAATGAATCTAGAGGTAGTATAATTTTTATACACACAACACATGTTTCTCTAGTCAAATTGTGGACCTAAAAACTCGTGTCTGACTTATATTCCTAAATTATATTACTACATTCATAATAGGTAGTAACATACACTAGTAATATACACATATCAAATTACGCTCCCGTGGCTAGGTAGCTAGCTCCACCCTCCCTCCATGCCGTCGGCCACTCCGGCCGCGGCGGCCACCCACCCGGCCCGCGCCGTTGGCCACCCCGGTCGCGGCGGCCACCATCCTCTGGCCGTCAGTTGCCTCCAGGCTGGTGTTATGGGTCAGCCGCGCTCCCGTAGATCTAGTGCTAGCAGTGGCCACCGCGTAGCTTCGCCTGCCTCCTCTTCGCCCTCCGGTCCATCCATGGTGCCGGATTCGCAACTGCCATGTGGCATCAATGCCCGAGATCCCGGATCCCCGCCTCGAATCCTGCTGCGTGGGGAGTGCTCCACCACTGCACCCCTGCTCCGCCCATCAGATCCGGATGTGAATCCGTCGCACTTGCCATTTACGGAGCGACCAAGACTTCAATCCATTGTGATTGCCCCTGTTGATGGCGCCATCTCCTCCGCCTTGGGCGGGGCTGGGGGATGGACCGTGGTCTCATCCCGGAAAGACCGGCGCCCCCGCTCTGGCTCCGCGGGTAATAGGTCGCGCCCCCGTCCTGCCCACGCCGGCCGTCGTTCGGCTTTCAATGCTGCTGCTGGCCGGGCGGCCTTCTTAAGCCAGTTCAGGGGGAAGTGCTTCCGCTGCCTCAGCAAGAATCATCGTAGGAAGGACTGCCGCGATCCGCTTTGCTGCATTATCTGCAACCTCTCCGGCCACTTTGGCCGGGAGTGTCCTCAGAACCCAAAGCGCAACCCTGCCGCGGCTGCCGCTAGGGTGCCGGCGAGGGATAGGCTTAGCTACACCTCTGCTCCCGTCTCCGCCGCCCCGCCGTCGGCCGTCCCCCCGCCCCCGTCTCCTGCCATGGAAGGCACGCACGTCGCCGACCCCGCGCGCCGCCCGCGGCACAGCTGCAAGGTGGTCATGTCCACCCCCGCCCTGGAGCACGCCATCTTCGTCCTCAAGCGCCAGGCGGTGCTGCTCACGGCCGCGGATGCGAGGCGGACGTCCAGCGCCATGGAGATTGGCCACAAGCTCGACGCCCGGCTGCACATCCAGCCGCACCAGTTGAGGATAACCCGCCACGACCCTGAAGACTACCTCATCATCTTCGATATGCCGATCCACCAAGAGCAAGTGGTCAAGCTGGACTCCCTAACGGTGGATGGAGCCAAGTTCTTCATCAAGCGCTGGCATGAGGACGACCACGCGGTGGTGCAGCCCTTCAACCACCACGTCAGGGTTGTCATCGAGAAGATGCCCCAACACTTCTGGTCGGTGGAGGGGGCAGAGGAGGCGCTTGGCTGCCGGGTCGACAGGCTCAATAGCCGCACCTTCGAGCGCAGCCACACCAAGCACTTCGCCTGCTGGGTCTGGGTATGGGACGTTGCTCTCATCCTGACCAAGCACACGTTCTGGCTGATGCAGCGTGGTGCTGGGCAGGTCGAGGAGATGCTGGGCTTCTCTCTGCCAGGCCACGTTGTCGCTGCGCCGCCGTCTGCAAGCTGCCACGACGTCCTCATCCATGTGGACCGCATCGAGGACTGGACTCCGTACGAGCCGCGGTCGTCGCGCTCTATGCAGAGTGGCCTGCCCTCCTCGGACTCCGACAAGGACGACAGGCCGTTGCCGAGGATCATCCCTGGTGGCTCCTGGAAGAAAGGAGTTGAAGATGGCTAGCGTGACCCGCAACAGCGCCGCAAGGACGACGACGGTGACGACCGCGGCGGGCGCAGGTCCTGGAAGGACACGCTCCTTGGTCAGAGTCGCGCGGGCAAGGAGACGATGCCGGACCAGGATGCTTCATCACGCCGTCGCAGCCGCTCCCCTTCGGGCCAGCATCGCTCTGGGAGCTCGCGTGGCCGCCACAACTCCGGTCGCCGCCGCTCGGACAGGGCTGGGGCCGCGCTCCTCCAACCTCCGCGTCCCCTCCCCCGCCGGCGTGCGTGGATGCCGCCCCTGTCCCTGACCCGATCGCTGCTTTCTTCGCCGGTGCCAAGAGCCTGCTCCCACCACCACCTGCCTTCGACTGCATGGCTGCCGAGCTGGAGGCTCACGTGGCAGCTGCAGTGTCTGAACCGCTGCAGTTCAACGCCAACAACTCCATCGCCGCGGCGGGTGGCTTGCCCGACGTTTTCGGCCCAACCCTGGCCGGCCCAAGCATTGCGGTGGGCCATCTGAACTGCAAGGAGGCCGCCAGGCCCACGCTGGTCGAGATGCAGCTGGGCGTAGTTACCCGCCAGGTCTGTAGCCTCCAGATCCCTACAGAGGGCGAGGCTGCAGATCCGGCCGCTGCCGCGCTGCACCTCTTCCAAGGCACGAAGCCGCCGCTGGTCCATGCTGCCCCGGTGCGTCGCTCATCGCCCCCCAAGACCTGTACCGCGCCGGCTCCGGTGCACCACAGTGCAAGGCAGGCGGCCAACCCGTCGCCGGTGCCCGTTGCGCAGAGGGGAACACTGCGGCTGGTGCGTGAGCTCGGGCTGCTCGGCCCCAAGGAGAAGATGACCGCCAAGACGGTGGAGAAGCTACTACGCAAGGTTGATGAGCCGCTTACCGACGACGACATCGCCTGCATTGCCAAGCTCACTCGCCTCAACAAGGAGGCGCTGCGAGTTGCGGCTGCGATGGCCGGTGCGGATGGAGCTGCCGAGGAGGCCACCGTGTGATCATGTTAGTATCCACTATCTGTACTCTCCAACGGCGCCTGGCCTTAAGCTGGGCTGAGTTAGGTTTAGTTGTAGTCATTGTGAGGTTAGCTGTTAGGTGTTGCTGTTGCTGGTGCATCTTGGGGCCTATTGGTGGGCACCAGCGTCCCCCGGATCATGGTCGTCTGTCCCCATTGTTATCGTTGTTCCTTCCATGGATCAATAGAATGTGTAGCTGTTGGAGTACATTGCTGTTTCCATATGGATGACACCCAATGCCCCATTCTTAGTTGGAATGTGAGAGGGCTCAACATGCCTGCGAAGCATGATGCAGTCTCTGAAGTTGTGACAGCCCATCGCCCCGCGATTCTTTGTCTTCAGGAAACAAAGATTGATAGCTGGTCGCTGGCCTTAGTCAGGGACATAGGAGGAGCTAGATTAGCTGATTGCATAGTTCTACCCGCGTTTGGCACTAGGGGCGGGGTGGCCATCTTCTAGGATCGTCAGGTCGTTTCGATCGCCTCACACGCCATTGGAGAGTTCGCCATCACTGCAAAGGTTACTGTCAATAGTTCAGCCACCTCTTTCTGGATCACCTCTGTCTACGGGCCGGCTGATGAGGCTAGGAAAGAGGTTTTCCTACTCTAATTAGCTAGATCAGCCCCGCCCTCTAGCGAGCCATGGCTTCTCACAGGAGGTTTCAACGTCATTTACGAGGCTAGGGATAAGAACAACCTTAATCTAAACCGGTGCATTATGGGTAGATTTAGAGATGCCATCGATGCGGCCGGCTTGCGGGAGATCAAGTGTAGAAATAGATGCTTCACTTGGAGCAACGAGCGGCGAAACCCCACCCTGGTTAGCATAGATAAATTCTTCTGCAACGTTAGTTGGGAACTCCTTTTCCCCGCCTATGGCCTAATGGCCTCGGCAACGGCATGCTCTGACCACTTCCCATTGATCCTAGCATCGTGTGATGCCCCGGTCCGTCGTGCACACTTCCGTTTCGAGTCTTTCAGGACAAAGTTCCCACACTTCCACATGACGGTCGAGCGGGCATGGGATCGCCCGATGCGGCAGCGCTGCGCCTTTGCAAGGCTTCAGACCAAGCTAACAAGGACAGCCCACGACCTGAAGATCTGGAGTAGGTCACTTTTCAGTGATGCCAAGACTCAGTTCCACGTTGCCAACGAGGTGATTCTGCGGCTCGACTGGCGCAGGAGACTAGGTCACTGTCAGCCGCCGAGTTCAATCTGCGCAAGATACTGAAGCTGCGGCTGCTTGGGCTAGCGGCGATTGAGAGGGCCAGAAGGCGGCAGGCCTCCAGAGTGCTCTGGTTACGTGCGGGAGACGCCAACACCAAGTTTTTCCATGCCAAGTGTTGTTCCAGAAAATGCAAGAACTTCATCCACACAATCCAGGGTGATGATCAGATTGCCACAACTCATAGCGACAAGGCACAACTCATTCATGATCATTTCAGCAAGGCAATGGCGGCTGACATGGGCAGAAGGGTCACCCTCAACTGGGACTTGCTGCGGCTACCAAGGGTACAAGCAGCTGGACTGGATAACCCTTTTACAGAAGCTGAAGTGTGGGCGGCAGTGATGCAATCACCGGCAGAGAAGGCACAAGGCCCCGATGGCTTCATCGGCTGCTTTTTCCGTGCCTGCTGGTCGATCATCGGTGGAGATGTCATGGAGGCTTTCAGCAGTTTCTACAGACTTGCCGACGGAAACCTTGTTGCGCTGAACACTGCCTTTGTTGCTCTGTTGCCAAAGAAAGATGGTGCCGCTAGATTGGCAGATTACCACCCAATAAGTCTGATCCACTCCTTTGCGAAGCTTGTAACTAAGGTGCTGTCTATCAGACTGTCCAAGGTGATTGGCATGATCGTCTCACCCGTGCAATCTGCTTTCCTGAAGACCAGATGCATACAAGACAGTTTCTTGTATGTCCAGAACGGCATCCGAGCGCTGCACAGAAGCAACACGCCTGCGCTGCTGCTGAAATTGGATATATCCAAGGCTTTTGACAGTGTGTCATGGGATTACTTGCTCGAGCTGTTGCAGGAGCTGGGTTTTAGTGCCAGGTGGAGGGATTGGATCACCTGGCTGCTATCGACCTCAAGCTCGGAGTTCCTCCTCAACAATACACCGGCTAGCAAAATTCAGCATCGAAAAGGCCTGCGCCAGGGTGATCCGCTCTCACCACTGTTGTTTATTCTTGCGATTGACCCGCTGCAACGGCTGCTAGATGAGGCCAATTTGCAACAAATGATTCAGCCTCTGCCGAGGAGAGAGCTTAAGCTTCGGATCAGTCTCTATGCTGACGGTGTTGTCATCTTCATGAACCCGGACAAGAACGAGATGGAAGCCCTGGTGACCATTCTGAATCTGTTTGGCGAAGCAACGGGCATGAAGATCAATCGGCAGAAGTCCATAGTTACACCAATTAGATGTGACAACATAGATACGCAGCAAGTTTTGCAATGCTTTGGAGGAATTGCCTCCACTTTCCCGCTCAAATACTTGGGGCTCCCTCTCACACTGTTAAGAACTAGGCTGGTGCACCTCCAGTTCGTGCTTGACAGGATCAGAGCAAGGTTGGATGGCTGGAAAGGCAGGCTGCTGAGCATAGCGGGGCACCCCGTGCTGGTCAGGGCGGTGCTGACTGCCATCCCAACGTTTGCCATGACCGTGCTACGTATGCCTAAGAAGTTTTTCAAGGAAATTGATAAAGTGCGACGTCGCTTTCTCTGGACGCATGACGAAGAGATGTCAGGAGGCAAATGCATAGTGAATTGGGCCAAGGTTTGCTCCCCGCTAGACACAAGAGGGCTTGGTGTTCTGGACATAGAGCGTTTTGACCGCGCGTTGCGTCAAAGATGGCTGTGGTTGGCCTGGAAACACCCGGAACGGCCTTGGGTGGGAATGGAGGTGCCATGTTCGGAGAAAGACAAGGATTTCTTCAGCGCAGCTACTTCTGTCACTATCGGCAACGGACAGACCGCAAGATTCTGGACCTGCTCCTGGCTGGGGGAAGGCACTCTCAAACTATTGTTCCCAGACCTGTACAAGCACTTGAGGAGGAAGGCCAGGACAGTCGCCGATGCCATGCAAGATGATCGCTGGCTACTTGATCTCGCACACGGACTGACGGATCAATTGGTGCATGATTGTGTGATGCTAGCTAGGCTGCTGCGTTCGGCGGAGATCATCATAAACCCGCAGGTCAGCGACAATATTAGGTGGAACTTGGAGGCCAGTGGCTGCTACACCACCTCATCTGCCTACACGGCGCAGTTCCAAGCAAATCACTACTACGATTTTAGGCGCATCATATGGAAGACTTGGGCACCCGGAAAGCTTAAGATGTTCTTCTGGCTCTTGCTGCTGAACAGGTTGTGGTGCAACGACCGGCTCCAGCGATGAGGTTGGCCGAACTCCTACTTCTGCCAACTCTGCCTCAGAAGCTTGGAGACTGCTGATCACCTCTTCTGGTCCTACCCATTCGCTCAGGCTCTATGGGCCAACCCGTCCACTTGGAACGGCTGTGAGGCCTTGAAACTGCACGCGGACAGCGACGGCCTGGATGTGGCGGACCGCGTGCTCAAGGTTGTAGAAAGCACCAAACCTGAACTCAGAAAGGGGATCAAATCCGTGACACTGCTTGCGTTGTGGGAATTGTGGAGGCACCGAAATGACTACACTTTCAGAGGGCGCGAGGCCTCTTTGAGAGAGGTGATACAGGCGATCAGACGGGCTATCGAGCTATGGCGACAGGCAGGTGCATCCTGCCTGCTGCACCCTTTCACCTTGCCACCAGAAGGGATAGGCTGACGAGCAAAACGTGGGTGTTTTTGCCTTAGTGCTGGGATCTTTTCCAGTTTCTTTGCTTTTCTCTCCAGTTTATCTCTTTTGATCCTAGGATCAAACATCATGTATGTTTTTTCCCATTGCTCCCTGCTATGATCAATATGAAAAGCCAGCAGTTATTGCTGGATCTTTCAAAAAAAAACTAGACTATATTACTACCTTCATAATGGATAGTAACATAGGTGTGGTGTCATGCAAAGCTCCACTTATTAGGTTATAGACTCATACTGCATTGGGACATGTGATGTTACAGTAACTAGCTAAGTTATTAGAACTAACTCTCTCTTCATTAACTCATTGCCACATAGACAAATTTGCTGAGTTGGACTTGAAGTTACTGCTGAAGTTATTCTCATTGTGGTTAGTCTTAGGCTGGTCATAGTGGGGAGTAACTTAGACTAGTGTCATATGCATGACACTAGTCTAAGTTACTACCTTCATAATGCAAAGTAACATAATAGTAGTGTCATAGATGGCTTCATTTATTAGCTTGTAGACCCATCTTGTCTTGGGAAGCGCTATGTTACAGTAACATATTATGTTACCACCTCACATTAAATACTTGCCACATAAGCAAAAATTTCTTGAAGTGCGCTATGTTACTAGCTAAGTTACTCCCACTATGACTAGCCTTAGATTGAGTAGATGAAATCCCACGCATGCATCAAGTATTGGCGAACGTCCCGTGCTCCCATCTGTGCCACCAACACGTTATTTTTTTCATCCAATTGCCACACCAATTATCTCACCCTACGTCTCTTTTCTAGACACAAAGAACACAAAAACCGTGTATTCTTTCCGTCCATATGACACTCTGTAATACCCTCTCTGGCAAAAACGCCACGTAATACTCGTTAAATGAATGTTTTAAATAGCGGGCTATGGAAAATAGCGGCGAGCCTTCAAATAAGCTATAGCGAAACTATAGCGGGCTATTTATGAAGGCGATCATTTAGCGGCACCATGCTGAAAAGGTTATAGCGGGCTATAGCTCGCGGAGCTATAGCCGGCTATTTAAAACTATGATTAAATCTGGAGGGAAGAAGAGCGTCAATGTCACTATTTTACCGCCAAACACACAAAACACAAGTGTGCGCGTCAAACCTCTTAGATTATGTGAATCCACATGACAACACACATATCTCTGCTAATTTATAGAGGACACACCCAAATCTCACCATGATAATAGATCGCCCAAATCAATCTTGAACAAGATCCTTGGCAGAAGCACATCAAACAAATTCAATCTTATGTAGATGAAGAATATACAATATGAAAACTAACGTGCATCAAACGAATCAATCCCCGGCAAAACCAGGTAGTTTGAAGCGACCGAGGCTGGAAGGAAAGGGACATCTTATCAGTAGGAATAATGTCTTGCACAGTCAATACCTGTCCCGATGGTGCATCTCCTATCGTTGGAGGGCGTGTGGAGGTGTGTCTCCGACGGATCCTTTGGCATTCGGTCGGTGCTGGTCTTAGCTGGATCTGTTTGGATCCAGTCTCCCTCTGGGTGTTTACAGATTTGATCCTTCCTATCTGCGAGTTTCTTTATCGGTGATGGTTGTTGCTCTGGTGCGCTGGTCCAATGGGACCTTAGCACGACGACTTCCCGGTTGTCTACTACAATAAGGTTTGTCAGGCTCCGATGAGGGAGGGCGATGATGGTGGGATGCATTCGGCTCGCTCCAGTGCTTCTACGCGTTGCTAGGTGGCCCACGAAACTGGTTGTAACTTTTATGAAGTTCTCTACTACCATGATTGTTTCCCCCACAAAACACGAAGAAGGAAAGGGACATCTTGTTCCCTATGGCTTCTCCAAAACGTCGGTCCTGGGTATTATGAGGGCGGTGATCCATCTCAAGGACCAAAAGTATGCTCTTTATGATCTCTTTTCATTGTTCTTTTCCTTGTGAAATCAATTGCTTAACTTTTACTGCCAAAAGAATTTCGAAAGTGCCAATGATGACCATGGATTAAAGATCATCACTTAGATATATTGTCTTTTTGCTATAGTAGAATAGTTGACCACCTACAATTTCATGACAGACACCATGGCCTCTACCCCTTCCCGACCTCCAATGTCCCAGACACCACATGTCCATACCTCAACTCCACCATTACCCCGGCCTTTGGCAATAGAATATATGCAATGAGCAGACAACAAGATTAGAAGAAGCAAGAAACAAGCGAGATCGAACAATGAAGGATCAAGGTTAGCAAGGAGGAGGAGCAAAACTAGGAGACGGGGGTTGTCTTGTGGTTAGAGAGGCCGGCATCTGGGACACGGGAGGCGCCACAGTGACGGTGCTCCTCCTTCATGCCCACCTCCTACTTGAGGCCATGGCCTAGGTCCGATCTGATTCAATCCTGAGCTTGTGCTACAACTGCATGGTTCGACCATGGGGGAGACAGTGCCCAGCAGGGAGGGAGGATGAGGTGCGGCAACAGATGCAGAGAGCGGTGGCTGGATTCACTCAATTCCTCCTGTTCCCCACTTACCACGTTCGGCTATCAGAAATGAATGCTTGGGGAGGAAGGGAATACATACAAAGGAGAGATGAAATACAGGAGCTCTGTGATTTGCTTTCGTTTGAAAAGAGACATCATAGAAGTAAAACCTTACATCCGTTGGATGAAAAATTAACATGTTGGCAGCACATATGGGAGCATGGGACGGGAGTGGGCAAGCTCTGTCCCATATTTAGAGGCTTCATAATGTGGATAAAGCATATTCATTATGCATATGGAGACTCCTGAGGGGTTGGAAAAAATCTCGAAGCTTGCGAGTTGAACAAGTAAGTCGTGACTTGGCTCGAATCGACTTGAACTCGAAAAATAACGAGTCGAGCCAAGCTTTATTTTAAGATCATTTATAGATCAAGTTAAACGAGCTGAGTTCACGAGTACTCGTGTAACTCGTTAGGCTCGACATAAAATCAGCCACCCGGCACCACCTTGCATCCAAGGCCAGTCACATAAGCACAACACAGGGCCCATCCTCATAACACTAGGCCCAGCTGCCTAGGAGGCACACGCCACGATTCCTCTCCTTCCATCCCTAGCGAAATAGCGAGAAACCAGTGTGTCGATTCCCCTCATGTCTTTTATGTTTCTAAATCATGAGTTCACGATGGCAGCAGTTCCGCGTAAACCCACCTCTTGGTTCATGTACATGTTACTAACATGCTAATTATTGTGCTCATGTACCATTGTATGTGATTTTTTTTGATTTTTTTGTATGTGAAATTTTGATCATGTACATGTTACTAACTTGCTGATATGTAACATGTTGATGGTACTGACGATTGTAAGTTAATCTACGTACAATTGTTTGTGAACATCGTGCATGCTTAATATGTACATGTTACATTCCCAATTAATACTTTTTATAATATTCATAAGGTTTTATGTTCATACCTATAACGAGCTTAACAAGCTAAACGAGCTAGCTCGTGAGCTATACAAGTCGAGCCAATCTTGGAATGGAGCTTGTTATAGTAACAAGTCGAGTCAAGCTAAGTCGTTAACGAAACGAGCTCTAGCGATTCGAGCCGAGCTAGCTCGACTCGGCTCGAATTCCAGCCCTGCCTGGGGTGATGCCCAGACTTAGAGTCTCCATGTTGGCTTCCTTCGTATTGTGCGATCCACTTGTCAATGGACATCATTTTTCCTCAATCTTCTTGCCATCCCCACATGAGGTAGGTTGGTAGGGGATCATGTGAAGTTTCCGCCCATCACACATAAGCATTGGATGGCGTGTGATTCGAAAGTTAGCCCCGAGACGCAAAATATGGAGGTTGACATGTCTCATATGGAGGACGCTCTTAAATTATGGTGATTTTTACATGTATGGCGACTCTTTTATAGTGATTTTTTGTGGCTCATGCTCCATATTGTTGTTATTATGCAGATGTTGGGGATGTGGCAACTTTGCTATGTAAAAATTAAATAAACGCCTCGTGAGTAGTTTGAAAACACATATACTCCCTCCGAACGGGTTTAAGAGAGCTGGAAGGGGAGAGTGATCCTCCCTTTAAGTTTATTCAAGTGGTAATGAGTGATTTACATCCCCATGGAGGCCTTACATAGCTTAGGGGTCCTTGACAAATGACCAATGTTACCCTCAAAGTAAGAAGATGGGAGCGTGGAACTAGATAGTTTTCCGTCCTTGGCCCATGTGCCTCTGGTTGGGCTAGGAGTTAGGTTGAAGCCCACTAAAGGGGAATCCCTACAACATGCTGAAGCTTCCTAGCTTGGGCTTAGGCCTCTTTGCTTTCTTGCCTTCACTTTTGACTTATTATTTTATGCGCTCTTTTTCCTTCGACTTATTGACCGTGAAGACTTGCTTGAACTTTAGTTGGTTGAGGTGGCTGGATTATAGCTGACTGCTTTGACTCTCATTTACTTATCTTGACTGCTCATGTGGCAATGCCATTTGGATAGGGGGTGAGATCTAAAGTAGTATTGATTCCTTACTACAACAAATAGAATCCCAACTAAGTGGTTAAACTGCATGTTGGAGACCACGTATACTTTACCTAGGGGAATGTGTGTTAACGAAAATGTGAATTTAAAATTTTGCTTATATTCATTGAAAAAACTCCCATGTAATGTCAAAGATTCATTAATACAATAATAATAAATACCATTTTATGTGATGTGTTAGTTTGCTTATATTCATTGGATTTACATGATACTTCTAATCTTTATGAAAAATTGATATATTTATTTAAAAATCTCACACAAGTTAATATTTTATATATAGAAAATTTAAAAAAATGTGAACTCCAGTATACTAATCTTAGAGTGGAATTTGGACAAGTTAATCATGATTTCACTTGATGACATGCTGGTTTACTCCAAGAGCAGGAAGTAATGAAGTACCATCAGATTTAAGAATGGGAGGCAAGCTAATGTTTGAACAGTGATAAGTTGCGACCAAGGAAGAGTTCAAGATTTACAAGTGTTGAGGTGGGCCATAACCCACAGGTACTAGGATCCATCATTAAGCAAGAACCATGGAGGAAGTTACAACTTATTAGCAGACATTTTTGTAGAAATTTATGCAAACCTGATAGTTTAAAGAAATGATAGATGATTTTTTGGCATGCAGGACCAATGGATTTATCCAACTTAGTTCATGAACAAGAGAATTCTTCAGTGCTTGTAAGGGTGCGTGAGTGCTAGAATGCGAGTTTAACTAAACCATGTACAAGGTAATAATTTGGATGCGGAATGGATTGATCACAATGCCGACTTACTCTTATTATTTGTTGTTGCTATGTGGGATGGTAAATCCCAAGTGACTTACCTATAAGTAAAGAGACGACAATGTTAATTAAGCCTAAACCTTAGAATGGTATGACAATTAACCCTTGTAAGAGGCAACCGATGGCAACACTAGGTTATACGATGCGAATAAACCAAGACCCATTTCTGCAGGAACCCTAATCGGAGTATATTTGATGACCACCATAAGAGAATCGATAGTTGTTTAGTATTTGCGCAAGATCTTTTAGCCAAGAAGATTCAATGTTTGGAAGAAACTTTTTAGATAAGGGACTCAAGATCTAGAGGGAGCGCTATGCATATACCTGAAGAGTATCAATGAAAGAGTTATCGAAGATACGTGACAAGACCATTAGTCTCACCACCAAGATGTGAGTGTATGTGATAAAGTCATGTCCACGGTTCTAAGGGTGGTAGTATCCTAGACCTTGGAGGATCAATGGATATTCGAGGAGAACCCCAAACCTAACCTTTCTTTCTAGCCTCTTCTAATCTCGAGGACAAGATTCATTTTAAGGGTGCTTGTAACATCCCAAAATTCTAAATTTTGGAATGTTAATAATAATGATTTCTTTATTTGATATTATTTAATTCTGATTTAAATCTAAAGCTTTCTGAGAGTTTAATTAAATTTTAAATAGAGAGGGAATAAAATGACATTCCCAAAAGGATCCACTCGGATTTTGGTTGCATTTGAAATTTTATCTTGATTTTGTAGTATTCAAACTATATTCCCAATTCAAAAGAAAACAAATGAGAGAAGATAATATGACTTCTTCAATTATAAAATAATTGGAAAATAGATTGGATATTTAGTTGGAGTTATTAAAGTTTATTTGGGAATTATTCATAAAAACCAAAGTTAGCTTTATTGCATAAAATAAATAATTAAAAAATTGCTTTGAGCTAGAATAAAAGCTCTATTTGAGTATATCTATTTTTCTGAATTTTCTGGTATTTTTATAATCTTATTCGTACTAGTTTTGGATGGAAAACTACCTTATGCAAAAAAAAACTATTTCTTGGCCTACCTGGACCGAAATACTAGTCGGCCCAGGAGCGCACGAGTTGTCGTGCTCAATCTTTTTGCCTAAGGCCTCTTAGGAGGCTGAAGCAGTACGGCCGATCAAGGGCCGTCTGTTTTATGTAGATCCTATGGTTGGCATACGGAGTCGGCATCTTAGAAGAAATGAGAGCCTTAGGGAGACCCATCAGGACTCAAAACTAGGCGGGCGACACATAGACATGCTCTTCAAGCCACTCGATTTGTGCTTTGTTCTCTTACAGAAAAAAATTATAAACGAAAATGTACGTTTATCAAAAATTATTTTGCCCAGCATTTCAAGTTTCGATTCACATCTCTTCTTCAAATATTTTCTTAAATAAAAAAGATATTAGCTCAAGTTTGTTTACCTTGTTACCATTTATGTTATGTGTATTAATGGGCATCATTAGTTATATCATCGTTATTGAGATCAAGGACATAGTGTTTATAAAACTAGAAGAAGATCACGCTATCACCATTGCAACTTCCAGGAGATATAGCACTGGATATCATCATCATGGGTTGCTGGGGTATTTGGTTTAGGAACGACAAAATTTTCAGATCAGCAGCTCCTCATATTAACACATGGAAGTTTTATCTCCAGGAGGGATTATGGGCTTCAGAACTCAGAGCAAAACAAAGCAAAGCTGATAAGATCAGGAATTGGGTAGTTTAGTACATGGACCCGGATTAGCTTTGTTATTTTCTTATGATTCCTAAAATTGGCATTGGTTAATTTGTACATGTTTTACTTTTTTAAATATAATGAAAATACCGTAGAATGATTGTTCTATATTTTCTGCTAAAAACGATGTATCCTTGTTTGATACACCCTCTGTAACTTTAAAATGTCTTTTTTTTTGAAACGGAGGCAAAAGATTTGCCTCATCTATTAAAGTAGAGGAGAATAGAGTTTTGTAGAGTTACACAAGGCTGAAGTACGGCATGACAATTACTCGCGCGATACAAATTTCCCTAATTGTTTAGCCCCTGCAGTAACCCATAGGTTGGCCTCATCTATAATAAGCTTGAGAAGGATTGGCGGTGGCGTCTCTTTGTGGCGGAAGACTCTAGCGTTCCTCTCGTTCCAAATTGTCCAGGATACGAGCATGGTAAGGGAGGCCATGGCTCGACGATCCGGAATGCTCGAATTGGTGTGCTTGTCCCACCAAGAGAGTAGGGAATCCTCACGGTGCTAGTCAGAAGGGTCCAGATGCGCAAGCCCATACTTATCAATGAGCATCCGCCAAAGCCTCAAGGTGAAGCGGCATTTGGCGAATAGGTGGACGCCCGACTCCTGCGCCTGCTTACAGAGTGGGCAAAGACCGCAGTTGTCCCAGCCACGTCGCTCTAGCCTGTTGGCGGTCCAAATCCGATCTTGTAAGGCCAACCAAGAGAAGAATTTGACCTTTGGGGGCGCCCACATTTTCCAGACCATGGAGTCCATGGGGGAAAGCGTCAAACCCAGAAATTGTGCCTTGTATGCAGTGGACGTCGAATATGAGCCATCTGAAGAGTGCTTCCAAATGATGTCATCCTCAGAGTGGATGTCGATGTGTATGTCATGGATGAGCATCCAAAGGGTGAAAAATTCCCGCACATGCTAGCCAGTGATGGTGATGTCTCATCTGATCGTAACCATCCAAGCATTCTCTGTAATAGCCTCTCGCACCTTCTAGTTCTTTCTCCTCGAGGCCTCAAAGACGAGAGGTGCAATGTCCTTCGGCTTGCGGCCAAGCAGCCAGGGGGAGTCCCAAAAAGGCGTTTTGGCCCCATTGCCCACGATGATGGAAGTGGAGGCATAGAAAAAATCACGGTCCTCCTCGGTGCAAGGGTTGCCCAGGCTGACCCAGAGCTTGGACGGCTCTTTCCATTCAAACCAAAACCATCTAAGCCTCAAAGCACGAGAAAATTTGTCGGTGTTAAGAACACCCAAACCCCCATAGCTGGTGGGGCGGTAGACCATGTCCCAGTTGACTTTACATTTGGCACCGGTGGTCTTGTTAGAGTCGGACCAAAGAAAAGCTCTCTCAATCTTGTTGAGGTTATCAAGGGAACCCTGAGGGACAATGAGTGGTGTGATGGAGTACACAGCCTGAGAGGTGATGACAGAGAGAACAAGGGGCGTGCGCCCAATGGTGGTGATGTTCTGCCCATCCCAGGTGACCAATTTTCCAGCTGCCTTGTCCTGGAGGTATTGGAAGTCAACTTTCTTCATTCTCCAAACTGAGAGCGGGAGGCCCAAGTATTTGATAGGGAAAAACGCCCTGGTCGCCGGGATGCTGCTGAGAATGCTCACAAGATCAAGGTTGGCGCATCGAATGGGAACGACAGAGCTTTTGTGGAAGTTGGTGCAAAGGCCCATGACGTCTCCAAAGCCTTTTAAGATGGTTGCAAGGTTGTCAATATCACTCTTAATTGGCGCCATGAACATGGCAGCATCATCCGCATAGAGGGAGGTTCTGACTATTGCACCTCGGTCACGAATCTTATGAATGATTCCCTTGCGTGTAGCCAAGTCGAGGATCTTGTGCAACGGGTCAATTGCGAGCACAAAGAGCAGAGGCGAGATGGGGGCTCCTTGGCGAAAACCACGTCCATGCCTGATGGGGGGGGAGGCAGGCCATTGAGGAGGAAGCGTGAGGACGAGGAGGAAAGCAATGCCGCAATCCAATTTCTGAATTTATCAGGGAACACCATGCGTTCCATGAGATCCAAGACATACTCCCATCGGACCGAGTCAAAAGCCTTTTTTGATGTCCAACTTGAATAACAGAGCTGGAGTCTTGCACTTGTGCAGCCGACAAGCGAAGTTGTGAACATACATGAAATTATCATGAATGCTTCTCTTCTTGATAAATGCACTTTGCGCATTGGAAACCAGAGCATCCATGAGCGGCGCTAGGCGAATGGACAGCACCTTGGCGATGATTTTGGCAATGGCGTGGATAAGACTGATAGGCCTATAGTCGGAGATCCCCTCGGCGCCCTCCTTCTTGGGCAATAAGACCACATTGGCGGAGTTTAGCCATTGCAGGTTGTCCGTGCGCAGGGAGTCAAAGCAGTGGATGACTCGCATGAAGTCCACCTTGATGAGGTCCCAACATTTCTTGAAGAAAATGCCGGTGAAGCCGTCCGGGTAGGGAGCTTTGTCGTTGGGCATTTCTTTGATAGCAGCCCAGACCTCCTCCTCAGTGATGGCAACGCCAAGAGCATGGAGGTTGTGATGTTGGATGTCGAGCTCATCCCAGTTAAAGTCTATGTTTGTGACGCCCGGATAATCAAGCTACAGTAACCACACACTAATGGTGCCAGGTCATCATATTTAAAAATTTGCTAAACCTCAATTGCTTAAAACTAAGTTTAAATTCAAATTCAAATAACATGTCAGATTATAATTTATTAAAATAGTAGAGTAAAAATGTTACAACAGTTGTAAATAATCACTAACTAGTTAAAATTCATCAACCAACATTATGGGGAATGTTTATATGCCTCTACGATAATTAAGCAGGAGCAAACAACATTTGAATTAACTTTTGAAAGATAAAAAAATGTTTATCCTTTCCAAAATGTTTTGAACCTTTGTGTGCAGCTCCATTATATGATCTGATATTTATGTGCCAAATTTTGTATTCAACAAAATTCATTTGATAGCTGGAGCTAAATACAAAACAAAAAAAGGAATAACCCCCTCCCCGCTGGGTCCCGGCCCAGCTAATTAGTTGGCCGGCCCAGCCGGCCACCCCGCTCGCCTGGCCTACTAAGGCCCCGCTGCCACCCCCGCGACCTAACCCGTTCCCCCACGACCCCCACTTTCCCCCTCATTCCCCTCCTCCCGATCTGGATCGAGACGGGGCGAACCGCCTCGACCCCATCGCCCCCGACCCGTCGGCCATGGAAGTCCCGTGCGCCCGCAGCTTCACCTCCAGCCGGCCGCCGCCTCACGTCGTCCTCCTCATCTCCGCCTCGCCTCATCGCCGGACTACCCCGAGCCCACTGCCCTGCCCGACTGTCCCCTGTGAGCACGCCTCCTCCTCTCTGTCCACACGCTCACTGCAACCGTCGCCGACGCCGCGGTCACTGCGCCCCTCCCCGCGCCCGCGCACGCTCACCGCGCCCGAGCGCGCCCGCCATGGCCTGCTACTGCTGTCATTCACTGCTGCGGCTCCCCCCTTGCTGCCATGCCCACTCGCAGCCGCCCCCATAGTTGCCGCCACCGCGAGCACGCCGTAACCTCGCCCCGCTTGCGTTGCCTTGCCGCTTCCCCACGCTGCTTGCTCGCTGTCGCTGGTCGTCCACCTCGTTGTGCTGCTCCGCCGCAGTCGCCTTTGCTGCTAGCGTAGCTACCGCCGCCCGTGTTCGCGCTCAGCACCACCGGCCCATGCTCCCACTGGCCTCGTCCCGCAGCCGCTCTCGCACCCGGCTGCGCCACTTCGCGCGCACACACCCGCTCCGCCTACGCTCGGCGCCGAGCGTCCCCCGCAGGGCCTCTGCCGCCTTGTTGCTTCCCGTGCGCCCACAGCCGCTCCCACTTGCTCCACTGTGGCCTCGCGCGGCCCTGCTGCCGTGCCGCGCCGGCACGCAGCCCCGGCCCCCTGCGTCGATGCGGCCGCTCGTCGCTGTGGCCGCCGGCGCCCAGCGCCCTTTCCTCCCTGTCGACCTGGACGGGTGCCCAGCACCCCCTCCAGGCGCCCTCTAGCGCCAAATCCATTATGGCCCTTAGGGCCAATGACAAGTGGGGACCGACGCAGAACAGTTATAAAAAAGATTTTTTTTAAAAAATATATAAAAAATATAATTTAATTAATTAATTAGTTAACTAAGATAATTAACTTAATTAATTGTGATTAATTAACCTAATCATTCAATTAATCTAGTTAATCCTGATTAGTTAGTCTCAATCAATGACAAACGGGACCCACCCGTCAGCTTGACTAGTCAAAGGTCAAAGCTGACCGCTGATGTCATGCTGACGTCATCAATGCGTTTAGGATTAAATTAATTCTAGAAAATGATTAAATCCTTTTAAAATTAATATAAAATAAACCATAGCTCGGATGGAAAAACTTTGTACATGAAAGGTGCTCGGAACGACGAGACGAATCCGGATACGCAGCCCGTTCGTCCGCCACGCATCCCTAGCATAGAGAACACACAACTTTCCCCCTCCAATTCAAGTGTCCGAAAACACGAAACACCGGGGATATTTTCCCGGATGTTTCCCCCTTCACCGGTATCACCTCATACCGCGTTAGGGCACCCCTAGCACCGCTACTTGTCATGTCATGCATCACTATGCATCTGTTTGCATTGTATTCATTGTTTCTTCCCCCTCTTCTCTTCGGTAGACTACGAGGCTGACGCTGCTGCTGGTGCCCCGATGGACTACGCTGTTGACGACCCCTCTCTCTTGCCAGAGCAACCACGCAAGCCCCCCCCCCTTGATCACCAAGATATCGCCTACTCTCTCTCTCTCTACCGCTTGCATTAGAGTAGTGTATCATGTTACTATTTTTGGTTAATCCTATTCTGATGCATAGCCTGTCATTGTTGCTACAACTGTTGATACCTTACCTGCAATCCTAAATGCTTAGTATAGGATGCTAGTTTATCATTAGTGGACCTACATTCTTGTCTGTCTGCCATGCTATACTATCAGGTCATGATCACTCGGGAGGTGATCAAGGGTATATACAATATACTTAGTACATATTACATGTTGTGACTAAAGTCGGGTCGGCTCGTTGAGTACCCGCGAGTGATTCCGGTGTGGGGGCTAAAAGGACAGGTGGTTCCACCCAGGTAGTGGTGGGCCTAGGTTCCCGACGGCCCCCGACTGTTACTTGTGGCGGAGCGACAGGGGAGGTTGAGACCACCTAGGAAAGAGGTTGGCCTGGCCCTGGTCGGCGTTTGCGGTTACTTCAAAATAACACGCTTAACGAGATCTTGGTATTTGATCTAAGTCTGGCTACTGGCCTATACGCACTAGCCAACTACGCGGGAACAATTATGGGCACTCGACGTCGTGGTATCAGCCGAAGCCTTCGTGACGTCAGCGACTGAGTGGCGCGCGCCGGGTTGGACCGCATAATGCAACTTCCTTTGTAATGGAGGTTGCTAGGTCTGCTCTCCGGCCGCCCATGCAACGTGCAGGTGTGCAATGGGCAATGGGCCCAGACCCCTGCACGCATAGGATTTAGACCGGCATGTTGACCTCTCTGTTGTGCCTAGGTAGGGTTGCGACGTGTTGATCTTCCGAGGCCGGGCATGACCCAGGAAAGTGTGTCCGGACAAAGGGGATCGAGCGTGTTGGGAAATGTGGTGCACCCCTGTAGGGAAGTTAATCTATTCGAATAGTCGTGATCTTCGGTAACATGATGACTTGGAGTTGTACCTTGACCTTATGACAACTAGAACCGGATACTTAATAAAATACACCCTTCCAAGTGCCAGATACAACCGGTGATCGCTCTCTCACAGGGCGACGAGGGGAGGATCATCGGTTAGGATTATGCTATGCAATGTTACTTGGTGAACTTACCAGCTACTCTCTTCTTCTGCTACAAGATGGAGGTTACCAGAAGCGTAGTCTTCGTTAGGACTAGCTATCCCCCTCTTATTCCGGCATTCTGCAGTTCAGTCCACATATGTTACCCCTTTTCCATTTGATACCAATGCATACATATGTAGTGTAGCTCCTTGCTTGCGAGTACTTTGGATGAGTACTCACGGTTGCTTTGCTCCCCCTTTTTCCCCTTTCCTATACCCGATTGTTGCGACCAGACGATGGAGCCCAGGAGCCAGACGCCACCGTTGACGACGACTCCTACTACTCTGGAGGTGCCTACTACTATGTGCAGGCCACTGACGACGACCAGGAGTAGTTTAGGAGGATCCCAGGCAGGAGGCCTGCGCCTCTTTCAATCTGTATCCCAGTTTGTGCTAGCCTTCTTAAGGAAAACTTGTTTAACTTATGTTTGTACTCAGATATTGTTGCTTCCGCTGACTCGTCTATGATCGAGCTCTTATATTCGAGCCGTCGAGGCCCCTGGCTTGTAATATGATGCTTTTATGACTTATTTTATTTGTAGAGTTGTGTTGTGATATCTTCCCATGAGTCCCTGATCTTGATCGTACATGTTTGCGTGTATGATTAGTGTACGGTCAAATCGGGGGTGTCACAAGTTGGTATCAGAGCCGACTGCCTGTAGGAATCCCCCTTCCACTCCTTGGCCGAAGTTGAGTCTAGCGGATGAAAACTATTTTACTAACATGGCAGTGCGGCCCATGGGCCCACGTCGCCATTGGGTGGTATTAGGATCTTTTATTCCTCGTCTATACTCTGGGACTCTGAGCTCTCTTCTATTCAGGTTAAATGATTCTTCTAAAAACAAAACTAACTTTAGGATCTCGTTATCACTTTCACCCGGAGAGCACCTTATTGCCGGTGATCGTCTGTTGGACCAGAAGATTCCTAGGATACTCTATGATGTTCTCTCGAGACTTTGTGCCATCGCTTTTGCAATTCTCATCCATCGATAAACCTCTATGGATAACCACGTACACTTGCCATCCATACAATCATTCCCCGTTGATCTCTATTGTTCCGAGAATACTTGTGCCTACTACCTTGAAGTTCTTTGCCACATGAATACCCCTACGGATAATTCCTCGCACTTACCGAGTATCCGCTCATCCCAGTTGATTCAAGTATTTCACAAAAGTCTTAGAAATACCATTCGATCTTCCAAAAATCCTCAACTGCCTATTGCTCTTGAAATTCTTGATTCATTATGATTAATCCCATAAGTCTGGTAATGTTATTGGCATCGTTTGTCCTTATCATTTTGAGTCTGTTAACTCAATATGTTGCGAATGCTCGCAATCCTCAATCAGATCCTAGAATTCATCCTCTCGGCTCAAACATCATTTTAAACATGAGCTGGATCTCGACCAATCAAATTGTCATCGATTGTACCCCTAAGCCTACTCAGCTTATCCACCCTTAATTAGAGTGTTTGCTTCTGATCCCTTGATTTGGAAATCATAATTCTTCTGCATTTGAGCTTCGAGTTAGTCAGCTGTTTCTATAATATGGCCTCATTGCATTTTTTTTCTTCCTCTGGTTGAGTACCGATGCTCACATTAGATCCCATGTGGACCACCAGGCCCTTTGTCGGATTTTATCCGACAATGTCCTTTTTATTGAATAACCTTGTGAGCCTTTCCCTGGGTATATAATGCCTTTGGTAAATTGTATCCTCTGCTTTGTGAACCATGCTCTACTTTTGAACTTGTTTTATTTACTTCGAAGTTTGTGGTATATGTTCCTAAGATGCCCTAATGGGTTGAACCTACGCATTCCCTAATCCGTGTGAACCCGAAAAATTTCATAGGTCATACTTATCTGGTATTACACCAGGTAAAAACTTTGAACAACTAATGTCATTTTCGAAATACGAGAGGTGAATGAAAGGTTACGCATTGAACAAGTGGGAGTCGACCTTGAACCCTGTGTTCATGCCCATGGACACGATGTATACCTTATCATGGAAGCTTCTCTTAAAATAATTATCCCCTTGTTATAAGTTCATCTTGTATCTGTGGACATGGTTCCGACCATGTTTCTCCTTGATTACATTTCTCGTGCAAGTTTGAGCACTTGCCTTCTGCAGAGCAATACCCTAGTCCAACCTCTACTTTGATATGTCGTCGAGTATTACCCTATGGCATCTTGAGATATCATGGGACATCATAGCTTCTTATGGGTTCTTCATCAACTATTATTACTCACCGGATCCAATTGTTCCTAGGTTCTGGGTTGTCGTCAACCGAGAACACCGAATAGTGAATCGAGTCCGCACTCCGATTCAATAACCCTAAATAATTTTCGTTGCTTACGAGTTTAAATAGTCCTTCAAGTCATTCCTAGCTTGATCGGCTATATCATTATCATGCCGCTCTTAACTGTGCTACCTGGTCCTTCTTGCTGGAGCACAATTTTTGATGATGAGCTAAGCTTACGTTGATTTTCCTCATCATATCATTTCTCCTCAAACCACAAGCTTGGTTTCGAGTTTGTGTCATACCCGTGGTTCCAATAACCTTTCGCTTCATCATTCCTTTGACTTGATGTCATCGCCGATGGATTACATCTTCATGAAATCTCTCAACAATTGTGTCGTGTTCATCATCAACATCCTGAGCTCTTCCAAGATATATATCGAATTCTTGATGAGAAATACCATCCTCGCCCCTCGATGGTTTGTGTTATCATTGACCACTTTATTGCCTTCCGTTCAACACAAACTTATTTGTGGTTTGTGTTATACCTTGAGATCCTTGCTATCCAGCATTTGTTCTTATTTACCTTGGAGTATTACCATCTTTTACGTCAAGAAAGTCGTGAGAATTTCACCACCTATTAAGAGATCTTGATACAGGTGATACTTCTTGCCATATCCGTTCATTCCTTGGTCCCCGTGTTGTTTCTAACTGGAAAACCGACAATTGAACTATGATGTGCGACTTCAAAACTTCTAGCAACCCTATTGCTTTGAAGTTAATGGTCGATGTTTCATTCTTAGACCATTGGTTATCGAATCACCATTCTAACATTGATCATGCTACCTAAGCCCATATTTTGGGTGCACATTTCAATCAATGTTTAATTGTGTATGTTTTTCCTCAAGCATACATCAATATAACATTTGATATGACAATTGTTATCTCCTTGTTCACATAATTGTGGAAATCCATCTTTTGGAAATCTTGATGAATTGTCACTGAGTTCATCAGCCACCTCCTCATCCTCTCCTTGGTTTAATGATGAACTCTTGTTTCGGAACTTGCTTCCATAGTTCATTTCCTGAGAGTCTTATAATGACATCTCGTCAATTTTGTGTTGCACCTTTTCTTCTGAGGTATCCTGACACCAATCAGATCTGAATCTTGGTCAGATATGATGGTTGGAACATATTTTCGATAGTTATATCATTGGTCCTCATATGACCCGGTAAGGTGATGTCATGCCTAGCACACCTAGTCGGAGGACCTATTGTTATAGTTTCCTTTTTAGCAAGCTTGACCATTCTTCCATGAGGAAATGGTAAGCCTTATTCTACAAGTTGTTCCTGATGAATCCTTCAGTATCCAAGGTCTGACCTTTGCTTGAAGGCCTTGTCAATGCCATCTCGAAGCATGTATGTGGTACGTCAATTTTCAATAAGAACATTTGAAGCACAATGCTAAATGTTTCTTGCTCAATTATCCAAACACCGTTGTATAGGTAATGTCATGAAATTTCTCTCCCCTTACCTAAAGGGTTTTCCACTTTATATCCTATCATGGATATCTTGCTCTGCTTGTCCTTGGAAAGGATATACCCCTGACATTTGTGTTTGAACACATTTTCCTTTCCATTCTTCTGTTTAATATGATAATCATATTTTCCTTTCCATTGTTTTATTTGACCTTATTGTAATCTGACTTAGCTAAGCAGTAATAATTCCCTGCGTGTATGTAAACACCTCGGTGTACCATCATGTCTGGTGTAAACCTGTTACTATTGTTGATGACATTCCGGTAGCCACCGATGGACGAGAACTTTGCCTATTGGTCCGCCTCGTTCAACGAGCAGGAAAATGGTTCTCTTTGTCCCTCACCCTTGGTATTGATGTAGTTGCCGACATAACTGATAGGCTATCCTCTAACATACCTTGCTTACATGATCGTGCAAGACGTTATCGCTCTTCCTACTTTTAATCCACATGGTGGGCCCATAACCCACAGGTCCACATGATCGAAACCTGACTCTCTTATACACCCCTGTTTCCAAAGTTATTCCTCGTGCTTGCTTTCATATGTAATTCACGAGCCACCTCCTTAGAGCTGATCTAGTCTGGTATCAGACGCAATGCTTATTCCCATTGCTCTAAACCCCTTTCACACTTCGTTTCAGGCAATGAACGATTGCCTAAGCGCTCGAAACTTCTATTTTGCACCTTCTTACTTTGCTCTCGATAATTTCTTAAGTTTCAATTCGAGAGTTACTTTATTCCACCTTCCCCGATGTTATTGACCAGATAGTCAACCTTACCGAGGTCTGTTCTCCTGGAATACCCACCATTTATTCTTTCATAAGTATGACGGAGTTCCCGAAGGAGTGATGACGACTTCATCAGGATGACCTAAATCAGAAAAATGAAGGCATCAACGAAAGAGATCATCATCTTCGGGAAGAGCAATCAAGACCGACGACACTCGTTAGAATTCATAACTGATTCTTTCCCCTCAACTCTACCTCTTCAATCTCGGGATGAGATTTCTTGTAGTGGAGGAGAATTATGACGCCCGGATAATCAAGCTGCAGTAACCACACACTAATGGTGCCAGGTCATCATATTTAAAAATTTGCTAAACCTCAATTGCTTAAAACTAAGTTTAAATTCAAATTCAAATAACAGGTGAGATTATAATTTATTAAAACAGTAGATTAAAAATGATACAAGGTTGTAAATAATCACTAACTAATTAAAAATCGTCAACCAACATTATGTGGAATGTTTATATGCCTCTACGATAATTAAGTAGGAGCAAACAACATTTGAATTAACTTTTTAAAGATAAAAAAATATTTATCCTTTCCAAAATGATTTGAAACTTTGTGTGCAGCTCCATTATATGAACCGATATTTATGTGCCAAATTTTGTATTCAACAAAATTCATTTGATAGTTGGAGCTAAATACAAAACAAAAAAGGAATAACCCCCCTCCCCGCAGGGCCCCAGCCTAGCTAATCAGTTGGCCGGCCCAGCCGACCACCCCGCTCGCCTGGCCTACTAAGGCCCCGCTGCCACCCCCGCGACCTAACCCATTCCCCCACGACCCCCACTTTCCCCCTCGTTCCCCTCCTCCCGATCTGGATCGAGACGGGGCGAACCGCCCCGACCCGCCGGCCATGGAGGTCCCGTGCGCCCGCAGCTTCACCTCCAGCCGGCCGCCGCCTCACGTCGTCCTCCTCATCTCCGCCTCGCCTCATCGCCGGACCACCCCGAGCCCGCTGCCCTGCCCGACCGGCCCCTGTGAGCACGCCTCCCCCTCTCTGTCCACACGCTCACTTCAACCGTCACCGGCGCCGCGGTCCCCGCGCCCGCGCACGCTCACTGCGCCCGAGCGCGCCCGCCATGGCCTGCTGCTGCTGCCATTCGCTGCTGCGGCTCCCCCTTGCTGCCGTGCCCGCTTGCAGCCGCCCCCGTAGTCGCCGCCACCGCGAGCACGCCGTAACCTCGCCCTGCCTGCGTTGCCCTGCTGCTTCCCCATGCTGCTTGCTCACTTTCGCTGGTCGTCCACCTCCCTGTGCTGCTCCCCGCGGTCGCCTTTGCTGCTAGCGCAGCTACCGTCGCCCGTGTTCGTGCTTAGCGCCACCGGCCCACACTCCCACTGGCCTCGTCCCGTAGCCGCTCTCGCACCCGGCTGCGCCACTGCGCGCGCGCACACCAGCTCCGCCTACGCCCGGGGCCGCGCCTCCCCGCAGGGCCTCTACGGCCCTGCTGCTTCCCGCGCGCCCACGGCCGCTCACGCCTGCTCCGCTGCGGCCTCGCACGGCCCTGCTGTCGTGCCGCACCGGCACGCAGCCCCGACCCCTTACATCGATGCGGCGGCTCATTGCAGTGGCCGCCAGCGCCCAGCGTCGTTTCCTCCCTGTCGACCTGGGCGGGTGCCCAGCACCCACTCCAGGCGCCCGCTAGCGCCAAACCCACTATGGCCCTTAGGGCCAATGACAAGTGGGGCCCGACCCAAAACAATTATAAAAAAAGATTTTCCAAAAAAATAAAAAATTATAAAAATATAATTTAATTAATTAATTAAGTTAATTAACTTAATTAATTGTGATTAATTAACCTAATCATGCAATTAATCTAATTAATCCTGATTAGTTAGTCTCAATCAATGAAAAACGGGACCCATCCGTTAGCTTGACTAGTCAAAGGTCAAAGCTGACCGCTGATGCCATGCTGATGTCATCAATGTGTTTAGGATTAAATTAATTCTGTTAATTCTAGAAAATGATTAAATCCTTTTAAAATTAATATAAAATAAACCGTAGCTCGGATGGAAAAACTTTGTACATGAAAGTTGCTCAGTACGACGAGACGAATCCGGATATGCAGCCCGTTCATCCGCCACGCATCCCTAGCATAGCAAACACGCTACTTTTCCCCTCTGATTCATCTGTCCGAAAACGCGAAACACCGGGGATATTTTCCCGGATGTTTCCCCCCTTCACCGGTATCACCTCATACCGCATTAGGGCACCCCTAGCACCGCTACTTGTCATGTCATGCATCATTATGCATCTGTTTGCATTGTGTTCATTGTTTCTTCCCCCTCTTCTCACCGTAGACTACGAGGCTGACGCTGCTGCTGGTGCCCCGATCGACTACGCTGTTGACGACCCCTCTCTCTTGCCAGAGCAACTAGGCAAGCCCCCCCCTTGATCACCAGATATCGCCTACTCTCTCTCTCTCTCTACCGCTTGCATTAGAGTAGTGTATCATGTTACTGTTTTCGGTTAATCCTATTCTGATGCATATCCTGTCATTGTTGCTACAACTGTTGATACCTTACCTGCAGTCCTAAATGCTTAGTATAGGATGCTAGTTTATCATCAGTGGCCCTACATTCTTGTCTGTCTGCCATGCTATACTATCGGGTCATGATCACTCGGGAGGTGATCACGGGTATATACAATATAATTAGTACATATTACATGTTGTGACTAAAGTCGGGTCGGCTTGTTGAGTACCCGCGAGTGATTCCAGTGTGGGGGCTGAAAGGACAGGTGGTTCCACCCAGGTAGTGGTGGGCCTAGGTTCCCGACGGCCCCCCGACTGTTACTTGTGGCGGAGCAACAGGGGAGGTTGAGACCACCTAGGAGAGAGGTGGGCCTGGCCCTGGTCGGCGTTCGCGGTTACTTCAAAATAACGCGCTTAACGAGATCTTGGTATTTGACCTGTGTCTAGCTACTGGCCTATACGCACTAACCAACTACGCTGGAACAGTTATGGGCACTCGACGTCGTGGTATCAGCTGAAGCCTTCATGACGTCAGGGACTGAGCGGCACGCGCCGGGTTGGACCGCGTAACGCAACTTCCTTTGTAATGGAGGTTGCTAGGTCTGCTCTCTGGCCGCCCACGCAACATGCAGGTGTGCAATGGGCGATGGGCCCAGACCCCTGCACGCATAGGATTTAGACCGGCGTGCTGACCTCTCTGTTGTGCCTATGTAGGGCTGCGATGTGTTGATCTTCCGAGGCCGGGCATGACCCAGGAAAGTGTGTTCGGACAAAGGGGATCGAGCGTGTTGGGAAATTTGGTGCACCCCTGCAGGGAAGTTAATCTATTCGAATAGTCGTGATCTTCGGTAACAGGACGACTTGGAGTTATACCTTGACCTTATGACAACTAGAACCAGATACCTAATAAAATACACCCTTCCAAGTGCGAGATACAACCGGTGATCGCTCTCTCACAGGCGACGAGGGGAGGATCATCGGTTACACTACAAAAAAATACACTTCCGTGATGATACGTGTTTGTCACAGTAGGTCGCTTTTTTGTCATGCATGTACATCCATGACAAATTTATGACAGAATCAAGATAGTCATACCTGTGCTGTCGTAGAAGTGTTCCATGACATTACCAAAATTATCATCATGGAAGTGTCCACTTCCATGACGATAAATCGCGCGTCACAGAAGTGCTTTCGTCAAGGGTGACCGACACGTGGCGTCCACCGTAACGGAACGCAGTTAAGCTATCGGGTATGGTTTTGGATCTGATAACCCATTAACAGCCCCGACCAATGGGGAGTTTCCACGTGTGAAATCATCATTGGCTGGAGGAAACATGTGTCGGCTCATCGTTGGGACAGATGTCAACCACTCATTGGACGGAAGGCGCCTATGATATGTCAACACGTGGCACGACCCAACAGAGGCCCATTCCTGTGAAAAGGCCGGCCCGTTTGACTTGGTCAAAAGCTGGCAGGCCGGCCCATTGAAAGCCTGTTTATAACATGTTCGAATATAACCCATTTACAGCCCGCTAACCCAAGGCCCGTTACACCCTATCTGAATTAGGCCCGGTAGCGTCATCTGGGCCATCCAATATGATTCCAGCCCATTTTCACTTCTGGCCCATGTATGGCCCATGACGTCTTTTGGCCCATATGAGGCCCTATGTAACTCTTGGCCTACTAACGGCCCATGGTGAAACTGGGCCTTAATGAACAGTGTATCACTTTACACCCATTAACGGCCCGTGGTGAAACTGACCCGTAATGAACAGTGTATCACTTTATACCCATTAACAACCCATTATTCCGTTGGGCTGTTTTCAGCCCATGTTATCTTTCGGCCTTCTTAGAGCCCATTTATTCTTGGGCTCATTTCCAGCATTCGTTTACTTACGGCCCGTTACTGTCATTTTCTGCTTGTGGGCCAAATTCAGCCCGTGGTTACAGTCGGCCCGTTTGTGGTCTGTTAATACGTTGGGCCGATTTCATAGCGTCATCAAATACGGCCTATTAACGATGGCCCGTTATGGTCGGCCCATGAACGGACGATTCCAACTCTAGCCCATTTATGGCCATAATGCGGTCTGTTTGGCCCATGTTTGGCCAATCGATTATACGGCCCGTATAAGGCCCATTGATAATACGGCCCGCAGAAGGCCCATTATTTCTATGGCTCGTAGAAGGCCCATTGTTTCTACGGCCCGTAGAAGGCCCACTGTTTCTACGGCCAGTAGGAGGCCCAGTGTCACTACAGTAAATATTAGCCCATGGTTATTGTGGCCTAGTTTTAAAAAATAGGTTATTGCATCCACTAGCTAACCGCGAAAAAAGAACTGCAATGACTACAAGCAAACAAATAAACAAGACAACAAGGAAATAAATAAGCAAGCAACTAATGCTAGGCTATCATGGCTATTACACATATTACATCCACTGGGCATCAAAGTTCGCCACCAGTGCAAATATAGGGAACAAAGCAGCATATCATATACACTGGTTGTTAAAGTTGGCGACCAGCGCAAATAAACGCCGCAGCAAAACAAATCCAGAACTGAAACCACTTCAGAAGATCTCAATAAAACAATATCCTGGGTACCCATAATGCTGGCAAGATACTTAGCAAGCTTATTAACTTTCTCTTGTTTGGCGCTTAAATCCTCCAGCGCTTGCTGTTGCACCAAAAAATATGCATCTGAATTCTACAGGGACTTCCTCAGTCCTTCAGCTTCCTGTCGTAGCACATCTGATCGATGTCTTTCAACTTGAAGTTGAGACTCAAGAAGATGAGCTGATTCAGGTAGCGAGTTCGAAGAGCTTGTGCCAGCAGTAGTGGCCAGTAACTTGAACACTACATCAAGACATGACTTTTGGGTCCCCTCACTATCGTCAAGATAGTTTTTATCAGCTTTCTTGGAGACCAACAGGGATGTCTCACTATCTTGAACCTTATCTGCATTACTCCCTTTACCATTGGATAACGCGGTACTGTTCTCCAATATTTTGTCCGCATTATAAAAGAGAAACAAGCAGACAAATCACATGTTTACCATGTTGTATATGAAACTCATTTTGGTAAATGAGTTCAGTAGTAAAGTGGACAGCATAACAGCATGAAACAAACATATATCTATGTACCATGGTCACTTTATGGTCTATACCATTCTAGTTTTTGTTGCCAAATCAAGATAGAGATACAGTTCAAATAATATTTGTTCAAGACAAAGCAGAATAGACAGAATATAAGTGTGGGTAACTATAGAGCAATAACAACACTTGTAATGTGCATGACATGAGAACATAACTGTTTATTCAATTGAAACTGGAATCAACATAGAGCAGGTTACAACAGCAAACTAGTTAAAGAAACAGGTTTAAAACATACCTGTTGCACCATTGGAGTTTCAATTCCATCCTTCAAATTTGAAAATAGTTGGTATGAGTAAATACAGTCATGCAAGAGCAAAGGAGTATGAACCATAGTTACAGAACCTGACCTGAGAACAAATCTTCTTCTCCTTTAAGCATTGAGTTGGGATTCGGAGTGGTGGTCCTCGTGCTTTGGGCACTGCAGTTCCCTTACTAACTGCTCGTGTTTGGGTGCTCTGTGGTGGAGACGGTGTTGTGTCAACTGGAATTGGGTTACTATCTACCGAGGTTAGGGTTAGAAGGGGTGTAGCTGGTTCTCTGTCCAACTGGGTAGGGGTACAATCTGCGAGAGTCCGGGTTATGTGTGGTGGATCTGGTCCTTGGGCAAGTACAACCGTGGTTCTATCTGCATCAACTGGTAGCACTATCTTTTCTGAAGACCGTGTTGTGACTCCCTTAGATACTGCCATCACGCTCTCCAATTCAAATGGCTGATAAACAAGAAAAGTAATTGAAAGTATAGACATTGTATGATAGACACATGCAATGGATAGTGGGGAATAAAAGAGGGCATGAAATAATTCATATTTATGTTGTCTAACCAAACAGGATAGCATGACACAATTTCACATATATGATGGCTAACTAAACAGGATAGCATGACACAATTTCACATTATGATGGCTAACTAAAAAAGATGGAAAGACATAGTTCAAAATATGAGACTATGTAAACAGGATGACATGACATAACTATATAATGTGTTTATTAAATAGGTTGGCATGCCATAATTCACATACATTCACGGATAGAATGCCATAATTCAAAATATGATGACTGTAAACACTAAACAGGATGAGATGATATAACTATATGATGTCTTTATTAAATGGGTTGCCATGCCATAATTCAGATAGATGATGTGTATGTACTATGTAAACATGATGGCATGATATAATTCAAATATATGATTCATATAGTAAGCAAGTAAGCAGATGGCAATCCATATATGACGTAAAAACTAAGGAATGCAAGCCAACATGCATGACATGGGTAATATAACCCTGCCAAGTTTGAGCATAGACCTCAGGGGGAAAATAGGACTGGTCATCAGTCTCTGAATCCTCCTCCGAGGAGCTCTCTGTAACCAACAAGATGTCTGCTTCAGCAGGTAGCATTGTCTGCTCTGAATACCTTGTTTTCATTCCAGATACTTCCATCACCGCTTCAAATGGCTGATGCATAGGAAGAGTAGTTGTATACAAACGTTGTCGCCAAATGGAAAACGTAATACAAAAAAATGATAGCATGATATAATTCACATACATGATGATTGGCTAAACAGCATGGCATTGCATAATTCACATATATAATGCCTTTGCAACAAGATAGCATTGTATAATTCACATATATAATGTCTTGCAACAAGATGGCAATGCATAATTCACATATATGGTAATTAGACACTGAACAGGTGGCATTCACACAAAGCATGTCTAAACTAATCAAATGACATAGCAATGCGAGACACCATATGCACGATATGAGCAACATAACCCTGCCAAGTTAGAGCATACACCTCAGGGGGGAATAGGACTGGTCATCTGTCTCTGGATCCTCCTCTGAGGAGCTATCCGTAACCAGCGAGATATGCGCTTCGTCCGATAGCATAGTCTGCTCTGAAGACCTTGTTTTCAGTCCAGAATTTGCCATCACCGTGTCAAATGGTTGATGCACACGAAGAGCAGTTGAATGTAATAACATTGTTGAAAAATGTAATATGTAACAAAAAAAAGGATGGCCTGATATAATTTACATATAAGATGGCTGGCTAAGCAGGATGGCATTGCAAAATTCACATATATGATGCCTGGCTAAACAAGATGGCGTTGCATAATTCACATAAACGATGAATAAACTAAACAGACGGCATTCGCACAAAGGATGTCTAAACTAAGCAGATGACATATTTGATGTATAAAGTAAGCCATGCAAGACACCATATGCATGATATAACCAACATCAGCATGCCAAGTTAGAGCGAAGACCTCATGGGGTAAATAGGAGTTGTCTTCTCCTTCTGAATCCCCCTCAGAACAGATATCTTCCTCTCGATTAAAATCCGACATGCGTGGAGGGGGGCTGCCTTTGCACCTACCATGGAGCGATGTCTGCATGAAATTTTATTGCCACACAAGGCTCGTCTCTTTTGCTCTACATATTCAGTTCCATTGTTTACAATAACTGTCATGCATAGGAATAAAACATAGTGAGATTATGTAAGGAGCGCATGCAGAAATCCAGAGTGATGGTAGCAACCTGTGGATAGCCCCAAAACCAATAATAGCAGGCAGATAATGGCTTCAATTAAAAAATACAGATAATGGCTTCTGTACTGTTTGTTTCCCACCCAACATGAAACTCATGGTAGACACCGGAGATTAACCAGATAGTAGATAGATACTGTTGATAGCGGCCCCGATATGTACCCCACAACCATTTAAAAACTCAAGTTTGACCATTAGTTTGGAGCTGACTCAGAGTCTAATCGGTGAACAGGACGATAAAGTAGCATGTAATATTAAGCGATGCATAACGTAAGCAGACACGAAAGAGTGCGACCTCTCTTGCGGACCCGTGTAGTCCTCGAGGTCATCTGCTCGGTTGATGATGGTAGTGCAGTTTTCATGGCTTCCAGCGGCGGGGAAGAAGATCTGAGGCGGCGAAAGACAGTCTGGAGGCCAGATCCCTGCTGTGCTGGACCCTTCTGTCATTGGAGCAGCTGAGCTGGGGTGGACGACGACGCAGCAGGAGCGGGACAAACCACGCAAGGTTTTCTTTGACAACTATCTATAAGAGAAGTAATTCTGTAAGGGCTCATTTGAATTGGGGGATTACAAAAATGCAGGGATAGGAAATAGACAGGAATAGGATAGGAATGCACGTGCAAAACAAAGAATTTAAAAACACAGGATTTCTGCCAATCTGGGTGTTTGATTCACAACAATTGGAAGATCACAGGATGCAAAGAAGCATGGTGAGATTAAGTCAAATCACAAGAAAATGTACGGTTATAATGCTATTATGCTACTATCTCTTAGTCTTGTGCTTCATGAATAGGAATTTGAAAAGGAGGACAAGTGAAAATTAAAATTCCTACGTTTTTTCTTTCAAGGAGACACTAAAGGAACAAATCTGTGTGCTCAGTGGACAATATATATAACATGTAGAGTAAAAAAGAGATGCAACAAGTGTACAACCTCTTTGGCGAAGCCATGTCGATCTCAGCGTGATTGGGTTGGCCGGTGAGGATGCTCCAGCTGACTTGGCTGTCGGAGGAGGGGAAGAAGATCTTAGGCGTCTGGAGATGGAGCCCGAGGTACTGCTCCGCTGTGATGGAGGGTTTCATCGTTGGAGCAGCTCCGGTGAGTTGTACGACGCCGAGGCTGAAGTAGGACAAGAGAGACAGTGAACAACGTTAACCTGAGTGGAATTCTAATAGCATCTCCAATACATGACGTAAAATACATAACCACAAAGTGCTAGATGTAAAATACATCAGCCGCTCATCTTTGGACTTAACTGTCGAAACTGAATTTAACTGTCGAAATTGAACTTAACTGTCGAAACTGAATTTTGCTGTTAAAACTAAATTTTGCTGTCGAAACTGGACGCACTAGCAAGGTGAGGCTACACGTCAGTCGACTGACTTTTTCATATCTAGTCAGTAGATTTTGTAGCCGTTGGATACGAAATCAAGGGCCTGCGGTTCATCTTCAACCTCCACCCCCCTGAGCCGGCCAAACAGCAGCCCCCCGCCGCCCGCGGTGCGCCGCCCCACCCGCCCCGAAAACACTCCCCACCGCCGGTCCACTGCCGCCCCGGCCATCCCTCTAGCACCCCCCCCCCCGTGCCGAGCTTTTTCTCCAGTGATCCCCACGCCACCACCCCGCCAACTCCCCGCCACCGCCGGCGACCACCGCCCCATCCTGAACCCTAAGATAGATAGTGTGGTACCTCTCCGGCGAGCCCCCCTCCCCGCTGCGGTTGGTTCTTCCTTCACCCCAGCGGCATCGGAGTGAAGTGTAGCTAAATCAGAGCAGCATCGCAAGAAAGAGCAAGAGCAAGAGTAGCAGCGCGAGCAAGAGCAATAGCAAGAGCAGACCAGGCAGGGGACCGAGAGCAAGAGCGGAGCAGCAGCACGAGCGAGAGCTAAAGCAGCAGCAGGTCCTACTGATGTGGACGTCGCTGCCGAGGGAGCAATGCCGTGGAGGAAGTGGCCGGCGACGCCGCCGTGGATGGAGCCGCGCCGTGTCGGCTCGGGACCGAGCGCCGGCAGCACCGTGAGATCGAATCAAGAAGAAAATGCGGCGATTAGTGTACAACCTCTTTGGTGGCGCCGATTAAGCGGCAGCTTCATCCGAGGAAACGGTGATGATGATGCTCTTCCAGTGGTGCTGGTGAAGACGGCGGTGTGGGAATGGAGGTGGCGCGAAAGACGAGGGGAACGTTGGGGCAGCTCCTTGGAGGTGGAGGACGGTGTGGCTGAACCGGCGGGACGATGAGATCGACGACGGATCCTCATCCGGTACGGTGGATGAGGGACGTCGAGGTGTTGCTATGGACGACGTCGTCGGGGAAGAGGCTCTGGCTGGGTGGCGGACGGAGCAGGGTGTGGGGTTTCGTCGCGGGTTTTCGCGGCCTCGGTATACGAATGGGTGGGCGGATGGGATGGCAGTGGGGAACCATGGCTTAGAGACACGCTTGTCCAAAATGTGGGGTAAGTTACGAAAGTACCCCCACCGATTTGAGGCGATTCTTTTGGTTCAGGGGTACCATGGGCATTTCGCGTGTCGGGATTTCACAGGAGGCGGGAGTTTTCGCGCGCGTTGTAATTTTGGAATAGCAAGGTGCGGGTTGAGATGGAGGGAGTTATCGGAGCACAACGAGACAAAGATATATCTTAAATATTTCGGGCTAACAAGGCGCGGGTTGAAATTTTCGGACAAGCCTAACGTTTACTGTACCAAATCAATGCGCCCTACAAATGTCATTCAAAACTTTGAATTCATGTTATGTTCAATTAAAATATTTCGCTACGTGTATAATGCATGCAACCTACTACTCAAATGAACGTTTTAGTGCATTCCAAATGTATATACTACCGCTTCAATATGTACTAAATTTGAATTCGTTTCTCTATTTGAATAAGATCTATAGTAATGATTGTTGTGAAGTCAAAGCATTTGAATTCGTTTCTCTGTTTTAATAAGATCTACAATCATCATTATTGTCAAGTTAAACCATCGTTTGTGTATTATCTTCACAGCACACCACATGATTAGTCTCGAGTTACATATGAACTATGTGTACTATATGAACTCGAACTAGATTTTTTGAATCCACTTTATTTTGATTTCAAATCACATTACATTTCTAGCTCTAGCTAGATCTTCATAATCTAAACCATGTCTCATATGTATAATGTGTTTATCACATTATGTATGGTGCCCCGCCCCATACGCCTACAAGTATTTAGATGTGAGTTGCAAACACCAGACATTACCACAAATTCAGATAAAATGTGAGAATGTTCGATATATAGTATTGTTTAGATTGTTCGATATTTAGTTGTAAGCTTCAAACGCCACACATTATCACAAATTCAAATAAAATGTGAGATTGTTTGATGTATATTATGGTTTAGATTGTTTGGCATTTAGCTGTGAGTTGCAAACACCATGCATTATCACATTATGGTATAACATGTGCACAGCACGTGTATCACCGCTATATTCATGCATGCAATGTTTAAAACACTATGATCTCCTATTCAAATATATGAATCCGATTTCATATCAAATTATGATCTTTGTTAGTCTCTTACACCCACACAATCCTCTAACCTTTGTAGTTACCACTAACTTTCTCTCGTGCATGCACACGCCCTCCTTGCCCTCCCCCTCCCTCGGCATTCTATCCACCGGGCACATTCATTTTTTTCTTTAGGTCATTCTCCCAGAGTCTCCACAACTCCTTTTCGACACACACCGATCGATAAACCTCTCCAGCGATGCCTGCCTACAACATACAAACACACCTTCAATCTCCTTTATGTGTCCTTGCCTCGTGTCTCTCATACAGTCAGACACACGTGTAAACTCTCACCCCTCTTTTCATCGCTCTCTCACAACCGCACACTCCTCCCCCTATCTAGCTAGTAGTTGGGCCTCTCGCACCACCTCCTAGCTCCATTCTCTCTGTCTATCCGTCTCGCTGGGCCTTATTAGCCTCTAACAAATGGACATACACCGACCGATCTCTCGCTATACATATAGCTAGCTAGGTCCTTATAACTCATTTTTACCCACACGTCAACCGATCTACCTCATTAGTTGTGTCTCTCCCTTCCTCCGACAAACAACAATTGATCTACCGATCTAGTTAGGTTTGCTTACCAAACACATGGTTCCCCTTCATCATCCATGGATGCGTCCCGACAGATCTATCATGCACAGGCACACACAGAAACACATCCCCACTCTTATTGATAACATTGCAGTTCCACCCTCAGTTTGTCTAGTAGGCCTCTCCCACCATCTTCGAGAAGCAACTCCATCACCCATCCAACACTCTACCCCTCTCCCTCCCTCTCTCTCTCCTCTATATCTCTCCCATCATATTTCCCGTCCTTCAGTTATGTATGGATGTTGACCGATCTCCCTCAAGACATAGCTGGGTCTCTCCTTCTCAACACTATACGAGTCGTTCTACCTCTATAGTTAGGCCTCTGCCTACCCCTCCCACCACCCCCTCCCCCCCACACACACCGATACATCGAGCGCTCTAGTCATGTCTCCCTGCCACACACAAACTTAACGTGTGCCCTCTAACGTTTCGGTAGGCCAGTCGCCCTATATCTTTGATTTGTACACACACACAATTTCGATGGCTCTCTTCATCGATCTCGCACCCACCCACTTGATCCTCTCTTCGACTCTACCGATAGCTATGACCCCTCCCTCTCTTCTCGTGGATTACCCAACCCTCTATGTATGATATGGATAGGCCTCCATTTCACACACATTGCATGCAAAATTTTGTTTGAGATGTCATCGACACATATTCCCACAAATAATTCACGAAATCAACCCCCACCCCACCCCCACCCCAAAACAAAAAACACTCACGAACGCAGTTTGTATCTCTCACACACACCCACGTAGGTGGGGAACGTGCACGAAGAGAAGAGGTGCATGCACGGCGCACGTACTCCCATCTCTTTCCCATCCACACCCGCGCGGGTACACGGTGGAGCTCATTTCTGTATGAAAAAGGCAGCCCACGTGATAATTTGGCATGTGTACTGGTTGTCCACTTGGTGGAGGGAGGATCGTCTACCACGGGTGAACAAACAAATTGCGACTTGACGTGTTTTGTTAAAAAAGAGGTAAACCATGTGGGGCCTACCTTAGAGGCAAGGCTCTATACACTGGAGTACTTTTGATGTGTCCCGTCAACTCGCAGAACGAGGAGAAGCTTGCTTAGTACGCCGTCTCCCCCACCCATGGGCGCGGTGGCTCGCAGGATGAGGTGAAGCTTGCTTACTACGCCTTACGCCCGCACCCTCGCCCATGCACGCGATGGCTCGCAGGACGAGGAGAAAAATTTACTACTCCCTCCGTTTACTCCTTGTCCCTACTACCTTGGTTATAGAGATTATATCATATTGTTTGGAATATATATGTCCTTCAGTAGATTTCAATATGAACTACTAGTACATACTCCAAACACTGATGTATATAGACGTATTTTAGAGTGTAGATTCACTCATTTTGCTCTGTATGTAGCACTCTCCCTCGCCCCTCGACCCTCGCCCACGTGGTGGACGTGCAGCAATTCATTCGGTCTCATATAGCCAGAACGATATATACTGCGCTACCATTATTGCTCGACTTCCCGAAGAGGCGAAGAGCCAGTCGCAAGGTCAATATTTTGGAGATGCCAAGCGCAAGGTTATAGGAGAACGAGTAGTAGGTGCCGCATCATTTATAAATAAAGTTTTTTTCTTCAGTGGCACGCACGCAATATGGTAGGTTCATATGGAGAGAAAAGGAGTACATAGTCAGGACGGGCCAGCCTACACGGTTGCTTGCTGGGGTTGCTCTCTTCACACTCTCTCGCACAAAACGACTATGGCCACATCTCTAACATCCCGGCGGATCACGTCCGCTTGGGGAAGGCGTGGATGCTTAGTGTAGATGCGGTGGCCGTCGCCGACGGTGAAAACCCACTGTCGGCACGTCCCGATCAGGGGTCCCCGCCGTTCTTTCTCACAAAGCCGGTGAGGTTGCCTTCGTCCCTTGCTCGCTGCCGCGACGTGGGCAGTTGCCGCCTCCCGCCGCCCTCCTGAAGGTTGAGCTACGTCCCTCAGGTACAACTCCCTCTACAGCCGGCTTGCACCACTTCTCTAGCTTCCCACATCACTCCCTGTGGATATTTCTCTACTTCTTTGCCCCGCACATACCTCTGCTGGCTTCTACGTACTGTATTTGTGATAAGTTTATGTCTCATCAACTAGTCCCAGTAATCTTATTCTAATCACGCTTGTTCAATTTCTTTGCCACAGGGATGCTCATCTCGATTTTGGTGAAACTGCACAAAATGATCCAATGGTCAAAAGGATGCAAACTTCATTTATTAGGAAGCTCGAACATTGCCAGCAAATTGAAGCCTGGTCAGGGTTCACGGTTCAAGGGCTAGGGACTACATGGATTGTTTTTTTCTTTAGCTGCCTCTGTTCCAAAATAAGTGTCAACTTTAGTAGTAGTACAACTTTGTACTAAAGTTTGCACAAAGTTGAGAAACTTATTTTGGAACGGAGGGAGTACATATTTGCTATGATCTGTCAATCATTGAGATGCAATAGCATGCATGTTAGTCTCCTTTGTATTTGATGAAATGTTGCAATGGGCAACCTTGGACGCAAGATATATGTAACAGAAGCTGGAAGCTTCATAGCATTGTACAAATTTATCTCGCTGATAAATTATAGTACGTACTATACTAGTACTTCCTCCGTTCCTAAATATAAGTCTTTGTAGAGATTTCACCATGAACCACATGTGGATGTACATAGATGCATTTCAAGTGTAGATTCATTCATTTTGTTCCGCATGTAGTGGAATCTCTACAAAGACTTATATCTACTAGTAATAGCTAGCCCCCACTACTAGGAATTCCCTATCCTCTCCTTGAGCCACATCATCAAAATTGATGTAGCCGTTAGATGAAGTAAATTAGTCCATAATAGCCGTCTGATCTTGACGTTGAGAGGCTCTGCACTAAGCCACATGCAAGCATGCAGAAATACCATGCCACATGCATGTGAGTGGGTTTTAAATCACATCAACATGTCTGCATGCAAGCATGCACCGGTAGCATGCATGTAAGTGAGCTTTTAAGTCCCATTAACATGTCAAAAAGAAAAATATAATCCCATTATGCAGTAGGAGTTCAGGAGTTGGCTGATCTTTTTTCCTTATGTGGGATGATCTAAATGATGATGGGAGTTTATTTAGTTTGGCTACCACATTTGTCATGCGGTTATAGAGTTTTTTTGTTGTTCTATGAAATCGATAATTTTGCACAGAGAGATATACCGTTGTTCCGCGCCAATGCGCGGGGACTCATCTAGTAATATTTAGGAACGGAGGGAGTACTATGTAAAGAGTTAGGTGTCGCACGGTGATAGTAGTGTGAGGTGGGCCATGTAATCACTGAGCTTGCGTGTTTTCACTGCTCTTGCACGCCTCCACTGTAAGAATGGAGAAAATTGTAATCTAGTAGTAGTAGTATACCTCCGTTCGCCGAAAGGTGGGACATCCAGCAGTCCTACCACCTCAGTAATAAAGACCAATGAGCCGTCAAATCACATAGACCCAGCAGTAAGTTGGATGGACGAAGCAACCATCACTCTTGGGCCAGTGAGAGGTCGCGTACGCTCTGCCCGGGCATGAATGCGACACCGATTCTTTGGAATGGCGCTGACCGTTTCGGGCGGGAAGCGCGCGGGGGCGATGGAGGGGCTTTGGGTGGGCCAGGCTGGTCAGGAGCGGGCGTGGCAGCTGTCCGCATGTCCCTACCAGACACGCCCGAAAACGAGAGGATGCACCGACTCTCGCGGCTAAAATCGTACACTACACAACATCTCTCTGTAGGAGTAGGTCGATCTATCGCTCTCTCTAACACACACATGGTGTTAAACACACACACAAACACACACACACACACACACACACACACGTACGCACACGCACACACTTGGTCCCGATGCACCTTCTAACGTGACTTATTACACCTAGACGGAGGGAGTAGTAAGTATACGAGATACGGTGGCACACTGACTTAAGTCGAATACAAGTGGCCAAAATTTGTGTGCATGTTATAATAAGGATTCACTTAAAATAGTACGTGAGCAAACAGAGGGATCAATTGGACAGTGTTCCCGAGCAGTAGCGAGATGTGTGAGCTAAGATACACCGCTGACACTTTTAATTTTTCTTATTAATTTGTTTGTTTCACCCTCTGACTGGTGGGACCGAACGTACTACATGGAGATAGGTAAGGTGACTAAGGCTGCATTATTTCTGCACCACTGTGGATAGTATTACCACCAAAGCCATATGACACGATTATGATTGAAATCCCAATGACTCCCACACACACACAAAAACACGGCATGCTTGTCACACGAATGCAAGAATGTATAAAAGGTTATTTCCCTCTCGTTGAACATAACGGGAGGGTTGTGTAGCTGGTTAGCCTATTCGCTCACTCTCTCGCCCTCTCCCGCTGGAGCCTCAACGCTTGTAGTTGCTCTCTTCACACTCTCTCGCCCTCTCCAGATCTAAACAAGACTTCGTTGGCCTCTCTCTCCCCTCGCTGCTGCTCAAAGAGCTGGCAGGACCCGTCCACCGGGAAGGGAAAGAGGCTTAACGCTGTCGCCGTCGGCGAGGGACTACCGGCGCAGCTGTTCACTTTCCACCCAGCAGCGGCGCGGGAGGGCCTACGACCCCTTCTTCTTCATCGTCGTCCCCTCGCCCACCGAACCACGCCCCAAGAACCTCAAGGTATAATTTACTTACTCCACATGCATTGCTCTAGCTGCATGTATACCATGAATCTAGGACGTGGTTCAAAGAGGAAAGGAGTGGGGGAAGTAGTGGGAAAAGTTGTATATAGCATGAATCTAGAACGTCGTTCAAAGAGGAAATGAAGGGGGAAAGTTGTATAGCATTAATCTAGGACGTGGTTCAAAGAGGAAAGGAATGGGGGAAAGTAGTGGGGAAAGTTGTATCGCATAAATGTAGGACGCGGTTCAAAGAGGAAAGGAAGGGGCGAAAGTACTAGTTCAAAAAGGAAAGGAAGGGAAAAGGCTGTAGAGTTTGAGCAGGACTAGATTTGCTGCACTCACATAGGGAAATGCGTCTAAAGATAACAAAACTGGGACCAACACAAATATGCTCCTTGGTTGCTTGTTCTTTGTTGCAACAGACTGTGCATGACCACAGTACATCGGTAGATGCACATGGTGCTGTCTAACATCCCAAAATTCTAAATTTTGGAATGTTATAATAAATAGATAGATTTGATTGATTGTTTGATTGATTGACTGAAAGTGAGTGAATTCGAAACTTTTTGAAAGTTAAATGAGAGGGAATAAAAGGACTTTCCCAAACTTTCATTTTTATGCTCTCCGCGAATTCAAATACTTTCCATCACAGAACCCTGGAGAGAAGATGACATGGCTTCTTCCATTTATTTAAATGACAAGGGGTGTTGAAAATATTTGAATTTCATTTGAAAATATTTCCGATTCTGAAACTTTATGCAACTCAATGATTTTCATGAGAGAAGATAAAATGACTTCTTCAAAGTATATGAAATATGAGTTGGGAGTTTCAAAGAACTCAAATCTAAAATCCATTTGAAATTATTTTTCAATTTGGGTTATTTGAGTTTTATTCAAATTATTTTTCTCCAAAAATAAAATATATGGAAAATAGGGTAACATGATTCCCTACATTAGAAAATTGGAGAAAAATTAATTTGAAATCATTTTGGTATTTTTAAAATGATTTTTGTTGGATTTTAATAGACCAGTAGCACTCTTTGATTTATCTGAATTTGTGTGGATTTTGTTTGAAGTTATAAAAATGTTCATGTCGTAGAGAATCTTTTTCTGAAAATTTTGATATATTATATGCCAATATAATATTTTTAGTTATTTTGTTTTTATTATTATAGTTCTCTGAAAAAATGTTTAAAAAAAACCTCTTCGTCGACCGGCCCGGCCCAGCTCCCAGCCAGGCCACGGCCCAGACGCAGTGCCGCCTTCCTCCTCCCGTGTGCGTCGCGGACTCGCCGGAGTCCGGCGCTCCTACGCCGCCCGTCGCCGCCCTTGCCCCTCCTTCAAGGCGTCGCCTCCCCCTTCTCTCCTATAAATGCCCCGGGCCCCGCCTCCTCACCTCCCCTCATGCCGCATCCCGCCAGAGCCCGCAGCCACCGCCGCCATAGCCAACCGCCGCCGCCGCCGCCCTTTTCGCCATCGCCGGCGAGATGTGCCACGCTCGGCCGCCGCCTCCACCGCCACCGGACGCGCCACTCCGCGCCGCCCCTCCCCGTCCACTCCGCCCTCGTCGCCGGCCACCAGGGCCGCCGCTCCAGTCAAGCCCGAGCCGGCCGCCGCCGGTTTTCTCTTGAAAACCGCCAAACCATTGCGAACCGGTATAATCGCTGTCCGATCCGGTTTTATTTTAAGTTCGGGTTTTAAAAAAAACCCTAGACTAGATCTATTTTTTATGGTTTTATTAAATAGCGAACGTCCACGGTTTAGGTCTTATAAACGAGCTTTCGTTATTTAGTCTTTTCGTTTTCTGTTTATTTCGGCCAGGGACCAATTCGTGATAAATTTATTCACAGATTAGTCCTTGTACTTCAAACCCTCATAACGTTTTACTCGTTAGTCCAAATTCAACGAAACCAACGCTCAGGTCTTCATTATGATCTCGTCTATCCAGTAAAACAACTCAGACATGTTTTTGAAAAGTTTAAAATTTGAATTAGATCATATTTGAATTCAAACTTCGTTTGATCATAACTTGAGTTTCGTAGCTCCGTTTGGGTTGATTCTTTTTGCAAATCGAAGCTCTTGACCTAAACATTCTAATAAGGCCAAATTCACATAATTTTGGTACTGTTAGAAATTGTTGCAAAAGTTATTTGCTTGGTTTTGAAGTTTTCCAAATCGCCTTCTTCGTTCTTTCTGATCTTTGAGTGATTGCTTATGTGTGGTTACTATTGCTTGCTTACGATAGATTGACCGGAATGTGACGAGTAGAACAATCAAGAGTTTTGAGTGCGAATAATCTTCTCCAACATTGCAGGCAAGTTCACACTTTGATCATACCCTTTATCACCCAGTTTTTATGCATTAGTTTGAATCCTCAAACATTGCATGGTTAGGATGTCATTAACATGTGGGTTGGGAAGTAGATGATGAGGTAGAACCTATTGCCATTTTATTATCAAACCCTGGGAGTTACTTATACGTTATGCTTATATCGCTATGCTATGCACATAGACGTGGATTGGTTTGAGAGAATTCATGAAAGATGTGAGAGATTATTGTTAATTAAGGTTTAACTTAAGGTGGCTACTTTAATACACATCTGGGTGGATTGGTTGGGGCACCCTGGGGATATACCAGTGTTGTCCTAGGAGATCCCGGGGTTACCGTGTGATCCTCCTATGGTTCGCCACCCAGGCTCAAAGGGATCATAAGATTATTCATGCTAGAAACTTCCGTGTGCAGCCACAAGCTATTATGGGCTCTAGCATAGTTGATTAAGTCGTGTGAACTCTTAAAGTGGTAGACTAGCAGATGTAGGGGTTGTAGGTGGTACGGTCTACCCATCATAAGGTGCAAACGCTTCTGAAAGACTATGTCTCGGCCATCCGTTTCTCAAACACCAACACATAAAACCTAGGCTCGGATGCCACTGTTGGGGAACGTAGTAATTTCAAAAAAAATTCCTACGCACACGCAAGATCATGGTGATGCATAGAAACAATAGGGGAGAGTGTGATCTAGGTACCCTTGTAGATCAAGAACGGAAGCGTTTGGTTGATGTAGTCGTACGTCTCCACAGCCCGACCGATCAAGCACCGAAACTACGGCACCTCCGAGTTCTAGCACACATTCAGCTCGATGACGATCCCCGGACTCCGATCCAGCAAAGTGTCGGGGAAGAGTTCCGTCAGCACGACGGCGTGGTGACGATCTTGATGTACTACTGTCGCAGGGCTTCGCCTAAGCACCGCTACAATATTATCGAGGACTATGGTGGCAGGGGGCGCCGCACACGGCTAAGAATATGATCACGTGGATCAACTTGTGTTCCTCTGGGGTGCCCCTGCCTCCGTATATAAGGCTCAAGGGGGGGGGGGGTGCGGCCGGCCTAGGAGAGGCGCGCCAGGAGGAGTCCTACTCCCTCCGGGAGTAGGATTCCCCCCTCCCCCAATCCTAGTTGGAATAGGATTCGCGGAGGGGGAAAAGAGGAAAGGGGGCCGGCCCCCTCTCCTTGTCCTATTCGGACCAAGGGAGGGGAGGGGCGCACGGCCCATCTCTGGCTGCCTCTTCTCTTTTCCACTAAGGCCCACTAAGGCCCATATATCTCCCGGGGGGTTCCGGTAACCTCCCGGTACTCCGGTAAAATCCCGATTTCACCCGGAACACTTCCGATATCCAAACATAGGCTTCCAATATATCAATCTTTATGTGTCGACCATTTCAAGACTCCTCATCATGTCCGTGATCACATCCGGGACTCCGAACAACCTTTGGTACATCAAAACGTATAAACTCATAATATAATTGTCATCGAAACCTTAAGCGTGCGGACCCTACGGGTTCGAGAACAATGTAGACATGACCGAGACACGTCTCCTGTCAATAACCAATAGCGGGACCTGGATGCCAATATTGGCTCCTGCATACTCTACGAAGATCTTTATCGGTCAGACCGCATAACAACATACGTTGTTCCCTTTGTCATCGGTATGTTACTTGCCCGAGATTCGATCGTCGGTATCCAATACCTAGTTAAATCTCGTTACCGGCAAGTCTCTTTACTCGTTCCGTAATACATCATCACGCAACTAACTCATTAGTTGCAATGCTTGCAAGGCTTAAGTGATGTGCATTACCAAGAGGGCCCAGAGATACCTCTCCGACGATCGGAGTGACAAATCCTAATCTCGAAATACGTCAACCCAACATGTACCTTTGGAGACACCTGTAGAGCACCTTTATAATCACCCAGTTACGTTGTGACGTTTGGTAGCACACAAAGTGTTCCTCCGGCACACGGGAGTTACATAATCTCATAGTTATAGGAACATGTATAAGTCATGAAGAAAGCAATAGCAACATACTAAACGATCGGGTGCTAAGCTAATGGAATGGGTCGTGTCAATCAGATCATTCAACTAATGATGTGATCTCGTTAATCAAATGACAACTCTTTGTCCATGGTTAGGAAACATAACCATCTTTGATTAACGAGCTAGTCAAGTAGAGGCATACTAGTGACACTCTGTTTGTCTATGTATTCACACATGTATTATGTTTCCGGTTAATACAATTCTAGCATGAATAATAAACCTTTATCATGATATAAGGAAATAAATAATAACTTTATTATTGCCTCTAGGGCATATTTCCTTCAGTCTCCCACTTGCACTAGAGTTAATAATCTAGATTACATAGTAATGATTCTAACACCCATGGAGCTTTGCTGCTGATCATGTTTTACTCGTGGAAGAGGCTTAGTCAACGGGTCTGCTACATTCAGCTCCGTATGTATCTTGCAAATCTCTATGTCTCCCACCTGGACTAGATCCCGGATGGAATTGAAGCGTCTCTTGATGTGTTTGGTTCTCATGTGAAACCTAGATTCCTTTGCCAAGGCAATTGCACCAGTATTGTCACAAAAGATTTTCATTGGACCCGATGCACTAGGTATGACACCTAGATCGGATATGAACTCCTTCATTTGCTGCTTCCGAAGCAGCTATGTACTCCGCTTCACATGTAGATCCCGCCACGACGCTTTGTTTAGAACTGCACCAACTGACAGCTCCACCGTTTAATGTAAACACGTATCCGGTTTGCGATTTAGAATCGTCCGGATCAGTGTCAAAGCTTGCATCAACGTAACCGTTTACGATGAGCTCTTTGTCACCTCCATATATGAGAAACATATCCTTAGTCCTTTTCAGGTATTTCAGGATGTTCTTGACCGCTGTCCAGTGATCCACTCCTGGATTACTTTGGTACCTCCCTGCTAGACTTATAGCAAGGCACACATCAGGTCTGGTACACAGCATTGCATACATGATAGAGCCTATGGCTGAAGCATAGGGAACATCTTTCATTTTTCTCTCTATCTTCTGCAGTGGTCGGGCATTGAGTCTGACTCAACTTCACACCTTGTAACACAGGCAAGAACCCTTTCTTTGCTTGATCCATTTTGAACTTCTTCAAAATATTGTCAAGGTATGTGCTTTGTGAAAGTCCAATTAAGCGTCTTGATCTATCTCTATAGATCTTTATGCCTAATATGTAAGCAGCTTCACCGAGGTCTTTCATTGAAAAACTCTTATTCAGGTATCCCTTTATGCTATACAAAAATTCTATATCATTTCCAATTAGTAATATTTCATCCACATATAATATCAGAAATGCTACAGAGCTCCCACTCACTTTCTTGTAAATACAGGCTTCTCCGAAAGTCTGTATAAAACCAAATGCCTTGATCACACTATCAAAGCGTTTATTCCAATTCCGAGAGGCTTGCACCAGTCCATAAATGGATCGCTGGAGCTTGCACACTTTGTTAGCTCCTTTTGGATCGACAAAACCTTCTGGTTGCATCATATACAACTCTTCTTCCAGAAATCCATTCAGGAATGCAGTTTTGACATCCATCTGCCAAATTTCATAATCATAAAATGCGGCAATTGCTAACATGATTCGGACAGACTTAAGCATCGCTACGGGTGAGAAGGTCTCATCGTAGTCAACCCCTTGAACTTGTTGAAAACCTTTTGCGACAAGTCGAGCTTTGTAGATAGTAATATTACCGTTAGCGTCAGTCTTCTTCTTGAAGATCCATTTATTCTCAATTGCTTGCCGATCATCGGGCAAGTCAACCAAAGTCCATACTTCGTTCTCATACATGGATCCCATCTCGGATTTCATGGCTTCAAGCCATTTTGCGGAATCTGGGCTCACCATCGCTTCTTCATAGTTCGTAGGTTCATCATGATCTAGTAGCATGATTTCCAGAATAGGATTACCGTACCACTCTGGCGCGGATCTTACTCTGGTTGATCTACGAGGTTCAGTAGTATCTTGTTCTGAAGTTTCATGATCATTATCATTAGCTTCCTCACTAATTGGTGTAGGTGTCGCAGAAATAGTTTTCTGTGATGTACTACTTTCCAATAAGGGAGCAGGTACAGTTACCTCGTCAAGTTCTACTTTCCTCCCACTCACTTCTTTCGAGAGAAACTCCTCTAGAAAGGATCCATTCTTAGCAACGAATGTCTTGCCTTCGGATCTGTGATAGAAGGTGTACCCAACAGTCTCCTTTGGGTATCCTATGAAGACACATTTCTCCGATTTGGGTTCGAGCTTATCAGGTTGAAGCTTTTTCACATAAGCATCGCAGCCCCAAACTTTAAGAAACGACAACTTTGGTTTCTTGCCAAACCATAGTTCATAAGGCGTCGTCTCAACGGATTTTGATGGTGCCCTATTTAACATGAATGCGGCCGTCTCTAAAGCATAACCCCAAAACGATAGCGGTAAATCAGTAAGAGACAACATAGATCGCGCCATATCTAGTAAAGTACGATTACGACGTTCGGACACACCATTACGCTGAGGTGTTCCGGGTGGCGTGAGTTGCGAAACTATTCCGCATTGCTTCAAATGTACACCAAACTCGTAACTCAAATATTCTCCTCCACGATCAGATCGTAGAAACTTTATTTTCTTGTTACGATGATTTTCAACTTCGCTCTGAAATTCTTTGAACTTTTCAAATGTTTCAGACTTATGTTTCATTAAGTAGATATACCCATATCTGCTTAAGTCATCTATGAAGGTGAGAAAATAACGATATCCGCCACGAGCCTCAATATTCATCGGACCACATACATCTCTATGTATGATTTCCAACAAATCTGTTGCTCTCTCCATAGTGCCGAAGAACGGTGTTTTAGTCACCTTGCCCATGAGGCACGGTTCGCAAGTACCAAGTGATTCATTATCAAGTGGTTCCAAAAGCCCATCAGTATGGAGTTTCTTCATGCGCTTTATACCGATATGACCTAAACAGCAGTGCCACAAATAAGTTGCACTATCATTATCAACTCTGCACCTTTTGGCTTCAACATTATGAATATGTGTGTTACTACTATCGAGATTCATCAAAAATAGACCACTCTTCAAAGGTGCATGACCATAAAAGATATTACTCTTATAAATAGAACAACCATTATTCTATGATTTAAATGAATAACCGTCTCGCATTAAACAATATCCAGATATAATGTTCATGCTCAACGCTGGCACCAAATAACAATTATTTAGGTCTAATATTAATCCCGAAGGTAGATGTACAGGTAGCGTGCCGACCGCGATCACATCGACTTTGGAACCATTTCCCACGCGCATCGTCACCTCGTCCTTTGCCAGTGTTCGCTTAATCCGTAGTCCCTGTTTCGAGTTGCAAATATTAGCAACAGAACCAGTATCAAATATCCAGGTGCTACTGCGAGCTCTAGTAAGGTACACATCAATAACATGTATATCACATATACCTTTGTTCACCTTGCCAACCTTCTTATCTGCCAAATACTTGGGGCAGTTCCGCTTCCAGTGACCAGTCTGCTTGCAGTAGAAGCACTCAGTTTCAGGCTTAGGTCCAGACTTGGGTTTCTTCTCTTGAGCAGCAACTTGCTTGCTGTTCTTCTTGAAGTTCCCCTTCTTCTTCCCTTTGCCCTTTTTCTTGAAACTAGTGGTCTTGTTGACCATCAACACTTGATGCTCCTTTTTGATTTCTACCTCCGCAGCTTTCAGCATTGGAAGAGCTCGGGAATAGTCTTATTCATCCCTTTCATATTATAGTTCATCACGAAGCTCTGGTAGCTTGGTGGCAGTGATTGGAGAATTCTGTCAATGATGCAATCATCTGGAAGATTAACTCCCATCTGAATCAAGTGATTATTATACCCAGACATTTTGAGTATATGCTCACTGACAGAACTGTTCTCCTCCATCTTGCAGCTATAGAACTTATTGGAGACTTCATATCTCTCAATCCGGGCATTTGCTTGAAATATTAACTTCAACTCCTGGAACATCTCATATGCTCCATGACGTTCAAAACGTCGTTGAAGTCCCGATTCTAAGCCGTAAAGCATGGCACACTGAACTATCGAGTAGTCATCAGCTTTGCTCTGCCAGACATTCATAACATCTGGTGTTGCTCCAGCAACAGGCCTGGCACCCAGCGGTGCTTCCAGGACGTAATTCTTCTGTGCAGCAATGAGGATAATCCTCAAGTTACGGACCCAGTCCGTGTAATTGCCACCATCATCTTTCAACTTTGCTTTCTCAAGGAACGCATTAAAATTCAACGGAACAACAGCACGGGCCATCTATCTACAATCAAACCTACATAAGCAAGATACTATCAGGTACTAAGTTCATGATAAATTTAAGTTCAATTAATCATATTACTTAAGAACTCCCACTTAGATAGACATCCCTCTAATCTTCTAAGTGATCACGTGATCCAAATCAACTAAACCATAACTGATCATCACGTGAAATGGAGTAGTTTTCAATGGTGAACATCACTATGTTGATCATATCTACTATATGACTCACGCTCGATCTTTCGATCTCAGTGTTCCGAGGCCATATCTGCATATGCTAGGCTCATCAAGTTTAACCTAAGTATTCTGCGTGTGCAAACTGTCTTGCACCCGTTGTAGATGGACGTAGAGTTTATCACACCCGATCATCACGTGGTGTCTGGGCACGACGAACTTTGGCAATGGTGCATACTCAGGGAGAACACTTTTATCTTGATAATTTAGTGAGAGATCATCTTATAATGCTACCGTCAATCAAAGCAAGATAAGATGCATAAAAGATAAACATCACATGCAATCAATATAAGTGATATGATATGGCCATCATCATCTTGTGCTTGTGATCTCCATCTCCGAAGCACCTGTCATGATCACCATCGTCACCGGCGCGACACCTTGATCTCCATCGTAGCATCGTTGTCGTCTCGCCAATCTTATGCTTCCACGACTATCGCTACCGCTTAGTGATAAAGTAAAGCATTACAACGCGATTGCATTGCATACAATAAAGCGACAACCATATGGCTCCTGCCAGTTGCCGATAACTCGGTTACAAAACATGATCATCTCATACAATAAAATTTAGCATCATGTCTTGACCATATCACATCACAACATGCCCTGCAAAAACAAGTTAGACGTCCTCTACTTTGTTGTTGCAAGTTTTACGTGGCTGCTACGGGCATAAGCAAGAACCAATCTTACCTACGCATCAAAACCACAATGATAGTTTGTCAAGTTGGTGTTGTTTTAACCTTCGCAAGGACCGGGCGTAGCCACACTCGGTTCAACTAAAGTTGGAGAAACTGTCACCCGCAAGCCACCTATGTGCAAAGCACGTCGGGAGAACCGGTCTCGCGTAAGCGTACGCGTAATGTCGGTCCGGGCCACTTCATCCAACAATACCGCCGAACCAAAGTATGGCATGCTGGTAAGCAGTATGACTTATATCACCCACAACTCACTTGTGTTCTACTCGTGCATATAACATCAACACATAAAACCTAGGCTCGGATGCCACTATTGGGGAACGTAGTAATTTCAAAAAAATTCCTACGCACATGCAAGATCATGGTGATGCATAGCAATGAGAGGGGAGAGTCTGATCTACGTACCCTTGTAGATCAACAACGGAAGCGTTTGGTTGATGTAGTCGTACATCTCCACGGCCCGATCGATCAAGCACCGAAACTACGGCACCTCCGAGTTCTAGCACACGTTCAGCTCGATGACGATCCCCGGACTCTGATCCAGCAAAGTGTCGGGGAAGAGTTCCGTCAGCACGACGGCGTGGTGACGATATTGATGTACTACTGTTGCAGGGCTTCGCCTAAGCACCGCTACAATATTATCGAGGACTATGGTGGCAGGGGGCGCCGCACACGGCTAAGAATATGATCACGTGGATCAACTTGTGTTCCTCTGGGGTGCCCCTACCTCCGTATATAAAGGCTCAAGGGGGGTGCGGCCGGCCTAGGAGAGGTGCGCCAGGAGGAGTCCTACTCCCTCCGGGAGTAGGATTCCCCCCCCCAATCCTAGTTGGAATAGGATTCGCGGAGGGGGGGAAAGAGGAAAGGGGGCCGGCCCCCTCTCCTTGTCCTATTTGGACCAAGGGAGGGGAGGGGCGCGCGGCCCATCTCTGGCTGCCTCTTCTCTTTTCCACTAAGGCCCACTAAGGCCCATATATCTCCCGGGGGGTTCCGGTAACCTCCCGGTACTCTGGTAAAATCCCGATTTCACCCGGAACACTTCCGATATCCAAACATAGGCTTCCAATATATCAATCTTTATGTCCCGACCATTTCGAGACTCCTCGTCATGTCCGTGATCACATCCGGGACTCCGAACAACCTTCGGTACATCAAAATGTATAAACTCATAATATAACTGTCATCGAAACCTTAAGCGTGCGGACCCTACGGGTTCGAGAACAATGTAGACATGACCGAGACACGTCTCCGGTCAATAACCAATAGCGGGACCTGGATGCCCATATTGGCTCCTACATATTCTACGAAGATCTTTATCGGTCAGACCGCATAACAACATACATTGTTCCCTTTGTCATCGGTATGTTACTTGCCCGAGATTCGATCGTCGGTATCCAATACCTAGTTCAATCTCGTTACCGGCAAGTCTCTTTACTCGTTCTGTAATACATCATCCCGCAACTAACTCATTAGTTGCAATGCTTGCAAGGCTTAAGTGATGTGCATTACCGAGAGGGCCCAGAGATACCTCTCCGACAATCGGAGTGACAAATCCTAATCTCAAAATACGTCAACCCAATATGTACCTTTGGAGACACCTGTAGAGCACCTTTATAATCACCCAGTTACGTTGTGACGTTTGGTAGCACACAAAGTGTTCCTTAGGCACACGGGAGTTACATAATCTCATAGTTATAGGAACATGTATAAGTCATGAAGAAAGCAATAGCAACATACTAAACAATCGGGTGCTAAGCTAATGGAATGGGTCATGTCAATCATATCATTCAACTAATGATGTGATCCCGTTATTCAAATGACAACTCTTTGTCCATGGTTAGGAAACATAACCATCTTTGATTAACGAGCTAGTCAAGTAGAGGCATACTAGTGACACTCTGTTTTTCTATGTATTCACACATGTATTATGTTTCCGGTTAGTACAATTCTAGCATGAATAATAAACCTGTATCATGATATAAGGAAATAAATAATAACTTTATTATTGCCTCTAGGGCATATTTCCTTCAACCACTTCAAGAAGTACAAGATATTGGACAACTAAGACCGCTTCTGAATGAAGAGGATTTTACTGTGCATCTGAATAATGGAAACTACAACGGTTGAAGACTCCGAAGACTAGGAGAATCTGAAGGCTCTGAAGAATCGCTAGATTTGTATGACCTAGGAAGGCTACCCTTATGGAACTTGACAGATTATGGAAGTTGTCAATGCCCGAGATCAGGGTGTATCGGAGAAAGACCGGAGCATGGAGAGTTAAAAACTTAAAGTTTTGTCAAAGAAAACCCTAAGGAAGGAGATATCAACTATGGAATGATAGCTCATGGGAATGACAAGAGCACAAACACGGTTATCCATGATGTCATCACCCGATGATGCTATTGTCACCATGCTGAGTTAAGGATGCATTTCTTCAGAATGGATTTGATGGAACAAGGCTGATGGAGCACCTATTAGTAATATGAAGTTTTAACCTTAGCCGGTGTATCACCAGGATCTGGAGTAGTACATCAAGAAGTTTAAGGTGGAGCTCCATGAAGCCATATTAGACAAGGAAGCATTTCGTGAAGAACTCAGGAACCAAAAGCTGAAAGTAGCCAAGCTAGAGGAGCTACAACCTCGAGATACCGGAGATTTGTTAGGAACTGAAGGACAGTATGACCATGGCTCATGCCAAGGATGTTGAAACCCAGAAGTTTGGAATGCAACTCCAGAATATTCAAGGATGTCACGAGAGACTTCGCGTCAACAGAGTTGATCTGGCAAAAGAACTTGAGAAAGACAAGCATGATCGGAAGAAGCCATTGGAGGCATGAACAAGGCTTGAATAGTTTGGATATGTTGAAGATTTATTGACCTTTAGAAGACCAAACCCCTGTTATATACCTACGTTAGATGCGACGTTTGTGAGCTGTCATTTGTTTGATGTTTTTTTCCGACAGCCACAATAAAAATCTGTCTTTTTAAAACTATTGTTTGCATTGTGCGTATCGCTCTCTATGTCTCTTATCTCACCCCAAACCCATGGACCCAATACAGGATGAATGAAGATGAGCTTGTGTTTTCTGGACCGATGAGTCAGTTGGAGATGGACCGATGGATTCAGAACATGGAGGATCTCTTCGGTGCTTTGAAAGAGGTGTTGCTACTTGGTGGAGGATGTACCAAACCATCAATGGATGGCAAGGAGTAACCACTTGGAAAGAATTTAAGTTGACTCTGCAGAGATCTCAACTTATGTCCCAGAAGTTGAAGCCTTATGGAAAGGGTATGAAGAAACCTTGTGCATGCAAAATTTGTGGAGAAACAGGACACACCCATAAAGAACACAAGGATGAATGCCCTAATTGTGAAGAAAGTCACCCAGTTGAAGAATGCCCAACTAGGCAGATTACTTGTTTCTTGTGTGAAGGGACTACCCACTATCCTGCTCAGTGTCACATTTACCCCATGGTACAATGAACCATCCAGCAGAAGCAAGAAGTAATGAAATGAGCCCTCATGGAAATTTTAGAAGAACCCGTGATGAAGGAAGATGTGGAGGACGCACCTAAAGAATACCCGAGTAAACCCTGCACCAAGTCATGCTATTCATGTGGAGAAGAAGGACACATCTCCCAAAATTGTTTGAATGGGGATCTAGTAGAATTCCCGACGGAGGAAGTAGAGTATGACCCACACGAAATAGAAGCCATGATTGGCATTGAAAGGTCCAGGAAGAGAAGCAGATTGGATTCCAGGAAGGACCTGAGTCATATCACTTGTTACAGGTGCAACGAGTCAGGGCACTACCTCAGCAGTTGCCCAAAAAGGCAGCCAAGGACCCAAGGATATAATCACAAGGAAACCTCGGGACTTTTCAGAAGTAATATGTTTCAGTTGTAATGGAGCAGGGCACTTTGCCCGAGATTGTCCCAAAAGGAAGGAAACTTGTGCTAGATAGTTGAGTTTGCAACAAAAGAAATGGAGTAGTAGAAGTGAGAACATTTCCTTTTATATTGAGGTGTTGAGTTGAGACATGTAATGGAGGAGCAAGAGATAGTAATCATTTGAAAATGAATAAAGTAGCATCGTTGGTATTGATATGGCTTTTATGAGTTGTTACCCTATGAAGAAGAATTTTGACCATTTTTGAGGATATGAGAAATATGGTCTATGGAAGATTTGTGCATTTTAAGGGTGGTAGTACCCTGTAAGAACCGTTGACCCTTGGAAAAGATAAGGATACTCCACTGAGTGGATTTCGGACAAAATGAATACGAGTTTTGTCTCGATATGTGTGATACCCCAAGAGTGTGTGGGATGAAGTTGGAGACGTCAGTTGGACCAAATGTGATCAAGGAGTCAGAAGAGAATGTTAAGTTGATTCGAGATAGACTGAAGGTAGCTCGGTCCAGGCAGAGGAGATATGCAGACTCAAAAACTCAAGGAGGTAGTCTATGAAATTGGAGATAGAGCATGTCTTCGTGTGACCCCTCTGCGAGGAGTTAAACGATTTGGAGTTAAGGGACAGTTAGCCCCGAGATTTGTAGGACCATACCAAGTTTTGGAGCGTATGGGAGAAGTGGCCAACAAGTTGGAGTCACTTGAAGGACTGTCAGGAGTTCATGATGTGTTTTATGTTTCCCGGTTGAAGAAGTGCCATGCAGAGATGGCCAATATTCCCTTGTAAGGACGCTTGACGCTGGAAAGGATAATGATGTTCCATGAAGTGGAATATGGACTTCATAAGTATAGGTTTTTATCTCGGTATGAGGGATATCCCACGAGGATGAAGAGATAAATTACTATTGGATATAAAGGAGGTATGATGTTGGAAATATGGATCAATGGAAACTCCATGATGAGTCTGAGTAAACATGTCCTAGTTTGGTGCCAATAGAAGGAAGGAAGACAGTACAATTGGATGGATTTAAGAATACTAGGAAGTTGGAAGTTGGAATAATGATCAGTTGCCCGATGATAAGTTCAAGGACTACAAGTGATGACATGGGCCATAACCCACAGGCCCCAGGACCTGCCAAGAAGCAAGCACACTCTTGCTGAAGGAAAAACCCTGGTAGAAGTTACGATTTTATCGACAGACGATCTTATAGGAGTTTACGAAAACCTGAGAGTTGTGAAGGAACGACAGATGTTTGTTTGGCTTGCAGAATCAATGGATTATTCCGAACGCAGTTCATGGACAAGAGAAATTCTGCAATGCTTGTGAGGATGACCGAGTGTTAGAATGCGAGATTCGCTAAACCATATACAAGGTAATGATTTGGGTGCGGGATGGATTGATCACCATACCGACTTACTCTTATTATTCGCCTTGCTATATGGGATGGTAAATCTGAGTGACTTACCTATAGTAAAGAGACGACGATCAAAACCTTGTTTAAGCCCTAGAATGGTATAGGTATTTTTTTCCCTTGTACAAGGCAGGTTTTGCCAACCGTAGGTTATCCGGTGAGGTTCAACCCAGACCCATTTCCTGCAGGAGAAACCATAAATTGTTGACCACCATGAGATATCGATAGTTGTTTAGTTTTGGCGCCAGACCCGTCAGGTAAGAAGACATAATCTCGGAATAACCTTACCAAGAGGAAAGAACAGAAGAATTGAGGAAAAGGTTATGCCACTACCGAAAGAGCCAGAGAAGGAATTATACAGAAAATTTGAGAAGACCGACACTGTTAACAATATGGATGAAGTATATGAGTTTGATGGAACCGTAACCATGCTTCTAAGGGTGGTAGCTCCCCAGACCCCGGAGACGATTGATGAAATTTTGAAGAGACCCCGAACCTAACCTATTTCTTTCTAGCCTCTCCGAGTCTCGAGGATGAGATTCATTTTAAGGGTGGTAGGTTTGTAACATCCCAAAATTCTAAATTTTGGAATGTTATAATAAATAGATAGATTTGATCGATTGTTTGATTGATTGACTGAAAGTGAGTGAATTGGAAACTTTTTGAAAGTTAAATGAGAGGGAATAAAAGGACTTTCCCAAACTTTCATTTTTATGCTCTCCGCGAATTCAAATACTTTCCATCACAAAACCCTGGAGAGAAGATGACATGACTTCTTCCATTTATTTAAATGACAAGGGGTGTTGAAAATATTTGAATTTCATTTGAAAATATTTCCGATTCTGAAACTTTATGCAACTCAATGATTTTCATGAGAGAAGATAAAATGACTTCTTCAAAGTATATGAAATATGAGTTGGGAGTTTCAAAGAACTCAAATCTAAAATCCATTTGAAATTATTTTTCAATTTGGGTTATTTGAGTTTTATTCAAATTATTTTTCTCCAAAAATAAAATATATGGAAAATAGGGTAACATGATTCCCTACATTAGAAAATTGGAGAAAAATTAATTTGAAATCATTTTGGTATTTTTAAAATGATTTTTGTTGGACTTTAATAGACCAGTAGCACTCTTTGATTTATCTGAATTTGTGTGGATTTTATTTGAAGTTATAAAAATGTTCATGTTGTAGAGAATCTTTTTCTGAAAATTTTGATATATTATATGCCAATATAATATTTTTAGTTATTTTGTTTTTATTATTATAGTTCTCTGAAAAAATGTTTAAAAAAAAACCTCTTCGCCGACCGGGCCGGCCCAGCTCCCAGCCAGGCCACGGCCCAGACGCAGTGCCGCCTTCCTCCTCCCGTGTGCGTCGCGGACTCGCCGGAGTCCGGCGCTCCTACGCCGCCCGTCGCCGCCCTTGCCCCTCCTCCAAGGCGTCGCCTCCCCCTTCTCTCCTATAAATGCCCCGGGCCCCGCCTCCTCTCCTTCCCTCACGCCGCATCTTGCCGGAGCCCGCGGCCACCGCCGCCATAGCCAACCACCGCCGCCGCCGCCCTTTTCGCCATCGCCGGCGAGATCCGCCGCGCTCGGCCGCTGCCTCCACCGCCACCGGACGCGCCACTCCGTGCCGCCCCTCCCCGTCCACTCCGCCCTCACCGCCGGCCACCAGGGCTGCCGCTCCGGTCAAGCCCGAGCCGGCCGCTGTCGACGGCGTTCAACCTCGCCGCCGCCGGTTTTCTCTCGAAAACCGCCAAACCATTGCGAACCGGTATAACCGCTGTCCGATCCGGTTTTATTTTAAGTTCGGGTTTTTTTTTAAAAACCCTAGACTAGATCTGTTTTTATGGTTTTATTAAATAGCGAACGTCCACGGTTTAGGTCTTATAAACGAGCGTTCGTTATTTAGTCTTTTCGTTTTCTGTTTATTTCGGCCAGGGACCTATTCGTGATAAATTTCTTCACAGATTAGTCCCTGTACTTCAAATCCTCATAACTTTTTACTCGTTAGTCCAAATTCAACGAAACCAACGCTCACGTCTTCGTTATGATCTCCTCTATCCAGTAAAACAACTCAGACATGTTTTTGAGAAGTTTAAAATTTGAATTAGATCAGATTTGAATTCAAACTTTGTTTGATCATAACATGAGTTTCGTAGCTCCGTTTGAGTTGATTCTTTTTGCAAATTGAAGCTCTTGACCTAAACATTCTAATAAGGCCAAATTCACATAATTTTGGTACTGTTAGAAATTGTTGCAAGATTTATTTGCTTGGTTTTGAAGTTTTCCGAATCGCCTTCTTCGTTCTTTCTGATCTTTGAGTGATTGCTTATGTGTGGTTACTATTGCTTGCTTACGATAGATTGACTGGAATGTGACGAGTAGAACAATCAAGAGTTTTGAGTGCGAATAATCTTCTCCAACATTGCAGGCAAGTTCACACTTTGATCATACCCTTTATCACCCAGTTTTTATGCATTAGTTCCAATCCTCAAACATTGCATGGTTAGGATGTCATTAACATGTGGGTTGGGAAGTAGATGATGAGGTAGAACCTATTGCCCTTTTATTATCAAACCTTGGGAGTTACTTATACGTTATGTTTATATCGCTATGCTATGCACGTAGACATGGATTGGTTTGAGAGAATTCATGAAAGATGTGAGAGATTATTGTTAATTAAGGTTTAACTTAAGGTGGCTACTTTAATACACATCTGGGTGGATTGGTTGGGGCACCCTGGGGATATACCAGTGGACTTGCCCGGACACCTGAGGATATACCAGTGTTGTCCTAGGAGATCCCGGGGTTACCGTGTGATCCTCCTATGGTTCGCCACCCAGGCTCAAAGGGATCATAAGATTATTCATGCTAGAAACTTCCGTGTGTAGCCACAAGCTATTATGGGCTCTAGCATAGTTGATTAAGTCGTGTGAACTCTTACAGTGGTAGACTAGTAGATGTAGGGGTTGTAGGTGGTATGGTCTACCCATCGTAAGGTGTAAACGCTTTTGAAAGACTATGTCTCGGCCATCCGTTTCTCAAACACCATGTAGTGCGAGAAATCCAACGGAGGAGATCGAGTCTTGTGGGGAAAAGTGCGCAAACCTCTGCAGAGTGTATAAACTAATCATGATTAGCCGTGTCCCCGGTTATGGACATCTTGAGTATCTAGTACTTGGATTATCATGTGAATCTCAACACGTTACTCTAAATTAATTTTGTTGGGTTATGTTTAATGTTGATGCTTAATTGGGATTGAGGATGCTGTCAACCATTCTCAATGTTTAACAACCACCATGATAGTAATTAAATTTTATTCCTTTGAAGTAGGGAAAAATTGGCTTTTCGCAAAAACATATAACCATAGAGCTTTTCCACCAGCCATATATGCATGTAGTGATAGCCATTGTTCATCATTCTCTATGGTGTGAATTTGCCAGTACATTCAATGTACTGATCCTTTGTGGCTGCAACGTCTCATGTTGCAGGATATCTTACGACGAGTAAGTGATATGTTAGGGTTACGATTTCTACACTCAACTTTGCCGTTGGTGTTGATGGGAATCCACAACCTTGTTACTTCCGCTATTTGGATTGAGATAATAGTATTTATGTTACTTATACATGTGATTTACCTCTGTTATAAATCCTCGAGTACTGTGTGTGTCAGCATACCGATCCAGGGATGACACTTAAGCACAGAGACTTAATCCATTCGGGTTGGGTCGCTACATGCTGGTGCGTCCACTGTCCCGTGCAACTCATTAGCCGTTGCTAATCTAAGGCCCTGTTTGGTTAAAAACTCCCTGGTCCCTACATGCTGGGTTCCAGGGACTAAACATGGACTAGAGGTTATTAAATGACATGCTAAAAGACCATGTTACCCCTAGTAATGAACTAATAGAGACAAGGTGCGATGCATGGCAGGGGCAACTATTGGAAAAAGTCCCCAAAAGACTCCCTCGAGGTCTTCTTTCTTTAGTCCCAAATGCCCACTTTTAGTCCCTAAAAGTCCCTCCTCGTTGGTTTAGATGGGACCGACACGGAGTTTTTTTAGTCCCTACACCAAAATGTCCCTGTAAACAAACACCCTCTAATAATGCCGCTAGAAAATTGATGCAATGCCACAGTTAAAAGCAAATTACATGTTTAACGAATTTTATTGTTAATATAATCTCTATGTTAATATTAATCAATGCCACCGTTTGAGAAATGCTATTGTCTTGCTTTCTTTCCCATTTAGATAAGGTAGATGCTTCTTTTTGTTGGCTTCTGTGTCATCCACCGTTATTGACCACTAATTGTTTCCTTTGCACCTCTGTGTAAACAGGGTTATCTTCTTCACCTCGTTGCCATTGTGACCTTTTGTTGCACTGCACAAAACACTTTTGTTTTAAGAGTGTTTTGTGCAGTTCAACCAAAATGTGACACCGACAATGTTGCTTGATTGCTTGATCTTAGTGGAACTTCACAAGAGGAGATCTTACTTCCTATCCATTAAGGCGAATTTGGTTCAGATCTTCTTCTTGTGAGTTGTTTGAATTCCGCATCATGAGAGGTCAGTACTAGCCTTCTTTCACATGATTCTGCAGTGTGCATTCATATGTTGTGCTACCTGTACGATAATGTTGCTTGATTTTAGTGAATTGCACAAATGGAGACAATACTTCCAATCTGTATGTGCACCGTAATATCCCATTGAGGTAAGATAAGGATATTTCACAACTGTCGGCCTGTATTTTGCCACTTTCATCAGAAAATTAAGTTTAGTACTATACTTGTGCTCCCTAATGACATGTCAAATCTTACATTGAAGGCGAAGCTTGTTTGTTATTGAACCAAGTGATGAAGGGGGAGAACAAGGGGAAGAAAAACAAAAATCAACTCCCGGTGCTGTCATGAAAAAGTGGTATTGTCCTTGAGAAGTGCTTCATCTGTGTTGTTTTAAATATTTCCTTTCCTTTTTTCGAGCAAACAGTGATGCTAGCATTTAGTAGTCCTCTTGTCTTTGCACATCAGGATCATCTTCCTCTGAAGAAGAATATGGAGTACGTGAAGTGACTAGTTCCGATTATGCCAGGATGAAGAAGCCATGTCTATCTTATCATCAGAAGGAGCAGTTGAAGGATGGTTACATTACTCCCCACAAGACCAAACTAACTTTAGCTCAGAAGGACTAACAAAATCTCCATTTTTTGCTGTGATGCGCGAGTACAATGTTGTTCTAGGATTCTTTCTGGTGAGTTCCATTTTTCTAAAAGTGTGCTCTACATGGACCATGTATGTGCATGTTGAAACTGTCAATTCATAGTACAATTTGCTCTATACTAATCACTTTTTTGTATTTGTGCAAACAGGGGTGCTCAGCTTGATTTCAATGGGAACTGCACAAAATGTTCATGAATACATCGAATCATTCATTTCCACCACAAAAAAGGAGGTGCCGATAAGTTCAAGGCATTGCAACATATAAGGGCGAAATCATACAAGCTACGCGCGAATTTGGTTGATTTTGGTGGAATTGCACAAAAAGAACAGCTGGTTTATTTAGCACGAGGTGCCATGTCAATGTCCGAACTGATGGCAAACCCTGCCCATTCCACAATCGTAGGCATTTGATATTTTGGAATGGGACAACCTTGTCAAATTTTTCTCATTGATTTTAGCAAGACATGTGTTTGATATTTTCGAATGGGACGCCCTTGCTGTCAGCAGCGTCGATCAATTTTTTATTTATTCTTTAGTTGTGAAGTAAATATTGCCTCTGACATGTGAGTCGCTGAGGTGCATAATCATCGATTGTTTTGAATATTCTCTATGAATTGCCAGGCCTATGTGTTTGATTGCAATGTACAGAAACGCTAAAAACCTGCTCAAACTCTTTGTACTCCTTCTGTTCCTTTTTACTTCGCACATTGTGAAAGTTCATACTTTTTTGTATAAGATTGGTCAAAGTAGAGATACTTTGACTGCAGACAAAACTTGTATGCAGACCGGAGGAAGTACATGTGAAACTGCTGCAAACAAGGTGATCACCCTGGGAATAATGCTAGTACATATTGTTTTGCATGTTCATCCAATGCCAGTGATATAGGAATTCGAACTAATCGAAATAAATTCATTCATACACTGCCGGATTTCATATAAACATGCCAGATTTCATTACATTTCATACATTCTTCAACTAAAAAGGGGTGCGCTGGAGGTATAATTAATTAACCGAAGCTACCCACCTGTGTCCCGCTGAGCCGAACAGAAGCTTCAGTGACTTAACTGCAGGTGCATTTGCGTAACTGACATGTGGCCTGTTGGGCCCACGTGTCAGTCAGCCAACTGCACCAGCAGTTAAGTAGAAGCAGCGTTATTCTCCAGCAGAACTCCCTGACTCCACGTCGCCGCCAAGAAGCTAACCGGTCGTCAATGGTCAACCCGCCTAGCTTGGCTTCAACAGGAGGGTAGCAGCGATGGCCTTACTTGGACCCGAGCGGCGGCGACCTACCGTGTTCTACTCTTCCTTGTTTTCTGTGTGGCGCGGCCTCGTTGGCAGCGGGGCGGGGCCTTGGCGGAGCCGGCGATGTCCTCTGTCTCATTGCCGGCGGGCGGCACCTCAGCGGAGCAGTGGAAATCCTCCCCCGCATTGCCGGCAGGGTGGGGCCTCGACTGAGCCGGCGATGTCCTCTGCCTCGTTGTTGGCGGGGCGGAGCCGGCGGTGTCATCTGCCTCGTTGTTGGCATCGCGGGGCCTCGACGGAGCAGGGCCTCGTCGACGCCAGCAAAGCGGGGACTCGTCGGATCCGGCATTGTCCTCTGCCTCGTCCTCGGTCTCGCCAAACAGTGCCTCGCCCGCTTCATCGCCCTCTTTCCTAGCCTCTTTGTAGGCGGCCGCAGCCTCCGCCACCCGCATGCGCTCCCGCCAGCGCTCGAGGCGGCCCTTGCGGGCGGAGCGGTACGAGTCGAGCAGCGCCTCCTGCTCCGCCCGCTCCGTGGCGATCTGCTCCTCCGCCTGCAGATGCTCCTTGAGGAGATGGTGGTTGTAGGCGGCGTCAGCCTACGCCTCCCGGAAGTGCTCCTGACGCATCTGCCTCACACTATCCATATATTGGGCACAGGCCTCGCCGATGGTCATGGTGCAATGCACCGGCGAGGATGGCGCGGAGGAGGGGGTTGGCGCCGGATCGTCGACTACCATGTTCTCCATTGTGACGTCGTCGTCCTCCGGCTGTCTGCCGGCCAGCCGGTCGGCAGCAATGGCTACCATCTCCTTGTGGTCCGCCGTCCGCCCGTCCCGAAGAGCGCTGGAGCGCGAGGAAGCCATGGTGGGCAGTAGTGGTGTGGACAGGAGAAAGGGAACGGATGCGGATGACTGCGGCTATGGCCGGAGCAGCAGTTTATATAGCAATGGTGGGCGGGTGGAGGGATGGGCGTGTGGTGCCGGAGTAGCCGCCTCGGCAACCGCGTATCATTAATGTGGGCGGCAGATGGACGGACGGACGGCACTTGTGTTGTTTGAAGATGGAGCAATCGCCTGCACCGGGAAGCGAGGCGGGCGGCGCTGACTATTTCGGGCGGAAAGCGTGCGCGGGCGAGGAGATGACTTTACTTGGAGAGGATGACAATGGGGACCCACCAGGTCCATAGCCTACGTACGCAAGTGCCTCCTTATATATATATATATATATATATATGTATATATATATATATACTCCCTCCGTCTAGGTGAATAAGTCGTATTAGAAGGTGCATCATGACCTAGGTGCAAGCAGATTGGTGGAAAAGAAGAATATTTCTCTCTTCTAAACACAACATTTAATCACAGCAGTTAAGAGGATGCCTTAATAGCTACCCATGCAGGCCATCGTAATTCATAGCATGCAAAGCGCTTTTATTTCTTGCCTAATAACTGCATGGACGTGCTGCATGCATTGGTCCTTACCCGAGCAAAAAAAAGGGAGGAAAGGGGTTTCCACGGGAGACAACGAGGCAGAGGTGGAAGCGCTCGCTGGAGTTATTTATTTTTCTTCCCCCTGGTTTCCTGACATCGCGGTCCCACACCATTGTCAACCTATGTAGTACTAGTCAATAAACGAGAGAAATGCACAAGAAGCGGCCGACAGCTGGGACCAAGCAGCTCGAGCGGTATTTTTGTTTTTGAGGTGTGAGCACTGCAGAGTTTTTCGATGTTTAGCCCAGATATTAATTTTTCTCCTCTGAACAACAACGAAAACATCGCTGCAAGTATTAACTGGGCGGGCTGTGGCCCGTCTAGCCCAGCCCAAATATTAACTTTTGTCAAGCTGAAAATGGCTAGCCCAGCTATACTTTTTTTAGGAATACCCAGGCAAGGTCAAGTTGTTATTCTCCGCCCTGCTAGGCTGCAAATCTTTCCTAGGAGGGATGCATTAGGCTTAACAAGAAAATAGGCTTTAAGAAATAATAAATGGGATGTAATTATAAAAACTGGGCAGTAACTATAAAAAATGCACCAAACACGTGATTACTTTATAAAATATTATTTTTGGATATTGAAAATTTTAATTTCATTAATTGTTGCGAGCGCAATGTTTTGTTAGATTTTTACGTAATATAAATTTATATTGAAATTGTATTTAATCTCACTTGAACATATTTCGGGATAAACATATTTCGGATCCCATCAAAATGTGAGAAATTTTATTGAATTCTATTTTGAACGGTTGGTTGAAATGGGCTGTACTTTTAACAAACTGTAAATGGGCTGTAGTAAATTCCATTAGAATTTAAAAATGGGCTACACATTCTTACAAATCTCAAATGGGCTATAAGTTCTCTGCCACACACTTGTGGCCTTACTAAGTTGACGCGTCCCCTAAAAAACAGAGTTGACGCGTATGCAAGGCTTTGTCAACTGATAGTCAACACACGGTTCTAGCAGCAGTGGCCGTTGGATGTCCATCCAACGGATGTCGTGCTCCTTCTTCAATCTCAGATATTGTAGCTTCACCCGCCCAAAAAATGATTCCTCCCCCTGACATCTGGGGCACACCGTTTCGGAAGCTGACCTGTGGGCCTACTAAGTTGATGTACCAAGGGCTTTGTCAACTTAGTCAATATAAACGATTCTAGCTGCAGTGACCGTACGATGTCCATCCAACGGCCGTAGTGCTTCTTCAACCTTTGGTCTTCTAGCTCCAGCCGCCCAAAGCAGCGCCGGTCGTGCCGCCTGCTCCTGCCTCCCGTGGCCGGCTGTGCTGCCGTGGAGGCCTCACCGCCCCGACTATTCCCACCGTTGGCCAGGCCCTACGGCGACGGCAGCCTCACACCGCAGCTGAACGAGTGAACCCTCATACTCCTCTCCGCGTGGGCATCCACAACGCGTCTTCACCGGCTCCGTGTCATCCCCTTCCCAGGCCTCGCCGTCGTCCACCGCCCTGGTGCTCTCGGTGCGGCGTGGTCAACATGGAAGGAACGACTTCCATCGGACGTGGACTGTACGTGGAGAGGCTGACAGCTGGGTCCACGGCGGGAGCAAGGAAGTGCCTCCTTATTATGCGGAAAATAATGATTCCTCCACCTGACAGCAGGGACCCACCGGATGGGCCACCAGTATTTTGTAAAAAAAATCGTTTCCCCCTGACTGCTGGGACCCACCGGATGGGCCACCGTATTTCGCGAAAAAAACGTTCCCCCGCTGTCACCTCGGACCCACCGGAAGTGCCTCCTTATTATGCACAAAAAAATGAATACTCCCCCGGCTAGCTGGGACCCACCTTGCTGGGATGCTGACTTGTGGGCCTACTAAGTTGACGGCGACGAAGGGCTTTGTCAACTTAGTCAATATGAACGATTCTAGCTCCAGTGACTGCACGATGTCCATCCAACGGCTGTAGTGCTTCTTCAACCTCTGGTCTTCTTGCTCCAGCCGCCCAAAGCAGCGTCGGTCGTGCCGCATGCTCCTGCCTCCCGTGGCCGGTTGTGCTGCCGCAGAGGCCTCACCGCCCCTACTATTCCCACCGCTGGCCAGGCCCTGCGGTGACGGCAGCCCCACACCGCGGCCGAACCAGTGAACCCTCGTAGTCCTCTCCGCGCAGGCTTCCACTGTCGCGTCGTCCCCTTCCTAGGCCTCGCCGTCGTCCACCGCCGTGGTGCTCTCCGCGTGGCGTGGTCAACGTGGTCAAGGAACAACTTCCATCGGAAGAGTACTGTACGTGGAGAGGCTGACAGCTGGGTCCATGGCCACAGCACAGTTTTTTTGTGATTTGCCAAGTAAGTCGCTTTGTCAGGCCTATTGGGCTGCAAATCTTTCAAGACGAGGAGAGCTTTCATTCGACTGGCCGAGAAAATGGCCCATCAGTAATGAGAAATGGGATGTACATTTTTAAAACACATCAAACCGGCAATATGTTTCAAATATCTTTTTTTTCATTTCAAGATTTTAAATTACATTAATTTTTATGCGTGGAGAATTTGTTGGATTTTATATTGATATACATTTATTTTTAAAATCAGTTTGAATGTGAGTCGAAATTTCGGGATTAAAAACAGTTCGGACCGCACCGAAATATGCAAAATTTCGTATAATTTTTTAACCGTTGCCACAATATGGACTGTAATGCTAACAAAAATAATATGGGCTCCAAAAAAACCTTAAGAATTAGCAAATGGGCTATAAATTATTAGAAATAATGGCAGATGGGCTGTATGCTGTTTTCCACAGATTTGAGGCTTTCCTAAAAAAAGGTTGACGCACAAGCACTGACTGTTGGATGTCCATCCAACATCCGTCGTGCTTCTTCAATCTCTGCTCTTCCTGCTCCAGCCACTCAAACAAGGGCCTGCGGGACTGCCTGCTCCCTCCTCCTCGCGGCCGGCTGTGCTGCCGCGCAGGCCTCACCGCCCGACCGTACTCCCATCTCTGGCCTAGCCATCCCTCTACTCACCCACACCTGTTGTTATTCTCCGGCGACGGCAGACGAACCAGTAAACCCTCGTACAATCGTACTCCCCTCCGCGTGGGAAACAACTTCTGAGTCTTCCCTGCCTCCGTGTCGTCCCCTTTCTAGGCCTCGCCGTCGTCCACCGCCCTGGTGCTCCCGGCGCGGCGTGGTCAACGTGGTCAAGGAACGACTTCCATCGGACGTGGACTGTACGTGGAGAGGCTGACAGCTGGGTCCACGGCCGCAGCAAGGAAGTGTCTCCTTATTACGCGAAAAATAATGATTCCTCCACCTGACAGCTGGGACCCACCGGATGGGCCACTGTATTTCGTGAAAAAAACGTTTCCCCTGACTACTGGGACCCACCAGCTACATCTTCGCACGCAAGGAAGTGCGTCCAGGCAAAAAAATGATTCGCTCCCTGACTGCTGGGACCCACCAGCTACATCTTCGCAGGCAAGGAAGTGCCTGACAGTCGGGACCCACCTGGTCGAAGCGTACGTAGCATTGTCATTCTGGTCGCGAACGTGTACGTACATACTGGTCGATGTAGAGGCGTGCACGTGTCGTACTAGAGGCGCGCACATGTCATAGTAGAGGCGCGCACGTAGCATGTACACGTACGTACAGCGGCCAGGGTGCAAGAAATAAAATAAGGCCACATATGTGTACATACGGGCGGGGTCTCGAACGCCTACTCGCGCATACGTACGGCCAGGGCTCGTGTACATTGCTGGGTCGGAACGGAGAAACAGCGTCGTCATCGTGTTCATGGGGAGGCAACGGAATGCGTCGTGTTCATCGGGAGGGCTTGGACGGAACAGGCGATGGAAACGAGGCCTAGCGTACCGAAGAACGGAGGAAACGGCCTTGTGTTCGACCGGCCACGTTTGAAACGGGATCATGTTCATCGGGAGGGGTCTGGCGTACCGCAAAACGGAGGAAACGGACCTCCTACGGTTGAAATGGGGGTCCTGTTGATCGGGAGGGGTGCGGCGTACCACAAAACGGACGAAACGGACTTGTGTTGGAGCGCTACGGTCGAAACAGGGGTCCTGTTCATCGGGAGGGGTGTGGCGTACCGCAAAACGGGACTCCACGGAATACTGTTCATCTCCACCGTCGACCCCCTCCAGCCTCCACGAGCACTGTTCATCCACCGTCGACCTCCTCCAGCCTCCACCTGCGGCTGTTCATCCACGGGCTCTTGTTCATCCAGCCTCCACCGCGCGCTACTCCACCGGCTACTGTTCAACCAGCCCTCTCCACAGGCTCCTGTTCAACCACCCCTCCATAGGCTACTGTTCATCCTGCCCTCCACCGTCTACTGTTCATCCAGCCCTCCACGGGGTGGTCATGTTCATCCAGTCCTCCATGGGGTCCTGTTCATCCAGCCCCAACCGGCTCGATCGATCGGGGTCCTGTTCATCCAAAGGCAACACCACGGGGTCCTGTTTATCCACCCCCACCGGGAACTGTTCATCCAACGCCCCCCCCCCCCAACGCTCACTGTTCATCCAGAGGCAGCATCGATCGGCTTCAGTTAGCAGTAGCGAAGGAATCGCTCGGGTTCAGTTAGAGCCAAAGCCTCGCACACACACGTGTACGTGTACGAGAGAAACACGCATCGCTCGGCCCCCGACCTCCCACCGTAACCGGGAACTCCCCGAAATTTTCCTCCCCCTCGCTTCTACCACGGTTTTTTCCGTCATGGACGGGCCAAAGAATGTCATGCAGCTGTGTCTCCGGCCCGCCCAGGACGAAAAGCCTATTTTCTGTCATGATTTTTTGTCATAGAAGTAGGAGCCCACCACATCTATGATGATACCAGGTTTTGTCACAATTATCGTCATAGAAGTGTCATATGTATGACAGAAAAAAAATTCGTTCGGCCCAAAATGTCATGGATGTGTCTTTTTTTGTAGTGTTAGGATTATGCTATGCGATGTTACTTGGTGAACTTACCATCTACGCTCTTCTTCTGCTGCAAGATGGAGGTTACCAAAAGCGTAGTCTTCGATAGGACTCGCTATCCCCCTCTTATTCTGGCATTCTGCAGTTCAGTCCACATATGTTACCCCTTTTCCATTTGATACCAATGCATACATATGTAGTGTAGCTACTTGCTTGCAAGTACTTTGGATAAGTACTCACGGTTGCTTTGCTCCCTCTTTTCCCCCCTTTCCTATACCCGATTGCTGCGACCAGACGATGGAGCCCAGGAGCCAGACGCCACCGTTGACGACGACTCCTACTACTCTGGAGGTGCCTACTACTACGTGCAGGCCACTGACGACGACCGGGAGTAGTTTAGGAGGATCCCAGGCAGGAGGCCTGCGCCTCTTTCGATTTGTATCCCAGTTTGTGCTAGCCTTCTTAAGGCAAACTTGTTTAACTTATGTCTGTACTCAGACATTGTTGCTTCCGCTGACTCGTCTATGATTGAGCTCTTGTATTCGAGCCCTCGAGGCCCTTCGCTGGTAATATGATGCTTGTATGACTTATTTTATTTATAGAGTTGTGTTGTGATATCTTCTCGTGAGTCCCTGGTCTTGATCGTACACGTTTGCGTGTATGATTAGTGTACGGTCAAATCGGGGGCGTCACAACGTTACTGTTGGTTCCAATTCGCCCCATGACCTCGGAGAAGTGGTCGTGGATGATCCTTTCCTTCTGGCCATGCTCAGTCACCCAACCGTGAGACTGTTTGATGCGGTGAATATGGTTTTTTCTTCTCCTGGCATTGACACGGCGATGGAAAAAATTTGTGTTCGCATCCCCTTCTTTGAAGTTGGCCACCCTCGCACACTGGCTCTTCCTAGCTCTCTGAAGGACCGCCAGGCTAATGACTCGTTGTTTAAGTCTAGCTTGAAGGTCGGAATCGGCGGGGGAGAGGAGACGCGTCTCTTGAGCAATGTCCAACCGAAGGATGACCAACAGAGCCGCATGGAGTTGGACGTTGGCCTTCGAGAACATTTTTCTACTCCATTCCGAAAGGCGGAGGGCGGTTTTTCTGAGCTTATGATGAAGGACTTGATAGGGCTCCGAGTGGGGCGCATGCTCGTTCCAGGCCGTTTGGATCACCTCAGCGAACCCAGGCAAGGAGACCCAAATGTTTTCAAATTTGAAGGAGCGGGGACGTCTGGGTCCTTTGTCATCTGCCAGGAGCAGCGGACAGTGGTCCGACAAGGAGGATGAAAGCGCGTGGAGAACGTGGGTGTTGTATGTGGTGTCCCACTCTACATTGCAGAAGAAGGAGTCTAGCTTGCACAGGGTTGGATTGGATCGCTCGTTACTCTAGGTGAAGCGCCCGTTCTGAAGATGGATTTCCTTAAGCTCACAAGACTACATCGTCGCACAAAAGCGGTTGATCCTACTTGTGTTCACGTTTCTCTTATTTTTGTCCCTAGCACGATAATTTTGATTAAAGTCGCCTGAGGCCAACCAGGCGACTCCCGGCAGCGGCTTGTGGCTGAGGAGCTCTACAAAAAAGGCATCCTTGCACGCCGAGTCGGTGGGACCATACACCGAAGTGGTTTTGAGTGTACCTCCAGTATCCCAGATGCGTACAGTGGCCGACAGACAATAAGAAGATGTGGCAATGTCAGAGACCTCAAGGAGGCCTTGATCCCAAAGCAGGAGGATGCCACCACGGGTCCCCTCAGCCGGCCGCTGTGCGAAGCCACGAAGCCTATTTCCGCCAATGGAAGCCGCAATGAACATGTCGACAGAGCTGAGCTTTGTTTCTTGGAGGCAGACAAGGTGACATGATGTGCCCTCGATTGTTTCCTTAACAGTAGCCCTGCGGTCTGGGCAATTTAGCCCTCTCACGTTCCAACTCACAGTGTTGATAGGTTGCTCATGCATGGGAAACATAGATTTTCTCCGGATACAATCTGATAGCAGAATACAACTTGGGGTCAAAGCAACTAAGGCAAGGCATAAAGCCAGTACTGCTAACAAGTAGCAAGTCCCATGCCACACACGGCAAGGACCCCTTACAGGAAATGCAATCTAAAAGCACTAACATGGGAAAACTAGACGACCCTACAGAGGCAGTACAAGCAGTTTTCTTCGAACTGTAGCCTCTTGCTCGCCCGTACCAGCAGCGGTAGGTTCCATTGTCGACTCTCCTCCATGCCCAATGAGGGCGTCTTCCACTGCGTTGATAGCGCCATTGTCCAGCTGGAAGAAATCACGCATGGCCACAATTATCTCTGGGGTGAGTTGCTCTTTGAATTTCAGTGAGAAAGCAGCAAGGGTGGCTTCAGTAACATCTTCCCCATCTCTGGTGATGCCCAGACTCTGGCATACCAGCCGTTCGGCCATTTTAGCCGCTGATATAGCCTCGGGACGGACGGGCGCCGCACACGCTGAAGCGAGATGCCCCCAGAGCTGTTGCAAATCTTCAGCCTAGCCATCATCTTCCGGCGAGTTCACAGGTTCCTAGGAGGAGATACAACGGGTGGAGGCTGTGGGCTGCACAGCGAGGAGACCCGCTCCAGCAGCGCCGGCTCGCGCACAGCAAACAACTGTGAAGGCAGCACAACAGCAGCATCCTGGACAGGGGCGATCAAAGCAGCAAGCCCAGCCGGTAGAGTATCATCAGCATGCCCAGAACGGGCTCTTGGCGGAGTAGGCGTGCGCTGGAGCTCTCCAACGCCAGGAAGAGGCGGAGTCGGGGAGCGTTCAAACCCCGGAGGCCGCGTCTGCGAGATGGAGATCAACGGGCGTATCATGGTCGTCGGCGAGCACAGCTCGATGAGGGCGGGGCTTCGCTCCTGAAGGGCCATCCTCGCAGCTCGGGCCGAGTCCCGCTTGGAAGTAGGGGAGGGCTAGAGGACCAACGTCGGGGAGCGAGCTGGGGAAGTGGGCGGAGTGCGCGCCTCCTGGGAGTGGCGCCTGGTCGCAGCTGGCCGCATTTGCCTAGAGGGGCTCCGACCGCGCCCATCATCTTCAGGGGCCGGAGTTGCTTGGACAATTGGTAGCAGCTCCATGGCGATGGCCTCCGGGGCACTGGCAAAGCCAGAACCCAGCAGCAGGGCAACATCAACGGCCGGATCGGCGAGGGCGGCATGACGGCGCCCGTCCCGGCCAGACCCGCCACGGCGATCCTCTCGGACATCTCTGCCAGACCCGCGCTGCTCATCACGAGGAGCACGAGAGAGGCTACGTCTGAGTCGAGCACCCAAGCTTTGGCCGCTCCTGGGAGCGTCCCGCCCGCTTCGTCCGCGGCGATCATCGCGGTCGTCATCACGGTCCCGACCATCCCCATCATCTCTGTCCCTGCAGTCATGCTACACGGGGCGAGAAATTCTCTCGCACCTGTCCCTCATGTGCTTCTCGCCGTCGACGATGTTGTAGAGCCAAGGGTTTGGCTTGGAGACGATGTTGCCAGAGGAGGGTCCTCGTGGATGTTGAGATGCACCAGAATGCGGTGCTCCAAGCCTTTGCGGCCATACACCGGCGCACCTCAGTTGCGGGCGGGAAGAGTGATCCAGCTCACCCTCGGCACCTTGCTTGGGCACGGCGTCCATGCCCAGAGCCCCAGGACCTTCGTTTGGGTCTTCAACTGGGAAGTTGGCTCGATGTAGTCAATGGAGCACCTGGAGCCGATGGCCTTGGCGACGGCTTGCTCCTCCCAAGCGTAGAGGGGAAGGCCTTCGAGGCAGAGCCGGACATGGTGCCGCATGTCCACATGCTCGGCGTGCGCCTCGAGCCGCCAGGCGCGGAGCTGAAGCTTGGTGCCGTCGAACGCCAGCTCGCGGCGGGAGACGGCAAGCTCGGCGTGGTGCCGGTGGATGAAACGCACGAGAAACTTCTCGGGGTGATGCAGCACCACGACAACATCCGGCTGGAGAGCTCCAATCTTGTCGGCGATGAAGGCCGCCATCTCGGCGGTGGACGCATGGCGGTCGCGGTCGAACCAGGTGACGACGGCGTTGGATTCTAGCAGGGCGATTTCCAACAACATGGACGGCGTGTTGTGCACCACAACGAAGACCTCCGGGCGGGTGGAGTGGTCACCCGACCAAGAGCCAGCAGAGGAGCCCATCGCAGCTTGGGGACGGGGCGGCTGGGCCGTCGGCAGCGACACACGCGGCGGTGGGGGGAGCGCAGCTTGGGGAGGACGAGGCGAGGTCGCCGGCAGCGGCGAGGACGACGTCGGGGGAGGCGCCCTGTGCAGCTTGGCAGCACCCGGACGCAGATGAGGCCGAGGAGTGTGGGTGTAGAAGCGCGCTCTGTGGCCCGAGCGAAATCACCGTCTGCAGACCACAGGGTCTCGACAGTCAATGGCGCGATGTCGAGGGCAAAGGCAGTTGAAGCAGAGGCCTCTTAACCGCTCGGGCGGAGGGGGGCATGCAGTGAATGCGGCGTGCTTGGCCGGCGGGCGTGGCCGACGGGATGTGACCTCCACCCAGGGCTTGGCCTCGAGCCCTGCGGCCGCCGCGCTGTGCGGGTATGAATGCCCGTCGCACGCCCTGAACGCCGAGCCTTGGAAGCAAGTCTTATGTTTAGTTACGGAAAGTGATCTCTGACCGCGTGCCTGTTGAAGAATGAGTCGGCGACTCATAGGCAGTGGCTTGGTTAAGGGAATGGAACCCACCAGAGTCGTAGCGAAAGCGAGTCTTAATAGTGTCACTGCTTATGGATCCGAACATGGTTGATCTATCCATGACCAGGATGAAGCTTGAAAGAAACTGAGCAGAGGTCCGAGCAGTGGTGAAGCTATGTTGGGGCCAGGGGGGCTGCTGCCCCCCCCCCCCCCCCCCCCAGCCTTGGCTCAATTTCTGAAGAAATTTTTTTAGGGAGACATAAATTAGAAGTTTTTTAACATTTGGCCCCCCAAATACTGATAATTTTCGTCCCCCCCCCCCCCCCCCCCCCCCAAGTGACTTTCGTCTAGCTCCGCCATTGGGTCTGAGTCAATTGATGTTGAAGAATTAGCGGATGAGTTATGGTTAGGGATGAAACGTCAGTCTAACCTAGAGCTAGATGGTTCTCGCCGAAATGCGTTGAGGTGCAGCAGCTGTCTGGATATAATTTGGCGTGGGCTGCACGAGCCGCAGGTAGTAGTATGAAATAAAGCTAAGCCATGAGCAAAACGCATTTGTCCGGCAGGGGAGTTCAGGGGCATCTCTGTTTTGTTTGTAGGTGCATGACAGATCGGATCATCGTCGCGTGAACGGGTTTCATCAGACGAATAATCTAGCTGGGAGGCATCCGTTGGTCCATCTCATCGTTGATACCCCTGGGCACGAACCCAATGCCCCCACTTGGGACAGTGCAAGTGCAAGTGAACAAACTTTTAGTGCCACGACCCGCAACGTCGGACTTACGACGCAGAATCGACCATCAAATCTGGATGCAGTGACTTTTCAGCCCTCTGCTGGGAAATTCTGCTGTGGTGTGACCAACCTGCCCGAGTAGAACCCACCCACGGATGGATCCTAGTTGGCAATTGGCACCCACGACGTCGGCCACTGGGCTCTGTGACGGCGGGACGGGAGGGATGAGTGGTGGCCACTGACGTCGTACTACAACATGTGCCATGTCGCACAGCACAAACCATGGTATCGTGCACGACCTAAAAAATCCTCGGCTGATTAGGCCCCTCCCGGCTGCAGGTTATGTTTTCACAATCATGCGCATTAATTCCCTTCCCTCATCGTCGCTGCTAGTATAATCTTTATCGCCTCCCTATAAAAGCACGGCTTCTCTTGTCTGGGGGGGAAGAGTGCGAGAACCACTAGTGCCACCAGCTCTCTCCATAGCCGAGCAGAGAAAGCCTGCGGCACATTGTTCCTCGGTCACATCAAACCTTATCGTCGTCGCTGCTTTCGCATCTCGATCGCGGCTTCATCGGACGCGATAGCATTCCGCACGCGTTGGGCTCGGAAGATCGCCGCCGCCGTCGGCACCGCAGGCGCAGCAGTCAAACAAGTTGCACGGCAGGGAGCTTTGGAGAGTAGCGGCCCGGCACTACTTAGCCAGGTACGTAGTGGTACCACGGTACAACCTGCCCGAGTAATTTCATGGTGATGCCGGCCGCCGCTTTTTCTATGTGCCCTGGGTTTTACGGGATGTGAACGATGGACGGGGACATGAACGACCCACGGTGAAAGGATCGGGTGCTTTGCTTGTCGCTTACGCGCTCATCTTGGCCTCTGCTGCCTGCCTGCTGCGATCCGGAGGATTTGTTCCATCTACTGCCTGCGCCGCCGTCCTCTTTCTTGTCCGCTTGCTCCATCAACATCGTCGAGGCTAGTAGTTAAGTGCTACCGTACGGCATGCATGTACTCTTCACCAACTAGACTACTGTGTAATTAGCTGTCCGCAACTAGCGCTCACGGTCTGTATCAGCTTGTGCGTAATACTGTACACGGAGTATATAATTAGCTAGGGAATAGTACTAGTTTTACTTACACTGCCCCTCCGCTCCATGATAATGTTGTGTGTAGATTTTCTAAAAGTCAAACCTCATGAAATTTGATCAACTTTACCGACAAAACATTTAGGTCTAGAATGTCAAATATATTCATTAGATTCATTAGAAGATGTAATTTCATATTTTATATGTTTGATATTGTAAATATAAATAGTTTTCCCTATAAATTGTCTCATGTTTTATTAACTTACCAAAATAAAAACATTACTTATTTGATAAGTTATTAAATTCTCATCAAATAAGTGCTTATCTCTATATATACTACTTAAAAAGAGCGCAAGTTCCCATTTCACCTCTCTTTCGTCCAACCTTCCCTTATATACGTCTCATCTTTCCTTTTCCTCTTTGATTTTTACCTCACTTCCATTTTTTCTAAAATGGAATCAATTGTCTCATGTTTTATTAACTTACCCAAATAAAAACATACTTTTTTGGCAAGTCATTAAATACTTATCAAATAAGTGCTTAACAATAAAATGACAGATAAATCATGGCGGTCGCATACGAAAACTTGCTAAGATTTTAACGCATCAATATAATGATAGACGTGCAGTCACGGGCTAATCAAATACAATGTTTATACTCCCGTTACAACGCACGGGCAATTGTCTAGTACAACTAAATTTTTAGAGGACCTGCTAGCTGAGCGACGGTAATTTGACTAGAAAATTATGGAAATGGGATAGGGAGAAGAATTTGGAGTTTTGGGATAGGGTATCAGGTAGGGGTGGAAACGGATCGGATGCGGATCGGATAGTGCTCTTGCCACTTCCATTTTCATATTTTCAAAACGAATACGAATCCGAATACGGATGTTATCGAATACGGATGCAGCTCGGATATTATTCGAATACGGATACGTATCGGATATTTTCTTGATTCGGAACGGATACGAATAATATCAACATATTGCTTAAGTAAATTAGTCGATACCTATGTGACCTGAAATAATCAACTTGTGACATACAATAAGTCAATGATAAATAGGTTTATGAATAAATACTATTGTAATGCATAATAATTTATAAGTTTAATCATACAAATAGTAAAAATTGACCACTTATTGGGCTTTTATGTTGGATAATTGGAATATTGGGTCTAGAATTTTGAAAATTACCTCCCATAATCTTATTCGGATACGGATATATCCACTTCCATATCCATATTTGTCTCAAAATCTCCTACCATATTTTATTTTTTATTTGTTTAATAAATTCGGATACGGATGATTTCCATTTCCATTTTGGTCCGGATGTGGATGTCTCGGATACGAATAGGCATTTTCTCGAATACGAATATCGGATATTTCGAATTATCCGCTATCAATTTCCACCCCTAGTATCAGGTATCTGTTAGAGACGCCCTAATTAAGACTGCCTCTAAGGTATAGATGCCGCCTCCGTACGTTGTGCAAAACAGCCACCAAAGATAGAAGAAGAAAAAAAAATGCTTAGTCACCTCTAAGCTTAGAGCTTGCCTTCTATGAATAGAATATCGATATATTAACATATGAGCACATACAAGTGGAAAGTTTTGCAGGCAAAATGGTCAGATTAAGGCTTAGAGTATAAATAAAACGACAATTTTCCTGGTAAAGGGGAGGGCCTGGATCTGGGCCCGAGGAGCAGGCAGACACGGCTACCGGGCAACCGCGCGCTTTGAGCGCCTTTGACTCGCCACCTTTCTGCTTCCACTCTGTCTTCCAACAATAGGTAGTACGAGCACCCTTTTTTTCTCCTTCCACCAATTCATTTCCCCCTTTCGATTATACAATATATATACACTCACCATCTACCTAGGCCTACCTCTATATATACAGCCAGTGCGGCCCTTGTAGCCACCACACCTCCATCGACCCTCCATTGTGACAGCCTCCATTGTTTGGTTGCTATCTACTCCTATCGCCACTACTCTCATCCTTCACAAAACACATCTCCTTTTTTGGCTTTTGCTGGGGTTTTCACAGCACGTCTCATCCCTGAACAAATTCTCAAGACCAACAGGTAAATCCATAAACGGTGGTGAACTAGCAATTGCATGCATGCATGGACATGGATGCATCCAGCAATCCATGGTGGTGCCCATGCTACTTTGGTGCCATCTGTTTGCTGGTTCTTTTAGCTGGAGTTCGTGGTTTCTGGAGAAAGTGATGAGGTTTTTTGGATACCTTTAGCCGTGTCACTCTGTCGGTTTCGCTTTGCTCGGTGTTGCATGGCTCTCATGCCATGCGGCCAAGAAAGAGTACGTGTACGCTAACGCTATGAATCGCTAGCCTAGGCTGCCTCTCATCCAGGCAAGTATAGATGCAGCTAGCAAGGTGTTGTCAGTCAGCTGGGAAGGGATTCCCGGTGACATCTAGGGAGGGTACGCCCGATCCGGTAATGCACGGAAGCACCGGTTTACTATAGTCGACCGACTGTGACTGCCGACTGGCGTGCCTCTCTACTTAACTGTCTGCTTAGCTAGATCGCAAACATGACAGTGATTATTCTCGTCGCAAGTCAAAAACCTTATGGTATCCATGTGATACATGTTGCATCGTCCGACTGGACGGTCCGACCGTAGCTGGCCATGAGTAAACGTTCAGTTTCCACACGGGTCTCAAGTCTCAACTCATGGCCAGGCCAGACCACTTCTCCGGATTCTAAGGGCCACCTTTTTGAAGCAGCACTCCTGTCTTGGACTCTGGTGCGTATCATATTCATACGTAGTACACATGCGTACCTTCCTCTCCCTGTCGCCGGCAAGCAAAAAGGTACGCATTCCACTGTCTTGATGCATGCCGTCGTGCTGTAGTACTACCATAGAACAAGATCGCAAAGATCTTCTCGATCGGGCCGCATGGATTGCGGAGGAGGAGGCAGTGTCAAAGTTTGACAAGGAGAAACAGGCAAGTTTCTCCTCGGCTGACGGCGACGGGCGTTGGCGGTACACCGTACCGAACCTTCGCGATGTATGGCAACCGCGGCCAGCGCCGAGCCGTCGCGGTCGCCGGCCGGCGGCGTGCTCTGCCGCTCCACTGGCAGGCACCACCAGCTCCAGCTCCAGCTCCCGCGCGCGTGCAGAAAGGGAGTCGCTAGCTTTGGAGCTTTCCCACCTGGGCCAAGCTAAGCTATCTCTATAAATCCAGCACCTCTCGCACCGAGCCGAGCTGCAACTCGCTACTTCGACTCTTGGAGGGCGCACGGAAATATCGATCCGCTTGTCCTGTTGATTAGGGAGATCAGAACCGTTTACGATTCACACCAACACATAGTACTAGCCCAGTCCAGGTAAGAATATACTAGGATTTAGGATCGATATGGCAAGCGTCGCCGTACGTGAATGCCCAGCCGTGCTCCGGCCGAATTGGTGTATCTGGTATTGCGATACTTGATTATGTCCTTCTGGTTCACTATTATGTTCCAGCAGCGCTGCATGTTTTGCTAACTGGAGTGCTACTGTGTGTGTGTATGATTCTGCAGGTTTCTCGATCGGTATGGAGTTGAGCAACAAAGACGTCCAAATCCAAATGGCCAGCCAGCTGAGCGAGCAGTCGTCCAGAGAAGACCTCCCGTCGCTGCTCATCCAGGTTCCGTCGCGGACTATCGCCGGCTTCGACTGCGTCGGCCGGGACGCCGTCACCCCCGCCGCCCTGAACGAGCAGAACAGCAAGGACACTGTCATTAGCATCCATGCGCCGGCGACCCCACCAGCAGTTGCCCCTGTGCGCGCGTACGACGACACGCAGATACCCTACTCCCTTTCCCTCAGCATGCCGGCGTCGCCGTCGGGGCTCCACTTCTCGCAGTTCAGGGCGGCGTCCGTGCGCCGCAACGAGGCGCGCGCGGCGGCGGCGCCCTCCGACACCAAGCAGGTGGAGGTGCAGTCTCCGCGGCTGCTGCAGCAGACGCGGTTCCACTCGCAGCCGATCCTTCATGCGTCCCAGATCAACGACGGGGCGCGGAGGGCCGACAGCACGCGCGACAAGCGGTTCGATCCGTTCAAGACCTTCTCCGGCCGCCTGGAGCGGCAGCTCTCCAACCTGCGCGGCCGGCCGTTGGACCCCATGGACCTCGGCTCCCACCATTCCAAGATCTCCGAGGAGACCGACCAGGTTCCCGCCACCGACCGCTACTTCGACGCCCTGGAAGGCCCCGAGCTCGACACCCTCAGGGTAAGTAGTTAGCAACGGTCTGACATGACCATGAACTGTCAGTGACTAGTCGACCTTCACCTAAGGCTGACGGTTGGGTCTTTCTTTTTCTTCAGGCCACGGAGGTGGCGGTGCTGCCGAACGACGAGCGGTGGCCGTTCCTGCTGCGGTTCCCGATCAGCGCCTTCGGGATGGTCCTGGGCGTGAGCAGCCAGGCGATCCTGTGGAAGACGCTGGCGACGGCGCCGCCGACGGCGTTCCTGCACGTGAGCCTCGCGGTGGCCCACGCGCTGTGGTACATCTCGCTGGCGCTGATGGGCCTCGTGTCCTGCATCTACCTGCTCAAGATCGTCTTCTACTTCGAGGCGGTCCGGCGCGAGTTCCACCACCCTATACGCGCCAACTTCTTCTTCGCGCCATGGATCGCCTGCCTCTTCCTGGTGCAGGGCGCCCCGCGGGAGCTGGCGGAGGTGCACCACGGCGTCTGGTACATGCTCATGGCGCCCATCTTCTGCCTGGAGCTCAAGATCTACGGCCAGTGGATGTCCGGGGGCCAGCGCCGGCTCTCCAAGGTGGCCAACCCGTCCAACCACCTCTCCATCGTCGGCAACTTTGTCGGCGCGCTGCTGGGGGCCAAAATGGGCATCCGCGAGGGCCCCATCTTCTTCTTCGCCGTCGGGCTCGCGCACTACATTGTCCTGTTCGTCACGCTCTACCAGCGGCTCCCCACCAACGTCACGCTCCCCAAGGAGCTCCACCCGGTCTTCTTCCTCTTCGTCGCCGCCCCCAGCGTCGCCTCCATGGCCTGGGCCAAGATCAACGGCGAGTTCGACAACGGCGCCCGGATTGCCTACTTCATTGCGCTCTTCCTCTACATGTCACTGGTACGTAACCAACAGACTCCACTTGTTCCCACATGTGCCCACGTAATAAACCTCATGGCGTCGTTCCTCTGTATTTAGTATATGGTATCTGTAGCGATTCTGATTTGTGTCTGTGATGAGCAGGCCGTGCGGATCAACTTCTTCAGAGGGTTCCGGTTCTCGCTGGCGTGGTGGGCGTACACGTTCCCGATGACCGGCGCGTCGATCGCGACCATAACGTACGCGACGGAGGTGACCAACGTGCTTACACGGACGCTGTCCATCGGCCTCTCGGGCATTGCCACCGTCACGGTCGCCGGCCTGCTGGTGACCACCATGTTCCACGCCTTCGTGCTCAGGGACCTCTTCCCCAACGACGTCTCCATCGCCATCACCCGGAGGAAGCCCAAGTTCAGCAAGATCCTCGCGCACTTCCGCTCCTCCAGCTCCGACATGAAGGAGCTCGTGCTCTCCGTCTCCAAGTCGCCCAACGCCGACTCCGATTCCTCGGTCACGGAGACCGATCCGTCCGTCTCCAAAGGCAAAGCCGAGCCGTAGAGCGACACCCCGCGCGCGCTCTCGCGCATACCTAGCTGTACATAATTCTTTTCAGTCTCTTTGACAAGACGAGCTTAAGAGCAGAATGGAAGCATGCAGCTGGTCGGCGTGAGTGCACATACTGCCGTGGAAAGCATGGATATATCCTTGGAGCAATTTTTGTGGTGATGAGGGTATAATGTGAGGCACGGAGGTCGATCCATCTGTGTATAGCTCTACGGATATGTAACAGAAATAAACCAACAAACATTGTGTGGACCTTGCAGAATTGGTTGAATGATTCAGCATACAACATAATCTCTTTTTCTGTTGCTGCAGCAGGACTAATCTATAGGTCGCTAGGTAGCGAAACAAAATATCGAACCGCGCACATTGTTCATGTAATACAAGCCAAAGCCTTGGATCAGTAACAACACCCTGCTTCTCGGTTTCTGGTTCAGAAATTAGAGAAGGTGAAGCAGTCGTCAGCGGGACAGGATGCCATTTTTGACATCAGTATGTATTCTCTGGGGAATCGTTGCCGATATCAATGGTCTTTTTTTTGTGATCTGTAAATGACAATGCTATGAAGAGCACGCATTCTTTCTTTCTTGTTGAAATGAAGGCATAAGCTTCTTCTTTTTCGCGGGGGAGAAGGCATAAGCTTTGTCTTATCCATTAATTAAGACGGAGAATAGAGCTTGTCACAGAACGCTCATATTGCTGCACACATTCTTCTTTTACCTCAAGAGCACATGCTGGAAAAGGGCCCGCAAATACTCCAAAGACCATGAGCGCCGTCCGAATCTAAATAGATTCACCAAAGATCAAAATCAACCGGATCTAATAGGATCAATCGAAGCCAAACCTCCACACGCACATCATGGACACTAAGCACACTAATGAAACGGGGATAGGACGAAAAGGACATTATCCTACACAGGGTCAACACTGCCCAAAGCGAAAAATCTACCATGGACGGGACCTCCCGTGCCTGCATCGGCCACTCGTTGATGCATCATGATCCGAGCGCTACTGACGTTTTTTTTGTATTGTTTATTGAATACTACTCTGGAAAATGTCAATATAGTACAATACAAAGTGCGTGATATGTTAGATTGTCCTGTAGCAGTTGTCCTTGCATGCGTACTTGTGTCATCCTTTTACATAAAGGTGGGAGAGAGTGGATAGATAGTATGTTGCATGCATGGCTCTTTGTTCTATCTCTCTCCCACTAAAAACTTGCATTTTATTTTTCATGTGAAATGTTAAATGGCTCATAACTTTTGAATCAAGTATTTGCTTTTGAATTTTTTTATATATTTGAACTCCTGGCACCAAAATCCTTAAAAGAAGCCCAATCTTTGATACATTTCAAACACGTATAAATTTAAGCGTTTTATATTTCATATGTGAAACAAACTTATTTCACTAGAAAAATGCGTAACAAATTATTTTAAAAGAGTGAAATATGTCTGGAAACATTAATTGAAATGGATGCGGTACTGAAACTCGTCTGGAAACTAAAATGGATGCGGTCTGGAAATTGCAATTTCAATTTCATATTTCACTCTCCCACTATTATATATTGTTGCATTTCAATTTCATATTTCATTCTCACATTTATTGAAATGGATGCGGTACCGAAACTGATATGGAAATAGAAATGGACGTGGTCTGGAAATTTCATATTTCATATTTCAGTGTCACACTATATATACTAGTTGCATTCCAATTTCATATTTCAGTATCACATTAATTGTTATGGATGTGGTACTGAATCTGGTCTGGAAATTGAAAGGGATGATGTCTGGAAATTTCATAACTCGGTCTCACATTATGTATACCAGTTGCATTTCAATACATAACTATAGCCAATACATAATTGCATGGTCATGAATCTCCAACAGATTAAGAGCTCCTACATGCACGGGACTTCCCGTGCACGGGAGAATCCCTTTTCTCCAACACGGCCACTTCATCATCCCAATCAAAGCATGCATTTGGTTGAATGGGTCGTCCAACATGGGTTGGGACCGTACCAAAAAGGGAGTTGTTTGGTTAAAAAGCACCTGAATGGTTCCATCCACTGAATCATTCCACCCCAGAAAATCGATCGGACCATGCGGTTCAATCCCTTTTTGACTACTCACGTAATTGTTTTATATGTGATAATCTCTCTATGTCTTTGATTATTTTATGCGAGGACCACATTCAAATCATCTTTATCTGTTCAACCAAAAAAATGGGTTCATCCCACTCATCTTAACCAAACATCAAAATTAAACGAGTGAAGTGCATTATAGGTCCTTGGACTATTTCAGGGGTGTTATGTAGGTCCTCAAACTATGAAAATAGAATCAAGGTCCTTGAAGTGTAGTAAGTAGTTCTGGACATCTCCGGCCTGGCCTTGTTGGCCCACCCAGGCCCGGCCCTAAAATCCAGGGCCTAGGCCCGATGGGCTTGCCCATGGGACGGGCTTGGGCCTGAGTTTTGAGCCCATCAGCAGGGCCTGGACAGGCTTGGGCTTGGCATATTGGCACTTTAAGGAAGAGGCCCGGCCCATGGCCCTAAGCCCTAAGGGCTTCTTAGGGCTTTTACCAGATGGGCCAGGCTTGGGCTGGAAAAGTAGGCCCAATGGTAGGGACTGGGCCTCAGTTTTCTGCCATGGGCTTTTTAAGGCCCGGCCCGGCCCATGCTCAGGTATAGTAGCAAGTGTATCATTCAGGTCCAAAATCAGGTTGATCCCTCCTGACCGGCCAGCTGGCGCCATTGACACGTGACACGTCGGACCAGGGCCCCGCAAGGTAACAGCGGTGTCAGAACTATGCAAATAAATTCAAATTCATGAACTTTTAAAAAATGTTTTTGTCGTTTGCGAATATGAAAAAATTCTTCGAATTTATACACTTTCACGACTTCCAAAAAATGTTCACGAATATGGAAAAAATGTTCACGTCGTCTGCGAGTATGGAAAAAAATGTTCGCGAACATTCATATATTTTCACGACTTAAAAATAATGTTTGTGAATATGGAAAACGTGTTCACGACTTTAAGAAAATGTTCACGCTGTTCGCGAATATGGAAAAAATGTTCGCGAACATTCTTATACTTACATGATTATAAACAATGTTTGCGAATATGGAAAAGAATTCATGCCATTTAATAAATGTTCGCGTCGTTCCCGAATATGGAACCAAAATTCGCGAACATCATATACTCTCACAACTTTGAAATAATTTTCATGAATATGCAAAAAAATGTCATGACTTTAAAAAATATGTTCGCGTTGTTCGCAAATATGGAAAATGTTCGCAAACATTCATATACTTTCACGAATTTATAAAAATGTTTATGAATTTTTTTAAAGTCGTGAACATTTTCTCTATATTCGTGAACATTTTATGAAACCATGAACACTTAGATTAATGAGCATTTGGTAAATTCATAAATATATTTTCAAATAATGAACATTTTTTTCAAATTTGTGAACATTTTTTATTTACAAACTTTTTAAAAGCACTAACATTTTTAAAAATTCATGAACATTCATTAAATGTGTGCAAACTCTTTTGTGTTCGTGAAAAAATGGCCGACAAAAAAATACTCAAAAGCTACCAATTTTTCTTGAGCGGTACAATAGTGCGCTACAGGAGTTTTTGAGTTCATGAATTTTTAAAAAGTTTGTGAACTTGACAAAAGTTCATGACTTTAAATTTATTTGCATATTTCCATCACCGGCCCTTACCTTGCGGGGCCCCTGTCCGACGTGTCATGGTTTAACGGCGCCAACTAGCCGGTCATGCAAATTTTGAAACTAAAAGACACACTTACTGCACTTTGAGGACCTAGATATCGATTTTCATAGTTTTAGGACCTACAAGACACCTCTAGAACAGTTCAAGATCGTACAATGCACTTCGCTTAAATTAAACCATCTCATTCATAAAATCTGGATGGTTCCACTCATATCTACGCCTTCAACCAAACACATACGCAAAGCTAAAACAATCCATCCGCGATGCTGGACGTGAAAGACGGGCCAGAGAACCTCCGTGCAGCCGCCACCGCACTCTGGCAGCGGCAAACCAAAGTGGCCGCTTCAACTTATCGATCGTCACTATGTACTATACTAGTTAGTTCAACCGAAAGTCCAATTAATTGAATAAGAAGACACTATATTTTAACATTATATTAATTCAACAATCTCCTAATTCATGCATAATCAGTTATCAACTCATATGTTTAGAGTGAAGGAGTTTAGGACATAGTAAACAATCTCTTTCCTCCTCCACAACGAAAATTCTCCTCCCCCCGTCGATGTCGGCGCCGGTCTGCCCCATCTCCAATGGCCTCTAAGCCATGGAGGTGCGGAGGATCTCGACCCCCCGCCGGCGGGAGGCACTCAGTTCTCTTTCTTGTTAGATTCAACGTCTTGGTTCGGGCTGTGTGGCGGTGGCGATGTCCCTTAGTAGGAATAATGTCTCCCACGCTCTATCCTCGTCGCGGTGGTGCGTCTAGCATCGTCGAAGGGCATGTGGAGTTTCATCCCCGCGGGTCTCGCGGGATTCGGTCGGTGCTGATCTTTGGTGGATCTGTTTAGATCTGGTCTTCGTTTGTCTTCGTTCGGGTGTTTACACAGGTTTGATCCTTCTGATTTATGACTTTCTTCATTGTCGACGGTTACTATTTGATGCTCTGGTCCTATGAGGTGTTAGCACGACGACCTTCCGACTGTTTACTACTACAAGGTTTGCTTGACTCCGGTAAAGAAGGGGCGATGACGACGGCGTGCCTTCGGCTCGCTATAGTGCTTGTGGTCGTCGCTAGGTGGTCCACGGACATGGTTGTAATTTTTATTACCTCTACTAGAAAACATGCTCATGCGTTGCTACGGGTTAATTTAATTCATTTATTTCAACCATGGAGAATTTAGTCAAAGTCCAATCTTCATTTTGGTTCAGTTAGTCCATTTAGAATTTCCGTGATCCAAACCATGGGGCAAAGATGTGAAGAACGGTACTCATTTCTTCTGGCGGTGCCTCCTTCAACTCCTTAGTATCCTAGGGTTCAAGATGAGTTATGCATGTGAGATACAAATGATGGAAGGGGTTGTAGTTGGAGAGGAAGGGGCACACGGAGGACTTCGGTTGGATGCCTATTTTTTTTGACTTTGAACCATATTCTTCAAAAGTTTAATTACTAATTCAAAGGATTTTCATATATTATTTAAAGTAAGAGCATTACTGTATACATGTTGTTTTTTGTCTGACTTAAGTACGACGGTGTAGATTGGATCGTTGATGCCTATTGACAAATCATATCATACCGGGACATTAACCATCACTCACAATAAAATGTTGTACACCTAGGACTTGTATTGAATTACTTACATCAGACAATAAAAATGTTGTATACTTTGTTGGGTATCCATGCATATATGCTCATGTTGTGTCCTCTTCTGTTGCGATATAAGCAGGCCATGTCGTGTCCCATTTAGTATAGCCCACATCATATATAGAAGAAATGCCTTGCTTTCCAGTTAATTAGCCTCCTTTTCCTCTATTTTCTGTAATGATCTCCTAGATGCCTTCCTGACACCCAAGAAACACGTATATAAATTGAGTAGATTGGATGTGAGAGAGCGGGGTGGGAAAGGACGCAGGCCGGCTTGGTTGGCCACTCCGTTATGTGCTAGTACAAGTTTTGGGTTTGAATCTGCTTGCCAGCGAATATTTTTTGCCGCTTGTCGTGGTTCTAAGTCTGATAGTAGAATGGGGGGTAGGTATGAGGAGGCAAGATCCTAGCTACAGTGAAGTTGTGCATGCAAGATTTACGAGTTCAAGCCCTTCTCGGAGGAAGTAACAGCCCTACTTCTTGGTGCCCAGAGGCTGGTCGATTGGTTTATGCGTGAAGTTACAGGGAGTGCGAACCCTTGTCCCAGAGGAGGGGGGTGGCTTATATAGAGTGCGCCAGGACCCCAGCCATCCCCTGTTACATAAGATTCAATGTACATAAAGGGGGGGGGGCGGTTACTGGTAATGTCAGTATTAAAGTCATATAAATGATCATTAAGACTACGAAGTGAACGCCTGACCGTTGCCATTCAGAGTGACCTTTGATCTTCTGTACTCCGAGTGGTTTCTGATGTGGTCGAATAGAATTGGGTACTCCGAGTGGAACCCCTGGTCGAGTGAGTTGCATCGTGAGGTGATTTCAGTCGGTAGAATTTGATGTCCTCTGAACGTCTTTGATTGTAGGGCAATGTCCTTGGGAAGGGTGCTTAGATCAGGTCTATTGCCCTACCCTAGGTACATGTCATCGTCATTAGCCCCCGAATGGTTCTGGGTCCGAGTGGAGATGAAGTTGAAGATGGTTCCGACCCAATTTTCATGCTTAGGAAGCATTTTACTTGGACTGGTGAACCATGCGAAAATTTTGACTTCACTTTCAGTCGCCTTGAACCATTCAGAGGTTGTCGAGTGAACTTTGCTGATAAGCTTCGAATGCTGATAAGGCATAAAATCTTCAGCGCGATCGACTGCGCTGCCATTCCCGGATCTCGCGGGATTCGAAATTTGGGGAAGCGCGCAGGACAGAGAGAGCCACAGTAAGCGGGGCGGATTAGGCAGGGGCTCCTTGATTCTTGCGCCACCTTTTTCGCCACATATCGAGCGCGCGACTATTGCGGGATTTGACAGGATTGCATGGGCCCATAAGTCAGTCACTCGGGGAATAGGACCATATAAGGCGCCCGGGCCGGTGTCTTTGCACAGTGCGCCCCATTTTCTTTCTTCTTCCTCTGCTTCTCCACTGCATCTGCCTCCGCCCTTGGCGCCGCCGCCTAGCCCGAGCTCAACCCACCGCAATGGGGAAGGACAAGATGACGGCTCTGGAGCGCGTGAAGAAGCCGATGGCGAAGGGGAAGAAGACGAGCCAGGGCGGGTCATCGTCGAGAACTGGCATGCCGCCCGGCTGGATCCAGGGCGACTGGATCCGGTCGACGATCCAGCGGGAAGATATGGAGGATCTGGTTGACGGGGGATTGATTCCCCATGATTCTTGGCGGCTTCCGGAGGACAAGACCGAGCCGCGACCGCAGGAGGGTGAGTGTGTCCTTCTCGCGACCCACTTCGACCGTGGTTTCTCTTTGCCTCCCCATCCTTTCTTCCGGGGTTTTCTGAACTTTTTTGGAGCCCAACTTCATCACTTTTCTCCCAACACCATCACATATCTTGCGGCATACGTGTCCATGTGTGAGAACTTTCTGGGCTGTCGACCGCACTGGGGTCTGTTCAAACACATTTTCACTTGCCGTTCTCAGTCTGTTCAAACACGTGATCCAGATGTGTGGAGGTCTAGGGATCCAGATGAGGAGTAAAAGTACTTTCCCTGCTATGATTCTTCCTGATTCAGTCAGAGGGTGGCAGTTGACCTAGTTCTATTGTAAGGACCAACCGACCCCGGGTCAGTCGACTGGCCTTCCTCCGTTTTCCATAGAGCGAGTTGAGAAGCCTTCTCCCTTGAAAGTGACTCCAGCTGAGAAAGTGGAGGTAAATATGTTGGTTGAGCGAGTAGTCCAACTTGTCCGCGACGGTGTGACTGGCATGGACTTGTTAGAAGTGTTTCTTAGTCGATGCATCCAGCCACTCCAAGCCCGTGATCATCCAATGTGGATGTACTTGGGTGTTGAAGATAGCACTCGGATCCACCCAGAGGAAGTTTACGAGGGGGCAGTGGCGCAGTGGCTGCAAGGTATTACTCGCAACAAAGACAACCCCAGGGGGTCTAGGAGGATTCCTCCACTTGACAACACCAACGAACCCGACAAGGTCTGACTCTTTTCTTCCGAGTGTCTTTTGTTCTGATATGTATTTGTTCTCGAAACTGATTGATATCCACTCGACTCCGTGCCTTGCAGATCTATACTGAGATGTATTAGATGCCCAACAGAGAGCAGGAGCAGGAGGGAGAGGTGAGCGGGGGCGACAGCGGCGAATGGCATTCTGACAAAGGAGGAGACAAGGAGAGTGAAGACTCGAGGAGTGGTGAGGAGGTCGACTCCCCACCTCGCATGGAAAGACGCTCCAAGCAGAGGTAGGACCCAACAAGTGTTCGTGGCAAAGCGACTCCATCAGCCGGGCAGACCTCAAAACGCACTCGAACATCTTCTCCTATGTCGATTGAGAAAGCTCCGAAGCAGCCCAAAGTCGTGTCGTCAAAACTCCGGAAGGCCTTGCCCAAGATTAAAGTGGATGTCCCCATCACTTCTGGGTAATTATTGTGCTCGACCTCTTAGTTTTTGCCTGACTCAAACTTTGGTCGACTCACTTTCCTGTTTTGAACGAGTGGATTCTGAAATTCGCAGCGCTACCACCTCTGGGACTTCTATTTATAAAGATGAAGATGATGAGGAGATGGGAGACGCGGTCACTTCAAATGCGGGTATAATTCTTGATATCTTATCTTTACTCTGTCAGCCATTTTGACGGTCGACTAAACTCTTGCAATGGATTGTTTTGCAGCTCCATCCAATATTATTGAACTTCCAGATGACGACGAAGATGTGCCACAGAGACCCATGGGAAGGAGGGGCAGGACTTCGAGCGGGAAGGTACCAGCTAGCAAGACGTCCCAGTCGACGCCAGCGACGGAACCAGTGATTCCGCAGTCCAGAGACCTCAACCGGGCTTCTGTTACTTTTGCTATTCCAGTATCGAGTGGACGCCCTTCATCGTTGACTGTACAAGTCCCTGTTTCATCCGTACAACACCATGCCTCGGATCCTCAAGCTGCCACAACTTTTCCACCGTCCCCGCTGTTCGTCACCCATCATGTTCCGGAGGATCGGGCAAGCGATGCTAAGGAAGCTATACGCCAAGCAGGCCTGATGAGGGAACGGATGAAAACGATGCATGAGACTAGCCAAGCTGCCTATGATGCCAGTGCAGCCCTCCAAGCCAATGTCCAGGTTAGTTGATTTTTGACTGATCTCCTAGCTTGACACTTGTTCTGCTAGGGTATGCTACCTAAAAACTTTCATTGCCTGTCCATTTGTCAGTCTGCACTTTGCATCTGTACACCCATTGGGTGTTTCAATGTATGTTGAGTAGTTTTTCCAATTGAGTCGACTAGATTGTGTCGATTGTAGCTTTGTACTAGTGGGGGCATGCAGAGTGCACCCACTGGGTGTAGTCCCCGAGGCCACCGTTGAATGTGTGATTTGGCGGGGGTCTTGACAAAAATATCTTGTTCTTCAGTTCTTCCACTCGGACTGGGCGGACCCCGTCGAGTGGAACCTGAACCATTGGGGGCACGCTGAGTGCACCCATTGGGTGTAGTCCCCGAGACCGCGGTCGACTGCAGGCAGTCGATTGTGATCTGAGAACAACCATTTCTTTTTCTTGTCTCTTTTTTGACATTCTTCCACTCGGTCTGGATGGACCATGTCGAGTGGAACCTGGACCAATGGGGGCACGCTAAGTGCACCCACTGGGTATAGTCCCTGAGACTACTGTTGAATGTTTGATTCTGTAGTAGTCTTATAGTTCTTTTCACTCGAAAGCAAGTAATCTTCGATTCTTTCCACTGATATATCTTTTCACTGACTTTATAAATCCTGTGAGCTCATCTCCTAATTTGCTGATTTCGATAGTAAGCAGATACATCTCAATCTTGACTTGGAGCTGGCCAAGCAGAACTTGCAGAAGGCCAAAGACGAAACGAGTGGTATGGAAGGTAAAAACTTGCTGACTGTGGGATTGGGCTGTCTCTCAAGTCATCTCCTCGTTCTTCTCTCTGAACCGAGTGATGTGTGTGTCTATATATAAATATATATATATATATATATATATATATTAGAGAAAATGAGGCAGGCTCTGGCACAGAAGGACCTTGATCTTGCCGCAGCACACAAGGAGGCTCAGGAGAAAACAACACTCGCTGATGAGAAGCTGGCTTTAGTCGGGGCGCTAGAGGAAGACAATGCCAAGCTGAAGGCATCTCTTGCCGAAGCTAATATAGAAGTGAACCGTCTGAAGAAGGACAAAGTAGCCTTGAACGACAAGATTGAAGACATTTCTCAGAGGAGAAATGACCTGGAGGCTTATCTGGGGGGGACTCGCCAAGAAGTTATTCCTTATGCTTGAAGGTACCTTTCCTTGTCCAACTGTTTCTCTATCATCGATTCACCATAAATCCATCTGATGACCCACAAGTGTAGGGGATCTATCGTAGCCTTTTCGATAAGTAAGAGTGTCGAATCCAACGAGGAGTAGAAGGAAATAATAAGCGGTTTTCAGCAAGATATTCTCTGCAAGCACTGAAATTATCGGTAACAGATATTTTTGTGATAAGGTAATTTGTAACGGGTAGCAAGTAATAAAGTTAAATAAGGTGCAGCAAGATGGCACAATCCTTTTTGTAGCAAAGGACAAGACTGGACAAACTCTTATATGAAGGAAAGCGCTCCCGAGGACACATGGGAATTATCGTCAAGCTAGTTTTCATCACGTTCATATGATTCGCGTTCGGTACTTTGATAATTTGATATGTGGGTGGACCGGTGCTTGGGTACTACCCTTACTTGGACAAGCATCCCACTTAGATTAACCCCTATTGCAAGCATCCGCAACTACAACAGAAGTATTAAGGTAAACCTAACCATAACATGAAACATATGGATCCAAATCAGCCCCTTACGAAGCAACACATAAACTAGGGTTTAAGCTTCTGTCACTCTAGCAACCCATCATCTACTTATTACTTCCCAATGCCTCCCTCTAGGCCCAAACAATGGTGAAGTGTCATGTAGTCGACATTCACATGACACCACTAGAGGGATGTCAACATACATCTCATCAAAATATCGAACGAATAGCAAATTCACATGACTACTTATAGCAAGACGTCTCCCATGTCCTCAGGAACAAACGTAGTTACTCACAAATCATATTCATGTTCATAATCAGAGGGGTATTAATATGCATAATGAATCTGAACATATGATCTTCCACCAAGTAAACCAACTAGCATCAACTACAAGGAGTAATCAACACTACTAGCAACCCACAGGTACCAATCTGAGGTTTGGATACAAAGATTGGATACAAGAGATGAACTAGGGTTTGAGATGAGATGGTGCTGGTGAAGATGTTGATGGAGATTGACCCCCTACCAATGAGAGGATCGTTGGTGATGACGATGGTGATGATTTCCCCCTCCCGGAGGGAAGTTTCCCCGACAGAACAGCTCACTAGAGCCCTAGATTGGTTCCACCGAGGTTCCGCCTCATGGCGGCAGAGTTTCGTCCCGTGAGCTAGCTTATGATTTTTTCCTCGACGAAAGACTCTATATAGCCAAAGATGGGCATCGGAGGGCCACCATGGGGCCCACGAGGCAGGGGCGCGCCCGGGGGGTAGGGCGCGCCTCCCACCCTCGTGGATGGTGGGTGGCCCCCCTCTGGTACTTCTTTCGCCCAATATTTTTATATATTCTGAAACGTGCTCCCGGAAAGTTTCAAGACTTTTGGAGATGTGCATAATAGGTCTCTAATATTTGCTCTTTTTCAAGCCCAGAATTCCAGCTGTCGGCATTCCCCCTCTTCATGTAAACCTTGTAAAATAAGAGAGAATAGGCATAAGTACTACAAAAAAAAGACACATCCGTGACATTTTGGGCCGAACGAATTTTTTTTCTATCATACATATGACACTTCTATGACGATAATTGTGACAAATCCCGGTATCATCATAGATGTGGTGGGCTCCTACTTCTATGACAAAAAATCATGACAGAAAATGGGCTTTTCGTCCTGGGCGGGCCGGAGACGCAGCTGCATGACATTCTTTGGGCCGTCCATGACGGAAAAAACCGTGGTAAAAGCGAGGGGGAGGAAAATTTCGGGGAGTTCTCGGTTACGGTGGGAGGTCGGGGGCCAAGCGATGTGTGCTTCTCTCGTACACGTACACGCGTGTGTGCGAGGCATTGGCTCTAACTGAACCCGAGCGAGGCGTTGGGCTCTAACTGAACCCGAGCGATTGCACTGCAGGCTTCACGTTACTGAACCCGAGCGATCGATCGATAGCTGTTAACTGAACCCGATCGAGCGATTCCTTCGCTACTGCTGCTAACTGAAGCCGATCGATGCTGCCTCTAGATGAACAGTGAGCGTTGCGGGGGGGGGGGGGGTTGGATGAACAGTTCCCGGTGGGGGTGGATGAACAGGACCCCGTGGTGTTGCCTCTGGATGAACAGGACCCCGATTGATCGAGCCGGTTGGGGCTGGATGAAAAGGACCCCGTGGAGGGCTGGATGAACAGGACCACCCTGTGGAGGGCAGGATGAACAGTAGACGGTGGAGGGAAGGATGAATAGTAGCCCGTGGAGGGGTGGTTGAACAGGAACCCGTGGAGAGGGCTGGTTGAACAGTAGCCGGCGGAGTAGCGCGTGGTGGAGGCTGGATGAACAGGAGCCCGTGGATGAACAGTCGCAGGTGGAGGCTGGAGGAGGTCGATGGTGGATGAACAGTAGCTCGTGGGGGCTGGAGGGGGTCGACGGTGGAGATGAACAGCATCCCGTGGAGTTCCGTTTTGCGGTACGCCACACCCCTCCCGATGAACAGGACCCCCGTTTCGACCGTAGCGCTCCAACACAAGTCCCTTTCCTCCGTTTTGTGGTACGCCACACCCCTCCTGATGAACAAGACCCCCGTTTCGACCGTAGGAGGTCCGTTTCCTCCATTTTGCGGTATGCCAGACCCCTCCCGATCAACAGGATCCCGTTTCGAATGTGGCCGGTCGAACATAAGGCCGTTTCCTCCGTTCTGCGGTACGCCAGGCCTCGTTTCCATCGCATGTTCCGTCCAAGCCCTCCCGATGAACATGACGCATTCCGTTGCCTCCCCATGAACACGACGCATTTCGTTGCCTCCCCATGAACACGACGACGACGCTGTTTCTCCGTTTTGACCCAGCCATGTACACGAGCCCTGGCCATACGTATGCGCGAGTAGGCGTTCGAGACCCCGCCCGTATGTACACATACGTGGCCGTATTTTCTTTCTTGCACCCTGGCCGCTGTACCTACGTGTACATGCTATGTGCACACCTCTACTACGACACGTGCGTGCCTCTACATCCACCAGTATATATGTACGTACACGTTCGTGACCAGAATGACAACGCTACGTACGCTTCGACCAGGTGGGTCCCGACTGTCAGGCACTTCCTTGCATGCAAAGATGTAGCTAGTGGGTCCCAGTAGTCAGGGGCAAACATTTTTTTCACGAAATACGGTGGCCCGTCCGGTGGGTCCCCGCTGTCAGGTGGAGGAATAATTATTTTGCACGTAATAAGGAGGCACTTCCTTGCTGCGACCGTGGACCCAGTTTTTAGCCTCTCCACGTACAGTCCACGTCCGATGGAAGCCGTTCCTTGACCACGTTGACCACGCCGCGTCGAGAGCACCAGGGCGGTGGACGACGGCGAGGCCTAGGAAGGGGATGACGCGGAGCCGGGGAAGACACGGCAGTGGATGCCCACGCATAGAGGAGTACGAGGGTTCACTGGTTCGCTGCGGTGTCAGGTTGTCGCCGCAGAATAACAGGGGGTGTGGGTGAGTAGAGGGATGGCCTGGCCAACAGTGAGGCCTCCGCCGCATCGCAGCCGGCCACGGGAGGCAGGAGCACGAGGCACGACCGACGCTGGTTTGGGCGGCTGGTGCAATAAGACCAGAGGTTGAAGAAGCACTACGGCCGTTGGATGGACATCATACGGTCACTGGAGCTAGAATCGTGCATATTGACTAAGTTGACAAAGCCCTCCGTCCCCGTCAACTTAGTAGGCCCACAAGTCAGCCTCCCACCAAGGTGGGTCCCAGCTAGCAGGGGGTATTCATTTTTTGTGCGTAATAAGGAGGCACTTCCGGTGGGTCCGAGCTGACAGCAGGGGGAACGTTTTTTTAGCGAAATACGGTGGCCCACCGGGTGGGTCCCAGCAGTCAGGGGCAAACGTTTTTTTCGCGATATACTGGTGGGCGTACGGTGGGTCCCTGCTGTCAGGTGGAGGAATAATTATTTTCCGCGTAATAAGGAGGCACTTCCTTGCGGCTGCCGTGGACCCAACTGCCAGCCTCTCCACGTACAGTATTCTTCCGATGGAATTCGGTCGTTGAGCACATTTACCACGCCGTGCCGACAGCACCATGGCGGTGGATGACGGCGAGGCCTACGAAGGGGACGACGTGGAGCCGGGGAAGACGCGGCAGTGGATGCCCACACGGAGAGGAGTACGAGGGTTCACTGGTTCGGCCGCGCTGCCATCACCGTAGAATAACGGGGGGTGTGGGTGAGTGGAGTGGAGGGATGGCCTGGCCAGCGGTGGGAGTAGTACGGGGGCGGTGAGGCCTCTGCGGCAGCACAGCCGGCCACGGGAGGCAGGAGCAGGCGGCACGACCGGCGCTGCTTTGGGCGGCTGGAGCAAGAAGACCAGAGGTTGAAGAAGCACTACGGTCGTTGGATGGACATCGTACGGTCAGTCGAGCTAGAATCATGCATATTGACTAAGTTGATAAAGCCCTTCGTCCCCGTCAACTTAGTAGGCCCACTATACTAGGTCCCAGCTAGCAGGGGGAGTATTCATTTTTTTGTGCATAATAAGGAGGCACTTCCTTGCGTGCGAAGATATAGCTGGTGGGCCCGAGCTGTCAGCGGCGGTAACGTTTTTTTCGCGAAATACAGAGGCTGTTTCGGTGGGCCCCAGATGTCAGGTGGAGGAAATCATTATTTTGCGCGTAATAACGAGGCATTTCCTTGCGTGCGGCCGTGGACCCAGCTGTCAGCCTCTCCACATATAGTCCACTTCAGATGCATGTCGGTCGTTGACCACGCTGACCACGCCACGCCGAGAGCACCAGGGCGATGGACGACGGCGAGGCCTAGGAAAGGAATGACACGGAGGCAGGGAAGACTCGGCCGTTGTTTTTGTTTCCCACGCGGAGGGGAGTACGACTGTATGAGGGTTTACTGGTTCGTCTGCCGTCGCCGGAGAATAACAGCAGGTGTGGGTGAGTAGAGGGATGGCTAGGCTAGCGATGAGAGTACGGTGGGGCGGTGAGGCCTGCGCGGCAGCACAGCCGGCCGCGGGGAGGAGGGAGCAGGCAGTCCTGTCGGTGCTTGTTTGAGTGGCTGGAGCAGGAAGAGCAGAGATTGAAAAAGCACGACGGCCGTTGGATGGACATCCAACAGTATACAGGCCATCTATGGAAAGCCTCAAATCTGTGGAAAACAGCATACAACCCATCTGCCATTATTTCAAATAATTTACAACCCATTTGCTAATTCTTACGGGGTTTTTTGGAGCCCATATTCTTTATGTTAGCATTACAGCCCATATTGTGGCCACGGTTAAAAAATTATACGAAATTTTGCATATGTCGGTGCGGTCTGAACTGTTTTTAATCCCAAAATTTCGAGTCATATTCAGACTGGTTTTAAAAATAAATGTATATCAATATAAAATCCAATGAATTTTCCATGCATAAAAATCAATGAAATTTAAAATCTCGAAATGAAAAAAAAGATATTTGAAAATAATTGCCGGTTTGATGTGTTTTAAAAATGTACAGCCCATTTGTCATTACTGATAGGCCATTTTCTCGGTCAGCCGATTGAAGCTCTCCTCGTCTTGAAAGATTTGCAGCCCAAAAAGCCTGATAAAGTGACTTACTTGACAAATCACAAAAGAACTGGGCTAGCCATTTTCAGGAAGAAAAAAAAACTACTGGGCTGGTCTATGGTAAACATAAAAGAAAAGGCTGTGTAGACAGGCGAGAGTGTCCCGCACAGTCCAGTTGACATCCTGCTTCCGTCTCAAAAACAAATTAGATAAATGCCACTCCAATTATGGCAATTCATAAAAATGCCACTACAATTTCCAAACTTTAAAAAATGCCACTGCCATTTTTGCAAACTTTGAAAAATGCCACTGCAGTTTGCAAACTTTGAAAAACGCCACTCCAGACTTCGAAAAATGCCACTAGAAATGGCATTTTTCAAAGTTTGGAAATTGCAGTGGCATTTCTCGGATACACCAGATTTGGAGTGGCATTTATCAAATTAACCCAAAACAAAAATAACTGGGCGAGCTGTTGGGTCCCTGGTGTCAGCCGCTCGTTGTGCAATTCTCTCATTTATTGACTACGTTGACAATGGCATGGGACCCAGATGTCAGAAATCCACTAGGAGGAGCCATTTTTTATTGGCTTGAAATAAGGAGGCACTTGCTTGCGTACTGTCATGACCTTGGAGGGTCCCTGCTATCATCCTCTCCACGTACAGTACCAGTTAGTCGTGCTTCAAAACTGATCGGCACGCCATTAAAAAAAATAAAGGTCGATAACTAATGCGGCACCTCGGGCCAACGCGGCCAGATCGCATTTTGCACAAGAAATTACACACCATGTTTCGTTGACATGTGGTCCTGTTCCAACATATCAGTGAGACGACAACGAGTAGTAGGAGTATTTTCGAACGGACGTGTAGGCCGGGGCGCCTCTTCGTGAACCGTGGCAAACTCGCAACCGTCCACCGACTCTTCACCTTTCCCTCTCAATTTGGAACTGTTGTCGCACACTCTTCCTCTCCCTCCTCCATTTTCCTTTAGCCCTTCACCCTTTCTTCTGCCATTGTTCGATCGTCTTCTCCATGGAGGGAACAGGCTGGAAACGACCCCGTTATTCTTGCCTCGATCTGAAAGATGATGTGGTGGAGCAACTCATTGATCGGTGAGACGTCATCACCTCGGCTAGAATGGCAGGTTCGTTCAAGCCCATTCTTGACTCAACTAATAACATCATTGCAAGGAACCCAAGAGTCAAGGAGCGGTTTGATCTCCCCTATCTTCTTTGCCGTGACCCTGATGACTGGCACCGGCATGACGGAGGCCTCGCCCTGTGCAAGTTGATGCCGCTTGATAATGATACGTATGATGTTAAGATGCCATCGCTTGAGGGCAAGGCTTGGGTGGGCGCAAATGGAGATTGGGTTGTTTACATTGGGTCCAACTGCGAGTGGGAACTTGTGAATGTGTATACTTGTCACCGGGTTCCACTTCCAAAAATCTCAGCACACTGCCCAGAGGTTGAGCACGCCGGTAATGTACGCATGTTCAAATACGATCATGGTGATTGTCTTCTACGAAAGATAGCAATTTGTCGAGTTCCCAACCGCTCTTGGAATTACAACAACTATCAAGTTGTTGCTATCTTCGACAAGCTTGTTGCCATCCTTCGTGGTTCGACTCGATGGATATTGCTCAAAAATCAGTTTCTGTACACGGATGAGTACTGTGATGCAATTCAATACGAGGGCCTTGTGTTTGCTGCCACCACTCGTGGCACTGTTTTTCCATGGCATCCTAGTAGTTTCGGTACGTTTTCTTCCTCCGTAATTATAATTGTTTCATCCACATGCATGCGGGTTAGCAAGTTTCCCTTTACTAATTAACCTTCTTCTTGTGTTTCCAAGGTCCTGTGAACACCCCACCACCTATACTTGAAAAAATTTATAACCAAGGGGGAGATGCCGATGGTGATGATCACGAGCAGCGCCCATATACTCGGTGGCGCCTGGCAACTAATTCCGATGGATCACCTCTTCTTGTGTGTATACAGCCCACTGATGATGTTACTGCTAAGGAAGCAGGTGTCTCCCATGGTTGCACTCTCCGGACCTATTCCAACACCCGTTGCATGGTATTCGGGATGGATACTAGTGTGCTAGCGCCAACTCCTTCTCCCTGGCATAGAATTGATAGTCTTAGAGAAAACTCGCTCTTCCTTGGACAAAACTATCCGATGATGGTGAAAGGCGGTCCAACTGCTGTTGACACATTTATGAGAAGCAACTATGTCTATACCTCGAACATTTGGGTGGTTCCCTACCCTGGTACTGATATAGTAGGCCGCTTCAGCCTGGATGATCAGTCCTGCGTTGGTCCAGATCGTCAACGGATGGCCCGTCCAAGAGAATCACTTATGGTTCAAAGCAAGCGTTTCCAACGCCGCGGAATGGTTGAGTTGAAGTTCATTTCATGGCTTGTTATTTGTTGTGTGGTGAAAACTTCAGTATTTATAATGTATCCTCGTTGTTGATGTGGGTTGATGACCTGTTGTATGTAATAAAATGATATGCCTGTGATAAACTTAGTAAATTTATGTATGACTTTCGAGTCGCTTCTCTGAGTGAGTGGTGCGACGAGGCAAAAAAATATTTTCCGAATACATAATTGTACGTGCATTGCAACAGGTTATCGGATGAGGCCAATCAACAATAGTACACGCCACCACCACGACATCCATCTGACACCATATTATTTCTTGGAGTCCGTGCTAGAGCAATATCTTCAACCTCGTCGTTTCTCTAACTTCAGCCATCGCGCGGCGGGCGAGGTGGGGGTTTGCCGATAGTCGGTTTCCTTAACTACGGTCCCACTTGTAAGGCCAACTCCAACGCACGACCCCAAATGCACCTCCGTTTTGCATGAACTCCAACAATAATTTTGACTAGAAAAGCAAGACCAAAGAAAACAAGAACCACAAGAATACTTTTTACTACTCGTGTAAGTTGGATTAGTGCCTTCTCGATGCATTCATTGTTGATCTACGGAGGCTCAATATTGCGTCTGTGCTAGCTAAAAGTGGTAGAACATCTACTAAATTGCGCTCTCTCAATATATGGATGTACTTTTCTTCCCAATACAAAAACTTGCATCCATTCTACTCCCTCCGTTGCACAATACATGCCTTCTATTTGTCAAAATATATATGTATCTATACATGTCTTAGTATATAGGTACATCCATTTTTGGACAAATGGAAGTCAAGTATTTTGGAACGGAGGGAGTACACAATAAATTTTTTAAGTTAGCACAACTAGTCTAATCCGAGAGTAGAACCGAAGATTTGGTCGGGTTCTTCCTCCTTTTGCCGACACGTGGGACATCCAGCATCCAGGTCGTGTCATGAAAGAAAATAGAGTGGTAGTTGAAGCCACGAGATGTGCATCTTGGGTTAAACTGTAAATAGAATCTTACTAATCTTGAGTAACTCCAAAAGCGGCCACCGAAGATCTTTATTGGATTTGTTTTTCATCACCAGCACGTCGAGGTGAAAGATGTGCAGGTTCAATGGGTCCTCTTGCGTTTTCACTGACATGTGGGGCAGCATGTGAGCAAACAGACGATGGGCTCCGCGCGTCCGCTGGCTGGCTGAGAAGAGAGATAGAGGAGGGCTGAGCATAGACTGTAGGAAATTTGTTCTACGTACCTCGATATAGGCTCGATATAGTGGGGTGGCATGGGCCATAACTAGCATTCACGTCTAGCAGTAGTACTCACGCCACCCACACGAGTCCCATCCGACACCAATTTTCTTGGAGTCCGTGCCACATCCATCTCTTCTCCTGGCACCGTTCATGCATGGAGTACGTACGAAAATTATGAAGTTGATGCGAAAGGTAAGATAATTACTGTAGTATCATATACTACTACATGGATTTGATGGAAAGATAAAAATACATACGGATCCATCAATGTTCAATGACATCCTCACGCCCTAGTGCGCCGGGTCACCAACCGACGTGTGAGGAGCAGCGGCGTTCGCGGCGAGCTCAACGTGCTTCTAGACAGTGCCGTCCAAGGTTGCCCTGTGCTCCAAGAAGGCCAGCGTCATATCATCCTCTTCTTGCATGTAGTAGTCCTTGTGGACAATTTGCGCGTAGACGTGGGTGATTATGTCGATGGTGTCTTGCTGGGCCAGGCGCTGCGTGGCAAGCGCGACCTCGAGGTGGACATTCTCCGGCGCGACGGCGGGCAGTCGCAGGGCCACCAGTGCATCGAAGAGGTTGTTACCATAGTGGTCGTTGAGGGTGGCGGGCATCACAGAGCCTGGGTGCGTTGGCTGGAGGCTTACGTCAAAGTCGTCCACAAGCTTCTTGACGATGGTGAACTTGTCGAGGAAACCGACGAGGACCTCGTCGAACAAGGAGACGAAGCTATCGTCCAAGCGGCCCCTCGCCCTGGCGGCATCAAGCAATACTACCTGGAGACGTTCCTCGATGCCAGGCTGCAGGCCGGCGTCGTGGACCATCTGGCACAGCCGGCTAATGCTCGCGCTCATCGCCTCCATGGGTCTAGCGTAGCTTCTAGTCAACTGATCTTGTGATTCGAGTGATCACTCAGCCCTTGGTTAGCGTGCGTAGGTGCGTAGGATTTTGTACTACTCCCCGTGAAGGAAATATGCCCTAGAGGCAATAATAAAGTTATTATTTATTTCCTTATATCATGATAAATGTTTATTATTCATGCTAGAATTGTATTAACCGGAAACATAATACATGTGTGAATACATAGACCAACAGAGTGTCACTAGTATGCCTCTACTAGACTAGCTCGTTAATCAAAGATGGTTATGTTTCCTAACCATGAACAAAGAGTTGTTATTTGATTAACGAGGTCACATCATTAGTTGAATGATCTGATTGACATGACCCATTCCATTAGCTTAGCACCCGATCGTTTAGTATGTTGCTATTGCTTTCTTCATGACTTATACATGTTCCTATAACTATGAGATTATGCAACTCCCGTTTACCGGAGGAACACTTTGGGTACTACCAAACGTCACAACGTAACTGGGTGATTATAAAGGAGTACTACAGGTGTCTCCAATGGTAGATGTTGGGTTGGCGTATTTCAAGATTAGGGTTTGTCACTCCGATTGTCGGAGAGGTATCTCTGGGCCCTCTCGGTAATGCACATCACATAAGCCTTGCAAGCACTGCAACTAATATGTTAGTTGTGAGATGATGTATTACGGAACGAGTAAAGAGACTTGCCGGTAACGAGATTGAACTAGGTATTGGATACCGACGATCGAATCTCGGGCAAGTAACATACCGATGACAAAGGGAACAACGTATGTTGTTATGCGGTCTGACCGATAAAGATCTTCGTAGAATATGTAGGAGCCAATATGGGCATCCAGGTCCCGCTATTGGTTATTGACCGGAGACGTGTCTCGGTCATGTCTACATTGTTCTCGAACCGTAGGGTCCGCACGCTTAACGTTACGATGACAGTTATTATGAGTTTATGCATTTTGATGTACCGAAGGTTGTTCGGAGTCCCGGATGAGATCACGGACATGACAAGGAGTCTCGAAATGGTCGAGACGTAAAGATTGATATATTGGAAGCCTATGTTTGGACATCGGAAGTGTTCCGGGTGAAATCGGGATTTTACCGGAATACCGGGAGGGTTACCGGAACCCCCCGGGAGACTAATGGGCCTATTGGGCCTTAGTGGAAAAAGAGAAAAGGGACAAGCCCAAGCTGGCCGGCGCCCCCCCTTCCCCAAGTCCTAGTAGGACTAGGATAGGGGGCCGGCCCCCCTTCTCTCTCTTTCCCCCCGGGAGTCCTAATTGGATTAGGATTGGGGGGAGGAGTCCTACTCCCGGTGGGAGTAGGACTCCCCTGCGCCTCCTCTCCCTTAGCCGGCCGGCTCCCCTTCTCCAACATATATATACGGGGCAGGGGGCACCCCATAGACACACAAGTTGATCCTTGAGATCGTTCCTTAGCCGTGTGCGGTGCCCCCTGCCACCAAATTCCACCTCGATCATACCGTTACAGTGCTTAGGCGAAGCCCTGCGTCGGTAGTACATCAAGATCGTCACCACGCCGTCGTGCTGACAGAACTCTTCCTCGACGCTTTGCTGGATCGGAGCCCGAGGAAAGTCATCGAGCTGAACGTGTGCTAAGAACTCGGAGGTGCCAGAGTAACGGTGCTTGGATCGGTCGGATCGGGAAGAAGACGTACGACTACTTCCTCTACGTTGTGTGATCGCTTCCGCAGTCGGTCTGCGTTGGTACGTAGACAACACTCTCCCCTCTCGTTGCTGTGCATCACCATGATCTTGCGTGTGTGTAGGAAAATTTTCGAAATTACTGCGTTCCCCAACAGTGGTATCCGAGCCTAGGTTTTTATGGTTTGATGTTATATGCACGAGTAGAACACAAGTGAGTTGTGGGCGATACAAGTCATACTGCCTACCAGCATGTCATACTTTGGTTCGGCGGCATTGTTGGACGAGACGATCCGGACCAACCTTACGCGTACTCTTACGCGAGACCGGTTCCCTCGACGTGCTTTGCACACAGATGGCTTGCGGAAGACTGCCTCTCCAACTTTAGTTGAACCAAGTGTGACTACGCCCGGTCCTTGAGAAGGTTAAAACGGAGTCTATTTGACGAACTATCGTTGTGGTTTTGATGCGTAGGTGAGATGAGTTCTTACTTAAGCCCGTAGCAGCCACGTAAAACTTGCAACAACAAAGTAGAGGACGTCTAACTTGTTTTTGCAGGGCATGTTGTGATGTGATATGGTCAAGGCATGATGCTGATTTTATTGTATGAGATGATCATGTTTTGTAACCGAGTTATCGGCAACTGGCAGGAGCCATATAGTTGTCGCTTTATTGTATGCAATGCAATCGCGATGTAATGCTTTACTAGATTACTAAACGGTAGTAATAGTCATGGAAGCATAAGATTGGCGAGACGACAACGTTGCTACGATGGAGATCAAGGTGGCGCGCCGGTGACGATGGTGATCATGACGGTGTTTCGGAGATGGAGATCACAAGCACAAGATAATGATGACCATATCATATCACTTATATTGATTGCATGTGATGTTTATCCTTTTATGCATCTTATCTTGCTTTGATTGACGGTAGCATTATAAGATGATCTCTCACTAAATTATCAAGAAGTGTTCTCCCTGAGTATGCACCGTTGCAAAAGTTCTTCGTGCTGAGACACCACGTGATGATCGGGTGTGATAGGCTCTACGTTCAAATACAACGGGTGCAAAACAGTTGTACACGCGGAATACTCAGGTTATACTTGACGAGCCAAGCATATACAGATATGGCCTCGGAACACGGAGACCGAAAGGTCGAGCGTGAATCATATAGTAGATATGATCAACATATTGATGTTCACCATTGAAAACTACTCCATCTCACGTGATGATCGGTTATGGTTTAGTTGATTTGGATCACGTGATCACTTAGAGGATTAGAGGGATGTCTATCTAAGTGGGAGTTCTTAAGTAAATTAACTGAACTTAAAAATTATCATGAACTTAGTACCTGATAGTATCTTGCTTGTTTATGTTGATTGTAGATAGATGGCTTGTGCTGTTGTTCCGTTGAATTTTAATGCGTTCCTTGAGAAAGCAAAGTTGAAAGATGATGGTAGCAATTACACGGACTGGGTCCGTAACCTGAGGATTATCCTCATTGCTGCACAGAAGAATTACGTCCTGGAAGCACCGCTGAGTGCCAGGCCTGCTGCAAGAGCAACACCAGAAGTTATGAACGTCTGGCAGAGCAAAGCTGATGACTACTCAATAGTTCAGTGTGCCATGCTTTACGGCTTAGAACCGGGACTTCAACGACGTTTTGAACGTCATGGAGCATATGAGATGTTCCAGGAGTTGAAGTTAATATTTCAAGCAAATGCCCGGATTGAGAGATATGAAGTCTCCAATAAGTTCTATAGCTGCAAGATGGAGGAGAACAGTTCTGTCAGTGAGCATATACTCAAAATGTCTGGGTATAATAATCACTTGATTCAATTGGGAGTTACACTTCCGGATGATTGCGTCATTGACAGAATTCTCCAATCACTGCCACCAAGCTACAAGAGCTTTGTGATGAACTATAATATGCAAGGGATGAACAAGACTATTCCCGAGCTCTTCGCTATGCTGAAAGCTGCGGAGGTAGAAATCAAGAAGGAGCATCAAGTGTTGATGGTTAACAAAACCACTAGTTTCAAGAAAAAGGGCAAAGGGAAGAAGAAAGGGAACTTCAAGAAGAACGGCAAGAAAGTTGCTGCTCAAGAGAAGAAACCCAAGTCTGGACCTAAGCCTGAAACTGAGTGCTTCTACTCCAAGCAGACTGGTCACTGGAAGCGGAACTGCCCCAAGTATTTGGCGGATAAGAAGGATGGCAAGGTGAACAAAGGTATATGTGATATACATGTTATTGATGTGTACCTTACTAATGCTCGCAGTAGCACCTGGGTATTTGATACTGGTTCTGTTGCTAATATTTGCAACTCGAAACAGGGACTACAGAATAAGCGGACACTAGCAAAGGACGAGGTGACGATGCGCGTGGGAAACGGTTCCAAAGTCGATGTGATCGCGGTCGGCACGCTACCTCTACATCTACCTTCGGGATTAATATTAGACCTAAATAATTGTTATTTGGTGCCAGCGTTGAGCATGAACATTATATCTGGATCTTGTTTGATGCGAGACGGTTATTCATTTAAATCAGAGAATAATGGTTGTTCTATTTATATGAGTAATATCTTTTATGGTCATGCACCCTTGAAAAGTGGTCTATTCTTATTGAATCTCGATAGTAGTAATACACATATTCATAATGTTGAAGCCAAAAGATGCAGAGTTGATAATGATAGTGCAACTTATTTGTGGCACTGCCGTTTAGGTCATATCGGTGTAAAGCGCATGAAGAAACTCCATACTGATGGGCTTTTGGAACCACTTGATTATGAATCACTTGGTACTTGCGAACCGTGCCTCATGGGCAAGATGACTAAAACACCGTTCTCCGGTACTATGGAGAGAGCAACAGATTTATTGGAAATCATACATACCGATGTATGTGGTCCGATGAATATTGAGGCTCGTGGCGGATATCGTTATTTTCTCACCTTCACAGATGATTTAAGCAGATATGGGTATATCTACTTAATGAAGCATAAGTCTGAAACATTTGAAAAGTTCAAGGAATTTCAGAGTGAAGTTGAAAATCATCGTAACAAGAAAATAAAGTTTCTACGATCTGATCGTGGAGGAGAATATTTGAGTTACGAGTTTGGTATACATTTGAAAAATTGTGGAATAGTTTCGCAACTCACGCCACCCGGAACACCACAACGTAATGGTGTGTCCGAACGTCGTAATCGTACTTTACTAGATATGGTGCGATCTATGATGTCTCTTACTGATTTACCGCTATCATTTTGGGGTTATGCTTTAGAGACGGCCGCATTCACGTTAAATAGGGCACCATCTAAATCCGTTGAGACGACGCCTTATGAACTATGGTTTGGCAAGAAACCAAAGTTGTCGTTTCTTAAAGTTTGGGGCTGCGATGCTTATGTGAAAAAGCTTCAACTTGATAAGCTCGAACCCAAATCGGAGAAGTGTGTCTTCATAGGATATCCAAAGGAAACTATTGGATACACCTTCTATCACAGATCCGAAGGCAAGATTTTTGTTGCTAAATTCGGAAACTTTCTTGAGAAGGAGTTTCTCTCGAAAGAAGTGAGTGGGAGGAAAGTAGAACTTGACGAGGTAACTGTACCTACTCCGTTATTGGGAAATAGTACATCACAGAAAACTGTTTCTGTGAGACCTACACCAATAAGAGAGGAAGTTAATGATGATGATCATGAAACTTTAGATCAAGATACTACTGTACCTCGTAGATCAACCAGAGTAAGATCCGCACCAGAGTGGTACGGTAATCCTGTTCTGGAAGTCATGCTACTAGATCATGATGAACCTACGAACTATGAAGAAGCGATGGTGAGCCCAGATTCCGCAAAGTGGCTTGAAGCCATGAAATCTGAGATGGGATCCATGTATGAGAACAAAGTATGGACTTTGGTTGACTTGCCCGATGATCGGCAAGCAATTGAGAATAAATGGATCTTTAAGAAAAAGACTGACGCTGATGGTAATGTTACTATCTACAAAGCTCAACTTGTCGCAAAAGGTTTTCGACAACTTCAAGGAGTTGACTACGATGAGACTTTCTCACCCGTAGCGATGCTTAAGTCTGTCAGAATCATGTTAGCAATTGCCGCATTTTATGATTATGAAATTTGGCAAATGGATGTAAAAACCGCATTCCTGAATGGATTTCTGGAAGAAGAGTTGTATATGATGCAACCCGAAGGTTTTATCGATCCAAAAGGAGCTAACAAAGTGTGCAAACTCCAGCGATCCATTTATGGACTGGTGCAAGCATCTCGGAGTTGGAATAAACGCTTTGATAGTGTGATCAAAGCATTTGGGTTTATACAGACTTTTGGAGAAGCCTGTATTTACAAGAAAGTGAGTGGGAGCTCTGTAGCATTTCTGATATTATATGTGGATGACATATTACTCATTGGAAATGATATAGAATTTCTGGATAGCATAAAGGGATACTTGAATAAAAGTTTTTCGATGAAAGACCTCGGGGAAGCTGCTTACATATTAGGCATAAAAATCTATAGAGATAGATCAAAACGCTTAATTGGACTTTCACAAAGCACATACCTTGACAAGATTTTGAAGAAGTTCAAAATGGATCAAGCAAAGAAAGGGTTCTTGCCTGTGTTACAAGGTGTGAAGTTGAGTCAGACTCAATGCCCGACCACTGCAGAAGATAGAGAGAAAATGAAAGATGTTCCCTATGCTTCAGCCATAGGCTCTATCATGTATGCAATGCTGTGTACCAGACCTGATGTGTGCCTTGCCATAAGTTTAGCAGGGAGGTACCAAAGTAATCCAGGAGTGGATCACTGGACAGCAGTCAAGAACATCCTGAAATACCTGAAAAGGACTAAGGATATGTTTCTCGTATATGGAGGTGACAAAGAGCTCACCGTAAGAGGTTACGTTGATGCAAGCTTTGACACTGATCCGGACGATTCTAAATCGCAAACCGGATACGTGTTTACTTTAAACGGTGGAGCTGTCAGTTGGTGCAGTTCTAAACAAAGCGTCGTAGCGGGATCTACATGTGAAGCGGAGTACATAGCTGCTTCGGAAGCAGCGAACGAAGGAGTCTGGATGAAGGAGTTCATATCCGATCTAGGTGTCATACCTAGTGCATCGGGTCCAATGAAAATCTTCTGTGACAATACTGGTGCAATTGCCTTGGCAAAGGAATCCAGATTTCACAAAAGAACCAAACACATCAAGAGACGCTTCAACTCCATCCGGGATTTAGTCCAGGTGGGAGACATAGAGATTTGCAAGATACATACGGATCTGAATGTTGCAGACCCGTTGACTAAGCCTCTTCCACGAGCAAAACATGATCAGCACCAAGACTCCATGGGTGTTAGAATCATTACTGTGTAATCTAGATTATTGACTCTAGTGCAAGTGGGAGACTGAAGGAAATATGCCCTAGAGGCAATAATAAAGTTATTATTTATTTCCTTATATCATGATAAATGTTTATTATTCATGCTAGAATTGTATTAACCGGAAACATAATACATGTGTGAATACATAGACCAACAGAGTGTCACTAGTATGCCTCTACTAGACTAGCTCGTTAATCAAAGATGGTTATGTTTCCTAACCATGAACAAAGAGTTGTTATTTGATTAACGAGGTCACATCATTAGTTGAATGATCTGATTGACATGACCCATTCCATTAGCTTAGCACCCGATCGTTTAGTATGTTGCTATTGCTTTCTTCATGACTTATACATGTTCCTATAACTATGAGATTATGCAACTCCCGTTTACCGGAGGAACACTTTGGGTACTACCAAACATCACAACGTAACTGGGTGATTATAAAGGAGTACTACAGGTGTCTCCAATGGTAGATGTTGGGTTGGCGTATTTCAAGATTAGGGTTTGTCACTCCGATTGTCGGAGAGGTATCTCTGGGCCCTCTCGGTAATGCACATCACATAAGCCTTGCAAGCACTGCAACTAATATGTTAGTTGTGAGATGATGTATTACGGAACGAGTAAAGAGACTTGCCGGTAACGAGATTGAACTAGGTATTGGATACCGACGATCGAATCTCGGGCAAGTAACATACCGATGACAAAGGGAACAACGTATGTTGTTATGCGGTCTGACCGATAAAGATCTTCGTAGAATATGTAGGAGCCAATATGGGCATCCAGGTCCCGCTATTGGTTATTGACCGGAGACGTGTCTCGGTCATGTCTACATTGTTCTCGAACCGTAGGGTCCGCACGCTTAACGTTACGATGACAGTTATTATGAGTTTATGCATTTTGATGTACCGAAGGTTGTTCGGAGTCCCGGATGAGATCACGGACATGACAAGGAGTCTCGAAATGGTCGAGACGTAAAGATTGATATATTGGAAGCCTATGTTTGGACATCGGAAGTGTTCCGGGTGAAATCGGGATTTTACCGGAATACCGGGAGGGTTACCGGAACCCCCCGGGAGACTAATGGGCCTATTGGGCCTTAGTGGAAAAAGAGAAAAGGGACAAGCCCAAGCTGGCCGGCGCCCCCCCTTCCCCAAGTCCTAGTAGGACTAGGATAGGGGGCCGGCCCCCCTTCTCTCTCTTTCCCCCCGGGAGTCCTAATTGGATTAGGATTGGGGGGAGGAGTCCTACTCCCGGTGGGAGTAGGACTCCCCTGCGCCTCCTCTCCCTTAGCCGGCCGGCTCCCCTTCTCCAACATATATATACGGGGCAGGGGGCACCCCATAGACACACAAGTTGATCCTTGAGATCGTTCCTTAGCCGTGTGCGGTGCCCCCTGCCACCAAATTCCACCTCGATCATACCGTTACAGTGCTTAGGCGAAGCCCTGCGTCGGTAGTACATCAAGATCGTCACCACGCCGTCGTGCTAACAGAACTCTTCCTCGACGCTTTGCTGGATCGGAGCCCGAGGAACGTCATCGAGCTGAACGTGTGCTAAGAACTCGGAGGTGCCGGAGTAACGGTGCTTGGATCGGTCGGATCGGGAAGAAGACGTACGACTACTTCCTCTACGTTGTGTGATCGCTTCCGCAGTCGGTCTGCGTTGGTACGTAGACAACACTCTCCCCTCTCGTTGCTGTGCATCACCATGATCTTGCGTGTGCGTAGGAAAATTTTCGAAATTACTGCGTTCCCCAACACCCCGGCCCTCTACTGCACCTGCCTTTGGCTGTATGATAGGTGGGCCAGCCACCCCCTGGGGCCACGTGTCATTCACCCAAAGGCAGTTGCAGTAAGTCAATGAAGCTGCATCCCCCTCCGTGCCGGTGCAGTATAGTCATCTCACCGGACCTCTAGTTGGGGCCAAACGAGAGAAGTTTGATGTTTACTGGTTTATTGGTCCCCTTTGCATTTTTCGCCAAGTTTTGACCTTTGATTTAACTAATAAAATGTTAATGCATGTAAACAAAAATGTTGTGTAAGTCACCTTACGAAAACCAAATAATCCCAAAATACTTAGGCACGGTGCATTAACTCCCTCCTTGTTTCTTATTTTGTGACATATCAACCAATGAGAGATGTGGGCCGTGCATGCTTTCAATGACTTGAGACTACCAAACATGACATGAAGTGTTTAGTTCATTGCATGTAATCCTATTAGTACTCTAGTTAGGAGTAGCAAAAAAACATTAAGTTCTCTCGTCGATAGGAATAAAACACCATGTATTTATTTAGAGAGGGAGTAGTACATTTTTGGTGACATGCATTACTAGATATTGCTAGTCAAATACTAAAATCCAGATGGACGTGGTAGTACTCCTAAATCCAGACGGTGGTGCTAATAGTACTAGTAGTAGTACTACCAATGTAGTAGTAGGAGTACTAGCACTGTACTACCCGTTGGTCAAATTATTACGTGCTGCTCCTCACAGTGAAGTGACAAGACCCTGCGCCGGAGATGACACCTAAGTATAGGTGCCGTGATCGGCATAATATAGTCAGCCTCACCGTCTGCAGTCACTATCATCATGGCTGTAGAGCTAGCCTGCTTACAACTAGCCCTATTCGACATAATTTCCCGTGCGTAGATGCCCGTGCATTTCACGAAACACCAAGATTGGGGGTGGTCGGCTCCGGCAGCGGCCATCACGCCAGATTTTTCAACGACCTTCTACTCCTAGATGTGGTGGGGAGGAGATGAGGCTGATTGTGAGAGACAAGGAGTTGTTTGTAAATAGGGAACAAGTGCGGTCATCTTTTTGCAAAAATGGAGAAGCTTGGTTTGTATGCGTCAGATCTAGATCTGACGGCTATTGGTGAAAGATGGGAGGCACAACATCATCACCAACTCAGGACCTGTTTGATTCGCAGGATTTTGAAAACGTAGGAATAGGACATGACAATATTACAAGTTTCAAACTGATATTACAAATGTTAGGAGTAATGTTGCACCTATGAAGAGGGAATTACTAAGAAGTTTACGTAAGAACTTTCGTTACTTTAGGTGGATGCGGCATTATCGTATAAACTAAATTCCACTGCTCTGACAAGTCACTAATGGGCAAATAAGTTTTCGAGTCTCTGGCCACTTGATGTTTCAAAAACAAATTCAGCTTCTGCGGAGAAATGAGCTCCATCGTGTACCCGCGCGGGTGTGGCTGGGCACGAAGCGTGAGTACATGCATGGTGCACCTATTCTCTTCTTGTATACGTACACCACCTATGTGGGGTTGTGTGAGAGAGATACAAACCTAGAGAGATATAGTGTGTGGGTTCTTGAGAGTTTTTGTGTGTGTGTGGGGGGGGGGGTCAATCAAAAAATTTAACATATGCAATGTGTGTTAAATAGAGTCCTGGATATAACATATATATAGAGGGGGCGATCCAGGAGAAGAGAGTGGAGGTATCATCGGCTTGAGGTGTCCATAGAATCGAAGAGAGGGATGATGTGTGTGTGTGTGCGCGCGCGTGCGCGATCGATAAAGAGTGACATCGAATTTGTGTGTGCCCACGTCAAAGATATAGAGTGGCTGGCCTACTGGAATGTGAGATGGGACATGTGCAGTTTGTCTCTGTGGCATGGATACCTACCTACAGCGCTCGACTATCAGTGTGTGGTAGGGGAAGAGGGAGGCCCAATTAACTATAGAGGTACAATGGCTGGTATGTGTGTGGAGGAGGAGAGAGGCCTACCTCATGTATTAAGGAGATCGATCTGCCTCATGTATTAAGGAAGATCGATCGGCATCCATGCATATGTGCAGGAGATGAATAAGGTTGGGAGAGAGACAAAGCTAGAGTGTTGGAGGGGGTTGTAGTGGAGTTGCTTCTAACAAATGGTGGGATAGGCTTGCTAGACAAGCGGAGGGCACGCCCGCAATATCAATAAGAGAGGAGATGGCTGCTTGTTGTCTATGCACGTGCGTGTGAGAGACGGGTCAGGAGGCATGCACGAATGATTGGGGGGGGGCGATGTGGCTGTGGTAAGCAGACGTAACTACATAGGAAGATCAATCGCCCTTTGTAAGAGAAAGGAGAGACATAACTTGTGAGGTACATTGATCGATGGGGGGTAGTTAAAGTCGATCTAGGTATATGTTGGGAGATCGATCGATATACATGCATGTGTGTGTTAGAAGCAAATGAGGCACGAGGAGAAGGATATAGAGAGAGGGATGCATGTAGGAGGTGGTACGAGAGGCATACTATATCGAGGGGGAGGAGTGTGCGAGTACGAGAATGATGAAAAGAGTGGTGGGAGTGAGGCATGGACGATGACAAGAGAAGAGGGGAAGCTTGTGTTTGTGCTAGGCACACCTTGCTAGAGAGGCATATCGATCGATGTGTGTCGTAAAGAAGGAGCTGGGGGCCTACACACACCATGGGTGAATGACCTAAAGTGAAAAGACGAATTTGCGCGATGGAGCTAGAGAATGCTGAGGGAGAGTGAGAGGGATGCGGGCGTGTGCATGCACAAGAGAAAGTTAGCGCTAGCTACAAAGATAAGTGGGTTGTGTGGGTGTAAAAGACAAATAGAGATCATATATACTTCATTATAAAAAGCGAATTCGGATATTTGAAGAATTTATCATAGTGTTTCAAACCGATGGATGTGTGAATATATATAACGGTGATACACATGGTGTGGTTATGAACATGGTATACTACATTTAATATATTTTATCTCTACTCTTATAAAAAACGGAGTTGTTGATGATGGTGTGTCTGCCATCCTGCATTATAGGCCGTCTGATTTATATCTGGCGGATAGCAAGGAAACTATGATGGTTGAAGTTGGCAACAATCATGATTGTAGATTCTTATTGAAATAGAGAAACAAATTCAAATTTAGTTCGAATTGCAGCGGTAGTATAGACATTTGGAATGCACTAAAATGTTGGTATGAGTAGGTTACATGCATTATTTAGCAAGCGAAAAAATTTAATCGGACATAACATGGATTCATACTCCCTCCTTCCATCTATATAGGGCGTAATGAGATTTTTAAAACCGCCTTTGACTATTGACAAGATTAATAGTACATGACATGCACAATGTGAAAATTATATCATTGAAAGAACCTTTCACAGACGAATTTAACGGTGTGCTTTGTGTAAGTTGCATGTCATATATCATTGCTCTAATATTTGGTCAAAGTTAGCATTGAAAAACGCATTAGGCCCTATATAGATGGAAGGAGGGAGTAGCTTTGAATAGCATTTGCATAGTAAAACGGGGCAAGACTCTCTCTTTGTGTGGTGTGAATAGTTTTATTTTTTTCGTTTTCTTTTTGGTTGAGGGAAGTGCGAATTGATTTGGTACGTACAAGTACAATATTACTACACGTTAGGCTTGTCCCTAAAATTCAACCCGCATCTTGTTATATCCCGAAAATTCAGATATCATGCTCCCAAAACTGGCGCCTTCACAACCCGCGCCTTGCTATCCCGAAATTACAACGCACGCGAAAACTCCCTCCAGCTGCCAAATCCCGACACACGAAATCCCCCTTCTAACCCTGAGCCGAAAGGGCCTCTAGTTCAAATCGGTGGGAGGTACTTTTGTAACACACCCTACATTTTGGACAAGCGCGTTCCTAAGTTATGCTTCACCCCCTCCCATTGCCCCCTTTTCGCCATTCGAAATACCAGGCCGCCATAACTCTCCGCTCCAGCCGCGAAACCCCACCCTCCTCCGTCCGCCATGTCACCGCTCCCTAGCCGGAGCCTGTTCCCCGACGACGTCGTCCACCGCAATAGCTCGACGTCCCTCGTCCACCTCCCCGGATGAGGATCCATCGTCCATCTCGTTGTCCCGCCGGTTCAGCCGCCCCGTCCTCCACCTCCAAGGAGCTGCTCCGATGATCGCCTCGTCTATCGCGGCTGCTCCATCCCCACAGCGCCACCTTAACCTGCTCCACCGGAACCGCAACATCCTCACCGACTCCTCGGACGAAGCCGAGGCCTACTCGGCGCCACCAAAGAGGTTGTACACTCATCGCATCGCACCTTCTCCTTAACTCGACCTCCCGGTGTTGACGGTGCTCCATCCGCACCCCCATGGAGCGGCTACCTTGAAGCTGGCGCCACGGGCGACATCTCCACGGCGGCTCTCCCCCAGTGCGAGGCCCCTTCGGCGGCGACGTCCATACCAGCCGGATCTGCTGCTGCTGCTCCGGCTCTCGCTCGATCGCTCGCTCGCCCAGCTGCTGCTGCTGCTCTCCCCCTCGCTCGTGCTGCTGCTCTGCTCTGATTAAGCTACACTTCAGTCGACTGAATCGACTTTTGGGTCAGTCAATTTTCAGGGGTTGGGGGGGGCTCGCCGGAGTTAAGGAAGAACCACCCGCAGCGAGGACGTGGGCTCGCCGGAGAGGTACCCCACTATCTATCTTAGGGTTCAGGGTGGGGGGCGTGGGGCCTAGAGGGCTGGCCGGGGCGGCGGTGGCGAGTTGTTTCGGGGCGGCGAGGCGGCGCTGGGGCCGGCGGTTCGGCCGATGGTGGCTGGCGGCTCAGGGGGGTGCAGGTTGAAGATGAACTGCATGCCCTCCCTAAACTACATGTCAAGTGCCTCTCTGCTACCATTGCGTTCAGTTTCGACAGTAGCATTCAAATTCCATAGTAAATTTCAGTTTCGATAGTTAAGTTCAGAGTCAACAGTTTTTACCTCATCTGTTGTAGTCAGGTGGTTTTTGGTGATGTTAATTTTACATCCATTTTACATCATCTATTGGAGATGCTATTAGAATCCCACTTGAGATTGACGATGTCTGTCTTGTGCTGCTTCAGCCTTGACGTCTTACGGCTCACTGGAGCTGCTCTAACGACAGAACGATCCATCACAACAGAGCAGTGCCCTGGACACCGTCTATAGATTCCTCAGATCTTCCTCCACACCTCCGACAGCCACCTCTGCCTCAACTGCTTCAGCGACCAACCCAATGATGCTGAGGTCGACACGGCTACGGCAAAGAGGTTGTACACTTGTTGCATCACTTATTACTACACATTCACGTCGATCCATTAGGGCTATTTTGGTTCAATGGAAAAACATTGATCCACTGGTTGTTACCATCACTCTAAATTTCTGCATGCTCTCATTACATAATCTCACCATATTTTTTTCGTATGCATGTCAGATATTGTACATAGTCATGCTGAACATGTAGAGAAAAAGAGAAGAGTTTTGCGCGGCAATACAATGTCATGCAGACATCGCTCCATGGTGGGTTCAATGGCAAACCCTCCCCACCCCTCTCCAGATTGTAATCCAGAGGAAGATATCTGTTCTGAGGCGGACTCGGACGCCGCTGACCACTCCTATTTACCCCCCAAGGTGTTTGCTCTACCTTGGCATGATGATGTTAGTCATATCATGCATATGTTGCCTTGCAGTGCCTACATTTGACATCATATATGTCATCTGCTTAGTTTAAACATGTTCTGTAATGCCACTTGTTTAGTTTCTATATCATATATGGGAATTATGTAGTCTCATGTCTTTTAGCCAGCCATAATATATGTGAAATGTGTAATGCCATCCTGTTTAACCAGGCATCATATATTTGAATGATATCTTGCCCATCCTTTTCTTCATTACATTTCCATTTGTTGACAATGTTTGTACATTAAACTACTCTTCGTGTGAATCAGCCATTTGGGTGGGAGACGGAAAAATCTGGAGTGAAAACAAGGCCTTCAGAGCAGACAGTGCTACTTGTCGAAGTAGATCTCTTGTTGGGTCCCGATAGCTCCTCAGAGATGGATTCATAGACAGATGACTAGTCCTATTCCCCCACTGAGGTGTATGCTCTAACTTGGCACGGTTATACTGCTCATATCATGCATACGGTGTCTTGCATTGCATAGTTTAGACATCATATACACAATATTCAACACCATGTTCTTAGTTCAGACATCATATCGAATGCCCTCTGTTTAGCATATAAATCACATATGTGAATTAAATGATGCGATTCTGATTACTTAGATAACATGTAGGTGAATTATGTCATGCGATCCTCTTTAGTTATTCATCATATCTTTGAATTATGTTATGCTATGCTATCCAGTTCAGATAGACATCATACATGTGAAATTATGTCATGCTATCCGTTTTAGTTATACAATATACATGTCAACTATTTCATGCCCTCTTTTTTCCACACTATCTATTGCATCTGTCTCTCATACAATGTCTGTACATTCAACTATGTTTCCTGTTTATCAACCATTTGAATTGGAGCGGGTGATGCCAGTATCTAGCGGACTAAAAATACGGTCTTCAAATAAAACAGTGCTACCTCTTGGTGGAGATAGCACCCCGGTTGTACATGCACAAGAATCAACCCTACCACACATAACCCAAACTCTCGTAGATTGTACCCCTACTACGATGGACAGAGAACCAGCTTCACCCAATCTAACCCCAACCCCAGCCGATAGTAACCCAGTTCCTGTTGACACAACACCATCTCCACCACAGAGCTCCCAAACAAGAGCAGTTAGTAAGGCAGCTCCAGTGCCCAAAGGGCCAGTACTATCACGGTGAACCCCAACCCCACCAGTTAGTACGCCTATTCCTGTGGAGGAAGCACAACCAGCTAGTCGTAGTTTAGCATCTATCACATTTGATGTTGTTAAATCGTATGTGCGTATCTTCCCATCTTGGAAATATTATACTAAAGATGAAGGAAAATGCCAGTTACAGGTGTTTGTCCAGGAGTTATGTGTAAGTAATGTTATTCATGGCAATTACTTTGCTTCGTCCCATACATCCTACCTCCATGATGGTTATAATACAACAAATTTTCCCATTTTTCTCTATAGAGAAGGACCGATTTGGAAACTCAGGATGAGGTAACCTGGGCTAATACCTCTGCTATCTTCAAGAATGTTTGGTGGCAGTGTCGGAATTACCTGAAGAAAACGTACTTCACCGGCAAAGAAACTCATCAAATTCCCTTACGTTCTCCTAAGACACATTTACTGGACGATGACTGGGAACACCTTGTTCTGTACTGGTCCCGAAACAAGAATGTGGTAAGGTCTATGAGCTCATTTTCTATTTTTAAGTATTATATTCTTGCGTCTTACTGTACTCTGTTCATGTAGAACAAGTGCCTAAACCTGAAGAACAACTGTTCTAATTTAAGATTCCATTGCTACCATAGGACATAGATATATGTTTGTTTGATGCTTTTATTATGTACTAGTACTTGGCAATAGAAGACTTGGTAGTTTAATCCTGTCCACCTTACTAATGAACTGGTTCACCGAAATGAGTTTCATATACTAGTACATGCTAAACTTGTTATGTGTCTGCTTGTTTCTTCTTTTAGAATGCTGACAGAATATTGGGGAAGAGTGCCTTCTTAAGCAACGGTAAAGGAAGTAATGCAGATAAGGTTCAGGATAGTGACACATCCTGTCTTGGTTTAGTGTTGGAGTTACTGGCCACTACCGCTTGCACAAGCTATTCAAACTCACTGTCTGAATCAGTTCGGTTTCTTGAGTCTCAACTACAAGCGGAAAGACATCGATCAGCTGTGCTGCAACAAGAAGTGGAAGGACTGTGGAAGTCCCTGGAGCATTCAGATGCATACTTTCTGGTGCAACAACACGCGTTGGATGATATTAGCGCCAAATAGGACAAAGCTAATCAGCTTGCTAAGCTTATTGCCAGCATGGTGGATACCCAGGATAACGTTTCTTGAGCACTTCTGAAGTTGTTTCAGTTATGCTCTTGTTTCGCTGCCGCGTTTATTTGCACTGGTGGCCAATTTTGACGGCCAGTGTATATGATATGCTGCTTTGTTCCCTATATTTGCACTGGTGGCTAACTTTGATGCCCAGTGGATGTAATATGTGTAATAGCCGTGATAGCCTAGCGTTAGTTGCTTGATTATTTATTTCCTTGTTGTCTTGTTTATTTGTTTGCTTGTAGTCATTGCAGTTCTTTTTCCACGGTTAACTAGTGGCTGCAATAACCTATTCTTTAAAACGGCCGCAATAACCATGGGCTAATATTTACTGTAGTGACACTGGGCCTCCTACGAGCCATAGAAACAGTGGGCCTTCTACGGGCCGTAGAAACAGTAGGCCTTCTACAGGCCGTAGAAACAATGGGCCTTCTACGGGCCGTATCATCAATGGGCCTTATACGGGCCGTATGATCGATTGGCCAAACATGGGCCAATAACAGGCCGCATTATGGCCGTAAACGGGCTGGAGTTGGAATCGTCCGTTCATGGGCCGACCGTAATGGGCCATCGTTAATAGGCCGTATTTGATGACGCTATGAAAATGGCCCAATGTATTAACGGACCACAAACGGACCGACTGTAACCACGGGCTGAATTAGGCCCATAAGCAGAAAATGATAGTAACGGGCCGTAAGTAAACGAATGCTGGAAATGAGCCCAAGAATAAATGGGCTCTGAGAAGGCCGAAATATAACATGGGCTGGAAACGGCCCAACGGAATAACGGGCCATTAATGGGTATAAAGTGATACACTGTTCATTACGGTCCAGTTTCACCACGGGCCGTTAATGGGTGTAAAGTGATACACTGTTCATTACGGGCTAGTTTCACCACGAGCCGTTAATAGGCCAAGAGTTACATAGGGCCTCATATGGGCTGAAAGACGTCATGGGCCATACATGGGCCAGAAGTGAAAATGGGCTGGAATCATATTAGATGGCCCAGATGACGCTACTGGCCTAATTCGGATAGGGCGTAACGGGCCTTGGGTTAGCGGGCTGTAAATGGGCTATATGCGAATAGGCCGTTAACAGCCTTTCCATGGGCCGACTCGCCACCTTTTGACCAAGTCAAACGGCCGGCCTTTTCATAGGAATGGGCCTCTGTTGGGCCGTGCCACGTGTCGACGTATCATAGGCGCCTATCCGACCCACTGACGAGCTGACACGTGTTTCGTCCGGCCAATAAGAATTTTACATGTGGAAATTTCCCATTGGTCGGGGCTGTTAACGGGTTATCGGATCCAAAACCCGACCCGATAGCTTAACGGTGTTCCGTTATGGTGGATGCCACGTGTTGGTCACCCTTGACGAAAGCACTTTTGTGACGCATGATTTATCGTCATGGAAGTGGACACTTCCGTGATGATAATTTTGGTATTGTCATGGAACACTTCTACGACAGCACAGATATGACTATCTTGATTCTGTCATAAATTTGTCATGGATGTACATGCATGACAAAAAACGCGACCTACTGTGACAAACACGTATCATCACGGAAGTGTATTTTTTGTAGTGAAGTATTGTGACATAATGTGTAATAACAACACATAATGCAATATATATCGATATAAAAGCATGATGCAAAATGTACGTATCAACTCCCCCAAGCTTAGACCTCGCTTGTCCTCAAGCGAAAACCAATATCGAAAATATGTCCACATGTTTAGAGATAGAGGTGTCGATAAAATAAAATACGGACATGAGGGCATCATGATCATTCTTAGAACAACAACATATATATATATACATTGTCATATGATCTCCCATGCTAAAGTAACAATTCATTCACATACTCAAGTATGAATCAGAAACTTCATTAAAAACTAAGAAACTATAATCTCAGTCATTGAAGCAATTGCAATTTATCATAACATAGGAAAGAGTCAATATAAGAGCGTATCTGCAAGTCCACATACTCAACCATCTTTTAGTCTTTCACAATTGCTAACACTCACGCGATATTTATGGTTATGAAGTTTTAATCGGACACAGAGAAAGATAGGGGCTTATAGTTTTGCCTCCCTACTTTTTACCTCAAGGGTAATGCCAACAATAATAGTTCATGAAAACCCACATCCAATTAGCCATATATATCAGGGTCTTTCCAACACATTGTGCTTGCCAAAGGATAAAATGTAAAAAGGAAAGGTGAAGATCACTATGACTCTTTGCATGAAGTATAAAACAAGAATAAAAGATAGGCCCTTCGCAGAGGGAAGCAGAGGTTGTCATGTGCTTTTATGGTTGGATGCACGGAATCTTAATGCAAAAGAATGTCACTTTATATTGCCACTTGTGATATGGACCTTTATTATGCAGTACGTCGCTTTTATTTCTTCCACATCACAAGATCGTATAAAGCTTATTTTCTCCACACTAATAAGTCATACATATTTAGAGAGAAATTATTATTGCTTGCAACGATGACAACTTACTTGATGGATCTTACTCAATCCATAGGTAGATATGGTGGACTCTCATGGCAAAACTGGGTTTAGGGATATTTGGAAGCACAAGTAGTATCTCTACTTGGTGCAAAGAAATTGGCTAGCAAGAGAGGGAAAGGCAAGCTCAACATGTTGGATGATCCATGCCAATATAATTTATCTCAGATGTAAGAAAACATAACCCATTATGTTGTCTTCCTTGTCCAACGTCAACTCTTTAGCATATCATACTTTAAAGAGTGCTCACAATCATAAAAGATGTCCAAGATAGTATAGTTATATGTGAAAACCTCTCTTTCTTTATTACTTCCTATTAATTGCAACGATGACCAAGACTATGTTTGTCAACTCTCAACAACTTTTATTCATCATACTTTTTATATGTGAAGTCACTACTCTCCATAAGATCCATATGATCTTTTTATTCCTTTTCTTTTAGTTTATTCCGTCAAGATCATAGCAAAATAATCAAGCCCTTGACTCAACACTAATCTTTATTATATATAGCTCACGGACTCTATTACATAGAAGGATCACAAAGCAAAGCTCACAACTAGATCATACTAAAACTTTATTCTACTAGATCAAGATATTACCAAAAGGATCGAACTAAGAAAAACGGTAAAGATAAAAGTGATGGTGATATGATACCGAGGCACTTCGCCAAGCTTGGAAGTTGCCAAGGGGAGTGCCCATACGCGATACTAAGTTCTTCTTTGTTGGTGATGATGGATAGTCGCACATCGAGCGTAGGAGATCCTCCAATTTGCGGATAATGCCCTTGAGTGCGATGATATGCTCCTTCAATAAAATATTTTCACTTGTGAGATACTTGTTTCGAATACGAGCCAACTCAATCATCTTGAAAGCCTCAATCTCCATTGGGGTAAAGAGATTGTGGTGAGGTTGAAGGATGTCTTCTTCTGCTACTGCCGGAACTTGGTCCCCCATGGCCTTCTTGATCCCATCATCCTTGTTGATCTCTCTGAGCTCTTCTCTCTTCAGCTCTATCTTCATTAGCCAAGCATCATTGCCCTCCCTATTAGAGGAGGAGGGAGAAGACATGATGCTTGGCCTTGACAACCCTGGCAGAAAACAGCTCGAAACAAGAACATGAGATATTTGCGTGATACAATGGTCAAAACCTTCGGGAGATTATATAATGAATTTTTACCGACCAAAAGAAGTATTGCGCAAGAAAACGGAGTGCGGAGAGCACACGAGATGCCCACGAGGCAAGGGGGCGCGCCCAGGGGGTAGGGCTCGCCCTCCACCCTCGTGGAAGCCTCGTGTCCTTTCCAGTCTGCTTCTTATTTTCCTATTTTCTTAAATATTCCAAAACGGAGAAAAATTGCCATTAGAACTGTTTTGGAGTCGGTTTACTTACCGTACCAAGTACCTATTCCTTTTCGGAGTCTGAAACATTCTGGAAAGTGTCCCTTATGTATTCCTCCAGGGTTACAGTTTCAATAACATTGGTTTCAAATTTTATGGGATTACGTGAGATATAATGTTTGATTCTTTGACCATTCACCACCCTCAGATTTGTGCCTTCGAAGTTGTTGATTTTTATGGCACCGGAACGGTAGACCTCCTCGATGATGTAAGGACCTTCCCATTTAGACAGGAGTTTGCCTACAAAAAATCTTAAACGAGAATTGTATAACAATACATAATCACCTACATTAAACTCATGTTTTTGTATCCTTTTGTCATGCCATCTTTTAACTTTCTCTTTAAACAGTTTGGCATTCTCATAAGCCTGGGTTCTCCATTCATCAAGTGAGCTAATGTCAAAAAGTCTCTTTTCACCGGCAAGTTTGAAGTCATAGTTGAGCTCTTTAATAGCCCAATATGCCTTATATTCTAATTCAAGCGATAAGTGACATGCTTTACCATAAACCATTTTATATGGAGACATACCCATAGGATTTTTGCATGCAGTTCTGTAGGCCCATAATGCATCATCAAGTTTCTTGGACAAATTCTTTCTAGATCTATTGACAGTCTTCTGCAAAATTAATTTAAGCTCTCTATTGTTAAGTTCTACTTGACCACTAGACTGTGGATGATATGGAGATGCAATTCTATGATTAACACCATACTTAGCAAGCATTTTATGAAAAGCACCATGAATGAAATGTGAACCACCATCAGTCATTAAATATTTAGGGACTCCAAACCTCAGAAAAATAACTTCTTTAAGCATCTTAATAGAGGTGTTATGATCAGCACTACTAGTTGGAATAGCTTCTACCCACTTAGTAACGTAATCAACAGCAACTAAAATATGTGTATACCCATTAGAGGAAGGAAAAGGTCCCATATAATCAAAGCCCCAAACATTAAATGGTTCAATAACAAGTGAATAATTCAGAGGAATTTCTTGACGTCTACTAATATTACCAATTCTCTGACATTCATCACAAGACAAAACAAACTTAAGGGCGTCCTTGAAGAGAGTAGGCCAATAAAAACTGGATTGCAATATCTTGTGTGCAGTTCTGTCTCTAGCATGGTGTCCTCCATAAGCTTCAGAGTGGCACTTGTGTAGGATCTGTTCCTGTTCATGCTCAGGTACACAACGTCTAATAACACCATCTACTCCTTTATAAAGATGTGGGTCATCCCAGAAGTAATGTCTTAAATCATAGAAGAACTTTTTCTTTTGCTGGTATGTGAAACTAGGTGGTATAAATTTAGCAACAATGTAATTAACATAATCAGCATACCATGGAGCAGTACGAGAAGCATTTATGATAGCTAGTTGTTCATCAGGAAAGCTATCATCAATAGGTAGTGGGTCATCAAGAACATTCTCTAACCTAGACAAGTTGTGTGCAACGGGGTTCTCAGCTCCCTTTCTATCAAATTCTTGTAGCAAGAGAACCCATCTAATAAGTCTAGGTTTAGCATCTTTCTTTTCCATAAGATATTTAATAGCAGCATGATCAGTGTGAAAAGTTACTTTAGAATCAACAATATAAGGTCTGAACTTATCACAAGCAAATACAACTACTAAAAATTCTTTTTCAGTAGTAGCATAATTTCTTTAGGCACTGTCTAGAGTTTTACTAGCATATTGGATAACATTTAATTTCTTATCAACTCTTTGCCCTAGAACAACCCCTACAACATAATCACTAGCATCACACATAATTTCAAATGGTAAATTCCAATCAGGAGGTTGAACAATAGGTGCATAAACCAAAGCTTTCTTAAGTATTTCAAATGCTTCTACACAGTCATCATCAAAGACAAAATGGACATCTTTTTGTAAGAGATAGTCAGAGGCCGAGAGATTTTAGAGAAGTCCTTAATGAACCTCCTATAAAAATTGGCATGACCAAGGAAACTTCTTATACCTTTAATATCCTTAGGACACGACATCTTTTCAATAGCATAAACTTTAGCTTTGTCAACTTTAATACCTCTTTCAGAAATTTTATGCCCCAAGACAATACCTTCATTAACCATAAAGTGGCACTTCTCCTAATTCAAGACAAGATTAGTTTCTTCACATCTATGCAAAACTTGATCAAGGTTGCTTAAGCAATCATCAAAAGAAGTCCCATAAACAAAGAAATCATCCATGAATACCTCAGCACTCTTTTCACAGAAGTCAGAGAATATAGTAGTCATACATATTTGAAAGGTAGCAGGTGCATTACATAAACCAAAAGGCATACGTCTATAAGCAAAGGTACCGAAAGGGCAAGTAAAAGTTGTCTTTTCTTGATCCTCTTTTGACACAGGTATTTGAGAGAAACGAGAATAACCATCTAGAAAGCAAAAATGTGTATGCTTGGATAATCTTTCTAGCATTTGATCAATAAAAGGTAAAGGGTAATGATCCTTTTTAGTGGCTTTATTTAATTTGCGGAAATCAATTACCATTCTATAACCTGTAACAATTCTTTGTGGGATCAATTCATCTTTATCATTAGGAACAACAGTAATACCTCCCTTCTTAGGGACACAATGGACATGACTTACCCACTGAATATCAGCAACGGGATAAATTATACCTGCCTCTAGAAGCTTTAGTATTTCTTTTCTTACCACTTCTTTCATCTTAGGATTTAACCATCGTTGGTGATCAACAACCGGTTTAGCATCCTTCTCCAATTTTATTTTGTGCTGGCAGAGAGTGGGACTAATGGCCTTAAGATCATCAAGAGTATATCCAATAGCAGCACGGTGCTTCTTCAGTGTTTTCAATAATCTCTTTTCTTCATGCTCTGAAAGGTTAGCATTAATAATAACAGGATATATCTCTTTCTCATCAAGATAAGCATATTTAAGAGTATTAGGTAAAGGCTTAAGCTCAAACACAGGATCACCCTTGGGTGGAGGGGGATCCCCTAGGATTTCAACAGGCAACTTGTGTTTCAAAATAGGTCCCTGTTTAAAGAATACTTCATCTATTTCCCTTCTTTCATTTATAAACATATCATTTTCGTGGTCTAGCAAATATTGTTCTAAAGGGTCACTAGGAGGCAAGGCAATAGAAGCAAGACCAATAATTTCATCTTTACTAGGCAATTCTTTATCATGGGGTTGTCTACGAAATTTAGCAAAATTAAACTCATGAGACATATCCCCTAAACCAACAGAAACAATATCCTTATTGCAGTCTATCTTATCATTAACAGTATTCAAGAAGGGTCTATCAAATATAATGGGACAAAAGTCATCTTGTGGGGAACCGAGAACAAGCAAATCAGCAGGGTATTTAACTTTCCCACACAAGACTTCAACATCTCTAACAATCCCAACTGGTGAAATAGTATCTCTATTGGCAAGCTTAATTGTAACATCAATCTCTTCTATCTCAGCAGGTGCAATATCATGCATAATTTATTGGTATAAGGATTGAGGTATTGCACTTGCACTAGCACCCATATCACATAAGCCATGATAGCAATGATCTCCTATTTTAACTGAAACAACAAGCATGCCTACAATAGGTCTATGTTTAATTTTAGTATCTGCTCTAGCAATTCTAGCAGATTCATTGCAGAAGTAAATAACATGCCCATCAATATTATCAACCAAGAGATCTTTAACCATAGCAACACTAGGTTCAACTTTAATTTGCTCAGGGGGTTTGGGTGTCTTAATATTACTTTTGTTAACCACAGTTGAAGCTTTAGCATGATCCTTTATTCTAACAGGGAAAGGTGGTTTCTCAATATAAGCAGTAGGAACAACATGATCATTATAAGTGATAGTCTTTTCTTCAACTTTAATAGGTGCAACTACTTTTACTTCAATGGGAGGATTATATTTAAACCACTTCTCCTTAGTGAGATCAACGTGAGTAGCAAAGGATTCACAAAAAGAAGCTACTATCTCAGAGTCAAGTCCATATTTAGTGCTAAATTCACGGAAAGCATCGGTATCCATAAAAGATTTAACACAATCATGTAACACCCCGGTGTAATGATGCTACAGTAATCCCACAGATCAAGCTAATCATTTTGCTATAACAGTGCTTAGCCACTTTAATCAATATTCCATTTCAAATTCCAGTTGAATTCAATCTCAAATTGTGTGTGAATTTCAAAAATGCTCAAACATGAAAACTAAAATGTTCATCATGTGTAAAATATTCTCCTTGTAATATTGGTGGTGAACCAACATTTTTTCAAAATGCCTATGTGGCCTAAAATGGCTAAAACAGAAAAGCTTAAAAAAGAAAAAAGGGAGAAAAGGGAGAGGAAGGAGAAAGGCCCCCTCCCCCACTAATTCCCCTGGGCCTCGGCCCACCCCTCCACCCGAGCAAGCCCACCTAACCCCCCACGGCCCAACTCCCTGCACCGGTTGCCTCCCCTCCTTCCTGTTCCTCAGACTCGGCCACTACAGGGTGCTCCCACCCACGGTCGGCGCCGCACCACCTCGTCGACGACCCGGGAGAGGACAAGGCCGCCCCGACGCCTCGGCCTCCACCCATCTCTCCCACTTGCTCCCTCTCTCTCTGCCTCTCCCTCTCCCCACCAGCTCCCCTCTCCTCTCGCTCGCTCGCTCCTCTCCCCCTCTGCCCGAGCGCGCCCGCCGCCGTGCCTCGCAGCCACCGAGCCCCGTTCGCCTCGCCGTCGTGCCCATCATCTCCGCCATCGTCGTCTACCCCGTCCACGTCCGTGAGCTTGAGCCGAGAGCCACTGCAGCGAGCCCGACAACCTCTTCTTCCCCTATGGCCGTCTTCGCCTTCGTCGCCGTCGATCTTCCCCGAGCCCACCTGACCACACCTACAGGGCCAACATGAGCACGCGCCTCTTTCCCCTCTCTTCCCCGCGCGTTTCCGGCGCCGTAGCTCCTCCTCCCCGTCGTGCCCGAACGCGACTCCGCGCGAGCTCGTCGCCGGCGTAGCCACCGCGACCATAGGGTCCCGTGCGTGCCACCATCACGCCCACCGCACCGCGTAGGCCTCATCTAGCCGCCTGGGTTGCCCGCAAACGCACCCCAGCCCCGTTCCCGACGATGACCGAAGTCCGGCGTCCGCCTCACCGCTCGCTATCGACGTTCCCGACCACCGCAGCCTCTGCCACCACCCCAGATCGCCTCGCCGTTGTCTTCTTGTTCGAACGAGCCCGACCGCGCTAAAAATGGTGTCCCGTACCACCATCCTCATCGTCGCCCGAGCGCGACCGCCGCCATCGCTGCTCGTCGGCGCCGCTCCGGCCAACTCCGGCGATGCCACCACCCCCAGTCGATGCGCCGTCGTGCGTGTGTTCGAACGGTGTCAACTGCACGCGAAACGGCTGCCCCTAGCATGCTTTCGACGAGTCCCGGGTGCCCCCGCCGCGTTCTGATGTCGCCGGCGGCGAAACACCGACCGCCGCCTATGTGGTTGGCCTGGGGCCACCCTAGTGCTACTGGCAGTGGGCCCCGCGGGTCCCATTTGACTGGGTTGACCTAGTCAACTGCTGACCAGGCAGCCAGTGCCACTGACATGCAGGCCCCACCACCTATTTTAATTAATTGAAATGTTTTAAATATCTAAAACCTAATTAGTTACTAATTAGAGACTGACATGTGGGGCCCAATAACTATTTAACCTTAGTTTAGTTTAATATAAACTCTGTTAATTACACTGGGTGACATGTGGGCACCACCTGTCTGGTTTGACTGGTCAGCCGACCTGTTGACCTGCTGACGTCAGCATTGCATCATGCTAATGTCATATTTCCATTTCTGTTAAATTAAATAATTCCAGGATATTTTTTAAATATTTAGAAATTTGTAGAAATTAAACCGTAGCTCGGATGAAAATGTTTTCTATATGAAAGTTGCTTAGAAAATTTCAACGAATCCAAATGCGTGGTCCATTCACCTGTCACATGCCCCTAGCATGCTGAACATGGATCTGTCCCCTCTCTTTCATCTGTCTGGAATCCGCCTAACGCCGGGAATTCATCCTCGGATGTTTATCCCCTCCGTCTGCAACGTGTAGTACTACGTTGGGGCAACTGATGACCCACAAGTATAGGGGATCTATCGTAGTACTTTCGATAAGTAAGAGTGTCGAACCCAACGAGGAGCAGAAGGAAATGATAAGCGGTTTTCGGCAAGGTATTCTCTGCAAGTACTGAAATAAGTGGTAACATATAGTTTTGTGATAGGATAAATTGTAACGAGCAACAAGTAACAAAAGTAAATAAAGTGCAGCAAGGTGGCCCAATCCTTTTGTAGCAAAGGACAAGCCGGAACAAACTCTTATAATAGGAAAAGCACTCCCAAGGACACATGGGAATATCGTCAAGCTAGTTTTCATCACGGTCATATGATTCGCGTTCGATACTTTGATAATTTGATATGTGGGTGGACCGATGCTTGGGTGCTGTTCTTACTTGAACAAGCATCCCACTTATGATTAACCTCTATTGCAAGCATCCGCAACTACAACAAAAGTATTAGGTAAACCTAACCATAGCATGAAACATGTGGATCCAAATCAGCCCCTTACGAAGCAACGCATAAACTAGGGTTTAAGCTTCTATCACTCTAGCAACCCATCATCTACTTATTACTTCCCAATGCCTTCCTCTAGGCCCAAATAATGGTGAAGTGTTATGTAGTCGACGTTCACATAACACCACTAGAGGCTAGACAACATACATCTTATCAAAATATCAAACGAATACCAAATTCACATGACTACTCATAGCAAGACTTCTTCCTTGTCCTCAGCAACGAACATAATTACTCACAAAGCATATTCATGTTCATAATCAGAGGGGTAATAATATGCATATATAGGATCTGAACATATGATCTTCCACCAATTAAACCAACTAGCATCAACTACAAGGAGTAATCAACACTACTAGCAGCCTACTAGCACCAATCCCAGACTTTGAGACAAGAATTGGATACAAGAGATGAACTAGGTTTTGGAGATGAGATGGTGCTGGTGAAGATGTTGATGGAGATTGCCCTGTCCCGATGAGTGGAGCGTTGGTGATGACGATGGTGATGATTTCCCCCTCCGGGAGAGAACTTTCCCCGGCAGAACAGCTCTGCCGGAGCTCTAGATTGGATCCTATAAGATGGACGTCGGAGAGCCACCAGGGGGCCCACGAGGTAGGGGACGCACCCCCCACCCTCGTGAGAAGGGTGTGGCCCCCCTAGCCTTCATCTTTTGCGAGGATTTTTCTTTATTTATTTTAAGACGTTCCATGGAGTTTCAGGACTTTTGGAGTTGCGCAGAATAGGTCTCTAATATTTGCTCCTTTTCCAGCCCAGAATTCCAGATGCCGGCATTCTTCCTCTTTATGTAAACCTTGTAAAATAAGAGAGAATAGCCATAAGTATTGTGACATAATGTGAAATAACAATCCATAATACAATAAATATCAATATAAAAGCATGATGCAAAATGGATGTATCAACTCCCCCAAGCTTAGACCTCGCTTGTCCTCAAGCGAAAAGCCGATAACAATAAATATGTCCTCATGTTTAGAGGTAGAGGCGTCGATAAAAATAAAATACGGACATGAAGGCATCATGATTAATCTCATAACAGCAACTTATATAGATTTTGTCATATGATTACTTATGTTCAAGTGATGATCTATTCACAATGCAAAAGTATAAATCATAAACCTTATTGGGCTCCAACAAACTATAATCTCAGTCATTGAAGCAATTGCAATTTATCATAACATCGGAAAGAGTCTATGTCAGAGCTAAAAAGCAAGTCCACATACTCAACTATCATTTAGACCTCCATAATTGCTAACACTCACGCAATGCTTGTGGTTACAGAGTTTTAATCGGACACAGGGAAAGATAGGGGTTTATAGTTTTGCCCCACAACCTTTTACCTCAAGGGTAATGTCAACAATAATGTTTCATGCTCCCCTACATCCAATTATATATATATATATATCATGTTCTTTCCAACATGCTGAGCTTGCCAAAGGATAAAATGAAAAAGGAAAGGTGAAGATCATCGTGACTCTTGCATAAGGCAGAAGATAATAATAAAAGATAGGCCCTTCGCAGAGGGAAGCAGAGGTTGCCATGCGCTTTTATGGTTGGATGCACAAAATCTCAATGCGAAAGAACGTCACTTTATATTGCCCCTTGTGATATGAACCTTTATTATGCAGTCCGTTGCTTTTATTACTTCCACATCACAAGATGGCATAAAGCTTATTTCTCCCACACCAATCAATCATACATATTTAGAGCAATTTTTATTGCTTTGCACCGATGACAACTTACTTGAAGGATCTTACTCAATCCATAGGTAGATATGGTGGACTCTCATGGCAAAACTGGTTTAGGGATTTTGGAAGCACACGTAGTATTTCTACTTGGTGCTCAGAATTTGGCTAGCATGAATGGGAAAGGCAAGCTCAACAAGTTAGAGGAACCATGACAACATACTTTATCTCAGATATAAGAAAGACATAACTCATTACGTTGTCTTCCTTGTCCAACATCAACTCTTTAGCATGTCTTATTTTAATGAGTGCTCCCAATCATAAAATATGTCAATGATAATATATCTATATGTGAAAACCTCTCTTTCCTTATTACTTCCTATTAATTGCAACAATGACCAAAGCTATGTTTGCCAACTCCCAACAACTTTTAATCATCATACTCTTTCTATGTGAAGTCATTACTCTCAATAAGATCAATATGAAATTTTTGTTTCTTTTTGTTCTTTTCTTCTTTCTTTTATTCACCCAAGATTATGGCAAAACAATCAAGCCCTTGACTCAACACTAATCTTTATTATATATAGCTCACGGACTCGATTACATAGAGAGATCATAAAGCAAAACTCAAAACTAGATCATGCCATAAACTTTATTCTACTAGATCAAGATACTACTAATAAGATCGAACTAAGAAAAACGGTAAAGATAGGAGTTGTGATTGTGATACGATACCGGGGCACCTCCCCCAAGCTTGGCAGTTGCCAAGGGGAGTGCCCATACCCAGATACTCAATTCTTCTTTGTTGGAGGAGACGGTGGAGGTGTTGTTGATGATGCAGGCTTGTCATCCATCTTCCAGGGCATAGGTTCACCATCATAGAAAGATGATCGAGTCTCCGGAATCCTCAAATCTGCATCCAAACTCATTCTTTTGAATCTATATTCATACTCACAGTTTTGGTTTTGAAGGTCATAGACTTGGGCTTGGAGGTGCTCGATCTTCTCATGTAGCTTGAAGATGGCCTCCTCGGTGTTCTTGGCATCCGGCTCCTAGTTGTTAGTGAACTCCGCAAGCATCATGTGGCTAGCGTTAATTCCACGCTCAACCATCCTTTGGCACTTGAAAACTTGTTGCTCCACTGCTTCGAGCCTCGTCTCCATGCTTCCGGTCCCCTTTGGTCCCTCTTCATCGCGGATGTGCAGCAACCCATCACGCAACTCAATGGTTTGAGGGTGTCGCAGCACCTCCGCGATGTAAGGGTTGATGACCTTCTTGAAGAACTTGTCCTTGGAGGCGCTTGGGGCCATCATGATAACCTAGATCTGTCAGAAAAACAGCTCGAAACAAAAACAGGAGATTTTTGCATGAAACGGGAGTCAAAACCTCCGGGAGATTATATAATGAATTTTTACTGACCAAAATATGTAACGTGCAAGAAAACGGAGTCCGGAAAGCACACGAGGTGCTCACGAGGTAGGGGACGCGCCCACCACCCTCATGGGGCCCTCGTGTCCTTCCCGGACTGCTACTTATTTTTCTATTTTTCTAAATATTCCAAAACGGAGAAATATTGCCTTAAAAACTGTTTTGGAGTTGGTTTACTTACCGTACCACATACCTATTCCTTTTCGGAGTCTGAAACATTCCGGGAAGTGTCCCTTATGTATTCCTCCTGGGTTACAGTTTCAATAATATTGGTTTCAACATTTATGGGATTACCTGAGATATAATGTTTAATTCTTTGACCATTTACCACCTTCGGATTTGTGCCTTCGAAGTTGTTGATTTTTATGGCACCGGAACGATAGACCTCCTCGATGACATAGGGGCCTTCCCATTTAGAGAGAAGTTTTCCTGCAAAAAATCTTAAACGAGAGTTGTATAGCAATACATAATCACCTACATTAAACTCACGCTTTTGTATCCTTTTGTCATGCCACCTTTTAACTTTTTCTTTAAACAACTTGGCATTTTCATAAGCTTGGGTTCTCCATTCATCAAGTGAGCTAATATCAAATAACCTCTTCTCACCGGCAAGTTTGAAATCATAGTTGAGTTCTTTAATAGCCCAATATGCCTTATGTTCTAGTTCGAGAGGTAAGTGACATGTTTTTCCATAAACCATTTTATACGGAGACATACCCATAGGATTTTTATATGCAGTTCTATATGCCCATAATGCATCATCAAGTTTCTTAGACCAATTCTTTCTAGACCTATTAACAGTCTTTTGCAAAATTAATTTGAGCTCTCTATTGCTCAACTCTACTTGACCACTAGACTGTGGGTGATAAGGAGATGCAATTCTATGATTAACATCATATTTAGCAAGCATTTTACGGAAGGCACCATGAATAAAGTGTGAACCACCATCAGTCATTAAATATCTAGGGACTCCAAACCTCAGAAAAATAACTTCTTTAAGCATTTTAATAGAAGTGTTATGATCATCAGTACTAGTTGGAATAGCTTCTACCCACTTAGTAACGTAATCAACATCAACTAGAATATGTGTGTATCCATTAGAGGCAGGAAAAGGTCCCATATAGTCAAAGCCCCAAACATCAAACGGTTCAATAACAAGTGAATAATTCATAGGCATTTCTTGACGTCAACTAATATCACCAATTCTTTGACATTCATCGCAAGACAAGACAAACTTACGGGCGTCCTTGAAGAGAGTAGGCCAATAAAAACCAGATTGCAATACCTTTTGTGCAGTTCTATCTCCAACGTGGTGTCCTCCATAAGACTCGGAATGACACTTGCGTAGGATCTATTCCTGTTCATGCTTAGGTACACAACGTCTAATAACACCATCTACTCCTTCTTTATAAAGATGTGGGTCATCCCAAAAGTAATGTCTCAAATCATAGAAGAACTTTTTCTTCTGCTCGTATGTGAAGCTAGGTGGTATAAACTTAGCAACAATATAATTAGCATAATCAGCATACCATGGAGTACTATAAGAAGTACTTATAACATTTAATTGTTCATCAGGAAAGTCATCATTAATAGGTAGTGGGTCATCAAGAATATTTTCTAACATAGACAAGTTGTCTGCAACGGGGTTCTCAGCTCCCTTTCTATCAATAATATGCAAGTCAAATTCTTGTAGCAAGAGAACCCATCTAATAAGTCTAGGTTTATCATCTTTCTTTTTCATAAGGTATTTAATAACAGCATGATCAGTGTGAATGGTCACTTTAGAATCAACAATATAAGGTCTGAACTTATCATAAGCAAATACAACTGCTAAAAGCTCTTTTTCAGTAGTAGCATAATTTCTTTAAGCATTGTCTAGAGTCTTACTAGCATAATGGATAACATTTAATTTCTTATCAACTCTTTGCCCTAGAACAGAACCTACAGCATAATCACTGGCATCACACATAATTTCAAAGGGTATATTCCAATCAGGTGGTTGAACAATAGGTACAGAGATCAATGATTTCTTAAGTATTTCAAATGCTTCTACATAATCATCATCAAAGACAAATGGTATATCTTTTTGTAATAAATTAGTCAGAGGCCGAGAAATTTTTGAGAAGTCCTTAATGAACCTCCTATAAAAACCGGCATGACCAAGGAAACTTATTATACCTTTAATGTCCTTGGGACATGGCATCTTTTCAATAGCACCAACCTTGGCTTTATCAACTTCAATACCTCTTTCAGAGACTTTGTGCCCCAAGACAATACCTTCATTAACCATAAAGTGGCACCTTTTCCAATTCAAGACAAGATTAGTTTCTTCACATCTCTGCAAAACTCGATCAAGATTGCTCAAGCAATCATCAAAAGAGGAACCATAGACGGAAAAATCTTCCATGAAAACCTCACAAATCTTTTCACAAAAGTCAGAGAATATAGCCATCATGCATCTTTGAAAGGTAGCAGGTGCATTACATAAACCAAAAGGCATACGTCTATAAGCAAAAGTACCAAAAGGGCATGTAAAACTAGTCTTTGATTGATCTCTAGCCGACACAGGTATTTGAGGGAAACCAGAATAACCATCTAGAAAGTAATAGTGTGTGTGTTTGCATAATCTTTCTAGCATTTGATCAATAAAAGGTAAGGGGTAATGATCTTTCTTAGTAGCTTTATTTAATTTGCGGAAATCAATTACCATCCTATAACCTGTGATAATTCTTTGTGGAATCAATTCATCTTTATCATTAAGAACAACAGTAATACCTCCCTTCTTAGGTACACAATGGACAGGACTTACCCACTCACTATCAGCAACGGGATAGATTATACCTGCCTCCAGAAGCTTGAGTATTTCTTTTCTAACCACTTCTTCCATTTTAGGATTCAGACATCATTGAGGATCACGAACTGGTTTGGCATTTGCTTCCAAATTTATTTTATGTTGACATAGAGTGGGACTAATGCCCTTAAGATCATCAAGAGTATATCCAATAGCAGCACGATGCTTCTTCAGAGTTTTCAATAATCTTTCTTCTTCATGCTCTGAAAGGTTAGCACTAATAATAACAGGATATATCTTCTTTTCATCAAGATAAGCATATTTAAGATTATCAGGCAGAGGTTTAAGTTCAAACACGGGATCACCCTTGGGTGGAGGAGGATCCCCTAAAATTTCAACAGGAAAATTGTGATGCAGAATAGGTTCCTGTTTAAAGAATACTTCATCTATTTCCCTTCTTTCATTCATGAACATATCATTTTCATGGTCTAGCAAATAGTGTTCTAAAGGATCACTAGGAGGTACGGCAATAGAAGCAAGACCAATAATTTCATCCTTACCAGGTAATTCTTCCTCACGATGTTGTTTACTAAATTTAGAGAAATTAAACTCATGAACCATATCATCCAAGCCAATAGTAACAACATTCTTTTCACAGTCTATCTTAGCATTAACAGTGTTCAAGAAGGGTCTACCAAATATAATGGGACAAAAGCTATCTTGTGGGGAAGTAAGAACAAGAAAATCAGCAGGATATTTAGTTTTCCCACACAAGACTTCACCATCTCTAACAATTCCAATTGGTGAAATAGTATCTCTATTTGCAAGTTTAATTGTGACATCAATACCTTCTAACTCAGCAGGTGCAATTTCATTCTTAATTTCTTCGTATAAAGTATGCGGTATAACACTAGCACTCGCACCCACATCACATAAGCCATGATAACAATGATCTCCTATTTTAACAGAAATAACAGGCACGCCTACCACAGATCTATGTTTATCTTTAGCACAAGGTTTAGCAATTCTAGCAGTTTCACCTTGAAACTAAATATTATCAGACAAGAGATCTTTAACAATAGCAATTTTAGGTTCTACTTTAACTTGCTCAGGAGGTGTAGAAGTTCTAATATTGCTTTTACAAACAACAATTGAAGCTTTAGCATGATCCTTTACTCTAACGGGAAAGGTGGTTTCTAAACACAAGCAGCCGGAATAATAGGATCATTATAAGTGACAGTCTTTTCTTCAACTTTAACAGGTGCAGCTACTTTTACTTCTATGGGAGGATGATATTTAAACCACTTCTCCTTAGGGAGATCAACATAAGTAGCAAAGGATTCATAGAAAGAAGCTACTATCTCAGAGTCAAGTCCATATTTAGTGCTAAACTTACGGAAAATATCAGTATCCATAAAAGATTTAACACAATCAAACTTAGGTGTCATACCTGACTCTTTACCTTCGTCGAGATCCCAATCTTCAGAGTTGCGTTTAATTCTATCCAATAAATTCCATCTGAATTCAATAGTCTTCATCATAAAAGAGCCAGCACAAGAAGTATCGAGCATGGTGCGATTGTTTTCAGAAAGCCAAGCATAAAAACTTTGCATAATTATTTCTCTCAGGGGCTCATGATTGGGGCATGAATATAAAATTGATTTAAGCCTCCCCAAGCTTGAGCGATACTTTCTCCTTCGCGAGGCCAGAAATTATATATATAATTGCAATCACGATGAACAAGAGGCATAGGGTAATACTTTTGATTAAATTCCAACTTCAATCTTTTATAGTCCCATGATCTCATATCATCACATTGCCTATACCATATCAATGCGTCTCCCTTCAAAGATAAAGGGAAGACCTTCTTCTTAGCAACATCATCGGATATACCTGCAAGCTTAAATAATCCACAAACTTCATCCACATATATTAAGTGCTCATCAGGATGCTTTGTTCCATCTCCTGTAAAAGGGTTAGCTAGCAGTCTTTCCATCATACCCGAAGGAAATTCAAAAGGAGTTTCATTTTCAATAGGTTCAGTAGGTTGAGGAGCAACTCTTTTGTCACACCCTAGCTAGTTCAAGCATTAGAGTGTGCATCATGTTTAAATTCCTTTTAAATTTGAAATGGGGATGACAGAACCCCCAGCACCCCCCCTAGAACAACTAGGGTTTACTAAAAACTTTTTCACTGAACCTGAAATACCCTTCTAAAAAGCCCACCCTTTTTGTTTTGGGTTAAAACCTTTGACAAAAATGGTGCACATTTTTCTAAGACATCTAAGGTCATTAGATTAATCCTTATAGTATTTGCATTTGGGCATTTAAATGCTATAAAATATTTTAAATGCTCAAATAATCATAAACTAAAATGTTTGCTGTTGGATATATTCTAAGCAGTGGCCATGATTAATTTTATGATTTATGGTAATGCCTTGGCATTTTAATAAAGCCCTGAAGTTACAGAAATAATAGAATAAATAAAAAAACAGAAAAGGAGAGAAAGAACAGGGACTTACCTGGCGCAGCCCACCAGCCCACCCGGCTCGGCCCAGTCCACTGGCTCTTGCCAGTCGTCCTCCTCCTCTCGCCACGAGGACGAGGAGCGTGTGGCCGGCGCCCGCGGCCACACGCCGGCCACCTCCTGCTTCCACCGACGCCCTGGAGGCGTCTACGAGTGCCACGCCGACCCCCACGTCTCCCTCTCTTTCTTCCCACTCTCCCCGTGGCCTCTCCCCCTCTCTGGCTCTCTCCCCATCTCCCTGCCGAGCGCAGCCGTCGCCGCCGACAAGCTCCACCGCAGGCACCGCCGCCCATTCATTGCCTCGTCGTGCCAGGAAGCTCCGCCGTTGTCGACTACATCGAGTAGGCCGAGCCCCGAGCGGTCGCTCGCCCCGGAGATGCTGCACCGAGCTCGTCCTCAACTCCGGCCATCGGAGATCCCCTTCGCCGTCCCCGCCACATCAGCTCATCCCCGACCTCGCTGACTGCCTCGACGAGACCCCCGTGAGCTCAGCCACCTCCCCACCCTCTCTGTTCTCTCTCTCGAGCCCCGTAGCGACCGCACATAGCTCACCCGCACGCACCACCGCGGAGCTCGTCGCTGACGAGGCTCCGACCACCCAATGGCCGCGCCACCCTGTCCACTAGTCCTACCGCACCTCCAAGAGCTCAACGCACCAAACCACGCGCCTCCCCGTGCCCCCTAGCGACTAGTTCAACCTTACCCGAGCTCCGGCCGCCGCCAAACTCGTCACCGGCGACGTTTTCGGCCACCCCAGCTCCACCCACTGCCACCACTCGACGCGACTTCCTCCCCGCATCACATAGATAGTCTCCGCTGTCCTTTTGGTCGCCGGAGTGCAAATCCCACGCTGCTCCGCCGCGTCTGGCCTCGCCGGCGGCTAGACGCCGGCGAGTTGACCCTGTTTGACCCCGTGTGGGCCTAGGTTGACCCCCCCTGAGTCTATGACAGGTGGGGCCGGCCTGCTAATTAGTTTAGGATTAGTTTTAACTAATTTTAATTAGTTTAGTCATTGACATGTGGGCCCATGCCCCACTGACAGTTAATTAGTGTTAATTTAATTCTGTTAATTAGCTGAGTCACTGACAGACAGGGCCCACCAGCCAGGTTTGACCTGGCCGATCCAGTTGACCCGCTAACGTCACACCTATGTCATGCTGACGCATTAATTCAATTACTGGAATTATTCTTATATAGGAAATTCTAGAAAATAGCCAAAACTTCTAAAAATCATAGAAAATCAACCAAGCTCCAAATCAAACAATTTATATATGAAAAATGATCAGAAAAATTCAATCTATCCATCTGTAATGGTTTCATGCATGACAAAACAAGTTAACCTTGCTGTTTAAGCAGAATAAGATAATGCACTAATAAGGCCATGTTAAATGAGCTAACATTTGAATCTTTGACTCAAATGAGTTCATTCCATCCTGTTTTAGCTTGCATTAGGCCAAGACACATTCATTTCTGCCATGTCATGGCATGCATCATATTGTTGCATATCGTCATGTGTTGATTATGTTTCAGTCTATCTTTCGTGGTAGGTTCTGCCTCCAAGGATAACCCCGAGTATCCGTCTGAAGGGCAGTACCCTACTACCACTACATCAGGCAAGCAACCCATTGACCATTCCGATACAACCCATGTTCTCGCTTCTGCTCCTGTTTACTGCATTAAGACAACGCGATTCAAACTGCTGTGTGCTATGGTAGTTGAACCCTTATCCTCTACATGACCTGTCATTGCCACAGTAACTAGATGAAACCCACTAGCATGTGTAGGAGTTGATTGAGCCATGTTTGTGTTTCCTACCTTGCTATGCCTGCTATGCTTAGTGTTGTGTCAGGTCTAGTTCATCTGGGTGATGGGCTAGAGTGAAATGTTTATGTCGGTAATGTGAGGGATGTGTTGAACATGAATTGGTAAAGGTATCGATGAGAGGCTATGTAGGAGTACATGGTGGGTTGTTTCATTGAGGCCGTCCCTAAGAACCGAGATCTGTATGTGTGATTTTAAGAATCAGCTACTACCATGCATTGGGATCCTTAATTGACCCTCTCGGCTTCTTAATCACCCTAGTACTCTGTCCAGGAGTTGCAAATAGTTTTTGGTGTTTGTAGGTTATGTGTTGGCGGCCGTGCGTAGCGCTGACCCTAGGGGTGGGCTATGTTGCGGTAGATACACCGTGGCCAGGTATGCCGGGCGCCCGTTTGGCGTCTCGGGACCCTGTTCACATCGTTCGGGGCCGTATGTGGAAACCTCGGCCGGACTCCCTGCGGATGGAACCTGGATAGGCGATAAACCTGGACTAGGGACTTAAGTGTTTAGGTAGGCCGTGGCCGACACCCTCGTTGGGCTTCCGCTTGAAGGTTGCCGAGTACATGTCGTGTAAACGGCGGTAAGTGGTGAAAGCGTGTATGAAGAAGTATACCCCTGCAGGGTTAACATCATCTATTCAAATAGCCGCGTCTGTGGTAAAGGACTACTTGGTTGCCTATACAGTTCATAGACAAGTTAATGGTTACTACTAAAAGACTCAAGATAAGTGTGAGTACCAAGGATGGCCCCTCGTAGGATGACGAGGGAGGATCCCCGGTGGAGTATTGTGTTGGTGAGTAGTGGACTCATGTGTGAAAACTATTTTTACTAGTGGAGTCTCGTAGGATAGCTTAGCCAAGAGTCAAAGCTGGCTTGCTGCAATAACTCCACCACCTTCTTGAGAATGAGCATGTATAGTAGGTTCTGTTGTAAGACTTGCTAAGTACCTTTGTACTCATGTTTGCTTAATTAATGTTTTCAAACGACAACACCGCCCCCTCCGATGGGTTCTACCTAGACCTTGATATCGACGAGTGACTAGCCACTCAGGTGGTGATCCTGGCCATGGAGGGCCCTATGTAGATAGACAGGCTTCGGAAGCCTTCTTGCTTTCTAGTGTCTGTACTCAGAAAATTTACTTCCACTTGTGCTTATATGCTTGTATGACTTGAGTGTCGGGTCATGTGACCCCTACCTGTATGAACTTGTTATGTATGGCTCTCTGGAGCCTTTAAATAAAGTACTTGAGTTGTAGAGTTTTGTTGTGATGCCATGTTGTATGTACTCATATCGGGCATATTGTGTGTATGATTGAAATGATTGGTATGAGTGGGATCCAACAATCTAGTTGTTTATCCTTGGCAGCCTTTCTTATGGGGAAATGTAGTCTAGTGTTCCTCGAGCCATAGTAGTCCGCTACAGCCCGGTTCACCGGAGTCCTGCTAGCCCAGCACTACTGCTCAGGACACTTGACTGGCCGGCATGTGTTTCACTTTGTTCCTATGTCTGTCCCTTCAGGGAAATGTCACGTGGTGACATCCGGAGTCCTGCCTAGCCTGCTACAGCCCGGGTTCCCCGGAGTCCTGTTAGCCCAGTGCTACAACCCGAATTGACTCGCTGATGACCGACATGCTCGATGTGATTCATGTATGCCTGTCTCCATAGGTCTGTGCCGCTTTGGGTTCACGACTAGCCATGTCAGCCCGGGTTCTCTGTCATATGGATGCTAGCGACACTATCATATACGTGAGCCAAAAGGCGCAAACGGTCCCGGGCCATGGTAAGGCGACACCCGTGGGATACCGTGCGTGAGGCTGCAATGTGATATGAGGTGTTACTGGCTAGATCGATGTGACTTGGAATCGGGGTCCTGACATCTTTCCTCTACTGGACGGGGTGAAGATACCCCGAACAAGCCCCTCAGAGAATTACTTTCCATTGTAACAAGTGACAGTAAATTTCAGCACACAATATAAATTTTTCCTTACCAAATTCCACCTACCAAAGGCGCTACACTCCCCAGCAACGGCGCCAGAAAAGAGTCTTGATGACCCACAAGTATAGGGGATCTATCATAGTCCTTTCGGTAAGTAAGAGTGTCGAACCCAACAAGGAGCAGAAGGAAATGATAAGCGGTTTTCAGCAAGGTATTCTCTGCAAGTACTGAAATAGGTGGTAACAGATAGTTTTGTGATAGGATAAATTGTAACGAGCAACAAGTAACAAAAGTAAATAAATTGCAGCAAGGTGGCCCAATCCTTTTGTAGCAAAGGACAAGCCGGAACAAACTCTTATAATAGGAAAAGCGCTCCCGAGGACACATGGGAATATCGTCAAGCTAGTTTTCATCACATTCATATGATTCGCGTTCGATACTTTGATAATTTGATATGTGGGTGGACCGGTGCTTGGGTGCTGTTCTGACTTGAACAAGCATCAAACTTATGATTAACCTTTATTGCAAGCATCCCCAACTACAACAAAAGTATTAAGGTAAACCTAACCATAGCATGGAACATGTGGATCCAAATCAGTCCCTTACGAAGCAACGCATAAACTAGGGTTTAAGCTTCTGTCATTCTAGAAACCCATCACCTACTTATTACTTCCCAATGTCTTCCTCTAGGCACAAATAATGGTGAAGTGTTATGTAGTCGACGTTCACATAACACCACTAGAGGCTAGACAACATACATCTTATCAAAATATCAAACGAATACCAAATTCACATGACTACTCATAGCAAGACTTCTCCCTTGTCCTCAGGAACGAACGTAATTGCTCACAAAGCATATTCATGTTCATAATCAGAGGGGTAATAATATGCATATAGGATCTGAACATATGATCTTCCACCAATTAAACCAACTAGCATCAACTACAAGGAGTAATCAACACTACTAGCAACCTAGTAGCACCAATCCCGGACTTTGAGACAAGAATTGGATACAAGAGATGAACTAGGGTTTGGAGATGAGATTGTGCTGGTGAATATGTTGATGGAGATTGCCCTCTCCCGATGATAGGAGCGTTGGTGATGGCGATGGCGATGATTTCCCCCTCTGGGAGAGAAGTTTCCCCGGCAGAACAGCTCTGCCGGAGCTCTAGATTGGATCCGCCATGGTTCCGCCTCGTGGCGGCGGAGTCTCGTCCCGAAAAGTTCCTTCCTCTTTTTTCTCATTGAAAGACTTCATATAGGAGAAGATGGACGTGGAGAGCCACCAGGGGGCCCACGAGGTAGGGGGGCGCGCCCTAGGGGGGGGGCGCCCCCCACCCTCGTGAGAAGGGTGTGGGCCCCCTGTCCTTCATCTTTTGCGAGGATTTTTCCTTATTTATTTTAAGACGTTCCATGGAGTTTCGGGACTTTTGGAGTTGCGCAGAATAGGTCTCTAATATTTGCTCCTTTTCCAGCCCAGAATTCCACCTGACGGCATTCTCCCTCTTTATGTAAACCTTGTAAAATAAGAGAGAATAGCCATAAGTATTGTGACATAAAGTGAAATAATAGTCCATAATGCAATAAATATTGATATCAAAGCATGATGCAAAATGGACGTATCAGCAACCCTAGCTCTGTCCGTCGTCATGTTATGCCTTGTGATGCATTGTTTGCGTTGTATTTACTGATTCTTCCCCCTCTTCTCTCCGGTAGACCCCGAGACCGATGATGCCGCTGTGATCGACTACGTCACTGACGACCCCTCCTTCTTGTCTGAGAAACCAGGCAAGCAAACCCCCCTTGAGCATTCTGATATCGCCCATTTCTTTCCCTCTCATGCTTGCATTAGAACTACTACTGCTTTCTGTATGATCCTACTCTGATGCATAGCCCGTTGTTGTTACCTGCTTTCATACCTTACCTGCTTGTCCTAAACTGCTTAGTATAGGTTGGTTAGTGATCCATCAGGGACCCCCACCTTGTCCCAGTTGCCTCGCTTTATGTTCGATGACTCAATCAACGTGATTGACGTCCAGGCCCCGACACCGCACATCACCCCCTAGTTGAACGACTCTGCAGAGTTACCATCAAGTGCCGAGGGTGGAACCTCATACATCACTCCTGATGAGACCTCTGTAGTGTAGCTAATCGGTCGTGGTCATCGAGGGTGATTTCCTCCTTAACCACTTCCGATACGGCTCTGTCGTGCAACCCCTCAAGTGTGAACCTCGAGGGTGGATCCTCTTACGTTCACCTTGATGATTACATCAAGTGGAATTTACCAGGGGTGATTCCTCGGGTTTTCCCCTTGATGTTTGCACACATGGATACTTGGACTTTACAGTTGTTACTTGGATAGGCGGGTCGCCCTAAGGGGTACCCACGAGTGATGTGGAGTCGGGTTGACCTGGAAGGTGCCCGCGAGATACTTACGAGGCGTGGCCGGGCATTCTTAGCCCTTGCCGCAAGTACTCGAGATGGGGCAACAGGGTCATATCTTTCGTGAGTCTCTGCTTGTTACCGCGTGCTCCTAGTGCACTATGATTTGGATATTTAATCCGAGGGGCCTCTGGCCTGATAGCACTAACCATCACGTGGGCATAGTATGGGCATTCTGCGTCGTATACATCAGCCGAAGCTTAATAGATGTCAGCGACTGAGCGGCACGCGTTGGGTTGGACTGCGTAAGCTCCTGCCTTGTTGAAGGAGGTAGCTAGGTCTGCTCACCGGTCGCCCACGCAACATGCAGGAGTTCCCCGGGCGATGGCCCATGACCCCTGGGGGCATAGGTTTAGTCCGGCGTGCTGGCCTCTCTATTAAGCCTAGGCCAGGTTGCGGCGTATTGTTTGGCCGAGGCCGGGCATGACCCAGGAAAGTGTGTCCGACCGGAGTTAATCGAGCATGGTGGGTAAGTTGGTGCACCCCTGTAGGGAAGAAAACATCCATCGATAGCCTGTCCTACAGTAACGGACACTTGGAGTTGTATCCCGATCGATACAACTAGAACTGGATACTTGAGATGAGACGTGGAGATGAGACTTGGATATGAGATGATAACTGGATAGTATGGCTCTGGGATTGCTTTCTCGCAGGGAGTCGAGAAAGGATCTCTGGCCGAGGTTGATAACACTACTACTTTACATTATGTTGATCTGTACTCTTCTATATGCTGCAAGATGCTTGAAGATGCTAGTCTTCGATAGGCTTGGCTTTCCCCTTCTCTTCTGGCATTCTGCAGTTTAGTCCACAGACACAGCCCATTTCCTTTGATACAGATGCATACTTAGTTTAGATCTGAAGTAAGTCTTGTGAGTACTTTGGATGAGTACTCACGATTGCTTTGCTACTTCTTTTTCCCCCATACCTGATTGTTGTGACCAGACGACGGATCCCAGGAGCCAGACCATGCCACTGATGACTGCTACTACCCGGAGGATGCCTACTACTACGTGAAGACCGCAGACGACTAGGAGTAGTTAGGAGGCTCCCAGGCAGGAGGCCTTGCCTTTTCGATCATTGTTGCTTTTGTGCTAGCCTTCTTAAGGAAATCTTGTCTAACTTATGTTTGTACTCAGATATTGTTGCTTCCGCTGACTCTTGTGTATTCGAGCCCTTGAGGCCCCTGGCTTGTAATATAAAGCTTGTATTATTTTAATTTGTGTCTAGAGTTGGGTTGTGATATCTTCCCGTGAGTCCTTGATCTTGATCATACACATTTGCGTGTATGATTAGTGTACGGTTGAATCAAGGGCATCACAAGTTGGTATCAGAGCCAACTGCCTGTAGGTAGCACTCTTTCCAACTCCTTGGCCGAAGTTGAGTCTAGTCACTACCAAAACTTTTACTAACATTGGTTGTGTGTCTTATGGGCCCACGTCGCCATATGGGTGGTATTAGGGTCTTTTATTCCTCATCTATACTCTGGGACTCTGATCTCTCTGCTATTCGGGTTAAAATGGTTTTACTAAGTCTAACATTAGGATCTCGTGACCACATTCACCCCAAAGCTGGATAAGCCATAGTTTTTCCTTAGAATAGTATTCTGGATAGTACACGCACTGTCGTGATGACAACGAAGTGGTATCCATCGTACCTCTTTCATTATGCATGTTTCATCATGAATGATCCTTGTTTTAACAAATGCTCAATGCTGAACTACCCCCTGTTATATGTTAGCAGGATGGTTAGACCCGCTGGTCGTGGCCGTGGTGCCAACGATCCACCACCGCCCGAATTCTTTGCTGGAATGATGCAACAATTTGAGCTGAACCGCCAGTTCATGGAAGGAATGGTGGCTCAGTTTCCTCGTCCGAACATGAATCAACAGCCAACCCCAGTAACTCTGCAGGACTTCATGCGTCTCAACCCAACTATTTACCACGGCTCAACTCAACCCCTTGATGTTGATGACTGGCTCCGCGACATCACATATGAAATGGAGTCTGCTAGTGTGGCCCCTGCTAGCTATGTCACCTTTGCATCTTTCTTTCTGAAGGGTCCCGCTGCTCAATGGTGGGACAACCACAGGCATACCCTGCCTGCTGGAACGGTCATCACTTGGCTGGATTTCCAAGCTGCTTTCCATGCCCACTTCATTCCTCAAGGAATCATGGACAAGAAGAAGCGCGAGTTCCGCAACCTCACCAAAGGCAACAATACTGTAGATGCTTATTAGCGGGAATTTCTGGACTTGTCTTGTTATGCTGAAGAAGACATTGCAACTGATGCTCGTAGGCAAGAAAAGTTCCGTGATGGACTTCACACTGATATTAAGCTAGCACTGCTCGTTCATGACTTTGCTGACTTCGCCACCTTGGTGAACAAGGCTATTCAGGTTGAGACTGGTCTTCAGGAACACCAGGGATCCCTCAGGCGCAGCCGTGACGCTGGCTCATCTTCAGGCCCGTCAGCGCAGAAGCGTCGGATATGGATTGCCCAGAACATGTATCGTCCAGCTACACCTGCACCAAGACATACCTATGCCGCACCTCGTCTGCCTCCTCCACCGCAGAGACAGCCCCTTCGGGCTGTACCACCCCAAGCTTCTGCTCCCAATCCCAATGATGGTCTGTGCTTCAAGTGTGGCCTTCCGGGCCATCGTTCCATGAACTGCCCTCAGAATCAGAATCAGCTGGCTCTGCCTTCTAATGCTCGTGGTATCAATCAACCCTGCAACCACAATGCCAGACCATATGGTCATGGTCAGGCTAATCATGTTGATCTGAATGAAGCTCAAGACCAGCCTGCTACTGTGATGGGTACTCTCCTTGTTAATTCAGTACCAGCATCTGTTTTATTCGATTCAGGAGCATCGCACTCATTCATGTCAGAAAATTTTGCATATGCACACGACATTTGATGCGAGCCCATGAACACTCCGATAGTGGTACGCACCCCTGCGGGTCAGTGTCGAACTACCATGATTGGTAGCGACATCCCCGTTGAAATTGAAGGGTTGGAATTTCATGTTTCCCCCATTATTCTGGAGTCTTCCAATATTGACCTCATTCTGGGAATGGAATGGTTGAAAGCACATACTGCCTCCATCATTTGTGCCTCCAAAGTCGTTCATCTCCTATATCCTTCCGATGAGATAGTAAGCTACCATGGTCAGATTGTTCAAAACGCTGAAGCACGACTTTATGCTTTGAATGTGTTGAACACAACACCTCTTGAGGGAATTGAAAAGATCCTAGTTGTTCACGAGTTCCTAGATGTCTTTCCAGAAGAACTTCCAGGAATACCTCCTACTCGGGCTGTCGAGTTCGTCATCGACTTGAAACCAGACACCGTTCCTATTGTTGAACGACCCTACAAGATGCCGCCTCACGAACTCCTTGAACTTAAGGAGGAAATTAACAAATCTCTTCGCAGTGGTTTCATTCGTCCAAGTTCCTCGGCTTCGGGAGCACCTTCTCTCTTTGTGAAGAAGAAGAAGGATGGAATGAACCATTTGGTCCAAGACTATCGTCCTATCAACCAAGCTACAATTCAGAAAAAATATCCCCTTCCTCGGATCAATGATCTGTATGATCAACTGGCTGGTTCATCAATATTCTTTAACTCGACTTGAGGTTGGGTTACCACCAGATCCGTGTTCGTGAAGAGGATATTCCAAAGACCGCATTCGTCACTTGTTATGGTTCTTACGAGTACACCGTCATGTCTTTTGGCTTGACCAATGCTCCAGCCACATTTTGTCGTCTGATGAACTACATATTCGTGGATTACCTCGACAAGTTCGTCGTAGTTTATCTGGATGATATTCTGGTATATTCAAAGAACAAAGAAGAACATGATGAACATCTTCGACTTGTTCTAGAGAAGCTTCAAGAACATCATCTTTATGCCAAGTATTCCAAGTGCGAATTTTGGTTACCCGAAGTCACCTACCTTGGTCATGTCAGCTCCAAGGATGGTATTGCCGTCAACCCAGAGCGAGTTCAGGCTATTCTTGACTGGACCCCTCCGAAGACTGTCAAGCAAGTCAGAAGCTTTCTCGGTCTAGCTAGCTATTGTCGCCGCTTTGTCAAGAACTTCTCCAAGATTGCCAAGCCACTGACCAATCTTCTTCACAAAGGCATTAAGTTCGATTGGACAGACAAATGTCAAGAAAGTTTCCATGCACTCAAAGACAAGCTGACATCTGCCCCGGTGCTTGCTCCCCCTGATTCTCGCAAGGACTTCGTCATCTATTGCGACGCTTCACGTCAAGGATTAGGTTGTGTCCTAATGCAAGAGCGCAGAGTGATTGCTTATGCCTCTCGTCAAGTGCGTTCTCATGAAGAGAACTACCCAGTTCATGACCTTGAGCTTGCTGCGGTTATCTATGCATTAAAGCTATGGCGACAATATCTTCTCGGTAATCGTTGTGAGATCTTCACCGATCATCAGAGTCTGAAGTACCTGTTTACTCAGCCAGATATAAACCTCCGTCACCAGCGATGGATGGAAGCTATTGCTAACTACAACTATGGTATATCCCATACCCCTAATAAGGCTAATGTAATGGCCGATGCCCTGAGCCATAAGTCTTATTGCAATAACCACATGGTCTGCAAGGCCCAACCCCGCCTTTATGAAGAGCTATGCAAGCTGAACCTTCAACTAGTTCCACAGGGTTATCCGAATAACCTTGTCTTGGAACCATCTCTTCTGAAAGCAATTAAGTCTACTCAAGCCAAAGATGCTCATGTTGATCTGATGAAAAAGGATCTTGCCTTAGAGAAATCCAGAGAATTTTCACTTGGTGAAGATGGAACCTTATACTTCAGAGATCGCATTGTGGTACCCCGATTCGAGCTTATGACAGAGAAGGTGATGAAAGAAGCGCATGACACCCCTCTCTCTATTCATCCGGGAAGTACCAAGATGTACTTAGACATTCGTCAGAAATATTGGTGCTCTAACATGAAGCAAGACATTGCTCGATATATTGAAGAATGTGACGTTTGTCGTTGCGTCAAAGCAGAACATCAGAAACCGGATGGATTTATACAACCGCTTCCGATTCCTGAATGGAAGTGGGATAAGATTCAAATGGACTGCGTCACTGGCCTTCCCAAGTCTCAGAAAGGTAACGATGCTATCTTTGTCGTCATCGACCAATTCTCGAAGGTTGCTCACTTTCTGCCAGTCAAGGAGACTATCACTGCTAGTCAATTAGCAAACTTGTATATCTCCAGAATTGTGTCACTCCACGGCATTCCAAAGGAGATCAGTTCAAATGGTGGCAGTTTATTCACTTCGAAATTCTGGGATAGTTTCCAAGAGGCAATGGGAACTCATATTACCTGGAGCACTGCTTATCATCCCCAATCCCAAGGCCAAGTCGAGCGAGTCAATCAAATTCTTGAAGACATGCTTCGGGCTTGTGTTATTTCTTTCGGTAAGAAGTGGGAAGAATCTCTTCCTTATGCAGAGTTCTCTTATAACAAAAGCTATCAAGCCAGCTTGAAGATGGCACCCTTCGAAGTGCTTTATGGACGTAAGTGCTGAACCCCTCTGAATTGGTCAGAAACTGGGTAACGGACGCTCATTGGTCTAGACATTATTCAACAAGCTGAAGAGCAGGTTCGCATTGTCCGGGATAATCTCAAGGCAGTCCAGTCCCGCCAGAAGAGCAACTATGACCGGAAACACTGGGGTTCGACTTATCAACCTGGTGAACAAGCTTATCTACGTGTCACTCCTTTGAGAGGCACTCGTCGGTTTAGAGTAAAGCGCAAGCTAGCTCCGTGCTACATTGGTCCCTTCCGCATCCTCGCCCGTCGTGGACTGGTGGCTTATCAACTAGAGTTGCCACCTCAGTTCTCTCATGTTCATGATGTCTTCCATGTGTCACAACTTCGTCGATGCTTCAAGGATCCGGAACGTGAAGTGGATCTGGAATTGATTGAAGTTCAAGATGATCTCACATACAAAGAGCATCCTATCTGCATTCTTGAAGAAGCTGAACGTCGAACCCGCCAGAAGGTTAGCAAGTTTCTCAAGGTGCAATGGTCGAATCATACTAAAGATGAAGCCACTTGGGAACGCGAAGATAACCTCCGGGCTGAATACGCCGACATGTTCCCTTTTACCTCTTAATTCTCAGGACGTAAATTTCTTTTAGAGGAGGAGAGTTGTAACAACCCGGTGTAATGATGCTACAGTAATCCCAGAGATCAAGCCAATCATTTTGCTATAACAGTGCTTAGCCACTTTAATCAATATTCCATTTCAAATTCCAGTTGAATTCAATCTCAAATTGTGTGTGAATTTAAAAAAATGCTCAAACATGAAAACTAAAATGTTCATCATGTGTAAAATATTCTCCTGGTAATATTGGTGGTGAACCAACATTTTTGCAAAATGCCTATGTGGCCTAAAATGGCTAAAACAGAAAAGCTTAAAAAGAAAAAGGAAAGGAGAAAAGGGAGAGGAAGGAGAAAGGCCCCCTCCCCCACTAATTCCCCTGGGCCTCGGCCCACCCCTCCACCCGAGCAAGCCCACCTAACCCCCCACAGCCCAACTCCCTGCACCGGTTGCCTCCCCCTCCTTCCTATTCCTCGGACTCGGCCGCTACAGGGCGCTCCCGCCCACGATCAGCACCGCACCACCTCGTCGATGACGTGGGAGAGGACAAGGCCGCCCCGACGCCTTGGCCTCCACCCATCTATCCCACTTTCTCCCTCTCTCTCTGCCTCTCCCTCTCCCCACCAGCTCCCCTCTCCTCTCGCTCGCTCGCTCCTCTCCCCCTCTGCCCGAGTGCGCCCGTCGCCGTGCCTCGCTCGGCCTCGCGGCCACCGAGCCCCATTCGCCTCGCCGTCGTGCCCATCGTCTCCGCCATCGTCGTCTACCCCGTCCACGTCTGTGAGCGCGAGCCGGGAGCCACTACAGCAAGCCCGGCAACCTCTTCTTCCCCTACGGCCGTCTTCGCCTTCATCGCCGATTCGTCGTTGTCGATCTTCCCCGAGCCCACCTGAGCACACCTACAGGGCCAACGTGAGCACGCGCCTCTTTCCCCTCTCTTCCCCGCGCATTTCCGGCACCGTAGCTCCTCCTACCCGTCGTGCCCAAACGCGGCTTCGCGCGAGCTCGTCGCCGGCGTAGCCACGGCGACCATAGGGTCCCGTGCGTGCCACCATCACGCCCACCGCACCGCGTAGGCCTCGTCTAGCCGCCTGGGTTGCCCGCAAACGCACCCCAGCCCCGTTCCCGATGACGACCGAAGTCCGGCATCCGCCTTGCCGCTCGTCGTCGATGTTCCCGACCACCGCAGCCTCTGTCACCATCCCAGATCGCCTCGTCGGCGTCTTCTCGTTCGAACGAGCCCGACCGCGCTAAAAACGGTGTCCCGTAGCACCATCCTCGTCATCGCTCGAGCGCGACCGCCGCCCTCGCTGCTCGTCGGCGCCGCTCCGGTCAACTCCAGCGACGCCACCGCCCCCAGTCGATGCGCCATCGTGCGCGTGTTTGAATGGTGCCAACTGCACGCGAAACAGCCACCCCTAGCATGCTTCCGACGAGGCCCGGGTGCCCCTGCCGCGTTCTGACATCACCGGCGGCGAAACACCAACCACCGCCTATGTGGCTGGCCTGGCGCCACCCTAGTGCCACTGCCAGTGGGCCCCGCGGGTCCCAGTTGACTGGGTTGACCTAGTCAACTGCTGACCAGGCAGCCAGTGCCACAGACACGCGGGCCCCACCGTCTATTTTAATTAATTAAAATGTTTTAAATATCTAAAACCTAATTAGTTACTAATTAGAGACTGACATGTGGGGCCCAGTAGCTATTTAACTTTAGTTTAGTTTAATATAAACTCTCTTAATTACAATGACTGACATGTGGGCACCACCTGTCTGGTTTGACTGGTCAGCCGACCTGTTCACCTGTTGACGTCAGCATTACATCATGCTGATGTCATATTTCCCTTTATGTTAATTTAAATAATTCCATGATATTGTTTAAATATTTAGAAATTCGTAGAAATTAAACCGTAGCTCGGATGCAAATGTTTTCTATATGAAAGTTGCTCAGAAAATTTCAACGAATCCAAATGCGTGGTCCATTCACCTGTCACATGCCCCTAGCATGCTGAACATGGAACCGTCCACTCTCTTTCATCTATCCGGAATCCTCCTAACGCCGGGAATTCATCCTCGGATGTTTATCCCCTCCGTCTGCAACATGTAGTACTATGTTAGGGCAACCCTAGCTCTGCCCATCGTCATGTTATGCCTTGTGATGCATTGTTTGCTTTGTATTTACTGTTTCTTCCCCCTCTTCTCACCGGTAGACCCCGAGACCGATGATGCCGTTGTGATCGACTACGTCACCGACGACCCCTCCTTCTTGTCTGAGCAACCAGGCAAGCAAACCCCCCTTGAGAATTCCGATATCGCCCATTTCTTTCCCTCTCATGCTTGCATTAGAACTACTGCTGCTTTCTATATGATCCTACTCTGATGCATAGCCCGTTGTTGTTACCTGCTTTCATACCTTACCTGATTGTCCTATACTGCTTAGTATAGGTTGGTTAGTGATCTAGCAGTGACCCCCACCTTGTCCCAGTTGCCTCGCTTTATGTTCGATGACTCGATCAACGTGATTGATGTCCAGGCCCCGACACCGCACATCACCCCCCTAGTTGAACGACTCTGTAGAGTTACCATCGAGTGCCGAGGGTGGAACCTCATACATCACTCCTGACGAGACCTCTCTAGTGCAGCTAATCGGTCGTGGTCATCGAGGGTGATTTCCTCCTTAACCACTTCCGATACGGCTCTGTCGTGCAACCCCTCAAGTGTGAACCTCGAGGGTGGATCCTCTTACGTTCACCTTCATGATTACATCGAGTGGAATTTATCGGGGGTGATTCCTCGGGTTTTCCCCTTGATGTTTGCGCACACGGATAATTGGACTTTATAGTTGTTACTTGGATAGGCGGGACGACCCTGAGGGGTACCCGCGAGTGATGTGGAGTCGGGTTGACCTGGAAGGTGCCCGCGAGATACTTACAAGGCGTGGCCGGGCATTCTTAGCCCTTGCCGCAAGTACTCGAGACAGGGCAATGGGGTCACATCTTTCATGAGTCTCTGCTTGTTACCGCGTGCTCCTAATCCACTACGATTTGGATATTTAATTTGAGGGGCGTCTAGACTGATAGCACTAACCATCACGTGGGCGTAGTATGGGCGTTCTGCGTCATATACATCAGCCGAAGCTTAATAGACGTCAGTGACTGAGCGGCGCGCACCGGTTTGGACTGCGTAAGCTCCTGCCTTGTTGAAGGAGGTAGCTAGGTCTGCTCACCGGCCGCCCATGCAACGTGCGGGAGTTCCCGAGGCGATGGCCCATGACCCCTGGGGCATAGGTTTAGTCCGGTGTGCTGGTCTCTCTATTAAGCCTGGGCCGGGTTGCAGCGTATTGTTTGGCCGAGGCCGGGCATGACCCAGGAAAGTGTGTCCGGCCAGAGTTAATCGAGCGTGGTGGGTAAGTAGGTTCACCCCTGCAGGGAAGAAAACATCCATCGATAGCTTGTCCTACGGTAACGGACACTTGGAGTTGTATCCCGATCGATACAACTAGAACTGCATACTTGAGATGATACATGGAGATGAGACTTGGATATGAGATGATAACTGGATAGTATGGCTCTGGGATTGCTTTCCCGCAGGGAGTCGAGAAAGGATCTCTGGCCGAGGTTGATAACACTACTACTTTACATTATGTTGATCTGTACTCTTCTAGATGCTGCATGATGCTTGAAGATGCTAGTCTTCGATAGGCTAGGCTTTCCCCTTCTCTTATGGCATTCTGTAGTTTAGTCCACATATACGGCCCATTTCCTTTGATACAGATGCATACTTAGTTTAGATCTGATGTAAGTCTTGCGAGTACTTTGGATGAGTACGCATGGTTGCTTTTCTACTTCTTTTTCCCCATACCCGATTGTTGTGACCAGATGATGGATCCTAGGAGCCAGACGACGCCACTGATGACTGCTACTACCCGGAGGATTCCTACTACTACGTGAAGACCACAAACGACTAGGAGTAGTTAGGAGGCTCCCAGGCAGGAGGCCTTGCCTTTTCGATCATTGTTGCTTTTGTGCTAGCCTTCTTAAGGCAATCTTGTCTAACTTATGTCTGTACTCAGATATTGTTGCTTTCGCTCTCTCTTGTGTATTCGAGCTTATGTATTCGAGCCCTCGAGGCCCCTGACTTGTAATATAAAGCTTGTATTATTTTAATTTGTGTCTAGAGTTATGTTGTGATATCTTCCCGTGAGTCCTTGATCTTGATCGTACACATTTGCGTGTATGATTAGTGTATGGTTGAATCGAGGGCGTCACAAATCAAACTTAGGTGTTATACCTGACTCCTTACCTTCGTCGAGGTCCCAATCTTCAGAGTTGCGTTTAATTATTTCGAATAAATCCCATTTGAATTCAATAGTCTTCATCATAAAAGATCTAGTACATGAAGTATCGAGCATGTAGCGATTATTGAGAGAAAGCCGAGCATAAATTTTTTGAATAATCATTTCTTTTGAGAGCTCATGATTGGGGCATGAATATAACATTGACTTAAGCCTCCCCCAAGCTTGAGCGATGCTTTCTCCTTCGCAAGGCCAAAAATTATATATAATTACGATCACGATGAACAAGATGCATATGATAAAACTTCTGATGAAATTCCAATTTCAATCGTTGGTAGTTGCACGATCCAATATCATGATATAGCCTAAGCCATGCCAATGCATCTCCCTTCAAAGATAAAGGGAAGACCTTCTTCTTGATAACATCCTCGGGCATACATGCAAGCTTAAATAATCCACAAACTTCATCCACATAGATTAGGTGCAAATCGGGATGTAATGTTCCATCACCTGTGAAAGGATTAGCTAGCAGTTTCTCTATCATACCCGAAGGAATTTCAAAGTAAAAAATTTTAGTAGGTTGAGGAGCAACTCTTTGCTCTACTGTTCGGGGTGAAGATACCCCGAACAAGCCCCTCAAAGGATTATGTTCCATAGTAACAAGTGACAGTAAATTTCAGCACACTATATAAATTTTTCCTTACCAAATTCCACCTACCAAAGGCGCTTCACTCCCCGACAATGGTGCCAGAAAAGAGTCTTGATGACCCACAAGTGTAGGGGATCTATCGTAGCCTTTTCGATAAGTAAGAGTGTCGAACCCAACGAGGAGCAGAAGGAAATGATAAGCAGTTTTCAGCAAGTTATTCTCTGCAAGCACTGAAATTATCGGTAACAGATAGTTTTGTGATAAGGTAATTTGTAATGGGTAGCAAGTAATAAAGGTAAATAAGGTGCAGCAAGATGGCCCAATCCTTTTTGTAGCAAAGGACAAGCCTGGACAAACTCTTATATGAAGGAAAGCGCCCCCGAGGACACATGAGAATTATTGTCAAGCTAGTTTTCATCACGTTCATATGATTCGTGTTCGGTACTTTGATAATTTGATATGTGGGTGGACCGGTGCTTGGGTACTGCCCTTACTTGGACATTCATCCCACTTAGATTAACCCTATTGCAAGCATCCGCAACTACAACAGAAGTATTAAGGTAAACCTAACCATAGCATGAAACATATGGATCCAAATCAGCCCCTTACGAAGCAACGCATAAACTAGGGTTTAAGCTTCTGTCACTCTAGCAACCCATCATCTACTTATTACTTCCCAATGCCTCCCTCTAGGCCCAAACAATGGTGAAGTGTCAAGGAGTCGATGTTCACATGACACCACTAGAGGGATGACAACATACATCTCATCAAAATATCGAACGAATACCAAATTCACATGACTACTTATAGCAAGACTTCTCCCATGTCCTCAGGAACAAACGTAACTACTCACAAAGCATATTCATGTTCATAATTAGAGGGGTATTAATATGCATAATGGATCTGAATATATGATCTTCCACCAAGTAAACCAACTAGCATCAACTACAAGGAGTAATCAACACTACTAGCAACCCACAGGTACCAATCTGAGGTTTGGATACAAAGATTGGATACAAGAGATGAACTAGGGTTTGAGATGAGATGGTGCTGGTGAAGATGTTATGGAGATTGACCCCCTCCCAATGAGAGGATCATTGGTGATGACGATGGTGATGATTTCCCCCTCCCGAAGGGAAGTTTCCCCGCCAGAACAGCTCCGCCGGAGCCCTAGATTGGTTCCGCCAAGGTTCTGCCTCGTGGCGGCAGAGTTTCGTCCCGTGAACTAGCTTATGATTTTTTTTCCTCGACAAAAGACTCCATATAGCCAAAGATGGGCATCGGAGGGCCACTAGGGGGCCCATGAGGCGGGGGCGCGCCCAGGGGTAGGGCGCGCCCCCACCCTCGTGGACGGTGGGTGGCCCCCCTCTGGTACTTCTTTCGCCCAATATTTTTTATATATTCTAAAACATGCTCCCGTAAAGTTTCAGGAGTTTTGGAGATGTGCAGAATAGGTCTCTAATATTTGATCCTTTTCCAGCCCAGAATTCCAGCTGCCGGCATTCCCCTTCTTCATGTAAACCTTGTAAAATAAGAGAGAATAGGCATAAGTATTGTGACATAATGTGTAATAACATCCCATAATGCAATAAATATCGATATAAAAGCATGATGCATAATGGACGTATCACCGTCGACTCACTAGTTCTTTGTGGTTGTAGAATTCTGTCAAAACTTTAAGGAAGAAACTAGGCGAATCGAGACAAGCTTGGACCCCATCAATTCCCCTGTCAAGGATGAAGCTGCCATGAACGTGTTTCGAATCGAATCCCGTCTTGCCAGCGTTACAGAGTACCTCGCTCGACTGAAGGTTGCGCTGTCACGGATTGACACAGTGCTTTGGCCAAAGGAGACGCTCCAAAATGACTTGGAGTCTTTGATGGCTCGACTCAATGAGATCCCTGGTCGAGTGCGGGAATGGAAGAAACCGTCTGCTCGATGGGGTGCTGACGTAGCTCTGTCTCTTGTTCGCGTCCATTGCAAGGAGGCCAAAGAAGAGAAGTTAGCAGCGATCAAGGTTGCCAACACCAAGAGACTTGACTTCTAATCTTTTATGGAGACCTTCATTGCTGCTGCTACTCGAATTGCAGATGGAATCGACCCGGATGAGTTCGTCGAGCCTGCCAGTCCTCCTCCTGCGGAGTGAAAAAACTTTTCACAATCCGGTTAAATTTGCCTTGGTATGCCGAGTGGTTTTGTAACCATTAACCTCCTTCAGGCCTGATGCCCGAGTACTTTAATCTGCGGTCTGGAACATCGTAGGATTTATCTAAACTTTGTTATTTTTGAATCTCTTGGCTTTGAGTGGAACTTGATTCTTCATTCTGAATTGTTACTGACTCTGTGATGCAGCTCAGTCAAGTGGACCATGTATAAGGGCACTTGGTGCCGTCCATGACCCACACCTTGTCATCCTTGAGGGCCGGGATGGAGCGTATATTGTACTTGTGGCGTAGCTCTCAGGGGAAAATCACAGTCGACCTGCACCTCGTCGTCCTTGTGGATCAGGATGGAACGCACATTGTACTTGTGTCGCAGCTCTGAGGAGAAAATCGCAGTCGACCTGCACCTCGTCGTCCTTGCGGATCAGGATGGAGCGCATGTTGTACTTGTGTTGCAGCTCTGAGGAGAAAATCGCAATCAACCTGCACCTTGTCGTCCTTGCGGATCAGGATGGAGCGCACATTGTACTTGTGCTGCAGCTCTAAGGGAGCGTGTTTTAACCTTAGGCGAGTGCAAGACTGCAGCTAAGCCTCCGAGTGGTAGGATTTCTCTCCACTCGGTAGGATTTTTTAACCTTAGGCGAGTATGGGACTGCAGCTAAGCCCCCGAGTGGGAGGATTGCTCTCCACCCGGTAGGATTTTTTAACCTTAGGCGAGTACGAGACTACAGCTAAGCCTCCGAGTGGTAGGATTGCTCTCCACTCGGTAGGATTTTTTTAACCTTAGGCGAGTACGGGACTGCAGCTAAGCCCCTGAGTGGGAGGGTTGCTCTCCACTCGGTAGGATTTTTTAAGCTTAGGGGAGTACGGGACTGCAGCTAAGTCCCCGAGTGGGAGGGTTGCTCTTCACTTGGTAGGATTTTTTAAACTAAGGCAAGTACAGGACTGCAGCTAAGCCCCCGCGTGGGAGGATTGCTCTCTACTCGGTAGGATTTTTTAACCTTAGGCGAGTACAGGACTGCAGCTAAGCCCCCGAGTAGGAGGGTTGCTCTCCACTCGTTAGGATTTTTTAAACTTAGGCAAGTACGAGACTGCAGCTAAGCCCCCGAGTGGGAGGATTGCTCTCCACTCGGTAGGATTTTTTTAACCTTAGGCGAGTACGGGACTGCAGCTAAGCCCCCGAGTAGGAGGGTTGCTCTCCACTCGGTAGGATTTTTTAAACTTAGGTGAGTACGGGACTGCAGCTAAGCCCTCGAGTGGGAGGATTGCTCTCCACTCGGTAGGATTTTTTAACCTTAGGCAAGTACGGGACTGCAGCTAAGCCCCCAAGTGAGAGGCTTGCTCTTCACTCGGTAGGATTTTGTTTTTGAAACTTAGGCGAATCGGATTCGCGGCTAAGTCACCCACTGGGGGATTTTAAACACATGTATACGCAATAACAATCATTTAGGAGACTGTAAGACCATGTATTTTATAAACAAACTAAAAGGTACTTCTTATTACATTCAACAGTCTAAATGCTTAAGTATAAAGATGGTGGAGCAGCTCCGCATTCCAAGCGCGTGGCTCGTCTTTCTTCTGTTCCACATCGTACAGGTGGTATGCTCCGTTGTGGAGTACTTTGATGATGATGAAGGGGCCTTCCCAGGCGGGAGCAAGCTTGTGTGGTCACTGCTGATCCACTCGGAGAACCAGGTCTCCCTCCTGAAATGCTCGACCTCTTATGTTCCTAGCATGGAACCGACGAAGGTCTTGCTGATAAATGGTCCACCTAACCAGGGCCATCTATCTTTCCTCTTCCAAAAGATCAACAACGTCTTGCTGGGCTTGTTCTGCTTCTGCCTTTGAGAAAAGCTCCACTCACGGGGAATTATGGAGTAAATCAGTCGACAGCACGGCCTCAGCTCCATAAACCATGAAGAAGGGAGTCCGGCCAGTCGACCGATTTGGCGTTGTTCTCAGACCCCACAGTACTGATGGTAACTCATCTACCCAGGCACCAGCCGCATGCTCAGGCTCTTGGCTATCCTTGAATATTACCTTGGGGTGCCTTGGGCATCCCCAAGCTTAGGCTCTTACCACTCCTTATTCCATAGTCCATCGAATCCTTACCCAAAACTTGAAAACTTCACAACACAAAACTTAACAGAAAACTCATAAGCTCCATTAGTATAAGAAAATAAATCACCACTTCAAGGTACTGTAATGAACTCATTCTTTATTTATAATGGTGTTAAACCTACTGTATTCCAACTTCTCTATGGTTTATAAACTATTTTACTAGCCATAGATTCATCAAAATAAGTAAACAACACATGAAAAACAGAATCTTTCAAAAACAGAACAGTCTGTAGTAATCTGGATCAAACGTATACTTCTGGAACTCATAAAATTCTCAAATAAATTTCTGGACCTGAGGAATTTATCTATTAATCATCTTCAAAAAGAATGAACTAAATATCACTATCCAAATAATAATGGCAGCATTTCTCGTGAGCGCTAAAGTTTCTGTTTTTTACAGCATGATCAACAAGACTTTCCCCAAGTCTTCCCAAAGGTTCTACTTGGCACAAACACTAATTAAAAGCATAAAACCACATCTAAACAGAGGCTAGATGAATTATTTATTACTAAACAGGAACAAAAAGTAAGGAATAAAAATAAAGTTGGGTTGCCTCCCTACAAGCGCTATCGTTTAATGCCCCTAGCTAGGCATGATGATTTCAATGATGCTCACATAACAGATAAGAATTGAAACATAAAGAGAGCATCATAAAGAATATGACTAGCACATTTAAGTCTAACATACTTCCTATGCATAGGGATTTTGTGAGCAAACAAATTGTGGGAACAAGAATCAACTTGCATAGGAAGGTAAAACAAGCATAACTTCAAAACTTTAAGCACATAGAGAGGAAACTTGATATTATTGCAATTCCTACAAGCATATGTTCCTCCCTCATAATAATTTTCAGTAGCATCATGAATGAATTCAACAATATAACCAGCACCTAAAGTATTCTTTTCATGATCTACAAGCATAGAAATTTTATTACTCTCCACACAAGCAAAATTCTTCTCATTAATAATAGTGGGAGCAAACTCAACAAAATAATTATCATGTGAGGCATAATCCAATTGAAAACTAAAATCATGATGACAAGTTTCATGGATATCATTATTCTTTATAGCATACAAGTCATCACAATAATCATCATAGATAGCAACATTGTTCTCATAATCAATTGGAACCTCTTCCGGAATAGTGGATTCATCACAAATTAAAGTCATGACCTCTCCAAATCCACTTTCATCAATATAATCATCATAAATAGGAGGCATGCTTTCATCATAATAAATTTGCTTGTCAAAACTTGGGGGACAAAAAATATCATCTTCATCAGACATAGCTTCCCCAAGCTTGTGGCTTTGCATATCATTAGCATCATGGATATTCAAGGAATTCATACTAACAACATTGCAATCATGCTCATCATTCAAATATTTAGTGCCAAACATTTTATAGATTTCTTCTTCTAGCACTTGAGCACAATTATCCTTTCCATCATACTCACGAAAGATATTAAAAAGGTGAAGCGTATGAGACAAACTCAATTCCATTTTTTTATAGTTTTCTTTTATAAACTAAACTAGTGATAAAACAAGAAACTAAAAGACTCGATTGCAAGATATAAATATATACCTTCAAGCACTAACCTGCCCGGCAACGGCGCCAGAAAAGAGCTTAGTTGACGGGGTGTGTTAGTGCCGCTTTCCTTGCCTCCCCGGCAACGGCGCCAGAAAAGAGCTTGATGTCTACTACACAACCTTCTTCTTGTAGACGTTGTTGGGCCTCCAAGTGCAGAGGTTTGTAGGACAGCAGAAAATTTGCCTCAAGTGGATGACCTAAGGTTTATCAATCCGTGGGAGGCGTAGGATGAAGATGGTCTCTCTCAAACAACTCTGCAACCAAATAACAAAGAGTCTCTTGTGTCCCCAACACACCCAATACAATGGTAAATTGTATAGGTGCACTAGTTCGGCGAAGAGATGGTGAAATAAGTGGTATATGGATAGTAGATAAAGGTATTCGTAATCTGAAATAATAAAAACAGCAAGGTAGCAAGTGGTAAAAGTGAGCGTAAACGGTATTGCAATGCCAGGAAATAAGGCCTAGGGTTCATACTTTCGCTAGTGTAAGTTCCCTCAACATGCAACAAAGAGTCACTCCAAAGTAACTAATAGCGGAGAACGAACGAAGAGATTATGGTAGGGTATGAAACCACCTCAAAGTTATTCTTTCCAATCAATCCGTTGGGCTATTTCTATAGGTGTCACAAACAGCCCTAGAGTTCGTACTAGAATAACACCTTAAGACACAAATCAACCAAAACCCTAATGTCACCTAGATACTCCAATGTCACCTCAAGTATCCGTGCGTATGATTATACGATATGCATCACACAATCTTAGATTCATCTATTCAACCAACACAAAGGACCTCAAAGAGTGCCCAAAGTTTCTACCGGAGAATCACGACGAAAACGTGTGCCAACCCCTATGCATAGGTTCCCGATGTCACGAAACCCGCAAGTTGTGTCGGATTTCGGGTTCCGCCAGACCCTTGAGGTTCGAACACTGGGGTGCGCACGGAGATTTCGCCTCCTACCTACCTACACCCCTCCGCCATGCTAGGATCTAAACTACGGAAAGAACAACACAAGAGACATAGGGTTTATACTGGTTCAGGCCACCATTGTGGTGTAATACCCTACTCCAGTGTGTGGTGTGGTGGACTGCCTCTTGGGCTGATGATGATGAACAATACAAGGAAGAACAGCCTCGCGAGGGTCTATTCTTGGCTGGGGCGGTGAACTGCTGGAGGAGTTCAGTCACCTTTCTCTCTCTCTCTCTCTCTCTCTCTCTCTCTAACTAACCGACCAAAAAAACCCTTGCTATGTGGGTGGACGGTCCTATTTATAGAGGCCCTGGTCCTCTTCCCAAATATCGAGCGGGAAGGGAGCCAACAATGGCGGGCTAATTTGAAGGGGGACAGCAAGTATCAGCTATCCTGACAAAAGTAGTCTTCGTCTGCGCAAAGCTCTGGTGATGACGCCGTCTTGGGCTCCACGGTGACCTCCGTCTCGTAGTCCTCCTGGTCTTGGTCTCGTTTCACCAAAATGGCAACCTTTGCCTGATGCCTCGGTACTCCGCGGCTGCGCTTGTCCCCTTTGCACCAAAGAGGAAAGGAGGACGCCACGCGGGCTGGCACCCGCCTGGTGCCCTGAGTCGTCATGGCTTGCATCACGGGCACCTCGTGAGGTACCCCGCCTCGATCTCTCCGCCTCCTCGTGAGCCAGCCTGACGAGGCCGTGCCTGAGGAAGCTCCGCGTCGTCCGCCCCGCGAGGCTTGGCCCCTCGCGAGGGTCTTGGGTTTGTGTTGGTGAAGATGGGCCGTGCTGGGCCCCCCTTTGAGCCACACCGCAGGCTGCAGGCAGGCAAGTCTGGTGACCCCTGTTCCCAGAACACCGACAGTAGCCCCCAGGCCCAAGGCGCGCCCGGACTTGGCTGTGCAGGGAGGCAGAAGGGCAAGAGCGAAGCGCCGCGGGCCCTAACAGCCTGCGGCCTTGGGCGCCACGTGGCGGTTGATGGAACATGGGCGTCTTAGCAACCGCGCGAGTTGATTAAGGAGCGGCATCCACCTACGCTTTGCTCCTTGCTTCCCCTGGTTGCTGCTCAGATCCCCTTTCTTGCGCCTCTCCTTCCTTCTTCCGAAATTTCCAGATCTGCTCTGACCGTGCGACCTTGGAAGCCATGGCGCCTCGTCAGCCCCCGGCCGTAGCATGGTACTCGTCCGCCCTGGACCCGCCGAACATGTCGGAGGCGAGCCTTGCCTGGTTGCGCCAGATGGCGACGGCGCGGGGCGTCAATGGGGCGAAGGTGTTTAAAGCCGGCTCCGCCACCCCTGAGGGTCAAGGGAGCACCTTCTATCCACTCTTCGTAAGTGCCATTGCTGCTGGCCTGGTGCCTCCCTTCTCCGAGTTCTTCTTCTCTGTCCTCCGCCACTATAAGCTGCAAGCCCTGCATCTCCATCCCAACTCCGTCCTTCTCCTGGCAATCTTCACCTATTACTGCGAGGCTCACGTAGGGGTGCAGCCCTCAGTGGCCTTGCTGCGCCACCACTTCTACCTCCGGACCTCCCGTGGTACTACTTCCGCGTGCGCGAGCTTCGTCGCATACGGTGGTGCCATTGCCATCTCGAACTCCGGGAAAAGGATTGAGGGCTTCAGGAGCAAGTGGGTCTTGGTGGATGCTGGACGCATCCACCCTCGGCTGATCTTGCCCACGGAGCAGCCCACGAGCTCCAGCAATTGGGGTCGAGCGGAGCTCATGGACCCCCGCACGAAGCTGATGTTGGAGAAGATGGACGCGGATCTGAGGCCGGCCAATATGGCAGCGGCGAAGCTGACCGGCGCGTCGCTGCTGAGGGAATTCCTGGAGCACCAGCTGGCTCTGCTTTGGCAGTACTCACTTCCGATGTGGAGGCCCCGTCCGAGCCCCGCGGCCTTAGCCGATGGAGATCTGGCTGCTGTCCTCCAATCTCTGGTCGGGGGTGATGTGGCGAGGTCGGCGGGCGCTCCTACGCCCTTGTTCCTCCGCGACGACTGGGAGCAGGTAGTGGAGTCCATGCCCGTCTTCAACGGGGATGGGCCCGTGCCCATGGAAACTCCCGAGGAACCGGTGAACGTGCCCTCCGACGACTCCAGTGAAGAGGAGGAAGGAGGGGAGCAGGAAAAAGGGCCTAGCTCCGAGGCGACTGACGGAGAGTCGGGGGCTCCCCTCCCTCGGCGCAGGTCCCGCATTCTCCGCCTCTCTCCGAGCGATGACGACGAGGATGATGACGAAGACGACGACAAGCAGGACGGCGGGGGCTCACTCCCGATCCCGAAGAAGGACAGGACCGGGCTGATCTCCCGAGGGTCTGCCCCGGCCCCGGGGCGGACCGCAGATGAACCTTCCGCCTCCAAGCTTCCCGAGGTTGACCCTTCCAGCTAGCTTTCGGGCTTCAAATTTGGCCGGAGGCCGCTTGAGCTCGCTGGCGACGACCCGTAAGCATTCGACTCCTATCTTTATCTCCTGCTCTGCTTCTGAGGCTTGACGTCCGCATCTCTTGGATAGGCTGGCGCCCGCAGCAAAGAAGCCAAAGGGGGCTCCCGAGGTTCCACTCATGGCAGCGCCTCTGCCTGCGAAGGAGGGTGACCGCGACGCACAGGCTTCTCCTGCTCGGTCGTCCTCGCGAGGCCTGGCCGAGCCGGCTAGGGCGAGCTCAGCCCCCACGGCCCAAGTGGCTCCCGAGGTGCTCTCGCCTGCCGCCGCCACCACAGCTGTCGGGGCGCGGCAGACTTCGCCTCAGGAAGCTGCGGCCGTGCTGTCGCCTTCTCCTGCTACTCCACCGGCTGCTGTCTCTCCGACTCCTTCTGCCATTCTGGATCGTGCTATTGCTGAGCTGGACCGACTGCAGCAGGATCTTCTTGGCGCTGACCCCCGCTTGGTGGCCAGGCGCTTGGAGCTGGCTTCAGGATGGATTCGTTCCAGCGCTTTGATTCGGGCAACGCTGGTCCAGGCCTCGACGACATGCAACGAGGAGAAGCAGGCCGTCCTTAAGGCGAAGGCTGCTCGTGATGCAGCCCTGGGGGAGGTGGTCGACGTCTGTGGTCGCTGCAAGGCGCTGGAGGACGAGCTGCAAGGCCTGCGGGATCAGCTCGTGAAAGAGGTCCGCCTTCGCCAAGAGCAGGAAGAAGGCGTGAAGGCTCGCGAGGCGGCCGTCGAGGGCCGGGAGGCCAAGCTCAAGAAGCGCCGCGACCGCCTAGGCGCGCTGGAGCAGGAGTTGAGGGCGAGGAAGGCCGAGTTGGACGACCAGGCCCTGGTTCTTGCCGAGGACCGCGCTGCCTTCACGGAGTTGGGGCGAAGGCTCGCTCCTCGCTGAGGACGCTTTATGACAGCGGCCTGGAGAGCCCGCTGGCTGGCGCCGAGGACGGCCCCGCCAAGCTGCTTCCCTTCCTGGTTCACGCTCTTGAAGATGTCACCCTTGGCCTTGGCCCCACAGCCGAGGCCGAGGCACGTGTCCTGTCTTCTGCAGCACTGACGCGGGTCCTCACCCACATCTACCTTCGCGATCCCGGTGTCGACCTCGACGGCCTGCTGGAGCCAGTGAGTGGTGAGCGTGCCGCTGCCGCTGCCGAGGCCGTGAAGGGTTGCACGGAGGCTCTGCTGGGGAAGTTCCGGGCCTTCAGCACCAAGCCGGAGCAAGGCTCTGCCGACCCCGCTGCTCCGTGAGGCAACCCCACTCCGCGCTGCTCCCCCGCCGACAAGTGACTCTGTCGTGGCTCCTGTCCTGCTTTCGATTCCTGCACATGTATCATGCCTCGGGGAGGCGTTTAAACTTGCGTTTGGTATTGGGATAAAAGTGTGGACTGTAATATTTGCTTTTGAATTCCTTGAAATTTGCGCTTTTCCTTCCTACTTGCTTATGTTCTACGCCGGCAGAGCCTGGCCCCGCGTGTACCTTACCCAGCAATAGTCCCGACCGGAAACCAGGACGGGACCAAGGAGTGAGGGGCTACGTGACAAGTTAGGCTCCTGAGTCACGATGCTCAGGAGTCCCCCTTGGCGCACGAACAGCAAGTTGGGAGGTATGATGTGAGTGGATCCACCGCTCTACGTCTGCAGAGCCCGGCCCCACGCGTACCTCACCCAACAATAGTCCCGACCGGAAACCAGGATGGGGCCACGGAGTGAGGGGCTACGTGACCAGTTAGGCTCCTGAGTCGCGATGCTCAAGAGTCCCCCTTGACGCTCAAACGGCCTTCATACCTTGGCTCCGCTCGGGGAGAGGCGCGCGACGAACCAGGCCCGGGGGGCTTGGCTGGGCGGCGTGTGTCTGGGTGTGACCCAGGCGCAGCCCCCGTGCCCAGCCCCCTCGCGTGGCACTCCCGAGGGGAGGCGTTACGATGAGGCTAGACACTAAGCTCTGGGCTCCCTGAGGTTGATGCGGCCCGAGGGCCACCCTCAGTTGTTTACCACCAGCGCGGAGCATAGCGCTACCATATGTGTACGGGCATAGCCGCTCCTCGGCAGTGTCGTCAGCCAGCACGGAGCATGGTGCTTCCACTGGTACGTGGGAGGGGGGCCCCCTCCGGGAGGAGCCCCCGGGGCGTGTACAACCCCACCCTGACACGTGGCTGGCACGGTAGGGCCTGGCGAGGTGTATCTGGGCACCCGTGAGCCAGCGCGGGACTCACGGGGCCCTACCTCTAGGCGGGTTGCGCCTGGCACTCGGCCTTATCTTGTGATGTGTCCCTGCAAATTTGGTTAGATATCGGCACTCTACGTCCTCGGGTCCCGGCCCTCGAGCTGGTCTCAGCCATCGCTGGTATGCCAGGTCGCGATGCCATGGACAAGGCCAGAGGGTGAGGGCTGGAGAGCCAGTAAGAGCCCTGAGTCATGATGCTCAGGTACCCCCCCTTTAACGTGCAAGTGGTCGGCATGGAGAAGAAGAGGTACCGTGGACCGGCATCAAATAATCAAGCATGGCAGGTCTAACGCATAATCGGAAATAAACGCAAATGGGATACATGCCACTGGGCCTGGCCCGAGCGGCTTGGGGATCATGCAGCCTGAGGGGCGCCCCCAACAAGGTAAGCTAATAACATGGAATAAAAAAAGGATACACGACGAAGGGACGGACCCACGCGGCCTGGTAATAATGCAGCCCTGGGGGCGCTCTCGGCCGGAAGTAAAACTGGAAAGATGTCACCTAATGATGTTGAGGACGAAGGGGTGTTGGTGTAGCAGATTCGGTGGGCTGCGGAAGCCGATCCTCCTGAGCCCCCAGGCCCTGGGGCCTCGGGAGGCTCCGGAGGCGCTGGCGGCTCCTCGCGGACCATCTCCATCTCCGCCAGGGCTGCGGAACGCCTGGCCTCTTGCGCCTCTGTGGTGCCCCTCATGAGGCGCTGGTACGCGTCAGCCGCGCTCGGCAAGCCGTAAGGCATGCGAACATAGCTGTGGGATGGGCCCCCGCAGCACCCCACTCGCGAGGGCCAGAGGCGCTCCAGAGAGGCGACTCGGTTGAGCCCTGGTATGTCGATGCAGACGCGCAGCCCACCATCCTTGCCTGGATGGGGAGCCACTGCTGGTAGGCAGCGGCCGCCTTTCATGACTCTTGACTCCTGTAGCTCCTGAATGGCCTTGCTGACGAACTCCTAAGGGTCTGGATCTCCTTGCCTTGCTTCTTCTTGAGGGAAACATGCTTTGAAACACGCCTCCATGTGGTGCCCACGCGCCTCCCTCGTGACCCTAGCTAGGTCGGTGGCCCTCCAGGGGAGAGCCCCCGAGCCCTGCCTGAGGAGGGCGCCGGGCACGCTTTCTTATGCGATGGAAGGAGGTTCCCCCTGGGCAGGCGCGGGCCCAGAGGGGCCTGCCTCATAAGTGGTCGTGCCGGACGATGTCTTCTTCTTCTTAGGGGTGGTCTCGGGAGGCCTCCTACTTCCACGATCCGGGTCTTCCAGTGACGCGGCCTGAAAGGCTCGTTCTAGGGAACACACCGCGTCCCTCTCTTCACAGGGCACCGTGATGACTCCGCCGCTTCCTGGCATCTTGAGGACGTTGTAGCCGTGGTGAGTTGCGGCCAGGAACTTGGCTAGCGCTGGGTTCCCAAGGATGGCGTTGTATGGCAGGAGAATGTGAGCGACGTCGAAGTCGATGAGCTCGGTGCGGTAGTTGTCGCATGCCCCGAAGGTGACAAGGAGGCGGACCTGCCCAATCGGGACCGTGGAGCCATCAGTGATACCGGAGAAAGGCTTGGTTGGCTGAAGCTGGCTATAGGGCACTTGGAGGTTGTTAAATGTCTCCACGGACAGGATGTTGAGCCCTGCCCCGCCATTGATGAGGGTCTTGGTGACCACCACGTTGCTGATGATTGGGGAACAAAGCATCGGGAGGACTCCGGCTGTAGCCGCACACTTGAGCTGATCTGCTGAGCTGAACGTGATGGCGCACGCCGACCACCTGAGAGGGCGCGTGGCTTCGAGCCTAGGGAGGATTGCGTTCACTTCGTGGGCGAACTGCTTGAAGATGCGTTGAGAGGCTGGGGCTTGAGCCCCGCCCAGGATGCAGGCGATTGCGCGCCGCTCCTGGAAGCCCCCAGCCTCCTCGTCCTGGTGGCGGTCCTCATTTCTCCTTGGCTGCGGCGGCAGCAGAGGGAGGCCTGCATTGCCTTGCAGGCGATCCTCGCGAGGCTGATCCCTCCAGCCTCCCTCGCGAGGCGGGTCTTGCCAGCGATCCTCGCGAGGTTGATCACGCCACCCTTGGCGCGGGCCACGGTATTCCCAGTGTCCTACGTTCCTTCCTCCTCCTCGGCCGTAGCCCCGGTCACTGCGGTCAGGGCGACGGCCGATCCTTCCTTCTCGCACGGCTCGGAGCTCTTGACATTCGTTGGTGTTGTGGGTGTGGAGGTCGTGGTACACACAGTACCGGCTGCCCTTGGAAGGTTCGGGCTGATCTCTGCCTTGCTTGGTGTCTGGTTCTGCCGCGAGCACGGCAGCCCCCTTGCGCTTCACATCCTTGGCCTTGGGCTTCTTCTCTTCTGGGTCTGCGGCAGGCAGCTCGAGGAGGGAGAGACGCCCTTCCTCAGCCCTGGCGCACTTGTTTGCCAAGTTGAACAGCTCCAAGGAAGTGCATAGGTCTTCATGCATCGCCAGCTCCTCCTTCATCTTGACATCGCGCACGCCGTCGGAGAAGGCTGAGATGATGGCCTCCTCAGTCACCTTGGGAATCTTGAGGCGTGCGTTGTTGAAGCGCTGGATGTACTTCTGCAGGGTCTCCCCAGGTTGTTGCTTGATGCGGCGCATGTCACTCACGGCGGGTGGCCGGTCGCGAGTGCCTTGGAAGTTGGCGATGAAGCGGGTGTGCATCTCTTCCTAGGAGGAGATTATGCCTGGAGCCAGGTTCAGGAGCTAGGTGCGGGCCCCGTCCTTGAGCGCCATGGGGAACCAGTTCGCCATGACCTTTTCGACTCCGTTGGCAGCTTTGATGCCCAGCTCATAGAGCTGGAGGAACTCCACAGGGTCGGCCGTGCCGTCGTAGCGAGGAGGCAGGTCTGGCTTGAACTTGCTGGGCCATGCGACGCTGCGTAATTCGATGGTGAAGGCGCGGCAGCCTGCTGTTGCCACGGGAGGCCTTGGGTGACAGAGAGCCTGGTCTTGCATGTCCCCACGCGCTGCAGCTGAGAGCAACGCGGGGTCTTGACGCACGGGAGCAAGAGCATGGTCGCGACGCGCTGGAGCAGGGAGCGCCCGGGCAGCTTCTTGCGGGCGAGGGACTTCTTGGCAGCTCTGTTCTTGCCGCGCTGGCACCTGATGGAGTGGGTTCCGTCCAGGGGCCACGCGTCTTGGAGCCATGGTGTCTTCTTGAGGAGGAGGCGGCCGGGCGCCGCCGGAGCCTCGTCGCCCGCGCGGGGCGGGGTGCGGTGTAGCAGAACGGACGGCGCAGGAGAGCCCCCTACGGCGCGGACGAGCTCAGTGATGCGGTCAAGCCATTCTTCATAGATGTCGTCGACGGGACGGTAGCGCAGGAGCTCACTTACCGCGATGAGTGCGGCCCGAGCCTCCATGGGCACGCGGGACGAAGATCCAGCTAGGGCGGGCGAGGGAGTTGCGGTGCGGCCGTCTTGCCGCACGGACGGATGCTGGGACGATGCTTGCTACTCGTCCCCCGCCGGGCCGGTGGCGGCGTTGACGGCAGGTGACGGGGAACGGCGAGGACGCCCGCCGACAGGGGACGTTTGGGCAACGTGGGAAGCGAGAGCGGCCCGGCGCTCCGCGCGGGCCCGACGAGCGCCAGACATGGGCGTGATGGTAGGAGGAGAACGGGGTGGTGGAAGACGAATTCCGGCGCACCCCTGCCTGGCGCGCCAAATGGCGGATTTCGGGTTCCGGCAGACCCTTGAGGTTCGTACACTAGGGTGCGCGCGGAGATTTCGCCTCCTACCTACCTGCACCCCTCCGCCATGCTAGGATCTAAACTACGGAAAGAACAACACAAGAGACACAGGGTTTATACTGGTTCGGGCCACCGTTGTGGTGTAATACCCTACTCCAGTGTGTGGTGTGGTGGATTGCCTCTTGGGCTGATGATGATGAACAATACAAGGAAGAACAGCCTCGCGAGGGTCTGTTCTTGGCTGGGGCGGTGAACTGCTGGAGGAGTTCAGTCACCTTTCTCTCTCTCTCTCTCTCTCTAACTAACCGACCAAAAAACCCCTTGCTATGTGGGTGGCCGGTCCTATTTATAGAGGCCCTGGTCCTCTTCCCAAATATCGAGCGGGAAGGGAGCCAACAATGGCGGGCTAATTTGAAGGGGGACAGCAAGTATCAGCTATCTTGACAAAAGTAGTCTTCGTCTGCACAAAGCTCTGGTGATGACGCCGTCTTGTGCTCCACGGTGACCTCCGTCTCGTAGTCCTCCTGGTCTTGGTCTCGTTGCACCGAAATGGCAACCTTTGCCTGATGCCTCGGTACTCTGCGGTTGCGCTTGTCCCCTTTCCACCAAAGAGGAAAGGAGGACGCCGCGCGGGCTGGTACCCGCCTGGCGCCCTGAGTCGTCATGGCTTGCGTCACACGCACCTTGTGAGGTACCCCGCCTCGATCTCTCCGCCTCCTCATGAGCCAGCCTGACGAGGCCGTGCCTGAGGAAGCTCCGTGTCATCCGCCCCGCGAGGATTGGCCCCTCGCGAGGGTCTTGGGTTTGTGTTGGTGAAGATGGGCCGTGCTGGGGCCCCCTTTGAGCCACGCCGCAGGCCGCAGGCAGGCAAGTCTGGGGACCCCCATTCCCAGAACGCCGACAAGTTGATCACCAAAACATACATCAAGTGGATCAATAGAATACCCCATTGTCACCACGGGTATCCCACGCAAGACATACATCAAGTGTTCTCAAATCTTTAAAGACTCAATCCGATAAGATTACTTCAAAGGGGAAACTCAATTCATTACAAGAGAGTAGAGGGGGAGGAGAAACATAAGATCCAACTATAATAGCAGAGCTCGTGATACATCAAGATCGTGCCAAATCAAGAACACGAGAGAGAGAGAGAGATCAAACACATAGCTACTAGTACATACCCTCAGCCCCGAGGGAGAACTACTCCCTCCTCGTCATGGAGAGCGCCGGGATGATGAAGATGGCCACCGGTGAGGGATCCCCCCTCCGACAGGGTGCCGGAACAGGGTCCCGATTGACTTCTGGTGGCTACGGAGGCTTCTGGCGGTGGAACTCCTGATCTAATCTTCTGTTCTGGAAGTTTTAGGGCACGACGATATATATGGGTGCAGGAAGTACGTCGGAGGAGCCACGGGGGCCCCACGAGGCAGGGGGCGCGCCCCCCACCCTCGTGGGAAGCTCTCGTATCTTCTAATGTGGGGTCCAAGTCCATCAGGTGTGTTTCCTTCCAAAATTAACTTCTCCAGTTGATTTTGTTCCGTTTTGACTCCGTCTGATATTCCTTTTCTTCAAAACACTGAAATAGGCATAAAACAGCAAATCTGGGCTGGGCCTCCGGTTAATAGGTTAGTCCCAAAAGTAATATAAAAGTGGATAAGCCCAATATTGCCCAAAGCAGTAGATAATATAGCATGGAGCAATCAAAAATTATAGATACGTTGGAGATGTATCAATGGTGTGTGAAGATGCTCCAAGAACACATCACTGGGAATGGGCTCCCGCTTGGAACCTATCTTTCCCAGGTCATCCGCTGCCTGGTTTATTCAGTCGGGGAATGTGGTGGAGCTCTAGCCCTTCAAACTTCTTTTCTAACTTTCTCACTGCATTGCAATAGCCAGTCATAGCTGGGCTTCTAACGTCCCAATCCTTCATCACTTGATTGACCACCAAATCTGAGTCGCCGAAGACCATTAGGCGACGGACGCCGAGTGAAATGGCCATTCGCAACCCATATAGAAGAGCTTCGTATTTAGCTTCATTGTTGGAGGAATGAGAGTGAATCTGAAGGACATAACTGAGTTTGTCACCTCGCGGGGATACCAGGACTACTCCAGCGCCAGAACCATTCAGCATCTTGGATCCATCAAAGAACATAGTCCAATGTTCCGAGTGAACTTGAGTCGGTTGCTGCTGTTCGATCCACTCGACGAGGAAATCTGCAATTGCTTGGGACTTGATTGCTTTCTTTGCCTCAAACTTGATATCCAACAGAAGGAGTTCAATCGCCCACTTTGCCACTCGACCAGTTGCATCTTTGTTGTTCAGAATTTCTGACAATGGAGCATCGCTGACGATTGTGATAGAGTGATCTGAGAAATAATGTGCAACCTTCTTCGTGGTCAAGTAAATTCCATAGACAAGCTTCTAATAATGCGGATATCTCTGCTTGGACAGAGTTAAGACTTCGGAAATATAGTACACTAGGCGCTGAACCTTGTAGGCTTTACCTTCCTCTTCTCGCTCGACCGTGAGTACCATACTGACAACTTGTCCAGTGGCTACAATATAAAGCAGTAAAGGCTCTTTGCTGATTGGAGCAGTGAGCACCGGCTGGGTGGAAAGCAGGGTTTTGAGCTCGGCAAACGCTGTGTCAGCTTCAGGAGTCCACTCGAACTTATCAGACTTCTTCATCAATCGGTAAAGAGGTAATGCCTTTTCAAAGAAACGAGAGATGAATCGGCTCAAAATGACCAAACAACTAGTAAGCTTCTGAACATTGTGTATGCGCACAGGGCATTTCATTTGGAGTATTGCGTAAACTTTCTCTGGGTTTGCATCGATCCCATGTTCGGAAACGAGGAAACCGAGTAACTTTCCACCTGAAACCCCAAATGTACACTTCAACAGGTTAAGCTTGATATCATATCTTCTCAGATTGGCAAAAGTTCCAGCGAGGTGAGTCAGCAGATTGGAACCTTTACGCGACTTAACCACGATGTCATCCATGTATGCTTCCACATCCTGACTGATTTGAGTGAGCAACCACTTTTGTATCATGCGCATGAATGTGGCACCAGCATTCTTAAGACCAAAGGGCATAGTAACATAGCAAAAACACCCGAATGGGGTGATAAAAGTTGTTTTTATTTTGTCGGGTCCATACAGTCGGATCTGATGGTACCCGGAGTATGCGTCCAGAAAGGACAATCGCTCACATCCTGCAGTTGAGTCGACTATTTGATCGATGCGGGGGAGAGGGAAGTGATCTTTTGGGCAGGCCCGATTGATATGCTTGAAGTCAATACACATAGGGAGTGAATCATCTTTCTTGGGGACCATGGCGACGTTGGCGAGCCACTCGGAGTGGTAAATCTCTCGGATGAACTCAGCTGCCAGAAGCCGAGCCACTTCCTCGCCAATTGCCTTTCTTTTCTCCACGACAGACCGTCTGAGATGCTCTTTGACAGGTTTGCTTTTGGGTCGACCCGCTAACGGTGCTCAGCCAGTTCCCTGGGTACACCTGGCATGTCAGAAGGTTTCCATGCGAAGATGTCCCAGTTCTCACGGAGGAACTGGATGAGCGTTTCTTCCTATTTGCTGTCGAGTGTGGTTGAGATATGAGTCGGAGCAGCATTGGGATCAGTCGGGTGAATATGAACTGACTTTGTTTCACCGGATGACTTAAATGCAGATTTAGAAGCAAGCTTCTTAGCTCACAACAAATAACTCAGATTTGTGGTCTTCTTGTATTCTTCCATTTCTACTGCTGCCATCTGTTCATCGGCAATCTTTGAGCCCTTCTTGAAACATTCTTCTGCTCGCTGCCGATTACCAGTGAGTGTAATCACGCCCCTAGGGCCAGGCATCTTGAGTTTGAGGTACACGTAACACGGTCGAGCCATGAAACGAGCATACATAGTTCTGCCCAGGATAGCATGATAGGCACTGTGAAAATCCACAACTTCAAACGTCAACTTTTCCTTACGATAATTCTTTGAAACACCGAAAACCACATCAAGAGTGATCTGGCCGAGTGAATCAGCTTTCTTTCTAGGGATGACTCCGTGGAACCGCATGTTTCTCTCACTGAGCTTGGACATCGGAATGCCCATCCCTCGGAGGGTCTCAGTATACAAAATGTTCAAACCACTGCCGCCATCCAGCAAGACTTTGGTCAATCGGGTACCCCCAACGACTGGGTCGACCACCAACGCTTGCCTCCCAGGGGTGGCGACGTGCAGCGGGTGGTCAGATTGGTCGAATGTGATGGGAGTCTTTGACCATTTCAGGTACATCGTCGTTGGCGGAGCAACCATGTTTACTTCTCTGTTGATGACTTTCAGTCGAATTTTACTTTCAATGTCAGCAAAAATCACCAAAGTGGAATTGACATTGGGAAATCCTTCATCATCCTTTTCCTTGTCCTCATCCTTATCAGATTCTTTCTCCTTCTCACTGGGTTGCTTTTCTCGGAACTGCTAAATAAGGACTCGGCACTTTCGAGTGGTATTTTTGGGATAAATCAGATTACCCTCTTCATCCTTTTTTATATGAATGTGACATGGCAAATCCAACACGTCATTCCCTGCTGAATCCTTCACCTTCTTGGGGATCCAGGGCCCTTTAGGCTTTCCCTTAATTTTTCCTTGGGTTGCGTCTGCAACCTCTTCAGGACCCGTAGGCTCCGCTTTGCACTTCTGCTTCCGATTGGAATTACCTCCTCCAGTAACTTGGCCGACTGGTTTGCCCTTTCCACTGTGGAGTTGGTCCTCTTCTTCGCCGTTTGCGTACCGAGTTGCTATTTCCATCATTCTGGTCAGGGTCATGTCTCCTGTCCGACTGAATTTCAGGTTGAGCTCCCGATATCGAACGCCCTCCTTGAAGGCGTAGACTGCTTGATGCTGAGACGCATTCTCCGTAGTGTGATGCAAAGTGGTCCACCTCTGAATTTAATCCCTCAAATTTTCATTTGGTTTTTGCACACAATGTTGCAATTCTGTCAACCCTGTAGGTCGTTTGCATTTGCCCTCAAACGTTCTGACGAACACTCGGGCTAACTCCTCCCAGCTGAATATACTGCCCGGAGCCAACTGATTCAACCAAGCCCTAGCTGACCCTTCAAGCATCAGGGGAAGGTGCTTCATGGCCACCTCATTGCTTCCTCCACCGATCTGTACAGCCACTCGGTAATCCTCAAGCCAAGTGTCAGGCTTCGATTCACCAGTGAACTTACTAACTCCAGTCGCCAACCTGAAGTTGGGAGGGATCTCTGCAGCCCCGATGGCCCTGCTAAAACATTTGGGACCAGAAACATGCACTCTGCTTCTAGTCAGGCGATCTCTGTCTTGCCCTTCTGTGTGTGCTCGACTCCTGTCCACCAGACCTTGCACCAGAATTGATCTCGCATCAAACCCTGGCTCCATTGGGTCGACTGCCATCCTCCGGTCCTCGTTGTATGGGCGCCTATCATCATAATGTCAGGGCACATACGATCCGCCCCTCGAAGGGGGCGTAGGCACTCGATGGCGTTCATCGCGGTCGAGCCGATGATCGTGCTGCTCATGGTTCCGACCCAAGTAGTTCCCTTGGCGAGGCCCACGTCCCTCACGCCATGGAGGGATCTTGGGCTGTGAGCAGACTGAACTATGTCAACCACCACATATCTGCTATGAATTCTGTTACGCGATTGGGACACTGCAGTGTTCTATTCTCCAGCTGCTCGAAGCAATGCTCGGATCTGCATCAAACCTCATTGAAAGATCGTGGATGTCTCCTAGAGGGCGGGTGAATAGGCACTTTAAAATAATTACGGTTTAGGCTTGAACAAATGCAGAATAAACCTAGCGGTTAATTTGACAAGCACAAAACCTACAACAACTAGGCTCACATATGTGCACCAACAACTTATGCTAAGCAAGATAAACAACTAAGTGATAGCAAGATATATGAAAAGAAACAATATGGCTATCACAAAGTAAAGTGCATAAGTAAAGGGCTCGGGTAAGAGATAATCGAGGCACGCGGAGACGACGATGTATCCCGAAGTTCACACCCTTGCGGATGCTAATCTCTGTTTGGAGCGGTGTGGAGGCCAATGCTCCCCAAGAAGCCACTAGGGCCACCGTAATCTCCTCACGCCCTCGCACAGTGCAAGATCTCGTGATTCCACTAAGGGACCCTTGAGGGCGGTCACCGAACCCATACAAATGGCAACCCTTGGGGGCGGTCACCGAACCCGTACACTTTGGCAACCCTTGGGGCAGTCACCGGTACCCGTCAAATTGCTCGGGGCGATCTCCACAACCTAATTGGAGACCCTGACGCTTGCCCGGAGCTTTGCACCACAATGATTGAGCTCCGAACACCACCAACCATCTAGGGCGCCCAAGCACCCAAGAGGAACAAGCTCAAGGGTACCAAGCACCCAAGAGTAATAAGCTTCTCAACTTGTAACTTTCACGTATCGCCATGGAGAACTCAAACCGATGCACCAAATGCAATGGCAAGGGCACACGGAGTGCCCAAGTCCTTCTTTCTCAAATCCCACCGAAGCAACTAATGCTAGGGAGGAAAATGAGAGGAAGAACAAAAAGGAGAACACCAAGAACTCCAAGATCTAGATCCAAGGGGTTCCCCTCACATAGAGGAGAAAGTGATTGGTGGAAATGTGGATCTAGATCTCCTCTCTCTTTTCCCTCAAAAACTAGCAAGAATCCATGGAGGGATTGAGAGTTAGCAAGCTCAAAGAAGGTCAACAATGGGGGAAGAACATGAGCTCAAAGGATGAGGTTCATTGGGGAAGAAGACCCCCTTTTATAGGAGGGGAAAAATCCAACCGTTATGTGCTCAGCCCGCACACGAGCGGTACTACCGCTCGGGCGGAAGAAGCAGGGAAAAAGGAGCAACAAAACATGAACCTTGGGGCGGTAGTACCGTTTATAAGCGATACTACCGCTCAACAGCGGTACTACCACTGGAGGAGCAGAACACGGGACCAAAAGAGGCAGGGCAGAGCAGAGTACGGCGGTAGCAATGCAGTAGCGGTACTACCGCCCGACCGGAGCGGTACTACCGCTTATGGGCGGTAGGCAGAACAACCGTGCCTTACTGCCGTGCAACTACTGCTAAACCTAACACAAAAAGTGCAGGACCCAAAATCGAGGCGGTAGTAGAGAGGTAGTGCCGCTTGACGCTACAAGCAATACTACCGCTGTCGACCGCGGTACTACCGCAGGGAGAAAACCAGAACTGCCATAACTTCTTCATAAGAGCTCCGAATTGAGCAAACTCAAGCTTGTTGGATACAAGACAACGAGTAGCATCAAAACAGCGATAGGGGAGGTATGCCTAACAAATGGAGGAGTGAAACCTCCAACAGAGAAGAACGGGCATAACCTCCAACATCGAAAACATCATAGAAGATGCATGTGAACTCTGTTTTCGATGACCTCGAGCTTGTCATCAAGATGACCATAAGCTCTAAGACTCACAAAGAGAACCAAACAAAAACCAATAAAGATGATGCAAGGATGCAAAGGTTTGAGCTCTCTATGAACGATACAATCAAGCTACTCATCAAGAGCCCCCTTGATAGTACGGCAATCGATCCTATAACCCGGTCTCCCAACTACCACTATGAGACCGGTAAAATAGAAAACCTATCAAGGGAAAACATTTGTCTTGCACATAGTCCCCTTGAGCAAGATAATGACGATCTTGACTCCCTCAAGTTGGACCACCTTTATTGATTGTGTTGGCTCGATGAAGACTAGTTGATTGCTCCCCCATACTCCACTATGGGTGAGCCACTCTTCCGCACATCTTCACAAGTCCATTGTCAACACAATGGATGGCAAGCTTCAAGCATTTGATCTTTGCGTGATGCTCCACTTGAACTTGCACACTGCAACCTTGAATCTTTCCAACTTTCTCCATTAAGATGATGTCTTGAAGGTAAACATGATTGTTCACACAATCTTCTTCTTCAAGACATGCTTGCAATAATCTCAACACTCACATGACCAATCTTTGCATAATTCCTTAAAAGCACCATGGTCAACTCATAAACTCCTTGAAACCAACAAATGGACTTCAAGAACTCGTAGATTAGGTTTGATTCGAAAGTTTTAGGGTTAGGTTTCCGCCGAAACCATCTCGGACCCACTGAGTTGAAAAACTCGGTCCCACCAATTTGGCTTATGCCATTGCACAAGTGAGACTCGGTCTGGCCGAGTATTACTAATCAGTGTGACCGATTTTGGAACTTTGTGAAACCCTAGCAGTCTCGGTGCCACCGAACTGTGACTCGGTCTGACCGAGTTCACTAGTTTAGGTTCCAAAAACTGCTTCGATATCACCGAGTTTAAAAATTGGTAGATCCGAAATGCTTTCTGTGGAAAACTAAAACTAAGTTTTTGAATCATTCTTTTGCAAAAACCTCTGCATTTTGTGATGCTCATCCATTCTACCTCATCTATAAACTGTTCACAGGGTCAGCAGTCAGCTTGTTCAACATGTCAAACCAAAGTGATAGCCAGAATTTGTCAGAGCAGCCAGTGCAAATGAGTGAGGGCACTAGTCCCTCCAGTTCTTCAGATGATGGCAGCAGGAGCACCCCTAGCAACCAGCCAAAAGCTGCCACAAGACAAAGAAAGAAGAGAACTTCAGATTCTGAGGATGAAGATTATGTGGCAGAGGAAGAGGAAGCCACATAAAAGAGAACTGTGCTCAAGAAAGAATATGGCCCAGCACAAAGCATAAAGCCAAGGATGAAGTTCAAAAGGCCAGCAGGCAGGCAGCCTATGCCAAAGGCCAGAGCCTCAACTCAAATTCCAGAAAAGCCTGAACCCAGAGAGGACTGCGGCAGATCAGAAGAGGAGCTGTGGATATGCCCCTCAGATCCAGATGTTGATTAACTCAAGAATGGGCACAGACACATACTTGTTGGACAAGGAACATTTGCCTATCTATCCAGAGTTCGAGGACAACCAAGTTGTGATGACCAAAGATGAACCATCTTCAGCCCATGCACAAGCCAAGAAGGAGAAGGCAATAAAGGAGAAAGTTGCCAAGATGCCAACTCAAGAGGAGGCATCTGAATACTTCTTGAAGAACAAGCAAGAGCAGCTCAGTTACTTGATTGCATCCACCCTGCGGATTGAGAAAGGACTGGCCACCCTAACTCAGAACCAGGCAAGCCTAGAGAGAATCGTAGAACAAAAGTTCTATGACTTGGATATCAAGGTGACAAAGATTCAGACTGTAGTGGAGCAGCTCCAAGATGACATGCAGGAGAGGAAAGGGAAGACAACCACTGATGCCTTTGCCAGAGTGCCACAAGGTCCGAGGTCGTCTACAGTGCCAGTTCCTGACACAAGAGCAACCGCCTCAGCTCCAGCCGCAGCACCAGCCCAACCTGCTCCAGCATCTACTTCAGCTCCGACTCCAACCACGTCTACGGAAGCCTTCGTCCTTGGAGTAATCCAGACTCCACCACCACCTGAAGATCAAGCCTGAGTGTCGATTTAGCCCTATGCATTTTCTAGGAACTTTTTGGTAACTTGTTGCCAAAGGGGGAAAAATGTATAGATCATAGGCTTCAAGAGAGAGAGTGTGTTGCTTTTCTCTCTTGCTTTATTTGGTGTGTTTTTCGAACTTTGTTTGCTTTTGGTCGAGATACTTTGATATGCTTGTGAGACATTGATGATCATGTGTTTGATCATAAGCTACACTTAATGCTTGGTGAATGCTATTATCTTATCTATCTTATGTGATCATTCACTTTTCTTGGTGATGAGTGCATGTATTTCATTCTTATCATTTTAAGCGCTCCACCAAGATGTATGTGACATGGAAGAGTAACCCATGACTCTAACTCTTTGTGCATTTGCAGTCCAAAGCAAATCTTAAATATGCACAAATTTAGGGGGAGCTCTTATCACATACTTCTCAAAGCGACGATGTAATTCATTCTTATTATCATTTGTCGAAGCTTTGATCTATATGTTGTCATCAATTACCAAAAAGGGGGAGATTGAAAGTGCAACTATCCCTAGGTGGTTTTGGTAATTCATAACAACATATAGCTCATTGAGCTAATGCTATTCCAAGATGATTATTTCAGGAAAGCTCAATGATTGGCATGGCATGGATGGTGAAAGTGGAACCCTCAAAATGCTAAGGACAAAGGATTGGCTCAAGCTCAAAAGCTCAAGACTCTTCATTTTATATTTTAGTGATCCAAGATCACATTGAGTCTTTAGGAAAAGCCAATCCTATCAAGGAGGGATGAGGTGTTGCTTAATGAGCCTCTTGCTTCATGTGCTTAGTGATATGCTCCAAAACCCTCAACTACTTTCCCATATCCACATATGACCTAAAACCTAAGCCAAACTCGGCCCTACCGATTCTTTCTATCCGACGCCACCGAGTTTCACTTGTCATAAGCCACTGCCAAACCCTAGCAAATCGGTTCTACTGATAGGGATCTCGGTCTCACCGAGATGGGATTGCAAACTCTCTGTTTCCCTTTCGTAACTTTTCGGTCTCACCGAAAGAGCGGATCGGTCCCACCGAGATTGCAATGTAAATTCAGTGTTTCCTTTTTGTAACTTTTCGGTCTCACCGAAAGAGCAAATCGGTCCCACCGAGTTTGCCTGACCAACTCTCTGGTTAGCTAATTACCAAAATCGGTCTCACCGAGTTTGTGTAATCGGTCTCACCGAGATTATGTTATGCCCTAACCCTAACAAAATCGGTCCTACCGAGTTGCATGTCAGTCCCACCGAAAATCTCTAACGGTCACTAGGTTTACTATTTCGGTCTGACCGAGTTTGTTGATTCGGTCCCACCGAGATTTGTAAACTGTGTGTAACGGTTGGATTTTGTGTGGAGGCTATATATACCCCTCCACCTCCTCTTCACTCGTGGAGAGAGCCATCAGAACACATCTACACTTCCAACTCATATGTTCTGAGAGAGAACCACCTACTCATGTGTTGAGACCAAGATATTCCATTCCTACCATATGAATCTTGATCTCTAGCCTTCCCCAAGTTGCTTTCCACTCAAATCTTCTTTCCACCAGATCCAAATCCTATGAGAGAGAGTTGAGTGTTGGGGAGACTATCATTTGAAGCACAAGAGCAAGGAGTTCATCATCAACACACCATTTGTTACTTCTTGGAGAGTGGTGTCTCCTAGATTGGCTAGGTGTCACTTGGGAGCCTCTAATAAGATTGTGGAGTTGAACCAAGGAGTTTGTAAGGGCAAGGAGATCGCCTACTTCGTGAAGATCTACCGCTAGTGAGGCAAGTCCTTCGTGGGCGATGGCCATGGTGGGATAGACAAGGTTGCTTCTTCGTGGACCCTTCGTGGGTGGAGCCCTCCGTGGACTCACGCAACCGTTACCCTTCGTGGGTTGAAGTCTCCATCAACGTGGATGTAGGATAGCACCACCTATCCGAACCGTGGGAAAAACATCCGTGTCTCCAATTGCGTTTGAATTCTCCAAACCCTTCCCTTTACATTCTTGCAAGTTGCATGCTTTACTTTCCGCTGCCAATATACTGTTTGCATGCTTGCTTGAATTGTGTGATGATTGCTTGACTTGTCCTAAAATAGCTAAAATCTGCCAAGAACTAAAATTGGGAAAAGGATAATTTTTTTTGGTCAAGTAGTCTAATCACCCCCCCCTCTAGACATACTTTCGATCCTACAAGTGGTATCAGAGCTTTGGTCTCCATTTGCTTTGATTTCCATAGCCTTTGGTGGTCATAGCCTTGGTTTCACAACCTAGGAGAGTATGGCGTCTAGCGAGGGAAATTATCACCGTAGAGGTCCTTACTTTGATGGTACTAATTTTGCTAGTTGGAAGCATAAAATGAAAATGCATATTCTTGGACATAACCCCGCCGTTTGGGCTATTGTGTGTGTTGGTTTGCAAGGTGACTTCTTTGATGGGAGAGAACCAAACCGTGAAGCTACCGCGGATGAGTTGAAGATGTTGCAATACAATGCTCAAGCTTGTGATATTCTCTTCAACGGATTGTGCCCCGAAGAATTCAACAAAATCAGCCGTCTTGAGAATGCAAAGGAAATTTGGGACACTTTGATTGATATGCACGAAGGTACCGACTCCGTCAAGGAATCCAAATTGGATGTGCTTCAAAGTCAACTTGACAAGTTCAAAATGAAGGATGGTGAAGGTGTCGCTGAAATGTACTCTAGGCTTGCTCTCATCACAAATGAGATTGCCGGCTTAGGAAGTGAAGAGATGACCGATAGATTCATCATCAAGAAGATTCTAAGAGCCTTGGATGGAAAATATGATACCGTGTGCACATTGATCCAAATGATGCCCAATTACAAAGATCTCAAGCCAACGGAGGTAATTGGAAGAATTGTTGCTCATGAGATGTCACTTAAGGATAAAGAGGAACTTCACAACAAATCTAGTGGTGCCTACAAAGCCTCATGTGAAGCCCCTACATCATCAAGTGAGAAACAAAACTTCAATGAAGAATTGAGCCTAATGGTGAAGAACTTCAACAAGTTCTACAAGAGTAGAAGCAAAGATAGAAGCTCCAAGTCAAGGTCCTACAATGACAAAAGATCTTCTAGTCGAGAGCGAAACTGCTACAATTGTGGAAGACCCGGACACTATTCCAATGAGTGTACGACTCCCTACAAGAGAAGAGAAGACTCTCCAAAAAGAAGAAGCAAAAGAGATGAATCACCACCAAGAGAGAAGGAGTAGAGATGATCGTTATGAACGAAGATACTCATGGAGAAGCAAGGATTCGGAAAGGAAGGAAAAATCATCAAGGAGCTACACAAAATGAAGACATCAAGCTCATGTTGGTGAATGGGTATCCGGCTCCGACTCCGACGACCACTCCGAGAGAAGTTATCACTCCGATTCCGAATATACTCAAGATGAAGGTGTTGCCGGTCTAGCACTTGTGTCAACCAACTCCTACGACATATTTGACTCACCAAATGAAGGAATTGGAAGATGCTTCATGGCCAAAGGTCCTAAGGTAACACACCCCGAGTATGTTGATTTTAATAGTGATGATGATTTGCTTGTTGACAACTCTAGTGATGAATACTATGATGAAACGTCAATTAATCATGCTAATCAAGATAAAACAAATGACAATGATAAGGAGAAGATTGAGGCTCTAACTAAAGAACTAAACACTCTTAAGTTATCTCATGAAACTATCTTCGAAGATCATCGAGAACTTTTAAGAGCTCATGAGAAGTTACGCTTTGAAAAGCTCAATCTTGAGCAAGAGCATGAGTTTTTAAAGGCAATCAATGATGATCTCCGCAAGAAAAGTTCTTCTTACATTGCCAAGCATTTACTCTTATCCACTTACATGCCTCAAGTCAAGTCAAGTAACAAGAACAAGAAAGATTCTTCCTCTAGTAGTAACAATGATCATGCTAAATCCAATATTGTTGCTTCTAGTAGTTCTCTTGATTCCACTAATGATTCTCTTAGCCAAGTTACACTTGAGCAAGAAAATAGCTTATTGAAGGGAATTATAGAGAAAGGAGTGTACAAAAGCCTTGCCGGGAGTAAGCAATTCGAGGAAATTGTGCGCAAGCAAGGAATGCACCGGAAGAATCAAGGTGTTGGTTTTGAACGAAAGTTCAATGCCAATGGAGTTGAATGGGAAAAAGATCAATACCCCAAGACAAAGTTTGTTCCTCAACAAGAGAAGTATGACACCTTCTTCAAGGGGACACAAGCTCAAGATGATCTTCCACCACAAGACTACAAGCAAAAAGGCAAGGACAAGCTTCAAGAGGAAATTGATGCATTTGAAGAAGCTCCTAAGACCTTAGTCAAGTGGATTCCCAAGACCACTTCAAGTTCCACTTCATCAAGTACGACTACAACTCCAAGGATTCCCATCAAGATGGTGTGGATCCAAAAGAAGAAGAACTAGAGAGTTCTTGAGGGTGACTCCGCCAACATACTTCACTCTTATCATTTTGGCAAGAACAAGTGCAATCAACTTCCACATCTTGCACTAGTTCAAGGAGTCACAAACCCTCTTGTTGGTAAGACAAGGGACAAGGTAACCTAAAAGTTTTCATGGACATCATCTTGTGTGTGCATCACTCTATGTCTATGGATATCCTTGTTTGTTCCTTGTGGGACTAACCCATGTAGGTATTGAAAGTGCAATTCACTCAAATGGATAGCTCCAAGTGATCTACATCAACATTGAGCATCCACATCTTCAACATCTACATGAAGTCATCATCGACAAAACCCAAGGTTAGTTCATCCCTCTTAGGGGGGATATCACATCTAGGGGGAGCTTTACTCTAAGACTTGAGCTAAAGCAACTCTAAAGATGTGAACACAACAATGCTTTATGTAAAAGTGGTAACCCCAGTTGAGCTTAAAACGATGAGTATGACCTATGATCAAGTGTTCTCACTTGACTCCTAAGTCAATATACTCATATATAGATGACCTAGTCATCGCAAATTGCTTGATAGATGCTAGAATTGGTTGTGCATGCTTTGTCACATATTTCAATTGCCATCTTATTGTGTGAGCATGTTGGTTGCATATTTTACACATTCGAGGACATCCACTTGTTGTTTTGATTGTTTGGTTTTATTTCCTTTTGCCAAGTGGATGGACAAGAATGCCTAAGAACCTCCTCTATCTATCTATGCTTTTCTCATCTCAAACTCTATTCATGCTACATCACAAAATTTGATCAAGTCAGATTCGAACCACTCTGTGTGAGGAGCACTCGGAGTCCCCGATTCGTCATAGACTTAAACTTCCAAAACCTCTTTGTGATTCTCGGTCTGACCGATACCCCACTTTCGGTCTTACCGAGATCATTAAGTTGATCTATGTTTTCGATCTCGGTGCAACCGATTTGAACCATTCGGTCACACCGAGTTGCAATAATTGTATATAGGTTTGCATCTCGGTGCCACCGAGTTGTTCCACTCGGTCACACCGACAGGGTCGGGCTATATATAGTCACGGGAAAAAAATTGGGAAATTTCTCCGAACCCCTTCGCCCGCGCGATAGCTCCCTCTGCCAACGTGGTCTCCGGATCGTCTCCTCGCCGCCAGCCGCCTCCAGTCGCTGGTCTCCATCGCCGTCAACGGAAATCAACCCCGCCGTTGCCGCCGTAGCGAGTCTCCGCCGAACTAGGGTATGGACTCGATCTTTGTGCTATTCCCCAATCCGATTCCTAGCACATTGTGATCATAATGATTCTTGCCACGTTTGATAAACTTCTATCCAGTCAATGAACTCGTAGATTAGGTTTGATTCGAAAGTTTTAGGGTTAGGTTTCCGCCGAAACCATCTCGGACCCACCGAGTTGAAAAACTCGGTCCCACCGATTTGGCTTATGCCATTGCACAAGTGAGACTCGGTCTGACCGAGTATTACTAATCGGTGTGACCGATTTTGGAACTTTGTGAAACCCTAGCAGTCTCGGTGCCACTGAACTGTGACTCGGTTTGACCGAGTTCACTAGTTTAGGTTCCAAAAACTGCTTCAGTATCACCGAGTTTAAAAATCGGTAGATCCAAAATGCTTTCTGTGGAAAACTAAAACTAAGTTTTTGAATCATTCTTTTGCAAAAACCTCTGCATTTTGTGATGCTCATCCATTCTACCTCATCTATAAACTGTTCACAGGGTCAGCAGTCAGCTTGTTCAACATGTCAGACCAAAGTGATAGCCAGAATTTGTCAGAGCAGCCAATGCAAATGAGTGAGGGCACTAGTCCCTCCAGTTCTTCAGATGATGGCAGCAGGAGCACCCCTAGCAACCTGCCAAAAGCTGCCACAAGACAAAGAAAGAAGAGAACTTCAGATTCTGAGGATGAAGATTATGTGGCAGAGGAAGAGGAAGCCACATCAAAGAGAACTGTGCTCAAGAAAGAATATGGCCCAGCACAGAGCATAAAGCCAGGGATGAAGGTCAAAAGGCCAGCAGGCAGGCAGCCTATGCCAAAGGCCAGAGCCTCAACTCAAATTCCTGAAAAGCCTGAACCCAAAGAGGACTGCAGCAGATCAGAAGAGGAGCTATGGATATGCCCCTCAGATCCAAATGTTGATTAACTCAAGAATGGGCACAGACACATACTTGTTGGACAAGGAACATTTGCCTATCTATCCAGAGTTCGAGGACAACCAAGTTGTGATGACCAAAGATGAACCATCTTCAGCCCATGCACAAGCCAAGAAGGAGAAGGCAATAAAGGAGAAAGCTGCCAAGATGCCAACTCAAGAGGAGGCATCTGAGTACTTCTTGAAGAACAAGCAAGAGCAGCTCAGTTACTTGATTGCATCCACCCTGCGGATTGAGAAAGGACTGGCCACCCTAACTCAGAACCAGGCAAGCCTAGAGAGAATCGTAGAACGAAAGTTCTATGACTTGGATATCAAGGTGACAAAGATTCAGACTATAGTGGAGCAGCTCCAAGATGACATGCAGGAGGGGAAAGGGAAGACAACCACTGATGCCTTTGCCAGAGTGCCACGAGGTCCGAGGTCGTCTGCAGTGCCAGTTCCTGACACAAGAGCAACCGCCTTAGCTCCAGCCGTAGCACCAGCCCAACCTGCTCCAGCATCTACTTCAGCTCCAACTCCAACCACGTCTACGGAAGCCTTCGTCCTTGGAGTGATCCAGACTCCACCACCACCTGAAGATCAAGCCTGAGTGTCGATTTAGCCCTATGCATTTTCTAGGAACTTTTTGGTAACTTGTTGCCAAAGGGGGAGAAAATATATAGATCATAGGCTTCAAGAGAGAGAGTGTTGCTTTTCTCTCTTGCTCTATTTGGTGTGTTTTTCGAACTTTGTTTGCTTTTGGTCGAGATACTTTGATATGCTTGTGAGACATTGATGATCATGTGTTTGATCATAAGCTACACTTAATGCTTGGTGAATGCTATTATCTTATCTATCTTATGTGATCATTCACTTTTCTTGGTGATGAGTGCATGTATTTCATTCTTATCATTTTAAGCGCTCCACCAAGATGTATGTGACATGGAAGAGTAACCCATGACTCTAACTCTTTGTGCATTTGCAGTCCAAAGCAAATCTTAAATATGCACAAATTTAGGGGGAGCTCTTATCACATACTTCTCAAAGCGACGATGTAATTCATTCTTATTATCATTTGTCGAAGCTTTGATCTATATGTTGTCGTCAATTACCAAAAAGGGGGAGATTGAAAGTGCAACTATCCCTGGGTGGTTTTGGTAATTCATAAAAACATATAGCTCATTGAGCTAATGCTATTCCAAGATGATTATTTCAGGAAAGCTCAATGATTGGCATGGCATGGATGGTGAAAGTGGAACCCTCAAAATGCTAAGGACAAAGGATTGGCTCAAGCTCAAAAGCTCAAGACTCTTCATTTTATATTTTAGTGATCCAAGATCACATTGAGTCTTCAGGAAAAGCCAATCCTATCAAGGAGGGATGAGGTGTTGCTTAATGAGCCTCTTGCTTCATGTGCTTAGTGATATGCTCCAAAACCCTCAACTACTTTCCCATATCCACATATGACCTAAACCCTAAGCCAAACTCGGCCCTACCGATTCTTTCTATCCGGCGCCACCAAGTTTCACTTGTCATAAGCCACTGCCAAACCCTAGCAAATCGGTTCTACCGATAGGGATCTCGGTCTCACCGAGATGGGATTGCAAACTCTCTGTTTCCCTTTCGTAACTTTTCGGTCTCACCGAAAGAGCGGATCGGTCCCACCGAGATTGCAATGTAAATTCAGTGTTTCCTTTTTGTAACTTTTCGGTCTCACCGAAAGAGCAAATCGGTCCCACCGAGTTTGCCTGACCAACTCCCTGGTTAGCTAATTACCAAAATCGGTCTCACCGAGTTTGTGTAATCGGTCTCACCGAGATTACGTTATGCCCTAACCCTAACAAAATTGGTCCTACCAAGTTGCATGTCAGTCCCACCGAAAATCTCTAACGGTCACTAGGTTTACTATTTCGGTCTGACCGAGTTTGTTGATTCGGTCCCACCGAGATTTGTAAACTGTGTGTAACGGTTGGATTTTGTTTGGAGGCTATATATACCCCTCCACCTCCTCTTCACTCGTGGAGAGAGCCATCAGAACACATCTACACTTCCAACTCATATGTTCTGAGAGAGAACCACCTACTCATGTGTTGAGACCAAGATATTCCATTCCTACCATATGAATCTTGATCTCTAGCCTTCCCCAAGTTTCTTTCCACTCAAATCTTCTTTCCACCAGATCCAAATCCTATGAGAGAGAGTTGAGTGTTGGGGAGACTATCATTTGAAGCACAAGAGCAAGGAGTTCATCATCAACACACCATTTTTTACTTCTTGGAGAGTGGTGTCTCCTAGATTGGCTAGGTGTCACTTGGGAGCCTCCGACAAGATTGTGGAGTTGAACCAAGGAGTTTGTAAGGGCAAGGAGATCGCCTACTTCGTGTAGATCTACCGCTAGTGAGGCAAGTCCTTCGTGGGCGATGGCCATGGTGGGATAGACAAGGTTGCTTCTTCGTGGACCCTTCGTGGGTGGAGCCCTCCGTGGACTCGCGCAACCGTTACCCTTCGTGGGTTGAAGTCTCCATCAACGTGGATGTAGGATAGCACCACCTATCCGAACCACAGGAAAAACATCCGTGTCTCCAATTGCGTTTGAATTCTCCAAACCCTTCCCTTTACATTCTTGTAAGTTGCATGCTTTACTTTCCGCGGCCAATATACTCTTTGCATGCTTGCTTGAATTGTGTGATGATTGCTTGACTTGTCCTAAAATAGCTAAAATATGCCAAGAACTAAAATTGGGAAAAGGATAAGTTTTTATTTGGTCAAGTAGTCTAATCACCCCCCCTCTAGACATACTTTCGATCCTACAGATCCATCGGGCTCGGTTGTCGTGACTTGAGGGGTGGCCGACTGTCGTGCCACCACATGCTTCACCCACCACTGAAGCCGCGACTGACCGGATCGCTTGCGGCGGCGAATAGCGGGGAGCGAAGACACCGTGGGAGCCGACCGATACTGGGTCGACGGCTGCCGCAGAAGGACGCCGCGAATGCATGCGCAAAAGTGCGTCGCCCCGCGGATGGAGAGTGTCTCGACGTCGAGGGGAGCTTCCTGAAACCAAGCGGAGTCATCGGCGATGAAAACAAGCGCGTCGAGACGGATCTCCCAGGCCTTAGCCAAACCTTCATCGGGAACCATGATGATAGGACTCGGAGAAATCGCAACCTCACCGAAAAGTCGCTAAGACACCTGCCCCACGGTGGGCGCCAACTGTCGTGGTTCTAAGTCTGATAGTAGAATGGGGGTAGGTATGAGGAGGCAAGATCCTAGCTACGGTGAAGTTGTGCACGCAAGATTTACGAGTTCAGGCCCTTCTCGGAGAAAGTAACAGGCCTACGTCCTGGTGCGCGGAGGCTGGTCGATTGGTTTATGCGTGAAGTTACAGGGGTGCGAACCCTTGTCCCAGAGGAGGGGGTGGCTTATATAGAGTGCGCCAGGACCCCAGCCATCCCCCGTTACATAAGATTCAATGTACATAAAAGGGGGGGACGTTACTGGTAATGTCAGTATTAAAGTCATATAAATGATCATTAAGACTACGGAGTGAACGCCTCACCGTTTCCATCCAGAGTAACCTTTGATCTTCTGTACTCCGAGTGGTTTCTGATGTGGTCGATTGATTATATCTTGGTCGAATAGAATTGGGTACTCCGAGTGGAACCCCTGGTCGAGTGAGTTGCATCCTGAGGTGATTTCAGTCGATATAATTTGTTGTCCTCTGAACGTCTTTGACTGTAGGGCAGTGTCCTTGAGAAGGGTGCTTAGATCAGGTCTATTGCCCTACCCTAGGTACATGTCATCGTCATCGCTGGCTCGCTGGCCCACTCGGACTTCTAGCCCAGGAGACTTATTTTTCTTTTTGCGGACAAAAAAATTGGATACATACGTTATTTTAGTACCACCTCGTTAGCGGTCTGTCGGACCAAAATTAATCATCTATGGACGGACGAAAACAAACGAAATTATGGTGGTAAAAAACAATAGTCCCTTTATTAATAAAAAAGAAAAAAGAGAAGATTGTTCTTTGTACCACCATAATAAAAAATTAATAGATTGAAAGTTTCTCGCAAGGAAAAAGAACTCATATGTTCAGAGTGTCGCACTCGCTGAACCTTTGGTGGGCTCATATTCAATAATGCAAGATGCACCCTCATTTGACTAGCATCTTGTTACACATGAAGATGATATTAAAAGCATTAACGTGCGCGGTAAGGGCGACTAACCGCGCAGTCCACGTGTCCCTGTTACTGTATTGACGAGAGAGAGTTACGGCAGATAATACCTCCCCAGGTTAAAGGCAACGATGGACCCTTTCCTTCCCTTCGAAGCAAGACAAATATCCCAGATTCATGCGCACCGCCCCATCCTCTCTCCCCTTCTTTCCTCTCGGCTCGTCGTTTCGGTGTCGGCGGCTCTCGTCGATGAGCACAGCGGCGACGCTTTGAGAGCCACGTGGGAGACATCGAGGCGGAGGAAGACGGGTGGTAGGTTGGATCCGGCCATGGTGGTGTCGGAGTTTGGTGGACAAGCAGTGGCGTGTTGCTGGGTTGGCCGGTCGGTGTCGTGCGGATCCGATTCGAATAGGTTGTTGGCAACGTGTTGTGGGAGCAGGACAATGGGATTTGCTCCGGACGATCCTTGGGATGCTTGTGCGGCAGAATAGCGGCTACAGTGGCACGGCCGCGGGGAGCTGCATCGACACAAACTACGGTGGCCTCCTCTGCATCCTCCCTCCCCGAGTGCGTCCAGTTTTATCCGCTCCCTTCCCATCTAGGCCCTCTTCCCTGCGAGGTAGTCCTCTCTCGCCGAGTTTTAAGGTGAGTTGTACGGTAGCTCAACCACCCATTCTTATGATCTTGCTAATTTAGACGTGGAGTAAGATGGTGCGACACATGTATGGATGCACAGACAACATCCCCTCTTCTATCTATTGTTTTAGGATGCATACATGTGTACTTGCTGAAAGAACTATGCATGCTTTCTTCTTAAAAAGTTCAGACCTGACCAACAAGGACAATATCCATCAACTAAATAGGCAGTACAGAGATAATCCAGTAAAAACATATGAGTATTCAGTTCTCCATCCCTTGATATCCCCTTGTCATGCATGCTCTGAGTCGAGTGATGTGAATTTTGGATCTGCAAGCTAGCCCTATTCAGTTTATGTAAAAAGGAGTTTTTATGTTTTGCGATTATATTCTGCTGAACTCTTGCCTTGCATCATGTTTGTGCTAACTGAATATTTTTTGTTGATATTATGTGGAATAAAGATGATGGCATGTCTTTAGTCTCATGACGAAAATAAAATGAAGGGGGGAAAACTGTTTGGAGGAGGGAATGCAATGGTTGACAATAGGCGAACTGGAGGATCGAGCAGTGTGGAGAGTTAGGACAACGCTGCAACATTGGTCTACCTGCCATCGTTGTTGTGTTCTGATGCAGAGGAGGTCATGCAGCTGGTATAGAATGGGTATAATATCTCCATTTTTCTCTATATATTTCTTGATGGTTAATTTGTTGATTGGTATTATTTCGGTTGTGCATGATTAGTTTCTCCACAAGTGCACTTTCTAGAATGACGGCACACAACTACTCTGATAAATCATTGTTTTCACTGTACTCTATTTCATATGCATATTCTTGACAATAAGATGACATTGTGATATCAACTAATCTTGAATTTCTGCTTCATACAATTGCTCCTGAACATGACCAACAGTGAAAGGACAACCTCTGTGTGATTGAATAGTTAACTTGGCTTTTAAAATGCAAACAAAATTTTGTAGGGCTAATTTTAACTCTCAGATAAAAGGGAGGTTCCACATGTTCCAATCCCCATCCTCGTATCATTGATTCCCCTTACCATGAGAGGGAAAGGGTTGTTTAAATAAGAACTACTTTTCAGTTTCCATGTTTTGTTCTATTGGTCCCCTTTTTTATTTTCAGCTGTGGATATTTTAATTATAGATCTAAGGATTCAGGTTTGTTCCCAGCCTTTTGCTTGTAGTTTCTGTTCAACTATCACTACTCTTATTGTTTCAGTAACATGATTACATAGTAATCCAATTTATTCTTATTTTCAACTCGCCATAGGAATCAAAGTGGTAGTAGCAGTTTCTGTTGAACAATTACTATTATTTTATTGTGTCATATACCTAAATTTATTCTTAGAGAAAACTTGGCATGCAAACTGCATGTGCTTATGTACTATTTCAGTAACATGATTACATAGTAATCCAATTAATATGTAAGAGCCAATAGGAAGCATGACATTTATAGCTAAAAAATGTTACGCAAATCTATAATTGTTCCTGGAGAATGTAGCTTGCACCGAGTTTCTATAAAACTGCAGTACAAGCTAAAGGTCTGCGATCTCTGCATCACAATCTGCACTGACAGAAGATGGCACGAACAAAGGTACAAATTCAAGTATGTATCTGCCAAACTTGATAGGTTTAACTCTAGGAATTTCATTACTATTGCCATGGTGTACTATTCTTTAAATAATTTGTAGGATGTAGAAAATATGACTCGATGAGGGATCCGTTGGTTTAAAAAGACGTGGTATGGATAAGTTTCTCTTTTCATGTTCACTAGCCCCTTCTTATTTATAGTTCTGTATCATTTTTATATTTGGATGCTTTATTCAAATGAAGATGAGGTGGATAGACATGTACCTTTCTATGAAAGATATGGCAATCAGAATGTTGTAGTTCTAAAAACATCTTATTGATATGTTCCTTCTATAATTTTGATCGTAGTTATTGTTAAGTAAGTGTGTGTTTCATATAGCCTAGCATCTGCAATTTCCTACCATGAAATGAATTTGTATGGCATTTGTTAGTGCACTATCATGGTTGCTCTATGCTAGGCAGCAATAAGAACTCGTCCATGCTAAGGCAGCTCCATGCTTTGTAACCAATCATACATTTATATTGGCTTGCTAACCTTCATGGTCCGCTATCTTGTAATTTTAGGGACAACTTTCTAAGGTGTGAGCCAACTATATTTTCTTCCTAAGTGTTCATATATTTTATCAAACCATATGTATTTATTTTCTCTCCATATTTTAATCCTATATAAAAGTACATCCGTTCATTATTCGTTCTCTATTACCTATGATAGTTGCAACTAAAAAGAAATAAAAATTGTCAAGAGGATGTTGTAGTTCAACTATTCAAACTTTATGCTGCGGTTCTATGATTATATCCGAGTCTTTCGCTTTCTGTCAAACTACACTGCAAATTAATGTCTGGACAAGTGAATCTCTGAAGAATATTCAATTTTATTTTAGTTAGGAGGCCCTGCAGTTTGCGGGTTACACAATGCTACTTTATCGACAGTCTTACTAGAAGCATTTTATTTCCCCCTAATAGGAACATTTCGACTTTATCAATATCAAATTCTACGTTGACTGTGGTTCTCTCTTCTACTGCCACAGCCCTCGATGGCATCATTTGCTGTACTTGTTTGATTACATAGGTATGATCTTTCTCATGGTTCACCCTCAAAAGCTTTTATACCTGGCCATTGGTATGCATTTCATCACTTTGTTATGGAGGGAGTTCTCTCGCTGATCTTTTCTGTTTGGCTGTTCTTCTTGAACTTGTATAACTCATATGGTTACTTATACTGGTTTAGTGGTAGAAATTTGGAGTGCTCATTATACTAACTCGTTACTCGTTAGGTACTATCACGCAGAACATCTTCCCAATGCAAATATGTATACTCTCACATGGTAATTTTTCCTAATGTTTACACTCACATGATGATCATATTCTTCCTTTATTGATTATAAGCATTTTCTTCTTTGAAAAATGGTACTATTGCTTTTTTGCCGCCGGGGGGGGGGGGTATCTATTGCTGTTTGTGGATAGTTGTGGCCATTTATGATTGCACTCATAGGTCAATGATCTACTATGTCCAGGCAAAAGAAGAGAAACTGACAGATAGGTTAAGGGACCAAATGAAACAATCTCAATTTGACAACATCATGCCACAAACTAGGGGAAGGAGGGGTGGGATTGGACTTGGAGGGTTATACGCTTATGAAATGGAGGACGTGGTGGAGAGCAAGCGAAGGTGGCAGTCGTCGATGCCGTTGTCACCGGCAAGTCCATCACTGTGGCCTTCATGTTTACGTGCTAGCAAGTGTGGGTAAAGATTGAGAAGATTTGAGCCCTCTGACAGTTTGGCTTTGTGATTTGTAGTTCTTAAACTCAATTACAGAATCGAAATTTTAGGCCTACATTTAATAAATCCGGGTGTTGTAAAGTCCAGATTCAAAATTAAGTCCATTGATTTGAGAAACAAATACAGAGAAGAAAGTGAAAGGGGCACAGCCCACCTGGCCCCGCTCAGCTCCTTCTCATGCGGCGCCACCAGGTGGCGCCCCAACCACTAGTAAATATAAAAGGATGCTAGTGGTAGGATCATGGGATCAAATGTCGTCCAGCCAATACATAAATAACATTAATTAATTCACCTACATGATGTGAGTAGAACGATATGGAAGACTTCACTAGGTTTTGTTGCAAGCTATTATAGCTCAAAGGGCAACATTATCCATTGAAACAGATTTTGCTATATTACTATTCTATTATATATGGTTTATAGGTTGTTTTGTGTCCTGTTGTCCTTTAATTGTATGTGTTTCCTTGATAAATATTACAACATCTTATATTAGGAAACGGAGGAAGTACTATCATATATGAGACACCCTTTGGATGTCTTTTCTGAAAAAAAGAAATAAAAAAGCTTTGATGGTTGTTAAGCCCCACAAGACCTTAACAACTACTCGTATTATTATTTTTGGACGCAAAAAAAACTATTATTATTTTCATGCGTGTGTCTAGGCCTCATCTAGATGTGATATAACCATGTCACATCTGTTGAAATATGCAACATCAAATACGACATCAACGTCACCTCATCCCAGAACAAAGCCATTCCCCTCATGCGTTTGTTTCTTTTTCTTATTCTGTTTAAACAAGTCGATTGTCCTTGCTCATCTATTTTAAATTGTTTGAAAAAAATATTGATGAAATGAAAAATTCTTTGTATGTTTTTTTTATTTTTTATGAAATAAAAATGTTTGTAATTTTTAAAAAGTGCGCGAATTAGAAAGGAATTAGCAACTTTGAAAAATGTTCACAAATTAAAAAACAAATGTGGAAAAAGTTCATGATTTTTTTATAAAAAATAAAACATGAATTCTAACTTTTTTCATAATTTTAACAAAATGTTCATGACTTTTTATAACATAGTTGGAAATGCAAAAAAACATTAATTTTGTCTTTGTTTTGGGCATGCAACTGGCCAATAACCCTCCACCTGCCCTTGGTTGTAGTTTCATTACAGGAATGGAGTTGCATGTCATCGGTGGACTTGAAACTGAGACAAAAATAGGTTGGACCCAGTTGCAACCGGGACAAAAATGAGTTGGTCCCCAGTTGTGTATCGTGGGTGGAGTTGCATCTTGAACAAAAAGCTTGCCTAGGACAAACGTACAACTACGACAAAAACTGGTCGGATTCTTAGTTATGTTTCAAGGGTGAACTTTGAACTGTGACAAAATAGACGGCTATGAAAAAAGAAGGGTAAAAAAGTAGCTATTTTATTTTAAATATGTGCCACCCTTTCTTTTTTAGTACATACACTTACCACTCTCTTTTCAATCATTTCTCTCCTAAACAAATACTACCTCTGTAACTTAATATAAGAACTTTTCTATAACATTGTCAAGACAAAGTTGAAAGTGCGTTAAGTCGACTAGAGGGGGGTGAATAGGGGATTTTTATGAATTCTCCACTAAGGATTTCAGGGTGAGAAAATTCCTGAGCAAAGAACTACTTGCAGCGGAATAAATACTCAGATGCATACATGACATAACATAAACATGGATATCATGATGAAATGAAATCATACACAGAGTACAGAAAGCGTAAGCACGGGATAAAACAAGATGAAGACAAACAAACTGAAGAAATTGAACTGAGGAAATTGAAAAAGTCTTCGGTCAAAGTCTTCAAATAGATATGAACAAGCACACAACACAGTAATGAGGAAATGAAAGGGTTGAGGAAATAGAACCAGTTAGCTTAGTGAAGACAATGATTTGGTAGACCAGTTCCAACTGTTGTGACAGTTGTACGTCTGGTTAGAGCGGCTAGGTATTTAAACCTAAGGACACACATTCCCGGACACACAGTCCTCACCGTATTCTCCTTGAACTAAGGTCACACAGACCTCGTCCAATCACTCGTGGTAAGTCTTCAGGTGACTTTCAAACCTTCACAGACTCGGTCACTCGGCGATCCACAATTTCCTCTTGGATGCTCTAGACCATGACACCTAACCATATGGAGGATGCACAATCCTCAAAGGTAACAAGCGTCGGTTCCACACAGGAACAATCTCTTCAGTGATGCTCAATCACTTTGGGTTTGTAGGTGTTTGGTTTGGGGTTTTGGGTTTTTCCTCACTTGATGATTTTCACTCAAAGTCCTCGAAGGATGGGATGCTCTCAATGACAAGTGTCAGTTTCTCGCGAAGCAGCCAACCAGCTAGTGGTTGTAGGGGGGCGGCTATTTATAGCCTAGGGAGCAGCTCGACATGATAAGATATAAATGCCCTTCAATGATATGACTGTTAGGTGGGTAGATATTTTGGGACAGCCGGCGCGTAGCACAGCAACGGTCGGAAATTTGGCTATCAAATTCTTCAGGGCTATCATGTTCCTCACTTGTAGGCAATCCGCACTGGCGAATTCCTAACTCCTCAGTCAGAACAAATTCCTCGGAGACCAGAAGATCTTCGTCTCTGTCACTGAAGAAATTGACTGAACTATATGAGATTTCCAATGGCTTCACTCGAAGGGATTGGTAGGTGTAGGATTTTGAGATGAGCATCACTTGGAAACTTTTCCTTAGTTTTACCTCGACCCCCTTTAACAGTACGGTGTTTCCTATGACTCAAGAAAGAGAAAATGAAACTATGACAACAAAAGTCTTCACGCTTCGCTTCGTGTTCCTCGTATGAATATCAAGTCTTCACGGTCGCACCAATTTCTTTACTTTCAAAGTATTCAGAAAGTCTTCGGAAATCCAAAGTCTTTAGTTGAAGACATTCATTTTTAGGGACCGACTTTATTTGTAAATATCATACTCCTCATAGACTTATAGACCTATGTACACTCACAAATGCATTAGTCCCTTAGCCTATAAGACCAACAGACGAGGAAATGGCATGTGCCTGATGTTGACTTGCGGTCCACACGATCACCAGCATAGTCAGAGTCTGAGTATGCAATGAGATCAAAAGCCGAGTCCTTGGGATACCATAATCCAAGTGTTGGAGTGTGAGCTAGATATCGAAGAATATGCTTCATAGCCTTATGGTGTGATTCCTTCGGTGTAGCTTGAAAACGGGCACACATGCAAATACTAAGCATAATATCTGGCCTAGATGCACATAAATACAATAAAGAACCAGTCATGAAGCGATATACCTTTTGACCGAAGTCAATACCATTTTCATCAGTGCATAGATGGCCATTTGTGGGCATAGGGATTTTGACGCCTTTGCAATCTTGCATGCCAAATTTCCTTAATACATCCTTGAGGTATTTTTCTTGAGATATGAATATGCCATTGTGTTGTTCACGAATCTGAAGACCTAAGAAGAATTTCAATTCTCCCATCATAGACATTTGATATTCTTCACTCATCATGTAGGCAAATTCATCACTGTAACCTTGGTCAGTACAACCAAATATGATATCATCAACATATATTTGGCACACAAATAATTCATCATCATAAGCTTTGGTGAAAAGAGTTGGGTCAAGTGAATCGGGTTTGAAGCCTTTCTTCATGAGGAATTCCTTCAAAGTATCATACAACGTCCGAGGAGCCTGCTTGATACCGTAAAGGGCTTTATTGAGTCTGAAGACTTTGTCGGGATGCTTTGGATCCTCAAAATCTGGGGGTTGAGCAACATATACATCTTCCTCAAGCTTACCGTTGAGGAATGCACTTTTCACATCCATTTGATATAAGATGATATTATGATGGTTAGCATAAGCAAGTAATATGCAAATTGCTTCAAGTCTAGCAACAACTGCAAAAGTTTCATTGAAATCAACTCCTTCAACTTGTGTGTAGCCTTGAGCTACAAGTCGTGCCTTATTCCTTACCACAAGGCCATTTTCATCTTTCTTGTTGCGGTAGATCCATTTTGTGCCTATGATATTGTGCTTGCGAGGGTTTGGTCGCTTGACAAGTTCCCAGATGTTGTTGAGCTCGAACTGATGTAATTCCTCTTGCATAGCTTGAATCCACTCGGGCTCCAGAAATGCTTCATCTACCTTAGTGGGCTCTGTGATAGAGACGAAAGCAAAGTGCCCACAAAAGTTAGATAAATGTGAAGCTTTTGAGCGTGTGAGAGGACCTAGTGCATTGATGTCACTGATGATTTTCTTAATTTGCACTTCATTAGCGACGCGAGGATGAGCTGGTTGACGATGAGGAATTTACTCAGCATTTTCTTCAGAGTCATTTTCTTAAGGTGCACCAGCACGATGTTCTTCATGTTCTGGAATGACTTCTTCAGCAGATTCTTTGGTAGGAATGACATCCTCAGTAGCCTTGAACTTAATGGATTCCTCGGGAGGTAGGTGCTCTCTTTGCGAGCCATTAGTTCCATCGAACCGCACATCTACAGTTTCAACAACCTTGTGGTGATAGGTGTTGAAGACTCTGTAGGTGTGCGAGTCCTTACCATAACCAAGCATAAAACCTTCATGTGCTTTTGGTGCAAATTTAGAACTATGATGAGGATCTCTAATCCAGCATTTAGCACCGAAGACTTTGAAATAACTCACATTGCATTTCTTGTCAATGAGGAGTTCATATGCAGTCTTCTTGAAGAATTTGTGAAGATATACTCTGTTGATGATGTGGCACATAGTACCAATTGCCCCAGGCCAGAAGTGAGGAGGCGTCTTGTACTCATCAAGCATAGTGTGGGCCATCTCAACAAGAGTTCTGTTCTTGCGCTCCACGACGCCATTCTACTGAGGAGTGTAAGGAGCAAATAACTCATGAGTAATACCAAGTTCATTAAGATAGTCATCAAGACCAGTGTTCTTGAACTCGGTTCCATTGTCACTTCTGATGTGCTTGATCTTCACACCGAAGTTGGTTGAAGCCCTTGAGGAAAATCGTTTGAAGACTTCCTGCACTTCAGTTTTGTAAGTGATGATATGCACCCAAGTATAACGAGGATAATCATCAACAATGACAAAGCCATATAAAGATGCAGCATTAGTAAATGTGACATAGTGAGTAGGGCCAAAGAGATCCATGTGAAGCAATTCAAATGGACGAGTGGTAGTCATGATGGTATTTAAGGGATGCTTGGCCTTGGTCATCTTTCCAGCTTCACAAGCTCCACACAAATGGTCCTTGAGGAATTTGACACCCTCGATGCCAATGACATGCTTTTTCTTCGCGAGCGTGTGCAAGTTCCTCATCCCAGCATGACCAAGTCGTCGATGCCATAGCCAGCCTTCTGAAGCTTTTGCAAGTAGACATGTAGCAGGTTGTGATCCTGTAGAAAAATTAACAATATATAAATCTCCTCTCCTAAAGCCTTCGAAGACTTTGGAGTTGTCAGCTTCCATGATCACAACACAACAATACTTACCAAAGACAACAACCATATCAAGACCACAAAGCATTGAGACAGACATGAGGTTGAACCCTAAGGACTCGACAAGCATGACTTTGTCCATGCGTCGATCCTTTGAGATTGCAACCTTACCTAGACCCAATACCTTGCTTTTGCCTTTGTCAGCGTAGGTGATATGCTTCAGATGCAATGAAGATAAGGGAGCATCCATCAATAGATTCTTGTCACCAGTCATGTGATTTGTGCATCCACTATTGAGGACCCACTCAGTGACTTTGGGTTGATCATCCTGCAGATGAATTAGTGCAGCTTACGAACTCATATACTTCATTAGTGAAGAATATGATGTCAAATTCATCAGATCAATTTCATCAAGCAATATAATAGATATAGCAATGTGAGGACGTGAGAAATGAAAATTCATTTCTTCATGATTAGCTTGCATCCTTTCAAGCATATTCAGGTCTCCAGCAAATTCTTGAGACGTTTAGGTTCGTCTGGAGACCTGACCCTGCATAATAAGTTAGTTCTTTTTCTTCACCACCCACATCTGAAGGGGTGGCAAAGAGTTCATCATTCCGCGAGCTCCATAAGAGAACGGTGGCATAGAAGCTAGTCCACTTCGTTTCACATAAGAGAGGTTAGGGTAAGCATATGAATAAGCAGAGAAATTCTTCGAAAATTTATGAACATAGTGATTTGAAGAATAATGCACATGTCCATAATCCTTAGCCTTTCCCTGCGAAACTGAGGTGTTAGCACGATGATGTTCATGTGAGGACTTTGATCCATGTGAGGAATGTGGTCCATATAAAGAATTTGATCTGGGGTTCCTATTCTTCACAGGTGGTGTCATGATGACATTCACATAAAGACTTTCAAGGCACCTTTTGGGAACCCAAATTTTCTTCATAGGGAGGTCGTTCCTACAGTTAGTGCCAACATATCTAGCAAATACTTCACCATTCTGATTTTTGAAAAGTTTGTAATTGGAGTCAAATGACTCATCAGAAGAATATGAAGATTCACATGTAAAGCCTGATAAAGTAGATGGATCCACTGAAGGTCCCTTTGCAACAACCCATGAGGTTTTGGGATACTGCTCCGGTTTCCGGTAGGTCCCATCAGCATTAAGTTTCCTCACAAAGGCAATACCCTCTTTCCTAGGGTTCCTATTGAGGATCTACTTCTTAAGCACATCACAAAGAGTCCGATGCCCTTTGAGGCTTTTGTACATGAATGTCACATACAATTCCTTCAGCCCTGCATGGTCAATGATACTAGTAGGATCCTCAGATGAGGAATTTGTGATAGCATAGTCAACTGAAGAATTTGCAACAATAGAAGCATTTGAACTTTCAGGTGAAGAATTAGCAGATTCACGTTCAATGCACTTCAAACATAGAGGATTAAATTCTTCTTGAGCAGCGCTGATTTGTTGAGCAAGTAATGAATCACACTCCTTGTGAAGATCTTCATAACTCATTCTTAACCGCTTAAGGTCTTGCTTTCTTTGAAGAAAATCATAAGAAAGCTTCTCATGATCTGATAAGAGAGTGTTATGATGACTTTGAAGGTTATCAAACTTAGTCTGAAGTCTCTGAAGATTTCCAGTCAAAGTTTTAGCGCGATTCATTTCATCACCCAACATATCATCGCTTTTGTCTAGCATAGTTTGAACCTTTTCAAGAGTCTTTTGTTGTTTCACAGCAATCTTAGCAAGTTTAGAATAACTAGGCTTGAGATTTTCATCAGATTCATCCTCACTTGAATCAGAGGAGGGATATTTGAGTACCTTTGCACCTTTTGCCATGAAGCAATAGGTGGGAGCATAGTCATCATCGCTATTGTCAGTGGTGTTGGGGAGGTCCTTTTCCTCAGAGTTGAAGATGGACCTGCTGACGAACGTGGTAGCGAGGGCTAGGCTCGCCACACCAGAGTCTGACTCCTCAGATTCCTCCTCTTCCTCATTTTCCTCAGATTCAGCCTCAGAGTCCATTTCCTTGCCAATGAATGCCCGAGCCTTCTTGGAGCTGCTCTTCTTGTGAGATGAAGACCCTGAAGGTTTTGATGAAGAGGACTTTGAAGATCTCTTCTTCTTCTTTAAATCATCAGAACTGTAGTCCTTGTACTTCTTCTTCTTTGATTCCTTTTCCCACTAAGGACAATCTTGAATGTAGTGACCGGGTTTCTTGCATTTGTGGCAAAGTCTCTTCTTGTAATCATGGGATGAGGAATCTGATCTTAAGTCATCACTTGTTTAGAATTTTCCAAAACGACCACGTCTTGAGAACTTATGAAATTTCCTCACGAGCATTGCTAGCTCCTGGCTCAGTTCTTCAGGATCACCAAGGCTGCTACCAGAATCTTCACCTTCAGATTCAGACACTGCCTTGTCCTTCAGAGCTCGTGATCTACCATAGTTTGGTCCATAGAGGTCTCTCTTCTCAGCAAGCTAGAACTCATGAGTGTTTAGCCTTTCGAGGATATCAGCGGGATTAAGTGACTTGTAGTCTCCTTATTCTTGTATCATCAGTGCAAGGGTGTCAAATGAGGAATCAAGCGATCGAAGCAATTTCTTCACCACCTCGTGGTCGGTGATGTCAGAGGCACCAAGTGCTTGAAGCTCATTTGAAATGTCAGTGAGGCAGTCGAAGGTTTGCTGAACATTTTCATGGTCAAGTCTTTTGAAGCGGTTGAAGAGATTGCGAAGAACGTCAACTCGAGAGTCATGCTGTGTTGAGACTCCTTCATTGACCTTGGACAGCCTGTCCCAGATAAGCTTTGCTATCTCCAAAGCACTCACTCTGCCATACTGCCCTTTGCTAAGATGGCCACATATGATGTTCTTTGCTTGAGAGTCGAGTTGCTTGAATCTCTTCACATCAGCAACGTTGATGGTAGGAGTGACAGAGGGAACACCATTTTCCACAACGTACTAGAGATCGTTGTCAATTGCCTCAAAATGCATGCGCATCTTATTCTTCCAGTAGGGGCAGTCCGTCCCTGTGACGCCCCGAGACAGACGTGCCAGGTGTCCTCCAGTTATTCACTATCGTTGCCATGTCATTTGCTTGCGTGTTGCATTTTATCATGTCATCATGTGCATTGCATCATCATGTTTTCAAAACTTGCATTCGTCCGGGTCTCCCAGTTCCTTCCGTTGTCCGTTCTGAGGCCAGACTCACTTGCACGCGCCCGCGGCATGTCCGAAATAGTATTTTATAAGTGGCCGGAAAATGTTCTTGGAATGGGATGAAAGTTGGTGTGTGGTCTTGCTATAGTGTAGATAGACCGCCTGTCAAGTTTCATCGCATTCGGAGTTCGTTTGATAGCCCAACCGTTAAACTATAGCGGCATTATAGCCGGCACACGTTGGACGTTTTCGGTCTCCGGAAACAGTCGTCGGGCCTCCCTCTCTTCTATTCTCTCAGCTCGAGACCGTCTACACAGCCCACTACCGACCGCCAGGCCTAGCCTAAGCTCTCTCGTTAGCCCGCGGCCCTCCTCGCGCGCGCGTCCGAGAGCTGTCCCGGACCCGAACCGGGCAGTCGTCACCGTTGGATCTGTTGGGGAACGTAATAATTTCAAAAAAATTCCTACGCACACACAAGATTATGGTGATGCACAGCAACGAGAGGGGAGAGTGTTGTCTACGTACCCTCGTAGACCGGAAGCGGAAGCGTTCTAACAACGCGGTTGATGTAGTCGTACGTCTTCACGGCCCGACCGATCAAGCACCGAAAGTACGGCACCTCCGAGTTTTTGCACACGTTCAGCTCGATGACGATCCCCGGACTCCGATCCAACAAAGTGTTGGGGATGAGTTCCGTCAGCACGACGGCGTGGTGACGATCTTGATGTTCTACCGTCGCAGGGCTTTGCCTAAGCACCGCTACAATATTATCGAGGATTATGGTGGAGGGGGGCACCGCACACGGCTAAGAGATCAATGATCAATTGTTGTGTCTCTGGGGTGCCCCCCTGCCCCCGTATACAAAGGAGTGGAGGAGGGGGCCGGCCAAGGAGGGTGGCGCGCCCAAGGGGGGAGTCCAACTACCACCGGGAGTAGGACTCCCCTTTTTCCTATTAGGAGTAGGAGAGGGAAGGAAGAGGAAGGAGGGAGGAAGGAAAGGGGGGGCGGCCCCCCTCCCAATTCAGATTGGGCTTGGGGGGCACCCCCTCCCTTGCTCCTTTCCCCTCCTTTCCACTAAGGCCCAATAAGGCCCATATACCTCCCGGGGGGTTCCGATAACCTCTCGGTGATCCAGTATTGTCCCAATCTTACCCGGAACTTTTCCGGTGTCCAAATATAGTCGTCCAATATATTGATCTTTATGTCTCGACCATTTCGAGACTCCTCGTCAAGTCCGTGATCACATCCGGGACTCCGAACAACCTTCGGTACATCAAAATATATAAACTCATAATGAAACTATCATCGTAACGTTAAGTGTGCGGACCCTACGGGTTCGAGAACAATGTAGACATGACCGAGACACGTCTCCGGTCAATAACCAATAGCGGAACCTGGATGCTCATATTGGCTCCTACATATTCTACGAAGATCTTTATCAGTCAGACCGCACAACAACATACGTTGTTCCCTTTGTCATCGGTATGTTACTTGCCCGAGATTCGATCGTCGGTATCTCAATACCTAGTTCAATCTCGTTACCGGCAAGTCTCTTTACTCGTTCCATAATACATCATCTTGCAACTAACTTATTAGTTGCATTGCTTGCAAGGCTTAAGTGATGTGTATTACCGAGAGGGCCCAGAGATACCTCTCTGACAATCGGAGCGACAAATCCTAATCTCGAAATACGCCAACCCAACATGTACCTTTGGAGACACCTGTAGAGCACCTTTATAATCACCCAGTTACGTTGTGATGTTTGGTATCACACAAAGTGTTCCTCCGGTAAACGGGAGTTGCATAATCTCATAGTCATAGGAACATGTATAAGTCATGAAGAAAGCAATAGCAACATACTAAACGATCGGGTGCTAAGCTAATGGAATGGGTCATGTCAATCACATCATTCTCCTAATGATGTGATCCCATTAATCAAAAGACAACTCATGTCTATGGTTAGGAAACATAACCATCTTCGATTAACGAGCTAGTCAAGTAGAGGCATACTAGTGACACTTTGTTTGTCTACGTATTCACACAAGTATTACGTTTCTGGTTAATACAATTCTAGCATGAATAATAAACATTTATCATGATATAAGTAAATAAATAATAACTTTATTATTGCCTCTAGGGCATATTTCCTTCAGTCTCCACTTGCACTAGAGTCAATAATCTAGATTACACAGTAATGATTCTAACACCCATGGAGCCTTGGTGCTGATCATGTTTTGCTCGTGGAAGAGGCTTAGTCAATGGGTCTGCTACATTCAGATCCGTATGTATCTTGCAAATCTCTATGTCTCCCACCTGGACTAGATCCTGGATGGAATTGAAGCGTCTCTTGATGTGCTTGGTTCTCTTATGAAATCTAGATTCCTTTGCCAAGGCAATTGCACCAGTATTGTCACAAAAGATTTTCATTGTATGGCACCTAGATCGGATATGAACTCCTTCATCCAGACTGTTTCGTTTGCTGCTTCTGAAGCAGCTATGTACTCCGCTTCACATGTAGATCCCGCCACGACGCTTTGTTTATAACTGCACCAACTGACAGCTCCACCGTTTAATGTAAATACGTATCCAGTTTGCGATTTAGAATCGTCCGGATCAGTGTCAAAGCTTGCATCAACGTAACCATTTACGATGAGCTCTTTGTCACCTCCATATACGAGAAACATATCCTTAGTCCTTTTCAGGTATTTCAGGATGTTCTTGACTGCTGTCCAGTGATCCACTCCTGGATTACTTTGGTACCTCCCTGCTAGACTTATAGCAAGGCACACATCAGGTCTGGTACACACCATTGCATACATGATAGAGCCTATGGCTGAAGCATAGGGAACATCTTTCATTTTCTCTCTATCTTCTGGAGTGGTCGGGCATTGAGTCTTACTCAACTTCACACCTTGTAACACAGGCAAGAATCCTTTCTTTGCTTGATCCATTTTGAACTTCTTCAAGACTTTGTCAAGGTATGTGCTTTGTGAAAGTCCAATTAAGCGTCTTGATCTATCTCTATAGATCTTAATGCCCAATATGTAAGCAGCTTCACCGAGGTCTTTCATTGAAAAACTCTTATTCAAGTATCCCTTTATGCTATCCAGAAATTCCATATCATTTCCGATTAGCAATATGTCATCCACATATAATATCAGAAATGCTATAGATCTCCCACTCACTTTCTTGTAAATACAAGCTTCTCCAAAAGTCTGTACAAAACCAAATGCTTTGATCACACTATCAAAGCGTTTATTCCAACTCTGAGATGCTTGCACCAGTCCATAAATGGATTGCTGGAGCTTGCACACTTTGCTAGCTCCTTTTGGATCGACAAAACCTTCTGGTTGCATCATATACAACTCTTCTTCCAGAAATCCATTCAGGAATGCAGTTTTGACATCCATCTGCCAAATTTCATAATCATAAAATGCGGCAATTGCTAACATGATTCGGACAGACTTAAGCATCACTGCGGGTGAGAAGGTCTCATCGTAGTCAATTCCTTGAACTTGTCAAAAACCTTTTGCGACAAGTCGAGCTTTGTAGACAGTAACATTACCGTCAGCATCAGTCTTCTTCTTGAAGATCCATTTATTTTCAATTGCTTGCCTATCATTGGGCAAGTCAACCAAAGTCCACACTTTGTTCTCATACATGGATCCCATCTCAGATTTCATGGCTTCAAGCCATTTTGCGGAATCTGGGCTCACCATTGCTTCTTCATAGTTCGTAGGTTCATCATGATATAGTAGCATGACTTCCAGAACAGGATTACCGTACCACTCTGGTGCGGATCTTACTCTGGTTGATCTACGAGGTTCAGTAGTAACTTGTTCTGAAGCTTCATGATCATCATCATTAGCTTCCTCACTAATTGGTGTAGGTGTCACAGAAACCGGTTTCTGTGATGTACTACTTTCCAATAAGGGAGCAGGTATAGTTACCTCATCAAGTTCTACTTTCCTCCCACTCACTTCTTTCGAGAGAAACTCCTTCTCTAGAAAGGATCCATTCTTAGCAACAAATGTCTTGCCTTCGGATCTGTGATAGAAGGTGCACCCAACAGTCTCCTTCGGGTATCCTATGAAGACACATTTCTCCGAGTTGGGTTCGAGCTTATCAGGTTGAAGCTTTTTCACATAAGCATCGCAGGCCCAAACTTTCAGAAACGACAACTTTGGTTTCTTGCCAAACCATAGTTCATAAGGCGTCGTCTCAACGGATTTTGATGGTGCCCTATTTAACATGAATGCGGCCGTCTCTAAAGCATAACCCCAAAACGATAGCGGTAAATCTGTAAGAGACATCATAGATCGCACCATATCAAGTAAAGTACGATTACGATGTTCGGACACACCATTACGCTGTGGTGTTCTGGGTGGCGTGAGTTGCGAAACTATTCCGCATTGTTTCAAATGTAAACCAAACTTGTAACTCAAATATTCTCCTCCACGATCAGATCGTAGAAACTTTATTTTCTTGTTACGATGATTTTCAACTTCACTCTAAATTTTTTTGAACTTTTCAAATGTTTCAGACTTATGTTTCATTAAGTAGATATACCCATATCTGCTTAAATCATCTGTGAAGGTGAGAAAATAATGATATCCGCCACGAGCTTCAACATTCATTGGACCACATACATCTGTATGTATGATTTCCAACAAATCTGTTGCTCTCTCCATAGTACCGGAGAACGGCGTTTTAGTCATCTTGCACATGAGGCACGGTTCGCAAGTACCAAGTGATTCATAATCAAGTGGTTCCAAAAGTCCATTAGTATGGAGCTTCTTCATGCGCTTTACATAGATATGACCTAAACGGCAGTGCCACAAATAAGTTGCACTATCATTATCAACTCTGCATCTTTTGGCTTCAACATTATGAATATGTGTATCACTACTATCGAGATTCATCAAAAATAGACCACTCTTCAAGGGGGCATGATCATAAAAGATATTACTCATATAAATAGAACAACCATTATTCTCTGATTTAAATGAATAACCGTCTCGCATCAAACAAGATCTAGATATAATGTTCATGCTCAACGCTGGCACCAAATAACAATTATTTAGGTCTAATACTAATCCCGATGGTAGATGTAGAGGTAGCGTGCCGACCGCGATCACATCGACTTTGGAACCATTTCCCATGCGCATCGTCACCTCGTCCTTCGCCAGTGTTCACTTAATTTGTAGTCCCGGTTTCGAGTTGCAAATATTAGCAACAGAACCAGTATCAAATACCCAGGTGCTACTGCGAGCTCTAGTAAGGTACACATCAATAACATGTATATCACATATACCTTTGTTCACCTTGCCATCCTTCTTATCCGCCAAATACTTGGGGCAGTTCCGCTTCCACTGACCAGTGTGCTTGCAGTAGAAGCGCTCAGTTTCAGGGTTAGGTCCAGACTTGGGTTTCTTCTCCTGAGCAGCAACTTGCTTGCTGTTCTTCTTGAAGTTCCCCTTCTTCTTCCCCTTGCCCTTTTTCTTGAAACTAGTGGTCTTGTTGACCATCAACACTTGATGCTCCTTCTTGATTTCTGCCTCCGCAGCTTTTAGCATTGCGAAGAGCTCGGGAATTGTCTTATCCATCCCTTGCATATTATAGTTCATCACGAAGCTTTTGTAGCTAGGTGGAAGTGATTGGAGAATTCTGTCAATGACGCAATCATCCGGAAGATTAACTCCCAGTTGAATCAAGTGATTATTATACCCAGACATTTTGAGTATATGCTCACTGACAGAACTGTTCTCCTCTATCTTGCAGCTATAGAACTTATTGGAGACTTCATATCTCTCAATCCAGGCATTTGCTTGAAATATTAGCTTCAACTCCTGGAACATCTCATATGCTCCATGACGTTCAAAACGTCGTTGAAGACCCGGTTCTAAGCCGTAAAGCATGGCACATTGAACTATCGAGTAGTCATCAGCTTTGCTCTGCCAGACGTTCTTAACATCGTCAGTTGCATCAGCAGCAGGCCTGGCACCCAGCGGTGCTTCCAGGACGTAATTCTTCTGTGCAGCAATGAGGATAATCCTCAAGTTACGGACTCAGTCCGTATAATTGCTACCATCATCTTTCAACTTTGCTTTCTCAAGGAACACATTAAAATTCAACGGAACAACGGCACGGACCATCTATCTACAATCAAACATAAACAAGCAAGATACTATCAGGTACTAAGTTCATGATAAATTTAAGTTCAATTAATCATATTACTTAAGAACTCCCACTTAGAAAGAAATCCCTCTAATCTTCTAAGTGATCACGTGATCCAACTCAACTAAACCATAACCGATCATCACGTGAAATGGAGTAGTTTTCAATGATGAACATCACTATGTTGATCATATCTACTATATGATTCACCTTGACCTTTCGGTCTCAGTGTTCCGAGGCCATATCTGCATATGCTAGGGTCGTCAAGTTTAACCTGAGTATTCTGCGCGTGCAAAACTGGCTTGCACCCGTTGTAGATGGACGTAGAGCTTATCACACCCGATCATCACGTGGTGTCTGGGAACGACGAACTTTGGCAACGGTGCATACTCAGGGAGAACACTTTTATCTTGAAATTTAGTGAGAGATCATCTTATAATGCTACTGACAATCAAAGCAAGATAAGATGCATAAAAGATAAACATCACATGCAATCAATATAAGTGATATGATATGGCCATCATCATCTTGTGCTTGTGATCTCCATCTCCGAAGCATCGTCATGATCACCATCGTCACCGGCGCAACACCTTGATCTCCATCATAGCATCGTTGTCGTCTCGCCAATCTTATGCTTCTACGACTATCGCTACCGCTTAGTGATAAAGTAAAGCATTATAGGGCGATTGCATTGCATACAATAAAGCGACAACCATATGGTTCCTGCCAGTTGCCAATAACTTGGTTACAAAACACGATCATCTCATACAATAAAATTTAGCATCATGCCTTGACCATATCGCATCACAACATGCCCTGCAAAAACAAGTTAGACGTCCTCTACTTTGTTTGTTGCAAGTTTTACGTGGCTGCTACGGGCTTAGCAAGAACCAATCTTACCTACGCATCAAAAAACCACAACGATAGTTTGTCAAGTTGGTGCTGTTTTAACCTTCGCAAGGACCGGGCGTAGCCAGACTCAGTTCAACTAAAGTTGGAGAAACTGACACCCGCTAGCCACCTGTGTGCAAAGCACGTCGGTAGAACCAGTCTCGCGTAAGTGTACGCGTAATGTTGGTCCGGGCCGCTTCATCCAACAATACCGCCGAACCAAAGTATGACATGCTGGTAAGCAGTATGACTTATATCACCCACAACTCACTTGTGTTCTACTCGTGCATATAACATCAACACATAAAACCTAGGCTCGGATGCCACTGTTGGGAAACGTAGTAATTTCAAAAAAAATCCTACGCACACGCAAGATCATGGTGATGCACAGCAACGAGAGGGGAGTGTGTTGTCTACGTACCCTTGTAGACCGAAAGCGGAAGCGTTATAACAACGTGGTTGATGTAGTCATACGTCTTCACGGCCCGACCGATCAAGCACCGAAACTACGACACCTCCGAGTTTTTGCACACGTTCGGCTCGATGACGATCCCCGGACTCCGATCCAGCAAAGTGTCGGGGATGAGTTCCGTCAGCACGACGGCGTGGTGACGATCTTGATGTTCTACCGTCGCAGGGCTTCGCCTAAGCACCACTACAATATTATCGAGGATTATGGTGGAGGGGGGCACCGCACACGGCTAAGAGATCAATGATCAATTGTTGTGTCTCTGGGGTGCCCCTGCCCCCGTATATAAAGGAGTGGAGGAGGGGGCCGGCCAAGGAGGGTGGCGCGCCCAAGGGGGGGAGTCCAACTCCCACCGGGAGTAAGACTCCCCTTTTTCCTATTAGGAGTAGGAGAGGGAAGGAAGAGGAAGGAGGGAGGAAGGAAAGGGGGGCGGCCCCCCTCCCAATTCGGATTGGGCTTGGGGGGCGCCCCCTCCCTTGGTCCTTTCCCCTCCTTTCCACTAAGGCCCAATAAGGCCCATATACCTCCTGGGGGGTTTCGATAACCTCTCGGTGATCCGGTATTGTCCCAATCTTACCCGGAACCTTTCCGGTGTCCAAATATAGTCGTCCAATATATCGATCTTTATGTCTCGACCATTTCGAGACTCCTCGTCAAGTCCGTGATCACATCCGGGACTCTGAACAACCTTCGGTACATCAAAATATATAAACTCATAATGAAACTGTCATCATAACGTTAAGCGTGCGGACCCTACGAGTTCGAGAACAATGTAGACATGACCGAGACACGTCTCCGGTCAATAACCAATAGCGGAACCTGGATGCTCATATTGGCTCCTACATATTCTACGAAGATATTTATCGGTCAGACCGCATAACAACATACGTTGTTCCTTTGTCATCGGTATGTTACTTGCCCGAGATTCGATCGTCGGTATCTCAATACCTAGTTCAATCTCGTTACCGGCAAGTCTCTTTACTCGTTCCGTAATACATCATCTTGCAACTAACTTATTAGTTGCATTGCTTGCAAGGCTTAAGTGATGTGTATTACCGAGAGGGCCCAGAGATACCTCTCCGACAATCGGAGCGACAAATCCTAATCTCGAAATACGCCAACCCAACATGTACCTTTGGAGACACCTTTAGAGCACCTTTATAATCACCCAGTTACGTTGTGACGTTTGGTATCACACAAAGTGTTCCTCCGGTAAATGGGAGTTGCATAATCTCATAGTCATAGGAACATGTATAAGTCATGAAGAAAGCAATAGCAACATACTAAACGATCGGGTGCTAAGCTAATGGAATGGGTCATGTCAATCACATCATTCTCCTAATGATGTGATCCCGTTAATCAAATGACAACTCATGTCTATGGTTAGGAAACATAACCATCTTCGATTAACGAGCTAGTCAAGTAGAGGCATACTAGTGACACTTTGTTTGTCTATGTATTCACACAAGTATTACGTTTCCGGTTAATACAATTCTAGCATGAATAATAAACATTTATCATGATATAAGGAAATAAATAATAACTTTATTATTGCCTCTAGGGCATATTTTCTTCAGGATCCGGATCATCCCCAAACGTCTACAAAATGTCTCTGTTTTGTTAATTGGACTCCCTAACCAATTTATTCTCGACCGCCTGATTACGATCGGACGGACTGAATACCCCTTACCCTATTTCCGCTACCTATATAAACAACCTAACCCTAAAATCTCGGACGGCTGTCCCATCCATCCCCTCACCTGCCGCCGCCGCTCATTCCAAATCCTCCTCGATTTCCTCAGCCACTCAACCAGCCTCCACCTTCCCGATCCACTCCACCCGAGCCAACCCGCAACACCACCTACCTCGCTCGATCCCGAATGGATCAAGGCGCTGCCTTCGCTCCCACATCTCCTCTAGATTCATCCCGAGACCAACCAGGCCCCGAGCGACCTCGCTCCCCTGTCGTCGCCGGCAACCGCGTCACCAGGATCCAGTAAGGAAGAAAGATCCTCGCGCCGAGCAACCCTCCTGGCGGCCTCCCTCCTCCCGTGCTTCAAACCAGGGCGGATTGGAACTAGTGCTTGAGCCCTCTTGTACCTCTCCTCGAGCTCCGTCGCCTCAACGTCGTCCTCCCCTTCGTCTTCCCCTTCTGTTCCTTCCTTCCTCCTTCCATGTCGTAACTCCCTCCAACTCCCTCTGGTTTTCTTTCACAGGGAGAACAAGACACGCCGGCCTCCATGGATTTCGCACCGGAGCTCCATTCGCGTCGGATCCCCCTCTTCGACCTTCGCAGACTTCGTTCCACGCCTCCCTGTGATCGTCGGGGCCGCCAAGTCCCACGCCGCCGCTGGTCTTCTACCTGTCGAGGAGAGGAGGACGAAGCCCCTGCCTCGAGCCACTCCAGTGCTGCCGTTCCTCTGCTTTGTCTGCTTCCAGCAGGACCACGAGGGGCGCCCGCAGCCCCAAGCTCACCGTCCTCCCGCCGGAGAGCTCCACTAGCAGCGCCGCCAGGCCTCTGCTCCCGTTCCCGTCGCTCCACCGCGTGCCAAGTCCCATGCCGTCATCGTCCGAAGCCTCGCTGCCGTTTTTCTTCAGATACGAGCAGATCAGCACCGCGTCCTGCTTCCTCTGAATCTAAGATAGGCGCGCTGCCCTCGTGCGTTGACCGCGCCAGTGCTCCCCTGCCTCGTCTTCGCCATGGGCCTCCAGCACCAAGGCCCATCCGCCGGTCTACTGCTTCCCCGGCCCAGCGCGCCCCTCTCCTCTCCGTTGTGGGCCTCAGCCCAATGGGTGAGCTGCTCCCCAACGCCTCTCTATTGGCCCAAGAACAGATTCGGCCCAATGTATTTTTTTCTGCTATGAACGAATTTTTCTATTTACAGAAAACTGCATATTTATAGATTACCCCTCGCTCTTCATGGATTTAATAACTCTCAAACCGTGCATCCAAATTAAACAAACTTTATATGAAACTTGCTTAGAATTTTGTCTAGTTTAATAATATGCAACTTTCATGCATGTTTGAAATGTTTAATATGCTGTTTGGTTAAATTTGCTCCTATGCCATGTTAAAATGCTTTGATTCATAACTAAATAACTGTAACTCCGAATTTAATAAAATTTATATGTAAATGGGGTGGAAAAATACCTAGTTTAACATGGTGACATTACTTTGCATGTTTAACAACTCTAAAATTTGGTTTAGGGCAGAACAGCACCAAACCTAATATATGCATATGGAGATTTACCGGAATTGTTGTTCGTTGCTTCTAGCCTTATTTAAACTTGACTAGATAGGTAGTTTTACTTTTCTTCACCCTCTTGCCATGCTAAAAACATTTAATCTTGTTGGGTACATAAACGAGATCGAACTAAGTAACTCGAATGTGGTGTTCCGTCAATATGCATCCTGTTGCATATTGAGCTCCACTTAATTTGTAGGATTGCTTGTGCATTTTGCCATGCCATGCTTCATTAAACCGGACATGCATCATACTTGTTTGCGCTTCGTGCCATGATTATGTGGTGGTTGTTTAATATGTTGTGTGCTTCTTTCCGATGTTGCTTCTTCAGGTTGGTTCCGATAACGTCGCGTTTGTGAGGACCTGTTCGTCTACGTCCGCTTGTCTTCTTCATGGACTCGTTCTTCTTCCTTGCAGGATTTTAGGCAAGATGACCATACCCTCGAAATCACTTCTATCTTTGCTTGCTAGTTGCTCACTCTTTTGCTATGCCTATGCTGCGATACCTACCACTTGCTTATCATGCCTCCCATATTGTTAAACCAAGCCTCTAACCCACCTTATCCTAGCAAACCGTTGTTTGGCCATGTTACCGCTTTGCTCAACCCCTCTTATAGCGTTGTTAGTTGCAGGTGAAGATTAAAGTTTGTTCCTTGTTGGAACATGGAGATGTTGTTCCTTGTTGGAACATGTTTACTTGTTGGGATATCACAATTTCTCTTATTTAATTAATGCATCTATATACTTGGTAAAGGGTGGAAGGCTCGGCCTTATGCCTGGTGTTTTGTTCCACTCTTGCCGCCCTAGTTTCCATCATATCGGTGTTATGTTCCCGGATTTTGCGTTCCTTACGCGGTTGGGTTATAATGGGAACCCCTTGACAGTTCGCCTTGAATAAAACTCCTCCAGCAATGCCCAACCTTGGTTTTACCATTTGCACTAACAACCCACCACCTTCCCTTGGGTTCTGCAGACTCAAGGGTCATCTTTATTTTAACCCCCCGGGCCAGTGCTTCTCTAAGTGTTGGTCCGAACTGAGCTGCCTGCGGGGCCACCTCGGGGAAACTTGAGGGTTGGTTTTACTCGTAGCTAGTCTCATCTGAGCGTGCTTTGAGAACGAGATATGTGCAGCTCCTATCGGGATTTGTCGGCACATTCGGGCGGTGTTGCTGGTCTTGTTTTACCATTGTCGAAATGTCTTGTAACCGGGATTTCGAGGCTGATCGGGTCTTCCCGCTAGAAGGAATATCATTCGTTGACCGTGAGAGCTTGTGATGGGCTAAGTTGGGACACCCCTGCAGGGATTTGAACTTTCGAAAGACGTGCCCACGGTTATGGGCAGATGGGAATTTGTTAATGTCCGGTTGTAGAAAACCTGAAGTTGATCTTAATTAAAATACATCAACCACGTGTGTAACCGTGATGGTCTCTTCTCGGCGGAGTCCGGGAAGTGAACACGGTGTTGGAGTTATGCTTGACGTAGGTTGTTCTAGGATCACTTCTTGATCATAGTTGTTCGACCGTGCTTTTGCCTTATCTTCTCGCTCTCTTTTGTGAATAGGTTAGCCACCATATATGCTAGTCGCTTGCTGCAGCTCCACATCATACCTTTACCTTACCCATGAGCTTAAATAGTCTTGATCGCGAGGGTGTGAGATTGTTGAGTCCCCGTGACTCACAGATACTTCCAAAACCAGCTTGCAGGTGCCGTTGAACCGCGCAGATGAAGCAACCAAGCTCAAGGAGGAGCTCTATGAAGATCGTGTTCGTTATGTTGTTCTGTTTCCAGTTGATCAGTAGAGGAGCCCAGTCGGGTCGATCGGGGATCTGTGTAGCATTTGGGGTAGTCTTCTTTTATTTTGGTTCCGTAGTCAGACCTTGATTGTATCTAGATGATGTAATGCTTTATCCATGTAATTGTGTGAAGTGGCGATTGTAAGCCAACTATGTATCTCTTTCCCTTATGTACTACATGGGTTGCATGAAGATTACCTCACTTGCGACATTGCTTTCAATGCGGTTATGCCTCTAAGTCGTGCTTCGACACGTGGGAGATATAGCCGCATCGAGGGCGTTACAGTCCCATCGAAGGTAGGACACCCAGCAGAAACCTTGATCATACCTGCTGTTGACATAACTAAAACTCCAGGAGGTTAAACCAAAATCACACATAACAAGGGAGTACCTCGCTCTGATACCAATTGAAAGTGCGTTAAGTTGACCAGAGGAGGGTGAATAGGCGATTTTTATGAATTCTCCACTAAGAAATTTCAGTGTAAGGAAATTCCTGAGCAAAGAACTACTTGCAGCGAAATAAGTACTCAGATGCATACATGATATAACATAAACATGGATATCATGATCAAATGAAATCAGACACAGAGTACAGAAAGCGTAAGCATAGGATAAAACAAGATGAAGACAAACAGACTGAAGAAATTGACCTAAGGAAATTGAAAAAGTCTTCAGTCAAAGTCTTCAAATAGATATGAACAAGCACACAACACAGTAATGAGGAAATGAAAGGGTTGAGGAAATAGAACCAGTTAGCTTGGTGAAGACAATGATTTGGTAGACCAGTTCCAACTGCTGCGATAGTTGTACGTCTGGTTAGAGCGACTAGGTATTTAAACCCGAGGACACACAATCCCAGACACACAGTCCTCACCTTATTCTCCTTGAATTAAGGTCACACAGACCTCGTCCAAACACTCGTGGTAAGTCTTTAGGTGACTTCCAAACCTTCACAGACTTGGTCACTCGGCGATCCATAATTTCCTCTTGGATGCTCTAGACTATGACGCTTAACCGTCTGGAGGATGCACAATCCTCAAAGGTAACAAGCGTCGGTTCCACATAGGAACAATCTCTTCAGTTATGCTTAATCACTTTGGGTTGTAGGTGTTTGGTTTGGGGTTTTGGGTTTTTCCTCACTTGATGATTTTCACTCAAAGTCCTCGCAGGATGGGATGCTCTCAATGACAAGTGTTAGTTTCTCGCGGAGCAGCCAACCAGCTAGTGGTTGTAGGGGGCGGCTATTTATAGCCTAGGGAATAACCCGGCATGATAAGACATAAATGCCCTTCAATGATATGACCGTTAGGTGAGTAAATCTTTTGGGACAGCTGGCGCGTAGCACAGCAACGGTCGGAAATTTGGCTATCAAATTCTTCAGGGCTATCATGTTCCTCACTTGTAGGCAATCCGCACTGGCGAATTCCTAACTCCTCAGTCAGAACAAATTCCTCAGAGACAAGAAGATCTTCGTCTCTGTTATTGAAGAAATTGACTGAACTGTATGAGATTTCCAATGGCTTCACTCGAAGGGATTGGTAGGTGTAGGATTTTGAGATGAGCATCACTTGAAAACTTTTTCTTAGTTTTACCTCGACCCCCTTTAACAGTACGGTCAAGAAAGAGAAAATGAAACCACGAAAATAAAAGTCTTCACGCTTCATGTTCCTCGTATGAATATCAAGCTTCACGGTCGCACCAATTTCTTCACTTTCAAAGTCTTCAGAAATCCAAAGTCTTCAATTGAAGACATCCATTTTTTGGGGTCAACTTTCTTTGTAAATATCAAACTCCTTATAGACTTATAGATCTGAGTACACTCACAAACGCATCATTCCCTTAACCTATAAGCCTTCAATACACCAAAATCACTAAGGGACACTAGATGCACTTACAAAAGTCTTATATTTAATATGAAGGGAGTAAGAATGAACAGTGCAGCCCACAAGCGTGACAAACAACAACCTAAAAATGATCAAGAGACGACCCAAAACACATGGAACAAACTACGGAGATAGCGGCCAGCACCGTAACAACTTTACCAATGTGAGCATATGCAACAAAAAATACAAATCTTAAAGTTTTGATTGGACGGTGCCTCCGCTCTGCTAGTATTTTAGGTAGATTTTTTTAGTCCTCGTAGGTGTATCGCTCAGGCGAATGGTGACCCTTTTTCTTTGAGTTTTTGTTTTGGACTCCTATAAGAAGTTCGCCTATCTAGATGTAGTCAAACGAAGCTTCGATGTAGATTTCTATCATTTTCTTGGGGTGATGAGGTTAGAGTTTCTCGTCATGTGGCAAGATCTGGTGTCAGACACTTTAGATCTATTAAATGGTTCAACGACGACGATTGTGGCTTCAGGGCGTCGGGGCATGTGCACGAAGACATCTCTGCTGTCATTGACAAGGCCAAGTAGACCCTGGTAGGGGGAGCGGCATAGCAGCGCGTCGGCGTCTTATTCTGGGATAGTAGTGGTCGTTCAGGGGTAGCGGAATCTCGTAATTTTTTTATTATGTTTCAGATGTATTTTTTTTACTTTCGGTGAACTTTTATAATAGATCTGATGCTTTTCGAATAAAAGAGATAACTAATTCTCCTTTTAGTACATGTCAAGGCCATAGCTTGTTACACACAAATTGCAATGTACAGCAACCGAACCCAAAGGTACCAACGCACCAAACATGTTGCAACCAAACAGCAACAGCCAAGTGCAGAGGACGAGCCACAGGACGGAGGAGACAAACTCACTTTTTCATCAAATCATCAGTGAAATTTTTTAGAAAGTACTAGCTCCCACAAAACACAGCCGAGAGAGATTCCCCGCGAAGGAAAAAGAGGGCACTCGATTCCCCTAATCTGCTGCCGTCATTTGCCAAGTGCAACAGGGCCTGCGTGGGTGGGTGCTGCGCCCGCCGCACATTGACTAGAAGTTAAAGCGACTGGCAACCAACACGACCCCGTCCGCCGTCGCCATCCGCGCCCACCCTCACCACCTCGCTCGCTGCCCCGCCCCCACTCCACCACCTGCCTCCACTCCCGCACGCAGCCGGAGCCGGAGCGCAGCTACCTCCAATACGCGAGCAGCTGCTGCTGCAGCACCCGGCAGGCGGGACAACAGCAGAGGCGAATCGCATTCGCTACCTTGCTTCCTCCTGACGTGCCTTGGCCTCCCCGCTTCCCGTTCCCACCGACGACAGGAGCGAGCAGAGGACCGCGATGCAGCAGCCGCAGCTGCAGGCGCCGCCCTCGTGGGCGTCCGGGCCCGACCCCGCCCGCCCTGCTCCCACCACCTTCGACGAGGCGTCCATGGAGCGGAGCAAGAGCTTCGTCAAGGCGCTCCAGGTACGCCGCCGGCCAGGATCCGGGAGATCCCGCCGCTACCCGGCCTGGCCATCGCCTCTATCGGCGCGCCGACAGATCCGCGTTTTGCGCTCCCGTTTGTTAGGTTGGCGGTAAGTGACCTGCGTCTGTCGCGCGTGCAGGAGCTCAAGAACCTGCGCCCACAGCTTTACTCCGCCGCGGAGTACTGCGAGAAGTCGTACCTCCACAGCGAGCAGAAGCATATGTGAGCTATTCTTGTCTCCACTGCGATTCCCAGTTCTAGCACTCAATTCTATTCTGTAGCAACTCGGTCGCAATTTCTTGGTAGTAATAACAACTTTGCATGTGTAGCAATCATTGTTTACTTGATGTTGCTAGCCGATGTTTTAACCAAACTTTATGCCCAGCTTCTATTTTGGTGTTGATTGGTTCAGTAGTATGCTAGTAGCATATTTGCACCCATCTACAGACGAACTAGGATCAGACAAATCAAGGACAATTGATTGACAAAAACTCTCCAGGTGTGGAGGGTTAAATGCGGAGACACCACTAGAGAATTAATCATGGGCAGTGAAGGTTGTAGGAATTTTGGATTTCTTTGCACAACTTTTCATAATTGTTTAATTCAGATCTGCTATTTTAAGCCGTCGCCTGAGAAATAGTTACTCCAAATTGTGCAACTACTTGATTCCCATTGGATAAAGAATCAACGCTCAGAATCGTCCACCTAGAAATAAGAATTTCTTGGTCGACTTAGAAATAAAGGTTGAATGGACGCGTCCATCTTCTGCATCTGGCTGCACTGCAAAAGGAACCAAGGATTCTGTAAATATGGAAGAACAAAAGGCAGCATCAAGTTTCTGCTAGGTGATCACTGCACAGAAGTAGAACATGCAGCGAGAGGTTGTCTGATCATTTTTCGCATGTTTCTTGTTATCAGTGTGCTGGACAACTTGAAGGATTATGCTGTCAGGGCTCTGGTCAACGCGGTCGACCACCTTGGCACCGTTGCCTACAAATTGACAGACCTGTATGAACAACAGGTTTCAGAGGTCTCAACTGTCGAGCTGAAAGTAGCATCCTTGAACCAGGTACTGACTATTTTAGCAAGAGAATTTGTGCTGATAGAGCTGCAGGATTTACAAGTGACACTTACTTTCCATGTTCAGCAAGTCCTGACTTGCCAAACTTACACCGATAAAGAAGGCCTTAGGCAGCAGCAGATGATCGGAAACGCCACAAGACACCACAAACATTACATCGTACCAAGTAAGGACGTGTGATACAAACATTTATTTCTCAGCCCAAGAAACGATTATCACCTAATTTAACTTGTGAAATTTTCTCTGAACTAGCTGCGGGAAACAAAAGAATGCAGGCCTTTTCTGAGATGCAAACAGACGCCGAGTTTGACTTAAAGCCTAAACCTTATCCCTCAGGTGCCTTTTCTTGCTTCTGTGCGCACATTTGGAAGTTTGATGCCAAATACTTAGTGTACTAATGCAAAATGTTTTCCTTATTAGAGAAGACTCTTTTCTGGCACTTGGCTTCAGAGAAGAACACCAAAACCAATGGAGAACACCAATCTGAATTAGGGTAAGTATGTCACGCCCATTTTTCTACACTCTTCCGAAATGGGGTATTTGATTTGTTGTCATCTGCTTTTGCAGCCACGGGGAAACGAAAACTACTAAGCCTACATCCAGTGGTGGGTTCAACCTTACAGGTATTTAATTTATTTGGTTGCTTATAGCTCCAGTTGTGTGTTTTGCTTTTATGATTGGTACAAAGTGTATCTATTTAGGCAGATTTTTTGCGTAGTTTATATCTGTGTGTACAGACAACAAGCATTTTATCTGAAACAACTTACATTTCAGGTAAGGAATTGTCCGTGTCTCCCTTGCCCAAGCGTCTGCAGTCGACTGTGAGCAGGTCGGACATTGTTATGCGTAACATTGGCATGAAGGTAAACCATGATATGATGAAATATGTGCTTAGTATTAAGACCTGTAATTCATTTGATGGTGTAAAACTTGTCTATTTCCCTCCACAGACAACCTATCTTGTGTACAGAACTCTTGATTATATATTGGGGTTGCCTGATTTGCATTTTCAGGATCAGCCTGGTGCAAGGCATTTGGCATCATTCAGTTCTCTCGACAACCCAAGAGGGCGTCAAATCCAAAAGGCTCCCGTCCGCACCAAAAGTATGCTAGCTGCTTTCTTTGTCAGGCACAGGTCCGGAAAGATGAAAAACGTCTCTGTTCGTTGATCAACTGCAAACCTGCAGTTTGCTCCTGCCCGCCCCACCATGAAGTACATGCAACAAACTCAGTCCACATCTCTTATATGACTATTTGCATCTTGTATGTTAGCGGTCTAGAGATAGACCTTATTTTGATGCCCTTTTCATCTATAAATTGATGAAAAAAATTATACAGATATAGTCAGTCTTAAACCATCGTGTCTAGTCACTAGGCAGAAGTTCCAGAAGTTTTCAGTATAAATGAATGAGATGGAATGCATATGGGTATGTCAATGGTAAGTTCCTTTCATTTATATATAGATCATAAAGCGTGTCTGTAAAGAAAACAATCCAAGATTTGTATCTCCTTGAATCAATGTTCACAGGTCTTTTTGCGTGGAAAACTATTGCCACTGGTTTTTCAGGCATACTCACAGAGATTATTATTCAGTTGAGAGCGACGACGGGACCCTCCTGACCCACCCACCCCTCCCGTGTCGCCCCCGCAGGAGACGGGAAGGGAACCCTAACCGTCGCCGGCCATCCTCCCACTTACCGCCCCCGCCGCCACCACAGGGCGCGCTTAGGCAAAGTCTAGCCGCCGCCAGTGGTGGGCCTTTTCGTCCTCTTGCGTGTGGCGCCGGTGCAGGTCGCCGCCACGGGCCAGGGCTCCGCGATTGGTGGGTTGCGGCGGTGCTCCGAGTGCCCTCCCGGCGACGACATTAGGTGGCATCCGTGGTGCATCGGGCTGCTTGCTGGAGGGGCATGCTTGCCGCCACTTGCGACCAAATCTGGCGCGGGGTGTATTTGGCGGCGTGTGGCCGGCGGCCGCTGCGGGTCCTGGACGGTGGTGGCGGTTGGTCGTTGTCGGGGGTTAGGTGTGACATATGCCAATGGATGGCTTATCATGGTGGGAGCGAGTAGAACGTCGCCGGTGCCTGGAAGCGGGATGAGGCGTAGACACGAACGTTGGCGTACTTTACCCAGGTTCGGGGCTTTCCTAAGAGATAACACCCCTAGTCCTGCTCTGCGGGGTCTTCGCATGATCACTAAGGCGCAAGTGGTACAATGGTGCTCCTTGAGCTGTTTGCTAGAGGTGGAAGAAGGCAGGCACGCTCTCTCCTCCTCTAGGTATGAGTCTAGTCCTAACAGATCCGAACCCTTTGCATGGGTGCCCTGGGAAGGGGGGGGGGTTATATAGGCCTACCCCCAGAGGTACAATGGTAATCCGGCCGGGCGTAGGGCCCGACTGTCAGTCTCTCTGGTCGTTGGCTTCTCTGCCGACTGCTAGGGCCCGCCGGCTGGTCTGGTACGGAGCCGACAGGCTGCCTCCGCCGCTCGCGGGTCTTGCCGGCTACGGATTACTGTAGCCTTGTTGCTAATGACGCGTGTTTGGTTAAGGAGGCGTGGCTACAGTGCTGCCTCCTGGTGGGAGATCACTATAGCCACTATGCATCTGGTCTTGTTAATGGCGCGTAGGCCCTCGAGGAAGGGTCAGGCCGGCTGCTGGGAGCCGACCTCCCTCGGATCCGACTGGTGTGTCCCCAGCCGTCTTCCGGGCTCTCGCTGACCAGCAAGGCCCACCATCTTCGGGCCGTACCGACAGGAGGTAGTGGGGACAGTACTTCTCCTGACAAGAGTGACGTCAAGGGCAGAGTGGCAACAGTGCCGCGTCGGGCGGAGATCTCCGCTTGTACGAGGCACTGTGGCCACGCCAGGCCCTGGATTCGGGGGGGGGGGGGGGGGGGACCGTCGTCGCGGGGGTGCCGGCTCAGTGCGGCGCCTTCATCGCGGTGTGGAGGCCGGGGGGCGACAATCCATTTCCTCCAATCACGCTGATCCAGTCGGTGAAGATGTGGCAGTAGTCGTACTTCTACGTGAAGAGCATCTTCGTGGAGGGTGACTGGGTCAACCTGTCGGCTTATGTTGCCGGCCCGCCGGCCGGGAGATGGCCTAACTGGTCGTACCGGGCAAAGACACTATCGCCTTCTGGAGCCGCCGCCATCGCGCGGCTCCGGATGCTGGTACAGTCGAAGGGCCTGACCGGGCCCGACTTGCTGTCCGCCTTCGTGGCGCGCCGGGTGCTCCCGCTCTAGGGCCGCCCTCACATGATCTGTCAGATGAGCGGGCATCGGGACCCAAGCCGGCTGTGCACCAAAGAGATGCCTCACGCAGAGGTAGCTCATATGGTGAACTACCCCGCGAACTGCAAGCTCACGGAAGAGTGGCGGTTCGGCAAGGAGCCGTATTCTCAGGCCACCCCCCTATGGTAATTTTCCTTTCCCTCTCTCTTCCTTTTTGTCGAGTTCCGTTTGTCTAACCCGACCAACCGGCTCTCCGAACAGAGCGCCCTCCTCCAGCCGGCAGCCGGCGCCGCGGGGCCGGAGCGTCAATTTCTCCCTGACCGAGCGGAGAGCGACGTGGATGACCCCGACTTGGGGGCGGCGGCCTTGGAGGACGACGCCGAGGGAGGGGCGGCGCAGTGGGCGGCTCGGGGCTCGGAGCCAGCTTCGAGGACTGGCCAGACGATGACGCGGGGGAAGTCGTCCCCCGCCGCCAACCGGGGTCCGACCAGCAGGGCGCGAGCTCGTCTGTTGCGCCGGCAGCTCGAGGTGGTGCGCATAAGCGCAGGGCCGCACCGAGCCTGTTCGGCAGCCTGCCCAAGAAGCCCAGGGGCTCGGCCGCGGCGACCAAGCGGGATGAAGCAGCCGCGAAAGCCAATCGCTTCCGCAAGTCTGTGAAGGAGCCGCAGCTGGTTTCCGCGTAAGTACTGCCTTCCTCTCATACTTTTTCCTTTCTTGCTGATCTTGTCTGAGTTTCTTCGCCTTGTTTCCCTTGATCTAGAGCCCCGCTCTCTCTTGAGAAGTCGGCCGCCACCTCCATCGTGGGGTCGGCGGAGACTTCCACCACCACCTCACGGATCGATCCGGCCACCGACCTTTGGGAGACGACGGAGCGGAACGCGCGAGAGGCGCGCGAAGAGCGGGAAGCCACCTGCCTGGAGAAGGCGGAAGCAGACAGGGCGGAAGCCGCCGCCCTGAAGAAGCTGGCGGAGGCCGAAGCCGCCACTGTGCTGAAGAAGCAGGCTGAGGAAGCCGCGCCGTCAGTCGGCAGTGTTTGTTGTCCCCCTGAACTCTGTGTCGCCACCGCCGGAGTTCGTGGCGCAGACTGGGGAAGCCGGCGGCGAGCACCCTATCATGGAAAGGGACAGCGGCGACGTCGCCATGCTGGATGTGATCGTGCCCCCGCCACCTCCTTTTGAGGAGGCGCGAGACAAGCAGCCGGCCGACCCGCCGGCGCCACTAGCCGGAAACGAGATGGTGACGGGCCTGACTCCCGGGGTCCGCACACCCTTACGCCGCCGGCTCGCGAAGGCAGCCTCGGCGCCGCGCCCACTGGAGGCCGGCACCACAAGCTCCTCGATCTCGGACACCGAGGCGACCAGCGCCGCGCCCACTGGGTGGGTGTGGGGAGGCGGGACGGGCCCTCTGAACAAGGCGATTCTGGACGTTCAAGCCAAACTCCGCGCCGAGGCCGACGCTCTCAAGCTCTGCAACAAGGCGTTCCTGGAGTCGCGAGAGGCCGTCCGGGTATACCTCTTGCTTCTTTATTTTTAATTCTTGTATTGCTTCATGGGGCGCGCCAGCGCATCCACTGGGTGTAGTCCTCGAGTTGCGGGCCGGCTGCTGAGCAAGCGGCCCGGAACTCTAATTAGCGAGCTCCAAGCACTAATATGTTTGCTGCAGGATTATCATAACCTCCTTGCGGCCGCCTTCAACTTCAGAGTTCAGGAGTTGGATCAACGTGCCACCGACTTGTCGGAGAGCCGGAGTAAGTCATCTTCTTTCTCTGCGGGGGCGCGCTGGCGCACCAGCGGGCTGTAGTCCTCGAGATTCGGGCCGACTGCTGAGTAGTCAGGCCAGATCTTCCTGGCAACTTCATCTTTCTTTGCTGATTGTTGTCGTCTCTTTCTTTTTCTACTTCTTGTAGAGGTCAATGCCACCCTTCAACGGCAACTGGGCGAAGCCAACACCGCGCTTCATGCCAAGGAGGTGGACTGCGGCAAGCTGGCCGAAGAGCGCGACTGGCTGGTCGCGCGACTGGCGGAGCAGGCGGAGCTTCTCCAAAGGGCCCAGAAGGAGGCGGAGGACAAGGAGGCGGGTCTTCTTGCTGAGTTCGAGATCGAAGCTCCGCCTGGACCGACAAGGAGGCGATGTTGTCGGCCGACTTTGGCGAGATCGAGGACATGGTCAACGGTAAGCAGCCTTCTTTACTCTTCTTTGAAACTGCCAGCCTCTGATTAAGCCGGCTTCTCTTTTTGTTCTGACTCTTTGCTTTTGGTCCTGGCAGACTTCTTCCCAGGTCACTTTGGTGCCGCCAACCAGGCTATCAAGGCCGACCACGATGGACGAAGGGCAGAAGGCGAGGAGATCGCCGCCAATGCCCCTCGCACTCTTCGCGAGCAACTTCTCAGCATCCAGGCTCGTCTTCGGCCGATTCATCGGATGCTGCGCCGCCTTCAGCGTGTCGGCGCCCAGGCGATCGCCGCCCTGTGGCCCGACATGCCGGCCCCGCGCACCCCTAGTCGGACTGCCGACTGGCTGGAGGTGGCGGCTGGCCGTCTTGAGGCGTGGAAGGGCTCCTCGGCCCGGGCCGGAGCATGCCGGACCTTGGAGTTCGTCAAGGCGTGGTACCCTGGGCTAAATCTAGCCCAGTTGACCACGTTCCTACAGGAAGCCCAGGAGGAGCTGGTGGCAGTGGAGGGCGAACTTGTCAAGCTGGCGGCAGCCATCACCGAGTACACCGACACCGGCATCTTCATCCCAGAGCTGGCCGAGAACGGCGCCGAGGCGCCGCCAGAGTGGTTTGGGTTGAACCTGGAGGAGGACGAGGACTCGGCCGAGGTGATCGACTCCAACGACGAGGGAGAGGACGACGACGAGGAGGAGGGCGAAGAGGAGGTGCCAGAGGTCGGAGCGGACGGCCAGCCTCAACTCGACCGCACCTCCAGCAACGAGCCACGTCCGAGCGAGTCGGCTGCTGCTGAAGGAGACCAAGTGGAGACCGACCAGCTGGCCGCTCGACCAGCTGGCGCTACCAACTCCACCATTCCGCCGAACCCGCCTGCTGCTTCCTAGGCTGCCACTTTACTTTTATTTCTTCCTGCTTATTAGTCTCAACAAACTTTGTTAACTTCGCACAGTTCCACCCGTGGGGTGTATTTCAAACTTATGTTGGATGTCGGCCAATGGCCTTTTGATGTGTAAATATCTTATCCGAGTCCTATCTTTCCTTGTTTTCTGCTCTTTTGGCTTTTTCCTTTGCCGCCTTCCCTTGGTTGCCGTCTTGCCAGTCGATCAGTCACTCTGCGGACTATGGTTGGGTCAAGTACTTAGCCACTTTCGGGAAGGCAAGTACTTAGCTGGCTAGAGTTTTCTTGGCAAGTTAAGTAGAAACCGGCCGGCCGGCTGCTTTGACAACCGGTCGGCGAGGCGGGAAGCTGGCTTGGACTATGTTTATGCTTTGGGTCCTTAGCCATTTTTCATGTGGTCACCCTTTCCGCCTTAACTCATGCCAACCGAACACTCGCTCTACGAGCTGCGGCTTCTGACAAGAGAAGGCTTGGGTTCCAACACATTACTTGTCCGGCTGCAGGAAGCATTTCATAGTACAAGGCGGCAAGTCCCCGGGTCGACTGGTCGAGCCCGACGCCAGATGGATTAATGAAACATCACAAAAGATAGGCTTAATACTTGTCTTATAGATAAAGGAGGGTAGTCCCCGAGCTCTTCTCGGGGGACCCGGAGTCTTCGTATTTAATACAAAAGTCGGCGTGATACATACTGCTTTTTAACTGTAAAACCTTCGAAGGAGATTCACATTCCATGGACGCTCCGTCTCCTTGCCGGAGTCGTCTCTTTTGCGTGCTCGAGGCTTCTAAGCGTGGATGAGGTAGTAGGAGTTGTTGCCTCACCTTGCTGATGACGAGGCCCCTTCCCAAGGTGCCGAGAGCTTGTGCTGGCCGGCTGTTCGCTGTATTAGCCGGAGCACAAGGTCTCCTTGAAAAGATCTTGGCTTGACCTTTTGGTTGTAGTATCGGCGCAGACTCTGCTGGTAGATGGTGGACCGGCTGAGTGCCAACAGCTGGTCCTCTTCCAGCAGATCGATGCCGTCTTGTCGTGCTTCTTCTGCCTCCTCTTCGGTGTACGTGGTGACTCAAGGGGAGTCGAATTCTATGTCCGTCAGGATGACGGATTCGGCACCGTGGACAAGGAAGAAAGGGGTGAAGCCGGTTGATTTGTTCGGGGTTGTGCGCAGACTCCAGAGGACTGCTGGCTTCTCGTCGAGCTAGCAGCCGGCCGAACGCTCCAGAGGCTCAACCAATCGGGGCTTGATGCCGGATAAAATAAGGTCGTTTGCTCGCTCCACCTGGCCGTTTGACTGCGGATGAGCAACAGACGCTAGGTCCAGTCAGATGCCCTGAGTCGCGCAGAAACGGGCCAAGGCGCCTTTGGCAAAGTTTGTGTCATTGTCAGTGATGATGCTGTGTGGTATGCCATACCGGATGGTGATGCCAGAGATGAAAGTCACAACAGTCGGGCCATTCAATTTCTTGATTGGTTTTGCTTCTATCCACTTGGTGAACTTGTCCACCGCGACAAGAAGATGAGTCATGCCACCTCGTGCTGTTTTGAATGGTCCCACCATGTCCAGGCCCCAGACAGCAAAGGGCCAGGCAATGGGGATAGTCTTGAGTGCAGAAGCCGGCTGATGAGTCTTGGAGCAGAACTTTTGGCACCCTTTGCATTTTTGGACCAAGTCTTTGGCATCTTCTAGAGCAGCCGGCCAGAAAAACCATGGCGAAAAGCTTTGGCAACAAGTGCCCTTGAAGCCGCGTGGTGACCACACTCGCCTTGATGGATATCTTTGAGGATTGCTTGGCCTTGCTCCGGCTCCACGCAGCGCTGGTAAACACCAGTGACGCTGCGCCTCACAAGTTCTCTGTTGACGATTGTGTATGCTGCTGCGCGGCGTTGCACCTGTCGGGCCGAGATCTCATAGTCGTCAGTTTTTTGTTTACCAGGAAGTTGAGGATGGGATGGGCCCACGAAGGTGCTGCAATTTCTTTGATTGCCAGGACTGCCACTTGCACGAGGGTGGTCGGGCTGGGAGGCGGTGGGTTGGAGTCGTCCGCCGCTTGGTGAATTGATGAAGTCTCCGGGCCAACTGCCGTAGTCCCCGGGCCGGGCTCTAAGGTCCCAGGACCAGGTGCGACTGCTGTAGTCCCCGGGCCGTCTGCTGAAGTTCCCGTGCCGGCTGCTGGGGCTCTTAAGTCGGATCCGACTGCTTCGGGAGGAGCTGGCACAAAGATGGAACCTGACTCAGGTGATGGCTTGATGGACAGTTTGAGGAGTCGTTGCAAGGCGACGTCGGTTGGTATTACTTGCCGGGTGGAGCCAATTCGTGCCAAGGCGTCGGCTTGCTCATTGTCATTTCTTGGCATGTGGAGGAACTCGCACCTTCGAAGTATCCACTGAGTTGCTGTACGAGGAAGCGGTAGCTGGCCATATTTGCATCCTTGGCGTCCCAGTCGCCCGATGACTGCTGGACCACCAAGTCGGAGTCTCCATAACACAGGATTCGGCGAATGCCGAGTTCCTTGGCAAGCCGGAGCCCGTGAATGAGTGCTTCATATTCAGCAACATTTTTGGAGGCGGCAAAGTGAATTTGCAGCGCATATCTGAGCTTGTCGCCCTTGGGAGAAGTGAGGACGACGCCGGCTCCCAAACCGGTGCACATTTTTGAACCATCAAAATGCATCCGCCAATGGGTGGAATCTGGCGCTGGTGGCAAGTACTCGGTCTCGGCCCAATCGACGAGGAAGTCGACCAGTGCTTATGACTTGATGGCGGTGCGAGGTTGGTAGTAGATGGTGTAGGGGGTCAAATCTATGGCCCACTTGGCCACTCAGCCCGAGGCATCTCGACTTCCAATAATCTCGGCAAGCGGAGCTGTGCAGACTACAGTGATTGGGTGCTCTTGGAAGTATGGCTTCAACCTCTTGGCAGCAAAGTGCACGCCATAACACATCTTCTGATAGTGGGGATAGTTCTGCTTGGAGGCGGACAGTACTTCGCTCAGGTAATATACCGACCTCTGGATTGGTAGGGCTTTGCCTTCTTCTTTCCGTTCCACCACTATGACTATGCTAACCACCCAGTTGGTAGCGACAATGTAGAGGAACATTGGCTCCTTAGGAGTCGGGGCCGCCAAGACAGGAGGGGTGGTCAACATTTTCTTGAGCTGGAGAAAAGCTTCATCCGCCTTGTCGTTCCACTCGAAAAAAGCGGTCTTCTTCATGAGCTGGTACAGGGGAAGAGCCTTCTCGCCCAGCCGACTGATGAAACGGCTGATGGATGCCAAGCAGCCGGTAAGTTTTTGCACGTCCAACAGTCGGGTGGGCACTTCCATCCTTTCGATGGCCTTGATCTGCACAGGGTTGCACTCTATGCCGCGCTCTGAGACCAGAAAACCAAGAAGATGGCCGGCTGGCACCCCAAAGACGCATTTCTTCGGGTTGAGCTTGATCTGAAATCGGCGCAAGTTTCGAAAGTCTCCTTGAGATCTTCCAGTAGCGTTCCATGCTTCTCACTCTTAACCACCACATCATCCACATAGACATTAGCGTTTCTGCCAAGTTGCTTGAGGAGACATTTGTGCATGCAACGCTAAAAGGTGGCACTGGCATTTCTTAAGCCGAACGTCATGGTCAGGTAGCAGAAGGCTCCGAATGGCGTGATGAAGGCGGTCTTCATCCTGTCGGCCGGGTCCAACTTGATCTGGTGATACCCGGAGTATGCATCCAAAAAACTCAACAACTCGCATCCGGCTGTAGAGTCAATCACTTGGTCGATTCTTGGCAGAGCAAATGGGTCTTTGGGGCATGCTTTGTTGAGGCTGGTATAATTGATGCACATGCGCCACTTCTTGTTCTTCTTCAGCACTAGGACTGGGTTGGCCAACCATTCTGGAAAGAATACTTCCATGATGAAGCCGGCTGCTAGAAGCCGGGCTATCTCTTCTCCAACAACTCTTCTCTTTTCCTCCGACATGCGACGCAATGGCTGCCGGACTGGCTTGGCATCAGATCGGACGTGTAGCTTGTGCTCGACGAAATCTGTTGGAACACCTGGCATGTCTTTGGGGGACCATGCGAAGATGTCCCGATTCTCACGAAGGAAATCGACGAGCTCGCCTTCCTATTTACTGTCGAGGTTAGCACCTACGACAACGTAGCTCTCCGGGTGCTCCGGGTCCAAGGGTATTGTCGGTGTCAAAACCGGCGGATCTCGGGTAGGGGGTCCCAAACTGTGCGTCTAAGGTGGATGTAATAGGAGGCAGGGGACACGATGTTTTACCCAGGTTCGGGCCCTCTTAATGGAGGTAAAGTCCTACGTCCTGCTTGATTATTCTTGATAATATAAGTAGTACAAGAGTTGATCTACCACGAGATCGGAGAGGCTAAACCCTAGAAGGTAGCCTATGGTATGATTGTATGTTGTCCTACGGACTAAAACCCTTCGGTTTATATAAACACCGAATGAGGCTAGGGTTATACAAGGTCGGTTATAAAGGAGGAGATATGCATATCCGTATTGCCTAGCTTGCCTTCCACGCCAAGTAGAGTCCCATCCGGACACGGGAAGAAGTCTTCAATCTCGTATCTTCATAGTCCAACAGTCCGGCCAAAGGATATAGTCCGGCTGTCCGGAGACCCCCTAATCCAGGACTCCCTCAGTAGCCCCTGAACCAGGCTTCAATAAGGATGAGTCCGGCGCGCAGTGTTATCTTCGGCATTGCAAGGCGTGTTCCTCCTCTGAATACACCACGGAAGAGTTTGAATACAAGGATAGTGTCCGACCCTGCAAAAATAAGTTCCACATACCATCATAGAGAGAATAATATTTCCACCAATCCAATCTGCTGACACGTTTTGGCAGTATGACATCACGCCACGGCCCGGTAATTATTTGAACCGTTTTTCTTTAACCAGCCCCGCACATAACGCGAGGCGGTTTCTTGACACGTCTTGTCAAAGCAGAGATCGTGTTCCCTTTATCACGGGATTCTCATCAATACAAATGTGGGTAACCCAACCGTGCCTGTTGGTATGACTCCTAGATCTTAGGTAAGTCTCAAACGGCCACGAGGAGGACGCCTGATATTCATCCCCTTTATAAAGGGACAAGGCTTTTTCTTTTCTCTCTCTCGTGCTCAATCGAATCCTTCCCCCGTCTTGAGTTCTAACACCCAAAGCCTAGGTCAGGTGCCTCGGACCTTCAATCATGTCCGGATCCAGCCTTCAAGGCCGGTGGATGCCTTCCTCCGTCACGGAGGAGGACATCAAGAAGTTGAGGGAGGCCAGATATCTGACCGCCGAAATTTCGCATAGGCTGCCCGCCCGAGGGCAGGTCGTCCCTACTCCCGAACCCAATGAGAGTGTTGTGTTCGTCTCCCACTTCCTCCGAGGACTAGGCCTCGTTCTGGATCCCTTTGTTAGGGGTCTCATATACTATTACGGGCTGGATTTTCACGATCTGGCCCCGGATTCCCTTCTTCACATCTCGTCATTTATTGTCGTTTGTGAGGCCTTCCTCCGCATTACCCCTCACGTCGGCCTGTGGCTCAAGACCTTCGATGTGAAGCCGAAGATGGTCGAGGGGCAGTACGCAGCGTGCGGAGGTGCTCTAATAAGCAAAATTGCTGACGGTCCATGGCCAAAGGGTTCCTTTCTAGAGGTGTCCGGATTGTGGCAACGGGAGTGGTTTTACGTCACAGCTCCCCAAAGTGCCAAGTGGGTAGCTGCCCCCACCTTTCACTCGGTCCCTCCACCACAACTGATGTCATGGATCAGCAGGGGGCTGAGCTGGGGTCCAGCCAAGGACGTGCCAATACTGCAGAGCCGTATCCGAGATCTCTTTGAGGGAGATTTCAGTCTGGTTATGGTAATGCAAGTTATGCTGGTTCGTCGAGTCCAGCCTTGCAAACGCCGGCCCCTCCGCATGTGGGAATTCAACCCGGAAGGACCGCGCACTATTCAGAATTTCCTCGGCATGACGCACGAGGAGATGTACAAATCGTTCTTCGGACCCCAAATAGAGTGTCCGACACTACCGAGGACGTGGGCCTGAGCCGCAACCGCCCCGCTCCCCAAGTAAGTAATCCCATGGCCGAACACACTATCCTTTTATTTATCATGACATCATTCTGAAGAATCGCTCTTTGACCAGGACTGGATAACAAAGGCGAAGATGATCCGGTGTTCGGCCCCCCTTCCTGAAGGCTTGGACAATCCGGTGCTGGAAAAGATGCTCGAGCCAGCACCTTATCTAGTGCCCTCAAAGGAAGATGAAGGGGGGAATAAAGAGGGCGAAAGCGGGCCTCCATCGCTACCTATTCCAATCGAGGGAATGAGCGCCTCCGCGAGGGAGGATAACCAAATGGAAGAATCTGACATTCTCTCTCCCCAGGGAAGGAAGAGGTCTACCTCTAAAGATCCGGAAACTAAGGTTTCCAAACGGGAGAAGAAATCTCCGCTAGAGGGACCTGCCTCGGAGGGTACTCTTGCCGCACAATGTCCGCGTGGGGATCAGCCCTCTACCGGGCTGTAAGTAAAAGGGTATTCAATAACGAAAATATCTTGCTCTATTTCCGAGGAAAATAATCGAAGCATTTATCTTGCAGTTCGGATCTTCGCCCTTCTCAGCAGAGCTCGTCTTCGAGGAATCTTCTTCCGGAGATGATGGAGAGCGAAACACCTCCCCCTGCCACACCGCCTTACGAAGCGGGCGACCTCGAGGTGTCGTCGCAGAGGGCTTCTCCTGATCTGGCAAGGCCAGAAGGTAATCCTATGGCACCCGAAGTCCTCAGTATCCGACTCTCGAAGAGAGCAATCAAAAGAGTCCGGCATCGTCTGGTGTGCGGTCGGATGTACGGACGGATCTGCTGGAGAAAGCGGCTATCTCAGAAGAGCACTGCACATTGATGGGTACGGTGATTGAAAGGATTTCGTCTGCTGAAAGCGGGCTGCATGAAGCCTTTATGAGTCTACTGACGGGTTTTGAGGTACGTGAAATGATGTACATTTTTTAAAGTACCGCACATTTTTAGATGTGCCCTGTGTAGATAGTAGCCCCTGAGACTCTGGTTGTCATCGAAAACGGCGGCAAACAGAGGATCATAGTCCCAGGCAATAACCAGACTGCCTTTATGTGCAGGTGGTGGAGGCTCCGGTGGCTAGCCGGACTGATGGGTATGCCGAACTAAAGCGGCAGATGCCGACATCGTGCTTGTCAACAAGCGGCTTGACGAGGCGTAGGGTCAGTGTTTTTTCTTGCGGTTGTCACATAATAAGAGCAGCCTGATGCCAGTATCTTTAATATGTTGTGACTGCAGATGGAGCGGCCACTGTGAAGACCCTTCGGGTGGAGCTTACCCGAGCTAAGGAGCAAGCAAGGAGTAGCAATGCGGCCGCTTTACAGGCGGCCGAAGAGTTAAGGGCCGAATAGGCCGCACATTGCGAGAGCAAAGAAAAAATTGCCAAGATGGCCGTGGAGTTAAAAGATGTTGCTGACCGTTACCGGCTTCTTGAAGAGGAAAACTGGGCGAAAGCGACGGACCTGGAGAAGGCCCGGGTGGCTGCCAAGGAAGCCTGCTCCAAAATTAGAGCGACAAAGGAGGAGCTGAATCAAGCTGCATATATCATGCCTGGGAAGCCTTTCTTGTTGCGGACTAAGTTCGGAGATCCGAAGTATGCTCCTCTGGACCGGCTATGGAGTTCTGCGGACGCGTACATGGATTTGGCTGCCAGCGCTGCTGATGCCGCCGAGTACTTCAAGGATCAGAAAGGTCCCAAGTGGAGAAGTTGTTCTGGTCACAGTTTCACGCTCCAGTCCGTCCATTGCTGCTGAATGAGCGATTGACCGGTTGGGCTGAGCTCCATAAGTTGTCTGGACTTGCCATGAGGTCCGTTGTGGATCAACTGTGGCCGGGAGGGCCAAGGCCGAGTAGCTACTTTAGCTTAGTGCAACAATTCCTTGAAGCTGTGCCACGCATCGATGTTGTAAGGAGATCAACGTGCATAGAAGGTGCGCGGATGGCCCTTGCCCGTGTCAAAACATACTGGGTGGAGATGGAGGCCACCACTGTTGCGGCACAGGGTTCGGCCATAGGCCGAGTGGCTGCCGAGCACTACTTTGAAGAAGTCCTAGAAGGCGCTCGTTCGATAGAGGCGCAGTGCGCGAAGAATATTATTTTCCAGTGACATGTAGTCCCATTGTACAAACAATGTTTTATTGAATTTATCAAGGCTGTATTTATACTTTTTCCCAAAAGTGCTATGATGCCTCCTGTGCGGCCGTTTATGTATATATGTATATAACTTGAAAGATGGCAGTCGTCGGCTTCAGCCCCCACGCATATAATGCGGGGGTGTTCGCAGAAGACGCATGTTCACACTTGATCCAACGTCTTGGTCCATTAAGGAGGTGATAGCGCAGCGAACTAGGCAACCGGACTATAATGCTTTAACACTTTCATTTAGCCAGAGGAGTTTGACAGTGGGGCTACTATATAGCCCCTAGTGGCTCCGCGCTCATCCGGATTCGGGGCGCGTACATGCCTGCCCAGGAAACGGCCCCTCGTTAAGGCAGAGGAATCCCGAAGATTCCGCTAGGTCATCGAGTGGTTGACCAGTCTCACGCTATATCATGATAGTCAGTTTTCGGCTTTCTCTACTAAGGTGCTCGTCCGGATGAACCAGGGCACAATCGCAGTAGTTCTCCTGGTCCCGCCTTAGCCGATAGAGCGGAACGTAAGGCAGCAAAACACAGGAGCTGGGCAAACCCAACATTTGACCAAAGACATGATTCGGAGCTGATGCATATAAGGCCAAACTCGCGACGCCGAACACTCCCTAAGGTATTCGGTCTTTATGGTGTAAACCGGGCCTAAACAATGCCCTTTGTAATAAGCCCCTGGTGTCCATGTATGTGCAATATTCTGACATGGCCACATGCCAATACGCCAGCCTCCTTCTCATTGTAGTGAGAATCCGAGGGATGTGTATCAACAAGAGACAGTAAAAAAGGTTTACGCAGGGTCTTAATATAAAAAGAATCCTTGGAACGGGTCCCTGCTGCACGTCTGCACATGTGTCTCCATTGTGCCGTATTCTGGACGGGTGTAGCACGATGGTCATCTGAAAAAGAGAGGAACTTAATTGAAAATTTGCCATGCAAAAGGTAAGTTATACTAAATAAACAATATATAGTTCGAACTGAGTAAAGTTGAGCATAATTGCCACTTGTGCGCGTGCGTTGAGCCCCTTGTATTGTAATAGGGGTATAGCCATCAAACCTGTATCAATTACATATAGCTGCACCGGACTCGTCCAACCGTGTCCGTGGTCTTAACGACCTGTCAGATGCTTTAGTTGGTGAGGCCGTTTAGTGTGCGGCTGCCAAGGCAGTCGCGCGGTCTTCCACGCGCAAGGAGCGCTCAATATTTCCATTTACTGTAATGATGCCACGTGGACCGGGCATTTTAAGCATGAGGGAAGCGTAATGCGGTATTGCGTTAAAGCGAGCGAAAGCTTCGCGTCCGAGTAGTGCTTGATAGCCACTTTGGAACGGAGCGATGTGGAAGGTTAAATTTTCGCTGCGGAAGTTATCGGGGAAGCCGAATATAACCTCTAGTAGTAGGTGAGCCCATGCAATAGATAGACTTGATCATAAACCCACAATTCATCGATCTCAATAAACACACCGCAAAAAGAAGATTACATCGAATAGTTCTCCACAAGAGAGGGGGAGAACATTGTATTGAGATCCAAAAAGAGAGAAGAAGCCATCTAGCTACTATGGACCCGTAGGTCTGAGGTAAACTACTCACACTTCATCGGAGAGGCTATGGTGTTGATGTAGAAGCCCTCCGTGATGGATGCCCCCTCCGGCGGAGCTCCGGAACAGGCCCCAAGATGGGATCTCATGGATACATAAGGTTGCGATGGTGGAATTAGGTTTTTGGCTCTGTATCTGATCGTTTGGGGGTACGTAGGTATATATAGGAGGAATGAGTACATCGGTGGAGCAACAGGGGGCCCACGAGGGTGGAGGGCGCGCTTGGGGGGGGGGGGGGAGGAGGCGCGCCCCTACCTCGTGGCCTCCTGTTTCTTTTCTTGACGTAGGGTCCAAGTCTCCCGGATCATAATCTTCCTAAAAATCACGTTCCCGAAGGTTTCATTCCGTTTGGACTCCGTTTGATATTTCTTTCTTCGAAACCCTAAAACAGGCAAAAAACAGCAATTCTGGGCTGGGCCTCCGGTTAATAGGTTAGTCCCAAAAATAATATAAAAGTGGATAATAAAGCCCAATAATGTCCAAAACAGTAGATAATATAGCATGGAGCAATCAAAAATTATAGATACGTTGGAGACGTATCAGTCTGTGGGGGCGACAATACTCACTGGTGGTCGTGCCCCGTCGGCGACGCAGCGCAGCGGATGCGATCTCTCTTCTCCTCGGTCTATGACGTCGGAGTGGCTATGATTGGGGGCACGTGCTCGGGAGGATCTGCTCGGGGCCCGAGGCGTGTCGGAGTTGCTGCTCCGGGTAGGTGAGATTGGGCTCGATCCGGGTTGTGCCCGCGGGTGGGGAGGTCCCACCCTCCGTGGGTGCGGTGGTCGTTGGTGGTGGTCGAGACTTCACGGTACTGTCGCATAAAATAGAGTCAAGGGTCACGGAAATGGTGTCGTGCTAGTGTGTTCGGCGATGGCCGTCGGGAGTCACGGGGGTGTGTCTCCCCCAATCCACCACGATTGGCTGGGGACGCAGGGCTGGGCCCCTACAATGGTGGCGCCGACCCAGCCTCCATAACTCATGTTGGGCTAGGAGTGAAAGGTGTGGCCTTCTACTCTTCCTACCGTGGCTGGTACTTTGTGGTGTGGGTGGTGGGTGAGGTCTCGGACATGGATGTCGAGGCGGCGGCTCCGGATGGCGGTTTGCATGGTTGGCTCTCCGGCGGGCACCATGGCGGCGGTGGTGGCTCATATCTTGGTCGTATGGGCGACTTGAGGGGTAGCGGATGGTGGCTCGGGGGCATCCTTTGTTGGACGTCGCCCAGGTCTGGATCTGGGGTCTGGGCACATCGCATTTGCCCTGGGGCCTCGGTGACATGGGTGGGGTGCCGAGCGAAAGCTCCGCATTTTTGCACCGGCATCGGCGACGCTTGCGGGTGCCGTTCTCTTCTTGAAGACGTCGTCGTGGATCTCCTCTCCACGTCAGGGTTCCCGGTGAAGAGCCTTGTGTTGGGGAACGCAATATTTCAAATTTTTGACATATGATCACGCAAGATCTATCTAGGAGATGCATAGCAACGAGAGGGGAGAGTGTGTCTACGTACCCTTGTAGACCGAAAGCGAAAGCGTTTAGTAACGCGGTTGATGTAGTCGAACGTCTTCATGATCCAACCGATCCAAGTACCAAATGCACGGCTCCTCCGCGATCAGCACACGTTCAGCTCGGTGACGTCCCTCGTACTCTTGATCCAGCTGAGGCCGAGGGAGAGTTCCGTCAGCATGACAGCGTGGTGACGGTGATGATGAAGTTACCGACGCAGGGCTTCGCCTAAGCACTACAACGATATGACTGAGGTGTGTAACTGTGGAGGGGGGCACCGCACACGGCTAAAAGATCAACTCGTGTGTTTTTGGCCCCCTCCCACGTATATAAAGGGGGAGGGAGGAGGAGGCCGGCCAAGGGGTGGCGCGCCCAAGGGGGGAGTCCTACTCCAAGTAGGATTTAACCACCCCCTTTCCTATTCCTACAAGGAGAAGGGAGAAAGAGGAGAGGGAGAGAAGGAAAGGGGGGCCGCCCCCAACCCTAACCCAATCCAGATTGGGCTTGGGGGGGGGGGGAGGCGCCTCCACTTGGCCGCCACCTCCTCTCTTCTGCTAGGGCCCATGTAGGAGAAGGAAATATGCCCTAGAGGCAATAATAAAGTTATTATTTATTTCCTTATATCATGATAAATGTTTATTATTCATGCCAGAATTGTATTAACCGGAAACTTAGTACATGTGTGAATACATAGACAAACAGAGTGTCACTAGTATGCCTCTACTTGACTAGCTCGTTGAATCAAAGATGGTTAAGTTTCCTAACCATAGACATGAGTTGTCATTTGATTAACGGGATCACATCATTAGAGAATGATGTGATTGACTTGATCGATTCCGTTAGCTTAGCATTTGATCGTTTAGTATATTGCTATTGCTTTCTTCATGACTTATACATGTTCCTATGACTATGAGATTATGCAACTCCCGAATACCACAGGAACACTTTGTGTGCTACCTAACGTCACAACATAACTGGGTGATTATAAAGGTGCTCTACAGGTGTCTCCAATGGTACTTGTTGAGTTGGCATAGATCAAGATTAGGATTTGTCACTCCGATTGTCGGAGATGTATCTTTGGGCCCTCTCAGTAATGCACATCACTATAAGCCTTGCAAGCAATGTGACTAATGAGTTAGTTGCGGGATGATGCATTACGGAACGAGTAAAGAGACTTGCCGGGAACGATATTGAACTAGGTATTGAGATACCGACGATCGAATCTCTAGAAAGTAACATACCGATGACAAAGGGAACAACGTATGTTGTTATGCGGTTTGACCGATAAAGATCTTCGTAGAATATGTAGGAACCAATATGAGCATCCAGGTTCCGCTATTGGTTATTAACCGGAGATGAGTCTCGGTCATGTGTACATAGTACTCGAACCGGTAGGGTCTGCACGCTTAACGTTCTGTGACTATTTGTATTTGAGTTATGTGATTTGATGACCGAAGTTTGTTCGGAGTCCCGGATGAGATCGGGGACATGACGAGGAGTCTCGAAATGGTCGAGACATAAAGATCGATATATTGGAAGGCTATATTCGGACATCGGAAAGGTTCCGAGTGATTCGGGTATTTTTCGGAGTACCGCAGAGTTACGTGAATTCGCGGGGAGAAGTATTGGGCCTTATTGGGCCATACGGGAATAGAGGAGGCAGAACAAAGGGAAGGAGGAGCGCGCCCCCCATGGGTCCGAATTGGACTAGGGGAAAGGGGGCGGTGCCCCCCTTGCCCTTTCCTACTCCCTCTCTCTTTCCTTCTTTCTTCTCTCCTACTCTGGAAAGGAAAAGGGGAATCCTACTAGGACTTGGGAATCCTAGTAGGACTCCCCACACTTGCCGCGCCCCCTCTAGGTCCGGCCTCCTCCTCCTCCCTCCTTTATATACGGGGGCAGGGGGCACCCCATGGACACACAAGTTGATTGTTCCAAGCCGTGTGCGGTGCCCCCCTCCACCATAATCCACCTCGATCATATCGTAGTGGTGCTTAGGCGAAGCCCTGCGTTGGTAGCAACATCATCACCATCATCATGCCGTCGTGCTGACGGAACTCTCCTGTGAAGCTCTGCTGGATCAGAGTTCGTGGGACGTCATCGAGCTGAACGTGTGCTGAACTCGGAGGTGCCGTACGTTCAGTACTTGGATCGGTCGGATCGTGAAGACGTATAACTACATCAACCGCGTTCTCATAACGCTTCCGCTTACGGTCTAAGAGGGTACATGGACGATACTCTCCTCTCTTGTTGCTATGCATCACCATGATCTTGCGTGTGTGTAGGGATTTTTTTTGAAATTACTACGTTCCCCAACAGTGGCATCCGAGCCAGGTTTATGCGTAGATGTTATATGCACGAGTAGAACACAAGTGAGGTGTGGGTGATACAAGTCATACTGCTTACCAGCATGTCATACTTTGATTCGGCGGTATTGTTGGATGAAGCAGCCCGGCCCGACATTACGCGTACGCTTACGCGAGAGTGGTTCTACCGACGTGCTTTGCACACAGGTGGCTGGCGGGTGTCAGTTTCTTCAACTTTAGTTGAACCGAGTGTGACTACGCCCGGTCCTTGTTGAAGGTTAAAACAACACTAACTTGACGAAATATCGTTTGGTTTTGATGCGTAGGTAAGAATGGTTCTTGCTCAGCCTGTAGCAGCGACGTAAAACTTGCAACAACAAAGTATAGGACGTCTAACTTGTTTTTGCAGGGCATGTTGTGATGTGATATGGTCAAGGCATGATGCTATATTTTATTGTATGAGATGATCATGTTTTGTAACGGAGTTATCGGCAACTGGCAGGAGCCATATGGTTGTCGCTTTATTGTATGCAATGCAATCGCCCTGTAATTGCTTTACTTTACCACTAAACGGTAGCGATAGTCGTAGAAGCAATATTTGGCGAGACGACAACGATGCTACGATGGAGATCAAGGTGTCACGCCGGTGACGATGGTGATCATGATGGTGCTTTGGAGATGGAGATCAAAGGCACAAGATGATGATGGCCATATCATATCATTTATATTGATTGCATGTGATGTTTATCCTTTATGCATCTTATTCTGCTTGATTGACGGTAGCATTACAAGATGATCTCTCACTAAATTTCAAGGTACAAGTGTTCTCCCTGAGTATGCACCGTTACCAAAGTTCGTCGTGCCGAGACACCACGTGATGATCGGGTGTGATAAGCTCTACGTTCACATACAACGGGTGCAAGCCAGTTTTGCACACGCAGAAATACTCGGGTTAAACTTGACGAGCCTAGCATATGCAGATATGGCCTCGGAACACTGGAGACCGAAAGGTCGAGCGTGAATGATATAGTAGATATGATCAACATAATGATGTTCATCATTGAAAACTACTCCATCTCACGTGATGATCAGACATGGTTTAGTTGATATGGATCACATGATCATTTAGATGATTAGAGAGATGTCTATCTAAGTGGGAGTTCTTAAGCAATATGATTAATTGAACTTTAGTTTATCATGAACTTAGTCCTGATAGTGTTTGCATATCTATGTTGTAGATCAATTGCTCGCGTATAGGTTCCCCGTTTTATTTATGACTAGCACAAATGGCCGTGCGTTGCAACGGCCGTAGAGACTCGCAAAATCATATCCACGTGCTATTATGCACATAGCAAAAGTGTCTATGCATTGCAACGATACAAAATAACTAACAATTAGTACCTCCCTTCTCCACCATTGTTTAAATGAGTAGTAAATCTTCGCCGGTCGATTTTTTTAATTTTTTGTAGAATTCGTTTGGGTGTTGTTTTAAAATAATCACTTGAATAATTAGTATCACTTAATCTGTAATTATTTAGCAACACTCAAATAATTAGTATCACTTAATCTGTACTTATTTTAGAATTAGTAAAAAGTTTGGGTGTTGTTTAAAATAATCAATCGAATAATTAGTATCGCTTAATCGGTAATTATTTTAGAATTAGTAAAAAATACTGGTATATGTAGGGCGTATGCACGCTGCATGCATGTTGTAGCCAATCCATGCAAACCTTCCCATTATGTGGTCTTTGCATATACTTTTTGATGAAGAAATCTTTGACTTCAGTTAATTGGTCTTGCCACACCTTCCTATTATATGGTCTTACTTTCTAAGAAATCCATCCGAATATCCCCTCCATACCCAAACATCCCATCAAATGCAAATAAAGGGCAGCTAGCCCAGCTGGTTCCGTCTCCGCATCAGTTAAGCGGGTCGTGAGATCGATCCCCGCAAGTCATGATTTATTTTTCCCTTGACGGAAAGGCAGTGGATCTTGATCGACGGAATGCCAACGAGATGATGCGTTTGCCTTGTTCGATGGTAGATGAATGCGCGATCGAGTTGCAGATCGAAGTGGCACGTAGTACGTAGTTGATATGTCTCCAATGTATCTATAGTTTTTGATTGCTCCATGCTATATTATCTACTATTTTGGACATTATTGGGCTTTATTATCCACTTTTATATTATTTTTGGGACTGACCTATTAACCAGAGGCCCAGCCCAGAATTGCTGTTTTTTTTGCCTATTTTAGGATTTCAAAGAAAAGAATATCAAACGGAGTCCAAACGGAATGAAACCTTCGGGAACGTGATTTTCTCACCGAACATGATCCAGGAGACTTGGACCCTACATCAAGAAATAAAGAAGGAGGCCACGAGGTAGGGGGGCGCGCCTACCCCCCCAGGCGCGCCCGCCACCCTCGTCGCCCCCCTGTTGCTCCACCGACGTACTCCTTCCTCCTATATATACCTACATACCCCTAAACGATCAGATACGGAGCCAAAACCCTAATTCCACCGCCGTAACTTTCTGTATCCACGAGATCCCATCTTGGGGCCAGTTTCGGAGCTCCGCCGGAGGGGGCATCCATCACGGAGGGCTTCTACATCAACACCATAGCCTCTCCGATGAAGTGTGAGTAGTTTACCTCAGACCTTTGGGTCCATAGTTATTAGCTAGATGGCTTCTTCTCTCTTTTTGGATCTCAATACAATGTTCTCCCCTCTCTTGTGGAGATCTATTCGATGTAATCTTCTTTTTGCGGTGTGTTTGTTGAGACCGATGAATTGTGGGTTTATGATCAAGATTATCTATGAACAATATTTGAATCTTCTCTGAATTCTTTTATGTATGATTGGTTATCTTTGCAAGTCTCTTCGAATTATCAGTTTGGTTTGGCCTACTAGATTGATCTTTCTTGCAATGGGAGAAGTGCTTAGCTTTGGGTTCAATCTCGCGGTGTCCTTTCCCAGTGACAGTAGGGGCAGCAAGGCACGTATTGTATTGTTGCCATCGAGGATAACAAGATGTTTTTTTATCATATTGCATGAATTTATCCCTCTACATCATGTCATCTTGCTTAAGGCGTTACTCTGTTTTCATGAACTTAATACTCTAGATGCATGCTGGATAGCGGTCGATGAGTAGAGTAATAGTAGTAGATGCAGACAGGAGTCGGTCTACTTGTCTCAGACGTGATGCCTATATACATGATCATACCTAGATATTCTCATAACTATGCTCAATTGTAACGCCCTCGATGCGGCTATATCTCCCACGTGTCGAGGCACGACTTAGAGGCATAGCCGCATTGAAAGCAATGTCGCAAGTCGGGAAATCATCACACATCCCATGTACATAAATAATATAAAGGGGAATAACATAGTTGGCTTACACTCGCCACGTCACATCAAAGTACTTAAATAACATCCATCATACAAATCACTCATGGCCCGACTACGGCACCAAAATAGAAAAGACCCCCAACATGCGACAAGGCCCTGAATCTAACCCCGAATAGGCACCACTACTGATCATCAGGAAAAGACACATAGTAACGCTGAGAGTCCTCGTCGTACTCCCACTTGAGCTCGAGAGCGCCATCTGGAGCTGTATCATCTGTCCCTGCATCTGGTGTAATAGTAATCTGTGAGCCACAGGGACTCAACAATCTCGCACCCTCGCGATCAAGACTATTTAAGCTTAATAGGTAGGAAAGGGGTAATGTATAAGTGGAGCTGCAGCAAGCGACTAGCATATGTGGTGGCTAACTCATTCGTAAAAGAGAGCGAGAAGAGGAGGCAAAGCACGAGCGAGAAACTACAGAGCAACCTGCGCAAACATAACTCCAACACCGTGTCCACTTCCCGGACTCCGCCGAGAAGAGGCCATCACGGCAACACACTCAGTTGATTCATTTTAATTAATTAAGGTTCAAGTTATCTACAACCGGACATTAACAAATTCCCATCTGCCCATAACCACGGGCACGGCTTTCGAAAGATCAATCCCTGCAGGGGGGTCCCAACTTAGCCCATAACAAGCTCTCACGGTCAACGAAGGAATAGACCTCCACCCAAGACACACCGATCAGACTCGGTATCTCGGTACAACAAGATGATTCGACAGGTCAAAACAAGTCCAGCAACACCGCCCGAATGTGCCGACAAATCCCGATAGGAGCTGCACATATCTCTTTCTCAGGGCACACTCAGATTGTCCTAGGTACGGGTAGGCCAGCCCAGAGTTGCCCCTGGTGGCCACCGGCAGCTGACAGTTGGACCAACACTCAGAGGAGCACTGGCCCCGGGGGGGGGGGTTAAAATAAGATGACCCTCGGGCTCCGGAAACCCAAGGGAAAAAGAGGCTAGGTGGCAAATGGTAAAACCAATGTTGGGCATTGCTGGAAAAGCTTTAATCAAGGCGAACTATCAAGGGGTTCCCATTATAGCCCAACCGCGTAAGGGACGCAACAATCCGGGAACATAACACCGATATGACGGAAACTAGGGCGGCAAGAGTGGAACAAAACACTAGGCGAGAGGCCGAGCCTTCCACCCTTTACCAAGTATATAGATGCATTAAGACAACATAGCAATATAATGATATCCCAACAAGTAAATAAATGTTCCAACAAGGAACGGCTCCAATCTTCACCTGCAACTAACAACGCTATAAGAAGGGGGCTGAGCAAAGCGGTAACATAGCCAATCAACGGTTTGCTAGGACAAAGGTGGGTTAGAGGCTCAATCATGGCAATTGGGAGGCTGACAAGCAAGTGGTAGGCATCGTAGCATTGGCAAAGCAAAAGAGCGAGCAAACTAGCATAGCAAAGATAGTAGTGATTTCGAGGGTATGATCATCTTGCCTGCACAGTTGTCAGAGTTGACTGGATCCTCAAAAGCAAACTCAACGGGCTCCTCGTTAGCAAACTCGTCTCCCGGCTCTACCCAACAACACAAACAAGCAACAAGGATACAATCAACCACGTGCAAGGGCCACCCATAAGATGCAAAGATGGTATGCTATGCGGGATGCGATGCGGGATGCAAAATGCAAGACGTAACAGGAAATGCATGAACCTGGCCTCAACTTGGAAAACCAAGTGTGCCACTGGATAGAGGGGAAGAAATCCCCTGAAAACGATATAAAGATCATTGGAATCGGAGCTACGGTTTGGAAATGGCAAGCGTTTTACGAAACGAACCGATCTGCGATTTACAGCAAGTAGGCTCCTAAATGCAACGAAAAGAACATGCTACAGCCACCAAACATGAAAACAAAATACATGGCAGGGATGTACACAAGATGCTTAACAAATCACTAGGGCTGAGCCATAGGCAAATTCATCCATTAAGGGGTTCAAACAAGCATGGCAAAACTGAATAAGCAAAACAGATTTCAGACTTAGCGAAATTAACGCTAGTCTGGAATTTCAGACCACGATGTTCTCTTCGGAGCAGCAAAAAACAACATGAAACATAACCTGAACATGGCAAGTAAGAACATGGCATGGAGGTACTCAACAATCTTAACAAAACACCCAAAGTGACCTGGGGCCAAAAGGGTTCACAAAATACTCTAGCGAGCACACGAACATAGATGAAACACAATCAGTTTTCAGACTTGGTGAAAACTGAGACATGCTGAAATCATAACTCACGAAGGCATGTAAATGAGCTCGATGCACTCACTACGGTGCAAGTCATGGCAAGGCGAGCATATATCCATAAAGAAGGCACAAAATGCTAGCTAGACATGGCAAGAACAATGGCATAGCATGCACGAGTCACTAGCAATGGCATCGGCAAAATCGCAAAAGAGTTCACGATCTGCCCAAATTAACAACGATGCAAAAGTTGAGCTCGATTGAGTCAACCTAGGGTGCCCCAACATAACAAGTAAAGACATGGATGGATAGAGCATAATGAGAATAACAAATCACTCTTACTGATCATCCTCAAAATAGGCACGGATCACTAGGAAACAAGCTGGACATATAGCATCATGAACTAAAACATTCCAGACTTGGTGAAAATCACTAAGTCCCTGAAATCAGCAATCTCAGGTACCCCTCTTTGCAAGCTTGCACAAGACACCACACACATCCTAAAAATGCATGGGTGGCACCTCGGGAAAGAAGACAAAATGCTTAACAATTCATCCCAAAGGGGCACAGGCATATCATGCACACAATAATCATGGCAAAAATGACAAAAGTCTATGATGAGCTAACGGATCTGCAATTTAACTCACGATGCCTCCTTCTAACAGCATTTTCGGCATCAAGATGAACTCTAATGCAAATGATGCAATGGAATGAAATGATGTACTCGTCGAGGTGAAGATTTTGATATATCATATGTCCAAAACGGAGCTACGGATGCGGAGATATGAGCAGTCAAACATAGCATGAAAATTAGGGTTAGGAGATAAAAGTCAACCGGGGGAAGATTTAGATCTCAGATCCACTGTTCATGCGCGGATGTCGAGGTTCGCCGGGATCGTCGGAGTTCGTCGGAGATGAAGCCGGAGATGGGGAGGTCGCCGGATCCGGTCGGTCGGAGAGGAAGAAGTGGAGGCCGGTCGCCGGTGGCGCGGGGCCGGCTCGGGTGGCGTGGCCGCCGGGCGAGGCGCGGGGCGGCGAGGGGCTTCGGGGCGGTGGCGCCCTCGCCGACAGGTGCAGCGGCGGCACGGCGAGGTGGACTCGGCCACCGGCCGCGGAGAAGATGAGGCGAAGGCGGCGCGGAGGACGGGCGTCGGTGGGCGCGCGGCTACGGGCCGGGAGGGCCCATCCTGGGCCCCGGCGGACCGGTAGGAACGGCGGCGGCAAAGTGGTCCGCCCGCCACGTGGCAGCGCGCGATTCGCGGGAGGCGGGGCGGACACGTCCGGCGCCGGGCGGACACGTCCGGCGGCGGATCTGGAATTTTTTTTGACTACGGTTGGAGGGGAAGAACCGGGATTTGGAATGGGGGGGGGTGTATATATAGGCATAAGTGGAGCTAGGAGAGTCCAAATGAGGTGCGGTTTTCGCCCACGCGATCGTGATCGAACGACCGAGACGATGGAGCAGAGTTTGGTGGGTTTTGGGCCAAATTGGAGGGGTGTTGGGCTGCAACACACACGAGGCCTTTTCGGCCCCTCGGTTAACCGTTGGAGTATCAAACAAAGTCCAAATGACCCGAAACTTGACAGGCGGTCTACCGGTAGTAAACCAAGGCCGCATGGCAAGTCTCGGTCCAATCCGGAAATGTTTAATCCCCACACACGAAAGAAGGCTAGAAATGGCCACCGGAGGAGAACGAAGCGCCGGAATGCAAAACGGACAACGGGGAAAAAGCTCGAATGCATGAGATGAACATGTATGCAAATGCAATGCACGTGATGACATGATATGAGATGCACGAAAAAGAAAACAACACACGGAGACAAAGACCCGAACCCGAGGAATAAATATAACTTAATGCCGGAAACGGCAAGAGTTGGAGTACAAATTGGGAAAGTAATATCTGGGGCGTTACAACACTCCACCACTACGACAAGATCTCGTCCCGAGATCTAGGACAGAAAGAACTCCGGGCACTCAGAACGGAGGTGATCCTCGCGTTCCCAGGTAGCTTCATGGTCGGAATGGTGTGACCACTTGACTTTGAGAAATTTGATTGACTTGTTGCGAGTCCTGCGTTCAGTCTCTTCAAGGATTGCAACTGGGTGCTCACAATAGGAGAGATCTTCTTGGAGCTCAATGTCCTCGAAGTTGACTGTGCGCTCAGGCGTCTTGAAGCACTTTCGGAGTTGGGAGACATGGAACACATCATGAACATTAGCAAAGTTTGAAGGAAGCTCGAGTTGATAGGCGAGGTCGCCTCTCTTGCTGACAATCTTGAAAGGCCCGACGTATCTGGGGGCAAGCTTCCCTTTGATACCGAAGCGACGAGTCCCTTTCATAGGAGAGACGCGGAGGTAGACATGATCTCCGATCTCGAATGCCAAATCATGGTGCTTACTATCATAGTAGCTCTTCTGGCGGGATTGGGCTGCTTTGAGGTTATCATGAATGACCTTGCACATTTCTTCTGCCTCTGTGATTAGGTCATTACCCAGCAGCTGATGTTCACCGGTTTCAGACCAGTTGAGAGGTGTACGGCATTTCCTACCATACAGAATTTCAAATGGGGCCTTGCCCGAACTTGCTTGAAAACTGTTGTTGTATGAGAATTCAGCATAAGGAAGACAATCCTCCCACTTCATGCCGAAGGAGATAACACAAGCCCTGAGCATATCTTCGAGAATCTGGTTGACACGCTCGACTTGACCGCTTGTTTGAGGATGGAAAGCAGTACTGAAGTGAATGTTGGTGCCCATGGCCTTCTGAAAAGAATCCCAAAACTTGGAGGTAAAGATGCTGCCACGGTCTGAAGATATCACTTGAGGAATACCGTGCAGAGAGACAATTCGAGAGGTATAGAGTTCCGCCAATTGAGCTGCAGTGATTGACTCTTTGATAGGCAGAAAATGAGCCACTTTGGTGAGCTTGTCAATGACAACGAATATAGCATCATTGCCACGCTTGGACTTTGGAAACCCAGTCACGAAGTCCATTTCAATGTGGTCAAACTTCCATTCTGGAATGGCAAGAGGTTGGAGGAGACCTGCTGGCCTTTGGTGTTCTGCCTTCACTCTTCTGCAGACATCACATTCATTCACGAATTGAGCGATCTCGCGCTTCATTCAAGTCCACCAATAAGTTTGCTTCAGGTCTTGATACATCTTCGTGCTCCCAGGGTGGATGGAGAGGAGAGAGAGTTGTGAGCCTCGTTCATGATCACCTTACGAAGTTCACCTTTGGGCACAACAATTCGATCCTCGAAGAAGAGAGTGTCCTTGTCATCAAGTCGGTAGCACTTGTACTTGGACTGACTCTTTGCAATACCAATCTTCACCTTTTTCACTATAGCATCAAGAAGCTAGGCTTGGCGAATCTGGTCTTCCAAGGTAGGAGAAACCTGAAGGTTGGCGAGGAAACCTTGAGGAACAATTTGCAGATTAAGTTTGCGGAAAGCTTCACAAAGCTCGGGTTGATAAGGCTTGAGAATCAGACTGTTGCAATATGCTTTTCTGCTCAAAGCGTCAGCAATCACATTAGCCTTGCCTGGAGTATACTCAATACTCGGATTGTACTCTTGAATCATTTCGACCCATCGAGTTTGCCTGAGGTTGAGATTAGGCTGAGTGAAGATGTACTTGAGACTCTTGTGATCAGTGAAAATATCCACTTTTCTTCCCAAGAGAAGATGTCTCCAAGTCAACAAAGCATGCACAACTGCCGCCAACTCAAGATCATGAGTGGGGTAGTTCTTCTCATTAGGCTTCAACTGGCGAGAGGTATAAGCAACAACTTTCTTCTCTTGCATCAGTACAGCACCTAGACCTTGGAGAGAGGCATCACAAAAGACCTCATACGGCTTGGTTTCATCAGGCGGAGTCAGAACTGGAGCAGTGATCAATTTTTCTTTCAAAGCGTTGAAAGCAATATCACACTCCGGAGACCAAACGTACTTGACATGCTTCTGAAGAAGATTTGAGAGAGGCTTCGCGATCTTGGAAAAGTTTTCAACGAATCTTCGGCAGTAGCTTGCGAGACCGAGGAAGCTACGGAGTTGCTTCACGTTCTAAGGAGGTTCCCAATTAACAATTGCAGACACCTTCTCAGGATCCACGGAAATGCCCTTGGCAGAGATGATATGGCCAAGATAAAGCACCTCATCGAGCCAAAATTCACACTTGGAGAACTTGGTGTAGAACTGATGTTCCCTGAGCTTGTCAAGAACCAAACGCAAGTGCTTGGCATGATCTTCCTTGTTCTTCGAGAAAACCAGAATGTCATCGAGATAGACCAAAACGAAGTCATTGGTGTAGGGGTTGAAGATGAAGTTCATCATGCGAGAGAACGTCGGAGGAGCATTGGCGAGGCCAAAAGACATGACAGTGTATTCATATGACCCATAGCTTGTTCTGAACGCCGTCTTGGGAATATCTTGCTCACGAATGCGAATTTGATGATAACCCATACGGAGGTCAAGCTTAGAGAATACTTGGGCACCCTTGAGTTGTTCAAACAGCTCATTAATGTTGGGAAGTGGATATTTGTTCTTGATGGTCTTCTTGTTCAATGGACGATAATCAACACAAAGTCGGTCCGTTCCATCCTTCTTCTTCACAAAAAGAACACCACAACCCCACGGAGAAGTACTAGGCCGAATGAGACCCATTCTTTCTTAAACATCGAGTTGTTTCTTCAACTCCTTCAACTCTTTGGGGCCGAGCTTGTAGGGACATTTGCACACAGGTTCTGTACCGGGCTCAAGTTCAATAACAAATTCAACCGGCCTTTGCGGAGGCATGCCTGGGAGTTCTTCTGGGAAGACGTCTTGATACCCACAAACAACCGGAATCTGCGAAATAGCATCTAATTCACCCTTCTCATTGAGAGAAAACAACCGGATGGTATTATCCCGAGCGGCAAAGACAATGACATCCTCAGACGAATGAGTCAGTTGAATCTGCCTGGCTGCACAATCGAGGTGAGCCTTGTGTTTAGAGAGCCAGTCCATCCCAAGAATAAGATCGATATCGGAATTACCAAGAATCATCGGGGAAGCCAGAAACTTGAAGTCATCCAGCGAGATAGAAATATCCGGAACTTCATAGTTAGCAAGCAAGCATTTACTCGGAGAGACAACTGCTAATGGTTTATGCATAACTTGAGAAAACCACCCATGCTTGGATGCGAAAGGTCTCGAGATAAAACAATGTGATGCACCAGTATCAAAAAGTACTTTTGCAGGAACATCATTAACAGGAAGGTTACCCATGATGACATCTGACGAATCCTCTGCCTGAGCTGCATTCACCATATTGACCTTGGCGTGCTTGGGATTATGCTTGACCACAGCTGTACTTGCCGATCTGTCAGGAGGAGGAGGAGGAAGACGCCTCTGGTTGAAACACTTGTTGGCGTAGTGACCTTTTTGTTGGCACTTGTTGCACGTGACCTCTGAAAGCGGACGGTGGTACGGAGCACTCGATCTTGGAGCTTGAGACGAAGTCTTGTTCTGAAAGCCTGGGTTGGGTGGGTGGGATGAACCACTGCCACCTTTGCTCTTCTGCTGATATGGCTGATGGAACGGAGGAGGAGGAAGCCAATACTTCTGCTGCTTGGCCACTTGAGTAGAGGAAGAAGGCGTAGTGTCTCTGACTCGCTTCCTGGAAGCATCACACCTCAACTGAGCAGCCTCTTGCTTCAGTGCCATGTTGTAGAACTCATCGTATCTCAACGGCTCGAAGAGGACAAGAGCGAGCTGAATTTCTTCACGGAGACCACCCCTGAACTGATAGATCATGCTCTTCTCATCAGGAACATCCTGCTTGGCAAAACGGGCGAGCTTCTGGAACAACTTGTTGTAGTCATAGACAGACAAAGATCCTTGCTTCAGATTGCGGAATTCTTCACGTTTGCTTTCAGTCACACTTTGAGGGATGTGATGAGCTCGGAAATCACGACGGAAATCATCCCAAGTGATCAAACGTCCACCTCTGTAATCCTGGTACTGCTGGAACCACTCTGCGGCCTGATCTTTGAGCTGGAAAGAAGCGAACTTGACGAAATCTTCAGGCCTGACGTTGCTACATTCAAAATGCTTGCCCAGATCGACTAACCAATCGTCAGCATCGGTAGCCTCAACACAGTTGTTGAACGTCTTTGGACCATTTGCGAGGAACTGGTTCAGAGTTGCAAAATGGTTTTGATTGTTGCCTTGATTCCCTTGACTGCCTTGATTCCGCTCTTGGATGATTTGCATGATCAACTATGTATTTGCATTAGTAGCGGCCATCACAGCTTGCCATGCTTCCGGAGGAGGCGGAGGTGGTGGCGGATCTTGATTCTGGTTCTGACTGGTGCTCTTAGCGGGAGCCATCCTGAAGAGGTTGACCACCGTTAGCACATAGGTAGATAAATGAAGCTGAAACCAACGGAATGAAAAATGCAACATAAAGTCTTCACATCCGAACAAAATGAACGAATGCACTTCTCTTGAAGTGGTCACATATTCCTAAATTGCGAAGCCACGAAGAATCAGGTAGAAGAGGTACATCAACGAGGGATGGAATCAACATATGACGTCGAAGCAGAACGAATACCACAACTCGAAATAAAACCAAGGGTTGGCTTGCGGAATAAGCCGGAACAAACATATGATAGAAATTTCATCCGAAGTTTTCATGGTGGGACCTACACAGGCTCGATCGTACAACACCATCATGTACAAGGCAGTGCACATGACATACGAAGCGTCCCCGAGTCAGCATAGCCAAGGACTCTTTAAGACACACCGAGGCCACTGTAAAATCGACCGTGAATAGGCGAACCACTAGACGTCGAACCCCAATTTCATATCATACATCTGTTGGAAAGATATCCTAAGAGCTACTTGAATTGCCACCTATGAAACTCCCGAAACTTTCCGGTTATGCAATCAGGTGTTGGGGATACAGGGGAAGCATAATATCTCACCCAAGCTAGCAAATCCTACATCCAGCTGCATCCATCCTTCAACACATAACCAAGAAACCTTCGGAAACCATCTACCTCAACCTTCGAAAAGCATCCGTTATACAAGTTATGGCGATACTCCCGAACTCCCGCCCCAGTACTGGGTGGCGTCGAGGTTATCTCACCAACGAACTGCATAAAGGAGATTTTTGATGTCGCGCACATATCTCAAGTATGCCAGAATTGCAACGATAGAATTATGATGACAACACCTCAGAGCTCAACTCCCCGGGACACTTCCACTAAACCCCTGACAGGAGGCACCAAGACAGTATTCTCATCATAAGCCATCGGAACAAAACCAAGATACTCGCGTGATCCTAAATTTTTTTTAGTGAAATTTGAGAAGAGAAGAGTCAAAACTCTACGTCAGGATGCCTTACCAGAGTGATGAGGAGACTGGGAAGTAAAAAGAATTCCTAAGCTCTCCGATATATAATTCCTAAGGACTCAAAACATTTTTCTAGACACAACTCGGCTGCTAAAAACGATCAAGCAATGGGGGCTCCTAAGGTCGGGGATGGCTCTGATTACCAACTTGTAACGCCCTCGATGCGGCTATATCTCCCACGTGTCGAGGCATGACTTAGAGGCATAGCCGCATTGAAAGCAATGTCGCAAGTCGGGAAATCATCACACATCCCATGTACATAAATAATATAAAGGGGAATAATATAGTTGGCTTACACTCGCCACGTCACATCAAAGTACTTAAATAACATCCATCATACAAATCACTCATGGCCCAACTACGGCGCCAATATAGAAAAGACCCCCAACATGCGACAAGGCCCTGAATCTAACCCCGAATAGGCACCACTACTGATCATCAGGAAAAGACACATAGTAACGCTGAGAGTCCTTGTTGTAATCCCACTTGAGCTCGAGAGCGCCATCTGGAGCTGTATCATCTGTCCCTGCATCTGGTGTAATAGTAATCTGTGAGCCACAGGGACTCAGCAATCTCGCACCCTCGTGATCAAGACTATTTAAGCTTAATAGGTAGGAAAGGGGTAATGTATAAGTGGAGCTGCAGCAAGCGACTAGCATATGTGGTGGCTAACTCATTCGTAAAAGAGAGCGAGAAGAGGAGGCAAAGCACGAGCGAGAAACTACAGAGCAACCTGCGCAAACATAACTCCAACACCGTGTCCACTTCCCGGACTCCGCCGAGAAGAGGCCATCACGGCAACACACTCAGTTGATTCATTTTAATTAATTAAGGTTCAAGTTATCTACAACCGGACATTAACAAATTCCCATCTGCCCATAACCGCGGGCACGGCTTTCGAAAGATCAATCCCTGCAGGGGGGTCCCAACTTAGCCCATAACAAGCTCTCACGGTCAACGAAGGAATAGACCTCCACCCAAGACACACCGATCAGACTCGGTATCTCGGTACAACAAGATGATTCGACAGGTCAAAACAAGTCCAGCAACACCGCCCGAATGTGCCGACAAATCCCGATAGGAGCTGCACATATCTCTTTCTCAGGGCACACTCAGATTGTCCTAGGTACGGGTAGGCCAGCCCAGAGTTGCCCCTGGTGGCCACCGGCAGCTGACAGTTGGACCAACACTCAGAGGAGCACTGGCCCGGGGGGGGGGGTTAAAATAAGATGACCCTTGGGCTCCGGAAACCCAAGGGAAAAAGAGGCTAGGTGGAAAATGGTAAAACCAATGTTGGGCATTGCTGGAAAAGCTTTAATCAAGGCGAACTCTCAAGGGGTTCCCATTATAGCCCAACCGCGTAAGGGACGCAACAATCCGGGAACATAACACCGATATGACGGAAACTAGGGCGGCAAGAGTGGAACAAAACACTAGGCGAGAGGCCGAGCCTTCCACCCTTTACCAAGTACATAGATGCATTAAGATAACATAGCAATATAATGATATCCCAACAAGTAAATAAATGTTCCAACAAGGAACGACACCAATCTCACCTGCAACTAACAACGCTGTAAGAAGGGGGCTGAGCAAAGCGGTAACATAGCCAATCAACGGTTTGCTAGGACAAAGGTGGGTTAGAGGCTCAATCATGGCAATTGGTAGGCTGACAAGCAAGTGGTAGGCATCGTAGCATTGGCAAAGCAAAAGAGCGAGCAAACTAGCATAGCAAAGATAGTAGTGATTTCGAGGGTATGATCATCTTGCCTGCACAGTTGTCAGAGTTGACTGGATCCTCAAAAGCAAACTCAACGGGCTCCTCGTTAGCGAACTCGTCTCCCGGCTCTACCCAACAACACAAACAAGCAACAAGGATACAATCAACCACGTGCAAGGGCCACCCATAAGATGCAAAGATGGTATGCTATGCGGGATGCAAAATGCAAGACGTAACAGGAAATGCATGAACCTGGCATCAACTTGGAAAACCAAGTTTGCCACTGGATAGAGGGGAAGAAATCCCCTGAAAACGATATAAAGATCATTGGAATCGGAGCTACGGTTTGGAAATGGCAAGCGTTTTACGAAACGAACCGATCTGCGATTTACAGCAAGTAGGCTCCTAAATGCAACGAAAAGAACATGCTACAGCCACCAAACATGAAAACAAAATACATGGCAGGGATGTACACAAGATGCTTAACAAATCACTAGGGCTGAGCCATAGGCAAATTCATCCATTAAGGGGTTCAAACAAGCATGGCAAAACTGAATAAGCAAAACAGATTTCAGACTTAGCGAAATTAACGCTAGTCTGGAATTTCAGACCACGATGCTCTCTTCGCAGCAGCAAAACAACATGAAACATAACCTGAACATGGCAAGTAAGAACATGGCATGGAGCTACTCAACAATCTTAACAAAACACCCAAAGTGACCTGGGGCCAAAAGGGTTCACAAAATACTCTAGCGAGCACACGAACATAGATAAAACACAATCAGTTTTCAGACTTGGTGAAAACTGAGACATGCTGAAATCATAACTCATGAAGGCATGTAAATGAGCTCGATGCACTCACTACGGTGCAAGTCATGGCAAGGCGAGCATATATCCATAAAGAAGGCACAAAATGCTAGCTAGACATGGCAAGAACAATGGCATAGCATGCACGAGTCACTAGCAATGGCATCGGCAAAATCGCAAAAGAGTTCACGATTTGCCCAAATTAACAACGATGCAAAAGTTGAGCTCGATTGAGTCAACCTAGGGTGCTCCAACATAACAAGTAAAGACATGGATGGATAGAGCATAACGAGAATAACAAATCACTCTTATTGATCATCCTCAAAAGAGGCACAGATCACTAGGAAACAAGCTGGACATATAGCATCATGAACTAAAACATTCCAGACTTGGTGAAAATCACTAAGTCCCTGAAATCAGCTATCTCAGATACCCCTCTTTGCAAGCTTGCACAAGACACCACACACATCCTAAAAATGCATGGGTGGCACCTCTGGAAAGAAGACAAAATGCTTAACAATTCATCCCAAAGGGGCACAGGCATATCATGCACACAATAATCATGGCAAAAATGACAAAAGTCTATGATGAGCTAACGGATCTGCAATTTAACTCACGATGCCTCCTTCTAACAGCATTTTCGGCATCAAGATGAACTCTAATGCAAATGATGCAATGGAATGAAATGATGTACTCGTCGAGGCGAAGATTTTGATATATCATATGTCCAAAACGGAGCTACGGATGCGGAGATATGAGCAGTCAAACATAGCATGAAAATTAGGGTTAGGAGATAAAAGTCAACCGGGGGAACATTTAGATCTCAGATCCACTGTTCATGCGCGGATGTCGAGGTTCGCCGGGATCGTCAGAGTTCGTCGGAGATGAAGCCGGAGATGGGGAGGTCGCCGGATCCGGCCGGTCGGAGAGGAAGAAGTGGAGGTCGGTCGCCGGTGGCGCGGGGCCGGCTCGGGTGGCGTGGCCGCCGGGCGAGGCGCGGGGCGGCGAGGGGCTTCGGGGCGGCGGCGCCCTCGCCGGCAGGTGCAGCGGCGGCACGGCGAGGTGGACTCGGCCACCGGCCGCGGAGAAGACGAGGCGGAGGCGGCGCGGAGGACGGGCGTCGGTGGGCGCGCGGCTACGGGCTGGGAGGGCCCCTCCTGGGCCCCGGTGGGCCGGTAGGAACGGCGGCAGTGAAGTGGTCCGCCCGCCACGTGGCGGCACGCGATTCGTGGGGAGGCGGGGCGGACACGTCCGGGGCCGGGCGGACACGTCCGGCGGCGGATCTGGAATTTTTTTTGACTTGGGTTGGAGGGGAAGAACCGGGATTTGGAATGGGGGGGTGTATATATAGGCATAAGTGGAGTTAGGAGAGTCCAAATGAGGTGCGGTTTTCACCCACGCGATCGTGATCGAACGACCGAGACGATGGAGCAGAGTTTGGTGGGTTTTGCGCCAAATTGGAGGGGTGTTGGGCTGCAACACACACGAGGCCTTTTCGGCCCCTCGGTTAACCGTTGGAGTATCAAACGAAGTCCAAATGACCCGAAACTTGACATGCGGTCTACCGGTAGTAAACCAAGGCCGCATGGCAAGTCTCGGTCCAATCCGGAAATGTTTAATCTCCACACACGAAAGAAGGCTAGAAATGGCCACCGGAGGAGAACGAAGCGCCGGAATGCAAAACGGACAACGGGGAAAAAGCTCGAATGCATGAGATGAACATGTATGCAAATGCAATGCACGTGATGACATGATATGAGATGCACGAAAAAGAAAACAACACACGGAGACAAAGACCCGAACCCGAGGAATAAATATAACTTAATGCCGGAAACGACAAGAGTTGGAGTACAAATTGGGAAAGTAATATCTGGGGCGTTACATCAATTCTGTGAATTGCTCAACAGTAATTCGTTCACCCACCGTAAAATACTTATGCTCTTGAGAGAAGGCGCTAGTGAAACCTATGGCCCCCGAGTCTATCTTCATCATATTAATCTTCCAATATTTAGTTATTTCCTTTGCTTTTTATTTTACTTTGCATCTTTATCACAAAAATACCAAAAATATTATCTTATCATATCTATCAGATCTCACTCTCGTAAGTGAACGTGAAGGGATTGACAACCCCTTATCGCGTTGGTTGCGAGGAGTTATTTTCTTGTGCAGGCACGAGGGACTCGTGCGTAGCCTCCTACTGGATTGATACCTTGGTTCTCAAAAACTGAGGGAAATACTTATGCTACTTTGCTGCATCATCCTTTCCTCTTCAAGGAAATCCAACGCGGTGCTCAAGAGGTAGCAGCAGTCCTGTTTGAATTGACGCTCCTACTGGCCAACTACTACATCTTGGGTTTTGGTCTAGCTAGCTTCGCCCCTAGCCGGCCGGCTGTCGGCCCTTTTCCTTGGCCGACCTCCAGCGAAAGCAAAGGCGACCCTTGACCCGTGCCCAAGCGACTACTAGAACGCGCGCGAACCCGGCCGGCCGTCTGCAGCACCACCACACGCCATCGCTCTTCGTGATTCCTCTCCCGCCTTTCTTTCTCCGTGGATTGATAACAAAGAGCACCGTGATTGGAGTCAGAGAGCGTAGGGATCGATGATGGGCATGCTGCATGCAGCAAATGGGCCAGGCCAGGCCAGGGGGGCGATCACCTGCTCACATCTATCGGCCCCGCCCATGCGCGGCCTTTGTCGTGCGAACGCAGCGCACGAGGGGCATGGACAGTCGCGGTGGATGGCGTTGGCGCCTTGGAAAAGATCGCCCATGCTAGCCGGTTGGTGCGGACCCAAATTAGTACCATTTTGTTTATATTACAATTTTGTCCATCCAAATTGTAAAAGTGTATTATGACATGAGAAGAAAGCGTATTGTGATGGTGAACCCGACAAAGTCAATCCGTGCTTTATTATTAGGGAGAGATATGTTCCTAGAGAAAACCATGTTGAAAGATGTTAGTAGCAATGATGCGGACTAGCTCCGTGATCTGAGGATTATCCTCATTGCTGCATAGAAGAATTATGTCCTTGATGCACCGCTAGGTGACAGACCTATTGCAGGAGCAGATGTAGACGTTATGAACGTTTGACAAGCTCGGTATGATGACTACTTGATAGTTTAGTGCACCATGCTTTACGGCTTAGAACCGGGACTTCAAAAACGTTTTGAACACCACGGAACATATAAGATGTTCTAAGAGTTGAAATTGGTATTTCATACTCATGCCCGTGTCGAGAGGTATGAGACCTCTGACAAGTACTTTGCCTACAAGATGGAGGAGAATAGCTCAACGAATGAGCATGTGCTCAGAATGTCTGAGTACTACAATCACTTGAATCAAGTGGGAGTTAATATTCCTGATAAGATAGTGATTGACAGAGTTCCCTAGTCACTATCACCAAGTTACTAGAACTTCATGATGAACTATAATATGAAAGGGATAACGGAAACGATCCCCAAAGCTCTTCGCGATGCTGAAATTGGCGAAGGTAGAAATCAAGAAAAAGCATCAAGTGTTGATGGTTAACAAGACCACTAGTTTCAAGTAAAAGGGCAAGGGAAATAAAGGGAACTTCAAGAAGAATAGCAAGAAAGTTGCTGCTCAAGTGAAGAAGCCCAAGTCTGGACCTAAGCCTGAGACTAAGTGCTTCTACTGCAAAGGGACTGGTCACTAGAAGCAGAATGCCCCAAGTATTTGGTGGACAAGAAGGATGGCAAAGTGAACAAAGGTATATTTGATATACATGTTATTGATGTGTACTTTACTAGTGTTTATAGCAACCCCTCAGTATTTGATACTAGTTCAGTTGCTAAGATTAGTAACTCGAAATGGGAGTTGCAGAATGAACAGAGACTAGTTAAGGGTGTAGTGACGATGTGTGTTGGAAGTGGTTCCAAGATTGATATGATCATCATCGCACACTCCCTATACTTTCGGCATTAGTGTTGAACCTAAATAAATGTTATTTGGTGTTTGCGTTAAGCATGAATATGATTCGATCATGTTTATTGCAATACGATTATTCATTTAAAGTAAAAGAATAATTGTTGTTCTGTTTACATGAATAAAACCTTCAATGGTCATACACCCAAGGTGAATGGTTTATTGACCCTCGATCGTAGTGATACACATATTCATAATATTGAAGCCCAAAGATGCAAAGTTAATAATGATAGTGCAACTTATTTGTGGCACTGCCATTTAGGTCATATTGGTATAAAGCGCATGAAGAAAATCCATGCTGATGGGCTTTTGGAATCACTTGATTATGAATCAGTTGATGCTTGTGAACCATGCCTCATGGGCAAGATGACTAAGACTCTGTTCTTCGGAATAATGGAGCGAGCAACAGATTTGTTGGAAATCATACATACTGATGTATGTGGTCCGATGAATATTGAGGCTCGTGACACGTATCATTATTTTCTGATCTTCACAGATGATTTGAGCAGATATGAGTTCAAAGAATAAGTCTGAAACATTTGAAAAGTTCAAAGAATTTCAGAGTGAAGTGAAAAATCATCGTAACAAGAAAATAAAGTTTCTACGGTTTGATCATAGAGAAGAGTATTTGTGTTATGAGTTTGGCCTTCAGTTAAAAACAATGTGAAATAGTTTCACAAATTCATGCCACCTGGAACACTACAACATTATGGTGTGTCCGAACGTCATAACCGTACTTTATTGGATATAGTGCAATCTATGATGTTTCTTACCGGTTTACCACTATCGTTTTGGGGTTATGCATTAAACACAGCTGTATTCACGTTTAAAAGGGCACCATCTAAGTCCGTTGAGACGACACAATCTGAACTGTGGTTTGGCAAGAAACCAAAGTTGTCGTTTCTTAAAGTTTGGGATTGTGATGCTTATATGAAAAGGTTTCATCCTGATAAGCTCAAAACCAAATCGGAGAAATATGTCTTCATAGGATACCCAAAGGAAACTGTTGGGTACACCTTCTATCACAGATCCGAAGGCAATACATTCGTTGCTAAGAATGGATCCTTTCCAGAGAAGGAGTTTCTCTCGAAAGAAGTGAGTGGGAGGAAAGTAGAAAACTTGATAAGGTAATTGTACCTTCTCCCTTATTGGAAAGTAGTTCATCACAAAAACTGTTCTTGTGACTACTACGCCAATTAGTGAGGAAGCTAATGATGATGATCATGTAACTTCAGATCAAGTTACTACCGAATCTCGTAGGTAAACCAGAGTGAGATCCGCACCAGAGTGGTATGGTAATCATGTTCTGGAAGTCATGTTACTAGACCATGACGAACTTGCGAACTTTGAGGAAGCGATGATGAGCCCAGATTCCGCGAAATGGTTTGAGGCCATGAAATCCGAGATATGATCCATGTATGAGAACAAAGTTTGGACTTTGGTTGACTTGCCCGATGATCGGCAAGCAATTGAGAATAAATGGATCTTTAAGAGGAAGACGGACGCTGATAGTAGTGTTACTATCTACAAAGCTAGAATTGTCGCAAAAGGTTTTCGACAAGTTCAAGGTGTTGACTACGATGAGAGTTTCTCACTCGTATCTATGCTTGAGTCTGTCCGAATCATGTTAGTAATTTCCGCATTTTATGAAATCTGGCAAATGGATAAACAAAATTGCATTCCTTAATGGATTTATTAAGGAAGAGTTGTATATGATGCAACCAGAAGGTTTTGCCAATCCGAAAGGTGCTAACAAAATGTGCAAGCTCCAGCGATCCATCTGTGGACTGGTGCAAGCATCTCGGAGTTGGAATATACGCTTTGATGAGTTGATCAAAGCATATAGTTTTATACAGACTTGTGGTGAAGCCTGTATTTACAAGAAAGTGAGTGGGAGCACTACAACATTTCTGATAAGTATATGTGAATGACATATTGTTGATCGGAAATAATGTAGAATTATTCTGTAAAGCATAAAGGAGTGTTTGAAAGGAGTTTTTCAAAGAAAGACTTCGGTGAAGCTACTTACATATTGAGCTTCAAGATCTATAGAGATAGATCAAGACGCTTGATAAGTTCTTTCAATGAGTACATACCTTGACAAGATTTTGAAGTAGTTCAAAATGGATCAAGCAAAGAAACGGTTCTTGCCTGTGTTACAAGGTGTGAAGTTGAGTAAGACTCAAAGCCCGACCACGGCAGAAGATAGAAAGAGAATGAAAGTCATTCCCTATGCCTCAGTTATATGTTCTATAAAGTATGCCATGCTGTGTACCAGATCTATTGTATACCATACACTGTGTTAAGAGAGGGAGTACAATAATGATCTAGGAGTAGATCAATGGACAGCGGTCAAAATTATCCTTACTGGAATAAGGATATGTTTCTCGATTACGGAGGTGACAAAAGGTTCGTCGTAAAGGGTTACATCGATGCAAGTTTTGACACTGATCCAGATGACTCTAAGTCTCAATCTGGATACATATTGAAAGTGGGAGTAATTAGCTAGAGTAGCTCCATGCAGAGCATTGCTGACATAGAAATTTGCAAAATACATGCGGATCTGAATGTGGCAGACCCGTTGACTAAACTTTTCTCACAAGCAAAACATGATCACACCTTAGTACTCTTTGGGTGTTAATCACATAGATATGTGAACTAGATTACTGACTCTAGTAAACCCTTTGAGTGTTGGTCACATGACGATGTGAACTATGGGTGTTAATCACATGGTGATGTGAACTATTACTGTTAAATCACATGGCGATGTGAACTAGATTATTGACTCTAGTGCAAGTGGGAGACTGAAGGAAATATGCCCTAGAGGCAATAATAAAGTTATTATTTATTTCCTTATTTCATGATAAATGTTTATTATTCATGCTAGAATTGGATTAACCGGAAACATAATACATGTGTGAATACATAGACAAACAGAGTGTCACTAGTATGCCTCTACTTGACTAGCTCATTAATCAAAGATGGTTATGTTTCCTAACCATAGACAAAGAGTTGTTATTTGATTAATGGGATCACATCATTAGATGAATGATCTGACTGACTTGACCCATTCCGTTAGCTTAGCACTTGATCGTTTAGTTTGTTGCTATTGCTTTCTTCATGACTTATACTTGTTCCTATGACTATGAGATTATGCAACCCCCGTTTACCGGAGGAACACTTTGTGTGCTACCAAACGTCACAACGTAACTGGGTGATTATAAAGGTGCTCTACAGGTGTCTCCAAAGGTACTTGTTGGGTTGGCGTATTTCAAGATTAGGATTTGTCACTCCGAATGTCGGAGAGGTATCTCTAGGCCCTCTCGGTAATGCACATCACTTAAGCCTTGCAAGCATTGCAACTAATGAGTTAGTTGCGGGATGATGTATTACGGAACGAGTAAAGAGACTTGCCGGTAACGAGATTGAACTAGGTATTAGATACCGACGATCGAATATCGGGCAAGTAGCATACCGATGACAAAGGGAACGACGTATGTTGTTATGCGTTCTTACCGATAAAGATCTTCGTAGAATATGTAGGAGCCAATATGGGCATCCAGGTCCCGCTATTGGTTATTGACCGGAGACGTGTCTCGGTCATGTCTACATTGTTCTCAAACTGTAGGGTCCGCACGCTTAAAGTTACGATGAGAGTTTCATTATGAGTTTATGTATTTTGATGTACCGAAGGTTGTTCGGAGTCCCGGATGCGATCATGGACATGACGAGGAGTCTCTAAATGGTCGAGACATAAACATCGATATATTGGACGACTATATTCGGACACCAGAATTGTTCCGGGTGATTTCGGATAAAACCGGAGTGCCGGAGGGGTTACCGGAACCCCCCGGGGAAGTAATGGGCCTTAGTGGGCCTGAGGGGAGAGAGAGGGTAGCAGCCCAGGAGGTGGCGCGCCCCCCCTCATGGGGAGTCCGAATTGGACTAGGGGGGGCCCTTTCCCTCTCCCTCTCCCTCTCCCTCTCTTTCCTTCCCCCTCTCTTTTCCTAGTTGGACTAGGAAAGGGGAGTCCTACTCCCACTAGGAGGGGGACTCCCCCCTCTCCTTGGTGCCCCCCAAGGGCCGGCCGGCCTCCCCCTTGCTCCTTTATATACGGGGGCAGGGGGCACCCTAGAACACACAAGTTGATCATCGTGATCGTTCCTTAGCCGTGTGCGGTGCCCCCCTCCACCATATTCCACCTCGGTCATATTGTAGCAGCACTTAGGCGAAGCCCTGCGACGGTAGAACATCAAGATCGTCACCATGCCGTCGTGCTGACGGAACTCATCCCCGAAGCTTTGCTGGATCGGATCCCGGGGAGCGTCATCGAGCTGTACGTGTGCCAAGAACTCGGAGGTGCCGGAGTAACGGTGCTTGGATCGGTCGGATCGGGAAGACGTACGACTACTTCCTCTATGTTGCGTCAATGCTTCCGCTTCGGTCTACGAGGGTACGTAGACAACACTCTCCCCTCTTGTTGCTATGCATTACCATGATCTTGCATGTGCGTAGGAATTTTTTGGAAATTACTATGTTTCCCAACAGGAACGGCTTCCATCGGACGTGGATTGTACGTGGAGAGGCTGACAGCTAGGTCCACGGCTGCAGCAAGGAAGTGCCTCCTTATTACATGCAAAATAATTATTCCTCCACCTGACAGCGGGGACCCACCGGACGGGCCACCATATTTCGCGAAAAAAACGTTTCCCCTGACTGCTGGGACCCACCAGCTATATCTTCGCACACAAGGAAGTGCGTCCGGGCAAAAAAACCGATTCACCCCCTTCACTACTGGGACCCACCAGCTACATCTTCGCAGGCAAGGAAGTGCCTGACAGTCGGGACCCACGTGGTCAAAGCATATGTAGCGTTGTCATTCTGGTCGCGAACGTGTACGTACATACTGGTCGATGTAGAGGCATGCACGTGTTGTAGTAGAGGCGCGCACGTAGCATGTACATGTACGTACAACGGCCAGTGTGCAAGAAAGAAAATACGGCCACGTATGTACAAATGGGCAGGGTCTCGAACGCCTACTCGCACATACGTAGGGCCAAGGCTCGTGTACATGGTTGGGTCGGAACGGAGAAACATCGTCGTCGTCGTGTTCATGGGCAGCCAACCGGCTGGGTCGGAACGGAATGCGTCGTCATGTTCATCGGGAGGGCTTGGACGGAACAGCCGATGGAAACAAGTCATGGCGTACCGCAGAACGGAGGAAATGGCCTTGTGTTCGACCGGCCACATTCGAAACGGGATCTTGTTCATCGGGAGGGGTCTAGCGTACCGCAAAACAGAGGAAACGGACCTCCTACGATTGTAACGAGTGTCCTATTGATCGGGAGGGGTGTGGAGTACCGCAAAACGGAGGAAACGGACTTGTGTTGGAAACAGTAGTCATGTTCATCGGGAGGGGTGTGGCGTACCGCAAAACGGGACTCAACGGGATACTGTTCATCTCCACCGTCGACCCCCTCCAGCCTCCACGGGCTACTGTTCATCCACCGTCGACCTCCTCTAGCCTCCACCTGCGACTGTTCATCCACGGGCTCCTGTTCATCCAGCCCCCACCGGCTATTGTTCAACCAGCCCTTTCCATGGGCTCCTGTTCAACCACCCCTCCACGGGCTACTGTTCATCCTGCCCTCCATGGTCTACTGTTCATCCTGCCCTCCACGGGGTGGTCCTATTCATCCTGCCCTCCACGGGGTCATGTTCATCCAGCCCCAACCGGCTCGATCGATCAGGGTACTGTTCATCCAGAGGCAACACCAGGGGGTCCTGTTCATCCACCCCCACCAGGAACTGTTCATCCACCCCCTCCCCACCCCCCCGCAACACTCACTGTTCATCCAGAGGCAGCATCGATCAGCTTTAGTTAGTAGCAGTAGTGAAGGAATCTCTTGATCGGGTTTAGTTAACAACCATCGATCGATCGCCCGGGTTCAGTAACGTGTAGCCTGCAATGCAATCGCTCGGGTTCAGTTAGATCCCAATGCCTCACTCGGGTTCAGTTAGAGCCCAACGCCTCGCACACACGCGCGTATGTATGAGAGAAACGCGCATCGCTCGGCCCCCGACCACCCACCGTAACCGGGGACTCCCCGATATTTTCCGCGCCCTCGCTTCTACCACGGTTTTTGCCGTCATTGACGGCCCAAAGAATGTCATGCAGCTGCGTCTCCGGCCCGCCCAGGACAAAAAGCCCATTTTCTGTCATGATTTTTTGTCATAGAAGTAGGACCCCACCACATCTATGATGATACCGTGTTTTGTCATAATTATTGTCATAGAAGTGTCATAAGTATGATAGTTTTTTTCGTTTGGCCCAAAATGTCACGGATGTGTATTTTTTTGTAGTGCGTGTTGTGGGAGTCTGGAGTCAAGCTTCGGATCCGGCGACATATCGCTTTCCTGGGGGTGGGGGGATCATTCAGGATGGATTTAACAAGGGTCTATACTTTGGACATAATAAAAAGATCGGGATAGATTGGAACCTGACAGGACGATTCGGATTTGTAGTACACCTGCCTTCTGATGACCTTAGGCAAGTGCTCGGCGGCGATACGAGTAGGAGTAGCCGCACCGAAACCATCAACACCACTTGTCCGCATTCCCCCAATGTCAGCGCCACGCGAGGGAATTTGGAGGCTATGCAGGGATTTGGGGCAAATGGGGAAACTGTGGAGATAAGCTAACGGTCGGGAACTACTAATGGCACTATATATATGTTGTATACGACACACTGTTTGTACATGTCGTTTGTGTTGGGTATTACAACGTCTCACATGATTTCCGCACCAAACAGTGTGAGAAGACAACGTAGATTAGACACGGTTGCCGTTACATAACCGTATGTGATGTACTACCTTGTCCATATAATTGACTTATGGTGAGATACCGTGTAAATAGCCGCTCCACGGATATCTGTAAAAAAACAGCCGCTCTGCATATAGAGATGGCGGCGACGGCCTAGGCAGCGGCTACCGAAGAAGAGGTCAATCCTCGGTCGGTGGGCAGTGGCGGCGTCATAGGAGGTCAATCCTCATTCTGCGGCAGGAGATACGAGGAGCTCAACCATCGAGGTTGGCGGTGGCGTGATTCGAGCACATCCATCACGGTCGATGGCGGGATAGTGGAGGTCGAACTTCAGGCGGCAGCCGCACTAAGCTTTGCTCCTCGACCCCGCTGTCTCGGCGTGCCGCCGCATCGCGCTTGTCTGTCTGCTAGGTGGAGGTCGCCGCGTGGCTAATTAATCAAGGCATTCTTTTTGTGAGTGGCTTAATTTAGTTATTCAATTCCTAAGTGTAGTGTTGTACTAGTACTCTGTGTAAATTGACTGGCCATTAATTTTTGTCATGCACGTCTGGATAACAACATGGAGTGCCCTCAGTAATTATTAAAATAAAACCTTGTGATTTATGCACGCATCTCTGGGCAGCAGTTAATCCGTGTATTAATGTTGTTGTTTTGTTTTTAATTACCATTCGTCTGCTGCAGATGGAACGATCTCGATGGATGAAGAATCGGAAAACTGCAGATTTTATCAGTGGCATGATAGAGTTCATGAATTTGGCTGAAAGTACAAAGAGGAGAATTGGTGATGCGGATTACATCCTATGTCCATGTACTGATTGTGCCAATACAGAGTCACATGAAGTTGCAGATGTCCAGATGCACTTAGTCTCTAGGGGATTCATGGATGGATATACACATTGGACCAGACACGGTGAAGAGGAGGTCATGGATGAAGATACCCAGGGTAGCGAGATGCCAAACCCTGATCAGTGTCACAAGGATGTTGAATCTAACATCGGGGCAGAGGCGTCAAGCTACCAATGGAACACCAGAAAGCCGAAACACCCACTGGAAAACCAAGACGTCCACGCAGATGACGACAATCTTGATATGCCAGATTTTGCTGCTATGATTGCAGATTTCGAGGGCCTAGAAAAGGATATGATTGGGTACAAGGATCTGCCAACCATTGATGCGGACTCCAAGAAAGAATTGTATCCAGCTTGCAAAAAGAAATATTCTAGGTTGAGTGCCACCCTGGCGCTTCTCACATTTAAAGCAGCAAACAGTCTATCAAACAAGGGCTTCACAGAGATCTTAGGTATTTTCAAAGATATTCTTCCGGAAGATAATGTGCTCCCCAGAAGCACGAACGAAGCAAAGAAAATTGTTTGCCCATTGGAACTTGAAGTACAAAAGATACACACTTGTGTGAATGATTGTATATTCTACCGTGGCGAGTACAAAGATTCACGTGCATGTCCCACATACAAGCATCCATGATACAAGCGCAGGAGAGCAAAGGACAAGTACAAATTGGACGATGAGATCAAGACAGGAATCCCGTTCAAGGTTGTTTGGTACTTGCCTTTAATTCCAAGGTTGAGGCATTTGTTTGCAAACCCTAGAGAGGCAAAGAGGTTGCGGTGGCATCATGATGATCGAATTGCGGATAGGTTTGTGAGGCACCCGAAAAATGGGGCTCAGTGGGAATTAGTCGACAACAAGTTTGAAAATTTTGCCAAGGATCCTAGAAGTATAAGGCTCGGGGAGTGTACTGACGGGATGAATCCTTTTGGCGATATGAGCACCAATCACAGCACATGGTCGGTGCTTCTATGCATATATAACCTAGCTCCTTGGTTGTGTATGAAGAAAAAAATACATTATGATGTCAATGATTATCCAAGTCCAGAAGCAACCTGGAAATGACATCGACATTTACTTTCAGCTACTGGTAGAAGAACTGCTGACAGTGTGGATAGATGCGACTGCTGTAAAATGTTATGATGCTTACAGAAAGGAGATTTTCGATCTACATGCGATGCTGGTGCACACCATTCAAGATATGCCGGAATTAGGTAACACATCGGGGTAGAAAACAAGGGGAGATGTTGGGTGTGTCACATGCATGTATAGGAAAGCTAGCAGAAGACTTCCCAACTCGCGCAAAACAGTGTATTCACGTCATCGTAGGTTCTTGCGGACGAATCACCCATACCAAAAGATGAAAGCTGAATTTGATGGTACGGTAGAGACAGGTGTGGCCCCAAGACCCTATGACGGGGAGGTGATCCACAACATGGCTAAAAAAAATAATGTTGTGCTTGGCAAGAACCACCCTTTGACGGTGAAACTAACATCCAAGGATCAAGTGTTTAAGAAGAAATCAGTGTTCTGGAAATTACCTTACTGGGAGATTCTATGTGTACGTCACTGCATCGATGTCATGCACATAGAGAAGAATGTATGTGAAAGGATCCTTGGTACTCTGCTCAATATTAAAGGTAAAAGAAAGGATGGTGATGGTTCACGACTTGATATGCTTGCTGATCAATCACAAAGCAAGAGTGAAGTAGAAGATGATGACAAATTCATCAAAGCTCGCCAGAGTTACAGTTTTAGTATAAAAGAAGCAACACAGTTCTTCACCTATTTGTTGTCAGTTAAGACACCCTCTTCCTACTGCAAACGTCAGAAGTCTCGTGGATGTGAGCTCAGGTAAAATGAAGTTGGGACACATGAAGTCACATGATTGCCACGTAATGTTGACACAAATCCTCCCGGTGGCCATCAGGAATCTGATGGACAAAGATATAAGAAACACACTCATTGACCTCTGTGATTTCTTCAACAAACTATGGCAGAAAGTTGTAGATCCTGAAGAGTTGGATAATATGCAAGATGATATTGCAAGAATATTGTCCAACCTAGAGATGTTTTTCCCACCATCATTCTTTGATGTCATGGTCCATCTCACTGTGCAGCTTGTTGACGAGATAAAGTATTGTGGTCCTGTGTTTCTTTGCAACATGTATCCCTTCGAGCGGTTCATGGGAATACTGAAGCGCTTTTGTCAGAACCGAAACGATCCAGAGGTAGGCATCCTACAAGGTTATACCGCGGAGGAGGTGGTTGAGTTTTGCACCGAATACATGAAACAAAGACCTATAGGTTTGCCCCTCTCTCGCCATGAGGGAAGGCTGAAAGGTAAGTCGGTCCTTGCTGGCACGCAAATGGCTGCACCAGGAGAATTGGCAGAGAAAGCCCATTTGACGGTACTTCTTAACAGCCCAGTTCTCATCGCTTATGTTGAAGAACACTTGGCAGAGATACGCCAAAGCTTCTTACCAATGGTGCCTTCATCAGAAGTGGAGATGAAGGAGCACACTAAGAAGTACACCGAATGGCTGAAGAATCATTTGGCACAAGGATCCATCTATGACATTGCTACGTGGTTGGCACAAAAGCCATCACCTACGGTGTTGACGTACCAAGCATATGACATAAATGGATACACATTCTACACTGAGTAAAGTGATAAGAAGACCTCGTATGGGAACAACTCTGTTCGAATAGAATGCATGACTGTAAATCAAGCTGATAAAAGGGGATACTATGGAACCATCAAAGAGATTTGGGAGCTTGACTATGTGAAAGTTAAGGTGGCATTATTCAGGTGCGCATCGATCCCTCTTGGTCAGGTAAGGATTGATGAGTACAGGAAGACCTGTGTTAACAGGACAACGATGGCATATCACACGGAACCATTGATACATCCATTTTGCATCATGCTTTTATATCGATATGTATTGCATTATGGGATGTTATTACACATTATGTCACAATACTTATGCCTACTTTCTCTCATTTCACAAGGTTACACAAAGAGGGAGAATGCCGGCAGCTGGAATTCTGGGCTGGAAAAGGAGCAAATATTATAAACCTATTCTGCACAACTCCAAAAGTCCTGAAACTTCACGGAAGGCAGTTTCAGAATATATAAAAAATATTGGACGAAGGAAGCACCAGAGGGGGGCCACCCACCATCCACGAGGGTGGGGGACGCTCCCTACCCCCTGGGCGCGCCCCCTGCCTCATGGGCCTCCTGGCAGCCCTCTGGTGCCCATCTTTGTCTATATGAGGTCTTTCGCCCTCGAAAAAATCAGGACAAAGCTTTCGGGACGAAACTCCGCCGCCACGAGGCGGAACCTTGGCAGAACAAATCTAGGGCTCCGGCGAGGCTGTTCTGTTGGGGAAACATCCCTCCGGGAGGGGGAAATCATCACCATCAATCCTCTCATCGGGAGGGGGTCAATCTCCATCAACATCTTCACTAGCACCATCTTATCTCAAACCCTAGTTCATCTCTTGTATCAAATCTTTGTCTCAAAACCTCAGATTGGTACTTGTGGGTTGCTAGTAGTGTTGATTACTCCTTGTAGTTGGTGCTAGTTGGTTTACTTGGTGGAAGATCATATGTTCTGATCCTTTATGCATATTAATACCCCTTTGATTATGAACATGAATATGATTTGTGAGTATTTATGTTTGTTCCTGAGGACATGGGAGAAGTCTTGCTATAAGTAGTCATTGAATTTGGTATTCGTTCGATATTTTGATGAGATGTATGTTGTCTTTCCTCTAGTGGTGTCATGTGAACGTCAACTACATGACACTTCACCATTGTTTGGGCCTAGGTGAAGGCATTGGGAAGTAATAAGTAGATGATGGGTTGCTAGAGTGACAGAAGCTTAAACCCTAGTTTATGTGTTGCTTCGTAAGGGGCTAATTTGGATCCATATTTTTCATGCTATGGTTAAGTTTAAGTTAATACTTCTTTTGTAGTTGCAGATGCTTGCAAGAGGGGTTAATCATAAGTGGGATGCTTTTCCAAGGAAGGGCAGTACCCAAGAACCGGTCCACCCACATATGAAATTATCGAAGTACCAAATGCGAATCATACGAGCGTGATGAAAACTAGCTTGACGATAATTCCCATGTGTCCCCGGGAGCGTTTTCCTTTATATAAGAGTTTGTCCAGGCTTGTCCTTTGCTACAAAAAGGATTGGGCCATCTTGTAGCACCTTATTTACTTTTATTACATATTACCCGTTACAAATTACCTTATCACAAAACTATCTGTTACCGATAATTTCAGTGCTTGTAGAGAATACATTATTGAAAACCACTTGTCATTTCCTTCTGCTCCTCGTTGGGTTCAACAATCTTACTTATCGAAAGGACTACGAAAGATCCCCTATACTTCTGGGTCATCAAAACTCTTTTCTGGCACCATTGCCGGGGAGGTAAGCGCCTTTGGTAGGTGGAATTTGGTAAGGAAAAATTTATATAGTGTGCTGAAATTTACTGTCACTTGTTACTATGGAACATAATCCTTTGAGGGGCTTGTTCGGGGTATCTTCACCCCGACCAGTAGAGAAAATAGTTGCTCCTCAACCTACTAAACCTATTGAAAATGTTTACTTTGAAATTCCTTCAGGTATGATAGAGAAACTGCTAGCTAATCCTTTTACAGGAGATGGAACAGTGCATCCCGATTTGCACCTAATCTATGTGGATGAAGTTTGTGGATTATTTAAGCTTGCAGGTATGCCCGATGATTTTATCAAGAGGAAGGTCTTCCCTTTATCTTTGAAGGGAAAGGCATTGACATGGTTTAGGCTATGTGATGATATGGGATCATGGAACTACAACCGATTGAAATTGAATTTCATCAGAAGTTTTATCCTATGCATCTTGTTCATCATGATCGTAATTATATATATAATTTTTGGCCTCGCAAAGGAGAAAGCATCGCTCAAGCTTGGGGGAGGCTTAAGTCAATGTTATATTAATGCCCAATCATGAGCTCTCAAGAGAAATTATTATTCAATTTTTTTATGCTCGGCTCTCTCTCAATAATTGCTCCATGCTCGATACTTCTTGCACTGGTTCTTTTATGATGAAGACTATTGAATTCAAATGGGATTTATCGGAACGCAACTCCGAAGATTGGGATCTCGAGGAAGGTAAGGAGCCAGGTATAACCCCTAAGTTTGATTGTGTTAAATCTTTTATGGATACCGATGTTTTCCGTGAATTTAACACTAAATATGGACTTGACTCTAAGATAGTAGCTTCTTTCTGTGAATCCTTTGCTACTCATGTTGATCTCCATAAGGAGAAGTGGTTTAAATATAATCCTCCCATTGAAGTAAAAGTAGTTTAACCTATTAAAGTTAAATAAAAGACTATCACTTATAATGTTGAGCCTATTGTTCCTACCGCTTATATTGAGAAACCACCTTTCCCTGTTAGAATAAAGGATCATGCTAAAGCTTCAACTATGGTTCATAAGAGTAATGCTAAAAAACCTACACCTCCTGAGAAAATTAAAGTTGAACCTAGTGTTGCTATGGTTAAAGATATCTTGGCCGATAATATTGATGGGCATGTTATTTACTTCTGTGATGAAGCTGCTAGAATTGCTAGACCCGATACTAAAAATAAACATAGACCTGTTGTAGGCATGCCTGTTATTTCTATTAAAATGGGAGATCATTGCTATCATGGCTTATGTGATATGGGTGCTAATGCAAGTGCAATACCTCATTCCTTATACAATGAAATTATGCATGATATTGCACCTGCTGAGATAGAAGAGATAGATGTTACAATTAAGCTCGCCAATAGAGATACTATTTCACCTGTTGGGATTGTTAGAGATGTTGAAGTCTTGTGTGGGAATGTTAAATATCCCGTTGATTGTCTTGTTCTTGGTTCCCCACAAGATGACATTTGTCCCATTATATTTGGCAGACCCTTCTTGAATATTGTTAATGCTAAGATAGACTTCAAAAGGATACTGTTTCTATTGGTTTAGGGGATATGTCTCATGATTTTAATTTTGCCAAATTTCGTAGACAACCCCATGATAAAGAATTGCCTAGTAAATATGAAATTATTGGTCTTGCTTCTATTGCCGTACCTCCTAATGATCCTTTAGAACAATATTTGCTAGACCATGAAAATGATATGTTTATGAATGAAAGAAGGGAAATAGATGAAGTATTTTTTAAACAGGGACCTATTGTGAAACACAATTTGCCTGTTGAAATCTTAGGGGATCCTCCTCCACCCAAGGGTGATCTCGTGTTTGAGCTTAAACCATTACCTGATACTCTTAAATATGGTTATCTTGATGAAAAGAAGATATATCCTGTTATTATTAGTGCTAACCTTTCAGAGCAAGAAGAAGAGAGATTATTGAAAACTCTGAAGAAGCACCGTGCAGCTATTGGATATACTCTTGATGATCTTAAGGGCATTAGTCCCACTCTATGCCATCACAAAATAAAATTGGAGAAAGACGCTGAACCGGTTGTTGATCACCAACGACGGTTAAATCCTAAGATGAAAGAAGTGGTAAGAAAAGAAATACTAAATCTTGTGAGGCAGGTATAATTTATCATGTTCCCGATAGTCAGTGGGTAAGTCATGTCCATTGTGTCCCTAAGAAGGGAGGCATTACTATTGTTCCTAATGATAAAGATGAATTGATCCCACAAAGAATTGTTACAGGCTATAGAATGGTAATTGACTTCTGCAAATTAAATAAAGCTACTAAAAGGATCATTACCCTTTACCTTTTATTGATCAAATGCTGGAAAGATTATCTAAACATACACACTTTTGCTTTCTATAGGGTTATTCTAGTTTCTCTCAAATACCTGTGTCAAAAGAGGATCAGGAAAAGACCACTTTTACTTGCCCTTTCGGTACTTTTGCTTATAGACGTATGCCTTTTGGTCTATGTAATGCACCTGCTACCTTTCAAAGATGTATCACTGCTATATTCTCTGACTTCTGTGAAAAGATTGTTGAGGTTTTCATGGATGATTTCTCCGTTTATGGAACTTCTTTTGATGATTGCTTAAGCAACCTTGATCAAGTTTTGCGGAGATGTGAAGAAACTAATCTTGTCTTGAATTAGGAGAAGTGCCCCTTTATGGTTAATGAAGGTATTGTCTTGGGGCATAAATTTTTTGAAAGAGGTATTGAAGTTGATAAAGCCAAAGTTGATGCTATTGAAAAGATGACGTGTCCTAAGGACATTAAAGGTATAAGAAGTTTCCTTGGTCATGCAAGTTTTTATAAGAGGTTCATTGAAGACTTCTCTAAAATTTCCAGGTGTCGGTGTCAAAACCGGCGGATCTCGGGTAGGGGGTCCCGAACTATGCGTCTAAGGCGGATGGTAACAGAAGGTGGGGGACACGATGTTTACCCAGGTTCGGGCCCTCTCGATGGAGGTAATACCCTACTTCCTACTTGATTGATCTTGATGATATGAGTATTACAAGAGTTGATCTACCACGAGATCGTAGAGGCTAACCCTAGAAGCTAGCCTATGGTATGATTGTATGTTGTCCTATGGACTAAACCCTTCGGTTTATATAGACACCGAAGGGGGCTAGGGTTACATAAGGTCGGTTACAAGGGAGGAGATATACGCATCCGTATTTCCTAGCTTGCCTTCCACGCCAAGGAGAGTCCCATCCGGACACGGGACGAAGTCTTCAATCTTGTATCTTCATAGTCCAACAGCCGGCCAAAGGATATAGTCTGGCTGTCCAGAGACCCCCAAATCCAGGACTCCCTCAGTAGCCCTTGAACCAGGCTTCAATGACGATGAGTCCGGCGCGCAGTATTGTCTTCGGCATTGCAAGGCGGGTTCTTCTCCAAATACTTCATGGAAGATTTTTGAACACAAGGATAGTGTCCTGTTCTGCAAAACAAGTTCCACACCCCACCGTAGAGAGAATAATATTTCCATAAATCTAATATGCTGACACGTTTTGGTAGCACAACATCACGTCATGGCCCGGTCCTTATCTGAACCGTTTTTCTCAACCAGCGCTGCGCATATTGCGAGGCGGTTTTTCTGTCACGTCTTGTCAAAGCAGAGATCGTGTCCCCCTTATTACGGGATTCTCATCAATATGGACGTGGGTAACCCAACCGTGCCTGTTGGTATGACTCCTAGATCTTAGGCAAGTCCAAAACGGCCACGAGGAGGACGCTTGATATTCACCCTCTTTATAAAGAGGACGAGGCCTTTTCTTTTTTCCCTCTCGTGCACAATCGAATCCTTCCCCCACCTCGAGTTCTAACACCCAAAGCTCAGGTCAGGCGCTTCGAACCTTCAACTATGTCCGGATCCAACCTTCAAGGTCGGTGGATGCCTTCCTCTGTCACAAAGGAGGACATCAAGAAGCTGAGAGAGGCTAGAATCTGACCGCCGAAATTACGCATAGGCTGCTTGCCCGAGGGAAGGTCATCCCTACTCCCGAACCCACCGAGAGTGTCGTGTTCATCTCCCACTTCCACCGAGGACTAGGCCTCACTCTAGATCCCTTTGTTATGGGTCTTATGTTCTATTATGGGCTGGATTTCCATGATCTGGCCCCGGATTCCCTTCATCACATCTCATCATTTATTGTTGTATGTGAGGCCTTCCTCCGCATTACCCCTCACTTGGGCCTATGGCTCAAGACCTTCGATGTGAAGCCGAAGATGATCGAGGGGAGGCACGCAGAGTGCGAGGGTGACTTAATAAACAAAATCACTGATGCTCCATGGCCAGAGGGTTCCTTCCCAGAGGTGTCCAGATTGTGGCACCGGGAGTGGTTTTACATCATAGCTCCCCGAAGTGCCAAGTGGGTACCCGCCCCCACCTTTCTCTTGGGCCCCCCATCGCAACTGATGTCAAGGATCAGCAGGGGGCTGAGCTGGGGTCCAGCAAAGGACGTGCCAATATTGTAGAGCCGTATCCGAGATCTCTTTGAGAGAGATTTCTGTCTGGTTATGGTAATGCAAGTTATGTTGGTTCGTCGAGTCTAGCCTTGCAAACGTCGGCCCCTCCGTATGTGGGAATTCAACCCGGAAGGACCGCAAGCTATTTAGCATTTCCTCGGCATGATGCTCGAAGAGATGTACAAGTCATTCTTCGGACCCCAAATAGAGTGTCCGGATACCACCGAGGATGTGGGTTTGAGCTGCAACTGCCATGCTACCCAAGTAAGTAATCCCATGGCTGAATCCGATGTCCTTTTGTTTCTCATGGCATCATTCTAAAGAGTCTCTCTTTGACTAGGACTGGATAACAAAGGCGAAGATGATCAGGTGTTCGGCCCCCCTTCCTGGGGGCTTGGACAATCCGGTATTGGACAAGATGCTCGAGCCGGTGCCTTATCTAGTGCCCTCAAAGGAAGATGAAGCGGGCCTCACTCGCTACTCACTCCAACCGGGGGAATGAGCGCCTCCGCGAGGGAGGATAATCAGGGGGAAGGATCTGACATTCTCTCTCCCCGGGGAAGGAAGAGGACTACCTCTGAAGATCCGGAAACTAAGGTTTCCAAACGGGAGAAGAAATCTTTGCCAGAGGGTCCTGCCTCGGAGGGTATTCTTGCCGCAGAATGTCCGTGCGGGGATCAGCCCTCTATTGAGCTGTAAGTAATCAAAAAGTACTTAATAGTGAAAATATCCTACCTTACTTCTGAATACAATAACCGATGCTTATAAATTGTAGTCCGGATCGTCGCCCTTCTCGACAGAGTTCGTCTTTGGGGGATCTTCTTCCGGAGATGATGCAGAGCGAAACGCCTCCCCCTGACACCCCGCCTCATGAGGCGGGCGACCCTGAAGTGTCGTCGCGGAGGGTATCTCCAGGTCCGCCAAGGCCAGAGGATAACCCTTTGGCTACCTGGAATCCCCAGTATCCGGCTGCTAAGGAGAGTGGCAACAAGAATCCGGAAGCATACAGTGTGCGCTCGGACGCACTGAAGGATCTTCTGGGGCAAGCGGCTGTCTCGGAAGCGCATCGTACGCTTATGGGTACGGTAATTGAAAGGATTTTATCCGCTGAAAGCGGATTGCACGAAGCCTTTATGAGTCTGCTGAAAGGCTTTGAGGTACGTGAAATAGTGTATGTTTTTATAGTACCGCACACGTTAGGTGTGCCCTGTGCAGATAGTAGCCCCTGAGACTCTGGTTGTCATCGAGAATGGCGGCAACCCGAGGATCATATTCTCAGGTAATAACCCGACTGCCTTTATGTGCAGGTGCTGAGGCTCCGGTGGCTAGCCGAACTGATGGGTTTACCGAGCTAAAGCGGCAACTTGATGCGGCCGATGCCGATATCGTGCTTGTTAACCAGCGGCTTGACGAGGCACAGGGAAAGTGATTTCTCTGGTGATCGTCACATAATAAGAGGAGCATGATGCCATTATCTTTAATATGTTGTGACTGCAAATGGAGCTGCCACCGTGGAGACCCTTCGGGCGGAGCTTGCCCGAGCCAAGGAACAAGCAAGGATTAACAATGCGGCTGCTCTAAAGGCGGCCGAAGAGTTGAGGGCCGAACAGGCCGCACATTGTGAGAGCAAGGAAAGAATGGCCAAATTGGCTGTAGAGTTAAAACATGCCGCTTACCAGCTTCTTGAAGAAGAAAGCCGAGCAAGGGCAACGGACCTGGAGAAGGCCCTGGTAGTTGCCAAGGAAGCCCGCTCCAAAATTAGAGCGACGAAGGAGGAGCTGCATCAAGCTGCAGATATCATGTCTGGGAAGCCCTTCTTATTGCGGACTAAATTCGGAGATGCGAATTATGCTCCTCTTGACCGACTATGGAGTTCTGCGGACGCCTACGTGGATTTGTCTGCAAGTGCTGCTGATGCGGCCGAGTACTTCAAGGATCAGAAAGATCACGAAGTGGAAAAGCTGTTATGGTCACAATTTCATGCTCTAGTCCGTCCACTGCTGTTGAATGAGCGAATGTCCGAGTGGGCCGAGCTCCATAGGTTGTCTGGACTTTCCATGAGGTCTGTTGTGGATCATCTGTGGCCGGGAGGGCCAAGGCCGAATAGCTATTTTAGTTTCGTGCAACAATTCCTTGGTGGTGCCGCGCATCGATGCTATGAAGAGATCCGCGTGCATAGAGGGTGCGCGGATGGCCTTTGCCCGTGTCAAGACATACTAGGCGGAGATGGAGGCCACCACTGTTGCGACACAGGGTTCGGCCGTAGGCCGAGTGGCTGCCGAGCACTACTTTGAAGAAGTTCTTGAAGGCGCTCGTTCGATAGAGGCTCAGTGCGCGAAGAATATTATGTTCTTGTGACATGTACTTACATTGTAAAAACAATGTTTTATTGAGTTATCAAGGCTGTATTCATACTTTTGCCCGAAAGTACTATGATGCCTCCTATGTGGCCGTTTATGTATATATGTATATAACCTAAAAGTTTGCAGTCGTCGGCTTCCGCCCCCACGCATATAATGCGGGGGTGTTCATAGAAAACGCATATCCACACTTGATCCAACCTCTTGGTCCATTAAGGAGGTGGTAGCACAGCGAACGAGGCAATCAGACTATATTGCTTTAACACTTTCACTTAGCCATAGGAGTTTGATGGTGGGGCTACTATATAGCCCCTGGTACTTTTGCGCTCGTCCGAATACGGGGCGCGTACGTACATGACCGGGAAACGGCCCTTCGTTAATGTGGAGGAATCCCGAATATTCCGCTGAGTCATCGAGTGGTTGACCAGTCTCTCGCTATATCATGACAGTCAGTTTTCGGCTTTCTCTACTGAGGTGCTCATCCGGATGAACCAGGGCACAATCGCAGTAGTTCTCCCAGTGCTACCTTAGCCAATATAACGGAACGTAAGGTACCAAAACGTGGGAGCCGGGCAAACCCAACATTTGACCAAAGACATGATTCGGAGCTGATGCATATAAGGCCAAACTCGCAATGCCGAACACTCCCTAAGGTGTTCGGTCTTTATAACAAATACCGGGCTAAACAATGCCCTTAATAATAAACCCCATGTGTCCAGGTACGTGCAATATCCTGACATGGCCACATGCTAATAACGTCAGCATCCTTCTTGGTTGTGTGGAGTATCCGGAGGATGTGAGCAACAAGAGATAGTAAAAAGGTTTACGCAGGGTCTTAATCTACAAAGAAACCTTTGGGTGGGTCCCTGCTGCACGTCTGTGCCTGTGTCTCCGTTGTGCCATGTCCTGGACGGGTGTAGCAAGATTGTCATCTGTAAAAGGAAAGAACTTAGGTGAAAGTTGCCGTGCCAAAAAAAGAATTGGTTATTATCAATGAACTATCAAAATTCAAGAGAAGTCAAGTTGAGCCGGGCTGGCCCAGATTACACGCGGGAAGCCCCTGGTATCGTCTATGAGGGTTTGATCATCAAACCAATCTCATGTATATGTGGTGGAGCGCCGGACTCGTCTAACCGTGTTCGTGGTCTTGACGACCTATCATTTTTTTCTGGTTGATGAGGCCGTCTAGTTCGCGGCTGTTAAAGCCGCCGCATCCTCTTCCGCACGTAAAAAACGTTTTGTATTTCTGCTAACTGTGATGATGCCACGTGGACTGGGCATCTTAAGCTTGAGAAAATCATAATGTGGTATTGCATTAAAACGAGCAAAAGTTGTTCTTCCGAGTAGTGCTTGATAACCACTTCAGAATGGAGCGACGTGGAAAGTTAACCTTTCGCTTCAGAAGTTATCGGGAGAACAGAATACAACCTCTAGCAGTAGAGAGCCCGTACAACAGGCCTCTTGGCCTGGTATTACTCCCTTGAAGGTAGTATTACTGTGGCTTATTTGTGTCGGGTCTATCCCCATTTCGCGGACTGTGTCCTGGTATATCAGATTTAGATCACTGCCTCCGTCCATGAGGACTCGTGTGAAATGGTACCCGTTTATTATTGGGTCTAACACCAAGGCCACTAGTCCTTCGTGCTGGATACTTGTCGCGTGATCCCTACCATCAAAAGTGATCGGGCAGGCCAACCAGGGGTTGAACCTAGGGGTGACGGGCTCTATGGCGCGTGTGTCTCGGAGTGCATGCTTGCTTCTCCTCTTCGTCACATCGATCATGTTTACTGTTTTAACCTCCGGTGGGAACTTTTCCTGTCCTCCGATGCTTTGCTGGCGAGGTTCATCCTTGTCTTCACTTGGTGTCTCTTCCCCTTTGTGTTCGGCGTTTAGCTTACCGGCCTGCTTGAAGACCCAACATTCTCTGTGGATGTGATTTGCATGTTTGTCGGGGGTGTCGTGAATCTGATAGAGCTTGTCAAGAATCTTGTTTAGGACAGATGGTCCTTCTCTGCTGCCTTTGAAAGGCTTTTCCACTGACCCGGTCGAGAGCCCTTGAATCCGGCATTTACCGCCGTATTATCTGGGCTACCTTCTTTATTTCGACACTTGTTTTTGTTATGTCGTGGTTTTCCATTGCCATCCCTGACTTCGGATGTGCTTGGGTCGCTGGTGCTGCTACTGGCCAACCAGCTGTCTTCGCCCACGCAAAAGCGAGTCATGAGGCTTGTTAGGGCTGCCAATGTTCTCGGTTTTTCTTGGCCCAGGTGTCTGGCAAGCCATTTGTCTCGGACACTGTGTTTAAAAGCTGCTAAGTCTTTGGTGTCCGGACAGTCAACGATTTGGTTCTTCTTGGTGAGGAACCTGTTCCAAAGCTTTCGGGCGGACTCTCCGGACTGTTGGATTATATGACTTAAATAGTCTGCTTCCGGAGGTCGGACATAAGTCCCTTGAAAATTAGCCCGAAAAGCGTCCTCGAGCTCCTCCCAACTTCCAATTGAGTTTTCGGGGAGGCTTTTCAGACAGTGCCGAGCTAGCCCTTTAAGCTTGAGGGGCAATTATTTAATGCCATGGAGATCGTCTCCACGAGCCATACGAATATGGAGGATAAAGTCCTCGATCCAGACTCCAGGGTCTGTGGTCCTGTCGTATGCCTCTATGTTCACTTTTTTGAATCCTTCTGGGAATTCGTGATCCAGCACCTCATCGGTGAAACATAGGGGGTGTGCGGCACCCTTGTATTGGGATATGCCATGGTGTTCGGATGGTTGTAGTATTCGGTTCTGATTATTTGCCGGAGCGCGCTTCCTAGATCCCTAGATGGATCTGGTCGCGTCGGATTTTTGGCGCAAGTTCTCACGTAGATCATGTGTAGACTTATGTGCGACTTTGTTAGCCGCTCTATCGCGGTCACAAGGTGGTGGATCCGGCCGGTCGGCCGTATCATTTTTCGGCTGTGTGGGCTCTAAGGCCTCATTGTCGAATTCAGGTAATAGCTTGCGCTTTGGATAGCTATTTGTGTGGTAACTTCCACCATACTTTGTTTCGTTGTCGAGCACTTTGTTCCACCTGCTGTTGAGCGCATCTTGTGTGGCCTTAAGCATTTGCTTCTGCTTCTTCAGGCTCCTCGCTGTGGCAATAAGCCTTTTGCGGAGGTTCTCTTGCTCCAAGTGCGTTTCCGGGATGATGTGTGCATCTTCGTCCGAACTGTTTTCCTCCCCAGACGGGGTTTGATGAGCTTTGTCCTTGGTGTCACTGTGTTCGGACACCGGATCCGCACTATGTTCGCCATTTGCATCTTGTTCATGCTCTGCCACTGGGCGGTGCAGTCGTCGTTTCTTCTAGAGTCGACTGGACTGTTATTTCCTCTTGCGCTGTTATCGCTGTTTTTGCTATGGTGGGACTTAGAGCGGCGCCGCTGACGTCGGCGCTTGGGTTGGTTGGAGGGGGCATCCTCCGCTGTCTCTTTGCCATTGCCCTCTTTGGGTGTATCCACCATGTATATGTCATGTGATGAAGTGGTTGTCCGGCGCCCTGTGGGCGCTGGTTCCTGTTCATCTCCTGCATCTTCGTTCATGCCGTCGATGTCTTCAGAGTCGAATTTAAGCATGTCGATTAAGTCGTCGATAGTGGCTACCAAGTGGGCGGTGGGTGGCCAGCGAATTTCTTCATCGTCCGCATCCCATTCTAGCCGAACATAGTTCGTCCAAGGTACTCCTGACAGGGAGAGAGACCTTAATGTATTTAGCAGATCGCCGAAAGGCGAGTGCTGAAAGATATCCGCGAAGGTGAACTCCATGATCAGCGCCCAGTCGGGTTCGACAGGCACGGATGTAAGCGGCTCGGAGTCTGTGGCCGGAGATGAATCCAGTGGTTCGGAGACACGGCTCTCGTAAGGGGTAAAGTCAGCATCCGGCTCTATCGCCGCTGAGAGCGCGGCCTCCGTGGCGGGGTCTATCCCTCCGCTCTCGGATGGCGTGATTTGCTCCGGATTGACGGCCGGAGTAGTTGCAGATGCGATCTCCCGAATATTGTCCGATGATAGAGTTATGGCATGCTCATCGTGGCTGTGCGGCGCACCTGACACAGGCTCGAATCCGTCGAAGATCAAGTGTCCGCGGATGTCGGCAGTGTAGTTCAAGTTTCCGAATCTGACCTGATGGCCAGGGGCGTAGCTCTCGATCTGCTCCAGATGGCCAAGCGAATTGGCTCGCAGTGCGGAGTCGCCGAATACAAGGATCTGTCCGGGGAGGAAAACCTCACCCTGGACCGCATCGCTACCGATGATCGAAGGAGCCATCAAGCCTTATGGTGACGGCGTAGTGGAACTCTCAATGAAAGCACCAATGTCGGTGTCAAAACCAGCGGATCTCGGGTAGGGGGTCCCAAACTATGCGTCTAAGGCGGATGGTAATAGGAGGCGGGGGACACGATGTTTACCCAGGTTCGGGCCCTCTCGATGGAGGTAATACCCTACTTCCTGCTCGATTGATCTTGATGATATGAGTATTACAAGAGTTGATCTACCACGAGATCGTAGAGGCTAACCCTAGAAGCTAGCCTATGGTATGATTGTATGTTGTCCTACGGACTAAACCCTCTGGTTTATATAGACACCGGAGGGGCTAGGGTTACACAAGGTCGGTTACAAGGGAGGAGATATACACATCAGTATTGCCTAGCTTGCCTTCCACGCCAAGGAGAATCCCATCCGGACACGGGACGAAGTCTTCAATCTTGTATCTTCATAGTCCAACAGTCCGACCAAAGGATATAGTCCGGCTGTCCGGAGACCCCCTAATCCAGGACTCCCTCACCAGGCCTCTGACTAATCTTTTACAAAAAGATGTTCCTTTTGTCTTTGATGATGATTGTGTAGAAGCATTTGAAATACTTAAAAAAGCCTTGATTTCGGCACCTATTGTTCAGCCACCTGATTGGAATTTACCCTTTGAAATTATGTCTGATGCCTTTGATTGTGATAAGTTCAGACCTTATATTGTTGATTCTAAAGTAACTATTCACACTGATCATGCTGCTACTAAATATCTTATGGAAAATAAAGATGCTATACCTAGACTTATTAGATGGGTTCTCCTACTGCAAGAATTTGATTTGCATATTATTGATAGAAAGGGAGCCGAGAACCCCGTCGGAGACAACTTGTCTAGGTTAGAGAATGTTCTTGATGACCCACTACCTATTGATGATAGCTTTCCTGATGAACAATTAGTTGTCATAAATACTTCTCGTACTGCTCCATCGCATGCTGATTATGCTAATTACATTGTTGCTAAATTTATACCACCTAGTTTCACATACCAGCAAAAGAAAAAGTTTTTCTATGATTTAAGACATTACTTCTGGGATGACTCGCACCTTTATAAATAAGGAGTAGATGGTGTCATTAGATGTTGTGTACCTGAGCATGAATAGGAACATATCCTACGAAGTGTCACTCGGAGGCTTATGGAGGACACCATGCTGGAGATAGAACTGCACATAAGGTATTGCAATCCGGTTTTTATTGGCCTACTCTTTTCAACGATGCTCGTAAGTTTGTCTTGTCTTGTGATGAATGTCAAAGAATTGGTAATATTAGTAGACGTCAAGAAATGCCTATGAATTATTCACTTGTTATTGAACCATTTGATGTTTGGGGCTTTGATTACATGGGACCATTTCCTTCCTCTAATGGATATACGCATATTTTAGTTGTTGTTGATTACGTTACTAAGTGGGTAGAAGCTATTCCAACTAGTAGTGCTGATCATAACACCTCTATTAAGATGCTTAAAGAAGTTATTTTCCCGAGGTTTGGAGTCCCTAGATACTTAATGACTAATGGTGGTTCACATTTTATGCATAGTGCTTTTCGTAAGATGCTTGCTAAGTATGACGTTAATCATAGAATTGCATCTCCTTATCATCCACAGTCTAGTGGTCAAGTAGAATTGAGTAATAGAGAGCTTAAATTAATTTTCCAAAATACTGTTAATAGATCTAGAAAGAATTGGTCCAAGAACTTGATGATGCATTATGGGCCTATAGAACTACATACAAAAATCATATGGGTATGTCTCCGTATAAAATGGTTTATGGTAAAGCATGTCACTTACCTCTCGAACTAGAACATAAGGCATATTGGGCCATTAAAGAGCTCAGTTATGATTTCAAACCTGCTGGTGAGAAGAGACTATTTGACATCAGCTCTCTTGATGAGTGGAGAACCCAGGCCTATGAGAATGCCAAACCGTTTAAAGAAAAAGTTAAAAGATGGCATGACAAAAGGATACAAAAATGTGAGTTTAATGTAGGTGATTATGTATTGTTATACAACTCTCGTTTAAGATTTTTTGCAGGAAAACTCCTCTCTAAATGGGAAGGTCCTTACATTATCGAGGAAGTTTATCGTTCCGGTGCCATAAAAATCAACAACTTCGAAGGCACAAATCCGAGGGTGGTGAACGGTCAAAGAATCAAACATTATATCTCAGGTAATCCTATAAATGTTGAAACTAATGTTATTGGAACCATAACCCCGGAGGGGTATATAAGGGACACCTTCCAAAACGTTTCAGCCTCCGAACAGGAAGAGGTATCTGGTACGGTTAGTAAACCGACTGCAAAACAATTCTAATAGCAATTTTTCTCTGTTTTGGAATATTTAATAAAATAGGAAAATAAGAAGCAGTACGGAAAGGACATGACGCGTCCACAAGGGTGGACGGCGTGCCCCCTACCTCGTGGGCACCTCATGTGCCCTCCAGACTTTGTTTTCTTGCACGATACTTCTTTTGGTCGGTAAATATTTATTATATAATCTCCCGAAGGTTTTGACCACCGTACCACGCAATTATCCTTTGTTTTTGTTTCGAGCTGCTTTCTGCGAGAGTTGTGAAGGACAAACATGATGTCATTCCCCTCCTCCAACAATGAGGGCAACGATGCTTGGCTAATGAAGAAGCATAATGAAGATAGAGCTGAAGAGAGAAGAACCCGGGGAGATCAACTAGGATGATGGGATCAAGAAGGCCGTGGTGGATCAAGCTCCGGCAGCAGAAGAAGAAGACATTCTTCAACCTCATCACAATCTTCTTACCCCTACTGAAATTGAAGCTTTCAAGATGATTGAAGTAGTTTGGGTGCAGAACAAGTATCTAACTCGTGAAAATATTCTGTTGCAAGAGCATATCATCGCACTCAAGGGCATTATTCGTAAGTTGGAGCATCTCCTGCGCTCGATGCTGGACGACAAGCCTACATCATCAACAACTCCATCATCACTACCACCAAAGGAGAACTGAGTATTGGGTATGGGCACTCCCCTTGGCAACTGCCAAGCTTGGGGGAGTGCCCCGGTATCGTATCACCACCACACTTTTATCTTTACCATTTTTCTACTTCGATCCTTTTGGTAATATCTTGACCTAGTAGAATAAAGTTTTAGTACGATTTAGTTTTGAGTTTTGCTTTATGATCCTTCTATGTAATCGAGTCCATGAGCCATATATAATAAAGATTAGTTTTGAGTCAAGGGCTTGGTTATCTTGCTATGATCTTGAGGGAATAAAAGTAAGAATAAAAAGAAATAATGAGATTATATTGATCTTATGGAGAGTAATGACTTCACATATAAAGAGTACGATGAATAAAAGTTGCTGAGAGTTGACAAACATAGTTTTGGTCATCGTTGCAATTAATAGGAGGTAATGAAGAAAGAGAGGTTTTCACATATAAATATACTATCTTGGACATCTTTTATGATTGTGAGCACTCATTAAAATATGTCATGCTAAAAAGTTGATGTTGGACAAGGAAGACAACGTAATGGGCAATGTTTTCTTATATCCGAAATAAAGTATATTGTCATGGATCATCCAACATGTTGAGCTTGCCTTTCCCCCTCATGCTAGCCGAATTCTTTGCACCAAGTAGAGATACTACTTGTGCTTCCAAATATCCTTAAAACCCGGTTATTCCATGAGAGTCCACCATATCTACCTATGGATTGAGTAAGATCCTTCAAGTAAGTTGTCATGTTGCAGGCAATATAAAATGCTCTCTAAATATGTATGATTTATTAGTGTGGAGAAAATAAACTTTATACGATCTTGTGACGTGGAAGCAATAAAAGCGACGGACTGCATAATAAAGGTCCATATCACAAGTGGCAATATAAAGTGGCGTTCTTTCGCATTAAGATTTTGTGCATCCAACCATAAAAGCACATGATAACCTCTGCTTCCCTGTGCGAAGGGCCTATGTTTTACTTTTGTCTTATACCTTATACAAGAGTAATGGTGATCTTCACCTTTCCTTTTTACATTTTATCCTTTGACAAGCACATTGTGTTGGAAAGATCCAGATATATATATATATATATATATATATATATATATATATATATGTATATCCAATTGGATGTAAGTTATCATGAACTATTATTGTTGACATTACCCTTGAGGTAAAAGGTTGGGAGGCAACACTATATGCCCCTATCTTTCTCTGTGTCTGATTAAAACTCCATACCCATAGGTATTGCGTGAGTGTTAGCAATTGTGAAATGCTAAATGATAGTTGAGTATGTGGACTTGCTGAAAAGCTCTTATATTGACTCTTTCTGATGTTACGATAAATTGCAATTGCTTCAATGACTGAGATTATAGTTTGTTGTTTCTTAATGAAGTTTCTAATTCATACTTGATATTGTGAATAGATTGTTACTTTAGCATAAGAAATCATATGACAATATATATATGTTGCTGTTCTAAGAATGATCATGATGCCCTCATGTCCGTATTTTATTTTATCGACACCTCTATCTATAAACATGTGGACATATTTTTCGATATCGGCTTCCGCTTGAGGACAAGCGAGGTCTAAGCTTGGGGAAGTTGATACGTCCATTTTGCATCATGCTTTTATATCGATATTTATTGCATTATGGGTTGTTATTACACATTATGTCACAATACTTATGCCTATTTTCTCTTATTTTACAAGGTTTACACAAAGAGGGAGAATATCGGCAGCTGGAATTCTGGGCTGGAAAAGGAGCAAATATTAGAGCTCTATTCTGCACAACTCCAAAAGTCCTGAAACTTCACGAAAGTCAGTTTCAGAATATATAAAAAATATTGGGTGAAGGACCAGAGGGGGGCCACCCACCATCCATGAGGGTGGGGGCGCGCCCTACCCCCCTGGTGCGCCCCCTGCCTCATGGGCCCCCTGGCAGGCCTCCTGTGCTCATCTTTGGCTATATGAGGTCTTTCGCCCTGGAAACAAATCAGGAGGAAGCTTTCAGGACGAAACTCCGCCGCCACGAAGCGGAACCTTGGCGGAACCAATCTAGGGCTCTAGCGGAGCTGTTCTGCCGGGGAAACATGCCTCCGGGAGGGGGAAATCACCACCATGGTCATCACCATCGATCCTCTCATCGGGAGGGGGTCAATCTCCATCAACATCTTCACCATCACCATCTAATCTCAAACCCTAGTTCATCTCTTGTATCCAATCTATGTCTCAAAACCTCAAATTGGTACCTATGGGTTGCTAGTAGTGTTGATTACTCCTTGTAGTTGATGCAAGTTGGTTTACTTGGTGGAAGATCATATGCTTAGATCCTTTATGCATATTAATACCCCTCTGATTATGAACATGAATATGATTTGTGAGTAGTTACTTTGTTCCTGAGGACATGGGAGAAGTCTTGCTATAAATAGTCATGTGAATTTGGTATTCGTTCGATATTTTGATGAGGTGTATGTTGTCTTTCCTCTAGTGGTGTCATGTGAACGTCGACTACATGAAACTTCACCATTGTTTGGTCCTAGGTGAAGGCATTGGGAAGTAATAAGTAGATGATGGGTTGCTAGAGTGACAGAAGCTTAAACCCTGGTTTATACGTTGCTTCGTAAGGGGCCGATTTGGATCCATATGTTTCATGCTATGGTTAGGTTTACCTTAATACTTATTTTGTATGAGCGTGATATATCAAATTATCAAAGTACCAAACGCGAATCATATGAGCGTGATGAAAACTAGCTTGACGATAATTCCCATGTGTCCTCGGGAGCGTTTTCCTTTACATAAGAGTTTGTCCAGGCTTGTCATTTGCTACAAAAGGATTGGGCCATATTGCAACACCTTATTTACTTTTATTACTTGTTACCCGTTACAAATTACCTTATCACAAAACTATCTGTTACCAATAATTTCAGTGCTTGCAGAGAATACCTTACTGAAAACCACTTGTCATTTCCTTCTACTCCTCGTTGGGTTCGACACCCATTCATTCTTGCCAGCGATGCTACCCAGATTTTCTTTGTGGAAGACCCCTTGCATAAGAACGGCCATTTAGCGATGCATGGGAATAGAATGGTACTGGGTGTTGACGATGTTGCCGATCAGGACAAGTACGATGAATTTGATGAGTTTCTAGCCAAGGGATCGCGCACAAGTGCAACAGAGAAGCGTAAAATCATCAAAAACCGCAAGTTCATTCAGGGTCAACTTAATGTTCCCAGTTCCCCCATGTACATGGGAATTAAGCCGTAAGACTAGTCTTCATGCCTACCCTACAACTTAATTCGTTCAATTTAGAACTGTCGCATGTATTGAATTTGTGAGTTATGCCCGGTTTTCTATTGATGTAAGAACCGTTAATATGTTGACCTTGATATGTTGTCAGCTTAGGCAATGAATATGAATTGTTTTTTGTTATTATTATTATTATTATTATTATTATTATTATATCATAGAGGTAGCACACTCAATAGATCTCACTAAAGTATGTGTGAACAAAAATATGCAATCTGGTTTGCGAATAGCACACGGTTCGTTGATGAAAGTCGTGTGCCGACCAAACCCTACCACCCCGCCCACGATCTGAGTCGTGCTTTCTAATTGGCCAGAACCCAAACCCCACGGATCGTACGTCTGCACCATTGATGCTCCCAGATCGAATGGCGATCCTCATCCCTTTCGAAAACACATGCAGTTCCAGTTGTAATTTTATTTTTATTCACAAAATGCACGTTAATCTCAAAAAATGTCTTACATATAGCTAATGATACCTGAAATGCGCCAGAAAATCAAACCCGTGGTATAATGGTGATTGCATACCGTGGAAATTTTTATGAGGCCAAACGATGAAGTCACCGACCACAGGAGTTTGAATTGACACATCTCCTTTTGGAAAACCATGATCCTTCATGTGAGATGCTCCGATTTGGAAGGAGCGGTCATCAAGACTTGTGCCAAACTTTACCAAATTTTTTCCACGGGGTCGTGAGAGCACGCCACAGGCACACATCGATTTTAATGATGTCTGAACTCCATCTGAATTTTTTGTAATTAAAATACCAACTAGGCTTACATGTTGGGGAACGTAGTAATTTCAAAAAAAAAATCCTACGCACACTTAGGATCATGGTGATGCATAGCAACGAGAGGGGAGAGTGTGTCCACGTACCCTCATAGACCGAAAGCAGAAGCGTTAGCACAACGCGGTTGATGTAGTCGTACGTCTTCACGATCCGACCGATCCATGTACCGAACGTACGGCACCTCCGAGTTCAGCACACGTTCCGCTTGATGAGGTCCCGCGAACTCCGATCCAGTAGAGCTTCACAGGAGAGTTCCGTCAGAACGACGGCGTGATGAAGGTGATGATGTTGCTACCGACGCAGGGCTTCGCCTAAGCACCGCTACGATATAACCGAGGTGGAATCTGGTGGAGGGGAGCATCGCACACGGCTGGAATAGATCAACAGATCAACTTGTGTGTCCTAGGGTGCCCCTTGCCCCCATATATAAAGGAGCAAGGGGGGAGGCGGCCGGCCAGGAGGAGGGCGCACCAGGGGGGAGTCCTACTCCCATCGGGAGTAGGACTCCTCCTTTTCCCTGTTGGAGTAGGAGAGGGAAGGAAGGGAGAGAGGAGGAGAAGGAAAAATGGGGGCGCCGCCCCCTCCTTGTCCAATTCGGACTCGAGGGGGAAGGAGCATGCGGCTGCCCTGGCCGCCCCTCCTCTTCTCCCACTAAGGCCCATGAGGCCCAATTAACTCCCCGGGGGGTTCCGGTAACCCCCGGTACTCCGATTTTTATCCAAAACCACTTGGAACACTTCTGGTGTCCGAATATAGTCATCCAATATATCGATCTTTACGTCTCGACCATTTAGAGACCCGACATCATGTCCGTGATCATATCGGAGACTCCGAACTACCTTCGGCACATCAAAACACAAAAACTCATAATACCGATCGTCACCAAACTTTAAGCGTGCGAACCCTACGGGTTCGAGAACTATGTAGACATGACCGAGACACGTCTCCGGTCAACAACCAATAGCGGAACCTAGATGCTCCTATTGGCTCCTACATATTCAACGAAGATCTTTATCGGTCAAACCGCATAACAACATACATTGTTCCCTTTGTCACCGGTATGTTACTTGCCCGAGATTCGATCGTCGGTATCTCAATACCTAGTTCAATCTCATTACCGGCAAGTCTCTTTACTCGTTCCGTAATGCATCATCCCGTAACTAACTCATTAGTTGCAATGCTTGCAAGGCTTATAGTGATGTGCATTACCGAGTGGGCCCAGAGATACCTCTCTGACAATCGAAGTGACAAATCCTAATCTCGAAATACGTCAACCCAACAAGTATCTTCGGAGACACCTGTAGAGCACCTTTATAATCACCCAGTTATGTTGTCACGTTTGGTAGCACACAAAGTGTTCCTCCGGTAAACGGGAGTTGCATAATCTCATAGTCATAGGAACATGTATAAGTCATGAAGAAAGCAATAGCAACATACTAAACAATCAAGTGCTAAGCTAACGGAATGCGTCAAGTCAATCACATCATTCTCCTAATGATGTGATCCCGTTAATCAAATGACAACTCATGTCTATGGCTAGGAAACATAACCATATTTGATCAACGAGCTAGTCAAGTAAAGGCATACTAGTGACACTTTGTTTGTCTATGTATTCACACATGTATTATGTTTCCGGTTAATACAATTCTAGCATGAATAATAAACATTTATCATGATATAAGGAAATAAATAATAACTTTTATTATTGCCTCTAGGGCATATTTCCTTCAGTCTCCCACTTGCACTAGAGTCAATAATCTAGATTACACAGTAATGATTCTAACACCCATGGAGCCTTGGTGCTGATCATGTTTTGCTCGTGGAAGAGGCTTAGTCAATGGGTCTGCAACATTTAGATCCGTATGTATCTTGAGAATCTCTATGTCTCCCACATGGACATGATCTCGGATGGAGTTGAAGCATCTCTTGATATGCTTGGTTCTCTTGTGAAATCTGGATTCCTTTGCCAAGGCAATTGCACTAGTATTGTCGCAAAAGATTTTCATTGGACACGATGCACTAGGTATGACACCTAGATCGGATATGAACTCCTTCATCCAGACTCCTTCATTTGCCGCTTCCGAAGCAGCAATGTACTCTGCTTCACATGTAGATCCCGCCACGACGCTCTGTTTAGAACTGCTCCAACTGACAGCTCCACCGTTTAATATAAACACGTATCCGGTTTGCGATTTAGAATTGTCCGGATCAGTGTCAAAGCTTGCATCAACGTAACCATTTACGATGAGCTCTTTGTCACCTCCATAAACAAGAAACATATCCTTAGTCCTTTTCAGGTATTTTAGGATGTTCTTGACCTCTGTCCAGTGATCCACTCCTGGATTACTTTGGTACCTCCCTGCTAAACTAATAGCAAGGCACACATCAGGTCTGGTACACAACATTGCATACATGATAGAGCCTATGGCTGAAGCATAGGGAACATCTTTCATTTTCTCTCTATCTTCTGAAGTGGTCGGGCATTGAGTCTTACTCAACTTCACTCCTTTTAATACAGGCAAGAACCCTTCCTTTGCCTGATCCATTTTGAACTTCTTCAAAACTTTGTCAAGGTATGTGCTTTGTGAAAGTCCAATTAAGAGTCTTGATCAATCTCTATAGATCTTGATTCCCAATATGTAAGCAGCTTCATAGAGGTCCTTCATTGAAAAACTCTTATTCAAGTATCCTTTTATGCTATCCAGAAATTATATATCATTTCCAATCAACAATATGTCATCCACATATAATATTAGAAATGCTACAGAGCTCCCACTCACTTTCTTGTAAATACAGGCTTCACCAAAAGTTTGTATAAAACCATATGCTTTGATCACACTATCAAAGCATTTATTCCAACTCCGAGAAGCTTGCACCAGTACATAAATAGATCGCCGGAGCTTGCACACTTTGTTAGTACCTTTTGGATCGATAAAACCTTCAGGTTGCATCATATACAACTCTTCTTCCAGAAATCCATTCAGGAATGCGGTCTTTACATCCATTTGCCAAATTTCATAATCATAAAATGCGGCAATAGCTAACATGATTCAGACGGACTTAAGCATCGCTACAGGTGAGAAGGTCTCATTGTAGTCAACTCCTTGAACTCGTCGAAAACCTTTCGCAACAAGTCGAGCTTTGTAGACAGTAACATTACCATCGGCGTGTCTTCTTCTTGAAGATCCATTTATTCTCGATGGCTTGCCGATCATCGGGCAAGTCAACCAAAGTCCACACTTTGTTCTCATACATGGATCCCATCTCAGATTTCATGGCCTCAAGCCATTTTGCAGAATCAGGGCTCATGATCGCTTCCTCATAGTTCGTAGGTTCGTCATGGTCTAGCAACATGACCTCCAGAATAGGACTACCATACCACTCTGGTGCGCATCTTACTCTGCTTGACCTACGAGGTTCAGTAGTAACTTGATCTGAAGTTTCATGATCATCAACATTAGCTTCCTCACTAATTGGTGTAGGTGTCACAGGAACCGGTTTATGTGATGAACTAGTTTCCAATAAGGGAGCAGGTACAATTACCTCATCAAGCTCTACTTTCCTCCCACTCACTTCTTTCGAGAGAAACTCCTTCTCTAGAAAGGATACATTCTTAGCAACGAAAGTCTTGCCTCGGATCTGTGATAGAAGGTGTACCCAACAGTTTCCTTTGGGTATCCTATGAAGACACATTTCTTCGATTTGGGTTCGAGCTTATCAGGTTGAAGCTTTTTCACATAAGCATCGCAGCCCCAAACTTTAAGAAACGACAACTTTGGTTTCTTGCCAAACCATAGTTCATAAGGCGTCGTCTCAACGGATTTTGATGGTATCCTATTTAACGTGAATGCAGCCGTCTCTAAAGCATAACCCCAAAACGATAGCGGTAAATCAGTAAGAGACATCATAGATCGCACCATTTCTAGTAAAGTACGATTACGACGTCTGGACACACCATTACGCTGTGGTGTTCCAGGTGGCGTGAGTTGCGAAACTATTCTGCATTGTTTCAAATGTAGTCCAAACTCGTAGCTCAAATATTCTACTCCACGATCAGATCGTAGAAACTTTATTTTCTTATTACGATGATTTTCCACTTCACTCTGAAATTCTTTGAACTTTTCAAATGTTTTAGACATATGTTTGATTAACTAGATATACCCATATCTGCTCAAATCATCTGTGAAGGTGAGAAAATAACAATACCCGCCGCGAGCTTCAATATTTATTGGACCACATACATCGGTATGTATGATCTCCAACAATTATGTTGCTCGCTCCATTGTTCTGGAGAACGGCGTCTTAGTCATGTTGCCCATAAGGCATGGTTCGCAAAGTACCAAGTGATTCCAAAAGTCCATCAGTGTGGAGTTTCTTCATGCGCTTTACACCAATATGACCCAAACAGCAGTGCCACAAAAAAGTTGCACTATCAATGTCAACTCTGCATCTTTTGGCTTCAACATTATGAATATGTGTATCACTACTATCGAGATTCAACAAAAATATACCACTCTTCAAGGGTGCATGACCATAAAAGATATTACTCATATAAATAGAACAACCATTATTCTCAGATTTAAATGAATAACCGTCTCGCATCAAACAAGATCCAGATATAATGTTCATGCTTAACGCTGGCACCAGATAACAATTATTTAGGTCTAAAACTAATCCTGAAGGTAGATGTAGAGGTAGCGTGCCGACGACGATCACATCGACTTTGGAACCATTTCCCACGCGCATCGTCACCTCGTCCTTAGCCAGTCTTTGCTTAATCCGTAGTCCCTATTTCGAGTTGCAAATATTAGCAATAGAACCAGTATCAAATACCCAGGTGCTACTGCGAGCTCCGGTAAGGTACACATCAATAACATGTATATCACATATACCTTTGTTCACCTTGCCATCCTTCTTATTTGCCAAATACTTGGGGCAGTTCTGCTTCCAGTGACCAGTCTTTTTGCAGTAGAAGCACTCAGTCTCAGGCTTAGGTCCAGACTTGGGTTTCTTCTCCTGAGCAGCAACTTGTTTGCTCTTCTTCTTGAAGTTCCCCTTCTTCTTCCCTTTACCCTTTTTCTTGAAACTGGTGGTGTTGTTGACCATCAACACTTGATGCTCTTTCTTGATTTCTACCTCCGCTGCCTTTTAGCATTGCGAAGAGCTCGGGAATTGTCTTATTCATCCCTTGCATATTATAGTTCATTACAAAGATCTTGTAGCTTGGTGGCAGTGATTGAAGAACTCTATCAATGACACTATCAACAGGAAGATTAACTCCCAGTTAAGTCAAGTGATTATGATACCTAGACATTTTGAGTATATGTTCACTGACTGAACTATTCTCCTCCTTCTCGCAGCTATAGAACTTATTGGAGACTTCATATCTCTCAATCTGGGCATTTGCTTGAAATATTAACTTCAACTCCTGGAACATCTCATATGGTCCATGACGTTCAAAACATTGTTGAAGTCCTGGTTCTAAGCCGTAAAGCATGGCACACTGAACTATCGAGTAGTCATCATCTTTAATCTGCCAGATGTTCTTAACGTCATCAGTAGCATCTGCAGCAGGCCTGGAAGCCAGCGGTGCTTCCAGGACGTAATTCTTCTGTGCAGCAATGAGGATAATCCTCAAGTTACGGACCCAGTCCGTGTAATTGCTACCATCATCTTTCAACTTTGCTTTCTCAAGGAACGCATTAAAATTCAACGGAACAACAGCACGGGCCATCTTTCTACAATCAACATAGACAAGAAAAATACTATCAGGTACTAAGTTCATGATAAATTTAAGTTCAATTAATCATATTACTTAAGAACTCCCACTTAGATAGACATCCCTCTAATCATCTAAGTGATCACGTGATCCAAATCAACTAAACCATGTCCGATCATCACGTGAGATGGAGTAGTTTTCAATGGTGAACATCACTATGTTGATCATATCTACTATATGATTCACGCTCGACCTTTAGGTCTAAGTGTTCCGAGGCCATATCTGCATATGCTAGGCTCATCAAGTTTAACACGAGTATTCTGCGTGTGCAAAACTGGCTTGCACCCGTTGTAGATGAATGTAGAGCTTTTCACACCCGATCAACACGTGGTGTCATGGGACGATGAACTTTGGCAACGGTGCATACTCAGGGAGAACACTTTTATCTTGAAATTTAGTGAGAGATCATCTTATAATGCTACTGTCGATCAAAGCAAAATAAGATGCATACAAGATAAACATCACACGCAATCTATATAAGTGATATGATATGGCCATCATCATCTTGTGCTTGTGATCTCCATCTCTGAAGCATCATCATGATCACCATTGTCACCGGCGCGACACCTTGATCTCCATCGTAGCATCGTTGTCGTCCCGCCAACTATTGCTTCTACGACTATCGCTACCGCTTAGTGATAAAGTAAAGCAATTACAGGGCGATTGCATTGCATACAATAAAGCGACAACCATATGGCTCCTGCCAGTTGCCGATAACTCGGTTACAAAACATGATCATCTCATACAATATAGCATCATGCCTTGACCATATCACATCACAACATGCCCTGCAAAAACAAGTTAGACGTCCTCTACTTTGTTGTTGCAAGTTTTACGTGGCTGCTACGGGCTTAGCAAGAACCGTTCTTACCTACGCACCAAAACCACAACGATAGCTCATCAAGTTAGTGTTATTTTAACCTTCTCAAGGACCGGGCGTAACCACACTCGGTTCAACTAAAGTTGGAGAAACTGACACCCGCCAACCACCTATGTGCAAAACACGTCGGTAGAACGAGTCTCGCATAAGCGTACGCGTAATCTCGGTCCGGGCAGCTTCATCTAACAATACCGCCGAACCAAAGTGCGACATGCTGGTAAGCAGTATGACTTGTATCGCCCACAACTCACTTGTGCTCTACTCGTGCATATAACATCTACGCATAAAACCTGGCTCGGATGCCACTGTTGGGGAACGTAGTAATTGCAAAAAAAATCCTACACACACTCGGGATCATGGTGATGCATAGCAACGAGAGGGGAGAGTGTGTCCACATACCCTCGTAGAGTGAAAGCAGAAGCGTTAGCACAACATGGTTGATGTAGTCGTACGTCTTCATGATCCGACCGATCCAAGTACCGAACGTACGGCACCTCCGAGTTCAGCACACGTTCAGCTCGATGATGTCCCGTGAACTCCGATCCAGCAGAGCTTCACGGGAGAGTTCCGTCAGCACGATGGCATGATGACATTGATGATGTTGCTACCAATGCAGGGCTTCGCCTAAGCACTGCTACGATATAACTGAAGTGGAATATGGTGGAGGGGGGCACCGCACATGGCAGGAATAGATCAACAGATCAACTTATGTGTCCTAGGGTGCCCCTGCCCCCATATATAAAGGAGCAAGGGGGGAGGCGGCCGGCCAGGAGGAGGGCGCGCCAGGGGGGAGTCCTACTCCCACCGGGAGTAGGACTCCTCCTTTTCCTTGTTGGAGTAGGAGAGGGAAGGAAGGGAGAGAGGAGGAGAAGGAAAAAGGGGGGCGCGGCCCCCCTCCTTGTGCAATTCAGACTAGAGGGGGAGGGAGCGCGCGACTGCCCTAGCCGCCCCTCCTCTTCTCCCACTAAGGCCCATGAGGCCCAATTAACTCCCCGAGGGGTTCCGGTAACCCCCCGATACTCCGGTTTTTATCCGAAACCACTCGAAACACTTCCAATTGTCTGAATATAGTCGTCCAATATATTGATCTTTACATCTCGACCATTTCGAGACTCCTCGTCATGTCCGTGATCATATCCGGGACTCCGAACTACCTTTGGTACATCAAAACACAAAAACTCATAATACCGATCGTCACCAAACTTTAAGCGTGCGGACCCTACGGGTTTGAGAACTATGTAGACATGACCGAGACACGTCTCTGGTCAATAACCAAAAGCGGAACCTGGATGACCATTTGGCTCCTACATATTCTACGAAGATCTTTATCGGTCAAACCACATAACAACATATGTTGTTCCCTTTGTCATCGGTATATTACTTGCCTGAGATTCGATCGTCGGTATCTAAATACCTAGTTCAATCTCGTTACCGGCAAGTCTCTTTACTCATTTTGTAATGCATCATCCCACAACTAACTCATTAGTCACATTGCTTGCAAGGCTTATAGTGATGTGCATTACCGAGAGGGCCCAGAGATACCTCTCCGACAATCGGAGTGACAAATCCTAATCTCGAAATACGCCAACTCAACAAGTACCTTCAGAGACAGTTGTAGAGGACCTTTATAATCACCCAGTTACGTTGTGACGTTTGGTAGCACACAAAGTGTTCCTTTGGTAAACGGGAGTTGCATAATCTCATAGTCATAGGAACATGTATAAGTCATGAAGAAAGCAATAGCGACATACTAAACGATCAAGTGCTAAGCTAACGGAATGGGTCAAGTCAATCACATCATTCTCCTAATGATGTGATCCCATTAATCAAATGACAACTCATGTCTATGGCTAGGAAACATAACCATCTTCGATCAATGAGCTAGTCAAGTAGAGGCATACTAGTGACACTTTGTTTGTCTATGTATTCACACATGTATTTTGTTTCCGGTTAATACAATTCTAGCATGAATAATAAACTTTTATCATGATGTAAGGAAATAAATAATAACTTTTATTATTGCCTCTAGGGCATATTTCCTTCACTACGCCAGTGGCCGCACCTCGCGGCCGAAATGTTTGAAACTTCTCCCCGCTTCTCGAACAAACGGATGAAAACTCACAAAGCGACGCACAAATGATCTGTACACCTTTCCTAGGCTGATAGTAAGGGGTATCATAGCTAGTATCATGCATGCCAACTAGGCAATTTTAATGAGTTGTCATAGAATTAATTAAATGACAAAGGGTTAAGTATCATATCATGAAACCGTATCATAATAAATGTTATGCTACTATGTGTCATGCATGACAATATAAATAAAGTACTACATATGATACTAGCTACTCTATGATACTATGCATTAGAGCAAATAAGTACACAATAGAGTGACATGAGACTAGCGACAATGGGTAGTAACATAGAATGTTAATATTCCATGTTACTACCTCTATAGTGGGGAGTAACATATGTGTAGTAACATGCAACACTTCATTTATTAGGCTATAGACTCGTCTTTCCTTGAGATGTGTGATGTTACTCAGACTAGCCACAATGGGTAGTAACATAGACTAGTAACATGCCCATGTGTTACTAGTCTATGTTACCACCTCTATAGTGGGGAGTAATATATATGTGTGGTAACATGCAACACTTCATTTATTATGCTATAGACACATCTTGCCTTGATATGTACATGTGATGTTGCTCATACTACTAGTAACTAGCTATGTTACTACTTTCCTCTCTTTCTTCATTTATTGCTTGCCACATCATCTACTTAATTTATCTAGATATGTGTGATGTTACTACCTATGTTACTCCCACTGTGGGTAGTCTGGCTATAAGGAATATAATAATATATATGTGCTTATTAGTTGGAGGAAAGAGAAGAGAAGTGGGCTCTTGGTTAGTAGTGCTAGCTGCAACACGAGACCCCATACACTTTGTGAGGATGTAAGGTGGGCCAACTATTGATAAACTAGTACGTATATAAAACTTATTATTGTACATGCCCGCTAAAAGGTTGGCTGTATATGACATGGCAACTTTTTATAGCCGACCCTTGGCTGTATTATTAACCATGCATGCTCTTAGTGAGGTAGCTAGTATATCATAGACGACTAGCTAGTATCAGACTAGCCACAGTGGGAGTAACTTCAGCAGTAACACCGACTCCAACTCAACAAACTTGCTTATGTGGCAATAAGTTAATGAGGAGAGAGATAGTTACAGTAACTTAGCTAGTTACTGTAGCATCACATGTCCCAATGCAATATGAGTCTGTAACCTAAGAAATGAAGCTTTGCATGACACTGTACTTATGTTACTACCCACTATGAAGGTAGTAACATATATAGTCTAGGGATATGCATATGTTACTAGTGTACTACTGTCGGATTTCGGGTTCCGGTAGACCCTTAAGGTTCGAACACTGGGGTGCGCGCGGAAATCTCGCCTTCAACCTCTCCGTCTCGATGGGATCTAAACTACTAAAAGAGCTGCACGAAAGACACAAGATTTATACTGGTTCGGGCCACCGATGTGGTGTAATACCCTACTCTAGTGTGTGGTGGATGGATTGCCTCCTGGGGCTGGTGTGGATGAACAATACAAGGAAGAACAGCCTCGCGAGGGTCTGTTCTTGGCTATGGTGATGAACTGCTATGAAGAGTTCAGTCACCTTTCTCTCTCTTTCTCTCTCAGATCCCGGACCGAACAACCAGGAATCGAACCCCTTGCTATGTGGGTGGCTAGTCCTATTTATAGAGGCCCTGGTCCTCTCCCCAAATATTGAGCGGGAAGGGATCCAACAATGGCAGGCTAATTTGAAGGGGGACAGCGAGTACATCTATCCTGACAAAAGCAGTCTTCGCCTGCCAAAGGCTCTGGTGATGACGCCGCGCTGGGCTCCATGGTGACCTCCGTCTTGTAGTCCTCCTGGTCTTGGTCTCGTTGCACCGAAGTGGCAACCTTTGCCTGATGCCTCGGTACTCCGCGGATACGCTTGCCCCCTTTGCACAAAAGAGGAAAGAGGGACGCTGCGCGCGCTGACACCCGCCTGGTGCCCCGTGTCGTCATGGCTTGCCTCATGGGCACCTTGCGAGGTACCCCACCTTGAACTCTCCGCCTCCTCGCGAGCCAGCCCGACGAGGCTGTGCCTGAGGATGTGCCGCGTCGTCCGCCTCGTGAGGCTTGGCCCTTCGCGAGGGTCTTGAGCCTCGTGTTGATGAAGATGGGCTGCGCTGGGCCCCCACTTGAGCCACGCCGCAGGCCGCAGGCAGGCAAGTCTGGGGACCCCCGTTCCCAGAACGCCGACAGTAGCCCCCGGGCCCAAGGCGCGCATGGACTGGGCCGTGCTGAGAGGCGAAAGGGCAAGGGCGAAGCGCCGCGGGCCCTATCAGCCTGCGGCCTTGGGCGCTGCATGGCAGTTGATTGGCCGTGGCGTCTCCGCTTCCCCATGACGCCTTGGTGATCGTGCGAGCTGGGCAAGTCCCTGCATGCAGATCGTGTTATGATTACCTGTGATCGTGGGGGCCGGCGGTTGGCCTTCGCCGGCTATAAGTATGGCACCGCGCGTGCTAGTCCAGTCCATCTCTTCTTGCTCTCTCCTTCACCTCAGTTCTTGCTCCGTCTTGGTGTGATGGCTCCATCGAGGAGGTACTCGGCCGCAGAGAAGGGGAAGGCCCTCCAGGTCGGTCCTGCCTCTCCCCCACCCAAGCGTGGTCGCGGGCGCCCTCGGAAGCACCCGGTGGCCGCCCCGGCAGCTTCCAGCGGCCATGGGGGGGGGGGGCTCCCAGCGCGGCGGTGGGCAAGTCGCCGCAGCCGGAGGGTGCGCCTGGGTTGCGCACTCCCCCAGGCCGCGCTTTCGCGCCGTGCAGGCGCCGCCGGAATTCATCGTTTGGTCGGCGGAGTCGGCTCGCGCCCGGCTCCCGCTTCCTCGCTTCCTCCTTGGCGAACTCCCGGCCGACGCTCCTGGCAGCCTCTAGCTCCAGGCGGAGGGCTGCTGCAGCAGGTCCTCGTGGGTCGTGCTGGAGGTCTCCGCCAGCGGGAGCTTGGCCTTCACTCGCGGCTGGCAGGCGTTCGCCCGCGCTCGTGGCCTGGAGCGTCGGTGCACTCTGCACTTCAGATTTGATGGCGATGCCACCCTCTACGTGAGGGTGTTTGGGGAAGATGGTCGTCGCGCGGGGTGCTGCCCTGAGGACGATGACCACGTCCGCGGGCCCCGCTCCGATGGTGATGGGGGAGATAGCGCCCGAGCGGGCAGCGGCGTCAGCGACTCCCCCAGCTTTGTCAGCTATTCCTCAAGCGACTCCTCCAGTGGTGGCAGCAGTCCTCCCCTGCGCCGTCGGGTTTGCCTAGGAGGTGGTGGTTCGTCCGCCCGCCGTCGTGCCCCGGTGAAGCGCGAGAGGGAGTCCGCCTGAGGCCCTGAGGCAGCATGTGTCGCCGCCGTGGACCGATGCGGGAGGGGCGGCGCCAGGCTCGTCTTTTTCCTTTCTCTTTTGTTCCTTGTGTAAAACAGAACAGATGCATGGAGCCCCCTTGGGGCGTGTTGGGAAATGTTGCCGCTTCAGCTATTACCTTGATCTCATTTTTGTACCTCCTGATTTCCCGCATGTGCGTAGATAGCTTTCGACCCCTGCCGGGGAGTGGGGCGACCGACCCAGGCCCTGTGTGCGCGTCGTGGTACCCAAGGGGCACGGACTAGGAGGGTGCTCCTGTAATGCGCCAGGGCCGTGAAACCCTCCTATGGCTAGGGCAGAAACCCTCGCGAGGGCGTCTGAGCACCATCCCTCGTGAGGTTGTTCACGAGAGAAACCAAAGCGAGGGGCGAAAATCGACGAACCATAAATCAGCAACAGCGATAACTCCAATAAGACTCCAAATGCAAACGAACACGTCAACTGCGGAAAGCAAATGGAAAAGCCGCGTCCGGCACCTAATCTAGTCTTCGACGTCTTCTCACCAGCGCGGAGCTAAGTGCTGCCACTGGGCGTGGGAGGGAGCTCCTGAGACTCCGGGGTGTGTACAGCCCCACTCATTATTACGTGAGAGTGTCACGGGGTGGCGAGCTTCACAGGCATTGGCCTTGCTTCATAGGCTCTGGGCCTTTTCCTTGAGCGCGAGGGCTTCACAGGCACTCGCCTTGCTTCACAGGCTCCGGGCCTTTCGAAAAGAGATGATCTTCACAGGCACTCGCCTTGCTTCACAGGCTCCGGGCCTTTCCAAAAGAGATGATCTTCACAGGCACTCGCCTTGCTTCACAGGCTCCGGGCCTTTCCAAAAGAGATGATCTTCACAGGCATTCGCCTTGCTTCACAGGCTCCGGGCCTTTCCAAAAGAGATGATATTCACAGGCACTCACCTTGCTTCACAGGCTCCGGGCCTTTCTTAGGGGTAGAACCTCCGGAGGTGCTAGATGTTCCACGCGTTCTGGACCGGCACTCCCTCCTGAGTCTCCAAGCGCGCGGAGCCGGGCCTGGAAACATGAACAACCTTGAACGGGCCCTCCCACATGGGAGAGAGCTTGTGCAATCCCTCCCTGGAGAGGACCCGCCTGAGCACGAGGTCTCCTACCTCGAGGGTCCTGGGGCGGACGTTGCGGCAGTGGTATCGCCGCAGCGCTTGCTGATACCTCGCCGCCCGCAGTGCGGCTTCCCGTCGTCGTTCCTCCCACAACACGAGGTCCGTCCCTCGCATGGCATCCTTCTGCGCCTCATCGAACGCCAGGACCCGCGCGGAGCGACGTCTGACCTCGTGAGGGAGGACTGCCTCCGCTCCATAGACCAGGAAGAATGGGGTCTCTCCAGTCGGCTTGGTCGCAGTGGTGCAGATGGACCACAACACAGATTGAAGCTCGTCGTACCAACCTCGGCCGCAGGCCTCCATCTTCTTCTTGAACGTCCTGGTCTTGAGGCCTCTCAGGACCTCTGCGTTGGCTCGTTCGGCCTGGCCGTTGCTTCAGGGTGCGCCACTGAAGCGTAGCATATCTGCGTTCAAAGGTTAGCACGGTATGTTTTGAAGAGGTTACTGGTGAACTGCAAACCGTTGTTTGTGATGATGCGGTTCGGCACCCCGAACCGGCTCACGATGCCCCTGATGAACTTGACCGCGGAGCCCGCGGGGATGGTGCGGACGGGCAACAAGCAATCAAGCATGACAAGAAAATGCATAGTTGGAAATAAACGCGACGGAGATACACGCCGCTGGGCCTGGCCCCAGCAGCTTGGGGATGATGCAGCCTGAGGGGCGCCCCCAATCAAGGCAAGCTTACTACTGAAAAGTAAATGCAGGTACATGCCGCAGGGACGGACCCACGCGGCCTGGGAGTGACGCACCCTGGGGGGCGCTCCCAGCTGGGAATAAGGCTTGGAAGATGTCACCTGAGGATGTCGTTGGCGAGGTGGTGTTGGTGCAGCAGGCTTGGCGAGCTGCGGAAGCCGATCCTCATGAGCCCCCAGGCCTCGGGGCCTCGGGAGGCTCCAGAGGCACTGGTGACTCCTCGCGAGCTGTCTCCACCTCCGCCAGAGCCGCGGACCGCCTGTCTTCCTGGGCCTCCATAATGCCCCTCGTGAGGCGCTGGCACGCCGCCGCCACGCTCAGCAGGCCGTAAGGCACGCGAACACGGCTGTGGGGTGGACCTCCGCAGCGCCCCACTCGCGAGGGCCAGAGGCGCTCCGTTGTGGCGATCTGATTGAGCCCTGGTACATCGACGCAGACGCGCAACCCACCATCCTCGCCTGGATGTGGGGCCGCAGCTGGTGAGCGACGGCAACCTCTCATGATCCCTGCCTCCTGCAGTTCTTGAATCGCTTTGCTGATGAACTTGTGCTGGTCAGACCCTCCTTGCTTGGCCCTTCCTCGAGGGAAACGTGCCTCGAAGCACGCCTCCACGTGGTGCCCAAGCGCCTCCCTCGTGACTCCGGCTAGGTCGGTGGCCCTCCAGGTGAGAGCCCCCGAGCCCTGCCTGAGGAGGGCGCCGGGCACGCTTTCCTATGCGATGGATGGAGGGCCCTCCTGAGGAGGCACGGGCCCTGAGGGGCCTGCCTCCTGAGGGGCTGAGCCTGACGACGTCTTCTTCTTCTTCTTGGGGAGGGTCTCAGGAAGCCTCCTGCTTCCGCGATCTGGGTCTTCTAGCGACGCGGCCTGAAAGGCTCGCTCCAGGGAACACACTGCATCTCTCTCTTCACAGGGCACCGTGATGACGCCGCCACTTCCTGGCATCTTGAGGACGTTGTAGCCGTGGTGGGTCACGGCCATGAACTTGGCCAGTGCTGGGTACCCGAGGATGGCGTTGTACGACAGGCGGATGTGGGCGACGTCGAAGTCGATGAGCTCGGTGCGGTAGTTGCTACGGGCTCCGAAGGTGACAGGGAGGCAGACCTGCCCGATTGGGACTGTGGAACCGTCGGTAACTCTGGAGAAAGGCTTGGTCGGCTGGAGCTGATCATAGGGCACTTGGAGGTTGTTGAAGGTTTCCACGGACAGGACGTTGAACCCTGCCCCTCCATCGATGAGGGTCTTGGTGACCAGCACATTGCTGATGACTGGGGAGCAAAGCATCGGGAGGACCCCGGCGGTGGCTGAGCACTTGAGCTGATCCGCTGAGCTGAACGTGATGGCGCACGCCGACCACCTGAGGGGGCACGTTGCTTCGAGTTTGGGGAGGGCTGCATTCACCTCACGGGCGAACTGCTTGAAGATGCGTTGGGAGGCCAGGGCTTGAGCTCCGCCCAGGATGCAGGCGATTGCGCGTGGCTCCTGGAAGCCCCCAGCCCCCTCGTCTTGATGGCGGTCGTCGTTCCTTCTTGGTGGAGAAGGTAGAGGAGACAGGCCTGCGTTGCCGTGAGGGCGGTCCTCACGAGGCTGGTCTCTCCAGTCCCCCTCACGAGGCAGGTCCCGCTAGCGGTCCTCGCGAGGCTGGTCGCGCCACCCCTGGCGTGGGCCGCGGTCTTCCCAGCGCCCTGGGTTTCTTCCTCCTCCTCGGCCATAGCCCCTGTCAGCACGGTCAGGGCGACGGCCGATCCTTCCTTCTCGTACGGCGCGGAGCTCTTGACATTCGTTGGTGTTGTGGGTGTGGAGGTCGTGGTACACACAGTACCGGCTGCCTCTGGAGGGTTCGGGCAGATCCTTGCCCCGCTTGGTGTCTGGTTCGGCTACGAGCACGGCAGCCCCCTTGCGCTTCACGTCCTTCCTTGGGCTTCTTATCTTCTGGGTCCGCTGCAGGCAGCTCGAGGAGGGAGAGGCATCCCTCCTCAGCCCTGGCGCACCTGTTCGCTAAGTTGAACAGCTCCAAGGAGGTGCAGAGGTCCTCATGCATCGCCAGCTCCTCCTTCATCTTGACGTCGCGCACGCCATCGGTGAAGGCCGAGATAATGGCCTCCTCGGACACCTTGGGGATCTTGAGGCACGCGCTGTTGAAGCGCTGTATGTACTTTTGCAGGGTCTCTCCGGGTTGTTGCTTGATGCGGTGCATGTCACTCACTGCGGGCGGCCGGTCGCGAGTACCTTGGAAGTTGGCGATGAACTGGGTGCGCATCTGGTCCCAGGAGGAGATCGTTCCTGGAGCCAGATTCAGGAGTCAGGTGCGCGCTCCTTCCTTCAGCGCCATGGGGAACCAGTTAGCCATGACCTTCTCGTCCCCGTTGGCAGCCTTAATGCCAGCTCATAGAGGTGGAGGAATTCCGCGGGATCAGTGGTGCCATCGTAGCGAGGAGGCAGGTCCGGCTTGAACTTCCCGGGCCACGCGACGCTGCGCAGCTCGGGGGTGTAGGCGCGGCAGCCCGCGGTGGCCACAAAAGGCCTCGGTTGGTGGAGAGCTCGGTCTTGAGGGTCCCCACGCGCTGCAGCTAGGAGCAAGGCAGGGTCTTGGCATGCCGGAGCTGGAGCAGGGAGCGCCCAGGCAGCCCCCTGCGGGCAAGGGATTTCTTGGCAGCTTCGCTCTTCTTGCGATGGCGCCTGGCAGAGCGGGTTCCGCCCAGGGGCCAGTCGCCTTGGAGCCACGGCATCTTCTTGGAGAGCAGGCGACTGGTTCGCCGCCGGAGCTTCGTTGCCCGCACGGGGCGGAGTGCGGCGCAACGGGGTGGACGGCGCAGGAGAGCCCCCTGTGGTGCGGACAAGCTCGGCGACGCGGTCGAGCCACTCCTCATAGACGTCGTCGACGGGGCGGTAGTGCAGGAGCTCGTTTTCCGCGATGAGCGCAGCTCGAGCCTCCAAGGTGCGCGGAGTGCGCGGGACGAAGAGCCAGCTGGTACAAGTGACGGGGTGGCAGTACGGCCGTCTTGCCGCACGGATGGGTGCTGAGACGATGCTTGCTGCTCGCCCCCCGCCGGGCCGGTGGCGGCGTTGACGGCGGGCGACGCGGAACAACGAGGACGCCCACCGACGGGGGCCGTCTGGGCGACCTGAGAAGCGATGGCGGCCCGGCGCTCGGCGCGGGCCCGACGAGCCTCTGACATGGATGCGACGGTCGGAGGAGAGCGAAGCGGTGGGAGACGAATTCCGGCGCACCCCTACCTGGCGCGCCAAATGTTGGATTTCGGGTTTCGGCAGACCCTTAAGGTTCGAACACTAGGGTGCGCACGGAAATCTCGCCTTCAACCTCTCCGTCTCGATGGGATCTAAACTACTAAAAGAGCTGCACGAAAGACACAAGATTTATACTGGTTCGGGCCACCGATGTGGTGTAATACCCTACTCCAGTGTGTGGTGGATGGATTGCCTCCTGGGGCTGGTGTGGATGAACAATACAAGGAAGAACAGCCTCGCGAGGGTCTGTTCTTGGCTGTGGTGATGAACTGCTATGAAGAGTTCAGTCACCTTTCTCTCCCTTTCTCTCTCAGATCCCGGACCGAACAACCAGGAATCGAACCCCTTGCTATGTGGGTGGCTAGTCCTATTTATAGAGGCCCTGGTCCTCTCCCCAAATATTGAGCGGGAAGGGATCCAACAATGGCGGGCTAATTTGAAGGGGGACAGTGAGTACATCTATCCTGACAAAAGCAGTCTTCGCCTGCCAAAGGCTCTGGTGATGACGCCGCGCTGGGCTCCATGGTGACCTCCGTCTCGTAGTCCTCCTGGTCTTGGTCTCGTTGCACTGAAGTGGCAACCTTTGCCTGATGCCTCGGTACTCCGCGGATACGCTTGCCCCCTTTGCACCAAAGAGGAAAGAGGGACGCTGCGCGCGCTGGCACCCGCCTGGTGTTGGGGAACGCAGTAATTTCAAAAAATTTCCTACGCACACGCAAGATCATGGTGATGCACAGCAACGAGAGGGGAGAGTATTGTCTACGTACCAACGCAGACCGACTGCGGAAGCGATCACACAACATAGAGGAAGTAGTCGTACGTCTTCTTCCCGATCCGACCGATCCAAGCACCGTTACTCCGGCACCTCCGAGTTCTTAGCACACGTTCAGCTCGATGACGATCCTTGGGCTCCGATCCAGCAAAGCATCGAGGAAGAGTTCCGTCAGCACGACGGCGTGGTGACGATCTTGATGTACTACCGACGCAGGGCTTCGCCTAAGCTCTACAACGATATGACCGAGGTGGAATTTGGTGGCAGGGGGCACCGCACACGGCTAAGGAACGATCTCAAGGATCAAGTTGTGTGTCTATGGGGTGCCCCCTGCCCCCGTATATAAAGGTTGGAGGAGGGGAGCCGGCCGGCCAAGGGAGAGGAGGCGCAGGGGAGTCCTACTCCCACCGGGAGTAGGACTCCTCCCCCCAATCCTAATCCTATTAGGACTCCCGGGGGGAAAAGGAGAGAGAAGGGGGGCCGGCCCCTATCCTAGTCCTACTAGGACTTTGGGAAGGGGGCGCCGGCCAGCTTGTGGGCTTTCCCCTTTTCTCCTTTTCCACTAAGGCCCAATAGGCCCATTAGTCTCCCGGGGGGTTCCGGTAACCCTCCCGGTATTCCGGTAAAATCCCGATTTCACCCGGAACACTTCCGATGTCCAAACATAGGCTTCCAATATATCAATCTTTACGTCTCGACCATTTCGAGACTCCTCATCATGTCCGTGATCTCATCTGGGACTCCGAACAACCTTCGGTACATCAAAATGCATAAACTCATAATAACTGTCATCGTAACGTTAAGCGTGCGGACCCTACGGTTCGAGAACAATGTAGACATGACCGAGACATGTCTCCGGTCAATAACCAATAGCGGGACCTGGATGCCCATATTGGCTCCTACATATTCTACGAAGATCTTTATCGGTCAGACCGCATAACAACATACGTTGTTCCCTTTGTCATCGGTATGTTACTTGCCCGAGATTCGATCGTCGGTATCCAATACCTAGTTCAATCTCGTTACCGGCAAGTCTCTTTACTCGTTCCGTAATACATCATCTCACAACTAACACATTAGTTGCAGTGCTTGCAAGGCTTATGTGATGTGCATTACCGAGAGGGCCCAGAGATACCTCTCCGACAATCGGAGTGACAAACCCTAATCTCGAAATACGCCAACCCAACATCTACCATTGGAGACACCTGTAGTACTCCTTTATAATCACCCAGTTACGTTGTGACGTTTGGTAGTACCCAAAGTGTTCCTCCGGTAAACGGGAGTTGCATAATCTCATAGTTATAGGAACATGTATAAGTCATGAAGAAAGCAATAGCAACATACTAAATGATCGGGTGCTAAGCTAATGGAATGGGTCATGTCAATCAGATCATTCTACTAATGATGTGACCTCGTTAATCAAATAACAACTCCTTGTTCATGGTTAGGAAACATAACCATCTTTGATTAACAAGCTAGTCAAGTAGAGGCATACTAGTGACACTCTGTTGGTCAATGTATTCACACATGTATTATGTTTCCGGTTAATACAATTCTAGCATGAATAATAAACATTTATCATGATATAAGGAAATAAATAATAACTTTATTATTGCCTCTAGGGCATATTTCCTTCAGTCTCCCACTTGCACTAGAGTCAATAATCTAGTTCACATCGCCATGTGATTTAGCAGCAATGGTTCACATCACCATGTGATTAACACCCATAGTTCACATCGTCATGTGACCAACACTCAAAGGGTTTACTAGAGTCAGTAATCTAGTTCACATATCTATGTGATTAACACCCAAAGAGTACTAATGTGTGATCATGTTTTGCTTGTGAGATAATTTTAGTCAACGGGTCTGTCACATTCAGATCCGTAAGTATTTTGCAAGTTCTATGTCTACAATGCTCTACACGGAGCTACTCTAGCTAATTGCTCCCACTTTCAATATGTATCCAGATTGAGACTTTAGATTCATCTGGATCAGTGTCAAAAACTTGCATCGACGTAACCCTTTACGACGAACCTTTTTGTCACGTCCATAATCGAGAAACATATCCTTTATTTCACTAAGGATAATTCTGACCGTTGTCCAGTGATCTACTCCTAGATCACTATTGTACTCCCTTGCCAAATCAGTGCAGGGTATACAATAGATCTGGTACATAGCATGGCATACTTTATAGAACCTATGAATGAGGCATAGGGAATGACTTTCATTCTCTTTCTATCTTCTGCCGTGGTCGGGCTTTGAGTCTTTACTCAACTTCACACCTTGTAACACAGGCAAGAAACTTTTTCTTTGACTGTTCCATTTTGAACTACTTCAAAATCTTGTCAAGGTATGTACTTATTGAAAAACTTATCAAGCGTCTTGATCTATCTCTATAGATCTTGAAGCTCAATATGTAAGCAGCTTTACCAAAGTCTTTCTTTGAAAAACTCCTTTCAAACACTCCTTTATGCTTTACAGAATAATTCTACATTCTTTCCGATCAACAATATGTCATTCACATATACTTATTAGAAATGATGTAGTGCTCCCACTCACTTTCTTGTAAATACAGGCTTCACCGCAAGTCTGTATAAAACTATATGCTTTGATCAACTCATCAAAGCGTATATTCCAACTCCGAGATGCTTGCACCAGTCCACAGATGGATCGCTGGTGCTTGCACATTTTGTTAGCTCCTTTTGGATTGACAAAACCTTCTAGTTGCATCACATACAACTCTTCTTTAATAAATCCATTCAGGAATGCAGTTTTGTTTATCCATTTGCCAGATTTCATAAAATGCGGCAATTGCTAACATGATTCGGACAGACTTTAAGCATAGATACGAGTGAGAAAAACTCATCGTAGTCAACACCTTGAACTTGTCGAAAACTTTTGCGACAATTCTAGCTTTGTAGATAGTAACACTACTATCAGCGTCCGTCTTCCTCTTGAAGATCCATTTATTTTCTATGGCTTGCCGATCATCGGGCAAATCCATCAAAGTCCATACTTTGTTCTCATACATGGATCATATCTCAGATTTCATGGCCTCAAGCCACTTTGCGGAATCTGGGCTCACCATCGCTTCTTCATAGTTCGTAGGGTCATCATGATCTAGTAGCATGACTTCCAGAACTGGATTACCGTACCACTCTGGTGCGGATCTCACTCTGGTTGATCTACGTGGTTCAGTAGTATCTTGTCCCGAAGCTTCATGATCATCATCATTAGCTTCCTCACTGATTGGTATAGGTGTCGCAGAAACAATTTTCTGTGATGTACTATTTTCCAATAAGGGAGCAGGTACAGTTACCTCGTCAAGTTCTACTTTCCTCCCACTCACTTCTTTCGAGAGAAACTCCTTCTCTAGAAAGTTTCCGAATTTAGCAACAAAAGTCTTGCCTTCGGATCTGTGGTAGAAGGTGTATCCAACAGTTTCCTTTGGATATCCTATGAAGATGCACTTCTCCGATTTGAGTTTTGAGCTTATCAGGATGAAACTTTTTCATATAAGCATCGCTACCCCAAACTTTAAGAAACGACAACTTTGGTTTCTTGCCAAACCATAGTTCATAAGGCGTCGTCTCGACGGATATAGATGGTGCCCCTTTTTAACGTGAATGCGGCTGTCTCTAATGCATGACCCCAAAAACAATAGTGGTAAATCGGTAAGAGACATCATAGATTGCACTATATCCAATAAAGTACGGTTATGATGTTCGGACACACCATTATGATGTGGTGTTCCAGGTGGCGTGAGTAGTGAAACTATTTCATATTGTTTTAACTGAAGACCAAACTCGAAACTCAAATATTTGTCTCCGCGATCAGATCGTAGAAACTTTATTTTCTTGTCACGATGTTTTTCCCTTCACTCTAAAATTCTTTGAACTTTTCAAATGTTTCAGACTTATGTTTCATCAAGTAGATATTTCCATATCTGCTCAAATCATCTGTGAAGGTCAGAAAATAATGATACTTGCTGCAAGCCTTAATATTCATCGGACCACATACATCAGTATGTATGATCTTCAACAAATCTGTTGCTTACTTCATTGTTCCGGAGAACGGCGTTTTAGTCATCTTGCCCAAAAGGCACGGTTCGCAAGCATCAACTGATTCATAATCAAGTGATTCCAAAATCCCATCAGCATGGAGTTTCTTCATGCGCTTTACACCAATATGACCTAAACGGCAGTGCTACAAATAAGTTGCACTATCATTATTAACTTTGCATCTTTTGGTTTCAATATTATGATTATGTGTATCACCATGATCGAGATCCAAAACACTATTTTCATTGGGTGTGTAACCATATAAGGTTTTATTCATGTAAATAGAACAACAATTTATTCTCTTACTTTAATGAATAACCGTATTGCAATAAACATGATGAAATCATATTCATGCTCAACGCAAAAACCAAATAACACTTATTTAAGTTCAACACTAATCCCGAAATTATGGGGAGTGTGCGATGATGATCATATCAATCTTGGAACCACTTCCAACACACATCGTCACTTCACCCTTAACTAGTCTCTGTTTATTCTGCAACTCCTGTTTCGAGTTACTAATCTTAGCAACTGAACCAGTATCAAATACTGAGGGTTTGCTATAAACACTAGTAAATTACACATCAATAACATGTATATCAAATATACTTATGTTCACTTTGCCATCCTTCTTATCCGCCAATCACTTGGGGTAGTTCCGCTTCTAGTGACCAGTCCCTTTGTAGTAGAAGCACTTAGTCTCAGGCTTAGGATCAGACTTGGGCTTCTTCACTTGAGCAGCAACTTGCTTGCCGTTCTTCTCGAAGTTCCCCTTCTTCCCTTTGCCCTTTTCTTGAAACTAGTGGTCTTGTCAACCATCAACACTTGATGTTTTTCTTGATTTCTACCTTCGTTGATTTCAGCATCACGAAGAGCTTGGGAGTTGTTTCCGTTATCCCTTGCATATTATAGTTCATCACGAAGTTCTACTAACTTAGTGATGATGACTAGAGAATTCTGTCAATCACTATCTTATCTGGAAGATTAACTCCCACTTGATTCAAGCGATTGTAGTACCCAGACAATCTGAGCACATGCTCACTAGTTGAGTGATTCTCCTCCATCTTTTAGCTATAGAACTTGTTGGAGACTTCATATCTCTCAACTCGGGTATTTGCTTGAAATATTAACTTCAACTCCTGGAACATCTCATATGGTCCATGACGTTCAAAACGTCTTTGAAGTCCCGATTCTAAGCTGTTAAGCATGGTGCACTAAACTATCAAGTAGTCATCATATTGAGCTAGCCAAACGTTCATAACGTCTGCATCTCCTCCTGCAATAGGTCTGTCACCTAGCGGTGCATCAAGGACATAATTCTTCTGTGCAACAATGAGGATAAACCTCAGATCACGGATCCAATCCGCATCATTGCTACTAACATCTTTCAACACAATTTTCTCTAGGAACATATCAAAATAAACATAGGGAAGCAACAACGCGAGCTATTGATCTACAACATGATTTGCAAAATACTACCAGGACTAAGTTCATGATAAATTTAAGTTCAATTTAATCATATTACTTAAGAACCCCCACTTAGATAGACATCCCTCTAATCCTCTAAGTGATCACGTGATCCAAATCAACTAAACCATAACCGATCATCACGTGAGATGGAGTAGTTTTCAATGGTGAACATCGTCATGTTGATCATATCTACTATATGATTCACGCTCGACCTTTCGGTCTCTGTGTTCCGAGGCCATATCTGCATATGCTAGGCTCGTCAAGTATAACCTGAGTATTCTGCGTGTGCAAAACTGGCTTGCACCCGTTGTAGATGGACGTAGAGCTTATCACACCCGATCATCACGTGGTGTCTGGGCACGACGAACTTTGGCAACGGTGCATACTCAGGGAGAACACTTCTTGATAATTTAGTGAGAGATCATCTTATAATGCTACCGTCAATCAAAGCAAGATAAGATGCATAAAAGGATAAACATCACATGCAATCAATATAAGTGATATGATATGGCCATCTTCATCTTGTGCTTGTGATCTCCATCTCCGAAGCACCGTCATGATCACCATCGTCACCGGCGTGACACCTTGATCTCCATCGTAGCATCGTTGTCGTCTCGCCAATCTTATGCTTCCACGACTATCACTACCGTTTAGTAATAAAGTAAAGCATTACATCGCGATTGCATTGCATACAATAAAGCGACAACCATATGGCTCCTGCCGGTTGCCGATAACTCGGTTACAAAACATGATCATCTCATACAATAAAATCAGCATCATGCCTTGACCATATCACATCACAACATACCCTGCAAAAACAAGTTAGACGTCCTCTACTTTGTTTGTTGCAAGTTTTACGTGGCTGCTACGGGCTTAAGTAAGAACTCATCTCACCTACGTATCAAAACCACAACGATAGTTCGTCAAATAGACTCTGTTTTAACCTTCTCAAGGACCGGGCGTAGTCACACTTGGTTCAACTAAAGTTGGAGAGGCAGTCTTCCGCAAGCCATCTGTGTGCAAAGCACGTCGAGGGAACCGGTCTCGCGTAAGAGTACGCGTAAGGTTGGTCCGGATCGTCTCACCCAACAATACCGCCGAACCAAAGTATGACATGCTGGTAGGCAGCATGACTTGTATCGCCCACAACTCACTTGTGTTCTACTCGTGCATATAACATCAAACCATAAAACCTAGGCTCTGATGCCACTGTTGGGGAACACAGTAATTTCAAAAAATTTCCTACGCACACGCAAGATCATGGTGATGCACAGCAACGAGAGGGGAGAGTATTGTCTACGTACCAACGCAGACCGACTGCGGAAGCGATCACACAACGTAGAGGAAGTAGTCGTACGTCTTCTTCCCGATCCGACCGATCCAAGCACCGTTACTCCGGCACCTCCGAGTTCTTAGCACACGTTCAGCTCGATGACGATCCTCGGGCTCCGATCCAGCAAAGCGTCGAGGAAGAGTTCCGTCAGCACGACGGCGTGGTGACGATATTGATGTACTACCGACACAGGGCTTCGCCTAAGCTCTACAACGATATGACCGAGGTGGAATTTGGTGGCAGGGGGCACCGCACACGGCTAAGGAACGATCTCAAGGATCAAGTTGTGTGTCTATGGGGTGCCCCCTGCCCCCGTATATAAAGGTTGGAGGAGGGGAGCCGGCCGGCAAAGGGAGAGGAGGCGCAGGGGAGTCCTACTCCCACCGGGAGTAGGACTCCTCCCCCCAATCCTAATCCTATTAGGACTCCCGGGGGGAAAAGGAGAGAGAAGGGGGGCCGGCCCCTATCCTAGTCCTACTAGGACTTTGGGAAGGGGGGCGCCGGCCAGCTTGTGGGCTTTCCCCTTTTCTCCTTTTCCACTAAGGCCCAATAGGCCCATTAGTCTCCCGGGGGGGTTCCGGTAACCCTCCCGGTATTCCGGTAAAATCCCGATTTCACCCGGAACACTTCCGATGTCCAAACATAGGCTTCCAATATATCAATCTTTACGTCTCGACCATTTCGAGACTCCTCGTCATGTCGGTGATCTCATCCGGGACTCCAAACAACGTTCGGTACATCAAAATGCATAAACTCATAATAACTGTCATCGTAACGTTAAGCGTGCGGACCCTACGGTTCGAGAACAATGTAGACATGACCGAGACACGTCTCTGGTCAATAACCAATAGCGGGACCTGGATGCCCATATTGGCTCCTACATATTCTACGAAGATCTTTATCGGTCAGACCGCATAACAACATACGTTGTTCCCTTTGTCATCGGTATGTTACTTGCCCGAGATTCGATCGTCGGTATCCAATACCTAGTTCAATCTCGTTACCGGCAAGTCTCTTTACTCGTTCCGTAATACATCATCTCACAACTAACACATTAGTTGCAGTGCTTGCAAGGCTTATGTGATGTGCATTACCGAGAGGGCCTAGAGATACCTCTCCGACAATCGGAGTGACAAACCCTAATCTCGAAATACGCCAACCCAACATCTACCATTGGAGACACCTGTAGTACTCCTTTATAATCACCCAGTTACGTTGTGATGTTTGGTAGTACCCAAAGTGTTCCTCTGGTAAACGGGAGTTGCATAATCTCATAGTTATAGGAACATGTATAAGTCATGAAGAAAGCAATAGCAACATACTAAACGATCGGGTGCTAAGCTAATGGAATGGGTCATGTCAATCAGATCATTCTACTAATGATGTGACCTCGTTAATCAAATAACAACTCCTTGTTCATGGTTAGGAAACATAACCATCTTTGATTAACAAGCTAGTCAAGTAGAGGCATACTAGTGACACTCTGTTGGTCTATGTATTCACACATGTATTATGTTTCCGGTTAATACAATTCTAGCATGAATAATAAACATTTATCATGATATAAGGAAATAAATAATAACTTTATTATTGCCTCTAGGGCATATTTCCTTCACCTGGTGCCCCGTGTCGTCATGGCTTGCGTCATGGGCACCTCGCGAGGTACCTCGCCTTGAACTCTCCGCCTCCTTGCGAGCCAGCCTGACGAGGTTGTGCCTGAGGATGCGCCGCGTCGTCCGCCTCGCAAGGCTTGGCCCCTCGCGAGGGTCTTGAGCCTCGTGTTGATGAAGATGGGCCGCGCTGGGCCCCCACTTGAGCCACGCCGCAAGCCGCAGGCAGGCAAGTCTGGGGACCCCCATTCCCAGAACGCCGACAACTACTCTCCATTGTGGCTAGTCTCATACTCCCTCCTTTCCGGTTTAGGCTGCTTGTAATGGTATTATCATAAGCGGTATCATGCATGCCAGCTAGAATTTCTGGATGATGTGGCACACAAGAGAGGATGTGGTATCATATCATGATACTGTGTCATATTAAATGGTGTACTACTACTTTGTGTGATGCATGACAATTAGTAAGGCAACCTAAGATCTTAACTTATGATACTATGCATTACGGAAGTAGTATCCTAGCTACATTATCATATATATATGCATGCATGATACTACTAGTATATATATAATACTCCCCATTACAGCCAGCCTTATAGGGCACAATTCATAAATACAGTCATCTATGATATATACTCCCTCCGTAAACTAATATAAGAGCGTTTAGGTCACTATTTAGTAATCTAAACGCTCTTATATTAGTTTACAGAGGGAGCTAGTACTACTCTATGATACTATATATGCACTATGAAGGTACGTACGTAGTATCATACACTAGTATCATATGCATGATACTATATATATATATATATATGGTATATGATACTCCCCACTATATAAGGCTGGCCATAGTGGCCGACGATGTCATGCACTCGCAAATAGCAGGTATGCTGATGTGGCAAAGAATTAAATATATACAAAGAGGGTTAGAGTAACATATAGTAGGTAAATACCGTATCATGTTAAATGCAATGCTAATTTGTGTCATGCATGGCAATAAATATGATCTATATATGATACTATACTCTATGTATTATACTATGCGCTATAATTAATTAAAGGTAGTATCATACACTAGTATCATATGTACTGTATATTCATGATACTAGTATATGACACTCTCCACTATACTCATGATTTCTTACAGTGGAAAAAAATTGGAGGTGAAACGATGAACTCATGTTTCATTCGAACAAAAATATGATGTTAGTTAATGTAAATGTTTTCAAAGAGCACACGGTTCACTCACGAAAGTCGTGTGTCCACTAAACCATGGTCGATGCACCGTCCACCCCTCTGCCACATGCGCGAGCTGAGTCGTGCGTTCTGATTGGCCAGAAACCAAACCCCACGAATCGTACGTCTACATCGTTGGATTCTCCTTGATCGAACGATGATCCTCATCCCTTTCGACAGCACATGTACATGTTTTCAAATAGCCCCTCCCAAAAAATGTTTTCAAATAGCATATGGTTCACACACGAAAGCCGTGTGCCTACCAAACCGTGGCCGATGGCCCCCTCGCTGCACGCGCGATCTAAGTCGTGCGTTTTGATTGGCCAGAACCCAAACCCTACGGATCGTAAATCTGTATCGTTGGATGCTCCCAGATCGAACGGCAATCCTCATCCCTTTCGACAGGAAATGCAGTCTGGCTAGGAATTGATTTATATGCCAACATGCACGGTAAATGCCAAAAAATGTCTTGCATATAGCACACGAGACCTGAAATGCGCCAGCAAATCAAACCTGTGGTAAAATTGTGATTGGTTTACGTACGAAAAATTTAGAGGCGAAACAATGAACTCACGTCTTCATTTCAAATGAAATTATTCTGTTTGTGCACACGAGTGCTTAGAGGCAACCGTTTGCATAGGTCTTTCCGCGTGCGCGGCGACCGGGGATATTTTTCACCCTTTTCACCTAGGCCGCCAACACCCTCTCTGGCGCCGCCGTGCTCACCCCGGTCGTGTGCCCGCTCTTCGGCATCAAGCCTACCTCCATTGTCGTTCCCAACACGCGGCGGCCCGCGCCTCGCCATCTTTGTTTGCTCGCCAGCCAGCCTCGAGCATATCGATGAAGTGACCCTCACCTCTCCTATGGTCCGGCCGGGTTTGCATTAAGAAGCCTGTTAGTTACTGCTCTCCATCGCGGTGAGGCATATTTCCTCGCAATCCCTCTTCCAACTTCGCTCCGTATATTTCCAAATTGGCTATAAATAACGGAGAGCATATATATGTTCATTATCTACCTTCCTTACTACATATAAGTTGTATTTGTTCCAATAAATTACTGCCTATTTACATATCGCGGGCGCCCGAGTCACCCAGACTTAACAAATTATCCATACATTTTCTAAATTATGGCATGACATGTTTAGAAAGCTTGATACCAAGTTGTTAGTTTTATGCTTATCCTCCTTTCTTGAGTTTAGCATGTGTTCTCTGTAGATGCCGAGTAGCAACGACATCACTCATTCAGGCCATGTATCTTCATCTGATTCTGACAACCCTAGGTCTTCAGCAGATTGTGAGGGATGAAATAGCCTTGAACGGGATAGAGCTGCAGCAATTACCCTTCCGATCAGGACATGGAGGAACGCTCCATGGAAGCCCACACACCAGCCTAAAGGTGTATATGAAGTAACCGAGATTGATTTAAAGTCCTGGTCTCCAACTAAACCAGATAAAGCACGCATGAGGTTCAGGAGTGTGTGTGGATTTGTTGGCAGGGCAAGGCTCAACATTAATCTGCCGGGGTTTCAGAAGGCTGACACAGAAACATGGTGAAGGATAGTCCGGGAGATCATGGATCACTTCAACGTTCCAGAGAAGTGGAGAATACAGGTGGAACACGCTGCACTGAAGAAGGCTAGGGATGCTTGGAGAAACTGGAAGCACGTGATGTACAAGAAGTACTTGAGTGAAGGCAAGGACCCAATCCCCGCATACCCCAAATTACACAGGTAGACTGGGCAGAATTCAAAAGGGTCAGGGCAAATGCAGAGTTTGCTGCAAAGAGTTTCAAGCAATCGAAACTTCATAAGAAGAACATACACCCCCACCATATGGGTGTGGCAAGATACTACGACATGAAACTGATGTGGGAATAGGAGGACAAAGAAGCAGTAGCGGCGGGTGGGAATCCGGCCTTTAGTGAAATCAAGTGCGAACGCGCCAGAGACTACTTGCGGGCACGTGCAAAGAGGCGTGATGACGGAACACATTACTTTGAAAACGCATGTGACGTCAAACTGTATGAAGTGATGGTAGAGGCTTTCAAGATCCCTGGAAGGTTCTACAGGAACTCAGGGCCATGTGACATTCTGTCCATTGCTCTGGACACAAAAGAGCCCCTGGCCGTACATGGGGTATAGGTGTTAATGTCCCACACAAGAGGGCTTTCACACTCAGCAAAGAAGAGAGGCTCAACATGAAAAAAGCGAGGAGTGAAATGAAGCGGAATGCATTGTTTGAAAAGTTGAAGAAGGAGATTTATCCGGCTGTTCGAAAGGATGTTGAGGAGTCAATGATGATGCAGAAGACTCTAACACTGACAGATAGCCAGCAGATGGGTGGGGAGGCGGGCATGGATGATGCTGCTTATTGCATGACAACACTACACAAGAGTAGCTGTGCATCAGCTGACCCCAGCGACACTGAGACTGTAGCTGCTCATGATGATGCTATATCTGATCAATATGGAATGAAAGATAGACTAAAGGGCGTGCTTACACATTATGAAGGTACATTAAAATGTGCAACAGCCAGGGTTTGCCCACCCTTCTTGGAAGATGGCCTCTTCTTGGACAATGTACCATTGTAGCCGGTCTGTGTGAAGTGCTACGTGGTTGAAGTAAAGACTGGATTCAATGAATTTGCCCTGAAGAATGTCCTAGGAGACTTCAATGAGAAAAGGACCTTGGGAGAAACACTATTACATCACATCCAGTGGCCACGAAAGGAAATAGAGTTCATCGATGAGATTCCTGAAGCCCCGCCAAGAGCAACCACTGTCGCCCCTCAACCGGTGACGCTCTCCTTGCCACAGCAGCTCTCGTGGGCTGATGCATCAACCTATGATCAGTCGGACCAACTTTGTGGCATACAGGCCATGTCATCCTCCGCCCCAAGCAGTCAGTGGCAAGGCCTACAACTGCTAATGATGCAACACCGGTTCACATGCCGTCCGCTGAAGCAGCGGGGGGAGACCCAGCTACAGCACATGCTCAGCAGACCAACCTGGTGGAACAGACTACTAAGCAGTCTGATGCTTCGGAACCGCCTGCTAAGCAGTCTGTAGGTCTAGAACCGACCGCTCATTAGTCCGTCGGTCCGCAGGCGCGTGATCAGCATACCAATGCGTCAGCACTTCCTGCTCAGCAAACCAACGCGTTGGCACGGCCTCCTCAGCACACCAACAAGTTGGCACCACCTAAGCAGAAACCCGACATAGCTTCAACGCATGGTCAGTAGTCCGATGCCTCTGCTCCTACAGCCCAACAGTCCGTCACAGCAGCACCGCCAGCTGAGCCATTCGGCATAGATAAACCGTCTGCTAAGCAGTCCGTCCAAGCTTCATCGTCTACTTGGCAGTCTACCATGCAGGAAACCAGACGCTCTGCCAGAAATGCTTCAAGTACCAAGAAGGAAGTGGCCAAAAGGCTACACCCACGACCACGAGGAAGATGTGAAGAGCGGGAGAGTGAAGAGGAAAGAGAATGATTGCGTCTTACTTAAAGCACTCATCGCCCAGAACCAAATTAACAATAGATTGTTCGAATCAGGGAGTAATATTATTTCCGACGCCATGGGTGATGAAGAAGTACGTTTGTTGCTTGCTAAAAATAAACAGGCATACTTGAACCACGCAATTACGTCCATGGCCAGCCATTTCTTGTTGGTGAATACTTTGATGAGTGCAGCTCCAGTTGCCGCGAGTTACATGAATATTGCATGGATCAAATGTCAGAGGTCATCACCATTTGCTAGTCCACTACAACAAAGATCATTTCCGACATGATGCTGGTTCCATCATTGTGAGTTTTGAGGGCTTACATCTATTCTTCAACTTCAACGTGCTCGATGCCACTCTTGTTAGATGCGTGATTTTGTAAGTACTTAACAAACTCTGATCAACTTCTCCATACAAGGCTGTAAATGATAAACAACTAACTGCATTTTATTCCTCTCAGGGGATTGAACGCGCAGAGAAGACAAAGTGAGAGTGTTTATTTCATAGATCCTACATTAGCAAATGGCACAACATTACATGAAAAGGACCGATGGGACTGGGCCGTTTACACGGTCGTCTGTATCTTCGAAAACACACGTCCCATGCAGAATCATTTCTCTAGCCATATCATGAACGGTAAGTCAAGTAAACAACCACACATACATTGATTTTCTTTCAGATTTTGACATCATTCATAAGTTCATGGCTTTCTTAATATGTAGGAATCACTGAATATTGGTATTCATTGTTCCAAACAAGAACACAGTTTACTACATCGATTCTCTCAAAGAGTCAACAAACGCTCAGGATCTGACGCATCTTCAACAATTCTTGGATAGGTATTGAATTCTATGATGTTGAAATTAATTTGCATTCATATCTGGTTCAATAATTGATGTTGTCAAAATTCATCATCATTTGCAGTGTGCTTGCATTGTGGGAAACTAAAACAGGGAACCTGTTCAAGAGGAAACTACCTCTGCAGCACGAGATCGTTTCTTTGGCAACACACCGAAATCCATTATTTTTGGAAAATTTATCCAACAGTCTGCAAATACCTTTCCTTACGATAGTCAAATGTTCAAGCTTCTAAATAAACCTATTTCTATTTTTTCCAAAGAAAAAATAATATATCTAACACCGGTTAGGTTGTTCCTAACAGGACAAATACATGACTAATTTTGTACAAAAAAATTTCAGTGTCCTCAGCAAGAAGCAGGGACCAACCTTTGTGGAAACTATGTTTGCAGACACATGATCACCATCTGCAAATCTGTTGATAGTTGTGATGATCCTCGCGAATTAGTACCAGTAAGTCTATCTTAATTAATATCTTCTACTCCACTCATATGGTACATTCTGATCTTAAAAATACTGTAACTCATCTTAAAACCGAGGACCCCTGAACCGCTCCTGGCTGGTGAATTGCTGATGGTTCGGAGATTTATCAGCGACTTCTTCCTGGATCACTTCATCAATCCCACTGGTGATAATGAAGATTTCAGCATGCGTTCTCCTGAAACATTGAGTAAGAGATAGCCGCTAAACATATAACGCATGGATCCATTATTTTCCATCTGATGAGGTCTTCGTATTTCATACACTATGATTAATTATGTAATGCATATATGTGTGGACAAATCATTGGAATTTAGCTACCATATGTTCAATTGCAATTGTTGCGAAATCTGATGAATGTTCTTCTCGTGGACACTACTTGTTCAATTGGATATTGTGGCAAATTTGCTTTTTGCGTGCCAATTCAAAATGGAATATTTTTATTTATTTGTTTAATTGAATATTGTGGTGAATTTGCTTTTTGCGTGCCGATTCAAAATAGGATATTTTTGTTTTAACCTAGCAATTGCCCCGCACACGGTTCAACTAAATCAGTGTGTGCGATCCACATCAGAAAGCATATGTCAATCGTAGCGGAACCATCGGTGATACACAGCAGATCGCAAACGATTTGCAGCGCTACTACGTGTGCATAGGTTCTTCGGAACCGTTTGTGATATCGCGTTATCGCACACGAGAACTGGGAGTAAACCGCGCCCAATGCAAAATACAATCCCAGTCGTATTTTTCCAGGAAACGTGTGGGATCCCAAACGAAAAGCACATGCCACTCTTGCGGCAACCATCGGTGATACCTAACAAATCACAAATGGTCTTCAGCACTTGTATGTGTGCGAAGGGGCTCCTGGACCATTTGTGATAGAACATTATCGCAGACGGTAATTATTGGAAAACATGTGCGATGGAGTTTAGCGTGGCAGACGGGTTATGCAGAAAACTCGTGTGCGATAGGGCACAAATCGCACACAGTTGATATGTTGGCCCGTGTGCCTTACATACTGTTTCCCAAATGGTTCGTTACGACAGACCATATGGTTTCACTACGTCATTAGAAACGCTTAATTACTGATACCATACGTGTGAAAGAATTTAGTGTGTGCTACATCGCACACGATTACATTTTGGAAGGCCTCTAGATCACTGTTCCATATCCCCGACGGTTTCTGGGTCGTGTAGGAAGGACCCTCTATCGCACACACTCATTTGGCGACGGTTCCGAAGGCCGTCGCGGAAAGTGGTTAAAAACCGTTTGTTTAGAACCGATGCGCATCAGTGATGTGCAGCGATGAAAAAAATCATTGTCACAAGGGCTAGCTCCGTGGGTATGGATGTTAGCTTTGGGTGCCCCTCCAGATCCGTGCTTCCAAACACAAGCACCATCTTCTCTGATCGGCTTATTCCCTCTTTCATTTAGTGACTAGACAAAACACCTGATGGTTTGCTACTGATTTGGTCACTTTTAACGTTCACTAGGAAGCTTTAGAAAGCGGCAGTGGCTCGGAAGCGGTCAGGCGGTACCGCGGTGATCGCGGCAAACCATAGCGGCGGCTTAGCACAGAATGAGTCCGTGGCTGTGCCAGTCACAGCCCGCGTGGACGGGGCGGCACGGTCGGCCGGGGAGCCCGTGAGGCGAGTCGGGGCAAGGTGGAACTGACACAGGCCGGCGATGGCGCCTTGAAACCCGGCGGCTCAGACGCAACTGGCAGCTCGCATTGTAGAGGCGAACGGTGGCTTAGGCAGTGGAGGTGGCTTGTGGCATGGCCGCGACCTCCACAACGGCGACCCGGCGATGCGGTGCAGCATCCATGGAGGCGAGGGCGCAGTGGCGGCTCGGAGGCGGTTTGCGACGCGACTCGATCGAGGCGACTCAGGGCAACAGCGGTTTCAGCAGGAAGGCAGGGACGACACGATGGGTGGCTCAGCGAAGGAGCAACGTGAGGCCATGGCGGCTTGGAGGACTGCTCCAGCGGCTCACAACGGCGTGAGGCCTGAGCGGCTGTTTGAGATGGCAGTAAATCCGGCGAAGCGGGGCAGCTCAACGCGCCAGAGGCGAAGGCGCCCGACGGCTCAGATCGGAGATTGAGGCGGCCAGCAACTTGAGGTAGCTGCGGCCGGCGCTGCGATTGGAGCGCAAGGTCAGGAGGTGTCAGAGGTGGGCTTGAGGCGGCCCAGCAGAGGCTCGAGGCCGCACCCGCGGCAGCGGACTGTCGGCGGCGGTAGAGGCGAACCACCAGCTGGACGAGAGGCAAGGTCAACGGAGGAGCCCGAGTCCGAGGACAATTTGCTCCTTGGTCATGGCCGGTTAGACGAGTCCCCGTCCGTGTTTTCCTCTGGATCGTGGACTCCCCTTCTTTTTTCCCTTTTTTTAAACAACGTATATGCTTCCGTCCTTGCATGTAAGAGATGCTGCTAGCCGTGGCTCTCTGCTTTTGCTGCCGATTGCTGATTTCGTTTTATGATGACATGGAGAGCAACAACACAATCGTGGTACCTTGGTCGATTGAGCCTCTCGCGGCCTCGGGACTTGACCATTGGACCAGGGGAGATGTAGGGTCAGTTCTTTTCGGCGATTCTCCCACAATCGCGCGCCTCCCTAGATTTTCACAGAATTGTCACTTCATATTTTTTTTTACAATCCTATCTAGTTAAGGTCTAATTAGTTAGGATTGTAAAAAACATATGGAGTGGTGATTTTGAGAAAAGCTGCAGAGGTGGACGATTCTGATAGAATCGCCCAAAAGAACTGGCCCGTAGTAGCAGTTGGATACGGATGTCGTATAGGTTGACACTGCAGCGGCATTTTTTGGCAACCTCAACCCGGCGACTTGACCGCTTGCCGGGCGCACATTACGCTGCGAAAATTCTTCTAGTATTCTTGTCGGCCTACGCCTCGTGCACGTCTTCGATCTGTAGTAGAGGCAGTGATATACACAATGCCACCTTAATTTCTCTTGATCCTTGTACTATCAGCTCCAAAGCTAATTCTGATCACAAACAATGAATTTGCTGTCTCTTCCACGTCTGACAAATTGCGAGCTTCTCGATACCCTAGGGAAGATCCCTCCAAGAACTCAACACCACCGTGCGCAGGCCCCACGGTGGGTGCCAACTGTCATGGATTTGTCACGACAGATGTCCTCGTGAAAAGGACTTAGTCATGTGGCCAACGCATCTATGTGGTAGTTTGAGAGGGGTTGGTCGGAACCGAGAGACACGAGATTTTACCCAGGTTCGGCCCCTCATGGTGGAGGTAAAAGCCTACATCCTGCTTCATTGATATTGATGATGATGATCACGATTACAAGGGTGCTCTATCTCGAGAGCTATAGACTTGTCTGTCTAACGCTAACTTGTCCAACTCTTGAAAACCGTCCAACTCGTGAAAACTTGTCCCTCTTGGGGTGCCATGCCCCTCCTTATATAAGTTGGAGGGGCAGGTTACATGTGGAGTCCTAGTAGGACTAGGACTACTCTATTATAAGCGGAATCCTAGTCTTGCTCCCTTTGTAAGAGAATATTCCTTATGCCTTAAACCGTCCCACCATAACATGAGTTAGCCTCCCATGAGCCGCCTTCTGGGACACCGGTTCTTGTCACTCTTCTGACCCGCCCACCGGGTCACCAATGAGCCGCCAACTCTGGGCAGGTTACTAGTTAGTCGCCGGGCCAGGGCAGGTCACAAGTGAGTCGCCATGTCCGGCCGGGTTACACCGCGGGGTATATCCCCGACATGCCCGATTACAAAAAAAAAATCAATCTGGCAGTCCGTGCAAAAAATTGGATTACTACCCGGCCAGGCCGGCAATCCAAGCTTCCATGCGGCGGATGCCGGGGACTACCTACCCAGCTGCTTGGCGGCGTAGTAATACGGAGCCTTGTAATGGTCCGACCATGGCGGAGTCCACACGGTCGGCGAGGGCGATGGGGCCTGACCTCCACCATGTCCATGACCAGCACGTCAACGTCCACTGCCACACCCGCCACCACCACAGCCTCCATCGGCCTTATGCATCTTAAGCATTTTCTCCTTTGCCGCATTCGCTTTGATGAGGCGATTTCCTGTGCCGCCGAGTTGATCTTTTGGCTGAGTGTGATGCTCGGATCCTCCACCAGCTCCGTCTCCGGAAGGTTCTCCTCCGGGTTCATGTTTCAGTGGCGGGAGGGAAGAAGAGAGTGGGCGAAAAAGGTGGGAGTGAAGAGGGCCAGGATGGGAAGAGAGTGGGGGGTTTGCTGCGGAAATAATGTGGCCAGCTACAAATGTGCAAGCTGCGCCTCAATTTTGGGTGGCCCGGGGTGTCGAAGTCTTACGTGGCTTGTGTCAGGACTCTCGTAAAGCCCCCCGGTTGGTTTCGGTTTGCTGGAAAATTGTGGTCCAGACAGCGACATGGACCGATGGAGGTTAGCGTTGGATGGCTTGTGGGGTCTGGATAGCTGCTTCTGGATGGGTACATGCAGTTTGATGGTCGGCATTGCGGATGCCCTTAGGTCCATCTAGGTAGGCGCAGTACAGTTTTAGCCTGTTTGGTTGTCTGGGTTGATAGGTTCCTAATTTCATGGACTGTAAATCTTCAATTTCGTGCTAATGTTTGTAGGTTTTTGATGAATTTTGGCAAAATCTTCACACCAGGTCAATTGTTTGAAATTTTCTTTCATCACTAGATTCATCTTGTAGTTTCATATGGTTTTTGTCGTGGACTTAACACGGCAGATGCGCTAGCAAAAGGACTTAGATGTGGAGCCATTGCAACGTAGTTAGCTTGAAGGGGTTAAACGGGACAAAGGACACGGAGAGTTTACCCAGGTTCGGCCCCTCTCAACGAGGTAAAAGCCTACTCATGCTCTAGGTTGTATTGCTTGGGTTTCGATGACCAGGGAGCGAATACGCTTGACCTAGCCCTCGATCGATTGTTACTTGAGTTAACCCACAGCTGGGTCACCCCTTTATATACATAGCTTGATGCTCGATGGCTTACAGAGTCCCGATCGGCTCATACACAACGTGTCCAGCTCGGTGACCAACTAAGCTTGCCTCACAATACAAGTTTATGCATATGGCGGTTCATGCCCATGGGCCTCAAGTCGCCCCCGGATCTTGGGCCTTCAGTAGGCTTGCTTCATGGCCCGCCATCTTTATCTATGAGCCACCAGTGGTATCACCCGGCCCCTCCTGGGCGGGTCATACCTAATAGTTATATCCCCAACATTAGGCCCCAGATTGATTTGAAATTGTTCACATCAATTTTCAACACTTGACTTAGCAGAATCTTCCATCTTTAACTTTATGAACTGGTTATATGAAGGAAATATGCCCTAGAGGCAATAATAAAGTTATTATTTATTTCCTTATATCATGATAAATGTTTATTATTCATGCTAGAATTGTATTAACCGAAAACATAATACATGTGTGAATACATAGACAAACAGAGTGTCACTAGTATGCCTCTACTTGACTAGCTCGTTAATCGAAGATGGTTATGTTTCCTAACCATGAACAAAAGAGTTGTTATTTGATTAATAGGATCACATTATTAGGAGAATGATGTGATTGACATGACCCATTCCATTAGCTTAGCACCCGATCGTTTAGTATGTTGCTATTGCTTTCTTCATGACTTATACATGTTCCTATGACTATGAGATTATGCAACTCCCGTTTGCCGGAGGAACACTTTGTGTGCTACCAAACGTCACAACGTAACTGGGTGATTATAAAGGAGCTCTACAGGTGTCTCCAAAGGTACATGTTGGGTTGGCGTATTTCGAGATTAGGATTTGTCACTCCGATTGTCGGAGAGGTATCTCTGGGCCCTCTCGGTAATGCACATCACATAAGCCTTGCAAGCATTGCAACTAATGAGTTAGTTGCGAGATGATGTATTACGAAACGAGTAAAGAGACTTGCCGGTAACGAGATTGAACTAGGTATTGAGATACCGACGATCGAATCTCGGGCAAGTAAAATACCGTTGACAAAGGGAACAACGTATGTTGTTATGCGGTCTGACCGATAAAGATCTTCGTAGAATATGTGGGAGCCAATATGAGCATCCAGGTTCCGCTATTGGTTATTGACCGGAGACGTGTCTCGGTCATCTCTACATTGTTCTCGAACCCGTAGGGTCCGCACGCTTAAGGTTTCGATGATAGTTATATTATGAGTTTATGAGTTTTGATGTACCGAAGGAGTTTGGAGTCCCGGATGTGATCACGGACATGACGAGGAGTCTCGAAATGGTCGAGACATAAAGATTGATATATTGGAAGCCTATGTTTGGATATCGGAAGTGTTCCGGGTGAAATCGGGATTTTACCGGAGTACCGGGAGGTTACCGGAACCCCCCGGGAGGTATATGGGCCTTAGTGGGCCTTAGTGGAAGAGAGGAGAGGTGGCCAGAGATGGGCCGCGCGCCTCTCCCCCCCTTGGTCCGAATAGGACAAGGAGAGGGGGCCGGCCCCCCTTCCTCCTCTCTCTCCTCTTTCCCCCCTCCACGAATCCTATTCCAACTAGGAAAGGGAGGGAGTCCTACTCCCGGAGGGAGTAGGACTCCTCCTGGCGCGCCTCCTCTTGGGCGCCCCCCCCTTTGAGCCTTTATATACGGAGGCAGGGGCACCCCCTAGAGACACAAGTTGATCCACGTGATCATATTCTTAGGCGTGTGCGGTGCCCCCTTCCACCATAGTCCTCGATAATATTGTAGCAGTGCTTAGGCGAAGCCCTGCGACATTAGTACATCAAGATCGTCACCACGCCGTCATGCTGACGGAACTCTTCCCCGACACTTTGCTGGATCGGAGTCCGGGGATCGTCATCGAGTTGAACGTGTGCTAGAACTCGGAGGTGCCGTAGTTTCGGTGCTTGATCGGTCGAGCCGTGAAGACGTACGACTACATCAACCGCGTTGTCATAACGATTCCGCTATCGGTCTACGAGGGTAGTAGACAACACTCTCCCCTCTCGTTGCTATGCATCACCATGATCTTGCGTGTGCGTAGGAAATTTTTTGAAATTACTACGTTCCCCAACAGTGGCATCCGAGCCTAGGTTTTATGTGTTGATGTTATATGCACGAGTACAACACAAGTGATTTGTGGGCGATATAAGTCATACTGCTTACGAGCATGTCATACTTTGGTTCGGCGGTATTGTTGGACGAAGCGGCCCGGACCGACATTACGCGTACGCTTACGCGAGACCGGTTCTCCCGACGTGCTTTGCACAAAGGTGGCTAGCGAGTGACAGTTTCTCCAACTTTAGTTGAACCGAGTGTGGCTACGCCCGGTCCTTGCGAAGGTTAAAACAGCACCAACTTGACAAACTATCGTTGTGGTTTTGATGCGTAGGTAAGATTGGGTCTTTCTTAAGCCCGTAGCAGCCACGTAAAAATTGCAACAACAAAGTAGAGGACGTCTAACTTGTTTTTGCAGGGCATGTTGTGATGTGATATGGTCAAGACATGATGCTAAAATTTTATTGTATGAGATGATCATGTTTTGTAACCAAGTTATCGGCAACTGGCAGGAGCCATATGGTTGTCGCTTTATTGTATGCAATGCAATTGCGCTGTAATGCTTTACTTTATCACTAAGCGGTAGCGATAGTCGTGGAAGCATAAGATTGGCGAGATGACAATGATCCTACGATGGTGATCAAGGTGTCGCGCCGGTGACGATGGTGATCACGACAGTGCTTCGAAGATGGAGATCACAAGCACAAGATGATGATGGCCATATCATATCACTTATATTGATTGCATCTGATGTTTATCTTTTATGCATCTTATCTTGCTTTGATTGACAGTAGCATTTTAAGACGATCTCTCACTAATTATCAAGAAGTGTTCTCCCTGAGTATGCACCATTGCGAAAGTTCTTCGTGCTGAGACACCACGTGATGATCGGGTGTGATAGGCTCTACGTTCAAATACAACGGGTGCAAAACAGTTGCACCCGCGGAATACTCAGGTTATACTTGACGAGCCAAGCATATACAGATATGGCCTCGGAACATAGAGACCGAAAGGTCGAGCATGAATCATATAGTAGATATGATCAACATAGTGATGTTCACCAATGAAACTACTCCATCTCACGTGATGATCGGACATGGTTTAGTTGATTTGGATCACGTAATCACTTAGAGGATTAGAGGGATGTCTATCTAAGTGGGAGTTCTTTAGTAAATATGATTAATTGAACTTAAATTTATCATGAACTTAGTCCTGGTAGTATTTTGCAAATCTTGTTGTAGATCAATAGCTCGCGTTGTTGCTTCCCTGTGTTTATTTTGATATGTTCCTAGAGAAAACTAAGTTGAAAGATGTTAGTAGCAATGATGCGGATTGGATCCGTGATCTGAGGTTTATCCTCATTGCTGCACAGAAGAATTATGTCCATGATGCACCGCTAGGTGACAGACCTATTGCAGGAGCAGATGCAGACGTTATGAATGTTTGGCTAGCTTAATATGATGACTACTTGATAGTTTAGTGCACCATGCTTAATGGCTTAGAATCGGGACTTCAAAGACGTTTTGAACGTCATGGACCATATGAGATGTTCCAGGAGTTGAAGTTAATATTTCAAGCAAATACCCGAGTTGAGAGATATGAAGTCTCCAACAAGTTCTATGGCTAAAAGATGGAGGAGAATCGCTCAACTAGTGAGCATGTGCTCAGATTGTCTGGGTACTACAATCGCTTGAATCAAGTGGGAGTTAATCTTCCAGATAAGATAGTGATTGACAGAATTCTCTAGTCACCATCACCAAGTTAGTAGAACTTCGTGATGAACTATAATATGCAAGGGATAACGGAAACAACTCCCAAGCTCTTCGTGATGCTGAAATCAATGAAGGTAGAAATCAAGAAAAACATCAAGTGTTGATGGTTGACAAGACCACTAGTTTCAAGAAAAGGGCAAAGGGAAGAAGGGGAACTTCAAGAATGGCAAGCAAGTTGCTGCTCAAGTGAAGAAGCCAAAGTCTGATCCTAAGCCTGAGACTAAGTGCTTCTACTACAAAAGGACTGGTCACTGGAAGTGGAACAGCCCCAAGTATTTGGCGGATAAGAAGGATGACAAGGTAAACAAAGGTATATTGGATATACGTGTTATTGATGTGTACTTTACTAGTGTTTATAGCAACCCCTTGGCATTTGATACTGGTTCAGTTGCTAAGAGTAGTAACTCAATACGGGAGTTGCAGAATAAACAGAAACTAGTAAAGGGTGAGGTGACGATGTGTGTTGGAAGTAGTTCCAAGATTGATATGATCATCATCGCACACTCCCTATACTTTCGGGATTAGTGTTGAAACTAAATAAGTGTTATTTGGTGTTTGCGTTGAGCATGAATATGATTTGATCATGTTTATTGAAATACGGTTATTCATTAAAGTCAGAGAATAATTGTTGTTCTGCTTACATGAATAAAACCTTCGATGGTCATACACCCAATGAAAATAGTTCGTTGGATCTCGATCATAGTGTTACACATATTCGTAATATTGAAGCCAAAAGATGCAAAGTTAATAATGATGGTGCAACTTATTTGTGGCACTGTCGTTTAGGTCATATTGGTGTAAAGCGTGTGAAGAAACTCCATGCTGATGGGCTTTTGGAATCACTTGATTGCGTATCAGTTGATGCTTGCGAACCATGCCTCATGGGCAAGATGACTAAGACTCTGTTCTTCGGAACAATGGAGCGAGCAACAGATTTGTTGGAAATCATACATACTGATGTATGTGGTCCGATGAATATTGAGGCTCGCGACAGGTACCATTATTTTCTGATCTTCACAGATGATTTGAGCAGATATGAGTATATCTACTTGATGAAACATAAGTCTGAAACATTTCAAAAGTTCAAAGAATTTCAGAGTGAAGTGAAAAATCATCGTAACAAGAAAATAAAGTGTCTACGATCTGATCATAGAGAAGAGTATTTGAGTTACGAGTTTGGCCTTCAGTTAAAAACAATGTGAAATAGTTTCACTACTCACGCCACCTCGAACACCACAATGTAATGGTGTGTCCGAATATCATAACCGTACTTTATTAGATATGGTGCGATCTATGATGTTTCTTACCGATTTACCAATATCGTTTTGGGATCACACATTAGAGACAGCTGCATTCACGTTAAAAAAAGGGGCACCATCTAAGTCCGTTGAGACGACACAATCTGAACTGTGGTTTGGCAAGAAACCAAAGTTGTCGTTTCTTAAAGTATGGGATTGTGATGCTTATATGAAAACGTTTCATCTTGATAAGCTCAAACCCAAATCGGAGAAATATGTCTTCATAGGATACCCAAAGGAGACTGTTGGGTACACCTTCTATCACAGATCCGAAGGCAAGACATTCGTTGCTAAGAATGGATCCTTTCTAGAGAAGGAGTTTCTCTCAAAAGAAGTGAGTGGGAGGAAAGTAGAAAACTTGATAAGGTAATTGTACCTTCTCCCTTATTGGAAAGTAGTTCATCACAGAAATCTGTTCTTGTGACTACTACACCAATTAGTGAGGAAGCTAATGACGATGATCATGTAACTTCAGATCAAGTTACTACCGAACCTCATAGGTAAAACCAGAGTGAGATCCGCACCAGAGTGGTACGGTAATCCTGTTTTGGAGGTCATGTTACTTGACCATGACGAACCTACGAACTATGAGGAAGCGATGATGAGCCCAGATTCCGCAAAATGGCTTGAGGCCATGAAATCTGAGATGAGATCCATGTATGAGAACAAAGTATGGACTTTGATTGACTTGCCCAATGACCAGCGAGCCATTGAGATTAAATGGATTTTCAAGAGGAAGACGGACGCTGATAGTAGTGTTACTATCTACAAAGCTAGAATTGTCGCAAAAAGATTTTCGACAAGTTCAAGGTGTTGACTACGATGAGAGTTTCTCACTCGTATCTATGCTTAAGTCTGTCCGAATCATGTTAGCAATTGCCGCATTATGAAATCTGGCAAATGGATAACAAAACTGCAATCCTTAATGGATTTCTTAAAGAAGAGTTGTATATGATGCAACCAGAAGGTTTTGTCAATCCTAAAGGTGTTAACAAAAATGTGCAAGCTCCAGCGATCCATCTATGGACTAGTACAAGCATCTCAGAGTTGGAATATACGCTTTGATGAGTTGATCAAAGCATATAGTTTTATACCGGTGAAGCCTGTATTTACAAGAAAGTGAGTGGGAGCACTACAACATTTCTGATAAGTATATGTGAATGGGATATTGTTGATCGGAAATAATGTAGAATTATTCTGCAAAGCATAAAGGAGTGTTTGAAAGAAGTTTTTCAAAGAAAGACCTCGGTGAAGCTGCTTACATATTAAGCATCAAGATCTATAGAGATAGATCAAGACGCTTGATAAGTTTTTTTTCCAATGAGTACATACCTTGACAATATTTTGAAGTAGTTCAAAAATTGGAACGGTCAAAGAAAGAGTTCTTGGCTGTGTTACAAGGTGCGAAATTGAGTAAGACTCAAAGCCCGACCACGACAGAAGATAGAAAGAGAATGAAAGTCATTCCCTATGCCTCAGCCATTGGTTCTATAAAGTATGCCATGCTATGTACCAGATCTATTGTATACCCTACACTGTGTTAAGCAAGGGAGTACAATAGTGATCTAAGAGTAGATCACTGGACATCGGTCAAAATTATCCTTAGTGGAATAAGGAAATATTTCTCAATTATGGAGGTGACAAAAAGGTTCGTTGTAAAAAGTTACGTCGATGCAAGTTTTGACACAGATCTGGATGACTCTAAGTCTCGATCTAGATACATATTGAAAGTGGGAGGAATTAGCTAGAGTAGCTCCGTGCAGAGCATTGTAAACATAGAATTCGCAAAATACTTACGGATCTGTATGTGACAGACCCGTGGACTAAAATTATCTCACAAGCAAAACATGATCACACCTTAGTACTCTTTGGGTGTTAATCACATAAATGATGTGAACTAGATTACTGACTCTAGTAAACCCCTTGGGTATAAATCACATGACAATGTGAACTATGGGTGTTAATCACATGGTGATGTGAACTATTAGTGTTGAATCACATGGCGATGTGAACTAGATTATTGACTCTAGTGCAAGTGGGAGATTGAAGGAAATATGCCCTAGAGGCAATAATAAAGTTATTATTTATTTCCTTATATCATGATAAATGTTTATTATTCATGCTAGAATTGTATTAACCGGAAACATAATACATGTGTGAATACATAGACAAACAGAGTGTCACTAGTATGCCTCTACTTGACTAGCTCGTTAATCGAAGATGGTTATATTTCCTAACCATGAACAAAGGAGTTGTTATTTGATTAACGGGATCACATTATTAGGAGAATGATGTGATTGACATGACCCATTCCATTAGCTTAGCACCCGATCGTTTAGTATGTTGCTATTGCTTTCTTCATGACTTATACATGTTCCTATAACTATGAGATTATGCAACTCCCGTTTGCCGGAGGAACACTTTGTGTGCTACCAAACGTCACAACGTAACTGGGTGATTATAAAGGAGCTCTACAGGTGTCACCAAAGGTACATGTTGGGTTGGCGTATTTTGAGATTAGGATTTGTCACTCCGATTGTCGGAGAGGTATCTCTGGGCCCTCTCGGTAATGCACATCACATAAGCCTTGCAAGCATTGCAACTAATGAGTTAGTTGCGAGATGATGTATTACGAAACGAGTAAAGAGACTTGCCGGTAACGAGATTGAACTAGGTATTGAGATACCGACGATCGAATCTCGGGCAAGTAAAATACCGATGACAAAGGGAACAACGTATGTTGTTATGTGGTCTGACCGATAAAGATCTTCGTAGAATATGTGGGAGCCAATATGAGCATCTAGGTTCCGCTATTGGTTATTGACCAGAGATGTGTCTTGGTCATGTCTACATTGTTCTCGAACCCGTAGGGTCCGCACGCTTAAGGTTTCGATGATAGTTATATTATGAGTTTATGAGTTTTGATGTACCGAAGGAGTTCGGAGTCCCGGATGTGATCACGGACATGATGAGGAGTCTCGAAATGGTCGAGACATAAAGATTGATATATTGGAAGCCTATGTTTGGATATCGAAAGTGTTCCAGGTGAAATCGGGATTTTACCGGAGTACCGGGAGGTTACCTGAACCCCCCGGGAGGTATATGGGCCTTAGTGGGCCTTAGTGGAAGAGAGGAGAGGTGGCCAGAGATGGGCCGTGCGCCTCTCCCCCCCCCCCCTTGGTCCGAGTAGGACAAGGAGAGGGTGCTGGCCCCCCTTCCTCCTCTCTCTCCTCTTTCCCCCCTCCACGAATCCTATTCCATCTAGGAAAGGGGGGGAGTCCTACTCCCTCCGGGAGTAGGACTCCTCCTGGCGCGCCTCCTCTTGGCCGGCCGCCCCCCCCCCCTTTGAGCCTTTATATACGGAGGCAGGGGCACCCCCTAGAGACACAAGTTGATCCATGTGATCATATTCTTAGCCGTGTGCGGTGCCCCCTTCCACCATAGTGCTCGATAATATTGTAGCAGTGCTTAGGCGAAGCCCTGCGACATTAGTACATCAAGATCATCACCATGCCGTCGTGCTGACGGAACTCTTCCTGGGCACTTTGCTGGATCGGAGTCCGGGGATCGTCATCGAGCTGAACGTGTGCTAGAACTCGGAGGTGCCGTAGTTTCGGTGCTTGATCGGTCGAGCCATGAAGACGTACGACTACATCAACCGCGTTGTCATAACGCTTCCGCTATCGGTCTACGAGGTTACGTAGACAACACTCTCCCCTCTCGTTGCTATGCATCACCATGATCTTGCGTGTGCGTAGGAAATTTTTTGAAATTACTACGTTCCCCAACATTATAACCCACCATGATGCCAGCTCACAAAATTGTGTTAACCCGCCATGACGTCATCTCGCATTAACTTTACATGAGGCCTAGAGCTTCTCAGCATATCTTTTACTTTAATGGACTTCCCAAAATCCAAGGCGTTCGTCCAGCCCCATAATCATTTTTTCGGTCTCCTCGATCCCCGTGCATGCCTTTTATCCATCTCCTTATAAATAGGTACAGGGGTCCTTTCCATTTCCCCTCTTGCCTCCTCGTCTTCGTCTTCCTCCTCGCAACGCCCATGCGCGCCCGAGGTCCGCCGCCGCCGACCTCGTCAACTACCTCAACTCTGGCCGCTGCATCAACCTGAATGAACCAGAGCACTGCAGCGCACCTCCGCTGTCCAGCAGCCCCAGCAGGTACTCCTCCTTTCTTATAGAAGATCTCCATTAGGGTTTGCCCCAGTTCATCGGAGTTCCTTGCTGTTCTTCGTTTTCTCCTCTTTAGATCGCATAGCTGATTTTGAATTCGTTACCAAAGTGGTGCGGCAACCGTTAGCATCCCTTTTCAATCAAAAAAGATTCCTCTTCCGTAGAAAAAAATCTCGTCTGAACACATGAGTTCTTCCGCTGCTACTGCCCTAGGTTTAGATTTTATTCTATTTTCTGAACAGCTGTAGATCCAAAATTGTAGCATCAGTCTGTGAAACCTGTTTGTCATAACTTAGTAAATCCTTACTTATAGATCTGAAACATAGCAACTTGTTCGGGCAGCTTAACTGATAAACCATAACCCGCCATATATCATTAGTCCCTGTTTAAGCCGCCAATGTAAGGTTTTGCATAATTCAGTATCATCATCTGGCTTAATAAATTGATCCTTTATAGCACTTACTTTTGAATCAATCACCGGCTTAACAACATAACCGTAAACCGGCAATATTTTCTTTTTAGATTTTCGTCCTCAAAAATGACCAAGACTATCACCTCATGCAACTGGGTTGCTTCAACTGTCACGGAAGAAATCCTTCAGGAATTTGTGAAAGAAGGCGTCCTAGCCAAAAAGGATGTAATCCACTAGAGGGCCCCAGGAACCGAGACCTCCCCTGAACCAAAAGAGGGTGAGGTCGTGGTTTTCTCTGATCACATGCTCTGGGGGTTTACTCCACCTTGCTCAAAAAAAATTCGCGATGTACTGCATTTCTTTCAACTTCATCCATAAGACATCGGGCCCAATTCTGTGTCAAACATCTGCAACTTCCAAGTATTTTGTGAAGTATGTCTTCAACAAGAGCCCGCTGTAGAGATGTTCAGGGAATTCTATTACCTGAACCATCAAACTGAGTTCACAGATGGGCCTAGCCTAGAATTAGGCGGTATTTCCATTCAGAGATACAAAGAAGCTACTTTCCTAGCTGCCACACTTTCGAGTCACCCAAAGGACTGGAACCAGACTTGGTTCTATTGCCAAGATACATCTCCAGAGGATGAGAATTCTTCGCCGGGTTATCGTGAGAACCGGCTTAGCAATAGACAGCCTCTCCCCGATTGGATCAGCACAGCAGAATAGGCTAAATACATGCCCATATTTGAAAAAATCAGAGCCTTAATGGCAAATGGCTTAACTGGAGTTGACCTAGTCCGATGCTGGGTCGCATGGAGAATCTTGCCCTTAAGCCGCCGGCCTGGCTTGATGTGTGAGTATACCTGTGACATCAAAGATCCACAACGCTACAGCCAAGTGCGACTGGACGAGGAGAGCCTTAACAAGATGGTCAAAACATTGCTGAATGAAAGCTTGGCCTCTTGCAGCAAGACGGGGCTGAACCCCTTTTGTGCCCTCAACAAGCCGCCATCTGTAAGCTTTAAAACAATTTCCAGTTTAATCATATCTTCACATAAATTGCCCTCTTATACCCATTTGACTTTTCCAGGCCGATTCACCCTTCTGGAGCAGGAAACTTCAAGAGAAGCCGGCTAAGAAGGTCTGGACAAAGAACAAGGCTCCAAAGAAGCCTGCTAAGAAGAAGACCAATCCTTCCGAGTTGTTTAACTTGGACGATGATGAGTCGGAGGTAGAACTTGACTCCCTTGGCTCATTTTTTGTACATCTTATGGACAATGTTCACTATCAGGATGACGCGGAAGGCAGCCACACAGATGGTGAGGAGGTAATTATTCTCTCCTCCGGCTCACAACATTTGTCAAGATAGAAAACTCGACAAGCGAGCCAAAAAGTAAGGTTTTCTCACCCTTTAGCTTATTTGGATCCCAACTTTCTTTTGAATAAATAGCAACATGAAGCTCGTCGCACAACCCGGAACAACGGCGGAGGGGTTCTTTCTTCTAGCTTACCTAACACGCCGGGTCCACGCAAGCGCTGTGCCGAGGTTTCACGGAACTCCGACTTAACTTGTCCCAAGACAGGCCTTTTTCATCAACCTTTTGACCTATCTAACTCAAACTATCATGGAACCTTGCATTCTTCTTCAGGCGATTCCATTGGGACCCAAGTTCCTCTTTTCAAGACTGTGCCCAGGTAAGGATACTTAAGCCTATTTATTTTCAACCATGTATTCAACTGTCATATTCACCCTGTCCTGTACTTTTTTTCAGTGCCATGGCCAAGCCCAGCAAGAAGCTGAAGGTGAACAAGCTGGTTGAGGATTCAAATCCTTCTAAGCCGGAGAAGGAAACAATAGAAATTATTCACCAAACTATTGAAGCCTCAGTCGATGAGCCGCCACTAGGGGAACACCATGCTCATATAGATTCCATGGACGTTGATCCGGAGAATACTAAGCCGCCCAACCCCGCTCACCTGGATCAAGAAACTAAAGATATAACAATAACTGGGACGGCTTATACAACTCTAGGCAACCCTACTGCCCTATCCAAGCACAGTGCAAAAGAAGAATTCTCTCCTGCTGATAAGGGCAAGTGGAAATTAGACTTGGAGAGCTATGCTCATTTCAATGCTCAAGAAATTCATTCTGACTATCTAAAACCGCCTTCATACCAGCCGTGACTTTGAAGCCGGCTTGGTCAACCTCAGGAAGGTGCGTTTTGAGGTAAGCACTGCAATCTTTAGAGTCTTTCGTTTATGTCATGGCACAGTAATTGTCGAATCAAACAAGTAGCCCCCAAGGGTCGGCTTAAACTGATAAGTTAAGCCGGGCCTTCAAATAGTGGTGATCAACTTTGCACCTGTAGCCCCCAAGGGTCGTCTTAAACTGATAAGGTAAGACAAGCCTTCAAATAGTGGCGATCAACTTTGCACATGTAGCCCCCAAGGGCTGGCTTAAGCTGACAGGCTAAACCGGGACTTCTCACCATAATCCTGAAGAAAATCCAAATATGTATAGCCCCCATGATCCGGTTTAAATCATACCATTTTGTCCGGGTCATCATAGAAAATGTCTTTAAAAAGAGAAATGGGCATTAGCCCCCAAGTGCCAAGTACAATACTTGTATTGTTCTTGGGACTTCAAAATGAGATGATCATAAAGCCTTCTATCTTGTTGATGTTGCAGGCTGAATTAAATATGAAGGAATCCCAAGTCAAAGATCTGAGGGCCAACACTCAAACCCAACAATCTGAGACTACAAAAGCCAAATCAAAGCTGAAGACTGCATTGGAAAACATTGAAAAGCTGAAACAAAACTTCAGTGCTAATAAAACCGGCTGGGAGACTGAGAGGGCAGCTCTATTGAAAAGAGCAGAAGATGCCGAAGCAGCCCTTAAACCATTGACTGATGAGTTGTCCGGTTTAAAGTAGCAAAATCAACAGTATGACAACAACCATCTTTGGTAAGTAATATACTTCATTATTTCTTCATCAATTTGGAACAACCATTGAGCCGATTTATAATCAGACATGCTAATACAGGTTCCAGAAGCTCCAAGCTTGGCGACGATATGCGCATAAAGCTGAAAGTGGTATATACCCTGGTGGAGCAGATGTACACTGGTGCTCAACGGGATATTACTTTAGCTTTATATAAGAAGCAAGCACCTTCCCTCATCAAGGAAGTATTAGAGAGGCTGTCTGTGCTGACACAAAGGGTGGAAGAACTGAAACGACCAGCCACGAGAGCCGGTGCCGTCACTGCTTTGAGCCGGGCAAAAGCGTGGCAAGCTGAACTTGACCCAGAAGAAATATCAACCAGCTGCCCTAGTTTAAAAGAGGATGGGTCACCCTTCAGTGCTGAGGACTTTGCCAAAATTGCAAGAGAGATGCGTCCAAGTTGGCTGAGGAAACTGATCTTTCCAAATACCATCTGGTTTGTGATGCTCCAAATTCCAAAGTGAAGGTGCCGGTTCATGAGGCCATAGACCTTATCCTGCCAACACGTAAGCACACCTTTGCTCCTGAAATTGACCCGTCAACCCTTATAGACGATGAAGATGTTTTCAAAGCTTTAACTGGGATCAATTGGTCGTCGAATAACTTCCAGACAACAGAGGAAGAAGAGCCAGTGCAGGATGATCCGGAAGCCTCAACCCACCAAGACCAGGAGTCTTGATCCATGAGCCGGTTTACCAGCCAGAGCATTGAACACCATGTATATCAAAAACCCTTATTTGTTTGGGCTCGGGGAGCCATGTAATAGGCTAGATGAAAAACCATGATCTGCCATGCCATCATGCGTGTTTATTTGCATAACATTTTGAGCCACCTGATCTGTCTTTGAAGATCCGCTGTTTATGCTCATAATTATTGTCAATCTTGCCGACCATGCTATCATAAGCCCTATACACAAGTAAACAACATGTGCCTTGGCGGTTTACCCCAGGGCGGGTCATAATGCCCCATATAAAATCCACTGGTGACTGTATCGTCCATAACCATGGCGGGTTTATCAAAACCTTGTTTATTCATAACAAGTAAACAACATACCTGTGATATTTGTTCACACTACAGGCTTATCACGCCATATGCAGTAAGGGTAACAACCCAAAGACTTAGAGCGCAGCTCCCCATGCAATGTATTCATACTTCCGGCTTACAATGTCGTACGCAGCAAAGGGTAATATCCTAGCAAAACTCCAATGGCATAATCAACACACACTGGTGACTTAACGTCCAAAGCCAGGCCGGGTTATCAAAACTCCGGATAGATTCAAATATGAATCATAAGGATCAAGGCGACATGACCCTAATCAATTTTCAACCATATATCAATATGGCACAAATGATGAACCTCAAAAAATGTTTAAAGTAAATAGAAGCCAGAAAAACAAGGCTTTCATAGGCTACCAAACCTTAAATCAAGTGCTATTCAAGGGCTGCACAACCACTGAGTTAATCCTTAATTCAAACCTGTAAGCCATGCCTCACATGACCAATCACCGTTTTAACTTTGACAAGTTCAGAGTCTTTGTAAGATTGACTATCAAGAGTACGGTGAGTCATTCCAGGATTACCTGGTCGGAGTGGCGGACTTATAAAGGCGGGATAACCCGGATTTTTGGTGAATACACCTGGCGTCCAAGCCAATTATAAGGGTAAACAAAGCTTCTGTTCATTACACGGGAAGCCCCCAAATAATAATTCAATCCAGGCGTACAAGCCGGATCCGTAGGGTAGTCATGGCTATGCTCAATGAGCAGGAAGCCCCCAAGTAATGTGCAAATAAGGCGTACAAGCTGGATCAAGAGGGTAGTCATAGGTATGCTCAATAAGCAGGAAGCCCCCAAGTGACCTTATGAAGTGACAATAAAGACTCAGATTCTCAGAAATGAAACGAAAAAGACCCTGAATTCTCAGGGATGCCGACTTTATTATACTAATCATAATATATACATTGGTAGAAGTATGTACATCACAAGAGCTGGTGGGTCAGGTGTAATAAGGCCGAAGATGAGAAATGTTCCACGGCCGGCGGGTCTCCTCGTCGGACTTGCGTGAGTCCTTGTGCTCTCGAACATCAATGAGGTAGTATGACCCGTTTTCAGTTTTTTGCTGACCACGAAAGTCCCTTCCCAAGGCGGGGACAACTTGTGCATGTCAGCTTGATCCTGGATGAGCTGGAGCACCAAATATCCTTCTTGAAAGGTCCTGGTTTTAACTCGGCGGCCATGATAACAATGTAGATCTTGCTGGTAAATCGCCGAACAAGCCGCCACAAGGTCACGCTCCTCATCTAACAGGTCAAGAGCATCCTGGCGTTCTTGTTCATTATCAGCTTCCACATAAGCCATCACACGGGGCGAGTCGTGATAGATGTCACTAGGGAGAACCGCCTCTGCTTCGTAAACCATGAAGAAAGGCGTGTAACCCATAGATCTATTGGGGGTAGTATTGATACTCCATAGCACCGAGGGCAACTCCTCCACCCAACAACCCGGCGTCTTCTACAAAGGGACTACAAGCCGGGGTTTGATGCCTCTCAAGATTTCTTGATTGGCTCTTTCAGCTTGACCATTGGACTGAAGGTGAGCCACTGATGACACATCAATATGAATATGTTCACGTTGACAAAATTCTTTCATAGCACCTTTAGATAAATTAGTGCCATTATCAGTGATGATGCTGTGTAACACCCATGATGCGGCTATATCTCCCACGTGTCGAGGCACAACTTAGAGCATAACCGCATGGTGGTTTAGTCGCAAGAGGGGTAATCTTCACACAATCCCATGTACTGAATAAGAATTGGGTAAAGAGTTGGCTTACAATCGCCACTTCACACAAATAACAAGTTAAACATACATCATCTAGAGTACAATCAAAGGTCCGACTATGGAACCAAAATAAAGGAAGACAACCCCAAATGCTAGATCCCCGATCGTCACAACTGGGCTCCACTACTGATCATCAGGAAACGAAACATAATAATGACCCAGGTCCTCATCGAACTCCCAGTTGAGCTTGGTAGCATCACCTACACTGGTATCATCAGCACCTACAATTGTTTGGAAGTATCCGTGAGTCACGAGGACTCAGCAATCTCACACCCGCGAGATCAAGACTATTTAAGCTTAAGGGTAGGTTAAGGTAATGAGGTGGAGCTGCAGCAAGCGCTAAGCACATATGGTGGCTAACATACGCAAATAAGAGTAAGATGAGAAGCTACGCAAGGGTCGTGAAGCTAGAAGAGATGAAGAAGTGAACCTGAAACTACTTACGTTCAAGCATAACACAAGGTTGTGTTCACTTCCCGGACTCCGCCGAAAAGAGACCATCACGGCTACACACGCGGTTGATTCATTTTAATTAAGTCAAGTGTCAAGTTCTCTGCAGCCGGATGTTAACAAATTCCCATCTTCCACATAACCGTGGGCAAGACTCTTGAAAGTTTATACCCTGTAGGGGTGTCCCAACTTAGCCCATCACAAGCTCTCACGGTCAACGAAGGATGTTCCCTCTCCCAAAAATACCCGATCAGTCTCGGAATCCCGGTTACAAGACATTTCAACATTGGTAAAACAAGACCAGCAAAGCTGCCCGAATGTGCCGACAAATCCCTATAGGAGATGCACATATCTCGTTCTCAAGGCACACCAGATGAGACATCCTACGAGTAAAACCAACCCTCAAGTTTCCCCGAGGTGGCCCCGCAGTCTACTTGGTTCGGACCAACACTGACAGGAACACTAGCCCGGGGGGTTAAAATAAAGATGACCCTCGGGTCTGCAGAACCCAAGGGAAAAGGCTTAGGTAGGCAAATGTAAAACCAAGGTTGGGCCTTACTGGAGGAGTTTTATTCAAGGCGAACTGTCAAGGGGATCCCATAACCCCAACCGCGTAAGGAACGCAAAATCAAGGAACATAACACCGGTATGACGGAAACTACGACGACAAGAGTGGAACAAAACACCTGGCACAAGGCCGAGCCTTCCACCCTTTACCAAGTATATAGATGCATTAAATTAAATAAGAGATAATGTGATATCCCAACATATCCATGTTCCAACATGGTACAAACTTCAACTTTACCTGCAATTAGCAACGCTATAAGAGGGGCTGAGCAAAAGAGGTAACAGAGCCAAACAATGGTTTCCTAGGAAGGTGGGTTAGAGGCTTGACATGGCAATATTGGAGGCATGATATAACAAGTGGTAGGTAGCGTGACATAGTGATAGAACGAAGAACTAGCAAGCAAAGATAGAAGTGATATTGAGGGTATGGTCATCTTGCCTGTAATGTTCTCAGAGTTGTCGAAAGCTTGATCCCCGTTAGCATACTCAACAGGTTCCTTGTTCACATACTCGTCCAAATCAAGAACACAAGCAATGGAACAACAATCAATCACGGAGCAATGTACAAGCAACATGATGCAATACATGGCATCATATGCAATGCATATGCGTGCTCCGGAAGGGAAAGAATGATCAAGGAATCAACTTGGCAAACCAAGTATGACTCTGGAAAGATGAGGTGATTTTGGTCGAAATCGATATAAGGATTACCGGAAACGGATGCACGGTTTGCAAATGACAAGCAAAACAAGGATGACGCAAATATGCGATTAACAGCATGATAGCACTTACAATGCAACAAGAAACTGAGCTACTGCACTCCAACATAGCAACAATTATATGGCAGTGAGGTACAAGAGATACTTGACAAAATATGAACATTGAGCTACGACTAAATCACACTAGAACAGGTTCAAACAAGCATGGCAAAAGTGCAAAAGATATCAACTTCACAGACTTGGTGAAAATACAAACATGGCATAAACAGCATCAGGAAGCAATGTTTAGAGCAAGAAAACAACATGCTATAGGAACATATCATAGCAAACAAAGGCATGGAATGCTTCTACTAAATACATAGAACAAAACTCCCTTACTGATCATGAGCGAAAAAGGCACAGAAAATATGATGGCACCCATGCAAACATAGCAAGTTTTATTAACAGATTCATGATAGCAAGTTTGCAGGCTCATGCCACTCACCACAAAGCATTAAATGACAAAGAAAGCATACCAAAAGTTAGAAGACATGTTCATGAAGCTAAACATGGCAAGAGCAAGTTCATAGGATGCATGGCTCACTAGAAAACCATGTGGCAATATTGATTAACATGTTAACAATCTGCCAGGAACATTATTTAGCAAAAGTAGAGCAAGAAAATAACATGCTAGAGCAGTCCATTATTTCAACAAGAGGCATGAATGGATAGAGCATGAACATATGTTCAAAACATCGTTACTAAAGTATCTCAAAATAAGCATGGATCTCATGGTAGCAACAAGTTTACATGGCATCAAAATAACAGTAGGAAAAGGACAGCAAAATCCTAAGTGTCTGAAAACAGCAACATCATGGAGCCTATTTTGCATGCTTGTGCTAGTCGCCACATAGATCAAAAAATACAATACTTGCACCCCTGTAAACATGGCATGATGTAGTTCCAACACATGTAGACATCATGCTCATAGGATGCACACACAAAATGCAACAAAAATGACAAATCATCAAGTTCTGCTAAGTACCAGCAGTTAACATTTTATAGCACTCTTGCAATGAGGATAATGACATCAATATGGACATTAACATGCATGAAAATGACACTAACACAAAGAGCTTAACGAAACGAACATTTCGACATATCAAATGCATGATTCGGAGCCACGGTCGTCGAGATACGCCATGATGAAGATGGCATGAAAATGTTAGGGTTTCAAGGACTTAGAAGAATATATCACCTCCGAGATCTAGGGTTCCTCGTCGGGCACACGAACCAAGGTTAATCTGGAGTGGTCGCCGGAGTTTACGGGGACAAAGAGGACGGCGGCCGGTGATGGAGAGGAGGTGGTCGGAGCCTCGCCGGAGGACGGAGCCGGTGACGAGGCGGCGGAGGGCGGCCCGGTCCCACGGGCGGCGGATGGAGGCAGGACAGCTAGGCGAAGCGCGGCGGCCGGCGCGGGGTGAGTCGGCAGCGGTGGCGATATGTGGCAGGTGGCGGCGCCGGCGAAGGAGCGCGGCGGTGGGATCGGGCGCGCGGGCGCGCTAGGGTTTGCGCGGGGCAGCGGCGACCGGTGGATGGGCCGGGCGGGCCCGCCTTGGGCTCTTCGGGCCATGGCGGTGGCGGACACATGGCGCCCAGGGATTGGCGAGGGCGGCGGTGGCGACTTGTCCGGCGAGATCCGGACGTGTCCGGCGGCGGAGAGGTGAACACTAGGGTTTCAAGTGCGAAATTTCGGGGGAGGTGCAAATATATAGGTAGAGGGAGCTAGGAGAGTCCAAATGAGGTGCGGTTTTCGCCCACATGATCGTGATCCAATGACGGAGAACATGGAGGTGGTTTAGATGGGTTATTGGGTTGTTTTGGAGGGGTGTTGGGCTGCAACACAAAAGAGGCTTTTGCGGTTACCCGGTTAACTGTTGGGGCATCAAATGACCTCCAAATAGAACATAATTTGACAGGCGGTCTACGGTGGTGTACCATGACCACTTGACAAATCTCGACCCATTCCAAACGTTTTTCTCCCACTCACGAAAAGAGACAAGAGGAGTGCGTCGGGTGCATGTGGGAGTGTCGGATTGCGAAACGGACAACGGGGAAAATGATCGGATGCATGAGACGAACACGAATGGAAATGCGATGCACATGATATGAAATGCATGACATGAAAAAATACAAAACGGAAGACAAAACCCAACCACGAAGGGAATATCATATCACATAGCCAAAAATGGCAAGAGTCGGAGTTACAAATATGGAGAGTTGCATCCAGGTGTTACAACACTCCACCACTACAAGAGGATCTTGTCCTGAGATCTAGGACTGAAAGAACTCCGGATATTTGGAATGGAGGTGATCCTCCTGTTCCCAGGTGGCTTCTCGGTCGGAATGATGTGACCACTTCAATTTTAGGAATTTGATTAACTTGTTACGAGTCTTGCGCTCGGTTTCTTCAAGGATAGCAATGGGATGCTCATGATAAGACAGGTCTTCTTGGAGATCAATCTCTTCGAAGTTGATAGTGCGCTCGGGGGTCTTGAAGCACTTGCGAAGCTGTGACACGTGAAACACATCATGCGCATTTACGAAGTTGGACAGAAGCTCAAGTTGATAGGCGAGGTCGCCTCTTTTGCCAATGATCTTGAAAGAACCCACGTATCTAGGGGCAAGCTTCCCTTTGATACCGAAGCAGCGAGTGCCTTTCATTGGCGAGAGGCGGAGGTAGACATGCTCTCCGATTTCGAAAGCCAAGTCACGGTGCTTGCTATCATAGTAACTCTTCTGGCGCGATTGCACGGCTTTGAGATTTTCACGGATGACTTTACACATTTCCTCAGCTTCTGTGATCAAGTCGTTGCCAAGAAGTTGGCGTTCACCAGTCTCTGACCAATTGAGGGGAGTACGACACTTTCTGCCATAAAGAATTTCGAATGGGGCCTTGCCCGTACTCGCTTGGAAGCTATTGTTGTTGGACAACTCGGCATATGGAAGACAATCTTCCCACTTCATACCCAAGGAAATGACACAAGCCCTGAGCATATCCTTGAGGATTTGATTTACTCACTCAACTTGGCCACGTGTTTGAGGATGGAAAGCTGTGCTGAAGTGAATGTTGGTGCCCATGGCCTTCTGGAAAGAGTCCCAGAACTTAGAAGTGAAAATGCTTCCACGGTATGAAGAGATCAATTGCGAAATACCGTGTAAGGAGACAATCCTGGAGGTGTATAGCTCTACTGTAACATCCCAAAATTTTAAATTTTGGAATGTTATTTAAATAGGTAGTTTTGATTGTGGTGTGGTTGCTTGTGTGTAATTGAGTGGAATTTGAAACTTTTTGAAGGTTAAATGAGAGGGAATAAAAGGACTTTCCCAAACTTTCATCTTGCATTTAAGATCTCCTTGAATTCAAATTCTTTTCAAATACAAACCCCTAGAGTGAAGATAATATGACTTCTTCCCTTTAAATAAATGAAAAGGGTTTTTGAAAAATATTTAAATTTTATTTGCAAATATTTCAAATTCAGAAACTTTATGCAACTCAATGATTTTCATATGAGAAGATAAAATGACTTCTTCAAAACACATGAAATATGAGTTGGGAGTTTCGGAGAATCAAATTGAAAATCCCTTTTGAAATTATTTCCAATTTGGAGTTATTTGGCTTTTATTCAAATCTCAAAAAATAAAATATATGGAAAATAGGGTAAAATGATTCCCTACATTAGAAAATTGGAGAGAAATAAATTTGAAATCATTTTGGCATTTCTAAAATGATTTTTGTGAGGTTTTATTGCAACAGTAGCAATCTTTGCTTTATTTAAAATTTTGTGGAACTTATTTGACGCTAAAAATATGTTCATGTCGTAGAAAATATTTTTTTGAAAATTTTGATATATAATATGCCCATGTAAATTTCTTTTAGTTTTGTTATTAAGTTTACCTTTTGTGTCTATTTAAAAAAAGAGTTGCACTTGCGGCCCATCCCTAATTGTTGCGCACATGCGCATCATAGTACCAGCGGGTGCCCCATTTTTATTCCTATATGGGCCAGGCCCAGCCGGCCATATTCCTCTCCATATTTTTTCATAGTTTTTCCTTCTTTTCTTTCTTTTCAATTGCTAAAAAAAACTGCAGTGCGCGCGGCCGGCCGAACCGCCTAAGGCCTTTAGGCCCATGCGAGGCGCCTCCCCTTTTCTTTTCTTTTCGTCCACGTTTAGTCCCACATTGACTAGCCTTTGACCCCTAAACCTTTTTTCCACCTATAAATATAGACCGGTAGAGCCTCCAAAAATCATCTGATTCGGGTTAAATCAATATTTTGGTTTGACTAAATTCACTAAAGAAAAATATATTTCTACTCTCCAGCGGGACTTCTAGAACTTGTCTCCTCTCTCCGAAGTCATCTTTTCTCTACCTTATAAAGGTATCTTTCTTCGTTTTTTCTTTTTATACTTTCGTAATTTATTATTTCTAGACAAGTATGGTAGAATAATTAGATTATCAATTAGTCTATGTATTTATACATTAGACCTAGAATTCTTTTAGCCATAGCTATTTTTCTTCCGTAAAACAGCTTGGCCCTGATTTTTCAAATAGCCATAACTTTTTACTCGTTTATCCAAATTAGATGAAACCATCGCATATAGTTTTGTCTTGTTTTCATCTATCAAGTGAACATGTCACATCCACTTTTTGAAATTTTCAAATTTTGAAATTTGTTCAGATTCATATTCAAACTTCTTTTGTTCATAACTTGTGTCTTATAACTCTGATTTAATTGAGTCTTTTTGCAAAACGAATCTCTTGTTAGAAATTATTTTTTGTTGCAAGAGTTATTTGCCTATTTTCAAAGTTTTCTGAGATCTTTTCTTCGATTCTTTTGCATGAGTGCTTATGTATGCAATTGCCTGCTCACGATAGATTGATCGGAGTGTGACGAGTAGAACTATCAGGAGTTATGAGTGCGAATCATCTTCATCAACAGTACAAGGCAAGTTCACACTTCGATCATACTTTTCATACCTAGTTTGTATGCATTAGTTTCAACCCTCAAACATTGCATGGTCAGGATTTGATTAACATGTGGGCATTGGGAAGTAGTTGATGAGGTAGGAACCTATTGCCCTTCATTCAACCTTGGGTTTATACTTTATGCTTATACTGCAATGTTATGCTCGTAGACGTGGATTGGTTGAGTGTATCCAAGACAGATGTGAGAGTTGTTAATTAACGGTTAACTTAAGGTGGCTACTTAAATACACATCTGGGTTGATTTGTTGAGGGCGCCTGGGGAATCTAGTGTTGTCCTAGGATATCCCAGAGTACCAGTGTGATCATCCTATGGTTCGCTACCCAGGCTTAAATGGATCATAAGATTATTCATGCTAGAAACTTTCGTGTGCAGCCACAAGCCATTATGGGCTCTGGCATAGTTGAGTATGTTGCGTGACCTCTTTCAGTGGTAGGCTAGCAGATGTAGGGGAAAGTAGGTGTAGCTGTCTACCCAGAGTAAAGAGTTAATGCTTCTGAAAGACTGTGTCTCGGTCATCCGTTTCTCAAACACCATGTAGTGCGAGAAAACCAACGGAGGAGATCAAGTCTTGTGGGGAAAAGTGCGCAAACCTCTACAGAGTGTACAAATAATCATGGTTAGTCATGTCCCCGGTTATGGACATCTTGAGTATCTGGTACTTGAATTATTGATTTGATCTCATCACATTACTTAAAATTAATTTGTTGGGTTGATGATTATTAATTTGGGATTGAGTTGGAGGAACCTTCTCAATGTTTATCAACTACCATGATAGTTAAACAACAATATATTCCTTTGTTGTAGGAAAAAAAAATTGGCTTTTCGCAAAAACATTATGATCATAGAGCCTCCACCAGCCAAATATGCATGTAGTGATAGCTATTATTCATTATTATCCCATGGTGTGAATTTGCCTACATTCAATGTACTGACCTACATGGCTGCAACGTCTCATGTTGCAGGAATCTTATGACGAGTAAGTGATACGTTAGGGTTACGATTTCTACACTCAACTTTACCATTGGTGTTGATGGGAATCCACAACCTTGTTGTTACTTCTGCTATATGGATTGAGGTAATAGTATTTATGTTACTTTATACATGTGATTTACCTTTGTTATAAATCCTCGAGTACTGTGTGTGTCAGCATACCGATCCAGGGATGACACTTAAGCACAGAGACTTGATCCATTCGGGTTGGGTCGCTACATCTGCCAGCTGAGCTGCTGTGATAGATTCTTTGATTGGAAGGAAATGAGCCACTTTTGTAAGCTTGTCAATGACAATGAAAATAACATCATTCCCACGCTTGGACTTAGGAAATCCAGTAACGAAGTCCATTTCGATATGGAAACTTCCATTCTGGAATAGCAAGAGGTTGGAGGAGACCCGCTGGTCGTTGGTGTTCTGCTTTCACCCTTCGGCAGACATCACATTCATTCACGAATTAAGCAATATCTCGCTTCATTCGAGTCCACCAATACGTCTGCTTGAGGTCATGGTACATCTTCGTACTTCCAGGATGAATGGATAGAAGAGAATTGTGCGCCCCGTTCATTATGACCTTCCTTAGATCACCTTTAGGAACCACAATCCGGTCCTTGAAAAATAAAGTGTCTTTGTCATCAATGCGATAGCACTTGTATTTGGATAGGCCCTTGTTAATACCATGTTTCACCTTCTTCACCATGGTATCAAGGAGTTGTGCCTCACGAATTTGGTCTTCCAAAGTAGGAGTGACTTGAAGGTTGGCAAGAAAACCTTGAGGAACAACTTGGAGGTTCCGTTTGCGGAAAGCTTCACAAAGATCCGGTTGGAAGGGCTTGAGAATTAAGCTGTTGCAGTAAGCCTTCCTTCTCAAAGCGTCTGCAATCACATTGGCCTTGACTGGAGTATATTCAATACTCGGATTGTATTCTTGAATCATTTCGACCCAACGAGTCTGCCTGAGGTTGAGGTTGGGTTGAGTGAATATGTACTTGAGGCACTTGCGATATGTGAAAATGTCCACTTGCCTTCCCAACAAGAGATGTCTCCATTTTATTAATGCATGGACAATTGCCGCCAACCCAAGATCATGAGTGGGGTAGTTTCTTTCGTTGGGCTTCAACTGACGAGAGGTATAAGCCACAACTTTCTTCTCTTGCATTAACACAACGCCTAGACCTTGCAAAGAGGCATCACAGAAAACTTCAAATGGCTTGGATTCATTAGGAGGAGTCAAGACAAGAGCTGAGACTAGCTTCTCTTTGAGGGTGTTGAAAGCAACATCACACTCAGGTGTCCATACATACTTGACATGCTTCTAGAGGAGGTTGGAAAGAGGCTTTGCAATCTTTGAGAAATTCTCAACGAATCTTCAACAATAGCTTGCAAGCCCAAGAAAATTGTGAAGCTGCTTGACATTCTGAGGAGGTTCCCAGTTCACAATTGCAGAAACCTTCTTGAGATTAATAGCGATGCCCTTGGCGGAGATGATATGACCAAGGTAGAGAACTTCATCAAGCCAAAACTCACACTTGAAAAACTTTGCATAGAATTGATGCTCTCTGAGCTTGTCGAGCACCAATCTCAAATGCTTGGCATGATCCTCCTTATTCTTGGAGAAGACCAAGATATCACCGAGATACACCAGAACGAAATCATTTGTGTAAGGGTTGAAGATGAAGTTCATCATGCGAGAGAATGTTGGAGGAGCATTGACAAGGACGAAAGACATGACCGTATATTCATAAAAACCATAGCTTTTTCTGAATGCTGTCTTGGGGATATCTTGTTCACGAATGTGAATCTGATGATAACCCATACGATGGTCAAGCTTGGAGAATACTTTGGCACCTTTAAGTTGCTCGAATAGCTTATTGATGTTGGGAAGTGGATACTTGTTCTTAATTGTCTTCTTGTTCAATGGACGGTAGTCGACGCAGAGTCGGTCCGTTCCATCCTTCTTCTGGACAAAAAGAACACCACAACCCCATGGAGATGAACTTGGTCTGATCAGGCCCAGACGCCCTTGTACATCGAGTTGTTTCTTCAATTCCTTCAACTCCTCTGGTCCAAGCTTGTAAGGATGCTTGCCAATGGGTTCCGTGCCAGGCTCAAAATCGATAACGAATTCAACTGGCTGGTGAGGAGGCATTCCCGGAAGCTCTTCTGGAAAGACGTCTTGGTATTCACAAACGACTGGAATCTTAGAGATGGCATTCAACTCGCCCTTCTCATTGAGAGAAAACAGTCGAATGGTTTCGTCATGAGTGGCATAGATGATCACATCATCAGAAGAGTGTGTCAATTGAATCTCCCTGGTAGCACAATCAAGTTGAGCCTTGTGCTTAGAAAGCCAGTCCATGGCGAGAATTAGATCAATATCGGAGTCACCAAGAACAATTGGAGAAGACAGAAATTTACAGTTGCCCAACTGGACAAAGACATCGGGAGCAACCAAACTAGAAGTCATAAGCTTTCCCGGAGAAACAACTTGCATAACTTTGGACAAGATCTCTATGTCAACATTGTGCTCCGATGCAAATGGGTATGACATGAAAGAATGCGATGCATCAGTATCAAATAAGACTTTAGCAGGAATGGAGTTAATTGAGAGGTTACCCATGATCACATCTGAAGAATCATCTGCCTGAGCTGCGTTCATCATGTTCACCTTAGCATGCTTGGGATTATGCTTGACCACTGCATTGCTAGAAGATCTCACAGGAGGAGGAGGCAGAAGGCGCCTTTGGTTGAAGCACTTGTTTGCATAGTGGCCTTTCTGCTGACACTTGTTGTAGATCAGATTCTCCTCCTCGTTGCTATGCATCATCATGATCTTGCGTGTGCGTAGGAATTTTTTTGAAATTACTACGTTCCCCAACACTGCCTCCACAAGCCGCCGCGGCCCCTGCCGAGCCGCCGGTCCTCATTGTCAGAGACGCGCCTATGAGCCGCCACCGCTTCCATCGTGATCCGCCACCGCAAGTCGGCATCTGTTTCAAGCCACCCTGTTGTGCCTCAATCAAAAGTAACGTTGACCCGTCGCCCCACCGTGTTTGGCCGCCGCCGCTGCCCTGCATCTCTAGCTGGCCCGAAATGCCTCTGGCTCCCCGGCCTCGCCTTGAGCTAACGGTCTCCGTCGCCGTCTCCAAGTGCCTCGCCTTGAGCCGCCCATGCGGCCACTGCCGCCACGCCTTGAGCCGGCTGGGCAACCCGCCCCCGTTTACTCGAGCCGCCCTCACCAGTGTGTTGGCCTTGTGCTGCCTCTGCTTCAAGTCGCCAATGCCTCTGCCGAGTCGCCGCCTCTCTTCACCGAGAGTCTCCTCAGCTGCTGTTGCGGCTCGCCCTCACCGGAGCAGTCTCGATTCCAAACCGCTGGACGAACCTCACATCACCTATGTCCTGAGTCGGCTGTCCCCACTGTCGGAACTGCACGTCAAGGCCGATGCCGCCTGCGAGCTGCCGCGGTTGCCTTCAAATCAGGGCCGTGTTGAGCCGCCCTTACTTCATTGAGTCGCCTCACGACCCTCGTCGCCCGTCGAGCCGCCGTCCGTATCCGAGATGCCATTCACCGCCCGGGTTGATCCCATCTGTGCCTGCTTTTAGTGAGGATGATTGCGAACATATAATTTGGGCTATGAGGGATGATGCTAATAAATATCTCAAATGTCGTGACCTTATGCTTGGAAGTGGTGGACTGTTCCTTTTGTTGCAGCAGCTCAATAAGTAGGCCATGCTCTCGATGTCCTGGATGCCACATGAATACTCTCCGATTTCTGCAGTAGGAAATCACAACCAAAGTTTCAAATAGTACGCAGAACCGCCTCTAGTTATGAGAACATGGAGAATAATATACGCCATGGATTGAAAATACCTCTCGTGGGAGATGATGATTCCTCATATGACGACTTAAAAATACCACATGAACTCTCTCACAAGTCGCAGCTGGAGGAGCCATGTTGTCTGTGAGTGTTTCAAATTCCTCAAGATTTCGCTGGTTCACCTATTCTAAGCCACTGTTGTCAAACTGCCCTTGGGCCTCACCTACCTTGCCTAAGAAGGGTCAATGCCGAGCTGTCATACCTCTTTCTGAGTCACCCCATGGATTGAGCCGCCATGCTTCATCCACCTCGGCCACCGAGAGCCGGCCTCCACCATTGAACGTTGTAGCCAGAGCAAGCTCCGCTTCGCTGGTGTCCGTTGTCACATGTTGAGCCGGATTTGGCCTCGTCTCTGAACCATTACTCCGAGTCGGACTTCACCCCGTGGCTTTGACCCATTGAGGATGAGCCGCCACACCTTCGCCTTGATTCCGGCCTGCGAGCGGCCCGCCCAATCGCTCACCATCACCTTAGTCGCCTCAGCCGTGGCCCGTCTGCGAGTGAAGTGCGAGCCGCCGGTGAACCTGGCTTCCGCAGTGAGCCGCCCTCGCTGGCTGCACTGCTACGCCGCGTCATGCCTCTGCCTTTGTTGTGAGACCGATGAGATATTACAGTTTGTGGAGAATTGACTACAGAGGGACACACTACGGACATCAAAGAAGACAAGCACGTACCATGTTCATAAGAAAAAAGAAAGATGGATGTCTTCTACGCGGCAAGCAGTGTACATTTGCTAATACCACAGGAAAAGGCTCCCAGTGCACAAGCTTTAGAGATTTATTCAGCTACTAGATACAAAGTACTAGATGCTACCTACATCAGATCTAAAACTTGATGTTACCCACCAGAGGGCCATTGAATCGGAGTAGAAGTACAAATGCTTTAGCTTATGTTTGTTGCTATCATCATAAACGCCAGATGCCAACGAATTGAAGTTCATTTGGGTTTCCATCAGACATGCTTGAGTTGGCCTGCCGCTCAGTGAAATCTGGTCGGCTGTCGTGCGGCTCCGACCTGCCTCCTGTATGGTCGTGGGACGCCTCCGCTATGACCCGCCGCGTCGTTTTCACGGTTAATCTGCCTTACGTCATCGAGAACTGCCACGCCTGGGCCACGGCCGCAACCTCGCCTTCTGAGAGATGAATTATTTTGTCCGTAATGACTACAGTGCTGAGTTTCATCCCCTTTCGCAAGGGAAAGAGAGAAGGGTTAAATCGTCATTGCAAATATGGAGGGTTGTTCATAGAACGGACCATCTGTTGTCCGGACGAATCAGGTGAAATCTATCCTGTCAAGTTTCTATCGATACATTTTTATTTTTCTTCGAGAACAATTATTCTCGTTTGTGCAAATTCTTATGCAGAATTCATCATTACAAAAGTGACCATCAAGCTATGGCCCTTGCTTACATCGGTCGGATCAATGGACAGGGTCATTGATAACCCATCGAGATTCAACATATTCCAGTGTTCCGCTGTTCAACTATATGCCGGGTTATATCACGGTCAAATATGGAGAATCTCAAGCCAACTCCTCGAGTTGTCTTAAGACTCGGGGGCTACAATGATATGACCCAGCAAGTTAAACCTGTCTCCCACAAAGCGTTGAAGCTCTCAATATATGGTTTAAAATTCGGCTCAAGGTAAACCTGTCTCCCACAAAGGTTTGAAGCTCTCAATATCCGGTTCCAAAGCCCGGTTCAAGAAGAATTTATCTCTCACAAAGTTCAAGTTCTCAGGAAAAATTAAAGGGACCAAAAAGAGTCTGTTGCAAGGCACAACTCAAACATAGGTACCCTGCTTCAAAAGACCATTGGGGGCTGATTGTATTTGAATCTAGCTTAACCTCTTTTGGGTCCGACTTTGATCGTATTCGAATCAGAGTCATTAAAAAAGTCTCAAGGTCATTTGGGGGCTTCCTGTTCAAACATAGGTCGTATTCAAACCAAACAGAACATAGTTGCCGGTACCCTCTTGACCGGCACAATGCCAAACCACTAGGGGGCTTCTTGATCGTAATCGAATCATAGCTTAACCCCTTTTGGGTCCGACTTTGATCGTATTTGAATCAGAGTTGTTAAAAAACTCTCAAGGTCATTTGGGGGCTTCCTGTTCAAACATAGGTTGTATTCGAACCAAAGAGAACATAGCTATCGGTACCCTCTTGATCGGCGCAACGCCAGAACCGGTAGGGGGCTTCATGATCGTATTCGAATCCTAGCTTAAAACCTTTCGGTACAGTTTACGGACCGTATTCGAATCAGAAGCCTCATTTTTTCTCTGTTTGGCTTATGTTTTTTTGAAAACAATCTTTGGTTTTGTCTCGAGACCTTTTTGTTCATATTTGAAGCATATATGTGGTTTCGATTAACCCGGCTTGACTTTGGATGATAAATCTCCATATATGACAATCATGAACATTTAGAAGTTTTTGGCTTCTAAAGATTGGGTTATCACCCTTACTGCACAGGTATCCTAAACCAACAGTACGATTCAATATCACAGGAACCGGTTTTCCAAAACGGATTATAATATTCAAATCTTTAATAGCCAACATGGCTGGATTTTTATTATGGTTAATAGCCAATATTATGATGGAGGTCTTCAAAGTCGCTTCAGCGCAATGGTTATTATTTTATTAATGGACATGATTTATTTTTACAATGGAGGGAATAGTCCCGAGTCATTGTAGGCTTACGACCCGGCACTTGGGGGCTACATTATTCAAATTGAGATTACATCAAATATGCAAGTCCCATGTCACTGCCAGCATGCACCATGGCACTTGGGGGCTAATGTAAAGTCATTTTTTGATCAACTTATTGAAGACCCGACTCATCCCATTGTAATGAGCCGGCCCTTGGGGGCTACCAATTGCTCCTATCACAAATTCAAGGTACACAAGCCTCACTCCACTATATTGAAAGATCCACTACTCAGTTGGTAGAATACAAAGATCTTAAACTTATGGACATGGGTTCAAGCCCCATGGTGGAGATTACATCATATGATGTTATTATCAATGAATTATATACAAAGTCCCAGCTCCATATTATCTTACTGAGCCGGCCTTTGGGGGCTACACATTGCTGCTCAAGTCTACATGATCATATTTACAAGGTCCCTGCTCATTATTGCATAATGACCAGGCCCTTGGGGGCTACAAGTGATATGAATATAATGGAGATCTACATCTTCAAGCCGGCTGAAAATCAGATGAGTATTTCAAGGCCAATATTCTTCACAATATTTTTCTATGAGAAACCAATGTCAGCAAATTGATTATGAATCTGGTATATTGACCCGTACTTCCCACAAGAAGGAAATGACAAGGACTTAAGGATGATCAGGTGCCGGCTTACAAGAGTTCTTAACCCAGAGCATAATCTGTCAAAATTGTTCTTCTGTTTGTTTTACAGGATCGGCTTAACATGGATGAATCCAAATTAAACTGGGGGCTAATGTCAGGGATATACCCCATGGTGTGACCCGGCCAGAGATATAACCCTGCTGGGACTTGATATTTCATTGGTGACCCGGCAGACTATAAGCCGGCAGGAACAGTTAAGCAGGTTAAGCCGGCAGACACAATCATGTAAGCCGGCAGACACAGTCATGTAAGCCGGCAGATACAGTCAAGCATTGTAAGCCGGCAGACACAGTCATGTAAGCCGGACAGTTAAGCCAGACAGTTAAGCCAGATTGTAAGTCGGATTGTAAATCGGCTTATGTTAAGAAGCCCAAGACGTTAATAAGCCCAAGACATTAAGAAGCCCATGGTAAGACGTCATTATAGGTTAAGTCCTAATCCAAGTTTGACTCTACATGTAACCCGCCCCTTCAACTTATATAAGGAGGGGCAGGGCACACCAAGAGGGAGAGGTTGAATAATCGTTAAGTCTGGACACAACTAGGAGATCCAGAGTTACAGCGACTCCCTCATGAGCATAATGAGACCTAGCCACAAACAACATGTAGGGTTGTTACCGGATGATGTTTCCCGGGGCCCAAAGCTGTCTAAACCCTTGTCTCGTGTTGCGTTTCTCGATTCCGGTCAACCCCTCTCAATCTACCACACAGATGTGTTGGCCTCACGACTAAGTCCTTTTCACTAGGACATCTGCCATGACAATTCAACGACAGCATCCGTTATATGAGTTATGGCAATACTCCCGAACTCCCACCCCAGTACTGGGCGGCATTGAGGTTATCTCACCAACGATTGCATAAAAGAGATTTTTTATGTCGGCGAACTCAGGTATTCCAGAACTACAACGATAAAATTGTGACGACAACACCTCGGAGCTCAACACCCCGGGACACTGCCACAACCCCTAAATGTTAGGATGCACCAAGAACAATGTTCTCGTCACAAGACTATCAGAACAATTCCAAGATACCCGCGTGATCCTAAAAAAATTCGTGAAATTTGAGGAGAGGAAAGTCAAAATTTCTATGTCAGGAGGCCTCACAAGAGCGACAAAGGAACTGAGGAGTAAAAAGAATCCTACACTCCAATATATAATCCTAAGACCAAAAACATTTTGGTCTAGACTCAACAATGTCAGCGATTCGATCAAGCAGGGGATCCTAAGTCGGGGATGGCTCTAATTACCAACTTGTAACACCCATGATGCGGCTATATCTCCCACATGTCGAGGCGTGACTTAGAGGCATAACCGCATGGTGGTTTAGTCGCAAGAGGGGTAATCTTCACACAATCCCATGTACTGAATAAGAAAGGGATAAAGAGTTGGCTTACAATCGCCACTTCACACGACAAGTTAAACATACATCATCAAGAGTACAATCAAAGGCCCGACTACGGAACCAAAATAAAGGAAGACAACCCCAGATGCTAGATCCCTGATTGTCCCAACTGGGCTCCACTACTGATCATCAAGAAACGAGACATAGTAACGACCCAGGTCCTTGTCAAACTCCCACTTGAGTTCAGTAGCATCACCTGCACTGGTATCATCGGCACCTCCAACTGTTTGGAAGTATCTGTGAGTCACGAGGACTCAACAATCTCACACCCACGAGATCAAGACTATTTAAGCTCAAGGGTAGGGTAAGGTAATGAGGTGGAGCTTCAGCAAGCGCTAAGCACATATGGTGGCTAACATACGCAAATAAGAGTAAGATGAGAAGCTACGCAAGGTTCGTGAAGCTAGAAGAGATCAAGAAGTGATCCTGAAACTACATATGTTCAAGCATAACACAAGACCATGTTCACTTCCTGGACTTCACCGAAAAGAGACCATCATGGCTACACACGCGCTTGATTCATTTTAATTAAGTAAAGTGTCAAGTTCTCTACAACCGGATATTAACAAATTTCCATCTGCCACATAACCGCGGGCACGGCTCTCGAAAGTTTATACCCTACAGGGATGTCCCAACTTAGCCCATCACAAGCTCTCATGGTCAACAAAGGATATTCCTTCTCCCGGAAAGACCCAATCAGTCTCGGAATCCCGGTTACAAGACATTTCGACAATGGTAAAACAAGACCAGCAAAGCCGCCCGAATGTGTCGACAAATCCCGATAGGAGCTGCACATATCTCGTTCCTAGGGCACACCGGATGAGACATCCTACGAGTAAAACCAACCCTCAAGTTTCCCTGAGGTGGCCCTGCAGTGTACTCGGCTCGGACCAACACTCAGAGGAGCACTAGCCCAGGGGGGGTTAAAATAAAGATGACCCTCGAGTCTACAGAACCCAAGGGAAAAGGCTTAGGTAGGCAAATGTAAAACCATGGTTGGGCCTTGCTGGAGGAGTTTTATTCAAGGCGAACTGTCAAGGGCTCCCATAACCCCAACCACGTAAGGAACGCAAAATCAAGGAACATAACACCGGTATGACGGAAACTAGGGCGGCAAGAGTGGAACAAAACACCAGGCATAAGGCCGAGCCTTCCACCCTTTACCAAGTATATAGATGCATTAAATTAAATAAGAGATAATGTGATATCCCAACATATCCATGTTCCAACATGGAACAAAGTTCAACTTCACCTGCAACTAGCAACGCTATAATAGGGGCTAAGCAAAAGAGGTAACATAGCCAAACAATGGTTTTCTAGGAAGGTGGGTTAGAGGCTTGACATGATAAAATGGGAGGCATGATATAACATGTGGTAGGTAGCGCGACATAGCGATAGAACGAACAACTATCAAGCAAAGATAGAAGTGATATCGAGGGTATGGTCATCTTGCCTGCAATGTTCTCAGAGTTGTCGAAAGCTTGATCCTTGTTAGCATACTCAACAGGTTCCTCATTCACGTACTAGTATCCCGGCTCTACCCAAAGCAAGAACACAAGCAATGGAACAACAATCAATCACGTAGCAATGCACAAGCAACATGATGCAATACATGGCATGATATGCAATGCATATGCGTGCTTCAGAAGGGAAAGAATGGTCAAGGCATCAAGTTAGCAAACCAAGTATGCCACTGGAAAGATGAAGTGATTTCGGTCGAAATCGATATAAGGATCGCCGGAAACGGATGCGCGGTTTGCAAATGACAAGCAAAACAAGGATGACGCAAATCTGCGATTAACAGCATGATAGCACTTAGAATGCAACAAGAAACTAAGCTACTGCACTCCAACATAGCAACTAAGCATATGAAAGTGAGGTACAAGAGATGCTTGACAAAACATGAACACTTAGCTACGGGTAAATCACACTAGAACAGGTTCAAACAAGCATGGAAAAAGTGCAAAAGATATGAGCTTCACAGACTTTGTGAAAATACTAACATGGCATAAACAACATCAGGAAGCAATGTTTAGAGCAAGAAAACAATATGCTACAGGAAAATATCATAGCAAAAAAAGGCGTGGCATGCTTCTACTAAATGCATAGAACAAAACTCCCTTACTGGCCATGAGCCAAAAAGGCACAGAAAATATGATGGCACCCATGCAAACGTAGCAAGTTTTATAAACAGATTCAGACTTGGTGAAATTCAGGACATGGCAGAAAACAGATTCATGATAGCAACTTTGCAGGCTCATGCCACTCACCACAAAGCATTACATGACAACACAAGCATACCAACAGTAATAATACATGTTCATGAAGCTAAACATAGCAAGATCAAGTTCATAGAATGCATGGCTCACTAGCAAAACACATGGAAATATTGATTAACATGTTAACAATCTGCCATGAACATTATTTAGCAAAAGTAGAGCAAGAAAATGCCATGCTTGGTCGCTCCATAATTTCAACCAGAGGCATGAATGGACAGAGCATAACCATATGCTCAAAACATCCTTATTGAAGTATCTCATAATAAGCATCGATCTCATGATAGCAACAAGTTTACATGGCATCAAAATAACAGTAGGAAAAGGACTTGGCAAAATCCTAAGTGTCTGAAAACAGTAACATCACGGAGCCTACTTTGCATGCTTGTGCTAGTCACCACATAGATCACAAAAATACAATACTTCCACCCTTGTAAAGATGGCATGACTTAGTTCAAACGCATGTAGACATCATGCTCATAGGATGCACACACGAAATGCAACAAAAATGACAAATCATCAAGTACTGCTAAGAACCAACAGTTAACATTTAATAGCACTCTTGCAATGAGGATAATGGCATCAATATTGACAGTAACATGCATGCAAATGACACTAACATGAAGAGCTTAACGAGACAGACATTTCGGCATATCATATGCATGATTCAGAGTCACGGTCATCGAGATACGCCACGATGAAGATGGCATGAAAATGCTAGGGTTTCAAGGACTTGGAAGAATATATCACCTCAGAGATCTAGGGTTCCTCGTCGGGCACGCGAACCGAGGTTGATCTAGAGTGCTCGCTGGAGTTTACGGGGACAAAGAGGACGGTGGCTGGCGATGGAGAGGAGGTGGTCGGAGCCTCGCCGGAGGACGGAGACGGTGACGAGGCGGCGGAGGGCGGCGCGGACCCGCGGGCGGCGGACGGCGGCAGGACGGCGAGGCAAAGCTTGGCGGCCGGCGCGGGGTGAGTCGACGGCGGTAGCAATCTACGGCGGGTGGCGGCGCCGGCGAAGGAGCGCGGCGACGCAGGCGGCGGGGTCGGGCGCGTGGGCGCGCTAGGGTTTGCGTGGGGCGGCGGCGACCGGTGGATGGGCCAGGCAGGCCCGCCACGGGCTCGCCGAGCCGCGACGGCAGCGGACACGTGGCGCCCAGGGATTGGCGTAGGCGGTGGTGGCGACTTGTCCGGCGAGATCCGGACGTGTCCGGCGGCGGAGAGGGGAAAAACTAGGGTTTCAACTGCGAAATTTCGGGGGGGGGGAGGTGCAAATATATAGGTAGAGGGAGCTAGGAGAGTCCAAATGAGGCACGGTTTTTGCCCACACAATTGTGATCCAGTGACGGATAACATGGAGGTGGTTTAGATGGGTTATTGGGCTGGTTTGGAGGGGTGTTGGGTTGCAACACAAAAGAGGCTTTTGCGGTTACCCAGTTAACCATTGGGGCATCAAACGACTTCCAAATGGAATGAAATTTGACAGGCGGTCTACCGGTGGTGTATCAAGGCCACTTGACAAATATCGACCCATTCCAAGAACGTTTTTCTCCCGGTCACGAAAAGAGACAAGAGGAGTGCGCCGGGTGCATGTGGGAGTGTCAGATTGCGAAACGGACAACGGGGAAAATGATCGGATGCATGAGACGAACACGAATGCAAATGTGATGCACATGATGACATGATATGAAATGCATGACATGGAAAAAATACAAAACGGAAGACAAAACCCAACCACGAAGGGAATATCATATCACATAGCCGAAAATGGCAAGAGTCGGAGTTACAAATATGGAAAGTTACATCCGGGGTGTTACAACACTCCACCACTACAAGAGGATCTCGTCCTGAGATCTAGGACTGAAAGAACTCCGGATATTCGGAACAAAGGTGATCCTCGCGTTCCCAGGTGGCTTCTCGGTCGGAATGATGTGACCACTTCACTTTTAGGAATTTGATTGAATTTTTGCGAGTCTTGCGCATGGTTTTTTCAAGGATAGCAACAAGATGCTCATGATAAGACAAATCTTCTTGGAGATGAATCTCTTCAAAGTTGATAGTGCGCTCGGGGGTCTTGAAGCACTTGCGAAGCTGTGACACATGAAACACATCATGCACATTTATGAAGTTGGATAGAAGCTCAAGTTGATAGGAAAGGTCGCCTCTTTTGCCAATGATCTTGAAAGGACTCACGTATCTAGGGGCAATCTTCCCTTTGATACCCAAGCGAGGAGTGCCTTTCATTGGCGAGACGCGAAGGTAGACATGGTCTCCGATCTCGAAAGCCAAGTCACGATGCTTGCTATCATAGTAACTCTTCTGGCGCGATTGCGCAGCTTTGAGATTTTTCACGGATGACTTTACACATTTCCTTAGCTTCTGTGATCAAGTCGTTGCCAAGAAGTTGATGTTCACCAGTCTCTGACCAATTGAGGGGAGTACGACACTTTTCGCCATAAAGAATTTCAACTAGGGCCTCGCCCGAACTCGCTTGGAAGCTGTTGTTGTAGGAGAACTCGGCATATGGAAGACAATCTTCCCACTTCATATCGAAGGAAATGACACAAGCCCTGAGCATATCCTCGAGGATTTGATTTACTCGCTCGACTTGGCCACTTGTTTGAGGATGGAAAGCTGTGCTAAAGTGAATGTTGGTGCCCATGGCCTTCTGGAAAGAGTCCCAGAACTTAGAAGTGAAAATGCTTCCATGGTCTGAAGAGATCAATTGTGGAATACTGTGCAAGGAGACAATCCTGGAGGTGTATAGCTCTGCTGTAACATCCCGAAATTCTAAAATTTGGAATGTTATTTAAATAGATAGTTTTGATTGTTTGTTTGATTGTGGTGTGGTTGCTTGTGTGTAATTGAGCGTAATTGAGTGGAATGTTATTTAAAGGACTTTCCCAAACTTTCATCTTGCATTTATTATCTCCATGAATTCAAATTATTTTCAAATACAAAGGGTTTTTGAAAAATATTTGAATTTCATTTGGAAATATTTCAAATTTCGAAACTTTATGCAACTCAATGATTTTCAAGAGAGAAGATAAAATGACTTATTCAAAACATATGAAATATGAGTTAGGAGTTTCGGAGAATCAAATTGAACACCCCTTTTGAAATTATTTCCAATTTGGAGTTATTTGGATTTTATTCAAATTATTTTTATCCAAAAATAAAATATATGGAAAATAGGGTAAAATGATTCCCTGCATTAGAAAATTGGAGAGAAATAAATTTGAAATCATTTTGGCATTTCTAAAATGATTTTTGTGAGGTTTTATTGCAAGAGTAGCACTCTTTGTTTTATTTAAAGAATTTTGGAATTTATTTGATGCTAAAAATATGTTCATGTCGTAGAAAATCTTTTTTTGAAAATTTTGATATATAATATGTCTATGTAAATTTTGTTTTTAGTTTTGTTATTAAGTTTACCTTTTGTGTCTATTTAAAAAAAGCTGCACTTGCGGCCCATCCCTAATTGTTGCGCACGTGCGCATCATAGTACCAGCGCGTGCCCCATTTTTTTCCTATATGGGCCAGGCCCAGCCGGCCATATTCCTCCCCATATTTTTTCCGTAGTTTTTTCTTTTCTTTCTTTTCAATTGCTAAAAAAACTTCAGTGCGCGCGGCCGACCGAACCGCCTAAGGCCTTTAGGCCCATGCGAGGCGCCTCCCCTTTTCTTTTCTTTTTGTCTACGTTTAGTCCCACATTGCCTAGCCTTTAACCCCTACACCTCTTTTCCACCTATAAATATAGACTCATAGAGCCTCCAAAAATCATCTTATTCGGGTTAAATCAATATTTTGGTTTCACTAAATTCACTAAAAAAATCTACTCTCCGGCGGGATTTCTGGAAGTTGTCTCCTCTCTCCGAAGTCGTCTTTTCTCTATCTTATAAAGGTATCTTTCTTCATTTTTTCTTTTTATACTTATGTAATCTATTGTTTCTAGACTAGTACGGTAGAATAATTAGATTATCAATTAGTCTATGTATTTATACATTAGATCTAGAATTCTTTTAGCCATAGCTATTTTTCTTCCGTAAAATAGCCTGGCTCTGATTTTTCAAATAGCCATAACTTTTTACTCGTTTATCCAAATTGGATGAAACCAGCGCCTATAGTTTTTTCTTGTTTTCATCTATCAAGTGAACATGTCACATCAACTTTTTGAAATTCTCAAATTTCGAAAGTTGTCCAGATTCATATTCAAACTTCTTTTGTCCATAACTTGTGTTTTATAACTCCGATTTAATTGATTCTTTTTGCAAAACAAAGCTCTTGAACTAAACTTTCTGATAAGGCCAAATTTACTAAATTTTGGTATTGTTAGAAATTGTTTTCTGTTGCATGAGTTATTTGCCTGTTTTCAAAGTTTTCCAAGATGTTTTCTTCGATTCTTTTGCATGAGTGCTTATGTATGCAATTGCCTGCTCACGATAGATTGACCCGAGTGTGACGAGTAGAACTATCAGGAGTTATGAGTGAGAATCATCTTCATCAACAGTACAAGGCAAGTTCACACTTTGATCATACTTTTCATACCTAGTTTTTATCCATTAGTTTCAACCCTCAAACATTGCATGGTTATGATTTGATTAACTTGTGGGCATTGGGAAGTAGTTGATGAGGTAGGAACCTATTGCCCTTCATTCAACCTTGGGTTTATACGTTATGCTTATACTGCTATGCTATGCTCATAGACGTGGATTGGTTGAGTGTATCCATGACAGATGTGAGAGTTGCTAATTAACGGTTAACTTAAGGTGGCTACTTAAACACACATCTGGGTGGATTGGTTGTGGGCACCTAGAGAATCCAGTGTTGTCCTAGGATATCCCGGAGTACCCGTCTGATCATCCTATGGTTCGCTACCCAGGCTCAAAGGGATTATAAGATTATTCATGCTAGAAACTTCCGTGTGCAGCCACAAGCCATTATGGGCTCTGGCATAGTTGAGTATGTTGTGTGACCTCTTTCAGTGGTAGGCTAGCAGATGTAGGGGAAAGTAGATGTAATTGTCTACCCAGAGTAAAGAGTTAATGCTTCTGAAAGACTGTCTCGGTCATTCGTTTCTCAATCACCATGTAGTGCGAGAAAACCAACGGAGGAGATCGAGTCTTGTGGGGAAAAGTGCGCAAAACTCTGCAGAGTGTACAAACTAATCATAGTTAGCCGTGTCCTCGGTTATGGATGTGACGCCCGGATAATCATGCTACAGTAATCTCACGTTAATGGTGATACGTCACCTCTGTCACTGTAGTTAATCTCGGGTTAATTCGAAACCGATTCAAATTTAGGTCCTAACTAAGTCAAACAACAAAAGCTTTCAAAATATTAAACAAAAATGTTCGGACGGTGCCATATTTTGCTTAAGTAAATATGGTGTAATAAACACATTTTTATAAAATGCCTAGATAATTTAAAATGATTTAAAACAGAAAAGAAAATAAATAAAAAGAATAGAAATTACAAAAAACAGAAAGCAAACTAAAAAAAGGAACAACGGTCACCCCTCCCCCCACTGGGCTTCGGCCCAGCTGGCCGGGCACAACTAGCCCAACCGGCCGACCCCCCTCACTCCATAACTCCCCTGCCCCGAAACCCTAGCCACTACCGCTCCCACTCCCCCCACGTCGCCACTCCCTCTCCCCCCTCCCGATCCAATCTGGATCGGGGCGAAGACCCCCCACTCGCTCTTCCCCCTCGCTCCCCCGATCCAGATCGGGATCGGGGTGACCGCGCCCTCGACGCCCGACGTCGCCGCCGAACGCCGTCGCCCCTTCCCCGTCTGGACCTCGCCGGCGCTTCCCCCCTCCCCCCACCGGCCTGCTTCCTCGACGCCGACGACGCCCCCGTCCTCCCCCACGACTACCGCTGCCCCGTGCCCTACTCCCCGCCGTGAGCAAGCCCCTCCCTCTCCTCTTTCTCTCCCGCGTCGACCGCGCCACCACGCCCCGCGCGCCCCGCTCCGCTCCACTTCGGCGGCCCGCGCTCACCGTAGCCTCGCGCGCGCCTCAGCCCCTGCTGCTGCACTTGCTGCTGCTCCGCGCCACCGCACTGCCTGCTCCGGCCCCCTTAGCACGCGCCCCTGCCGAGCTGCGCCCCACTCCGGCCAGCTCCTTCCGTAGCACATGTTGCACCTCCCCTGCTCATCGCGATGACCACCCGTGTCGCCCGCACACTGCGCGCCCCGTGCACCTGTGCCGTGGCCGGCCCCCTCCTGGCCGCGCCGAAGCACGCGTGCCTGCACCCCGTGCTCCTCGCGCCCACTCCTGCACCCCCCCTGCGCCGGTGAAGAAGCCACGCCCGCAGGCCTCCGCCGCCTCCCCTGGCCGGCGTCGTGGGCGCCGGCGGCCGCGCCGATGGGCTCGACGAACTAGCGCCCATGTTTCCCCAATCGGGCGCCCAGCGCTCACGCTTGGCTCTGCCCCGCAACCGTCACCCGTACCCGTTAGGCCTCTGGGCCACTTCCAAACGAACCCCACCCCGCAGAACGAACGTTAAAAAAAAGAAAGAAGAATTAAAAATAATAATAAATAAAAATAAGGAAATATCAATTAATTAATTAATTAACTAAATAATTAACTTAACTAATTCTGTTTAAATTAACTAATTAAGATTAATTAACCTAATAACTATTTAACCTAATTAACTACTATTAATTAGCTAAATAATCCCTAACAGGTGGGACCCACCTGTCAGGTTGACTGGGTCAATGGTCAATGTTGACTGCTGACGTCATGCTGACATCATGCTGATGTCATAATTACCTTTTTCTAATTATATTAATTCTGTTAATTCGAGAAAAAGATAAAATCCTTTTTAAATTAATATTAAATAAACCGTAGCTCGAATGGAAAAACTTTGTACATGAAAGTTGCTCAGCACGACGAGACGAATCCGAATACGCGGTCCGTTCGTCCGCCACACATCCCTAGCATAGCGAACACACAACTTTTCCTTGCCGGTTCATCTGTCCGAAAACGCAAAACACCGGGAATACTTTCCCGGATGTTTCCCTCCTTTGCCGGTATCACCTAGTACTGCGTTAGGGCACACCTATCACTGTTGTTTGCTTTGTCATGCATCATCATGCATCTGTTTGCAATGTATTTACTGTTTCTTCCCCCTCTTCTTCTCCGGTACACCCCGAGACCGACGTTGATGCCCATGTGTACGACTACGTCGACGACGACATTTCCTTCTTGCCAGAGCAACTAGGCAAGCCCCCCTTTGATCACCAGATATCGCCTATTCTTTTCTCTACTGCTTGCATTAGATTAGTGTAGCATGTTACTGCTTTCCGATTAATCCTATCTTGATGCATAGCCTGTCCTTGCTACTACTGTTGTTACCTTTACCTGCAATCCTAATGCTTAGTATAGGATGCTAGTTTGTCATCAGTGGCCCTACATTCTTGTCCGTCTGCCATGCAATTGAAGGAAATATGCCCTAGAGGCAATAATAAAGTTATTATTTATTTCCTTGTATCATGATAAATGTTTATTATTCATGCTAGAATTGTATGAACCGGAAACATAATACATGTGTGAATACATAGACAAACAGAGTGTCACTAGTATGCCTCTACTAGACTAGCTCGTTAATCAAAGATGGTTAAGTTTCCTAACCATGAACAAGGAGTTGTTATTTGATTAACGAGGTCACATCATTGGTTGAATGATCTGATTGACATGACCCATTCCATTAGCTTAGCACCCGATCGTTTAGTATGTTGCTATTGCTTTCTTCATGACTTATACATGTTCCTATGACTATGAGATTATGCAACTCCCGTTTACCGTAGGAACACTTTGGGTACTACCAAACGTCACAACATAACTGGGTGATTATAAAGGAGTACTACAGGTGTCTCCAAAGGTAGATGTTGGGTTGGTGTATTTCGAGATTAGGATTTGTCACTCCGATTGTCGGAGAGGTATCTCTGGGCCCTCTCGGTAATGCACATCACTTAAGCCTTGCAAGCATTGCAACTAATAAGTTAGTTGCGGAATGATGTATTACGGAACGAGTAAAGAGACTTGCCGGTAACGAGATTGAACTAGGTATTGGATACCGACGATCGAATCTCGGGCAAGTAACATACCGATGACAAAGGGAACAACGTATGTTGTTATGCGGTCTGACCGATAAAGATCTTCGTAGAATATGTAGGAGCCAATATGGGCATCCAGGTCCCGCTATTGGTTATTGACCGGAGACGTGTCTCGGTCATGTCTACATTGTTCTCGAACCGTAGGGTCCGCACGCTTAACGTTACGATGACAGTTATTATGAGTTTATGCATTTTGATGTACCGAAGGTTGTTCGGAGTCCCGGATGTGATCACGGACATGACGAGGAGTCTCGAAATGGTCGAGACATAAAGATTGATATATTGGAAGCCTATATTTGGATATCGGAAGTGTTCCGGGTGAAATCGGGATTTTACCGGAGTACCGAGAGGTTACCGGAACCCCCCGGGAACCATATGGGCCTTATTGGGCCTTAGTGGAAAGGTGAAAGGGGCAGCCCAAGGTGGGCTGCGCGCCTCCCCCCTCCCCTAGTCCTATTAGGACTAGGAGAGGTGGCCGGCCCCCTTCTCTCTCTCTCTCTCTCGAGGAATCCTATTAGGAATAGGATTGAGGGGGGGAGTCCTACTCCCGGTAGGAGTAGGACTCCTCCTGCGCCCTCCTCCTTGGCCGGCCAGCCCTCCCCCTTGGATCCTTTATATACGGGGGAAGGGGGCACCTCTAGACACACAAGTTGATCATTGAGATCATTCCTTAGCTGTGTGCGGTGCCCCCTACCACCATATTCCACCTCGATCATATCGTTGTAGTGCTTAGACGAAGCCCTGCGTCGGTAGAACATCAAGATCGTCACCACGCCGTCATGCTGAAGGAACTCCTCCCCGAAGCTTTGCTGGATCGAAGCCCGGGGATCGTCATCGAGCTGTACGTGTGCTAAGAACTCGGAGGTGCCAGAGTAACGGTGCTTGGATCGGTCGGATCGGGAAGAAGACGTATGACTACTTCCTCTATGTTGTGTCAACGCTTCCGTTGCGATCTACATGGGTACGTAGATCAGACTCTCCCCCTCGTTGCTATGCATCACCATGATCTTGCGTGTGCGTAGGAAAATTTTGAAATTACTACGTTCCCCAACAGTGGCATCTGAGCCTAGGTTTTATTGTTTGATGTTATTTGCACGAGTAGAACACAAATGAGTTGTGGGCGATACAAGTCAAACTGCCTACCAGCATGTCATACTTTGGTTCGGCGGTACTGTTGGACGAGACGACCCGGACCAACCTTACGCGTACGCTTACGCGAGACCGGTTCCCTCGACGTGCTTTGCACATAGATGGCTTGCGGGCGACTGTCTCTCCAACTTTAGTTGAACCAAGTGTGGCTACGCCCGGTCCTTGAGAAGTCTAAAATGGAGTCTATTTGACAAACTATCGTTGTGGTTTTGATGCGTAGGTGAGATGAGTTCTTGCTTAAGCCCGTAGCAGCCACGTAAAACTTGCAACAACAAAGTAGAGGACGTCTAACTTGTTTTTGCAGGGCATGTTGTGATGTGATATGGTCAAGGCATGATGCTAAATTTTATTGTATGAGATGATCATGTTTTGTAACCAAGTTATCGGCAACTGGCAGGAGCCATATGGTTGTCGCTTTATTGTATGCAATGCAATCGCGATGTAATGCTTTACTTTATTACTAAGCGGTAGTGATAGTCGTGGAAGCATAAGATTGGCGAGACGACAACGATGCTACGATGGAGATCAAGGTGTCGCGCCGGTGACGATGGTGATCATGACGGTGCTTCGGAGATGGAGATCACAAGCACAAGATGATGATGGCCATATCATATCACTTATATTGATTGCATGTGATGTTTATCCTTTTATGTATCTTATCTTGCTTTGATTGACGGTAGCATTATAAGATGATCTCTCACTAAATTATCAAGAAGTGTTCTCCCTGAGTATGCACCGTTGCCAAAGTTCGTCGTGCCCAGACACCACGTGATGATCGGGTGTGATAAGCTCTACGTCCATCTACAACGGGTGCAAGCCAGTTTTGCACACGCAGAATACTCAGGTTAAACTTGACGAGCCTAGCATATGCAGATATGGCCTCGGAACACAGAGGCCGAAAGGTCGAGCGTGAATCATATAGTAGATATGATCAACATAATGATGTTCACCATTGAAAACTACTCCATCTCACGTGATGATCGGTTATGGTTTAGTTGATTTGGATCACGTAATCACTTAGAGGATTAGAGGGATGTCTATCTAAGTGGGAGTTCTTAAGTAATTTGATTAACTGAACTTAAACTTATCATGAACTTAGTACCTGATACTATCTTGCTTGTTTATGTCGATTGTAGATAGATGGCTTGTGCTGTTGTTCCGTTGAATTTTAATGCGTTCCTTGAGAAAGCAAAGTTGAAAGATGATGGTAGCAATTACACGGACTGGGTCCGTAACTTGAGGATTATCCTCATTGCTGCTCAGAAGAATTACGTGCTGGAAGCACCGCTGGGTGCCAAGCCTGCTGCTGGAGCAACACCGGATGTTATGAACGTCTGGCAGAGCAAAGCTGATGACTACTCGATAGTTCAGTGTGCCATGCTTTACGGCTTAGAATCAGGACTTCAACGACGTTTTGAACGTGGTGGAGCATATGAGATGTTCCAGGAGTTGAAGTTAATATTTCAAGCAAATGCCCGGATTGAGAGATATGAAGTGTCCAATAAGTTCTATAGCTGCAAGATGGAGGAGAACAGTTCTGTCAGTGAGCATATACTCAAAATGTCTGGGTATAATAATCACTTGATTCAGATGGGAGTTAATCTTCCAGATGATTGCGTCATTGACAGAATTCTCCAATCACTGCCACCAAGCTATAAGACCTTCGTGATGAACTATAATATGCAAGGGATGAACAAGACTATTCCCGAGCTCTTCGCGATGCTAAAAGCTGCGGAGGTAGAAATCAAGAAGGAGCATCAAGTGTTGATGGTCAACAAGACCACTAGTTTCAAGAAAAAGGGCAAAGGGAAGAAGAAGGGGAACTTCAAGAAGAACAGCAAGCAAGTTGCTGCTCAGGAGAAGAAGCCCAAGTCTGGACCTAAGCCTGAAACTGAGTGCTTCTACTGCAAGCAGACTGGTCACTGGAAGCGGAACTGCCCCAAGTATTTGGCGGATAAGAAGGATGGCAAGGTGAACAAAGGTATATGTGATATACATGTTATTGATGTGTACCTTACTAGAGCTCGCAGTAGCACCTGGGTATTTGATACTGGTTCTGTTGCTAATATTTGCAACTCGAAACAGGGACTACGGATTAAGCGAACACTGGCAAAGGACGAGGTGACGATGCGCGTGGGAAACGGTTCCAAAGTTGATGTGATCGCGGTCGGCACGCTACCTCTACATCTACCTTCGGGATTAATATTAGACCTAAATAATTGTTATTTGGTGCCAGCGTTAAGCATGAACATTATATCTGGATCTTGTTTGATGCGAGACGGTTATTCATTTAAATCAGAGAATAATGGTTGTTCTATTTATATGAGTAATATCTTTTATGGTCATGCACCTTTGAAGAGTGGTCTGTTTTTGATGAATCTCGATAGTAGTAATACACAGATTCATAATGTTGAAACCAAAAGATGCAGAGTTGATAATGATAGTGCAACTTATTTGTGGCACTGCCGTTTAGATCATATCGGTATAAAGCGCATGAAGAAACTCCATACTGATGGGCTTTTGGAACCCCCTTTATTAATCACTTGGTACTTGCGAACCGTGCCTCATGGGCAAGATGACTAAAACACGGTTCTCCGGTACTATGGAGAGAGCAACAAATTTGTTGGAAATCATACATACCGATGTATGTGGTCTGATGAATATTGAGGCTCGTGGCGGATATCGTTATTTTCTCACTTTCACAGATGATTTAAGCAGATATGGATATATCTACTTAATGAAACATAAGTCTGAAACATTTGAAAAGTTCAAAGAATTTCAGAGTGAAGTTGAAAATCATCGTAACAAGAAAATAAAGTTTCTACGATCTGATCGTGGAGGAGAATATTTGAGTTACAAGTTTGGTGTACATTTGAAAAATTGTGGAATAGTTTCGCAACTCACGCCACCCGGAACACCACAGCGTAATGGTGTGTCCGAACGTCGTAATCGTACTTTACTAGATATGGTGTGATCTATGATGTCTCTTACTGATTTACCGCTATCATTTTGGGGTTATGCTTTAGAGACGGCCGCATTCACGTTAAATAGGGCACCATCAAAATCCGTTGAGACGACGCCTTATGAACTATGGTTTGGCAAGAAACCAAAGCTGTCGTTTCTTAAAGTTTGGGGTTGCAATGCTTATGTGAAAAAGCTTCAACCTGATAAGCTCGAACCCAAAGCGGAGAAATGTGTCTTCATAGGATACCCAAAGGAGACTGTTGGGTACACCTTCTATCACAGATCTGAAGGCAAGACATTCGTTGCTAAGAATGGATCATTTCTAGAGAAGGAGTTTCTCTCGAAAGAAGTGAGTGGGAGGAAAGTAGAACTTGACGAGGTAACTGTACCTGCTCCCTTATTGGAAAGTAGTACATCATAGAAAACTGTTTCTGCGACACCTATACCAATTAGTGAGGAAGCTAATGATGATGATCATAAAACTTTAGGACAAGATACTACTGAACCTCGTAGATCAACCAGAGTGAGATCCGCACCAGAGTGGTACGGTAATCCAATTCTGGAAGTCATGCTACTAGATCATGATGAACCTACGAACTATGAAGAAGCAATGGTGAGCCCAGATTCCGCAAAGTGGCTTGAAGCCATGAAATCTGAGATGGGATCCATGTATGAGAACAAAGTATGGACTTTGGTTGACTTGCCTGACGATCGGCAAGCAATTGAGAACAAATGGATCTTCAAGAAAAAGACTAACGCTGACGATAATATTACTATCTATAAAGCTCGACTTGTCGCAAAAGGTTTTCGACAAGTTCAAGGGGTTGACTACGATGAGACCTTCTCACCCGTAGCGATGCTTAAGTCTGTCAGAATCATGTTAGCAATTGCCGCATTTTATGATTATGAAATTTGGCAGATGGATGTCAAAACTGCATTCCTGAATGGATTTCTGGAAGAAGAGTTGTATATGATGCAACCGGAAGGTTTTGTCGATCCAAAGGGAGCTAACAAAGTGTGCAAGCTCCAGCGATCCATTTATGGACTAGTGCAAGCCTCTTGGAGTTGGAATAAACTCTTTGATAGTGTGATCAAAGCATTTGGTTTTATACAGACTTTTGGAGAAGCCTGTATTTACAAGAAAGTGAGTGGGAGCTCTGTAGCATTTCTGATATTATATGTGGATGACATATTGCTGATTGGAAATGATATAGAATTTCTGGATAGCATAAAGGGATACTTGAATAAAAGTTTTTCGATGAAAGACCTCGGGGAAGCTGCTTACATATTAGGCATAAAGATCTATAGAGATAGATCAAGACGCTTAATTGGACTTTCACAAAGCACATACCTTGACAAGATTTTGAAGAAGTTCAAAATGGATCAAGCAAAGAAAGGGTTCTTGCCTGTGTTACAAGGTGTGAAGTTGAGTCAGACTCAATGCCCGACCATTGCAGAAGATAGAGAAAAAATGAAAGATGTTCCCTATGCTTCAGCCATAGGCTCTATCATGTATGCAATGCTGTGTACCAGACCTGATGTGTGCCTTGCTATAAGTTTAGCAGGGAGGTACCAAAGTAATCCAGGAGTGGATCACTGGACAGCGGTCAAGAACATCCTGAAATACCTGAAAAGGACTAAGGATATGTTTCTCGTGTATGTAGGTGACAAAGAGCTCACCGTAAGAGGTTACGTTGATGCAAGCTTTGACACTGATCCGGACGATTCTAAATCGCAAACCGGATACGTGTTTACTTTAAACGGTGGAGCTGTCAGTTGGTGCAGTTCTAAACAAAGCATCATAGCGGGATCTACATGTGAAGCGGAGTACATAGCTGCTTCGGAAGCAGCGAACGAAGGAGTCTGGATGAAGGAGTTCATATCCGATCTAGGTGTCATACCTAGTGCATCGGGTCCAATGAAAATCTTTTGTGACAATACTGGTGCAATTGCTTTGGCAAAGGAATCCAGATTTCACAAGAGAACCAAACACATCAAGAGACGCTTCAATTCCATCTGGGATCTAGTCCAGGTGGGAGACATAGAGATTTGCAAGATACATACGGATCTGAATGTTGCAGACCCGTTGACTAAGCCTCTTCCACGAGCAAAACATGATCAGCACCAAGGCTCCATGGGTGTTAGAATCATTACTATGTAATCTAGATTATTGACTCTAGTGCAAGTGGGAGACTGAAGGAAATATGCCCTAGAGGCAATAATAAAGTTATTATTTATTTCCTTATATCATGATAAATGTTTCTTATTCATGCTAGAATTGTATTAACCGGAAACATAATACATGTGTGAATACATAGACAAACAGAGTGTCACTAGTATGCCTCTACTAGACTAGCTCGTTAATCAAAGATGGTTAAGTTTCCTAACCAAGAACAAGGAGTTGTTATTTGATTAACGAGGTCACATCATTGGTTGAATGATCTGATTGACATGACCCATTCCATTAGCTTAGCACCCGATCGTTTAGTATGTTGCTATTGCTTTCTTCATGACTTATACATGTTCCTATGACTATGAGATTATGCAACTCCCGTTTACCGGAGGAACACTTTGGGTACTACCAAACGTCACAACGTAACTGGGTGATTATAAAGGAGTACTACATGTGTCTCCAAAGGTAGATGTTGGGTTGGCGTATTTCGAGATTAGGATTTGTCACTCCGATTGTCGGAGAGGTATCTCTGGGCCCTCTCGGTAATGCACATCACTTAAGCCTTGCAAGCATTGCAACTAATAAGTTAGTTGCGGGATGACGTATTACGGAACGAGTAAAGAGACTTGCCGGTAACGAGATTGAACTAGGTATTGGATACCGACGATCGAATCTCGGGCAAGTAACATACCGATGACAAAGGGAACAACGTATGTTGTTATGCGGTCTGACCGATAAAGATCTTCGTAGAATATGTAGGAGGCAATATGGGCATCCAGGTCCCACTATTGGTTATTGACCGGAGACGTGCCTCGGTCATGTCTACATTGTTCTTGAACCGTAGGGTCCGCACGCTTAACGTTACGATGACAGTTATTATGAGTTTATGCATTTTGATGTACCTAAGGTTGTTCGGAGTCCCGGATGTGATCACGGACATGACGAGGAGTCTCAAAATGGTCGAGACATAAAGATTGATATATTGGAATCCTATATTTGGATATCGGAAGTGTTCCGGGTGAAATCGGGATTTTATCGGAGTACCGAGAGGTTACCGGAACCCCCCGGGAACCATATGGGCCTTATTGGGCCTTAGTGGAAAGGTGAAAGGGGCAGCCCAAGGTGGGCTGCGTGCCTCCCCCCTCCCCTAGTCCTATTAGGACTAGGAGAGGTGGCCGGCCCCCTTCTCTCTCTCTCTCTCTCTCTCTCTCGAGGAATCCTATTAGGAATAGGATTGAGGGGGGGAGTCCTACTCCCGGTAGGAGTAGGACTCCTCCTGCGCCCTCCTCCTTGGCCGGCCAGCCCTCCCCCTTGGATCCTTTATATACGGGGGCAGGGGGCACCTCTAGACACACAAGTTGAACATTGAGATCGTTCCTTAGCCGTGTGCGGTGCCCCCTGCCACCATATTCCACCTCGATCATATCGTTGTAGTGCTTAGACGAAGCCCTGCATCGGTAGAACATCAAGATCGTCACCACGCCGTCGTGCTGACGGAACTCCTCCCCGAAGCTTTGCTGGATCGGAGCCCGGGGATCGTCATCGAGCTGTACGTGTGCTAAGAACTCGGAGGTGCCGGAGTAATGGTGCTTGGATCGGTCGGATCGGGAAGAAGACGTACGACTACTTCCTCTACGTTGTGTCAACGCTTCCGTTGCGATCTACAAGGGTACGTAGATCAGACTCTCCCCCTCGTTGCTATGCATCACCATGATCTTGCGTGTGCGTAGGAAAATTTTGAAATTACTACGTTCCCCAACAGCTATACTATCGGGCCGTGATCACTCGGGAGGTGATCACGGGTATATACTATATACCTTATACATGATACATGTGATGACTAAAGTCGGGTCGGCTCGAGGAGTACCCGCGAGTGATTCACGGATTGGGGGCTGAAAGGACCTTTGTCCCGACGGCCCTCTGGGTGGATCTTTGTGGCGGAGCGATACGGCAGGTTGAGACCACCTAGGAGAGAGGTGGGTCTGGCCCTGGTCGGCGTTCGCGGTGTCTTCAAGATAACACATTTAACGAGATCTTGGTATTTGATCTGAGTCTGGCTACTGGCCTATACGCACTAACCATCTACGCGGGGACAGTTATGGGCACTCGACGTCGTGGTATCAGCCGAAGCCTTCGTGACGTCAGCGACTGAGCGGCGCGCGCCGGGTTGGACCGCGTAACGCAACTTCCTTTGTAATGGAGGTTTCTAGGTCTGCTCACCGGCCGCGTTCGCAATGTGCAGGTGTGCAAAGGGCGATGGGCCCAGACCCCTGCGCCATAGGATTTAGACCGGCGTGCTGACCTCTCTGTTGTGCCTAGGTAGGGCTGCGACGTGTTGATCTTCCGAGGCCGGGCATGACCTAGAAAAGTGTGTCCGGCCAAATGGGATCGAGCGTGTTGGGTTATGTGGTGCACCCCTACAGGGAAGTTAAACTATTCGAATAGCCGTGATCTTCGGTAACAGGACGACTTGGAGTTGTACCTTGACCTTATGACAACTAGAACCGGATACTTAATAAAACACACCCTCCCAAGTGCCAGATACAACCGGTGATCGCTCTCTCCCAGGGCGACGAGGGGAGGATCATCGGTTAGGATTATGCTATACAATGCTACTTGGAGGTCTTCAGTCTACTCTCTTCTACATGCTGCAAGACGGAGGCTGCCAAAAGCATAGTCTTCGAAAGGATTAGCTATCCCCCTCTTATTCTGGCTTTCTGCAGTTCAGTCCACCGATATGGTCCTTTACACATTTACCCATGCATATGTAGTGTAGCTCCTTGCTTGCGAGTACTTTGGATGAGTACTCACGGTTGCTTTCTCCCTATTTTCCCCCTATCCCTTCTACCTGGTTGTCGCAACCAGATGTTGGAGCCCAGGATCCAGGCGTCCCCGTCGACAACGACTCCTACTACATCGGAGGTGCCTACTACTACGTGCTGCCCGCTGACGACGACCAGGAGTAGTTAGGAGGATCCCAGGCAGGAGGCCTGCGCCTCTTTCGATCTGTATCCCAGTTTGTGCTAGCCTTCTTAAGGCAAACTTGTTTAACTTATGTCTGTACTCGGATATTGTTGCTTTCGCTGACTCGTCTAGGATCGAGCTCTTGTATTCGAGCCCTCGAGGCCCCTGGCTTGTAATATGAGGCTTGTATGACTTATTTTATTTGTAGAGTTGTGTTGTGATATCTACCCGTGAGTCCTTAATTTTGATCGTACACATTTGCGTGCATGATTAGTGTACAGTCAAATCAGGGGTGTCACAATGGACATCTTGAGTATCTGGTACTTGAATTATTGATTTGATCTCATCACGTTACTTAAAATTAATTTGTTGGGTTGATGATTATTAATTTGGGATTGAGTTGGAGGAACCTTCTCAATGTTTATCAACTACCATTATAGTTAAACAACAATATATTCCTTTGTTGTAGGGAAATATTGGCTTTTCGCAAAAACATTATAACCACAGAGGCTCCACCAGCCAAATATGCATGTAGTGATAGCTATTATTCATTATTATCCCGTGCTGTGAATTTGCCAGTACATTCAATGTACTGACCTACATGGCAGCAACATCTCATGCTGCAGAAATCTTACGACAAGTAAGTGATACGTTAGGGTTATGATTTCTACACTCAACTTTACAGTTGGTGTTGATGGGAATCCACAACCTTGTTGTTACTTCCGCTATATGAATTGAGGTAATAGTATTTACATTAATTTATACATGTGATTTACCTCTGTTATAAATCCTCGAGTACTGTGTGTGTCAGCATGCCAATCCGGGGATGACAGTTAAGCACAAAGACTTGATCCATTCGGGTCGGGTCGCTACATCTACCAGCTGAGCTGTTGTGGTAGATTCTTTGATTGGAAGGAAATGAGTCACTTTTGTAAGCTTGTCAATGACAATGAAAATAGCATCATTCCCACGCTTGGACTTAGGAAATCCAGTAACGAAGTCCATTTCGATATGGTCAAACTTCCATTCTGGAATAGCAAGAGGTTGGAGGAGACCCGCTGGTCGTTGGTTTTCTGCTTTCACCCTTCGACAGACATCACATTCATTCACAAATTGAGCAATCTCTCGCTTCATTCGAGTCCACCAATACGACTTCTTGAGGTCGTGGTACATCTTCGTACTTCTAGGATGAATGGATAGAAGAGAATTGTGCGCCCCGTTCATTATGACCTTCCTTAGATCACCTTTAGGAACCACAATCTGGTCCTCGAAAAATAAAGTGTCTTTGTCATCAATGTGATAGCACTTGTATTTGGATAGGCCCTTGTCAATACCACGTTTCACCTTCTTCACCATGGTATCAAGGAGTTGTGCCTCACGAATTTGGTTTTCCAAAGTAGGAGTGACCTGAAGGTTGGCAAGAAAACCTTGAGGAACAACTTGGAGGTTCAGTTTGCGGAAAGCTTCACAAAGATCCGGTTGGAAGGGCTTGAGAATTAAGCTGTTGCAGTAAGCCTTCCTGCTCAAAGCGTCTGCAATCATATTGGCCTTGACTGGAGTATATTCAATACTCGGATTGTATTCTTGAATCATTTTGACCCAACAAGTCTGCCTGAGGTTGAGGTTAGGTTGAGTGAATATGTACTTGAGGCTCTTGTGATATGTGAAAATGTCCACTTGCCTTCCCAACAAGAGATGTCTCCATGTTATTAATGCATGGACAACTGGTGCCAACTCAAGATCGTGAGTGGGGTAGTTTCTTTCGTTGGGCTTCAATTGACGAGAGGTATAAGCCACAACCTTGTTCTCTTGCATTAACACAACGCCTAGACCTTGCAAAGAGGCATCACAGAAAACTTCAAATGGCTTGGATTCATCAGGAGGAGTCAAGACCGGAGCTGAGACTAGCTTCTCTCTGAGGGTGTTGAAAGCAACATCACACTCAGGTGTATAGACATACTTGACATGCTTCTAGAGGAGGTTGGAAAGAGGCTTTGCAATCTTTGAGAAATTCTCAACAAATCTTCGGCAATAGCTTGCAAGCCCAAGAAAACTACGGAGTTGCTTGACATTCTGAGGAGGTTCCCAGTTCACAATTGCAGAAACCTTCTCGGGATTAACAACGATTCCCTTGGCGGAGATGATATGACCAAGGTAAAGAACTTCATCAAGCCAAAACTTACACTTGGAAAACTTCGCATAGAATTGATGCTCTCTGAGTTTGTCGAGCACCAATCTCAAATGCTTGGCATGATCCTCCTTATTCTTGGAGAAGACCAAGATATCATCGAGATACACCAGAACGAAATCATTTATGTAAGGGTTGAAGATGAAGTTCATCATGCGAGAGAACGTTGGAGGAGCATTGACAAGGTCAAAAGACATGGTCGTATATTCATAAGAACCATAGCTTGTTCTGGATGCTGTCTTGGGGATATCTTGTTCACGAATGCGAATCTGATGATAACCCATACGGAGGTCAAGCTTGGAGAATACTTTGGCACCTTTAAGTTGCTCGAATAGATCATTGGTGTTGGGAAGTGGAAACTTGTTCTTAATTTTCTTCTTGTTCAATGCACGGTAGTCGACGCAGAGTCGGTCCGTTCCATCCTTCTTCTAGACAAAAAGAACACCACAACCCCATGGATATGAACTTGGTCTGATCAGGCCCAGATGCTCTTGTTCATCGAGCTGTTTCTTCAATTCCTTCAACTCCTCTGGTCCAAGCTTGTAAGGACGCTTGTAAACGGGCTCCGTGCCAGACTCAAGATCGATAACGTATTCAACTGGCCGATGAGGAGGCATTCTCGGAAGCTCTTCTAGAAAGACGTCTTGGTATTCACAAACGACTGGAATCTGAGAGGTGGCATTCAACTCACCCTTCTCATTGAAAGAAAACAGTCGAATGGTTCCGTCACGAGCGGCATAGATGATCACATCATCAGAAGAGTGTGTCAATTGAATCTCCCTGGCAGCACAATCAAGTTGAGCCTTGTGATTAGAAAGCCAGTCCATGCCGAGAATTAGATCAATATCGGAGTCACCAAGAACAATTGGAGAAGACAGAAATTTATAGTTGCCCAACTGGACAGAGACATCGGGAGCAGCCAAACTAGAAGTCATAAGCTTTCCCGAAGAAACAACTTGCATAACTTTGGACAAGATCTCTATGTCAACATTGTGCTCCGATGCAAATGGGTATGACATGAAAGAATGCGATGCACCAGTATCAAATAAGACTTTAGCAGGAATGGAGTTAACTGAAAGGTTACCCATGATCACATCTGAAGAATCCTCTGCCTAAGATGCGTTCATCATGTTCACCTTAGCATGCTTGGGATTATGCTTGACCACTGCATTGCGAGAAGATCTCATAGGAGGAGGAGGCGGAAGGCGCCTTTGGTTAAAGCACTTGTTTGCAAGTCAACTTCTGAGAGCGAATGATGATAAGGAGCACTTGACCTTGGAGCTTGAGACTGAGATTTGTTCTGATAGCCTAGGTTGGGTGGGTGGGAAAATCCATGGCCACATTTGCTCTTCTGCTGGTAGGGCTGGCGAAACGGAGGAGGAGGAAGCTAGAACTTCTGTTGCTTAGCTGCCACTTGTGAGGAAGAAGAAGATTGAACTTCATCCCTGACTCTCTTCTTTGAAGCCTCACACTTGAGCTGAGCAGCTTCGTGCTTGAGTGCCATGTTATAGAATTGATTGACTGAGTCGGCTCAAGAAGCACGAGAGCCAACTGCAGATCTTCTCTGAGGCCACCTATGAATTGATAGATTATACTCTTTTCGTCAGGAACGTCTTGTTTAGCGAAGCGAGCAAGCTTCTGAAACTGGATATTGTATTGGTACACAGACATGATGCCTTGCTTGAGATTGTGTAACTCCTCACGCTTACTCTCAGCAACACTTGTTGGAATATGATGAGCTTTGAAGTCTCGGCGGAAATCATCCCAGGTAATCACACGACCTCCTCCGGAATCTTTCTATTGTTGATACCAATCAGCAGCTTGGTCCTTGAGTTGAAAGGAAGCAAACTTGACAAAGTCCTCAGACCTGACATTGCTACATTCAAAATGCTTGCAGATGTCCACGAGCCAATCGTCGGCGCCTGTGGCCTCGACACAGTTGCTGACAGACTTCGGCTGGTTTGCAAGGAACTGGTTGAGGGTAGCAAACTGAGGCTGATTGTTGAAATTCCCTTGGCATTGATTTCCTTGGTTGCCTTGACCTTGGTTGCGCTCTTGCTAGAGTTGCGAAAGCATCTGAGTGTTGGCATTGGTGGCTTCCATGACTGCTTGCCATGCCTCTGGAGGTGGAGGTGGTGGCGGGGTGTTCGCCTGACTCCCATCATTGCATTCCGAATTCAGACACGTTGGAGGAGCCATCCTAAAAAGGGTGACATCCATTAGAATCTTGATACACAGATAGACAATTTGAATCAACGGATAGAAATTGCAACATATAGTCTTCACAATAAACATTCGAACAAGGATGAACGAATGAATTCCAAAGTAAATCATCACACGTCCATTAAGGTGAGAAGCCACTTAGATAAAGGTAGATGAATGAAACAACAAGGTATGGCTGGAACAAATAAGTGGTAAGGATTACCCAATCACAAACCAAATATCTGCGGGAAGAAATACTAGAGTTGCTTGAATTCCCACCTATGAACTCCCGAAACTTTCTGGTTATGCAATCAGGTGTTGGGGATACAGGAAGAATAATATCTCACCCAAACTAGCAATCCCTACAACCAGTTGTATCCATCCTTCAACACATAACCAATAAACCTTCGGAAATCATGTACCTCAACCTTTGAAGAGCATCCGTTATATGAGTTATGGCAATACTCCCGAACTCCCACCCAAGTACTAGGTGGCGTCAAGGTTATCTCACCAACAACTGCATAAAAGAGATTTTCGATGTCGGTGAACTCATGTATTCTAGAACTGCAATGATAAAATTGTGGCGACAACACCTCGGAGCTCAACTCCCCGGGACACTGCCACAACCCCTAAATGTCAGGAGGCACCAAGAACAATGTTCTCATCACAAGACTATCGGAACGATTCCAAGATACCCGCGTGATCCTAGAAAAAAATCCATGAAATTTGAGGAGAGGAAAGTCAAAACTTCTACGTCAGGAGGCCTCACCAGAGCGACGAAGGGACTGAGGAGTAAAAAGAATCCTAAACTCCGATATATGTAATCCTAAGACTCAAAACGTTTTGTTCTAGACTAAACAACATCAGCGATTCAATCAAGCAGGGGCTCCTAAGTCGGGGATGGCTCTAATTACCAACTTGTAACACTCACGATGCGGTTATATCTCCCACGTTTCGAGGCACGACTTAGAGGCATAACCGCATGGTGGTTTAGTCGCAAGAGGGGTAATCTTCACACAATCCCATGTATTGAATAAGAAAAGGATAAAGAGTTGGCTTACAATCACCACTTCACACAAATAACAAGTTAAACATACATCATCCAGAGTACAATCAAAGGTCTGACTACGGAACCAAAATAAAGGAAGACAACCCCAAATCCTAGATCCCCGATTGTCCCAACTGGGCTCCACTACTAATCATCAGGAAACGAAACATAGTAACGACCCAGGTCCTTGCCAAACTCCCACTTGAGTTCGGTAGCATCACCTGCACTGGTATCATCGGCACCTGCAACTGTTTGGAAGTATCCATGAGTCATGAGGACTCAACAATCTCACACCTGCGAGATCAAGACTATTTAAGCTTAAGGGTAGGGTAAGGTAATGAGGTGGAGCTTCAGCAAGCGCTAAGCACATATGGTGGCTAACATACGCAAATAAGAGTAAGATGAGAAGCTACGCAAGGGTCGTGAGGCTAGAAGAGATCAAGAAGTGATCCTAAAACTACTTACGTTCAAGCATAACACAAGGCCGTGTTCACTTCCCGGACTCCGCCGAAAAGAGACCATCACGGCTACACACGTGGTTGATTAATTTTAATTAAGTCAAGTGTCAAGTTCTCTACAACCGGATATTAACAAATTCCCATCTGCCACATAACTGCGGGTACGGCTCTCGAAAGTTTATACCCTGCAGGGGTGTCTCAACTTAGCCCATCACAAGCTCTCACGGTCAATGAAGGATATTCCTTCTCCCCGAAAGACCCGATCAGTCTCGGAATCCCGGTTACAAGACATTTCGACAATGGTAAAACAAGACCAGCAAAGCCGCCCGAATGTGCCGACAAATCCCGATAGGAGCCGCACATATCTCGTTCCCAGGGCACACCGGATGAGACATCCTACGAGTAAAACCAACCCTCAAGTTTCCCCGGGGTGGCCCTGCAGTCTACTCAGTTCGGACCAACACTCACAGGAGCACTGGCCTCGGGGGTAAAATAAAGATGACCCTCGGGTCTGCAGAACCCAAGGGAAAAGGCTTAGGTAGGAAAATTTAAAACCAAGGTTGGGCCTTGCTGGAGGAGTTTTATTCAAGGCGAACTATCAAGGGGGTCCCATAACCCTAACCGCGCAAGGAACACAAAATCAAGGAACATAACACCGGTATGACGGAAACTAGGGCGGCAAGAGTGGAACAAAACACCAGGCATAAGGCCGAGCCTTCCACCCTTTACCAAGTATATAGATGCATTAAATTAAATAATAGATAATGCGATATCCCAACATATCCATGTTCCAACATGGAACAAACTTCAACTTCACCTACAACTAGCAATGCTATAAGAGGGGCTGAGCAAAAGAGGTAACATAGCCAAACAACGGTTTGCTAGGAAGATGGGTTAGAGGCTTGACATGGCAATATGGGAGGCATAATATAACTAGTGGTAGGTAGCGCGACATAGCGATAGAACGAACAACTAGCAAGCAAAGATAGAAGTGATATCGAGGGTATGGTCATCTTGCCTGGAATGTTCTCAGAGTTGCCGAAAGCTTGATCCTGGTTAGCACACTCAATAGGTTCCTTGTTCATGTACTCGTCTCCTGGCTCTACCCAAAGCAAGAACACAAGCAATGGAACAACAATCAAGCATGGAGCAATGCACAAGCAACATGATGCAATACATGGCATGATATGAAAGATATGATATGCAATGCATATGCGTGCTCTCGAAGGGAAAGAATGATCAAGGCATCAACATGGAAAAACAAGTATGCCGCTGGAAAGATGAGGTGATTTCGGTCGAAATCGATATAAGGATCACCAGAAACGGATGCACGGTTTGCAAATGACAAGCAAAACAAGAATGACGCAAATTTGCGATTAACAGCATGATAGCACTTAGAATGCAACAAGAAACTAAGCTACTGCACTCCAACATAGTAGCAAAGCATATGGCAGTGAGGTACAAGAGATGCTTGACAAAACATGAACACTGAGCTACGGCTAAATCGCACTAGAACAGGTTCAACCAAGCATGGCAAAAGTGCAAAAGATATCAGCTTCATAGACTTAGTGAAAATACAAACATGGCATAAACAGCATTAGGAGGCAATGTGTAGAGCATGAAAACAACATGCTACAGGAACATATCATAGCAAACAAAGGCGTGGCATGCTTCTACTAAATTCATAGAACAAAACTCTCTTACTTATTATGAGCCAAAAGGGCACAGGAAATATGATGGAATCCATGCAAACGGAGCCAGTTTTATAAACAGATTCAGACTTGGTGAAATTCAGGACATGGCAGAAAACAGATTCATGCCAGCAACTTTGCAGGCTCATGCCACTCACCACAAAGCATTACATGACAACACAAGCATACCAACAGTCAGAAGACATGTTCATGAAGCTAAACATGGCAAGAGCAAGTTCATAGGATGCATGGCTCACTAGCAAAACACATGGCAATATTGATTAACATGTTAACAACTGCCAGGAACATTATTTAGCAAAAGTAGAGCAAGAAAATGACATGCTAGAACACTCCATAATTTCAAACAGAGGCATGAATGGGTAGAGTATAATCATATGTTCACAACATCCTTAATGAAGTATCCCAAAATAAGCATGGATCTCATGGTAGCAGCAAGTTTACATGGCATCAAAATAACAGTAGGAAAATGACTTGGCAAGACCCTCATATGGTTCCTTCTCCCTACTTTTATATCATCTACCCACACCACGCTTCTTTCTTGGAGCTACCAGCCCGGCAAGAGCACCCCAATTCCCTAAAAGTGGTACACTATTCTCAGTATCCACCATCTCTCAATCAGCACCCTCAACCTCTCATGTTTCTGCATTCTTGTGGCACCCCGGCTCAGAGAAAATGGAACGCCTCGTATTCCAGCCCAGAGATCAAGGTGAAGTCTTCTAGAATACGGCACTGCTTAGCATAGAACAAACCAGCTCTCTATTACAACATGAATAGGAATACAAGGTCTCTGGATTACAATGAATAACACCGGCACGACGACGCTACGCCAACCATAGTTGCTCTATGCAAGCAGCATAACAACTCAAGGCAACGGAACCTCTACAGGCAGTGGAACAACGAACGATGATGATGGAATCCAATGTGTAGGGACTCTGACTGTAACGTTTATCCTAGCTCGTGAACACAGGAACCACGTCAAACAAGCAAGCAAACCAGGCACGATCTGCAAACTGGCATGACACGCCAGGTTAGTACATTGAATGTACTTGCAAGCTCACAATAACCAAAAGCAGTCAGGACAAACAACATCATGGCATTAGTAGGTTAAAGCAATCATGAACATGATATCAATAGAACAACATGGCATGCATAAGGTGAACATGGTACAACTTTAGCATGGCATAAGCATATGATGTTACTACATACAACAAGTAAACCAATAGCATGCACCAACTAACTCTTGTCCGTCGGTTACCTTGTAACCATCACATGCATCGGTATCCACAAAACCTTCGTTATCCTCTCTCGATCACAACCAAGCTCTTTCTCATCATCAAACCGGGGTTATTATTAATCAAGTTATTATTATTGTTGGCTCATAGTTTGATCGACTATGAACTGGGCCCATATCCGCGGGCCCGGCTATCGATAGATTTAAACACACACTCTCTGCAGAGGTAGCGCACTTTACCCACACCACAGAAACCATGGCCTCACACTTCCATATGTGTGGACCAACGACATTCTGACAAAACTGATCTACTGCCATGACACTCTCTCGGCCACTCCGACCAACTCGCCTTTGGGCTAAGTCATGGGTGGCCCCGTGCCTGCCAAAGGCATCAATGGCCACCGTCGTGGCAAAACTAAACGGTCCCAAACGGGGACATGAGCTAAAAACCAACCATGTGCAACCAAGGCTTATGCCGTCCTACCCGACCAAGGTAGCGCTCGCGCATAACGTTCCCTCGTTGGAGGCACCGGCATGAGGCATGACAATAGACCCAGTTAGGACCTTCCCATAAAAGGCAAATGTGGTTGCACTAGTCAGCTCAATTTGGTGGCACCATGACTCAGCCAATAGTTGTTCAAGTTCATTATTATCCGATTAAACTTGAATGCAATAAGCTGAGTCATAATAACAAGATGCAACTATAATGCATGATACCAACATGAGCATGTATGTGCACCATAATCCTCAAGCATATCTACAATCATATATCATATATCCGAATGAGCATGACATACGGACGAGCATGAACAACACAAGCATAACTCTACCATAAGCATAGCATGACCACTAGCATCATGAATAAATACCATGCAAGAACATATCAATAACATTACCGAGTAAACACTTAACCAACTAACAGCAAAGAAACATGTAACTCAACGGTATTCGGTAACCGACGATAGTCATGCACCGAAGGACATGCCCAACCCAACATGTACTACTACCAAGCATGGCAATATGAAAGTAATACTAGCAAGTAGAACATGATAATCAGATGCATATGAACATAACAAGAAAGTAAACACAGATCCATAGCATAACCGAAACAACGATACCAGTAGCAAAACAAACAAACAATTATTTAAGATTCAATTTGCAAACCAATGCTACTGCATGGCTATCATGCAAATGGTGGTTGTGGCTTGCCTAGGGTGAAGGAGACTCCGGGAGAAAGTGCGGTGAAGCCGTGGAACGAAACGACGGACGGTTCTATCTCGGAGGGGGCTGATTAGAGACAAGGGCAAAATGGTCATTTTCCCTATAGGACCACCTAGTGAAAATGTTACCAAAAGGTAGAGCTCTACGAGACGAAGACGTGAGCGTTGGTTTCACCTCAATCGGAGCTAGGATCAAAAAGTTATATTCGTTTGAAGTACAGGGACCAATCTATAATTTTTTTATTCACAGACAGGCCCCTGGTGGCTAAAACGGAAAGCACACTAGACGGATTACGTTTTCTGAGTAGGCCGCAATAGATGAAAATACGCTTTCCAAACCGAGAAACTTATCCGCGGTAGAAGTTGCAGCAGTTCACACTTCCGTTTAACGAAAACGTAAAGACTGAAATACGTTTCCACTTAAAAACGAGCGGGCACGGGACTGGGTCAACGGTGAAAGAGTGACATGCGGGGCCCAGAGGCAGGAGGGGGCACGGGCCTCATCTTCTTCCTCCTCTCGTTCTGTTCCTCGACAGAACAGAGGAGGCGAGGCAGGGGCGACGCCGGCGCCGGCCCGGCTGTCTCCGACCACCTCCGACCAAGGAGAGGGCACCAGCGTGCTCGGGGACGGACGACGCTTCCGTTCAGGCTACACACGGACGCCGGGAAGAAGCAGTGGGGCGACGGCGGCTCACGGCATCCGAGGGTAGGGGCGGCAGCCAAACCACAGGGGGGCGTGGCCTCGGGGCTCCGGTGACGAACGGAGGAGGTGGGGAGGCTCGTTGAGGTGTGGGGAGTGCGGTGGTGGAGTCGGGGAGGCTCGGCTAGCTCGATTGCCGAGGCGGCCGAGAGGAGTAGGCGGCAGCCGGACTTGGGGGTCGCGGCTACGAGGGCTCCATGCAAAACGAACATGTGGGGGAGGTGCACCGGAGCGACGATAATACGATGGTGGTGATGGAACGGAGAGAAGTGGGCTAGGCTCGCCGGAACCGAGGAGGAACCGCGGCGACCATGGCGGACAGGGGCGATGCGAGGCGAGGGAGGGGTGCTCCGGTGGACTAGGAGGAAGGGGGGACGCCTGGGAGCTGCGTAAGAACCTCGGGCACCTATTTATAGGCCCGGGGAGAGCTCGGGGACGCTCGAGAAGCTCCGGCCGACATGCCAAAAATGGAGCAGAGGAGGGTTGTGGCACGGGCGCGGCGATTGCGACTAAACCACTGCGATATAAGGCGGTTCAGAGGCACCAGGAGACGAAGTCTGTCACGAGGAAGCTGTAGGACGTTAATGGAGATCGAGACGATGAGGGAGACGACGGGAATGGTGGCAAGAACTTGCCAGAGCACGAGTTTGGCTGATTCACCCCGTGGTCACCGCGTGAACTGGCATACCCTGTGCCATATGATCCGCCACATCATGTCTAATAGGTGGACCCTGATACCCTTAGTCGAGATGCAAAACGAATTCGGTCCAGGGGCAAAGAAGTGATTGGCAGGAGGAGTCAAAACATGTTGGTAGCAAGGTGTTTGTGCTGCGGGCAGAGAAACACAGGAGGAGGCAGGGGCTGAGCTTTGGCATAGGCGGATCACATGCCAAGGCTACTGTGTTGGCCAAGAATCGGATGAATAGGAGCTCTCTAGAGGGTAGTTGCTGTAGAAATGGCCCCACTGGTCAGAATTAGAGATTATGAAGTTGCACTCATATAAATGATTGTAATGAGCTGAAAATGCTTATGGCCCAATGATTTGAGTATATGAAGATGCCCAAAAGGTTTCAGTCCATTTGTATGAACCAAACTAGCACTTGCTTCACAATGCTTTATTCTGACTAGAAACTTGGAAACATTGCACAGGGAAATTGGATATATGAAATGGGCCAAAATTTGGTGGCGAGATTTGATATGGATAGGAGAATGCCTTGAAATATTTTCAGCTTAAATGAAGCAAGATAAAATATGGTTGCTTCACAAACTGAAAATCTGACCAGAAACTAAGATTTGGAGCTGAGCTCACATAGATGAGTTACATGAGCTAATATTTACTGGATAGTGATGAATTGATCATATGAAGAACCCTGAAAAATTTCAGCTCATTAGGATATTCCTAGATAGTACTTCCTTCACAATGTCTTCCCTCAGACAGGAACTTTGAAAAATTGCTCAGGAATATTTACTAAGCAAATTGAGTTGATTTTTGGCATGGGGCAATTATATGGACATGAAAAGATGTCCAAAAAGTTTGGAGTCAATCAAGAAAAGATAAATAGCACTTGCTTTGCAAAGTGTCATTCAGGGCAAAATATGAAAATAATGAAATGTTTGCCATATGTGAGCAAGATATGACCCAAACAATTTATGAGAATTATTTGAGAATTTTTGGAGTGACAGAAATATAGTTTTATTCACAACCTAGGGCTTAAATGGTTATTCCTTTAATAGAAAAGGAAATTTCCCTAGAAAAATAATATTGGATTAGGTCAAGGATGAAAATGACATGATCTAGGGATGATGATGAGGATGACAAGTCACTATAAAACCTAGGAATACATGATCTTCCCAAGTTTTGGAACTACATAGCCATAGAAAAGCTATTCAAATCAAGAATCCAAGAAAATTAAAGGAAAAAGAAAAGGGCAAAATCCAGGGTGTTACCAACCTTCCCCCCTTAAAGAAATCTCGTCCTCGAGATTTGGTTGCTCAGGGATAAATAATTTTTCTGACTTGAAGAAACCGTTTCCAACTTGGGTTTCTTTTATTCATTCTCATATAATATTCCCACTGAATTGGGTCTGACTGACTGTCTTGATCTGGGGTAGTTTGCTTCACTGTATCTGACATTCTGACAGGACTTACCTCATTTGTTCCTGTTCATACTGACTCAAAATTTTCCCTTCACATCTGCTGGCTTAGCTGAGGTCCGAAAGATTATCATTACTAACATAGGTGTCCTTCTCGATACTGATCCTCGCTGGAGATGTTATTCTCGTATCGAGTACCGAGAATATTCCACGGAGTTGGGAACACATCTTCCCATGGAACAAAGAATCCCTTCTATCCAGGCATCGGGTTCCTCGAATATATGCATGCCTTCTGGGTTCAAAACAGTGATGTTGATCATACTTGTTCTTCTAATGGGTTCTGACATCTTGCGGGAGTTTCTGACTTATGTTGACTGGCTTCACAGTCTTGTGTATCCAATCTGTACCAAAGGTTTGACTGTCATTTGACGTGACTGATAGAAAAATGCACCATCTACAGGTGAAAACATTTGCAGACTTGACTGGCGGTGATCTTGGCAAAGAATCCCATTCATGGCATGTTATTCTGTAATTGCCTCCCATATGCGAGAGATAACAATCCTCAAAGTATGTGCTCTCACACTGATTCTTCATTTTGCCGGCATATCCATGGGAATAATTGTCTGTGCTATGCTTTAGCACGGTTGCTTAGGTCAATATGTTGAGCTGTCCTTAGTTCGGACTTGATAGACTTGGGTATCCAATGTTGATAGTTCTGAGCATATGCTACCACTTGAGCATGCGTTGGTTTTTCCTTGAATAGGAAAGGGTGATGCAGCAAAGTAGCGTAAGTATTTCCCTCAGTTTTTGAGAACCAAGGTATCTATCCAGTAGGGGACAACGCACAAGTCACCTAGTACTTGCACAAAGAATCAAGAACCTTGAAACCAACGCGATAAAGGGGTTGTCAATCCCTTCACGGTCACTCGCAAAAGTGAGATCTGATAAAGATAGTAAAGTAATATTTTTGGTATTTTTGTTGTATGGATTGGAAAGTAAAGATTGCAAAATAGTAAACGAGATGCGATGTAAATAAAAGAGATGCAATATAATAAGAAAGAGACATGGGGGCCATAGGTTTCACTAGTGGCTTCTCTCAAGATAGCATGCATTACGGTGGGTGAACAAATTACTGCTGAGCAATTGATAGAAAAGCGCATGGTTATGAGAATATCTAGGCAATGGTCATGAATATAGGCATCACGTCCATGTCAAGTAGATCGAAACGATTCTGCATCTACTACTATTACTCCACACATCGACCGCTATCCAGCATGCGTCTAGAGTATTAAGTTCATAAGAACAGAGTAACACATTAAGCAAGATGACATGATGTAGAGGGATAAACTTAAGAAATATGATATAAACCCCATCTTTTTATCCTTGATGGCAACAATACAATACGTGCCTTACTGCCCCTACTGTCGCTGGGAAAGGATACCGCAAGATTGAACCCAAAGCTAAGCACTTCTCCCATTGCAAGAAAGATCAATCTAGTAGGCCAAACAAAACCAATAATTCGAAGAGACTTGCAAAGATATCAAATCATGCATATAAGAATTCAGAGAAGAAACGAATAATATTCATAGATAATCTTGTTCATAAACCCACAATTCATCGGATCTCGGCAAACACATCGCAAAAGAGTATTACATCGAATAGATCTCCAAGAACATCGAGGAGAACTTTGTATTGAGAATCAAAGAGAGAGAAGAAGCCATCTAGCTAATGACTATGGACCCGAAGGTCTGTGGTAAACTGCTCACGCTTCATTGGAGAGGCTATGGTGTTGATGTAGAAGTCCGCCATGATCGATTCCCCCTCCGGCAGATCGCTGGAAAAGGCCCCAAGATGGGATCTCACGGGTACAGTAGGTTGCAACGGTGGAAAAGTGGTTTCGTGGCTCTCTACGATCGATCTAGGGTATAAGAGTATATATAGTCGGAAGAAGTACGTCGGTGGAGCTACGAGGGGCCCACGAGGGTGGGGGCGCACCCTCCTACCTCGCGGCCACCTCATGGCGTTCCAGACTTCAACTCCAAGTCTTCTGGTTTGCTTTCGGTCCAAGAAAAATCATTGCAAAGGTTTCATTCCGTTTGGATTCCGTTTGGTATTCCTTTTCTGCGAAACTCTAAAATAGGCAAAAAAACAGAAACTGGCACTCGGCCTCTGGTCAATAGGTTAGTCCCAAAAATAATATAAAAGAGCATATTAAAGCCCATTAAACATCCAAAATAGATAATATAATAGCATAGAACAATAAAAAATTATAGATACGTTGGAGACGTATCAAGCATCCCCAAGCTTAATTCATGCTTGTCCTCGAGTAGGTAAATGATAAAAACAGAATTTTTGATGTGGAATGCTACCTAACATAATTATCAATGTAAATTTCTTTATTTTGGCATGAATGTTCAGATTCGAAAGTTTCAAATAAAAATTTAATATTGACATAAAAATAATAATACTTCAAGCATATTAACAAAGTAATCATGTCTTCTCAAAATAACATGGCCAAAGAAAGCTGTCCCTACAAAATCATATAGTCTGGCTATGCTCTATCTTCATCACACAAAATATTTAAATCATGCACAACCCAAATGACAAGCCAAGCAATTGTTTCATACTTTTGATGTTCTCCAAAATTTTCAATCTTCACGCAATACATGAACGCGAGCCATGGACATAGCACTATAGGTGGAATAGAATGGTGGTTCTAGAGAAGAATAAAAGGAGAAGATAGTCTCACATCAACTAGGCGTATCAACGGGCTATGGAGATGCTCATCAATAGATATCAATGTGAGTGAGTAGGGATTGCCATGCAACGGATGCACTAGAGCTTAAGTGTATGAAGGCTCAAAAATAAACTAGGTGGGTGTGCATCCAACTCGCTTGCCCACGAAGACCTAGGGCATTTTGAGGAAGCCCATCATTGGAATATACAAGCCAAGTTCTATAATGAAAATTTCCCACTATTATGTGAAAGTGAAAAAATAAGAGACTGTCTATCATGAAGATCATGGTGCTACTTTGAACACAAGTGTGGAAAAAGGATAGTAGCATTGGCCCATCTCTCTTTTCCTCTCATTTTTAATTTTATTTGGGCCTTTTCTATTTTTATGGCCTCTTTTTCTCTTTGTTTTTTCATCCGGAGTCTCATCCCAACTTGTGGGGGAATCGTAGTCTCCATCATCCTTTCCTCACATGGGAAAATGCTCTAATAATGCTGATCATCACACTTTTATTTACTTACAACTCAAGAATTACAACTCGGTACTTAGAAAAAAATATGAATCCATGTGAATGCCTCCGGCGGTGTACCGGGATGTGCAATGAATCAAGAGTTACATGTATGAAAAATTATGAACGATGGCTTTGCCACAAATACGATGTCAACTACATGATCATGCAAAGCAATATGACAAAGATGAAGCATGTCATAATAAGAAAAACAGTGGAAAGTTGCATGGCAATCTATCATGGAATGGCTATGGAAATGCCATAATAGGTAGGTATGGTGGCTGTTTTGAGGAAGATAAATGGTGGGTTTATGGTACCGGCGAAAGTTGCCCGGTACTAGAGAGGCTAGCAATGGTGGAAGGGTGAGAGTGCGTATAATCCATGGACTCAGCATTAGTCATAAAGAACTCACATACTTATTACAAAAATCTATTACTTATCAAAACAAAGTACTACGTGCATGCTCCCAGGGGAATATATTGGCAGGAAAAGACCATCGCTCGTCCCCGACCGCCACTCATAAGGTAGACAATCAAAAAAATCATGCTCCGACTTCATCACATAACGGTTCACCATACGTGCATGCTACAGGAATCACAAACTTTAACACAAGTATCTCTCAAATTCACAACAATTCAACTAGCATGACTCTAATATCACCATCTTCATATCTCAAAACAATCATAAAGAATCAAACTTCTCATAGTATTCAATGCACTTTATATGAAAGTTTTTATTATACCCATCTTGGATGCCCATCATATTAGGACTAATTTTATAGCCAAAGAAAATTACCATGTTGTTCTAAAAGACTCTCAAAATTATATAAGTGAAGCAAGAGAGATCAATAATTTCTATAACATAAAACCACCACTGTGCTCTAAAAAGATATAAGTGAAGCACTAGAGCAAAATTATCTAGCTCAAAAGATATAAGTGAAGCACATAGAGTATTCTAATAAATTCCGATTCATGCGTGTCTCTCCCAAAAGGTGTGTAAAACAAGGGTGATTGTGGTAAACTAAAAAGCAAAGACTCAAACCATACAAGACGCTCCAAGCAAAACACATACCATGTGGTGAATAAAAATATAGCCTCAAGTAAAGTTACCGATAGACGAAGACGAAAGAGGGGATGCCTTCTGGGACATCCCCAAGCTTAGGCTTTTGGTTGTCCTTGAATTTTACCTTGGGGTGCCTTGGGCATCCCCAAGCTTAGGCTCTTGCCACTCCTTATTCCAAAATCCATCAAATCTTTACCCCAAAACTTGAAAACTTCACAACACAAAACTTCAATAGAAAATCTCATGAGCTCCGTTAGTATAAGAAAATAAACCACCACTTTAAGGTACTGTAATAAACCACCAACTTCTCTATGGTTCATACCCCCCGATACTAACCATAGATTCATCAAAATAAGCAAACAACACACGGAAAATAGAATATGTCAAAAACAGAACAATCTGTAGCAATCTGTAGGTTTCGCATACTTCCGTAACACCAAAAATTCTGAAAAACTAGGACGACTAGAATAATTTGTATATTGATCTACTTCAGTTGCAATTGGTATTTTATCGCTCTTTGGTAAAAAATGAAAATTATATTCGTCAGCGCATACTTTCTATTTTTATCAGCAAGATCAAACAACAATCACCCAAGAAGATCCTAAAGGCTTTACTTGGCACAAACACTAATTAAAACATAAAAACACATTCATAACATAAGCTAGATGAATTATTTATTACTAAACAGGAAAAAAAGCAAAGAACAAAAATAAAATTGGGTTGCCTCCCAACAAGCGCTATTCTTTAAAGCCATTAAGCTAGGTATCTATAATTTTAATGATGCTCACATGAAAGATAGCAATTGAAACACGAAGGGAGCATCATGAAGTATATAAAAATCACATCTAAGTCTAACATAATTCCTATGCATAGGCATTATATAAGCAAACAAATTATCAAGACAAGCAAAAACTAGCATATGCAAGGAAGGAAAAAGAAACAATAGCAATCTCAACATAACGATAGGTAATTTAGTGACACGAAAATTTCTGCAACCATATTTTCCTCTCTCATAATAATTACATGTAGGGTCATAATCAAATTCAACAATATAGCTATCACATAAATTTTTGTCTTCATGATCCAAATGCATGCAAAGTTGACACTCTTCCAAAATAATGGGATTATCATAAAATAAAGTCATGACCTTTCCGTACCCACTTTTATCAAAAACTTCATAACATTGAACATTATACAAATATGAGGGATCTAAAGTTGACACTCTTCCAAACCCACTTTCAATATTATTGCAAACATTATTATCAATATCATATTCATCATGGGGCTTAAATAATTTTTTTAAGATTATAAGAAGAATCACCCCACTCATGATCATTGCAACAAGTAGTAGACATAGCAAAATTAGCATCCCCAAGCTTAGGGTTTTCCATATTATTATCACAATTGATATTAATAGAATTTATAATAACATCATTGCAATCATGCTTTTTATTCAAAGATCTATCGTGAATCACTTCATAAAGCACTTCATCACAATTATTCAAGCAAAGACGTGAGTGTTGGTTTCACCTCAATCGGAGTTAGGATCAAAAAGTTATAGCCGTTTGAAGTACAGGGACCAATCTATAAATTTTCTATTCGTAGATAGGCCCCTGGTGGCTAAAACCGAAAGCGCACCAGACGGATTACGTTTTTTGAAAAGGAAAACACACTTTAGGCCGTAGTAGATGAAAATGCTTTTTCCAAACAGAGAAACGTATTCTAGGTAGAATCTGCAGCAGTTTGCGCTTCAAGTTAACGAAAACGTAAGTGCTAAAATACGTTTCCACTTAAAAACGAGCGGCCCCGGGGCTGGGTCAACGGTGAGAGACTGATCTGCGGGGCCCAAAGGTAGGAGGGGGCATGGGCCTCGTCTTCTTCGTCCGCTCGTTCTGTTCCTTGACAGAACAGAGAAGGTGAGGCGGGGGCGACGCCGGTGCCAGCCCGGCTGTCTCCGGCCACCTCCGGCCAAGGAGAAGGCTCCGGTGGGCTCGGGGACGGACTCCGCTTCCATTCAGGCTACGCACGAACGTCGGGAAGAAGCAGTAGGATGGCAGCGGCTCACGGCATCTAAGGGCAGGGGTGGCGGCCAAACCACGGGGAGGCGTGGCCTCGGGGCTCCAGCGACAAACGGAGGAGATGGGGAGGCTCGCTACGGTGTGGGGAGTGCGGTGGTGGAGTCGGGGAGGCGAGGGGAGGCTCGGCTAGCTCAATTTCCACGGCGGCCGAGAGGAGTAGGCGGCGGCCGGACTTGGGGGTCACGGCTACGAGGGCTCCGGGGCAAAACGAAGAGGTGGGGGAGGTGCACCGGAGCGAGGAGAATACGATGGTGGTGATGGAACAAAGAGAAGAGGGCTAGGCTCGCCGGAACCGAGGAGGAACCGCGACGGCCATGGTGGAAAGGGGCGATGCGAGGCGAGGGAGGGGTGCTTCTGAAGGAAATATGCCCTAGAGGCAATAATAAAGTTATTATTTATTTCCTTATATCATGATAAATGTTTATTATTCATGCTAGAATTGTATTAACCGGAAACATAATACATGTGTGAATACATAGACAAACAGAGTGTCACTAGTATGCCTCTACTTGACTAGCTCGTTAATCAAAGATGGTTATGTTTCCTAACCATGAACAAAGAGTTGTTATTTGATTAACGAGGTCACATCATTAGTTGAATGATCTGATTGACATGACCCATTCCATTAGCTTAGCACCCGATCGTTTAGTATGTTGCTATTGCTTTCTTCATGACTTATACATGTTCCTATGACTATGAGATTATGCAACTCCCGTTTACCGGAGGAACACTTTGGGTACTACCAAACGTCACAACGTAACTGGGTGATTATAAAGGAGTACTACAGGTGTCTCCAAAGGTAGATGTTGGGTTGGCTTATTTCGAGATTAGGATTTGTCACTCCGATTGTCGGAGAGGTATCTCTGGGCCCTCTCGGTAATGCACATCACTTAAAGCCTTGCAAGCATTGCAACTAATGAGTTAGTTGCGGGATGTTGTATTACGGAACGAGTAAAGAGACTTGCCGGTAACGAGATTGAACTAGGTATTGGATACCGACGATCGAATCTCGGGCAAGTAACATACCGATGACAAAGGGAACAACGTATGTTGTTATGCGGTCTGACCGATAAAGATCTTCGTAGAATATGTAGGAGCCAATATGGGCATCCAGGTCCCGCTATTGGTTATTGACCGGAGACGTGTCTCGGTCATGTCTACATTGTTCTCGAACCGTAGGGTCCGCACGCTTAAGGTTTCGATGACAGTTATATTATGAGTTTATGAGTTTTGATGTACCGAAGGAGTTCGGAGTCCCGGATGAGATCAGGGACATGGCGAGGAGTCTCGAAATGGTCGAGACATAAAGATCGATATATTGGACGACTATATTCGGATATCGGAAAGGTTCCGAGTGATTCGGGTATTTTTCGGAGTACCGGGTAGTTACGGGAGAAGTAATGGGCCTTGATGGGCTTTAGTGGGAAGAGGAAAAAGGCTGCTGCGCCCCCCTCCCCTTTGGTCCGAATTGGACTAGGGAAAAGGGGGCCGGCCACCTCTCCTTCTCCTCCTATTCCTTCTCCCTTCCTACCCTCTTGGTGGACTCCTACTAGGACTTGGAGTCCTAGTAGGACTCCCTATCCTGGCCGCACCTTTGCCTTGGCCGGCCTCCTCCTCCTCCATCCTTTATATACAAGGGCAGGGGGCACCCCATAGACACACAAGTTGATCCTTGAGATCGTTCCTTAGCCGTGTGCGGTGCCCCCTACCACCAAATTCCACCTCGATCATACCGTTGTAGTGCTTAGGCGAAGCCCTGCGTTGGTAGTACATCAAGATCGTCACCACGCCGTCGTGCTGACGGAACTCCTCCCCGAAGCTTTGCTGGATCGGAGCCCGGGGATCGTCATCGAGCTGTACGTGTGCTAAGAACTCGGAGGTGCCGGAGTAACGGTGCTTGGATCGGTCGGATCGGGAAGAAGACATACGACTACTTCCTCTACGTTGTGTGATCGCTTCCGCAGTCGGTCTGTGTTGGTACGTAGACAACACTCTCCCCTCTCGTTGCTATGCATCACCATGATCTTGCGTGTGCGTAGGATTTTTTTGAAATTACTACGTTCCCCAATAGTGGCATCTGAGCCTAGGTTTTATGGTTTGATGTTATTTGCACGAGTAGAACACAAGTGAGTTGTGGGCGATACAAGTCATACTGCCTACCAGCATGTCATACTTTGGTTCGGCGGTGTTGTTGGACGAGACGACCCGGACCAACCTTACGCGTACGCGTACGCGAGACCGGTTCCCTCGACGTGCTTTGCACATAGATGGCTTGCGGGCGACTGTCTCTCCAACTTTAGTTGAACCGAGTGTGGCTACGCCCGGTCCTTGAGAAGGTTAAAACGGAGTCTATTTGATGAACTATCGTTGTGGTTTTGATGCGTAGGTGAGATGAGTTCTTACTTAAGCCCGTAGCAGCCACGTAAAACTTGCAACAACAAAGTAGAGGACATCTAACTTGTTTTTGCAGGGCATGTTGTGATGTGATATGGTCAAGGCATGATGCTGATTTTATTGTATGAGATGATTATGTTTTGTAACCAAGTTATCGGCAACTGGCAGGAGCCATATGGTTGTCGCTTTATTGTATGCAATGCAATCGCGATGTAATGCTTTACTTTATTACTAAGCGGTAGTGATAGTCGTGGAAGCATAAGATTTGCGAGACGACAACGATGCTACGATGGAGATCAAGGTGTCGCGCCGGTGACGATGGTGATCATGACGGTGCTTCGGAGATGGAGATCACAAGCACAAGATGATGATGGCCATATCATATCACTTATATTGATTGCATGTGATGTTTATCTTTTATGCATCTTATCTTGCTTTGATTGACGGTAGCATTATAAGATGATCTCTCACTAAATTATCAAGAAGTGTTCTCCCTGAGTATGCACCGTTGCCAAAGTTCGTCGTGCCCAGACACCACGTGATGATCGGGTGTGATAAGCTCTACGTCCATCTACAACGGGTGCAAGCCAGTTTTGCACACGCAGAATACCCAGGTTAAACTTGACGAGCCTAGCATATGCAGATATGGCCTCGGAACACGGAGACCGAAAGGTCGAGCGTGAATCATATAGTAGATATGATCAACATAATGATGTTCACCATTGAAAACTACTCCATCTCACGTGATGATCGGTTATGGTTTAGTTGATTTGGATCACGTGATCACTTAGAGGATTAGAGGGATGTCTATCTAAGTGGGAGTTCTTAAGTAATATGATTAAATTGAACTTAAATTTATCATGAACTTAGTCCTGGTAGTATTTTGCAAATTATGTTGTAGATCAATAGCTCGCGTTGTTGCTTCCCTGTGTTTATTTTGATATGTTCCTAGAGAAAATTGTGTTGAAAGATGTTAGTAGCAATGATGCGGATTGGATCCGTGATCTGAGGTTTATCCTCATTGCTGCACAGAAGAATTATGTCCTTGATGCACCGCTAGGTGACAGACCTATTGCAGGAGTAGATGCAGACGTTATGAACGTTTGGCTAGCTCAATATGATGACTACTTGATAGTTTAGTGCACCATGCTTAAAAGTTTAGAATCGGGACTTCAAAGACGTTTTGAACGTCATGGACCATATGAGATGTTCCAGGAGTTGAAGTTAATATTTCAAGCAAATACCCGAGTTGAGAGATATGATGTCTCCAACAAGTTCTATAGCTAAAAGATGGAGGAGAATCGCTCAACTAGTGAGCATGTGCTCAGATTGTCTGGGTACTACAATCGCTTGAATCAAGTGGGAGTTAATCTTCCAGATAAGATAGTGATTGACAGAATTCTCTAGTCACCATCACCAAGTTAGTAGAATTTCGTGATGAACTATAATATGCAAGGGATAACGGAAACAACTCCCAAGCTCTTCGTGATGCTGAAATCAACGAAGGTAGAAATCAAGAAAAACATCAAGTGTTGATGGTTGACAAGATCACTAGTTTCAAGAAAAGGGCAAAGGGAAGAAGGGGAACTTCAAGAAGAACGGCAAGCAAGTTGCTGCTCAAGTGAAGAAGCCCAAGTCTGGTCCTAAGCCTAAGACTAAGTGCTTCTACTGCAAAGGGACTGGTCACTGGAAGCGGAACTGCCTCAAGTATTTGGCGGATAAGAAGGATGGCAAAGTGAACAAAAGTATATTTGATATACATGTTAATGATGTGTACTTTACTAGTGTTTATAGCAAACCCTCAGTATTTGATACTAGTTCAGTTGCTAAGATTAGTAACTCGAAACGGGAGTTGCAGAATGAACAGAGACTAGTTAAGGGTGAAGTGATGATGTGTGTTGGAAGTGGTTCCAAGATTGATATGATCATCATTGCACACTCCCTATACGTTCGGGATTAGTGTTGAACCTAAATAAGTGTTATTTGGTGTTTGCGTTGAGCATGAATATGATTTGATCATGTTTATTGTAATACGGTTATTCATTTAAGTAAAAGAATAAATTGTTGTTCTGTTTACATGAATAAAACCTTATATGGTTACACACCCAATGAAAATAGTTCATTGGATCTCGATCTTAATAATACACATATTCATAATATTGAAACCAAAAGATGCGAAGTTAATAATGATAGTGCAACTTATTTGTGGCACTGCCGTTTAGGTCATATTGGTGTAAAGCGCATGAAGAAACTCCATGCTGATGGGATTTTGGAATCACTTGATTATGAATCACTTGATGCTTGCGAACCATGCCTTATGGGCAAGATGACTAAAACGCCGTTCTCCGGAACAATGAAGCAAGCAACAGATTTTTTGAAAATCATACATACTGATGTATGTGGTCCGATGAATATTAAGGCTTGCGACAGGTATCATTATTTTCTGATCTTCACAGATGATTTGAGCAGATATGAGTATATCTACTTGATGAAACATAAGTCTGAAACATTTGAAAAGTTCAAAGAATTTCAGAGTGAAGTGAAAAATCATCGTGACAAGAAAATAAAAGTTTCTACGATATGATCGCAGAGGTAAAATATTTGAGTTACGAGTTTGGTCTTCAGTTAAAACAATGTGAAATAGTTCCACTACTCACGCCACCAGGAACACCACAGCATAATGGTGTGTCCGAACGTCATAACCGTACTTTATTGGATATAGTGCAATCTATGATGTATCTTACCGATCTACCACTATCGTTTTGGGGTTATGCATTAGAGACAGCTGCATTCACGTTAAATAGGGCACCATCTAAATCCGTTGAGACGACACCGTGTGAACTATGGTTTGGCAAGAAACCGAAGCTGTCGTTTCTTAAAGTTTGGGGTTGCGATGCTTATATGAAAAAGTTTCATCCTGATAAGCTCAAAATCAAATCGGAGAAGTGCGTCTTCATAGGATATCCAAAGGAAACTATTGGATACACCTTCTATCACAGATCCGAAGGCAAGACTTTTGTTGCTAAAATTTGGAAACTTTCTGGAGAAGGAGTTTCTCTCGAAAGAAGTGAGTGGGAGGAAAGTAGAACTTGACGAGGTAACTGTACTTGCTCCCATATTGGAAAGTAGTACATCACAGAAAAATATTTCTGTGACACCTACACCAGTTAGTGAGGAAGCTAATGATGATGATCATGAAACTTCAGAACAAGATACTACTGAACCTCGTAGATCAACCAGAGTAAGATCCGCGCCAGAGTGGTACGGTAATCCTGTTCTGGAAGTCATGCTACTAGATCATGATGAACCTACGAACTATGAAGAAGCGATGGTGAGCCCAGATTCCGCAAAGTGGCTTGAAGCCATGAAATCTGAGATATGATCCATGTATGAGAACAAAGTATGGACTTTGGTTAACTTGCCCGATGATCGGCAAGCCATAGAAAATAAATGGATCTTCAAGAGGAAGACAGACGCTGATAGTAGTGTTACTATCTACAAAGCTAGAATTGTCGCAAAAGGTTTTCGACAAGTTCAAGGTGTTGACTACGATGAGACCTTCTCACTCGTATCTATGCTTGAGTCTGTCCGAATCATGTTAGCAATTGCCGCATTTTATGATTATGAAATTTGGCAGATGGATATCAAAACTGCATTGCTGAATGGATTTCTGGAAGAAGAGTTATATATGAAGCAACCAGTAGGTTTTGTCAATCCTAAAGGTGCTAACAAAATATGCAAGCTCCAGTGATTCATCTATGGACTGGTGCAAGCATCTCAGAGTTGGAATACACGCTTTGATAAGTTGATCAAAGCATATAGTTTTATACAGACTTGTGGTGAAGCCTGTATTTACAAGAAAGTGAGTGGGAGCACTACAACATTTCTGATAAGTATATGTGAATGACATATTGTTGATCGAAAATAATGTAGAATTATTCTGTAAAGCATAAAGGAGTGTTTGAAAGGAGTTTTTCAAAGAAAGACTTCGGTGAAGCTGCTTACATATTGAGCTTCAAGATCTATAGAGATAGATCACTTGATAAGTTTTTTCAATGAGTACATACCTTGACAAGATTTTGAAATATTTCAAAATGGAACAGTCAAAGAAAGAGTTCTTGCCTGTATTACAAGGTGTGAAGTTGAGTAAGACTCAAAGCCCGACCACGACAGAAGATAGAAAGAGAATGAAAGTCATTCCCTATGCCTTGGCCATAGGTTCTATAAAGTATGTCATGCTGTATACCAGATCTATTGTATACCCTGCACTGATTTGGCAAGGGAGTACAATAGTAATCTAGGAGTAGATCACTGGACAGCGGTCAGAATTATCCTTAGTGAAATAAGGATATGTTTCTCGATTATGGACGTGACAAAAAGGTTCGTCGTAAAGGGTTACGTCGATGCAAGTTTTTGACACTGATCCAGATGAATCTAAAGTCTCAATCTGGATACATATTGAAAGTGGGAGCAATTAGCTAGAGTAGCTCCGTGTAGAGCATTGTAGACATGGAACTTGCAAAATACTTACGGATCTGAATGTGACAGACCCGTTGACTAAAATTATCTCACAAGCAAAACATGATCACACCTTAGTACTCTTTGGGTGTTAATCACATAGATATGTGAACTAGATTACTGACTCTAGTAAACCCTTTGAGTGTTGGTCACATGATGATGTGAACTATGGGTGTTAATCACATGGTGATGTGAACTATTGCTGTTAAATCACATGGCGATGTGAACTAGATTATTGACTCTAGTGCAAGTGGGAGACTGAAGGAAATATGCCCTAGAGGCAATAATAAAGTTATTATTTATTTCCTTATATCATGATAAATGTTTATTATTCATGCTAGAATTGTATTAACCGGAAACATAATACATGTGTGAATACATAGACAAACAGAGTGTCACTAGTATGCCTCTACTTGACTAGCTCGTTAATCAAAGATGGTTATGTTTCCTAACCATGAACAAAGAGTTGTTATTTGATTAACGAGGTCACATCATTAGTTGAATGATCTGATTGACATGACCCATTCCATTAGCTTAGCACCCGATCATTCAGTATGTTGCTATTGCTTTCTTCATGACTTATACATGTTCCTATGACTATGAGATTATGCAACTCCCGTTTACCGGAGGAACACTTTGGGTAATACCAAACGTCACAACGTAACTGGGTGATTATAAAGGAGTACTACAGGTGTCTCCAAAGGTAGATGTTGGGTTGGCGTATTTCGAGATTAGGATTTGTCACTCCGATTGTCGGAGAGGTATCTCTGGGCCCTCTCGGTAATGCACATCAGTTAAAGCCTTGCAAGCATTGCAACTAATGAGTTAGTTGCGGGATGTTGTATTACGGAACGAGTAAAGAGACTTGCCGGTAACGAGATTGAACTAGGTATTGGATACCGACGATCGAATCTCGGGCAAGTAACATACCGATGACAAAGGGAACAACGTATGTTGTTATGAGGTCTGACCGATAAAGATCTTCGTAGAATATGTAGGAGCCAATATGGGCATCCAGGTCCCGCTATTGGTTATTGACCGGAGACGTGTCTCGGTCATGTCTACATTGTTCTCGAACCGTAGGGTCCGCACGCTTAAGGTTTCGATGACAGTTATATTATGAGTTTATGAGTTTTGATGTACCAAAGGAGTTCGGAGTCCCGGATGAGATCGGGGACATGACGAGGAGTCTCGAAATGGTCGAGACGTAAAGATCGATATATTGGACGACTATATTCGGACATTGGAAAGGTTCCGAGTGATTCGGGTATTTTTCGGAGTACCGAGTAGTTACGGGAGAAGTAATGGGCCTTGATGGGCTTTAGTGGGAAGAGGAAAAAGGCTGCTGCGCCCCCCCTCCCCTTTGGTCCGAATTGGACTAGGGAAAAGGGGGCCGGCCACCTCTCCTTCTCCTCCTATTCCTTCTCCCTTCCTCCCCTCTTGGTGGACTCCTACTAGGACTTGGAGTCCTAGTAGGACTCCCTATCCTGGCCGCACCTTTGCCTTGGCCGGCCTCCTCCTCCTCCATCCTTTATATACAAGGGCAGGGGGCACCCCATAGACACACAAGTTGATCCTTAAGATCGTTCCTTAGCCGTGTGCGGTGCCCCCTACCACCAAATTCCACCTCGATCATACTGTTGTAGTGCTTAGGCGAAGCCCTGCGTCGGTAGTACATCAAGATCGTCACCACGCCGTCGTGCTGACGGAACTCCTCCCCGAAGCTTTGCTGGATCGGAGCCCGGGGATCGTCATCGAGCTGTACGTGTGCTAAGAACTCGGAGGTGCCGGAGTAACGGTGCTTGGATCGGTCGGATCGGGAAGAAGACGTACGACTACTTCCTCTACGTTGTGTGATCGCTTCCGCAGTCGGTCTGCGTTGGTACGTAGACAACACTCTCCCCTCTCGTTGCTATGCATCACCATGATCTTGCGTGTGTGTAGGAATTTTTTTGAAATTACTACGTTCCCCAACAGCTTCGGTGGACTAGGAGGAAGGGGAGAGGCCTGGGAGTTGCGTAACAACCTCGGGCACCTATTTACATGCCTAGGGAGAGCTTGGGGACGCTTGAGAAGCTTGGGCTGACATGCCAAAAACGAAGCAGAGGAGGGTTGTGGCACGGGCGCGGCGATTGCGACTAAACCACGACGAGATAAGGCGGTGCAGAGGCACCAGGAGACGCAGTCGATCACGAGGAAGCTATAGGACATTAATGGAGGTCGAGACAATGAGCTAGATGACGGGAATAGTGGCAAGAACGTGCCAGAGCACGAGTTTGCCTGATTCACCCCGTGGTCACCGCGTGAACTAGCATACGAGGTGCCAGATGATCGGCTGCATCATGTCTACTAGATGGACCCTGATACCCTTTGTCCAAATGCAAAAAGAATCTGGTCCAAGGGCAAAGAAGTGATTGGCAAGAGGAGCCAAAACATGTTGGCAGCAAGCTGTTTGTGCCGCGGGAAGACAAACACAGGAGGAGGCAGGGGCTGAGCTTTGGCATGGCTGTATCACATGCCAAGGTGACTGTGTTGGCCAATAATCGGATGAAGAGGAGCTCTCTAGAGGGTAGTTGTTGTAGAAATGGCCCCACTTGTTAGAATTAGAGATTATGAAGTTGCAGTCACATAAATGATTGTCATGAGCTGAAAATGTTTATGGCCCAATTATTTGAGTATATGAATATGCCCAAAAAGTTTCAGGCCATTTGGATGAACCAAACTAGCACTTGCTTCACAATGCTTTATTCTGACCAGAAACTTGGAAAAATTGGACATGGCAATTGGATAGATAAAATGATCCAAAACTTGGTGGAGAGAGTTGATATGGATAGTAGAATGCCTTGAAAAACTTCCAGCTTAAATGAAGCAAGGTAAAATATGGTTGCTTCACAAACTGGAAATCTGACCAGAAACTAAGATTTGGAGCTGAGCTCAGATAGATGAGTTACATGAGCTAATATCTGGTGGAGTTTGATGATTTGATCATACGAAGGACCCCGAAAAATTTCAACTCATTAGGATATTCCTAGCTAGTACTTCCTTCACAATGTCTTCCCTCAGACAGGAAATTTGAAAAATTGCTCAGGAATATTTACTAAGCAAATTAAGTTGAATTTTGGCATGGGGAAATTATATGGACAGTAAAATATTTCCAAAAAGTTTGGAGTCAATCAACCAAAGATAAATAGCAGTTACTTTGCAAAGTGCCATTTAGGGCAGAATATGAAAAGAATTATTGTAGGATTATTTTTGAACATGGCAAAGAAATGTTTTGCCTTATTTTAGCAAGATATGACCCAAAAAATTTATGAGAAGATTTGGGAATTTTTGGAATGACAGAAATATAGGCTGCTTCACTACCTAGGGCTTAAAGGGTTATTCCTTTTATAGAAAAGGAAATTTCCCTAGAAAAAGAATATTGGATTAGGTCAAGGATGAAAATGACATGATCTAGGGATGATAATGAAGATGACAAGCCACTATAAAACCTAGGAAGACATGATTTTCCGAAGTTTTGGAACCACATAGCTGCAGAAAAGCAATTCAAATCAAGAAATCCAAGAAAATTAAAGGAAAAAGGAAAGGGAAAATCTAGGGTGTTTCAATTCTTCCTCCAAGCTAATTCCGCAACTTGCCTCTCCTCGATACAGAGACCTTCCCTTGTTTTAGCAAGGGTTGTTGCCTCTTCTATTAGCTCCTTCATTCGAGCCACCACGAGCTCATCAGATATAGGCCACAGTGCATCTACAAACCTAACAAGCTCCATCACGTGGAGGTACAATGTCGTGCTCCTCACTATAAAATATTGATTCATAGCTCGATCCTTCTGCAAGTGTGCTAGGTGTTGGGCAAGATGTCACTAGCAGCTTTGTCCACATCCTCAAGTTGTACCTCTTCGGTATCTCCTTAACACCCACATGTTGCATCACCCGACACATCCCATGGTAGTATCAACATTTATAAAAACATGAAGACCAGAAGTACCAGACAGTTGCAAAAATGATGTTCAACATAAACTACCTTGAGACCATGACAACACATCATACCCATATGAGAAAATTTCCCATACTCACATTGGAATCGAGAACATTACTTTGTTGCCACACCCTAGATTCTGATTTTCGAAGATAGCTATACCTATCTAGCATTCTGCTTTTATCATTTTGTCACCTGAATTTTGTATGTGGAGCAATATGCTCGGGGATATTAATAAAATAGACAAGCATCATATCATCTACCTAACATAAGTGAAATATATGTGCACTAGTGCAGCGACCTACTATAAAAATGGTTTTAACCCCTTTCCGCAAGAGAGTTTTAAACTGTTGCCTTGCATGTGTGTGCGATAGGGGGGTCCTTCCCACACGACCCAGAAACCGTTGGGGATAGGGAGTACGAATGCATATATTTTGCAGAACTAAGCATATGTGATGCCCGCATCTACCCCAAACGTGATTATGCACACAACTATTTTTGATATGTTGAATATCCCAAAATCTCCATCATTGCTACTTGTGTGTGCTGGCATTACCATCGCACACGCTATTTTGTTGTACATCGTTTACAATGTGCGCCCGTTCACAAACAATTCATGATTGTAAAGCATGTATGATAAGGAGGCTATCACACACATTCACTTCTTCCGAACCATATGTGATATATAATTAAGAAGATAAGTTAGTCATCATTCAAGTGTTAGATAGGTTTACAAAATGTCCAATTGTTGTACCAGTGTCGGATGGGATAACTATCACACACGCTATTCTATGTTGCAACATTTAGGATGCATACGACACCACAAACAGTTCATGATTGTAATGCGTGTATGATAAGGCGACAATAAAAAAGGTTTAGTTTGGTCGCACAGTTTGTGATATTGTCTGACATCACATACGCTTTGCAAACGACAACTATGTGCATGGTCGCACACATTTTCTCTCTACAAGCCGTGTCAGATTATGATGTATATTACACATGTTATGCTTTACAAACCGTGTGCGCCGTAATGAACACCAGAGTGTAATTTCCTCCCTAATTTAATCGCCCAATTTAAAATTGTACGTAATTTGAATTTGAAAGTAGACAATAACTTTATTCACATCCATCAGGTTCAACAACCAATGCACTATTTGATTCAGGTACATATGTTCAAGAATTATATATAAAACATGAATTACATAAGCACCAAATAAAGAATGATGAAACAAGATTGTATACTTGCATTAAATACGGTAAAGCAAGAGGCGAAAGACATTCTGGATGCTAAACAAGGTGAAGCGGAATGTCCATATTGTGCCCTCGTCCATGCCGAGGGAGTCCTGGATTAGGGGGTCCTCGGACAGCAGGACTATATCCTTCGACCGGACTGTTGGATTATGAAGATACAAGATTGAAGACTTCGTCCCGTGTCTGGGTGGGACTCTCCTTTGCGTGGAAGGCAAGCTTGGCAATTCGAATATGTAGATCTCCTCCCTTGTAACCGACTCTGTGTAACCCTAGCCCCCTCCGGTGTCTATATAAACTGGAGGGTTTAGTCCGTAGGACAACAACAATCATAATCATAGGCTAGCTTCTAGGGTTTAGCCTTTACGATCTCGTGGTAGATCAACTCTTGTAATACTCATATCATCAAGATCAATCAAGCAGGAAGTAGGGTATTACCTCCATCGAGAGGGCCCGAACCTGGGTAAACATTGTGTCCCCCGCCTCCAGTTACCACCCACCTTAGACGCACAGTTCGGGACCCCCTACCCGAGATCAGCCGGTTTTGACACCGACATTGGTGCTTTCATTGAGAGTTCCACTGTGTCGTCACCATAAGGTTTGGTGGCTCCTTCGATCATCGGCAACGATGCGATCCAGGATGAGGTTTTTCTCCCCGGACAGATCTTTGTATTCGGCGGCTTCGTACTGCGGGCCAACTAGCTTGGCCATCTGGAGCAGATCGAGAGCTACGCCCCTAGCTGTCATGTCAAGTTTGGAAACTTAAACTATACTGCCGACATCCACGGAGACTTGATCTTCGACGGATTCGAGCCCGTGTCAGGTGCGCCGCACAGTCACGACGAGCATGACTTAGCTCTGCTGCCGGACGGTGTTTGGGAGATTACACCTGTGGCTACTCCGGCCCTCAATCTGGAGCAGATCGCGCCGTCCGAGGACGGGTGGATGGACCCCGCCACAAAGGCCGCACACCCAGCGGCGATAGCGCCGAATACTGACTTCACCCCCTATGAGACCTATGTTGCCGGACCCTTGGATTCATCCCCGGCCACAGGCTCCGAACCGCATGCGTCTGTGCCTATCAAATCTGATTGGGCACCGGTCATGGAGTTTACCTCCGCGGATATCTTTCAGCACTCGCCCTTGGGCGACGTGCTGAATTCATTAAGGTTTCTCTCCTTGTCAGGAGACCCTTGGCCGAACTATGTCCGGCTTGAGTGGGAAGCGGACGATGAAGAAATTCATTCCCCACCCACCACCCACTTAAAAGCCACTGTCGACGACTTAACCGACATGCTCGATTTCGGCTCCGAAGACATCGATGGTATGGACGACGATGCAAGAGAAGAACAGGAACCACTGATACTGAAGGAAATATGCTCTAGAGGCAATTATAATGTTATTATTTTATTTCCTTATATCATGATAAATGTTTATTATTCATGCTAGAATTGTATTATCCGGAAATATAATACTTGTGTGAATACATAGACAAACCAAACGTCACTAGTATGCCTCTACTTGACTAGCTCGTTAATCGAAGATGGTTATGTTTCCTAACCATAGACATGTGTTGTCATTTGATTAATGGGATCACATCATTAGGAGAATGATGTGATTGACATGACCCATTCCATTAGCTTAGCACCCGATCGTTTAGTATCTTGCTATTGCTTTCTTCATGACTTATACATGTTCCTATGACTATGAGATTATGCAACTCCTGTTTACCGGAGGAACACTTTGTGTGCTACCAAACGTCACAACGTAACTGGGTGATTATAAAGGAGCTCTACAGGTGTCTCCAAAGGTGAATGTTGGGTTGGCGTATTTCGAGATTAGGATTTGTCACTCCGATTGTTGAAGAGGTATCTCTGGGCCCTCTCGGTAATGCACATCACATAAGCCTTGCAAGCATTACAACTAATGAGTTAGTTGCAAGATGATGTATTACGAAACGAGTAAAGAGACTTGCCGGTAACGACATTGAACTAGGTATTGAGATACCGACGATCGAATCTCGGGCAAGTAACATACCGATGACAAAGGGAACAATATATGTTGTTATGCGGTCTGACCGATAAAGATCTTCGTAGAATACGTAGGAGCCAATATGAGCATCCAGGTTCCGCTATTGGTTGTTGACCGGAGAAGTGTCTCGGTCATGTCTACATTGTTCTCGAACCCGTAGGGTCCACACGCTTAAGGTTTCGATGACAGTTTTATTATGAGTTTATGAGTTTTGATGTACCGAAGTTAGTTTGGAGTCCCGGATGTGATCACGGACATGAGGAGGAGTCTCGAAATGGTCGAGACATAAAGATTGATATATTGGAAGCCTATATTTGGATATCGGAAGTGTTCCGGGTGAAATCAGGATTTTACCGGAGTACCGGGAGGTTACCGGAACCCCCCGAGAGGTATATGGGCCTTAGTGGGCTTTAGTGGAAGAGAGGAGAGGTGGCCAGGGCTGGGCCGCATGCCCCTCCCCCTAGTCCGAATAGGACAAGGAGAGGGGGGCGGCGCCCCCCTTCCTTCTCTCTCTCCTCTTTTCCCCTCCCGAATCCTATTCCAACTAGGAAAGGGGGGGAATCCTACTCCCGGTGGGAGTAGGACTCCTCCTGGCGCGCCCTCCTCCTGGCCGGCCACACCTCCCCTTGCTCCTTTATATACGGGGGCAGGGGGCACCCCTAGACACACAAGTTGATCCACGTGATCATATTCTTAGCCGTGTGCGGTGCCCCCTTCCACCATAATCCTTGATAATATTGTAGCGGTGCTTAGCCGAAGCCCTGCGACGGTAGTACATCAAGATCGTCACCACGCCGTCGTGCTAACGGAACTCTTCCCCGACACTTTGCTGGATCGGAGTCCGGGGATCATCATCGAGCTGAACGTGTGCTAGAACTCGGAGGTGCCGTAGTTTCGGTGCTTGATCGGTCGGGCCGTGAAGACGTACGACTACATCAACCGCGTTGTGCTAATGCTTCCGCTGTTGGTCTACAAGGGTACGCAGATCACACTCTCCCCTCTCATTGCTATGCATCACCATGATCTTGCATGTGCGTAGGAATTTTTTTGAAATTACTACGTTCCCCAACAGTTGTATCAGAGCCTAGGTTTTATGTGTTGATGTTATATGCACGAGTAGAACACAAGTGAGTTGTGGGCGATATAAGTCATACTGCGTACCAACATGTCATACTTTGGTTCGGCGGTATTGTTGGACGAAGCGGCCCGGACCGACATTACGCGTATGCTTACGCGAGACTAGTTCTCCCGACGTGCTTTGCACAAAGGTGGCTAGCGGGTGACAGTTTCTCCAACTTTAGTTGAACCGAGTGTGGCTACGCCCGGTCCTTGCGAAGGTTAAAACAGCACCAACTTGACAAACTATCGTTGTGGTTTTGATGCGTAGGTAAGATTGGTTCTTGCTTAAGCCCGTAGGAGCCACGTAAAACTTGCAACAACAAAGTAGAGGACGTCTAACTTGTTTTTGCAGGGCATGTTGTGATGTGATATGGTCAAGACATGATGCTAAATTTTATTGTATGAGATGATCATGTTTTGTAACCGAGTTATCGGCAACTGGCAGGAGCCATATGGTTGTTGCTTTATTGTATGCAATGCAATCACGCTGTAATGCTTTACTTTATCACTAAGCGGTAGCGATAGTCGTGGAAGCATAAGATTGGCGAGACGACAATGATGCTACGATGGAGATCAAGGTGTCGCGTCGGTGACGATGGTGATCACGACGATGCTTCGAAGATTGAGATCACAAGCACAAGATGATGATGGCCATATCATATCACTTATATTGATTGCATGTGATGTTTAGCTTTTATGCATCTTATCTTGCTTTGATTGACAGTAGCATTATAAGATGATCTCTCACTAATTATCAAGAGGTGTTCTCCCTGAGTATGCACCGTTGTGAAAGTTCTTCGTGCTGAGACACCACGTGATGATCGGGTGTGATAGGCTCTACGTTCAAATACAACGGGTGCAAAACAGTTGCACACGCAGAATACTCAGGTTATACTTGACGAGCCAAGCATATAAAGATATGGCCTCGGAAAACGGAGACCGAAAGGTCGAGCGTGAATCATATAGTAGATATGATCAACATAGTGATGTTCACCAATGAAACTACTCCATCTCACGTGATGATCGGACATGGTTTAGTTGATTTGGATCACGTAATCACTTAGAGGATTAGAGGGATGTCTATCTAAGTGGGAGTTCTTTAAGTAATATGATTAATTGAACCTAAATTTATCATGAACTTAGTACCTGATAGTATCTTGCTTGTTTATGTTTGATTGTAGATAGATGGCCCGTGCTGTTGTTCCGTTGAATTTTAATGCGTTCCTTGAGAAAGCAAAGTTGAAAGATGATGGTAGCAATTACACGGACTGGGTCCGTAACTTGAGGATTATCCTCATTGCTGCATAGAAGAATTATGTCCAGGAAGCACCGCTGGGTGCCAGGCCTGCTGCTGGAGCAACACCAGATGTTATGAACGTCTGGTAGAGCAGAGCTGATGACTACTCGATAGTTCAGTGTGCCATGCTTTACGGCTTAGAATTGGGACTTCAGCGACGTTTTGAACGTCATGGAGCATATGAGATGTTCCAGGAGTTGAAGTTAATATTTCAAGCAAATGCCCGGATTGAGAGATATGAAGTCTCCAATAAGTTCTATAGCTGAAGATGGAGGAGAACAGTTCTGTCAGTGAGCATATACTCAAAATGTCTGGGTATAATAATCACTTGATTCAATTGAGAGTTAATCTTCCAGATGATTGCGTCATTGACAGAATTCTCCAATCACTGCCACCAAGCTACAAGAGCTTCGTGATGAACTATAATATGCAAGGGATGAATAAGACTATTCCCGAGCTCTTCGCAATGCTGAAAGCTGCGGAGGTAGAAATCAAGAAGGAGCATCAAGTGTTGATGGTCAACAAGACCACTAGTTTCAAGAAAAAGGGCAAAGGGAATAGAAGGGGAACTTCAAAAAGAACAGCAAGCAAGTTGCTACTCAAGAGAAGAAACCCAAACCTGGACCTAAGCCTGAAACTGAGTACTTCTACTGCAAGCAGACTGGTCACTTGAAGAGGAACCGCCCCAAGTATTTGGCGGATAAGAAGGATGGCAAGGTGAACAAAGGTATATGTGATATACATGTTATTGATGTGTACCTTACTAATGCTTGCAGTAGCACCTGGGTATTTGATACTGGTTCTGTTGCTAATATTTGCAACTCGAAACAGGGACTACGGATTAAGCGAAGATTGGCTAAGGACGAGGTGACGATGCGCGTGGGAAATGGTTCCAAAGTCGATGTGATCGCAGTCGGCACGCTAGCTCTACATCTACCTTCGGGATTAGTATTAGACCTAAATAATTGTTATTTGGTGCCAGCGTTAAGCATGAACATTATATCTGGATCTTGTTTGATGCGAGACGGTTATTCATTCAAATCAGAGAATAATGGTTGTTCTATTTACACGAGTAATATATTTTATGGTCATGCACCCTTAAAAAGTGGTCTATTCTTATTAAATCTCGATAGTAGTGACACACATATTCATAGTGTTGAAGCCAAAAGATGCAGAGTTGATAATGATAGTGCAACTTATTTGTGGCACTGCCGTTTGGGTCATATCGGTATAAAGCGCATGAAGAAACTCCATACTGATGGGCTTTTGGAACCACTTGATTATGAATCACTTGGTACTTGCGAACCGTGCCTTATGGGTAAGATGACAAAAACACCGTTCTCCGGTACTATGGAGAGAGCAACAGATTTATTGGAAATCATACATACAGATGTATGTGGTCTGATGAATGTTGAGGCTCGTGGCGGATATCGTTATTTTCTCACCTATACAGATGACTTAAGCAGATATGGGTATATCTACTTAATGAAACATAAGTCTGAAACGTTTGAAAAGTTCAAAGAATTTCAGAGTGAAGTTGAAAATCATCGTAACAAGAAAATAAAATGCCTACGATCTGATCGTGGAGGAGAGTATTTGAGTTACGAGTTTGGTGTACATTTGAAACAATGTGGAATAGTTTCGCAACTCACGCCACCTGGAACACCACAGCATAATGGTGTGTCCAAACATCGTAATCGTACTTTACTAGATATGGTGCGCTCTATGATGTCTCTTACTGATTTACCGGTATCGTTTTGGGGATATGCTCTAGAGACGGCCGCATTCACGTTAAATAGGGCACCATCAAAATCCGTTGAGACGACGCCTTATGAACTGTGGTTTGGCAAGAAACCAAAGTTGTCGTTTCTGAAAGTTTGGGGCTGCGATGCTTATGTGAAAAAGATTCAACCTGATAAGCTTGAACCCATCGGAGAAATGTGTCTTCATAGGATATCCAAAGGAAACTATTGGATACACCTTCTATCATAGATCCGAAGGCAAGACTTTTGTTGCTAAATTTGGAAACTTTCTGGAGAAGGAGTTTCTCTCGAAAGAAGTGAGTGGGAGGAAAGTAGAACTTGACGAGGTAACTGTACCTGCTCCCTTATTGGAAAGTAGTACATCATAGAAACCTGTTTCTGTGACACCTACACCAATTAGTGAGGAAGCTAATGATAATGATCATGAAACTTCAGAACAAGATACTACTGAACCTCGTAGATCAACCAAAGTAAGATCCGCGCCCGAGTGGTACGGTAATCCTGTTCTGGAAGTCATGCTACTAGATCATGATGAACCTATGAACTATGAAGAAGCGATGGTGAGCCCAGATTCCGCAAAATGGCTTGAAGCCATGAAATCTGAGATGGGATCCATGTATGAGAACAAAGTATGGACTTTGGTTGACTTGCCCAATGATCGGCAAGCAATTGAGAATAAATGGATCTTCAAGAAGAAGACTGACGCTGACGGTAATATTACTGTCTACAAAGCTCGACTTGTTGCGAAAGGTTTTCAGCAAGTTCAAGGGATTGACTACGATGAGACCTTCTCACCCGTAGCGATGCTTAAGTCTGTCCGAATCATGTTAGCAATTGCCGCCTTTTATGATTATGAAATTTGGCAAATGGATGTCAAAACTGCATTCCTGAATGTATTTCTGCAAGAAGAGTTGTATATGATGCAGCCGGAAGGTTTTGTCGATCCAAAGGGAGCTAACAAAGTGTGCAAGCTCCAGCGATCCATTTATGGACTGGTGCAAGCCTCTCGGAGTTGGAATAAACGCTTTGATAGTGTGATCAAAGCATTTGGTTTTATACAGACTTTTGGAGAAGCCTGTATTTACAAGAAAGTGAGTGGGAGCTCTGTAGCATTTCTGATATTATATGTAGATGACATAGTACTAATCGGAAATGATATAGAATTTCTGGATAGCGTAAAAGGATACTTGAATTAAAGTTTTTTAATGAAAGACCTCGGTGAAGCTGCTTACATATTGGGCATTAAGATCTATAGAGATAGATCAAGACGCTTAATTGGACTTCCACAAAGCACATACCTTGACAAAATTTTGAAGAAGTTCAAAATGGATCAAGCAAAGAAAGGATTCTTGCCTATGTTACAAGGTGTGAAATTGAGTAAGGCTCAATCCCCGACCAATGCAGAAGATAGAGAGAAAATGAAAGATGTTCCCTATGCTTCAGCCATAGGCTCTATCATGTATGCAATGCTGTGTATCAGAACTGATGTGTGTCTTGCTATAAGTCTAGCAGGGAGGTACCAAAGTAATCCAGGAGTGGATCACTGGACAGCGGTCAAGAACATCCTGAAATACCTGAAAAGGACTAAGGATATGTTTCTCATATATGGAGGTGACAAAGAGATCATCATAAATGGTTACGTTGATGCAAGCTTTGACACTGATCCGGACGATTCTAAATCGCAAACCGGATACGTGTTTACATTAAACGGTGGAGCTGTCAGTTGGTGCAGTTCTAAACAAAGCGTTGTGGCGGGATCTACATGTGAAGCGGAGTACATAGCTGCTTCGGAAGCAGCAAACGAAGGAGTCTGGATGAAGGAGTTCATATCCGATCTAGGTGTCATACCTAGTGCATCAGGTCCAATGAAAATCTTTTGTGACAATACTGGTGCAATTGCCTTGGCAAAGGAATCCAGATCTCACAAGAGAACCAAGCACATCAAGAGACGCTTCAATTCCATCCGGGATCTAGTCTAGGTGGGAGACATAGAGATTTGCAAGATACATACGTATCTGAATATAGCATACCCGTTGACTAAGCCTCTTCCACGAGCAAAACATGATCAACACCAAAGCTCCATGGGTGTTAGAATCATTACTGTGTAATCTAGCTTATTGACTCTAGTGCAAGTGGGAGACTGAAGGAAATATGCCCTAGAGGCAATAATAATGTTATTATTTTATTTCCTTATATCATAATAAATGTTTATTATTCATGCTAGAATTGTATTATCCGGAAACATAATACTTGTGTGAATACATAGACAAACCAAACGTCACTAGTATGCCTCTACTTGACTAGCTCGTTAATCGAAGATGGTTATGTTTCCTAACCATAGACATGTGTTGTCATTTGATTAATGGGATCACATCATTAGGAGAATGATGTGATTGACATGACCCATTCCATTAGCTTAGCACCCGATCGTTTAGTATCTTGCTATTGCTTTCTTCATGACTTATACATGTTCCTATGACTATGAGATTATGCAACTCCTGTTTACCGGAGGAACACTTTGTGTGCTACCAAACGTCACAACGTAACTGGGTGATTATAAAGGAGCTCTACAGGTGTCTCCAAAGGTGAATGTTGGGTTGGCGTATTTCGAGATTAGGATTTGTCACACCGATTGTCGGAGAGGTATCTCTGGGCCCTCTCGGTAATGCACATCACATAAGCCTTGCAAGCATTACAACTAATGAGTTAGTTGCAAGATGATGTAATACGAAACGAGTAAAGAGACTTGCCGGTAACGAGATTGAACTAGGTATTGAGATACCGATGATTGAATCTCGGGAAAGTAACATACCGATGACAAAGGGAACAACATATGTTGTTATGCGGTCTGACCGATAAAGATCTTCGTAGAATACATAGGAGCCAATATGAGCATCCTGGTTCCGCTATTGGTTGTTGACCGGAGAAGTGTCTCGGTCATGTCTACATTGTTCTCGAACCCGTAGGGTCCGCACGCTTAAGGTTTCGATGACAGTTTTATTATGAGTTTATGAGTTTTGATGTACCGAAGTTAGTTCGGAGTCCCGGATGTGATCACGGACATGACGAGGAGTCTCAAATGGTCGAGACATAAAGATTGATATATTGGAAGCCTATATTTGGATATGGGAAGTGTTCCGGGTGAAATCGGGATTTTACCGGAGTACCGGGAGGTTACCGGAACCCCCCGGGAGGTATATGGGCCTTAGTGGGCTTTAGTGGAAGAGAGGAGAGGTGGCCAGGGCTGGGCCACGGGCCCCTCCCCCTAGTCCGAATAGGACAAGGAGAGGGGGGCGGCGCCCCCCCTTCCTTCTCTCTCTCCCCTCTTTTCCCCTCCCGAATCCTATTCCAACTAGGAAAGGGGGGAATCCTACTCCCGGTGGGAGTAGGACTCCTCCTGGCGCGCCCTCCTCCTGGCCGGCCACACCTCCCCTTGCTCCTTTGTATACGGGGGCAGGGGGCACCCCTAGACACACAAGTTGATCCACGTGATCATATTCTTAGCCGTGTGCGGTGCCCCCTTCCACCATAATCCTCGATAATATTATAGCGGTGCTTAGGCGAAGCCCTGCGATGGTAGTACATCAAGATCGTCACCACACCGTCGTGCTGACGGAACTCTTCCCCGACACTTTGCTGGATCGGAGTCCGGGGATCGTCATCGAGCTAAACGTGTGCTAGAACTCGGAGGTGGCGTAGTTTCGGTGCTTGATCGGTCGGGCCGTGAAGACGTACGACTACATCAACCGCGTTGTGCTAACGCTTCTGCTGTTGGTCTACAAGGGTACGTAGATCACACTCTCCCCTCTCGTTGCTATGCATCACCATGATCTTGCGTGTGCGTAGGAATTTTTTTGAAATTACTACGTTCCCCAACAGATACGTCCATTTTGCATCATGCTTTTATATCGATATTTATTGCATTATGGGCTCTTATTTCACATTATGTCACAATACTTATGGCTATTCTCTCTTATTTTACAAGGTTTACATAAGGAGGTAGAATGCCGGCAGTTGGAATTCTGGGCTGGAAAAGGAGCAAATATTAGAGACCTATTCTGCACAACTCCAAAAGTCCTGAAACTCCACGGAATACCTTATAATAAATAATGAAAAATCCTCGCCAAAGATGAATACCAGGGGGCCCACACCCTTACCACGAGGGTGGGGGGCGCCCCCCCTAGGGCGCGCCCCCTACCTCGTGGGCCACTGGTGGCTCTCCGATGACCATCTTCTCCTATATGAAGTCTTTCATCGAGAAAAAAATAAGAAGCAACCTTTCGGGATGATACTCCGCCGCCATGAGGCGGAACCTTGGCGGATCCAATCTAGAGCTCTGGCAGAGCTATTCTGCCGGGGAAACTTCCCTCCCGGAGGGGGAAATCATCGCCATCGTCATCACCAACGCTCCTCTCATCGGGAGAGGGCACTCTCCATCAACATCTTCAGCAGCACCATCTTATCTCAAAACCCTAGTTCATCTCTTGTATCCAATTCTTGTCTCCAAGTCTAGGATTGGTGCTAGTAGGTTGCTAGTAGTGTTAATTACTCCTTGTAGTTGATGCTAGTTGGTTTAATTGGTGGAAGATCATATGTTCAGATCCTTTATGCATATTATTACCCCTCTGATTATGAACATGAATATGCTTTGTGAGTAGTTACGTTTGTTCCTGAGGACAAGGGAGAAGTCTTGCTATTAGTAGTCATGTGAATTTGGTAGTCATTCGATATTTTGATGAGATGTATGTTGTCTAGCTTCTAGTGGTGTTATGTGAACGTCGACTACATAACACTTCACCATTATTTGGGCCTAGAGGAAGGCATTGGGGAGTAATAAGTAGATGATGAGTTGCTAGAGTGACAGAACCTTAAACCCTAGTTTATGCATTGCTTCGTAAGGGGCTGATTTGGATCCATATGTTTCATGCTATGGTTAGGTTTACCTTAATACTTTTGTTGTAGTTGCGGATGCTTGCAATAGAGGTTAATCATAAGTGGGATGCTTGTTCAAGTAAGAATAGCACCCAAGCACCGGTCCACCCACATGTCAAATTATCAAAGTACCGAACGCGAATCATATGAATGTGATGAAAACTAGCTTGGCGATATTCCCATGTGTCCTCGGGAGCGCTTTTCCTTATATAAGAGTTTGTCCAGGCTTGTCCTTTGCTACAAAAAGGATTGGGCCACCTTGCTGCACTTTATTTACTTTTGTTACTTGTTGCTCATTACAAATTATCTTATCACAAAACTATCTGTTACCACTCATTTCAGTACTTGCAGAGAATACCTTGCTGAAAACCGCTTATCATTTCCTTCTGCTCCTCACTGGGTTCGACACTCTTACTTATCGAAAGGACTACAATAGACCCCCTATACTTGTGGGTCATCAAGACTCTTTTCTGGCGCCGTTGCCGGGGATTGAAGCGCCTTTGGTAGGTGGAATTTGGTAAGGAAAAATTTATATAGTGTGCTGAAATTTACTATCACTTGTTACTATGGAAAGTAATCCTCTGAGGGGCTTGTTCGGGGTATCTTCACCCCGACCAGTAGAGCAAAGAGTTTCTCCTCCACGTACTGAACCTATTGAAATTGAATATGAAAATGAAATTCCTTATGAGTATCCTTCGAGTATGATAGAAAAACTGCTAGCTAATCCTTTTACAGGAGATGGAACAAAGCATCCTGATGAACACCTAATATATGTGGATGAAGTTTGTGGATTATTTAATCTTGCAGGTATACCCGATGATGTTGCTAAGAAGAAGGTCTTCCCTTTATCTTTGAAGGGAGACACATTGACATGGTATAGGCTATGTGATGATACAAGATCATGGAATTATAGAAGATTGAAGTTGGAATTTCATCAAAAGTATTACCCTATGCATCTTGTTCATCGTGATCGCAATTATATATATAATTTTTGGCCTCGCGAAGGAGAAAGCATCGCTCAAGCTTGGGGAGTCTTAAATCAATGTTATATTCATGCCCCAATCATGAGCTCCCAAGAGAAACAATTCTTCAAAAAATTTATGCTCGGCTTTCTGAAAATAATCGCACCATGCTCGATACTTCTTGTGCTGGCTCTTTTATGATGAAGACTATTGGATTTAGATGGGATTTATTGGATAGAATTAAATGCAACTCTGAAGATTGGGACCTCGACAATGGTAAGGAGTCAGGTATGACACCTAAGTTTGATTGTGTTAAATCTTTTATGGATACTGATATTTTCCGTAAGTTTAGCACTAAATATGGACTTGATTCTGAGATAGTAGCTTCTTTCTGTGAATCTTTTGCTACTTATGTTGATCTCCCTAAGGATAAGTGGTTCAAATATCATCCTCCCATAGAAGTAAAAGTAGCTGCACCTATTAAAGTTGAAGAAAAGACTGTTACTTATAATGATCCTATTGTTCCTACTTGTTATGTTGAGAAACCACCGTTCCTGTTAGGATAAAGGATCATGCTAAAGCTTCAACTGTGGTTTGTAAAAGCAATATTAAAACATATACACCTCCTGAGCAAGTTAAAGTTGAACCTAATATTGCTATTGTTAAAGATCTCCTGTCTGATAATATTGATGGGCATGTTATTCAGTTCTGCGGTGAAACTGCTAGAATTGCTAAACCTTGTGCTAAAGATAAACATAGACCTGTGGTAGGCGTGCCTATTATTTCTGTTAAAATAGGAGAACATTGTTATCATGGCTTATGTGATATGGGTGCTAGTGCTAGTGTTATACCTTATGACTTGTATAAAGAAATCAAGCATGAAATTGCACCTGCTGAGTTAGAAGATATTGATGCCACAATTAAACTTGCTAATAGAGATACTATTTCAGAAGTGGGAATTGTTAGAGATGTTGAAGTCCTGTGCGGGAAAACTAAATATCCTGCTGATTTTCTTGTTCTTAGTTCCCCACAAGATAGCTTTTGTCCCATTATATTTGGTAGACCCTTCTTGAACACTGTTAATGCTAAGATAGACTGCGAAAAGAATGTTGTTACTATTGGCTTGGATGATATGACTCATGAATTTAATTTCTCTAAATTTAGTAAACAACACAGTGAAGAAGAATTGCCTAGTAAGGATGAAATTATTGGTCTTGCTTCTATTGTTGTACCTCCTAGTGATCCTTTAGAACAATATTTGCTAGACCATGAGAATGATATGTTTATGAATGAAAGAAGAGAAATAGATGAAGTATCCTTTAAACATGAACCTATACTGAAACACAATTTGCCTGTTGAAATCCTAGGGGATCCCCCTCCACCTAAGGATGATCCCGTGTTTGAGCTTAAACCGTTGCCTGATAATCTTAAATATGCTTATCTTGATGAAAAGAAGATATATCCTGTTATTATTAGTGCTAACCTTTCAGAGCATGAAGAAGAAAGATTATTGAAAACTCTGAAGAAGCACCGTGCTGCTATTGGATATACTCTTGATGATCTTAAGAGCATTAGTCCCACTCTATGTCAACATAAAATAAATTTGGAAGCAGATGCCAAACCAGTTCGTGATCCTCAACGATGTCTGAATCCTAAAATGAAAGAAGTGGTAAGAAAAGAAATACTAAAGCTTCTGGAGGCAGGTATAATTTATCCCGTTGCTGATAGTCAGTGGGTAAGTCATGTTCATTGTGTCCCTAAGAAGGGAGGTATTACTGTTGTTCCTAATGATAAAGATGAATTGATTCCACAAAGAATTATTACAGGTTATAGGATGGTAATTGATTTCCGCAAATTAAATAAGGCTACTAAGAAAGATCATTACCCCTTACCTTTTATCGATCAAATGCTAGAAAGATTATTCAAACATACACATTACTGCTTTCTAGATGGTTATTCTGGTTTCTCTCAAATACCTGTGTCGGCTAAAGATCAATCAAAGACTACTTTTACATGCCCTTTTGGTACTTTTGCTTATAGACGTATGCCTTTTGGTTTATGTAATGCACCTGCTACCTTTCAAAGATGCATGATGGCTATATTCTCTGACTTTTGTGAAAAGATTTGTGAGGCTTTCATGGACGACTTTTCCGTCTATGGATCTTCTTTTGATGATTGCTTGAGCAATCTTGATCGAGTTTTGCAGAGATGTGAAGAAACTAATCTTGTCTTGAATTGGGAAAAGTGCCACTTTATGGTTAATGAAGGTATTGTATTGGGGCATAAAGTTTCTAAAAGAGGTATTGAAGTTGATAAAGCCAAGGTTGATGCTATTGAAAAGTTGCCATGTCCCAAGGACATCAAAGGTATAAGAAGTTTCTTGGTCACGCCGGATTTTACAGGAGGTTCATTAAGGACTTCTCAAAAATTTCTCGGCCTCTGACTAATTTATTACAAAAAGATATACCATTTGTCTTTGATGATGATTGTGTAGAAGCATTTGAAATACTTAAGAAATCATTGATCTCTGCACCTATTGTTCAGCCACCTGATTGGAATTTACCCTTTGAAAATATGTGTGATGCTAGCGATTATGCTGTAGGTGTTGTTCTAGGGCAAAGAGTTGATAAGAAATTAAATGTTATCCATTATGCTAGTAAGACTCTAGACAATGCTCAAAGAAATTATGCGACTACTGAAAAAGAACTTTTAGCAGTTGTATTTGCTTGTGATAAGTTCAGACCTTATATTGTTGATTCTAAAGTAACTATCCACACTGATCATGCTGCTATTAAATATCTTATGGAGAAGAAAGATGCTAAACCTAGACTTATTAGATGGGTTCTCTTGCTACAAGAATTTGATTTGCATATTGTTGATAGAAAAGGAGCTGAGAACCCCGTTGCAGACAACTTATCTAGGTTAGAGAATGTTCTTGATGACCCACTACCTATTGATGATAGCTTTCCTAATGAACAATTAAATTTCATAAGTACTTCTCGTAGTACCCCTTGGTATGCTGATTATGCTAATTACATAGTTGTTAAATTTATACCACCTAGCTTCACATAGCAACAAAAGAAAAAGTTCTTCTATGATTTGAGACATTACTTTTGGGATGACCCACATCTTTATAAAGAAGGAGTAGATGGTGTTATTAGACGTTGTGTACCTGAGCATGAATAGGAACAGATCCTACGCAAGTGCCACTCCGAAACTTATGGAGGACACCACGCGGGAGAGAGAACTGCACATAAGGTATTGCAATTTGGTTTTTATTGGCCTACTCTCTTCAAGGATGCCCGTAAGTTTGTCCTATCTTGTGATGAATGTCAAAGAATTGGTAATATTAGTAGGCGTCAAGAAATGCCTATGAATTATTCACTTGTTATTGAACCGTTTGATGTTTGGGGCTTTGATTATATGGGACCTTTTCCTGCCTCTAATGGATATACACATATTTTAGTTGCTGTTGATTACGTTTCTAAGTGGGTAGAAGCTATTCCAACTAGTAGTGCTGATCATAACACTTCTATTAAAATGCTTAAAGAAGTTATTTTTCCGAGGTTTGGAGTCCCTACATATTTAATGAGTGATGGTGGTTCACATTTTATTCATGGTGCCTTCCGTAAAATGCTTGCTAAATATGACGTCAATCATAGAATTGCATCTCTGTATCACCCACAGTCTAGTGGTCAAGTAGAATTGAGTAATAGAGAACTCAAATTAATTTTGCAAAAGACTGTCAATAGGTCTAGAAAGAATTGGTCCAAGAAACCTGATGATGCATTATGGGCCTATAGAACTGCATATAAAAATCCTATGGGTATGTCTCCATATAAAATGGAATATGGAAAAGCATGTCACTTACCTCTCGAACTAGAACATAAGGCAAATTGGGCTATTAAAGAGCTCAACTATGATTTCAAACTTGCCGGTGAAAAGAGGTTATTTGATATTGGCTCTATTGATGAATGGATAACGCAAGCTTATGAAAATGCCAAGTTGTTTAAAGAAAAGGTTAAAAGATGGCATGACAAAAGGATACAAAAGCGTGAGTTTAATGTAGGTGATTATGTATTGCTATACAACTCTCGTTTAAGATTTTTTGCAGGAAAACTTCTCTCTAAATGGGAAGGCCCCTATGTTATCGAGGAGGTCTATTGTTCCGGTGCCATTAAAATGAAAAACTTCGAAGGCACAAATCCGAAGGTGGTAAACGGTCAAAGAATCAAACATACATCTCAGGTAATCCCATAAATGTTGAAACCAATATTATTGAAACCGTAACCCCGGAGGAATACATAAGGGACACTTTCCAGAATGTTTCAGACTCCGAAAAGGAATATGTATGTGGTACGGTAAGGAAACCGACTCCAAAACAATTTTAAGGAATTATTTCTCCGTTTTGGAATATTTAGAAAAATAGAAAATTAAGTAGCAGTCTGGGAAGGACACGAGGGCCCCACGAGGGTGGAGGGCGCGCCCTACCCCCCTGGGCGCGCCCCCTACCTCGTGAGCACCTCGTGTGCCTTCCAGACTCCGTTTTCTTACATGATACGTATTTTGGTTAGTAAAATTCATTATATAACCTCCCGGAGGTTTTGACTCCCGTATCACGCAAAAATCTCTTGTCTTTGTTTTGAGCCGTCCTGTTGCAGACAGAGCAACATGTCATCCTAGGATTCAGAAGGAGAAAGCTATGTGGCTGATTACCTTGCAGACCCTAAGGTCTATGGAGAGGTGGAGCATTATGGTTGGACCACGAAAGAAGAAGAAGACTATGAACCCAAGGGAAAGGAGGAGACGAGCTCAGATGAAGATGAAGTCCCACTACCTCAACCTGGGGATATGCATGTGGAGTTCAAAAAGTCAAGCCTCCCGGATAGGGTAAATAAACCTAAGATCAAGTTTATCCCTTTTCGACTCTTGCAGGAAAACAAGAAGGAACTATGCAAAAAGATATTGAGCCTGGAACAGGAGATCAAGGACCTAAGGGACCAAAATTCTGTCCTCAAACGCATATTAAGGAAGAAGCCTACGCCATCAAAAAAATCACCACCGTCTCATCCAACAAAGAAGAATTGAGTATCTGGTATGGGCACTCCACTTGGCAACTGCCAAGCTTGGGGGAGTGCCCGGTATCGTATCACCATCACTTTTATCTTTACCGTTTTTCTTAGTTCGATCCTTTTGGTAATATTTTGATCTAGTAGAATAAAAGTTCTTAGTATGATCTAGTCATGAGTTTTGCTTTATTATCCTTCTATGTAATCGAGTTTGTGAGCTATATAATAAAGATTAGTGTTGAGTTAAAGGCTTGATTTTCTTGCTATGATCTTAGGTGAATAAAAGAAAAGAGAAAAATAATAAGAAGAAACAAAAGTTCATATTGATCTTATTGATAGTAATGACTTCACATAGAAAGAGTGTGATGATTAAAAGTTGTTGGGAGTTGGCAGACATAGCTTTGGTCATCATTGCAATTAATAGGAAGTAATAAGGAAAGAGAGGTTTCACATATAAATATACTATTATTGACATCTTCTATGATTGGGAGCAATCATCAAAATATGGCATGCTAAAGAGTTGATGTTGGACAAGGAAGACAACATAATGGGTTATGTTTTCTTATATCTGATATAAAGTATGTTGTCATGGATCATCCAACATGTTGATCTTGCCTTTCCCCCTCATGCTAGCCAAATTCTCAGCACCAAGTAGAGATACTACTTGTGCTTCCAAATACCCTTAAACCAGTTTTGCCATGAGAGTCCACCATATCTACCTATGGATTGAGTAAGATCCTTCAAGTAAGTTGTCATCGATGCAAAGCAATAAAAATTGCTCTAAATATGTATGATTAGTGTGGGAGAAATAAGCTTTATACGATCTTGTGATGTGGAAGTAATAAAAGCGACGGAGTGCATAATAAAGGTTCATATCACAAGGGGCAATATAAAAGTGACGTTCTTTCGCATTAAGATTATGTACATCCAACCATAAAAGCGCATGGCAACCTCTGCTTCCCTCTGCGAAGGGCCAATCTTTTATTATTATCTTCTACCTTATGCAAGAGTCATGGTGATCTTCACCTTTCCTTTTTACATTTTAGCCTTTGGCAACCACAGTGTGTTGGAAAGATCCCGATAGATATATCTAATTGGATGTAGGGGGGCATGAGTTATTATTGTTGACATTACCCTCAAGGTAAAAGGTTGTGGGGCGAAACTATAAGCCCCTATCTTTCTCTGTGTCCGATTAAAACTCCGTAACCACAAGTATTGCGCGAGTGTTAGCAATTATGAAGGACTAGATGATAGTTGAGTATGTGGACTTGCTTATTAGCTCCGACATAGACTCTTTCTGATGTTATGATAAATTGCAATTGCTCCCATGACTGAGGTTATAGTTTATTGGTTCTCAATAAGGTTTCTGATTCATACTTTTGCATTGTGAATAGATCATCACTTGAACATAAGTAACCATATGACAATATCTATATATGTTGCTGTTATGAGAATAATCATGATGCCCTCATGTCCGTATTTTATTTTTATCGATGCCTCTACCTCTAAACATGGGGACATATTTATTGTTATCGGCTTTCGCTTGAGGACAAGCGAGGTCTAAGCTTGGGGGAGTTGATACGTCCATTTTGCATCATGCTTTTATATCGATATTTATTGCATTATGGGCTGTTATTTCACATTATGTCACAATACTTATGGCTATTCTCTCTTATTTTACAAGGTTTACATAAGGAGGGAGAATGCCGACAGCTAGGATTCTGGGCTGGAAAAGGAGCAAATATTAGAGACCTATTCTGCACAACTCCAAAAGTCCTGAAACTCCATGGAATACCTTATAATAAATAATGAAAAATCCTCGCCAAAGATGAAGACCAGGGGGCCCACACCCTTCCCACGAGGGTGGGGGGCGCCCCCCTAGGGCGCACCCCTACCTCGTGGGCCCCCTGTTGGCTCTCCGATGACCATCTTCTCCTATATGAAGTCTTTCGTCGAGAAAAAAAATAAGAAGCAACCTTTCGGGAGAAACTCCGCCGCCACGAGGCGGAACCTTGGCGGATCCAATCTAGAGCTTCGGTAGAGCTGTTCTGCCGGGGAAACTCCCCCCCCCCCTGGAGGGGGAAATCATTGCCATCATCATCACCAACGCTCCTCTCATCGGGAGAGGGCAATCTCCATCAACATCTTTATCAGCACCATCTCATCTCAAAACCCTAGTTCATCTCTTCTATCCAATTCTCGTCTCCAAGTCCGGGATTGGTGCTAGTAGGTTGCTAGTAGTGTTAATTACTCCTTGTAGTTCATGCTAGTTGGTTTAATTGGTGGAAGATCATATGTTCAGATCCTTTATGCATATTATTAACCCTCTGATTATGAACATGAATATGCTTTGTGAGTAGTTACGTTTGTTCCTGAGGACAAGGGGGAAGTCTTGCTATTAGTAGTCATGTGAATTTGGTATTCGTTCGATATTTTGATGAGATGTATGTTGTCTAGCCTCTAGTGGTGTTATGTGAACGCCGACTACATAACACTTCACCATTATTTGGGCCTAGAGGAAGGCATTGGGGAGTAATAAGTAGATGATGGGTTGCTAGAGTGACAGAAGCTTAAACCCTAGTTTATGCGTTGCTTCGTAAGGGGCTGATTTGGATCAATATGTTTCTTGCTATGTTTAGGTTTACCTTAATACTTTTGTTGTAGTTGTGGATGCTTGCAATAGAGGTTAATCATAAGTGGGATGCTTGTTCAAGTAGGAATAGCACCCAAGCACCGGTCCACCCACATGTCAAATTATCAAAGTACCGAACGCGAATCATATGAACGTGATGAAAACTAGCTTGACGATATTCCCATGTGTCCTCGGGAGCGCTTTTCCTTATATAAGAGTTTGTCCAAGCTTGTCCTTTGCTACAAAAAGGATTGGGCCACCTTGCTGCACTTTATTTACTTTTGTTACTTGTTGCTCGTTACAAATTATCTTATCACAAAACTATCTATTACCACTCATTTCAGTACTTGCAGAGAATACCTTACTGAAAACCGCTTATCATTTCCTTCTGCTCCTCGTTTGGTTCGACACTCTTACTTATCGAAAGGACTACGATAGATCCCCTATACTTGCGGGTCATCAACCTCCACCCACAGGGCGCTGGACAGCCACCTCACCATATGATATATACATGGTGGACACCCCCAAAGAAAGCGATGGCAATAAGGCAACAGAGGATAATCCCCTCGAGAAGCAATTTAAGCACCGGTGTCATCGGCGCCGCTCTAAGCCCCGCCATAGAAAAAGCAGCGATACCGGCACAAGAGACAATAACGCTGCAGACAGTGCCGAAGATGAAGACAATCCCCTCCAGCCAGGCTTCGAGCGGGAGGATGGGCAAGCTAGCCCTAAGGAACAGACGGCAGACGGAGAATTAGAGGATGACAATTACATGCCCCTTTCCGATGACGAGGTGAGCCTCGGCGACGAAGAATTTATCGTTCCTGAGGATCCCATCGAGCAGGAGCGCTTCAAGCGCCGGCTTATAGCCATAACAAAAGCCTGAAGAAAAAGCAACAATAGCTTCAAGCTGATCAAGATCTAGTAGCGGATAGATGGACCGAGGTGTTGGCAGCTGAGGAATACGAACTTGAGCGCCCAATAAAAAGTTACCCAAAGCACAGGTTGCTACCCCAACTCGAGGAGGAAGTATTAAAACCTACACTACCAGCGTATGATGCGGCTGACCGACCACCTCGTGGCCGAGACAAAATGGCATATCAGCCCGAAGTCCAGACCGCACCCCGTCGCCAGTCAAACAAAAATACCAAGGCCCGACATAACACGGAGGACCTGCGAGAAGTATTGGAAAACAAATCGGGACATAAAAGATCGGTCCACGGATCACGGGGGCGCGCCCCAATGCGCGACGACAACCGTCGCACCGGATATACTAAAAGCAAGTCCGGCTGGGCCGAACACAGCAGACAAGACTCGTATGAACTGCGTCGTGATATAGCCCAGCATAGAGGTGCCGCACACCCCCTATGCTTCACTGATGAAGTAATGGATCATGAATTCCCAGAAGGGTTTAAACCCATAAACATTGAATCATATGACGGCACCACAAACCCCGCGGTATGGATAGAGGATTTCTTCCTCCACATTCACATGGCCCGCGGGGATGATCTACACGCCATGAAGTATCTCCCGCTAAAGCTCAAAGGTCCGGCTCGGCATTGGCTGAATAGCTTGCCGGCAAACTCCATCGGAAGCTGGGAGAACCTGGCAGCCGCATTCCTGGACAACTTCCAGGGCACTTATGTGCGGCCACCGGATGCTGACGATTTAAGTCACATAACACAATAGCCCGGAGAGTCAGTCAGGAAACTCTGGACTCGGTTCCTAATTAAAAAGAACCAAATTATTGACTGTCCGGATGCCGAAGCCCTAACGTCCTTTAAACATAACATCCGTGACGAGTGGCTCGCCCGACCTCTCGTCCAAGATAAGCCAAAATCCATGGTAGCCCTCACGACACTCATGACCCGCTTTTGCGCGGGCGAAGATAGCTGGTTGGCCCGTAGCAACAACACAGCAAGCAACCCTGGCACATCAGAAGCTAGAGATAGCAACGGCAAACCCCGACGCAACAAACACAAGCGCCGCAAAAATGGTGGAAACACCAAAGATACGACAGGCAATGCCGGATTTAGGGGCTCTACGTCCAGTCAGCGGAATGGGCCACTCACAAATTACAATTCGGGTCCGTCCAGTCTAGACCGCATACTCGACCGCCCATGCCAAATTCATGGCACCCGAGGAACACCAGCCAATCATACCAACATAGAATGCTGGGTCTTCAAACAAGCCGGCAGGTCAGGTGCCAAAAACAAAGATAAGGGGTCTCAAAGCGACGATGGCGACGAGGAGCCCAGATCACCGAGTATAGGAGGGCAAAATAAATTTCCCCCGCAAATCCAAACGGTGAACGTGGTAAACGGCACCTACACTCCCAACCTGGACCAGACGCACACCCTTAGGGATGTCGACTTAACGGAACCAGTCGTCCAACAATATAAACTAGGGCCGATCACCTTCAACTGCACAGATCATCCGGTTAACACTAATCAGGGCAATCCGGCCGCACTAGTCCTCGACCCAATAATTGACAGGCTCCACCTCACGCGAGTCCTTATGGACGAAGGCTGCAGTCTAAACCTGCTTTACTAGGACACAGTGCGCAAGATGGGCATCGATCATTCGGTGATCAAGCCCACTAAAACCACCTTCAGCGGTATTATACCAGGTGTGGAGGCCTGCTGTACAGGCTCCATCGCCCTTGAGGTGGTCTTCGGATCACCAAACAATTACTGTGCCGAAGAGTTAATCTTCGACATCGTCCCCTTTTGCAGTGATTATCAGGCACTGCTCGGACGAACCGCGTTCACTCGATTCAACGCAGTACCACATTATGCCTACCGTAAGCTCAAGATGCCCGGTCCGCGCAACGTCATCACGGTTAATGGCAAGGCCGAACTTTCCCTCAGCACCAAGGAGTATAACATTGCTTTAATAGCAGAAGCTACAAGTAGCACCTTCCAATCAAACCTTGAGTCGACGGCCCGACTCTCGGACACCGCTAACTGACTTCGAAATACTTCGCGGCAGGATAGCCCGGCTCGTCCAGAGCTCAATTAAACACTCCGACGAAAGCCAGGACAGGCCATATACCGCGGCTCAACCGCTCTGCGGCACACAAGTATTTCTTACATTTTGTTTGCAGGTTTAACTTTGCACAGACCAGGACTGGCGATATGGAAGCAGCTCGAATGCGCAAGGGAATCCTTAGATATTCCCCGCGATGACCATCCGACTACACTCCGGATCCACACATAGCTTCTTCCCCCTGGTCTCAGCAGGTTCCACAGTCATATGTATTTTTTCACCACATTACCTGCACTCACACGCATCGGCGTACTATTCAAATACAACATGTGGATTTATATAACGCTTATCTGCTGTTATTTCTTATTGAAATTCTTTTATCAAGTGGCATCCGTACATCGCGATATGCTTTAAATATGTCAGGGGCTTTGTTTTTTTCCATAATACGACAATAAAGTCCGAACACCTTCATGGAAGTTCGGCACCCCGAACTTGTAGCATTATATGCATCAGCGCCGAATCATGTCTTGGGTCAAATGTTGGGTTTGCCCGACTCCCATGTTTTGCTGCCTAGCGGAACGCTATATCGGCTAAGGCGGCACAGGGAGAACAACTACGATTGTGTCCCGGTTCTTCCGGACGAGCACCTCAGTAGAGAAAGCCGAAAACTGACTGTCATGATAGGGCGAGAGCTGGTCAGCTGTTCGAGAGGTTGTAAAATCTTTAAGGATTTCTCCTGCATAATGCCATAACCAATGCAGCATGTGATGGATCGGCTTTTCTTCTGATCAGGTGCTTATATAGCCCCTCGTGCGGTCTTCCGAACACCAGGGGTTGCGCCTACCTTCCTTTTATAAAGCTCCTATGGCTAAGTGGGAGTGATAAAACCCTATAGTCCGATTGCCTAGTTCGTTGTGCTGAACACCTCATTCGAAGGACCCAAAACTGGGATAAAGAGTGATCAGGTTTACCCCGAACACCCCCGTACTTCCTACGGAGGGGGGGGGGCAGAAGCCGACGACTAGCCAACTCTCAGGATTAATATATAAAACGGCCGCGTAGGAGGATAAACTTTTATATAACAGGCAATAAATAATAGAAATGACCTTGTTCAACATTACAAAGGACAACATGATTGTATTCATGGAAATATAATATCCTTGGTGCATTGCTCCGCCGCTAGGCAGGATCCTTTCGGGACACTTTCATAATATAATTCGGGCTTGTGGTGCTCCTTCCCCTCTGGCGGTTCCTCGGTCATGAACTTTTCAGCATCCATCTTCCCCCAGTGAACCTTTGCATGGGCAAAGGCCATTCGCGCACCCTCTATACAGACCGACCGCTTGATGATGTCAAATCAAGGGCAGACACTCACAAGCCGCTTCACGAGCCCGAAGTAGCTGCCTGGAATCGGCTCGCCAGGCCATAGCCGGATAATCAAATCCTTCATGGCTAGCTCGGCCGCTCTATGTAGTTCGATCAGCTATTTCAGTTGGTCGGGAAAAGGTACCGGATAATTTGGTGTCAGATACCGCGACCAGGAGAGCTTATCCGCAGTGTTCCCATCTTCGGCTCGGTAGAATTGGGCGGCATCCGATATGCTGCGGGGCAGTTCCATAAATACCCCTAGAGAAATCCGAAGTCAAAATTAGAAACATGATTTTCTCCTCAAATACTTTCTTTACATGAAAAAAAGCCTTACCCACCGCGATCGTCCTCGCCTCTTGGATCCCCTGCAGGGCACCTCGGGTTTCCCCTAGGCATCGCGCACGGCATGATGAGCCCTGGCGAGTTTGGATCCTTTCTCCGTTAAACTCTGCTCCAAGGTCTCGCATTTCTTCACGGACTCTTGAAGCTCCTGCTCAGCTTCAATAACCCTGGCCTCGTGCTTCTCACGAAGAGCTTGCTCTGCGGCTGCCTTTTCCCCGGCCTCAGCAATAGCCTTCCTCAGAGCCTCGACTTCGGTCATCGCCCCTGGCGCAAATAATGAAACATGTGTTATCATACTGAGATTTTGTTCGCACTGAATGCGAACAAGGCTTGCGCATACCTTGTTTATCTTCCAACCGCCTTTTCAACTGGCCAAGTTCTTCTTCGGCCTGCTCCAGACTTTGGTTCAGTCTGGAGACCTCCGCAACATGAGAGGCAGTAGCCGCTGCAGACGCCTGCTTATAAAAAGAGAGATAGATGTCATCAAGTGAGTCTTCCTGTGAACATAAAATTGATCCTCTATCCGGTCCTTTCTTGCACCGAATAGTGTATCAGGGGCTACTATCCATACTATGACACTCTTCGAAACCTCATAAAACATACCTCAAAGCCTCTTATAAGGCTGATACAGGCTTCATTCAGTCCACTCTCAGCAGACCGAATCTCCTTAATCACCGCACCCATCAGGGCAGGGTGTTCATCGACGATGGAGGCGCTCTTCATCGACGATGGAGGCACCTCTGGCTGGACAGAGATTGCGGGTGAATAGACACGCCCCCTCCAGCAGAGGCAGGCCGCCTGCTTGATTCTGGAGCCGTATTGGTCTCCGGAATTGCGTTCGGCTAGGAGCCGAATTCAAGATGGCTCCCGCCGTCGACTCCTATGGGAATCTTCTCCCCCATGTCTCCGGCCCCCGAAGTTCGACCTCCAGGCGCCGCCTTCACGATCTCTTCCCCCCCTTCTTGGCCGGGGTCCTTCTAGGACGAAGCCTCGGTGTTATGCACATATTTGGGGGAAGGGGCCTTCGGGGGCGTCCCGCTCTCTACAGCATCCGAGCTCAGCGAATCCTCTGATGAGGATCATTCTATGCGGGACCTCGCCGGACTACAAAAAATATAGCTCAGGTTAAAATATTATGCCATGATGAGTCTAGACGCATAAGCGTGTTCGGATCTTATACTCATGACTTCACCAGGGGCTGGGCCCTGGGATCCCACGACGGGCCGCTGTCGGCGGCGGTAGTGGACTCTTCCGGAAGAGGAGCTTTTCCCCTTTTAGGCGACTCGGCCTCCAAGTGTATGGAGGCCGCCCTCTTCTTTCTTCCCCCCGCTGGGATTCGTCTTCCTCCTCCTCGTCGTCCTCTTCGGAGGTAGAACGGACGTTGGAGCCTTCAGATATTGTGTCTGAAGTGCCGCGGTGACGAAGACCGCCTCGAGTCTTTTGACCTCCTTCTCGGTCTTCTTCTACGGCGCCTTGTACGACGCCGGGACCAACATCTTCATTAGAAGTGGGCCAGCCAGTTCTTCGGGCAACGGGGCCAGACAGTGGATCCGCCCCGCCTTCTTCGTCCAGCCCTAGGGGAGTTGAGGAAAACACATTGAACATTTCCCTTGGGTTATGTGGGTAAAACGCATACAAACTTACCGAGCTTGCAGGGCGGGACAGTTGATACCCGCGGTCCTCGGCCGAGTCCAGCCATGATTTGCCAGACTTGAAGAGCACCTTCCAGATGTCTTCGTGCGAGGAGCCAAAGAGCTTTCGCAGGGTCTGGTGCTTGGTTGGATCGAATTCCCATAGATTGCAAGTTCGGTGATGACAAGGCAGGATCCGGCGAACTAACATCACCTGGACTACATTGACAAGTTTGATTTTCTTGTCTTCCATATCTTTGACGCGCGTCTGGAGCATAGACAGTTCGTCGGACGGAGACCAGTTCAGGCCCTTCTTGGGCCAGGACGTAAGCCACAGAGGGGCTCCGGATCGGAACTCTGGAGCAGCGGCCCATTCCGTGCCACGCGGCTCAGTAATGTAAAACCACTGCTGTTGCCACTCTTTGACGGAATCATTAAAAGTACCTGTTGGCCATGTGACGTTGGGCATCTTGCTCACCATGGCGCCCCCGCACTCGGCGTGCTCGCCACTCACCACCTTGGGCATCACATTAAAGATCTTCAGCCATAAGCTGAAGTGTTGCGAGATGCGGAGAAAAGCCTCGCACACGACGATGAATGTCGAGATGTTGAGGAAGGAATTGGGGGATAGATCATGAAAATCGATCCCATAATAATACATGATGCCACGAACGAACGGGTGGAGGGGAAACCCCAGTCCGCGGACAAAATGAGGGAGGAATACAACCCTCTCTTGGGATTCCGGAGTTGGTACGATCTGTCCCGCCGTCGAGAGACAGTGGTCGATTTTTTTGGCCAGATACCCGGCCTCCCGAAGCTTTTTAATATGATTCTCCTGGATGGTAGAGGCCATCCACTTGCCTCCTGCTCCGGATCCGGACATTCTCGGAAGGCCTTTATGGGCGGAGAAGACGAACGCTCAGGCGCTGGAGCTCGGGCGAGGGGGAATGGATCGGGAAGAAGAAGGCGTGGGTGAAAAGGAGGAGTCCTTGTCCCTTTATAAGGGTGGAAGAAACTATGCACCTCCCCACTTGTCTGGTAAACTCGCTTATTCCCCAAGCGCCATGATTGATGGCGCGGTTGGGTTACCCACACCCGTATTGATGAGAATCCTGTGATAAGGGGACACGATCTCTGCTTCGACAAGATGTGCCGAGAAAACCGCCTCGCAATATGTGCAATAGCTGGTTGAGAAAAGCGGTTCGAATAATGACCAGGACATGGCGTGATGCCACATGATGAAAAGTTGTCAGCAGATTAGATTTGTGGAAATATTATACTCTCTACGGTGGTATGTGGAATTTGTTTTGCAGAGCCGCACACTATCCTTGTGTTCAAAATCTTCTATGTAGTATTCGAAGAAGGAACCCGCCTTGCAATGCCGAAGACAATCTGCGCGCTGGACTCATCGTCATTGAAGCCTGGTTCAGGGGCTACTGAGGGAATCCTGGATTAGGGGGTCCTCGGACAGCCGGACTATATCCTTCGGCCGGACTGTTGGATTATGAAGATACAAGATTCAAGATTTCGTCCCGTGTCCGGGTGGGACTCTCCTTTGCGTGGAAGGCAAGCTTGGCAATTCGGATATGTAGATCTCCTCCCTTGTAACTGACTCTGTGTAGCCCTAGCCCCCTCCGGTGTCTATATAAACTGGAGGGTTTAGTCCATAGGACAACAACAATCATAATCATAGGCTAGCTTCTAGGGTTTAGCCTCTACGATCTCGTGGTAGATCAACTCTTGTAATACTCATATCATCAAGATCAATCAAGCAGGAAGTAGGGTATTACCTCCATCGAGAGGGCCCGAACCTGGGTAAACATTGTGTCCCCCGCCTCCTGTTACCATCCTCCTTAGACGCACAGTTCAGGACCCCCTACCCGAGATCCGCCAGTTTTGACACCGACACATGCCGAATGCACGCACAACTCTAGTACAAACCCTTGTGATGGCTGACCGACCATCCTTCATTGTCTTCATGAGGACTTCAAGATAGTCATTGTAGTCTGGTAGAAATACTTTAACCTTTGCATGTCCACCAATCATGTCATTTGAGAGGTAATCTTCAGTAAACTACTCTGGAACCACTGCAAAGGAAGGAGATTCAGACATTGTCATCTAAGACTCATTATGGGCAGTAAAAAGAAGGCTACAGAGTTTCACTTACCATCCTGCAGTTCATTTTTGTCTTGGATAAAGTGTGAATAAATAGTTTAATTGCCATCTTTTGATCCTTTTTACTAACAATCTTTATCAATTTCCTCACTTGATGTTGGTTCATGAATATCTCATTGCCCCATATGCAAAAAGGGTCGAAGTACATATCTTTACCAATGACATATGTAGCTACAAGCACCAGGTTAATTAATATTAGAAGCTAAACTACAATTGCATAATGATGTAGTACAACACTCCCTCCATCCCATTATATAAGATCTTATTACATCTAATATACTCACATATTGGATTAATTAACATCTTAAATTATGGAACGGAGGGAGTATATATAAGCCATGGGATGAAACTAACCTCGATGGAAAACAACAGTCATTCCTGACATTATCCTTGTAAGTAAATCGAAAGGCATGTTAAGCACAACAAGCTAAAGATCAACCAAATATATCCATGGTAGACAACATAATCTCCAAATGATAGCTTCAGTGTGCAGGTTTAAGCATGCTAGTTCAGCAAAACAAGAAGTGGAAAGGTGTGTTAACTGCAACAGGCCTAACATTTCATAATAAGCAAATATAGTCATTCAAACTGGTATTGTGCATGTCTAAGTACATTAGTTATTGTTAAATAAAAATGGAAAGGCATGTTAACTCGAACATGCGTAACAATAACCAAATATAGTCATTTATAGTGGTATTGATGAAATTGAACTGCACAGTTCATACTTGCACATATAGATCATCACATTGTGAATAACTGAAATAAACAAGGCATACTATGAACAACCAAATATAGCAATTGAAACTGGACATATGCTAACTACAAACAACCGAACAACCAAATATTAAGAAAAGAGGCATATGCTCGCTACAACATACTTAACAACAACTAAATATAGTGTAGGATCGAAAGTATGTCTAGAGGGGGGTGATTAGACTACTTGACCAAATAAAGGTCTAGCCTTTTCCCAATTTAAGTCTTGGCAGATTTTAGCAACTTATCACAAGTCAAGCAATCAACCTACACATGCAATTCTAAGAGTATAGCGGCAGAATGTAAATCATTCCATATGAAGGTAAATGGGAGGAGTTTGGAGGGAGCAAACACAATGTAGACACGAAGATTTTTGGCGTGGTTCCGATAGGTGGTGCTATCGTACATCCACGTTGATGGAGACTTCAACCCATGAAGGGTAACAGCTGCGCGAGTCCACGAAGGGATCCACCCACAAAGGGTCCACGAAGAAGCAACCTTGTCTATCCCACTATGGCATCGCCCACGAAGGACTTGCCTCACTTGGGTAGATCTTCACGAAGTAGGCAATCTCCTTGCCCTTACAAACTCCTTGGTTCAACTCCACAATCTTTACGGAGGCTCCCAAGTGACACCTAACTAATCTAGGAGACCCCACTCTCGAAAAGGTAATAGATGGTGTGTTGATGATGACCTCCTTGCTCTTGTGCTTCAAATGATAGTCTCCCCAACACTCAACTCTCTCTCACAGATTTGGATATGGTGGAAAGACAATTTGAGTGGAAAGGAACTTGGGGAAGGCTAGAGATCAAGATTCTTGTGGTTGGATTGGAATATCTTGGTCTAAACATGAGTAGGTGGTTCTATCTCAGAAAATGAATGCTGGAAGTGTAGGCACGTTCTGATGGCTCTCTCCAAGAATGGAGGATGGGTGGAGGGGTATATATAGCCTCCACACAAAATCTAACCGTTACACACAATTTACCAAACTTGGTGGGAACGAATACTGAAACTCGGTCAGACCGATTTAGTTCAAAATGTGAACGTTAGGCTTTTCGGTGGGACCGACATGTCAACTCGGTGAGACTGATTTCATTAGGGTTAGGGCATAACATAATCTTGGTGAGATCGATTTCTGTAATAGGCAAACAGAGTGTTGGTCAGGCAAACTTGGTGGGACCGATCGCTCATTTCAATGAGATCGAAACATTACGAAAAGGAAACAGAGAGTTTGCATTGCGAACTCGGTGCGACCGATCGTTCATCTCGGTTAGACCGAAAGATTACAAAGCGAAACAGAGAGTTTGCAATCCCGTCTCAGTGAGACCGAGATTCCTATCGGTGAGACTGAACTGATTACGGTTTCTAGCTATGGCTATGTCAAATGAACTCGGTGGCGCCAGATAGATCAAATCGTGGGGCCGATTTTCATTTTTGGTTTGGAACATATGTGGATATGAGAAAGTGGTTATGGGCTTTTGGAGCATATCACTAAGCATTTTGAGCAAGCAAGCCATTAAGCAACACCTCATCCCCTTTTAATAGTATTGGCTTTTCCTATGGACTCAATGTGATCTTGGATCACTAAAATGAAAATGTAGAGTCTTGTGCTTGAGCCAATGTGTGTCCTTAGCATTTTGAGGGGTCCACATCTCTAGTCCATGCCATGCCAATCATTGAACTTTCTGAAAATATTATCTTAAATGATATTAGTTCAATGAGCTGTATGTTGTTAATAATTACCAAAACCACCCAGGGATTAGTTGCACTTTCATATAGTCATTCATAGTGGTATTGTTCAGACTGGTATTGATGAAATTGAACTACACAGTTCATACTTGCACATATAGAACATCACATTATGAATACTTGAAATAAATAAGGCATACTACGAGAACAACCAAAGATAGCTAGTTAAATTGGACATATGCTAACTACAAACAACCGAACAACCAAAAACCATTAAAAGAGGCATATGCTAGCTACAACAAGCTTAACAATAAGCAAATATAGTCATTCATAGTGATATTGTTGAAATTGCATAGGACGTAGCTTGTGCTTAAACATCAAATTCTATAATGGAACATCATAATGTGAAAAGAGAGGGGGCGTATTACCTACACCAGGCTTAACAGAAAAAAATATGGTCGCTGAACTAGTATTGATGAAATTATACTACACAGTAAATAGTTGCACGCGATAGAGCATCACATTGTGAATAAATGAAATAAACAAGGCATAATGCAAACAACCAAATACAGCAATTAAAATTGGACATATTCTCACTACAAAAGGGGCTCGACAAAATAAATCATGGGTTTCCCATGTGAAGAGGCACGGCAAAACAAATCATGGGTTTCCTTACTTGTCACAGATGGGCTCCTTCCCATTGGAAGAGCACGGACTCTGGGTGTGCTCCATGTTGTCGTAGATGGGCTCCTTCCCCTTGGAAGAGCACGACTATAGGGTGCCCTCCCTGATGACGCAGATGGGCTCTTTCCTCTTGGAAGAGCCGGCGAGGGTGCCCTCCTCGTGGTTGCCATTGATGAAGTCTAACTTGGCAGCTGAGGATCCCAAGCCAGCGTCACAGAACGTGTCCTTCAGAAATGACAAAAGGGGCTCGATAGCGACGAAGGATGGCAAATTCTTGACAGCGAGCCAGAGGAGATCTGCAGCGAGGCCATGGATGAGATTGATGGTGGTTGAGCCCGAGGGGTTGGGGGTGGGCCAGTTAACCTGTCACGTAGCCCGCATCTGGCCATCGCTGTTGATAACCTCGATGTCGTAGCCAGCGTCCGCGATATACCAACATACTCTGGCATGCTGATTGAGAGCATGCGACCATTCAGTCATTATCGCCATCTTCCTCGGAGGCCTCGCCGACCACCTTGCCGTTGTCGGGCGAAGAGGCCACGATAAACCTCTTTTGGGCCATTCGCTCCTCGAGCTCCTCGGGAAGCTGAATCGGGCTTAGACTACAACGCTCTAGAGTGGGGGAGCGATACGTCTCCAACATATCTATAATTTTTATTGTTCCATGCTATTATATTATCTATCTTGGATGTTTTATATGCATTAATATGCTATTTTATATCATTTTTTGGACTAACCTATTAACCTAGTGCCGAGTGCTAGTTGTTGTTATTTTCTTGTTTTTGTATTTTATAGAAAATCAATACCAAATGGAGCAAAACTTTTTGAGGATTTTTCTTGGACCAGAAGACAACCACGAAGCTTCGGGAGGAGGCCAGAAGAGCCACAAGCCTCCTGGCCACGCCCTAGGGGGGGCTCCCTCAAGGCTTATGGGCCCCTTGTAGCCCTCCTAACCCTAATCTCCGCTCTATAAATACCCAAATATTCCCCTTATGTCAGAGGGTACACCAAAAAAAAATACTTTTTCGGCACCGCAAGCTTATGTTCTCATGAGATCCCATCTTGGGGCCTTTTCCGGCACTCCACCGGAGGGGGACTCGATCACGGAGGGCCTCTACACCAACTTCTTGATGCCCTTCCGATGATGTGTGAGTAGTTTACCACAGACCTACGGGTCCATATCTAGTAGCTAGATGACTTCTTCTCTCTCTCTTTGATCTTCAATACAATGTTCTCCTCGATGTTCTTGGGGATCTATTCGATGTAATCTTCTTTTGTGGTGCATTTGTTGAGATCCGCTGAATTGTGGATTTGTGATCAGATTATCTATGAATATTATTTGAGTCTTCTCTAAACTCTTTTATGCATGATTAAGATAGCTTTGTATTTCTCTCTGATTTATCAATTTGGTTTGGCTAACTAGATTGTTTTTTCCTGCAATGGGAGATGTGCTTTATGATGGGTTCAATCTTGTTGTGTCCTTACCCGGTGACAGTAGGGGTAGCGAGGCACTTATCTGTATTATTGCCATTAAGGATAAAAAGATGGGGGTTTTACCATATTGATTGGATCTATCCCTCTACATCATGTCATCTTGCTTAAGGCGTTACTCTATTCTTATGAACTAAATACTCTAGATGCATGCTGGATAGCGGTCGATGTGTGGAGTAATAGTAGTAGATGCAGGCAGGAGTTGTTCTACTTGTCATGGATGTGATGCCTATATTCATGATCATTGCCTTAGATATCGTCATAACTTTGCGCTTTTCTATCAATTGATCAACAGTAAATTGTTTACCCACCGTATGCTTTCTTCTGGAGAGAAGCCTCTAGTGAAACCTATGGCCCCCGAGTCTATTTTCCATCATATATTTTTAGAACTATAAAACCAAAACCCCAAAAATACCTTGCTGCAATTTATTTATATTTACTTTATTTTGCCTTTTACTCATCTTCTATATCAATCTCTATTAGATCCCACTCTTGCAAGTGACCGTGAAGGGATTAACAAACCCTTTTTGCGTTGTGTGCAAGTGTTTGTTAGTTTGTGCAGGTGCATCTATTGGGGACTTGCTTGTGCCTCCTATTAGATTGATACATGGGTTCTTAACTAAGGGAAATACTTATCTCTACTTTGCTACATCACCCATTCCTCTTCAAGGGAAAAATCAACGCAAGCTCAAGAAGTAGCAGAAAGAATTTCTGGCGCCATTGCCGGGGAGGTTCGACATCAAGCCTACCAAGTTTTCCTCTCCCCCACTTACATTATTTTTAGAACTATAAACTCTCATCTCTTGCATTTACATTATTTGCCATTTGCCTCTCGTTTTCCTCTCCCCGACTTCTAAAACGTTTTTACAAAAATACAAAAATATTTGCATTTTCTATTTGCCTTTTCGTTTGCCTTGATGTCTTACTTGGTTTGTTTGCTTGTCATAATTGTGTATTTATTCCAAACCAGAAGGCAAAAATTTTAAGGATCCTCATCCACTTGCTAATCTTTTTAAAATAATCCAACTATGATGAACTAATTGCTAGTGAGTTGAGTGCACTAGATTATCTTTATGAAATTTTGCTTCAAATTCATGAATCTTAAAATTGTGATGAAGTGTTAAAAGAAGAAATTTCTAAATTGATTCACGATAGCTCCTTGAATAAAAAGCATGATTGCAATGATGTCATTATAAATTCTATTAATTTCAGTTGTGCTAATAATATGCAAAACACCAAGCTTGGGGATGCTAATTTTGCTATGTCCACTACTCATTGCAATGATCATGATTGGGGTGATAATACTTCTTACAATCTTGAAAATTTATGTTTGCGATAATATTGAAAGTGGGTTTGGAAGAATGGCAACTCTAGGTAATAATGATCCCACTACTTTGGAGTATGATCGATCTTATGAAATTTTTGATAAAAGTGGGCTTGGAGATGTCATGACTTTGTTTGATGATAATCCCACTATTTTGGAAGAGTGTCAACTTTTCATGCATGTGCATCATGAAGAGAAAAATTTATATGATAGCTATATTGTTGAATTTGATTATGATCCTAGACGTAATTATTATGAGAGAGAAAATTATGGTTGTAGAAATTTTCATGTCACTAAATTACCTCTCGTTATGTTGAGATTGCTATTGTTTCTTTCTCCTTTTTTGCATATGCTAGTTTTTGCTTGTCTTGATAATTTTTTGATTATAAAATTCCTATGCATAGGAAGTATCTTAGACTTAAACTTGTTTTTCACATGCTACATGATGCTCTCTTCGTTTTCAATTGCTATCTTTCATGTGAGCATCATTAAAATTATCAATGCCTAGCTAAAAGGCTTTAAACAAAAGCGCTTGTTGGGAGACAACCCAATATTTTTATTTTCTATATTTATGAGTATACACAATATTACCTCTGTAATAATTTTGATTTAGTGTTTTAATTAGTGTTTGTGCCAACTAATACCTTTGGGATGATCTATGGTGATAGTTGATTTGATTTTGCTCGAAAATAGAAACTTTTGCGTTCAGTAGTAGAATTGTTAAAATTCACTGGAGCACAATAAAATTATGATATTTTTACACTAGATTGATATACAAATTTCCCAGGTTTTCCTAAGTTTTTAGAATTTTTGGTGTTATAGAAGTACAATAAATTTCCAGATTACTACATACTGTTCTGTTTTTGACAGATTCTGTTTTCATTGTGTTGTTTGCTTATTTTGATGAATCTATGGGTAGTACTGGTGGGTATGAACCATGGAGAAGTTCTAATACAGTAGATATAATATCAATATAAATTTATAATGAGTTCACAACAGTACCTAAAGTGGTGATTTGCTTTATTATACTAACGGAGCTTATGAGTTTTCTGTTGAGTTTTGTGTTGTGAAGTTTTCAAGTTCTGGGTATAAGGAGTGGCAAGAGCCTAAGCTTGGGGATACCCAAGGTAGTATTCAAGGACAACCAAGCATCTAAGCTTGGGGATGCCCCAGATGGCATCCCCTCTTTTTTCTTCAAAACACCGGAAAATTTACTTGAGGCTATATTTTTATTCACCACATGATATGTGTTTTGCTTGGAGCGTCTTGTATTATATGAGTCTTTTCTTTTTAGTTTGCCACAATCATCCTTGCTATACACACCTTTTGAGAGGTACACACATTAATCGTGAATTTATTAGAATACTCTATGGCTTCACTTATATCTTTTGAGCTAGGCAGTTGCTCTAGTGCTTCACTTATATCTTTTTAGAGCACGTCGGTGGTTTTATTTTGTATAATTTGATGAACTCTCATGCTTCACTTATATTATTTGGAGAGTCTTGAAAATAGTATGGCAATTTTCTTAGGTTATTAATTTGGTCCTAATATGACGGGTATCCAAGAGGGATATAATAAAAACTTTCATGAAGAGCATTGAATATATGAGAAATTTGATTCCTTGCATTTGTTTTGAGATATAAAGATGGTCATACTAGAGTCGTGCTAGAGAGTAATTGTGGATTAGTAGAAATACTTGTGTTAAAGTTTGTGATTCCTGAAGCATGCATGTATGGTCTATCGTTATGCGATAAAGTTAGAGCATGATTTAGTTTTGGTTGTCTTCCTTGTGAGTGGTGGTCGGGGACGAGCTATGGTCTTTTCCTACCAATCCACCCCCTAGAAGAATGCATATTAGTACTTTGCTTTCATGACTAATACATTTTTGCAATAAGTATGTGAGTTCTTTATGACTAATGTTGAGTCCATGGATTATACACACTCTCACCCTTCCACCATTGCTAGCCTCTCTAGTACCGCACAACTTTTGCTGGTGCATTAAACCCACCGTAGACCCTTCCTCAAAACAGCCACCATAGCTACCTATTATGGCATTTCCATAGCCATTCCAAGATATATTGCGATGCAACTTCCATTGTTCTGTTTATTATGACACATACCATCATTGCCATATTGCTTTGCAAGATCATATAGCTGACATAGTATTTGTGGCTTGGCCACCATTCATATATTTTTATACATGTCACGGTAGATCATTGCACATCTCGGTACACCGCCGGAGGCATTCATATAGAGTCATATTTTTGTTCTAGTATCGCTATGTAATTCTTGAGTTGTAAGTAAATAAAAGTGTGATGTTCATCATTATTAGAGCATTGTCCCATGTGAGGAAAGGGTGATGGAGGCTATGATTCTCCCACAAGTAGGTATGAGATTCCGGACTTAAAAATATAGGCCAAAGAGCCCAAATAAAAAAGAGGACAAAGAGCCCAAAAGAAAAAAAAGGAAAAAGGAAAAAATGAGAGAAAAGAGAGAAGGGACAACGTTATTATCCTTTTGCCAGACTTGTGCTTCAAAATAACACCATGTCCTTCATGATAGAGAGTCTCCTATTTTATCACTTTCATATACTAGTGGGAATTTTCCATTATAGAACTTGGCTTTTATATTACAATGATGGGCTTCCTCAAATTGCCCTAGGTCTTCGTGAGCAAGCAAGTTGGATGCACACCCACTTAGTTTTCTTTTGAGCTTTTGTACACTTATAGCTCTAGTGCATCCGTTGCATGTCAATCTCTACTCACTTGCATGAATATCAATTGATCGGCATCTCCATAGCCCATTAGTTTTCCTAGTTGATTTTAGACTTTCTCCCTTTTTTTTCTTCTCCTCACAACCTCCACCTATAGTGCTATATCCATGGCTCATGCTCATGTATTGCCTGAATGTTGAAAAAGCTTGAGAACATTAAAAGTATGAAACAATTGCTTGACTGGTCATTCGAGTTGTGCATGATAAATACTTTGTGTGAGGAAGATAGAGCATGAAAAGATTATATGATTTTGTAGGGATAACTTTCTTTAGCAATGATATTTTGAGAAGACATGATTGCTTTATTAGTATGCTTGAAGTAATATTGTTTTTATGTCAACATTAAAATTTTGTTTTGAATCTTATGGATATGAATATTCATGCCAAAATAAGAAGAATTACATTGATAAATATGTTAGGTAGCATTCCACATCAAAAAATTTGTTTTTACCATTTACCTACTCGAGGACGAGCAGGAATTAAGCTTGGGGATGCTTGATACGTCTCCAACGTATCTATAATTTTTGATTGTTCCATGCTATTATATTATCTATCTTGGATGTTTTATATGCATTAATATGCTATTTTATATCATCTTTTGAGACTAACCTATTAACCTAGTCCCGAGTGCCAGTTGTTGTTTTTCCTTGTTTTTGTCTTCTACAGAAAGTCAATACTAAACGAATTTTTTTGAGGATTTTTGTTGGACCAGAAGACAACCACGAAGCTTCAGGAGGAGGCCACAAGACTCCTGGCTGCGCCTCGGGGGGGGGGGGGCTCAAGGTTTGTGGGGCCCTCGTAGCCGTCCTAACCCTAATCTCCGCTCTATAAATAGAAAAATATTCCCCTTACATCAGAGGGCACACCAAAAGTTCTTGGGTTTTTATCATTTACGCCACCGGTTGTGTCCCACTACTCAGTTTTGCCACTAGGAATTTCAGCCACTCAAAATTGCCATTGCTTTGTTAGAGTCATGCTAAAAAATGGCACTGTACACCATTATTTGATGGGAAAACTTTGTTTTGCCACTCTAGTTTTTGCCAACTTTGTTTATGCCACTCTAGAATTTGACATCTCACTTTTGCCACTCTGAGATTTTGACAATACATCACAAATGCCATTCCGTGGCAAAAACGATAATTTTTCATTTCACTTTTGCCACTCTTAGCTTTTGACATGTATCACAATTGCCACTCTAAATTTTTTGCTTTTGCCATAGAATGGAAATAGTGATATATTGTCAAAAGCTAAGAGTGGCAAAAGTGAGATGTCAAATTCTAGAGTGGCATAAGCAAAGTTGGCAAAAACTAGAGTGGCAAAAACAAAGTTTTCCCTTATTTGATATCAAATCTCTTTTGCCATGTTATAATGACATAAATACGTATGGACCAACATGCCATATCTCTCTCTATCTCAGTACAATAAAGTGTGGGGCCTACTTGATCCCAATAGCGTTCTTGTTTTCCTGTAAAATATTCGCTTGGTTACTCCTGACAAGTGGGGCCACACTTATCATTGTGAGATAGAGAGAACCGACATGTGGGTCTAGGATTATTTTTGTCATATAACATGGTCAACGGGTTTGATGTGAAAATAATAATGTCTAATGGCATTTTTTAGATATCTAATGGCATTTTTGAGCAAGCATCTCAGGAATCGATGGCATTTTGAGTAGTTGTAACTTCTAATGACAAAACTGAGTAGTGAGACACAACTAGTGGCATAAATGATGAAAAACCAAAATAGTTTTCCACAGCCGCAAGCTTTTGTTCTCGTAAGATCCCATCTTGGGGCCTTTTCCGGCACTCCATCGGAGGGGGATTCAATCATGGAGGGCCTCTACACCAACCTTGTTGCCCTTCCGATGATGAGTAGTTTACCATAGACCTATGGGTCCATAACTAGTAGCTAGATGGCTTCTTCTCTCTCTTTGATCTTCAATACAATGTTCTCCTCGATGTTCTTGGAGATATATTCGACGTAATCTTCATTTGCGGTGCATTAGTTGAGATCCGATGAATTTTGTATTTATGATCAGATTATCTACGAATATTATTTGAGTCTTCTCTGAACTCTTTTATGCATGATTAATATATCTTTGTATTTCTCTCCGATCTATCGATTTGGTTTGGCTAACTAGATTGGTTTTTCTTGCAATGGGAGAGGTGCTTTGTGATGGGTTGGATGCCGGGGGTACTAAAATTTTTGATGAAGGGATTAAGCAACAAACATCGCACATGGTCCAAACATAATAATCGTGTGCTATCAAATTGGAAAACCATCCAGGCGGGTAAATATTTTTGAGATTGCATGGGATGCAGGCGGGAGCGCGAGCAACAAAAATCACACACAGTCCAAACATAATAATCGTGTGGTATCAAACAGAAAAACCCTCGAGGCGGGTAGATATTTTCAAGATTGCGAGGGATGCAGGTGGGAGTAAAATGTCGGGGCTACTAAAAGTTTGGATGAAGGGATTGAAGTGGAGCAGGAGCAACAAACACCGCACATGATCCAAACATAATAATCGTGTGTTATCAAACAAAAAGAACCTCCAGGTGGGTAAATGTTTTTGAGATTGCAAGGGAAGCCTTGTGGAGCCCAGTCGACTGTGCTGATGTGAGTGACAGAGTCACGGGCGTGTCACACGGGTAGTCTGAGGGAACCGTGTCTGTTGCGTCTACAATCGCAGACGGATATGACATTTGACTCGTCTGCTGTTTATAAATTTGGCAAAAAATGTGGGAAAGGGTCAAAGCACAAACAAACTTGCATGTGGACCTAATATATGTATGAAAAGGGTGGTTTTATGTTCAAATACCCAATGTACAACTTTGATGTGGCACCTGTCTGACAAAGTGCAAGTATTGCTAGTCCACCACCCCCACTTCGTGTCGGCGGGAGGGTAATCCTAGCTATGAATGCATGCCCCCAAGTATCTAGGTCTAGCATCTCACCCTACCGTAATACAAAACCTATAGGAGTACATCATGGCCAAACCCCTCTTTCGCTTCCGGTCAAAGATGGACCGTGTGCGGGCCCACAAATGTGTGCTTGTGGCGTGAGTTGGGTGGGACCACATATGAACCACCTGCGGGTGGCCCACCTATATGTATGAAAAGGGTGGCATGATATTTAAATACCCAATTCACAACTTTGATGTGGCACATGTGCCTTGCAAACCAGACATACCCAACCCCACGGAGGTTCAGGAAGTGCGAAGTAGTGCCCCCCACCACACACACTTTGAGTCGGTGGGAGAGGGCATCTCACTAGGACGTATTGTAACACAGACCAAGAAGAATCCACCTTGGTTGTATAAACTCTCTCGTTGTTGGTCAAAGTGGTGGACATCCATGTTGCCCCACAGGTGGGCTAGCTTGTCATTGATAACCACGCGAGGGAGTGCCTGAAGACAACCAAGGCCTACATGGGGCCCAAACATATGTATGGAAGTGTTGTGTGGTGTTTCAATAATACCCAATGTACAACTTTGATGTGGCACCGTGCTTTGGAACCGGAAAGTCCTGACACGGAGCGATGGTTCATGACGTGTAGTATGTCTATCACCCCACTTCTAGCCGGTGAGAGGGATTAATGTATATGCATGTGCTCAAACTTAGGTCTGGAATGTCACCGTGACCTACTATACCTAACACTAACCAAAGAAGAATAATCCACCTTGGTAACCTCTCTCGTTGTCGGTCGAAGTGATGGACGTCCACCCGGGCCCACAAATAGGATTGACGTTGATAACCACGCGAGGGAGAGTGTCCGAAGACAACCACTGCATGCATGTGTCCCAAACATATGTACGGAGGTGTGTGATGCATGCATGCTTGAATACCCGATCCACAACATTGATGTGGCACTTGCCTCGAAAACCGTACAGTCCCCACACAGAGCGAGGTTCATGACGGGTCGTCTGCTGCCCCCCCCTTTGATCCGGCGGGAGGGTTTCCTACGTGCACATGCGCTCAAACTATACTATGCAATCTCAGCATGACCTATGCCGTAATACAAACCAATAATCCCCTCCTAAGTCAAATTAAACTCTCTCACTGTCGGTCAAAGTGATGGACCAAGCAGGCCCACAGATGGAAGCATCACCGATAACCGCGTCAGTGAGTGCCAAAGGACAACCATCACTTGCATGTGGGCCAAACATATGTATGGAGGTGTCTTTTTGATGTTTGAATACCCAATGCACAACTTTGATGTGGCACCTGCCTCGGAAACTGTAAATTCCCCACAAGGAGTGAGGTTCATGATGCATAGTATATGCTGCCCCCTCTTCGACGTGTACTATATACTCCTACTGTAACACAAACAAAAAATAATCCTCCTTGTTGGTCAAATTAACCTCTCTTGTTGTAGGTCAAAGTGATGGACGACAACCATGTGGGACCATGGATGGGAGCGTCACATGCGAGTGAGTGTCCTAGGGAAACCGCCGCCTACATGTGTGGCCCAAAGAGGTGATGTGTGATGTTTGACTACCCAATGCACAACTTTGATGTGGCACGTACCTCGGAAACCGTAAAGTCCCCACACGGAGAGAGGTTCATATGACGTGTAGTATATGCTCGTCCCCACCCCCTCCTCGACGCGTACTATATATACTCCTACTGTAACACAAACAAAAAATAGTCCTCCTTGTTGGTCAAATTAACCTCTCTCGCTGTAGGTCAAAGTGATAGACGACCTCGTGGGGCCATGGATGGAACCATCGCACACGAGTGAGTGTCCTATAAGACAACCACCGCTTGCATGTGGCCCAAAGAGGTGTTGTGTGATGTTTAATACCCAGTGCACAACTTTGATGTGGCACCTAGCTCAAAAACCGAAAAGTCCCCACATGGGGCGAGGTGCATTACGCCTAGTATATGTTGGTCCCCTCCCCCTCCTCGACGCGTACTATATACTCCTACCATAACACAAACCAAAAAAATCCTCCTTGTTGGTCAAATTAATCTCTCTCGTTGTTGGTCAAAGTGATGGACGAGGACCTCGCGAGCCAATGGATGGAAGCGTCACATGCGAGTGAGTGTCCTAGGACAACCACTACTTGCATGTGGCCCAAAGAGGCATTGTGTGATGTTTGAATACCCAATGCACAACTTTGATGTGGCACATGCTTCGCAAACCGTAAACTCCCTACACATAAGTTCACTACACATAGCCCCCCTCACTTCAAGCTGGTGGGAGGGATTCATGTGTACGGATGTGCTTGAACTTTGATTTGGAATCTCACCATGATCTACACCATACCACAGGCCAAGATGAATCCACCTTTGGTCAAATGCCTCTCATTCTCGGTCAAAAGTGATAACCTATGCGGGCTAACGAATGGGCGCATCACTGATAACTTAACGAGGGAGTGTCCGAGGAACACCAATGCATGCATGTGGCCCAAACATGTATGAATGAAAGGGTTGTGTACTGTTTTAAATAACCAATTCATGACTTTGATGTGGCACCTTCCCCACAAAACGGTCATCCCACACGAAGCCTCACGACAGGTAGTGTACTGCCGGACCCCCCCCCCCCCCCACACACACACGCCGCACCACTACCGCCACTTCGAGGTTGATAACGCACAAGTATAGGGGATCACAACAGTTTTCGAGGGTGGAGTATTCAACCCAAATTTATTGATTTGACACAAGGGGAGGCAAAGAATATTTGCGAGTATTAGCAGTTGAGTTGTCAATTCAACCACACTTGACAGACTTAATATCTGCAACAAAGTTTTTAGTAGCAAAGTAGTATGGAACTAGCGTTAACAGTGGCAGTAGTAACAGTAGAAGTTTTGTAGTGATTGTAACAACAACACGGCAAAAGTAACTTATCAAAGATCAATATGCTAAAAGCTCATAGGCATTGGATCGGCAATGGATAATTGTGTTGGATAATATTCATCATGTAGTAGTCATAACCTAGGGTGACACAGAACTAGCTCCAATTAATCAATGTATTGTAGGCATGTATTCTGTATATAGTCATACGTGCTTATGGAAAAGAACTTGCATGGCATCTTTTGTCCTATCCTCCGTGGCAGCGCGGTCCATAAGAAAACTAAGGGATATTAAGGCCTCCTTTCAATAGAGAACCGGAACAAAGCATTAGCACTTAGTGAATACATGAAATCCTCAAAACTACGGTAATGACCGAAAAGAATCCCAATTATTGTCACCTTGGGGTATGCGGATCATAACTCGTAACAAGTGTCTGCAACTTGCAAGATAGGATCAAGAACACACATATATTCATGTAAACATAATGGTTCAGATATGAAATCATGGCACTCGGGCCCTAGTGACAAGTATTAAGCATAGCAAAGTCAAAGCAACATCAATCTCAGAACATAGTGGACACTAGGGATCAAACCCTAATAAAACAACTCGATTACATGATAAATCTCATCCAACCCATCACCGTCTGATACGTCCATTTTGCATCATGTTTTCTTACTATTAGTTATAATGTTTTTATCCATAATAATGCTTTTTGGAGTAATTCTAATGCCTTTTCTCTCATAATTTGCAAGGAACACACCAAGAGGGAGAATTTCGGTAGCTGGCACAACTCCAAATGAGCTAAAACTTTACAGAGATTTTTTATAGATTATTTGAGAAATACGCGAGCCAATAAATACCAGAGGGGGGCCACCAGTGGGCACAACCCACCTGGGTGCACCAGGCCCCCCAGGCACGCCTGGTGGGTTGTGGCCTCCTCGGCCCTCCTCCGGTGCCCATCTTTTGTATGTAAGTGGTTTTGACCTGGAGAAAATAAGAGGAGGACTTTTGGGACAAAGCGCCGCCACCTTGAGGCGGAACTTGGGCAATAGCACTTTTGCCCTCCGGCGGAGCGATTCTGCCAGGGGGACTTTCCTCCCGGAGGTGGAAATCATCATCATCATCATCACCAACAACTCTCCCATCTTGGGGAGAACAATCACTACTACAGGATGTTGCTAACGCGCCACTAGGATCAGCGACCCTTCGACGAAACTGTGTGTGATGCCATAATCGCAAATGGTGGTGTAAAAACCCGTCAAAAAAGGTGCAAAACGTTTGCGATGGCAGAGCCATCAAACACGGTTCATATTTTAGTTGCGTGTGCGAGGTAGGACATACGGTTCAGTTCGATTAACTGTTTGCGATGAGGAGTAATGATGTCTACTACACAACATTCTTCTTGTAGATGTTGTTGGGCCTCCAAGTGCAGAGATTTGTAGGACAGTAGCAAATTTCCCTCAAGTGGATGACCTAAGGTTTATCAATCCGTGGGAGGCGTAGGATGAAGATGGTCTCTCTCAAACAACCCAGCAACCAAATAGCAAAGAGTCTCTTATGTCCCCAACACACCCAATACAATGGTAAATAGTATATGTGCACTAGTTCGGCGAAGAGATGGTGATACAAGTGTAATACGGATAGTAGATAAAGGTTTTTGTAATCTGAAAATATAAAAATAGCAAGGTAACTAATGATAAAAGTGAGCACAGACGGTATTGCAATGCGTTGAAACAAGGCCTAGGGTTCATACTTTCACTAGTGCAAGTTCTCTCAACAATACACTACAAAAAAAGACACATCCGTGACATTTTGGGCCGAACGAAATTTTTTTCTGTCATACATATGACACTTCTATGACGATAATTGTGACAAAACCCAGTATCATCATAGATGTGGTGGGCTCCTACTTCTATGACAAAAAATCATGATAGAAAATGGGATTTTCGTCCTGGGCGGGCCGGAGACGCAGCTGCGTGACATTCTTTGGGACGTCCATGACGGAAAAAACCATGGTAGAAGCAAGGGCGAGGAAAATTTCGGGGAGTTCCCGATTACAGTGGGAGGTCGGGGGCCGAGCGATGCGCGTTTCTCTCATACACATACGCGCGTGTGTGCAAGGCGTTGGCTCTAACTGAACCCGAGCAAGGCATTGGGCTCTAACTGAACCCGAGCGATAGCACTGCAGGCTACGCGTTACTGAACCCGAGCGATCGATCGATGGCTATTAACTGAACCCGATCGAGCGATTCCTTCGCTACTGCTGCTAACTGAAGCCGATCGATGTTGCCTTTGGATGAACAGTGAGCGTTGCGGGAGGGGGGGTTGGATGAACAATTCCCGGTGGGGGTGGATGAATAGGACCCCGTGGTGTTGCCTCTGGATGAACAGGACCCCGATCGATCGAGCCAGTTGGGGCTGGATGAACAGGACCCCGCGAAGGGCTGGATGAACAGGACCACCCCGTGGAGGGCAAGATGAACAGTAGGCGGTGGAGGGCAGGATGAACAGTAGCCCCATGGAGGGGTGGTTGAACAGGAGCCCGTGGAGAGGGCTGGTTGAACAGTAGCCGGTGGAGTAGCGCGCAGTGGAGGCTGGATGAACAAGAGCCTGTGGATGAACAGTCGCAGGTGGAGGCTGGAGGAGGTCGACGGTGGATGAACAATAGCTCGTGGAGGCTGGAGGGGGTCGACGGTGGAGATGAACAGTATCCCGTGGAGTCCCGTTTTGCGGTACGGCACACCCCTCCCAATGAACAGGACCCCCGTTTCGACCGTAGCGCTCCAACACAAGTCCGTTTCGTCCGTTTTGCGGTACGCCACACCCCTCCCGATCAACAGGACCCCCGTTTCGACCGTAGGAGGTCTGTTTCCTCCGTTTTGCGGTACGCTAGACCCCTCCCAATGAATAGGATCCTGTTTCTAACGTGGCCGGTCGAACACAAGGTCGTTTCCTCTGTTTTGCGGTACGCCAGGCCTCGTTTCCATCGCCTGTTCCGTCCAAGCCCTCCCGATGAACACGACCACGCATTCCGTTCCGACCCAGCTGGATGGCTCCCACGCGTTCCGTTGCCTCCCCATGAACACGACGCATTCCGTTGCCTCCCCATGAACGCGACGCATTCCGTTGCCTCCCCATGAACACGACGACGACATTGTTTCTCCGTTCCGACCCAGCCATGTACACGAGCCCTGACCGTACATATGCGCGAGTAGGCGTTCGAGACCCCACCCGTATGTACACATACGTGGCCGTATTTTCTTTCTTGCACCCTGGCCGATGTACGTATGTGTACATGCTACGTGTGCGCCTCTACTACGACACGTGCGCGCCTCTACATCGACCAGTATGTACGTACACGTTCGCGACCAGAATGACAACGCTACATACGCTTCGACCAGGTGGGTCCCGACTGTCACACACTTCCTTGCCTGCGAAGATGTAGCTGGTGGGTCCCAGTAGTCAGGGGGTGAATCATTTTTTTTGCCCGGACGCACTTCCTTACGTGCGAAGATGTAGCTGGTGCGTCCCAGCAGTCACGGGGAAACATTTTTTTTCACGAAATACAGTGGCCCGTCCGGTGGGTCCCAACTGTCAGGTGGAGGAACCATTATTTTCCGTGTAATAAGGAGGCACTTCCTTGCTGCGGCCGTGGACCCAGCTGTCAGCCTCTCCACGTACAGTCCATGTCCGATGGAAGTCGTTCATTGACCACGTTGACCACGCCACGCCGAGAGCACCAGGGCAGTGGACGACGGTGAGGCCTAGGAAGGGGACGACACGGAGGCAGGGAAGACTCGGTAGTTGTTTCCCACACGGAGGGGAGTACGACTGTACAAGGGTTTACTGGTTCGTCTACCGTCGCCGGAGAATAACAGCAGGTGTGGGTGAGTAGAGGGATGGCTAGGCCAGCGATGGGAGTACGATCGGGTGGTGAGGCCTGCGCGGTAGCACAGCCGGCCGCGAGGAGGAGGGAGCAGGCAGTCCCGCCGGCGCTTGTCTGAGCCACTTGAGAAGGAAGAGCAGAGATTGAAGAAGCACGACGGCCGTTGGATGGACATCCAACAGTCAGTGCTTGTGTGTCAACCTTTTTTTAGGAAAGCCTCAAATCTGTGGAAAACAGCATACAACCCATCTGCCATTATTTCTAATAATTTACAGCCCATTTGCTAATGCTTAAGGTTATTTTGGAGCCCATATTCTTTTTGTTAGCATTACACCCCATATTGTGGCAATGGTTAAAAAATTATACGAAATTTTGCATATTTTGGTGCGGTCCGAACTGTTTTTAATCCCGAAATTTCGACTCACATTCGAACTGATTTTAAAAATAAATGTATATCAATATAAAATCCAACAAATTCTCCATGCATAAAAATTAATGTAATTTAAAATCTTGAAATGAAAAAAAGATATTTGAAACTAATTGCCAGTTTGATGTGTTTTAAAAATGTACGACCCATTTCTCATTACTGATGGGCCATTTTCTCGGCCAGCTGAATGAAAGCTCTCCTCGTCTTGAAAGATTTGCAGCCCAACAGGCCTGACAAAGCGACTTACTTGGCAAATCACAAAAAAACTGGGCTGTGGCCGTGGACCCAGCTGTCAGCCTCTCCACGTACAGTACTCTTCCGGTGGAAGTCGTTCCTTGACCATGTTGACCACGCCGCGCGGAGAGCACCACGGCGGTGGATGACGGCGAGGCCTAGGAAGGGGACGACGCGACAGTGGAAGCCCGCGCGGAGAGGACTACGAGGGTTCACTGGTTCAGCTGCGGTGTGAGGCTGCCGTCACCGCAGGGCCTGGCCAGGGGTGGGAATAGTAGGGGGCGGTGAGGCCTCTACGGTAGCACAGCCGGCCACGGGAGGCAGGAGCATGCGACACGACCGGCGCTGCTTTGGGAGGCTGGAGCAAGAAGACCAGAGGTTGAAGAAGCACTACGGCCGTTGGATGGACATCGTACGGTGACTGGAGCTAGAATCGTTCATATTGACTATTTGACAAAGCCCTTCATCCCCGTCAACTTAGTAGGCCCACAAGTCAGCCTCCCAGCAAGGTGGGTCCCAGCTAGCCGGGGGAGTATTCATTTTTTTTGTGCGTAATAAGGAGGCACTTCCGGTGGGTCCGAGCTAACAGTGGGGGGAACGTTTTTTTCGCGAAATAAGGTGGCCCTTCCGGTGGGTCCCAGCAGTCAGGGGGAAATGATTTTTTTCGCAAAATACTGGTGGCCCATCTGGTGGGTCCTTGCTGTCAGGTGGAGGAATCATTATTTTCCGCATAATAAGGAGGCACTTCCTTACTGCCGCCGTGGACCCAGCTGTCAGCCTCTCCACGTACAGTCCACGTCCGATGCAAGTCGTTCCTTGACCACGTTGACCACGTCGTGCTGAAAGAACCAGGGCGGTGGACGACGACGAGGCCTAGGAAGGGGACGACGCAGAGCCGGTGAAGACGCGGCAGTGGATGCCCACGTGGAGAGGAGTGTGAGGGTTCACTCGTTTGGCTGCGGTGTGAGGCTGCCATCGCTGCAAGGCCTGGCCAGTGGTGGGAATAGTAGGGGGCAGTGAGGCCTCCGCAACAGCACAACCGGCCACGAGAGGCAGGAGCAGGCGGCACAACCGGTGCTGCTTTGGGCGGCTGGAGCAAGAAGACCAGAGGTTGAAGAAGCACTACGGCCGTTGGATGGACATCGTACGGTCACTGCAGCTAGAATCATTTATATTGACTAAGTTGACAAAGCCCTTGGTACGTCAACTTAGTAGGCCCACAGGTCAGCTTCCGAAACGGTGTGCCCCAGATGTCAGGGGGAGGAATCATTTTTTGGGCGAGTGAAGCTAGAATATCCGAGATTGAAGAAGAAGCATGGCATCCGTTGGATGGACATCCAATGGCCACTGCTGCTAGAACCGTGTGTTGACTATAAGTTAACAAAGCCTTGCATACGCGTCAACTCTGTTTTTTTAGGGGACGCGTCAACTTAGTAAGGCCAGAAGTGTGTGGCAGAGAACTTATAGCCCATTTGAGATTTGTAAGAATGTGTAGCCCATTTTTGAATTCTAATGGAATTTACTACAACCCATTTACAGTTTGTTAAAAGTACAGCCCATTTCAACCAACCGTTCAAAACAGAATTCAATAAAATTTCCCACATTTTGATGGGATCCGAAATATTTGTATCCCGAAATTTCTAGTGAGATTAAATACAATTTCAATATAAATTTATATTACGTAAAAATCCAACGAAACATTGCGCTCGCAACAATTAATGAAATTAAAATTTTCAATATCCAAAAATAATATTTTATAAAGTAATCACGTGTTTGGTGCATTTTTTTATAGTTACTGCCCAGTTTTTAAAATTACATCCCATTTATTATTTCTTAAAGCCAAGTTTCTTGTTAAGCCTAATGCATCCCTCCTAGGAAAGATTTGCAGCCCAGCGGGGCGGAGAATAACAACTTGACCTTGCCTGGGTATTCCTAAAAAAAGTATAGCTGGGCTAGCCATTTTCAGCTTGAAAAAAATTAATGTCTGGGCTGGGCTAGACGGGCCACAGCCCGCCCAGCTAATACCCGCAGCGATGTTTTCGTTGTTGTTCAGAGGAGAAAAATTAATATCTGGGCTAAACATCGAAAAACTCTGCAGTCCTCACACCTCAAAAACACAAATACTGCTCGAGCTGCTTGGTCCCAGCTATCGGCCGCTTCTTGTGCAATTCTCTCATTTATTGACTACTACATAGGTTGACAATGGTGTGGGACCGTGATGTCAAGAAACCAGGGGGAAGCAAAATAAATTACTCCAGCGAGCGCTTCCACCTCTGCCTCGTTGTGTCCCGTGGAAACCCCTTTCCTCCCTTTTTTTGCTTGGGCAAGGACCAATGCATGCAGCACGTCCATGCGGTTATTAGGCAAGAAATAAAAGCGCTTTGCATGCTATGAATTATGATGGCCTGCATCGGTAGCTAATAAGGCATCCTCTTAACTGTTGTGATTAAATGTTGTGTTAGAAGAGAGAAATATTCTTCTTTTCCACCAATCTGCTTGCACTTAGGTCATGATGCACCTTCTAATACGACTTATTCACCTAGACAGAGGGAGTATAGTTTTACACACACACACACACACACACACATATATTATATATAATAAGGAGGCACATGCGTACGTGAGGCTATGGACCTGGTGGGTCCCCATTGTCATCCTCTCCAAGTAAAGTCATCTCCTCGCCCGCGCGCGCTTTCCGCCCGAAATAGTCAGCGCCGCCCGCCCCACTTCCCGGTGCAGGCGATTGCTCCGCCTTCAAACGACACAAGTGTCGTCCGTCCATCCATCTGCCGTCCACATTAATGATACGCGGTTGCCGAGGCGGCTACTCCGGCGCCACACGTCTATCCCTCCGCCCGCCCACCATTGCTATATAAACTGTTGCGCCGGCCATAGCCGTAGTCATCCGCATCCGTTCCCTTTCTCCTGTCCACACCACTACTACCCTCCATGGCTTCCTCGCGCTCCAGCGCTCTTTGGGACAGGCGGACGACGAACCATAAGGAGATGGCAGCCATTGCTGCCGACCGGCTGGCCGGCAGGCAGCCGGAGGACGACGACGTCCCAATGGAGAACATGGTAGTCGACGATCCGGTGCCAACCCCCTCCTCCGCGCCATCCTCGCCAGTGCATTGCACCATGACCATCGGCGAGGCCCGTGCCCAATATATGGACAGTGCGAGGCAGATGCGTCAGGAGCAGTTCCGGGAGGCGCAGGCCGATGCCGCCTACAACCACCATCTCCTCTAGGAGCACCTGCTGGCCGAGGAGCAGATCATCGTGGAGCGGGCGGAGCAGGAGGCGATGCTCGACTCGTACCGCTCCGCCCGCAAGGGCCTCCTCGAGCGCTGGCAGTACCGCATGCGGGTGGCGGAGGCTGCGGCCGCCTACAAAGAGGCTAGCAAAGAGGGCGATGAAGCGGGCGAGGCGCTGTTTGGCGAGATCGAGGACGAGGCAGAGGGCAATGCCGGCTCCGACGAGTCCCCGCTCCGCTGGCATCGACGAGGCCCTACTCCGCCGAGGCCCCGCGTCGCCAACAATGAGGCAGAGGACACCGCCGGCTCCGCCGAGGCCCCGCCCCGCCAACAACGAGGCAGAGGACATCGCTGGCTCAGCCGAGGCCCCACCCTGCCGGCAACGCGGGGGAGGATTTCCACTGCTCCGCTGAGGCGCCGCCCGCCGGCAACGAGACAGAGGACATCGCCAGCTCCGCTGAGGCCCCGCCCTGCTGCCAACGAGGCTGCATCACACAGAAAATGAGGAAGAGTAGAACACGGTAGGTCGTCGCCGCTCGGGTCCAAGTAAGGCCACCGCTGCTACCCTCCTGTTGAACCCAAGCTAGACAGGTTGACCATTGACGGCCGGTTAGCTTCTTGGCAGCGACGTGGAGTCGGGGAGTTCTGCTAGAGAATAACACTGCTTCTACTTAACTGCTGGTGCAGTTGGCTGACTGACACGTGGGCCCAATAGGCCACATGTCAATTACGCAACTGCACCTGTAGTTAAGTCACTGAAGCTTCTGTTCAGCTCAGCGGGACACAGGTGGGTAGCTTCGGTTAATTAATTATACCTCCAGCGCACCCCTTTTTAGTTGAAGAATGTATGAAATGTAAAGAAATTTGGCATGTTTATATGAAATCCGACCGTGTATGAATGAATTTATTTTGATTAGTTCTAATTCCTGTATCACTGGCATTAGATGAACATGCAAAACAATACGTACTAGCATTATTCCCAGGGTGATCACCTTGTCTGCAGCAGTTTCACATGTACTCCCTCTGGTCCTTTCTAGTCTGCATACAAGTTTTGTCTGCAGTCAAAGTATCTCTACTTTAACCAATCTTATACAAAAAAGTATGCACTTTCACAATGTGCGAAGTAAAAGGGAATAGAAGGAGTACAAAGAGTTTGAGCAGCTTTTTAGCGTTTCTGTACATTGCAATCAAACACATAGGCCTGACAATTCATAGAGAACATTCAAAACAATCGATGATTATGCATCTCAGCGACTCACATGTCAGAGGCAATATTTACTTCACAACTAAAGAATAAAGAAAAAATTGATCGATGCTACTGACAGCAAAGGGCGTCCCATTCAAAAATATCAAACGCATGTCTTGCTAAAATCAATGAGCAAAATCTGACAAGGTTGTCCCATTCCAAAATATCAAATGCCTACGATTGTGGAATGGGCAGGGTTTGCCATCAGTTCGGACATTGACATGGCACCTCGTGCTAAATAAACCAACTGTTCTTTCTGTGCAGTTCCACCAAAATCAACCAAATTCGCGCGTAGCTTGTATGATTTCGCCCTTATATGTTGCAACGCCTTGAACTTATCGACACCTCCTTTCTTGTGGTGGAAATGAATGATTCAATGTATTCATGAACATTTTGTGCAGTTCCCATTGAAATCAGGCTGAGCACCCCTGTTTGCACAAATACAAAAAAGTGATTAGTATAGAGCAAAATGTACTATGAATTGACAGTTTCAACAGGCACATACATGGTTCATGTAGAGCACACTTTTAGAAAAATGGAACTCACCAGAAAGAATCCTAGAACAACAATGTACTCGCGCATCACAGCAAAAAATGGAGATTTTGTCAGTCCTTCTGAGCTGAAGTTAGTTTGGTCTTGTGGGGAGTAATGTAACCATCCTTCAACTGCTCCTTCTGATGATAAGATAGACATGGCTTCTTCATCCTGGCATAATCGGAACTAGTCACTTCACGTACTCCATATTCTTCTTCAGAGGAAGATGATCCTGTTTTGCAAAGAAAAGAGGACTACTAAATGCTAGCATCACAGTTTGCTCGAAAAAAGGAAAGGAAATATTTAAAACAGCACAGATGAAGCACTTCTCAAGGACAATACCACTTTTTCATGACAGTATCTAAACAGTATCACCACACCAATAGAGATGACAAAGCTCAATCATATGGATGAAATCAGTGGGCGAGTACCAACCTTTGTCAGGAGGCTTATTGTGTAGAGCATACAGATGAAGCAATTCTCCGAAACGATTTGTTGCTATCTACGGTGATGGCCATGCTTACTATATACTCCTCAATTAGTTTAATGTTTCCAACATCTTCTTGTGCAGTTCCACTAAAATATATGGTATCTTCAAAGAAGGTCCCTGTTTGCACAAGTAGAGATAATTACATATTACATTAAGAGTGGCATCAAATCAGTGGCAAAACATTTGCTCGTTCCAGCCATAGCAATAAATTAAGATGCAAAACTATATCATTACTTGTGTCATCACAGTTCTAGTGCTTCATTACAGCACCGGGAGTTGATTTTTGTTTTTATTCCCCTTGTTCTTCCCCTTCATCACTTGGTTCAATAACAAACAAGCTTCGCCGTCAGTGGAAGATTTGGCATGTCAATTAGGGAGCACAAGTATAGTACTAAACTTAATTTTCTGATGAAAGTGGCAAAATACAGGCCAGCAGTTGTGAAATATCCTTATCTTACCTCAATGGGATATTACGATGCACATACAGATTGGAAGTCTTGTCTCCATTTGTGCAGTTCACTAAAATGAAGCAACATTATCGTACAAGTAGCCCAACATATGAATGCACACTGCAGAATCATGTGAAAGAAGGCTAGTACTGACCTCTCATGATGCGGAATTCAAACAACTCATAAGAAGAAGATCTGAACCAAATTCGCCTTAACGGATAGGAAGTAAGATCTCCTCTTGTGTAGTTCCACTAAGATCAAGCAATCAAGCAACATTGTCGGTGTGACATTTTGGTTGAACTTCACAAAACACTGTTAAAACAAAAGTGTTTTGTGTAGTGCAACAAAAGGTCACAATGGCAACGAGGTGAAGCAGATAACCCTGTTTACACAGAGGTGCAAAGGAAACAATTAGTGGTCAATAACGGTGGATGACACAGAAGCCAACAAAAAGAAGCATCTACCTTATCTAAATGGGAAAGAAAGCAAGATACTAGCATTTCTCAAACGGTGGCATTGATTAATATTAACATAGATATTATATTAACAATAAAATTCGTTAAACATGTAATTTGCTTTTAACTGTGGCATTGCATCAATTTTCCAGCGGCATTATTAGAGGGTGTTTCTTTATAGGGACATTTTGGTGTAGGGACTAAAAAACTCCGTGTCAGTCTCATCTAAACCAAAGAGGAGGGACTTTTAGGGACTAAAAGTGGGCATTTGGGACTAAAGAAAGAAGACCCCGAGGGAGTCTTTTTGGGACTTTTTCTAATAGTTGCCCCTGCCACGCATCGCACCTTGTCTCTATTAGTTCATTACTAGGGGTAACATGGTCTTTTAGCATGTAATTTAATAACCTCTCGTCCATGTTTAGTCCCTGGAACCCAGCAGGTAGGGACTAGGGAGTTTTTAACCAAACAGGGCCTTAGATTAACAACAGCTAATGAGTTGCACGGGACAGTGGACGCACCAGCACCATGTGCATCTACCGATGTATTGTGGTCATGCACAGTCTGTTGCAACAAAGAACAAACAACCAAGGAGCATATTTGTGTTGGTCCCAGTTTTGTTATCTTTAGACGCCTTTCCCTATGTGAGCGTTGCAAATCTAGTCCTGCTCAAACTCTACAGCCTTGTCCCTTCCTTTCCTTTTGAACTAGTACTTTCGCCCCTTCCTTTCCTCTTTGAACCACGTCCTAGATTTATGCGGTACAACTTTCCCCACTACTTTCCCCCATTCCTTTCATCTTTGAACCATGTCCTAGATTAATGATATACAACTTTCCCCCTACATTTCCTCTTTGAACCACGTCCTAGATTCATGCTATATACAACTTTTCCCACTACTTTCCCCCACTACTTTCCTCTTTGAACCACGTCCTAGATTCATGGTATACATGCAGCTAGAGAAATTCATGTGGAGTAAGTAAATTATACCTTAAGGTTCTTGGGGCGTGGTTCGGTGGGCGATGGGACGGTGGCAAAGAAGAAGGGGTCGGAGGCCCTCCCGCGCCGCCGCTGGGTGGAAAGTGAACAGCAGCGTCGGTAGTCCCTCGCCGACGGCGACAATGTTAAGCCTCCTTCCCTTCCCGGCGGACGGATCCTGCCGGCTCTTTGAGCGGCAGTGAGGGGAGAGAGAGGCCAACGAAGTCTTGTTTAGATCTGGAGAGGGCGAGAGAGTTTAAAGAAAGCAACTACAAGCGCTGAGGCTCCAGTGGGAGAGGGCGAGAGAGTGTGAAGAGAGCAACTACCAGCGCTGAGGCTCCAGCGTGTATATATATACTGGAGAGAGAGTGTGAAGCGTGCAAACCCTAGAAAACATTTTGACCAATCAAAGAATCCTCCTGGCACAAATTATGCTCAAGTGTAGTTATCGAACCCGAGACCTCAAGTTTGATGAGCGAACAGGCTAACCAGCTACACAACCCTCCCGTTATGTTCAACGAGAGGGAAATAACCTTTTATACATTCCTGCATTCGTGTGACAAGCATGCCGTGTTTTTTTGTGTGTGTGAGAGTCATTGGGATTTCAATCATAATCGTGTCATGTGGCTTTGGTGGTAAGACTATCCACAGTGGTGCAGAAATAATGCAGCCTTAGTCACCTTACCTCTCTCCACGTAGTACGTTGGGTCCCACCAGTCAGAGGGTGAAACAAACAAATTAATAAGAAAAATTAAAAGCGCCAACGGTGTATCTTACCTCACACATCTCGCTACTGCTCGGGAACACTGTCCAATTGATCCCTCTGTTCACTCACGTACTATTTTAAGTGAATCCTTATTATAATATGCACACAAATTTTGGGCACTTGTATTCGAATTAAGTCAGTGTGCCACCGTATCTCGTATACTTACCACTCCCTCTGTCTAGGTGTAATAAGTCACGTTAGAAGGTGCAACGGGACCAAGGTGCGTGTGTGTGTGTGTGTGTGTTAGAGAGAGCGACCGATCGACCTACTCCTACAGAGAGATGTTGTGTAGTGTATGATTTTAGCCGCGAGAGTCGGTGCATCCTCTCATTTTCGGGCGTGTCCGGTAGGGACATGTGGACAGCTGCCACGCCCGCTCCTGACCAGCCCGGCCCACCCAAAGCCCCTCCATCGCCTGCGCGCGCTTCCCGCCCAAAACGGTCAGCGCCGCTCCAAAGAATCGGTGTCGCATTCATGCCCGGGCAGAGCGGACGCGACCTCTCACTGGCGCAAGAGTGATGATTGCTTCGTCCGTCCAACTTACTGCTGGGTCTATGTGATTTGATGGCTCATTGGTCTTTATTACTGAGGTGGTAGGACTGCTGGATGTCCCACGCTTTCGGTGAAAGGAGGTATACTACTACTAGATTACAATTTTCTCCATTCTTACAGCGGAGGCATGCAAGAGCAGTGAAAACACGCAGGCTCAGTGATTACATGGCCCACCTCACACTATCACCGTGCGACACCTAACTCTTTACATAGTACTCCCTCCATTCCTAAATATTACTAGATGAGTCCCCGCGTGTTGGCGCGGAACTACGGTATATCTCTCTGCGCAAAATTATTGATTTCATAGAAAAAACTCTATAACCGCATGACAAAAGTGGTAGCCAAACTAAATAAACTCCCATCATCATTTAGATCATCCCACGTAAGGAAAAAAGATCATCCAACTCCTATTGCATAATGGGATTATATTTTTCTTTTTGACATGTTAATGGGACTTAAAAGCTCACTTACATGCATGCTACCGGTGCATGCTTGCATGCAGACATGTTGATGTGACTTAAAACCCACTCACATGCATGTGGCACGGTATTTCTGCATTCTTGCATGTGGCTTAGTGCGGAGCCTCTCAACGTCAAGATCAGACGGCTATTATGGACTGATTTACTTCATCTAACGGCTACATCAATTTTGATGACGTGGCTCAAGGAGAGGATAGAGATTTCCTAGTAGTGGGGGCTAGCTATTACTAGTAGATATAAGTCTTTGTAGAGATTCCACTACATACGGAACAAAATGAATGAATCTACACTTAAAATGCATCTATATACATCCGCATGTGGTTCATGGTGAAATCTCTACAAAGACTTATATTTAGGAACAGAGGAAGTACTAGTATAGTACGTACTGTAATTTATCAACGAGATAAATTAGTACAATGCTATGAAGCTTCCAGCTTCTGTTACATGTATCTTGCGTCCAAGGTTGCCCGTTGCAACATTTCATCAAATACAAAGGAGACTAACATGCATGCTATTGCATCTCAATGATTGACAGATCATAGCAAATATGTACTCCCTCCGTTCCAAAATAAGTTTCTCAACTTTGTGCAAACTTTAGTACAAAGTTGTACTACTACTAAAGTTGACACTTATTTGCACAAAATGATCTGATGGTCAAAAGGTTGCAAACTTCATTTATTAGGAAGCTCGAACGTTGCCAGCAAATTGAAGCCTGGTCAGGGTTCACAGTTCAAGGGCTAGGGACTGCATGGATCGTTTTTTTTCTTTAGCTGCCTCTGTTCCAAAATAAGTTTCTCAACTTTGTGCAAACTTTAGTACAAAGTTGTACTACTACTAAAGTTGACACTTACTTTGGAACAGAGGCAGCTAAAGAAAAAAACGATCCATGCAGTCCCTAGCCCTTGAACTGTGAACCCTGACCAGGCTTCAATTTGCTGGCAACGTTCGAGCTTCCTAATAAATGAAGTTTGCAACCTTTTGACCATCAGATCATTTTGTGCAGTTTCACCAAAATCGAGATGAGCATCCCTGTGGCAAAGAAATTGAACAAGCATGATTAGAATAAGATTACTGGGACTAGTTGATGAGACATAAACTCATCACAAATACAGTACGTAGAAGCCAGTAGAGGTATGTGCGGGGCAAAGAAGTAGAGAAATATCCACAGGGAGTGATGTGGGCAGCTGGAGCAGTGGTGCAAGCTAGCTGTAAAGGGAGTTGTACCTAAGGGACGTAGCTCAACCTTGAGGAGGGCGGTGGGAGGCGGCAACTGCCCACGTCGCGAGAGTGAGCAAGGGACGAAGGCAACCTCACCGGCTTTGTGAGAGAGAACGACGGGGACCCCTGATCGGGACATGCCGACAGTGGGTTTTCGCCGTCGACGACGGCCACCGCATCTACACTAAGCATCCACCCCTTCCCCAAGCGGACGTGATCCGCCGGGATGTTAGAGATGTGGCCACAGTCGTTTTGTGCGAGAGAGTTTGAAGAGAGCAACCCCAGCAAGCAACCGTGTAGGATGGCCCGTCCTGACTATGTATATAGTGGAGCGGTTTCCTTTTCTCTCCATATGAACCTATCATATTGCGTACGCGCCACTGAAGAAAAAAAACTTTATTTATAAATGACGCAGCACCTACTACTCGTTCTCCTATAACCTTGCGCTTGGGATCTCCAAAATATTAATCTTGCGATTGGCTCTTCGCCTCTTCAGGAAGTCGAGCGATAATGGTAGTGCAGTATATATGTTCTGGCTATATGAGACCGAATGAATTGCTGCACGTCCACCACGTGGGCGGCGGAGAGTGCTACATACGGAGCAAAATGAGTGAATCTACACTCTAAAATACGTCTATATACATCAGTGTTTGGAGTATGTACTAGTAGTTCATATTGAAATCTACTAAAGGACATATATATTCCAAACAATATGATATAATCTCTATAACCAAGGTAGTAGGGACGAGGAGTAAACGGAGGGAGTAGTAAATTTTTCTCCTCATTCTGCGAGCCACCGCGCGCATGGGCGAGGGAGCGGGCGTAAGGCGTAGTAAGCAAGCTTCACCTCATCCTGCGAGCCACCGCGCCCATGGGCGGGGGAGACGGCGTACTAAGCAAGCTTCTCCTCGTTCTGTGAGTTGACGAGACACATCAAAAGTACTCCAGTGTATAGAGCCTTGCCTCTAAGGTAGGCCCCACATGGTTTGCCTCTTTTTTAACATAACACGTCAAGTCGCAATTTGTTTGTTCACCCGTGGTAGACGATCCTCCCTCCACCAAGTGGACAACCAGTACACGTGCCAAATTACCACGTGGGCTGCCTTTTTCGTACAGAAATGAGCTCCACCGTGTACCCACGCGGGTGTGGTTGGGAAAGAGACGGGAGTACGTGCGCCGTGCATGCACCTCTTCTCTTCGTGCATGTCCCCCACCTACATGGGTGTGTGTGTGAGAGATACAAACCGCGTTCGTGAGTGTTTTTTTGGGGTGGGGGTGGGGGTGGGGTGGGGGTTGATTTCATGAATTATTTGTGGGAATATGTGTGGATGACATCTCAAACAAAATTTTGCATGCAATGTGTGTGAAATGGAGGCCTATCCATATCATACATAGAGGGTCGGGCAATCCATGAGAAGAGAGGGAGGGGTCATAACTATCGATAGAGTCGAAGAGAGGATCAAGTGGGTGGGTGCGAGATCGATGAAGAGAGCCATCGAAATTGTGTGTGTGTACAAGTCAAAGATATAGGGCGACTGGCCGACCGGAACGTTAGAGGGCACACGTCAAGGTTGTGTGTGGCAGGGAGACATGACTAGAGCGCTCGATGTATCGGTGTGTGTGGGGGGAGGGGGTGGTGGGAGGGGTAGGCAGAGGCCTAACTATAGAGGTAGAACGACTCGTATATGTGTTGAGAAGGAGAGACCCAACTATGTCTTGAGGGAGATCGGTCGACATCCATACATAACTGAAGGACGGGAAATATGATGGGAGAGAGAGAGAGGAGAGAGAGGGAGGGAGAGGGAGGGAGAGGGGTAGAGTGCTGGATGGGTGATGGAGTTGCTTCTCGAAGATGGTGGGAGAGGCCTACTAGCCAAACTGAGGGTGGAACTGCAATGTTATCAATAAGAGTGGGGTTGTGTTTTTGTGTGTGCCTGTGCGTGATAGATCTGTCGGGACGCATCCATGGAAGATGAAGGGGAACCATGTGTTTGGTAAGCAAACCTAACTAGATCGGTAGATCAATTGTTGTTTGTCGGAGGAAGGGAGAGACACAACTAATGAGGTAGATCGATTGACGTGTGGGTAAAAACGAGTTATAAGGACCTAGCTAGCTATATGTATAGCGAGAGATCGGTCGGTGTACGTCCATTTGTTAGAGGCAAATAAGGCCCAGCGAGACGGATAGACATAGAGAATGGAGCTAGGAGGTGGTGCGAGAGGCCCAACTACTAGCTAGATAGGGGGAGGAGTGTGCGATTGTGAGAGCGATGAAAAGAGGGGCGAGAGTTTACACGTGTGTCTGACCGTATGAGAGACATGAGGCAAGGACACATGAAGGAGGAGATTGAAGGTGTGTTTGTATGTTGTAGGCAGGCATCGCTGGAGAGGTTTATCGATCGGTGTGTGTTGGAAAGGAGTTGTGGAGACTCTGGGAGAATGACCTAAAGAAAAAAAATGAATGTGCCCGGTGGATAGAATGCCGAGGCAGGGGAGGGCGAGGAGGGCGTGTGCATGCACGAGAGAAAGTTAGTGGTAGCTACAAAAGTTAGAGGATTGTGTGGGTGTAAGAGACTAACAAAGAGCATAATTTGATATGAAAGCGGATTCATATATTTGAATAGGAGATCATAGTGTTTCAAACATTGCATGCATGAATATAGCGGTGATACACGTGATGTGCACATGTTATACCATAATGTGATAATGCATGGAGTTTGCAACTCACAGCTAAATGCCGAACAATCTAAACCATACTATACATCAAACAATCTCACATTTTATTTGAATTTGTGATAATGTGTGGCATTTGCAGCTTACAACTAAATATCGAACAATCTAAACAATACTATATATCGAACATTCTCACATTTTATTTGAATTTATGGTAATGTGTGGTGTTTGCAACTCACATCTAAATACTTGTAGGCGTAGGGGGCGGGGCACCATACATAATGTGATAAACACATTATACATATGAGACATGGTTTAGATTATGAAGATCTAGCTAGAGCTAGAAATGTAATGTGATTTGAAATCAAAATAAAGTGGATTCAAAAAATCTAGTTCGAGTTCATATAGTACACATAGTTCATATGTAACTCGAGACTAATCATGTGGTGTGCTGTGAAGATAATACACAAACAATGGTTTAACTTGACAATAATGATGATTGTAGATCTTATTAAAACAGAGAAACGAATTCAAATGCTTTGACTTCACAACAATCATTACTGTAGATCTTATTCAAATAGAGAAACGAATTCAAATTTAGTTCATATTGAAGCGGTAGTATATACGTTTGGAATGCACTAAAACGTTCATTTGAGTAGTAGGTTGCATGCATTATACACGTAGCGAAATATTTTAATTGAACATAACATGAATTCAAAGTTTTGAATGACATTTGTAGGGCACATTGATTTGGTACAGTACACGTCAGGCTTGTCCGGAAATTTCAACCCGCGCCTAGTTAGCCCGAAATATTTAAGATATATCTTTGTCTTGTTGTGCTCAGACAACTCCCTCCATCTCAACACGTGCCTTGCTATTCCGAAATTACAACGCACGCGAAAACTCCCACCTCCTGTGAAATCCCGACACGCAAAATGCCCGTGGTACCCCTGAACCGAAAGAACCGCCTCAAATCGGTGGGGGTACTTTCGTAACTTACCCCACATTTCGGACAAGCGCGTCTCTAAGCCATAGTTCCCCACTGCCATCCCATCCGCCCACCCATTCGTACACCGAGGCCGCGAAAACCCGCGACAAAACCCCACACCCTGCTCCGTCAGCCACCCAGCCGGAGCCTCTTCCCCGACAACATCATCCACAGCAACACCTCGACATCCCTCATCCACCGTACTGGATGAGGATCCGTCGTCGATCTCATCGTCCCGCCGGTTCAGCCACCCCATCCTCCACCTCCAAGGAGCTGCCCCGACGTTCCCCTCGTCTTTTGCGCCACCTCCATTCCCACACCGCTATCTTTACCTGCACCACCGAAAGAGCATCATCATCACCGTTTCCTGGGATGAAGCCGCGGCCTAATCGGCGCCACCAAAGAGGTTGTACACTAATCGCCGCATTTTCTTCTTGATTCGATCTCACGATGATGTCGGCGCTCGGTCCCGAGCCGACACGGCGTGGCTCCATCCACGGCAGCGTCGCCGGCCACTTCCTCTATGGCGTCGCTCCCTCGGCGGCGACGTCCACATCAGTAGGACATGCTGCTGCTTTAGCTCTTGCTCGCGCTGCTGCTCTGCTCTTGCTCTCGGTCCCCTGCCTGGTCTGCTCTTGCTATTGCTCTTGCTCGCATTGCTGCTCTCGCTCTTGCTTGCGATGCTACTCCGATTTAGCTACACTTCACTCCGATGCCGCCGGGGTGAAGGAAGAACCAGCCGAAGCAGGGAGGGGGCTCGTCGGAGAGGTACCCCACTATCTATCTTAGGGTTCAGGATGGGGGCGGTGGTGGCCGGCGGTGGCGGGGCGTTGGCGGGGCGGTGGCGTGGGGATCGCCGGAGAAAAATCTCGGCACGGGGGGGCCTAGAGGGTGGCCGGGGCGGCGGCGGACCGGCGGTGGGGAGTGTTTTCGGGGCGGGCGGGGCGGCGCACCTGTCGGAGTAATGGGCCACGGGAAGGCCAACCCGAGCCCCATAACCTTTCAAGACATCGAGGCAGGCTGCGCCCCTCAAGACCCCAGGGCGAAGAGCTGCCTCCTAGGGAGTCTACGGCGAGGTGGCCGACACTCCCGCTCATGGCTGAGTCCCAGGGACGACTTCCAGAGAAGCCGACTTTGGGGAGTCGGTCGGCGACTCCAACAAACCGTGACCTTGTCGAAGGGGACGGGGCAGGGGTGTGGCTACAGTGAAGCCCACTCCCCGCCCCTTACCAAGGGCAGGCATGGCTACAGCACACCATACTTGGGGAGATCTCCCTGCGGCATGGCACTGTTGCCAGACCGGCCCTGACATCAGCACCACTATACCAAGTCCTGCTGCCACAACGGCTTGTCTGTACGGCCTGGATGCAGCAGGGCCCACCAGTCAGCAAGACCTCGGAAGACGGCGGGAGGACCGCCAGTCGGACCCATTGGAAGTCGGCCGAGCCCTCCCCCGGGGCCCACGCACCATTAATCAAGAAGAGATGGGGCATGGCCACAGTGATCGCCCGCCAGGCGGCGGGGCTGTTGCCACGACCCCATGAGCAAGCTTGCATCATCCGGAGCACGGCTACAGTAATCAGCAGCCGGCAAGACCCGCCCGTGGCGGACGCGGCCTGTTGGCTCCGTACCAGACCAGTCGGCGGAGAAGTCGGAGGTCGGAGACACTGATGGCTGGACCTGTGCCCAGTCACATTACCATTGTACCCCTGGGGGGTAGGCCTATATAAACCCCCCAGGGCACCCATGCAAAGGGTTGGATCCTAGTAGTTCTAGACACACCAGATAGAAGGGGAGAGCTAGCCCTGCCCTCTCCTGCCACCTGAAACAGCTCAAGGAGCAACCATGTAAACACTTGACCATAGTGATCATGCGGAGACCCCGCAAAGCAGCAGTAGGGGTGTTATCTCCCCGGAGAGCCCTGAAGCTGGGTAAGATCCGCCGGCGTGCATGTCTTTGCCTCATCCCGTTTCCAGGCGCCAGCGACGTTCTACTTGCCCCCACCATGATAAGCCATCCGTTGGCATATGTCGCACCAAACCCCCGACATTTGGCGCCCACCGTGGGGCCTGGTGCACCGACGTCCGAAGATATGTTCTGGACGGGAACCCTTTTCCTCCCTGGCGAGCGCAGCCAGCCAGGCACGCCAGATGAAGTCTGCAGCGATGCACTGCGTGGTGTTGAAATCGCCTGCGCAGCTAGCTCCTTGGCTGAACTTGTCGGCGAGGTTCGCCTCTCCGACGAACCTGCACCCGACGCAGGCGCGGGCGGCCCCGAGAACCTCCTCGCGGGCCTCCTCGATCAACTCCATGTTTCTGGCGAGCCCGCCGTGGACTTGTAGTCCGTAGGCTCCACCGACCCGATGCTGGTCGACTTTGACATCGTGTCGATCGACGCGTTTCCCACCAACATGGTGGTCTACGACAAGCCTCTCCCCTACGCGGAGAGCGACGGAAGCACCGTCACCGAGGTGCTAGTCATCAGTCATGACGAGTTCCCTGGCGGAGGAGCGCCCAACTCGCTCGGCGCGGCGCTGCAAGACCTAACTGCGCCCATTCCGGAAGATGCTGACGCAGAGACGTTAGAAGCGCGCCACCTTCAGCTTGTTGAACGCGCGAAGAAGCTGGCCAGCATGAGACGCTTGTCAGAAGCTTACCAGCGGGAGATGGATCGCGCTGTTGGCGGCTCGCCGGCTCCGGCAGGGCCCAGCCGCCTTGGCGCGGTCCAGCAGCGCGGCGTAGCCATCGCCAGCCAGTTTGGGGCTAGCCACCCCGTGTACGCCACCCCAGCGGAGAACATCCGAGCCGCCCAGGTGGCGGCGGATGAGCTGGATAATTTCGAGGGCGAAGAGCGCCGCCTCATGATGGAGCGAGTCCAGCGGCTCCTCGACGCGGCCACCGCGCAGAACAACGACCCACACCGGGATCAAGGCGCGACGTCTCGGATGCCGACTGGCGGTGCCCGAGGAAGAAAGGACAAGGAGCCGGCTGTCAGTCACAGTCGGACTCGGATTACCATAGAGCGCGACCGAGACGGCCGCCCAAGAGCAGTGGAACGACGGGACGACTGTCCGCCTCCCCCTCCCCGCAAGGAGAGGTGAGTCTCCCCGCCGCCTGTTGACCATCCGACTCTCAGAGACCGCCTTGGCCGCTGAGAGGGGGTCGGAGAGAATTACGCCCGCCACCGGATCGACCGACTTCAGCGGTCCCTGGCGCTGGAAGAAGAAGACGAGCTGGGTCCGCCCTGTTTCGGGCCCCGCATTCGGGACGAGCCCTTCCCTAGAGGGTTCACGCTCCCAAGAGACACGCCCAAGTATACCGACTCCGTGAAGCCAGAGGACTGGCTAGTTGACTACTCCACGGCTGTTAGCATAGCAAACGGCAACAAGCGTGTCGCCGTAAAGTACGTTCCGCTCATGCTCCAGGGCACGGCTCGGACATGGCTGAGCAGCCTGAAGCCGTGCAGCATCAACAGCTGGGTCGACTTCACCGAAGCTTTCATCCGCAACTTCACCAGCACGTACAAGCGTCCTCCCAAGCCTCTCCAGCTCTCCTTGTGCGTGCTAGGTCCTGACGAGTCAACTCACGACTACCTCACGCATTGGGCCGAGCTCCGGAACTCCTGCGAGGGCGTGCACGAGGTGCGGGCTATTGAGTACTTCATAGCCGGGTGCCGGGAAGGCACCCTCCTCAAGCACAAGCTCCTCTGCGACGAGCCAGAAACCCTCGACGAGCTGCTGATCATAGCAGACAAATACGCCACGGCCGACTCCTCCATGAAGGCGGAAATTCAAATCAGCACAACTGGCAAAGTGGCTCCTCAAGCTCCAAGAACTCCGGCGGCAGATGCCGGCCGGCGACAGCAGCAGGGCAACAACAAGCGCAAGGCCCCGCAGCCAGCTTCCGGCAGCCGGCAGGTCGCGGCCGTTGAAGCCCAGCAGCCAGAAGAGCAGCCTCTGCCCAAGCGGCAGAAAGGCAGCAAGCCAAACTGGTTGCCGGCCTTCTCCTACGAGGAGACCTTGGATGGACCTTGCAAGTTCCACAGTGGCACGAAGCCGTTGAATCATACCACCCGGAAGTGCCACTGGCTCACCAGGATCGCCAAGGGAGACGGCCTCCTGCCACCCCCGCCTGCTGGGCAGCCGCCTCCGCCTCCGCCCCAGCAGTCGGCGGTCAGGCCAGTCGGCGCGGTACAAGATGAATACCCTGAAAAGCACGTAACCTACATGGTGTTCACCAGTATGGCTGATGATCGACGCAGCAGGCGGCTGCAGCGACAAGAGGTGAACGCAGTAGCCTCAGAGACGCTAGAGTTCATGCACTGGTCTGAGAAGCTCATTAGCTGGAGCAGGGCCGACCACCTAGAAGTGATGCCGAGTCCGGGCTCCTACGCCTTGGTCCTGGACGCCACCTTTTCTACGGACAAGCGGGCCACGCATTTCTCGCGAGTTCTGATAGACGGAGGCAGCAGCATCAATATCCTGTACAAAGACACCATGGAGAAGTTAGGAATCAAGCAAAGGCAGCTTCAGAATAGCCGGACTGTGTTTCACGACATTGTACATGGGCTTTCCTGCTCGCCAATCGGCAAGATCCTGATGGATGTCCTCTTCGGGGACAAAGATCACTTCTGAAGAGAGTCAGTTTGGTTTGAGGTGGTGGACCTTGAGAGCCCATACCATGCGCTACTTGGCCGACCCGCTTTGGCCAAGTTCATGGCGGTCCCCCACTACGCCTACCTCAAGATGAAGATGCCCAGTTCCAGGGGAATTCTGACTGTGGCCGGCGACTACCGGAAGTCGTCCGCTTGCGCGGCCGAGAGCAGTCGGCTGACCGAGTCCCTGGTGATCGCAGCCGAGAAGCGACTCCTTGAACGAGTTGTGGCGATGGCCGACAAGCAGCCGGAGATATCGCCCGATCCGAAGGAGTCGGAAGCCGAACGTTCGTTCAAGCCGGCCAAAGAGACAAAGAAGATACCCTTGGATCTGGAGTACCCAGAGAGGTACGCTGTCATAGGTGCAAACCTCGACAGCAAATAGGAAGGCGAGCTCGTCGATTTCCTCCGTGAGAATCGGGACATCTTCGCATGGTCTCCCGAGGACATGCCGGGTGTACCAACGGATTCCGCCGAGCACAAGTTACATGTCCGATCTGATGAAAAGCCGGTCAAGCAGCCCTTGCGCCGCTTATCAGAAGAAAAGAGAAGAGTTGTCGGAGAAGAGATAGCCCGACTCCTGGCAGCCGGCTTCATTATGGAAGTTTTCTTTCTGGAGTGGCTGGCGAATCCAGTCCTGGTACTAAAGAAGAACAAGCAGTGGCGAATGTGTATTGACTACACGAGCCTCAACAAGGCATGCCCCAAGGACCCATTTGCTCTACCAAGAATCGATCAGGTGATAGACTCCACAGCCGGATGCGAGCTATTGAGTTTCTTGGATGCATACTCAGGATATCACCAGATCAAGCTGAACCCGGCTGACAGATTGAAGACCGCCTTCATCACGCCGTTTGGAGCATTCTGCTATCTCACCATGACGTTCGGCTTGAGGAATGCCGGCGCCAACTTTCAGCGTTGCATGCAGAAGTGTCTCCTCAAGCAGCTTGGCAGGAACGCCCACGTTTACGTGGATGATGTGGTGGTGAAGACGGAGAAGCGTGGAACACTGCTGGAAGACCTCAAGGAGACTTTTGAGAACCTACGCTGATTCCAGATCAAGCTCAACCCCGAGAAGTGCGTCTTCGGAGTACCAGCCGGCCAGCTGCTAGGCTTCCTGGTCTCTGAACGCGGCATAGAATGCAACCCAGTAAAAATCAAGGCCATCGAGAGAATGGAGGTACCCAGCCGACTGTTGGACATGCAGAAGTTCACCGGCTGCCTAGCATCCATCAGCCAATTCATCAGTTGGCTGGGCGAGAAAGCTCTCCCTTTATACCAGCTCATGAAGAAGACCACTTTTTTCGAGTGGAACCATAAGGCGGACGAAGCTTTCCACCAATTGAAGAAGATGCTGACTACTCCACCCGTCCTGGCGGCTTCGACTCCCAAGGAGCCTATGCTCCTGTACATCGCCGCCACCAGCCGAGTAGTCAGCACAGTCATTGTAGTGGAGCGCAAGGAGGAAGGCAAGGCGCTGCCTGTCCAGAGACCGGTATATTACCTGAGCGAGGTACTGTCGACCTCCAAGCAGAACTACCCCCACTACCAGAAGATGTGCTATGGCGTACACTTTGCTGCCGAGAAATTGAAGCCTTATTTTCAAGAGCATCCAATCACGGTGGTATGCACGGCCCCACTTGCCGAGATCATCGGTAGCCGAGATGCCTCTGGATGAGTGGCCAAGTGGGCCATAGAGCTGGCTCCTTACACCATCCACTACCAGCCCCGCACCGCTATCAAGTCACAAGCACTGGCCGACTTCCTCGTCGACTGGGCCGAGACCCAGTACCTGCCTCCAACGCCTGACTCCACCCATTGGCGGATGCACTTCGACGGCTCCAAGATGCGCACCGGCTTGGGAACCGGCGTCGTCCTCACCTCTCCTGAAGGCGACAAGCTCAAATATGCACTGCAAATCCATTTTTCCGCCTCCAACAACGTGGCCAAGTACGAGGCGCTCATTCACGGGCTCCGGCTTGCCAAAGAACTTGGCATCCGCCGGATCTTGTGCTATGGCGACTCGGACTTGGTGGTCCAGCAGTCATCTAGCGACTGGGACGCGAAAGACGCAAACATGGCAAGCTACCGTTTCCTCGTACAGCAACTCAGCGGGTATTTCGAAGGGTGCGAGTTCCTCCTCGTGCCAAGAAACGACAACGACCAAGCAGACGCCTTGGCATGAATCGGCTCCACCCGCCAAGCAATTCCATCCGGCGTCGCCCTTCAATGCCTCCTCAAGCCGTCTGTCAAGCCTTCACCAGAATCAGACTCTATTTTTGTGCCGGCTCCTCCCGAAGACGGCGGATCCGACTCCAGAGCTCCGGCAGTCGGAACGGGGACTTTGGCGGATGACTCCAAAGCCGCCATAGTCGAGCCCGGCCCAGGGACTGCGGCAGCGGACTCGAGGATTCCAGAACTCGGCCTAGGGACCACACCAGTCAGCCTGGGGACTTCATCAACTCAGCAAGCGGCTGTTGACTCCAACCCACCGCCTCCTAGCCCAACCACCCTCGTCCAAGTCGCAGTTCTGGCAATCGAAGAAATAGCAGCACCCTCATGGGCCCAGTCCATCCTCAAATTCCTGGTGAATAAAGAGCTACCAACTAACGAGATCTCAGCCCGGCAAGTACAACGCCGGGCGGCAGCCTATACCATAGTCAACAGAGAGCTGGTCAGGCGCAACGTCACTGGTGTCTACCAGCGCTGCATAGAGCCAGAGCAAGGCCAAGCGATTCTCAAAGACATCCACCAAGGCGAATGCGGCCACCATGCGGTTTCAAGAGCACTCGTCGCCAAAGCCTTTCGGCACGGTTTCTTCTAGCCGACTGCCTTGGAAGAGGCCAAGGAGTTGGTCCAAAAATGCAAAGGGTGTCAGAAGTCCAGCTCCAAGCCGCACCAGCCGGCTTCTGTGCTCAAGACCATCCCCATTGCCTGGCCTTTCGCAGTTTGGGGTCTGGACATGGTGGGACCATTCAAGACAGCACGAGGTGGTCTAACTCACCTACTTGTCGCAGTGGACAAGTTCACCAAGTGGGTGGAAGTGAAGCCAATTAAGAAATTGAACGGGCCGACTGTCGTGACCTTCATCACCGATATCACAATTCGGTACGTCATACCACACAGCATCATCACCGACAACGGCACCAATTTTGCCAAAGGCGCCTTGGCCCGTTTCTGCGCAACACAGGGCATCCGACTGGACCTAGCGTCCGTCGCCCACCCATAGTCAAACGGCCAAGTGGAGCGAGCAAACGGCCTCATCCTCTCCGGCATCAAGCCTCGGCTGATTAAGCCTTTGGAGCGCTCGGCCGGCTGCTGGCTCGACAAGCTGCCAGCCATCCTCTGGAGTCTGTGCACGACTCCAAACAAGTCAACCGGCTTCACACCCTTCTTCCTCATCTACGGTGCCAAAGCCGTCATCCCAACGGACATAGAGTTCGACTCCCCACGAGTCACCATGTACACCAAGGAAGAAGTAGAAGAAGCACGACAAGATGGCGTTGATCTACTAGAAGAAGGCCAGCTGTTGGCACTCAGCCGGTCCAGCATCTACCAGCAGAGCCTGCGCCGATACCACAACAGGAAGGTCATGCCAAGATCTTTCCAAGAAGGCGACCTTGTGCTCCGGCTGATCCAGCGAACAACCGGCCAGCACAAGCAGTCGCCGCCTTGGGAAGGCCCTTTCATCATCAGCAAAGTACTAGGCAACGATTCCTACTACCTGATCGACGCTCAGAAGCCCCGAGCACGCAAGAGGGACGATTCCGGCAAGGAGACGGAGCGGCCATGGAACGCAAATCTTCTCCGAAGATTTTACAGTTGATGCAATATGTACCACGCTACCTTTTGTATTAAAGTACCAAGACTTCGGGCCCCCCGTGACGAGCTCGGGGACTGCCCTCTTTTGTCTGTATGATAAGAATTATGCCTACAAGTATGTTACTCTTTTATCATGCCGCCTGGCACCGGGCTCGACAAGTCGGCCTGGGGACTTGCCGCCTTGCACTATGAAACGCTTCCTGCAGCCGGACAAGTAATGTGTAACACTTAAGCCGTCTTGTGTCAGAAGCCGCAGCTCGCAGAGCGACTGTACGGTGGGCAGAGGTAAGGTAGAATGGGTGCTCGCACGAAAAATGGCTAAGGATCGAAAGCGTAAAACATAGCTCAAGACGGCTTCTAGCCTTTCTCGCAAACCGATTCTTGATAGTCAGATTGCCGTCTTCTACCTAACTTGCTCAAACAGTCTTGAAAACGGCTAAGTACTTGCTTTACCAAAGTAGCCGGCACTTGATCCAGCGACAGTCCGCAGAGCGGCTGTCCGATTGGCAAGACAGGCAACTAAAAGAAAACGGCAAAGGAAACAGCCAAAAGAACAATGAGCAAGAAAGGATAGATATATAGATTTACATAACATAGGCCCTTGGCCGAATTGTTAAGCAAAGGTTCAAAATATACCCCGCGGGTGGAATTGTGCGAATTAACAAGTTCTTCAAAAAAGACTACTGAAGCAGATAAAACAAAAGACATAGCGGCAGCTTAGGAGGCGGCAGGCGGAGTCGGGGGGTCGGAGGAGGCGCCAGCGTCAGGCGTCGGGACGGTCGGCCGGCTAGTCTCGGCTTGATCGCCTCCGGCAGCAGTCGTGTCGGTCGCACGCGGCTCATTACTAGAGGCGCGGTCGGGCTGGGGCTGGCCGTCGGCTCCATCTTCTAGTGCCTCCGCCTCGCCCTCATCCTCCGCCTCGTCCTCCTCGATGCTGGAGCCAATCACCTCCACTGAGTCTTCGCCGTAGTCTGGGTTCATCCCAAACCACTCCGGCGGGACTTCCTCGCCGTCTTCAGACCGCTCGGGGATGAACATGCTCGTGTCGGTGTACTCGGTGATCGCTGCAGCATGCTTGACGAGGGCGTCTTCCATAGCCGCCAGCTCCGACTGGGCCTCCGACCGAAACATGGCCAACCGGTCTAGATCTAGCCCCGGGTACCACGCCTTGACGAACTCCTAGGCCCGGCGCGCTCCAGCCCGGGCCGAAGAGCCCTTCCAGGCCTCGAGGCGACCAGCTGCGACATCCAACCAGTTGGCCGTCAGGCTGGGGGTGCACGGAGCCTGCATATCCGGCCAAAGGGCGGAGATCGCCTGGGCGCCGACGCGCTGAAGCCGGCGCAGCATCCAGTGAGCCGGCCGGAGGCGAGCCTCGATACTCAAGATGTGTTCATCAAGAGTTCGAGGGGCATCGGCGGCGATCTCCGTGCCCTCCGCCCTCCGACTTGCACGGTCGGCCTCAATGGCTTGGATAGCGGCTTGCGACTGCCCAGGGAAGAAGTCTGCAAAAGACACGAAGAAACAAAAAAGCAAGTCAAAAACCAGGAGTCAGCACGATCTAAGTCAGCAGCTCGAAGAAAGAAAACAAAGAGACTCACCATCAACGATGTCTTCAATCTCGTGGAAGCCGGAGGACAGCAGCGCCTCCTTGTCAGACTAGGAAGAGCGCTCGCTCGTGAACTCGGCCAGGAGGGCGGTTTCCGTCTCCTCCGCCTCCCTCTGCGACTTCGCGAGCAGCTCCTTCTGCTCTGCCAACTGAGTGGTCAGCAGATCACGCTCCGTGGCGAGCTTACTGCACTCCTCCCCTTTGGCGAGCAGGGCGGAGTTGGCTTCGCTCAGCTGCCGTTGAAGAGCAGCGTTTGCTCCTGAAGGAAAGAAAGAAAGACAGCAGTCGTCAATAAAGTAGGTCACCGGGGAGATCCGGCCCAACTGCTCAGCAGTCGGCCCGAATCTCGGGGACTATAGCCCGCGGGTGCGCCAGCGCGCCCCCGCAGAGAAGAGAAAAGGGAGAAGGACTTACTCCGGCTCTCCGCCAAGTCAGCGGTCCGCTTGCCCAACTCTTCAACATTACGGTTGAAGGCGGTGAAGCGGAGGTTGTGGTAGTCCTGCAACAAGCATTTCAGACAAAGTTAGTGCCCAGAAGTTCATCAAATTGAAGTTCCGGGCCGCCTGCTCAGCAGCCGGCCCGAAACTCGAGGACTACACCCAGTGGGTGCGCTGGCGCGCCCCCACAGAGAAGAACAAGAAAAACAAGGTTCAAAGAAAAACATACCCGGACGGCCGCCCGCGACGCTAGGAACTGCTTGGTGCAGCTTTGGAGGGCGTCGCCCTCAGCGCGGAGCTTCGCCTGGACATCCAGGAGCACCCAATTCAGCAGCCCTGTGCCTCCTCCTCGCACCCACCCAACAGGTGCGGCGCTCGTTGCTTCGGCGTCTGGAGCCACCAAGCTGGCGGTGCCGGCTTCCAACGGGCGAGGCGCCGAAGTCGCCTTCTCCAGGCGACGGCGCGCTGGCGAGCCGACCTAGAGGAGCAGCCTCGCCACGGCCTCCTCTTCGGTCGGCGGCACCGGAGGGTCCGCCGGCTGCTCGCCCTGCGCGCCTTCAGACGGCGGCGGAGGCGGTGGCGGAGCGTTCGCGCCCGGAGTAGAGGGGTCGCCGCCTTCCCTCTCCTCGACAAGGTTCTCCCCGCCGGATTCTCCGGTCTGCCCCGTGACCTCTGGAGGCGGCGGCACAGAGTTCAGTGGGGTAACCAGCCGGGCCGACTGGTGGCGTGCGGCTTCCTCGGCCTGCTGCATCCCTGCGGCGGCGGCGTTGGCCTCCGCTAATTTCTTCTTGGCGGAGGCCTCTGCCCTGTCGACCTCCACCTTCTCCAGGCGGAGGGCTTCCTCTTCATTGCGCCTCTCCCGCGCATTCTGCTCCATTGCCTCCCGGAGGTCAGCAGCGGGGTCTATCCGCCGAGTGGTGGCGGGCGTCTCCGCTGACCCCATGACGGAGGCAGCGGCAACCCACTCAAGAGAGAGGGGAGCCCTGAAGAAAGAAGGGCGAGCAGAGACTCAGACAAAACGAGAAGAAAGAATAAATTTTGAAGACAGAATACTTACGCAGAGACCAACAGCGGCTTCTTCACTTCCTTGCGGAAGCGGATGGCCTTCGCGGCCGCCTCGTCCCGCCGGGTCGCCGCACCCGAGCCCTTGGGCTTCTTCGGCCGGCTGCCGAACAAAGTCGGCGCAGCCCGGCGCTTCTTCCCGCCGCCTGGAGCGCCCGACGCGGCAGAAGAGCCTACGCCCGGCTGGCCGGCTCCTGGCCGATGGCGAGGGGCGACTCCTTCCTCGGCCTCGTCTTCAGGCCAGTCGGCAAAGGTGGCCGAGGGCCTGAAGTCGCCTGTCGTCCCTCCTCCCTCGGCATCGTCTTCCAGAGCCGCTGCCCCCAGATCAAGGTCGTCGACGTCGCTCTCTGCCCGGTCAGCGACGAACTCATGGGCCGGCCCCGAGGTGCCGGCTGGTGGGTGAAGAAGGGGATTCTAATTGAAAGCCGACTGGTCATAACAAGACTCGGCAAGAAGAAGACAACTCAAAGAAAAGAAAGGCGACTCACCACGGGCGGGGGGTTGGCGCGGGAGTATGGCTCCTTGCCGAATCGCCAGTCCTCCGGGAGCCTGTTGTCCGAGAGGTAGTTCACCATAAGGGCCACCTCTCCATGAGGCATGTCCTTGGTGCACATCCGACTCGGGTCGCGGCCCCCGCTCATCTGACACATCATGTGAGGGCGGCCTTGGAGTGGGAGAACTCGGCGCGAGACGAAGGCCGCCAGCAGGTCTGGACCAGTCAGCCCCTCCGACTGCGTCAGCACTCGGAGTCGCGTGATGGCTCCAGCTCCCGCAGGCGTCAGCGACCTGGCCCGGTACGACCAGTTGGGCAGTCGGCCAGCCGGCGGTCCGGCTTCGAAAGCCGGCATATTCACCCAGTCGCCCCTCTTGGCGACGTTCCTGACGTAGAAGTAGGACCGCTGCCACATCTTCACCGACTTCAGCAACGAGATGGAGGGGAAGTGGTTATCGGCTCCTGTCCTCCGCACGGCGATGAAGGCGCCGCACTGAGCCGGCACGCCCGCGGCTTGGGTGCCGAGCTTGCAGAAGAAGAACTCCCCCAGAGCTCGAGGGTGGGGAGGACTCCGAGGAAGCCTTCGCACAGAGCCACGAAGGCGAACAGCAGCACCACCGTGTTGGGGGTGAGGTGGTGCGGCTGGAGTCCGTAGAACTCCAAGAACGACCGGAAGAAGCTGCTCGCTGCCCAGCCCACGCAGGCAGTGCGAGCGGAAAATGACCCGCTCACCCTCCTGCGGGGCGGGGGAAATCCCCCCCTCCGGCGCGAGGCGCACCTGCACGCGATCCTCGCCAGGAAGCCGACGGGTCCGGTGGAGGAACTCGATGTGGTCCTCGTGGACCTCAGAGCCGTCCCAGGTGCCGGAGTGCACTGGGGGAGGCGCGACAGCGGAGGAAGAGCTCATCGCGAAGCTAACACCGCGGCGTCCGCCGGAGCTTGGGCGTGCGGCAGAGCGAAGAGGAGGAAGCAAGAGAGCGAGGAGCTGCGAGGAGGAAGAAGCGAGGGGTAGTAGGAAGGAGGGGCGCCTGTGCCCCCCTCTTCCCCCTACTTATAGCCCTATGGGCTGCGAAGCCGAGGGGGCGGACGTGGGGATTTACTACGCCCGCAGCCCCACGAGCCCCACGACCCACATAAAGTTACTACGCACAGTAACTTTATGGGAATCCCAACCACCCGTCGGGGCCGCAGCGGATCCGCTTGGGTGCTGAGGCGCGGCAGTGGCGGGCCCTGCCTATGGGCCTGTCCCGTCGCGCGCGTGGGCTGGCAGGACGGCCTGGCCACGTGCCCTTGCGTGACAGGCCAGGAACGGGCGGCGGCCTGGAAGCTTAGCTAGCACGCCACTTGAAATCCCGCCGCGACGTTCGAACTACTGAGCAAGTCGGAATAGTGCGAGTCCAAGTTGGGCGAGTCCGACTCCTTCTAGTCGGCCCGGCAGAAGTCAATCAAGACCATGTGTTGAGCTCTGGAGAGGGAAACTGCTAAGGCTTCTCGGCCGATCGTCCGCGGCGCCTCACCAGCTTCGGGGACTACTGTCGGAGTAATGGGCCACAGGTAGGCCAACCCGAGCCCCATAACCTTTCAAGACATCGGGGCAGGCTGCGCCCCTCAAGACCCCAGGGCAAAGAGCCGCCTCCTGGGGAGTCTATGGCGAGGTGGCCGACTGCCCGCTCACGACCGAGTCCCAGGGACGACTTCCAGAGAAGCCGGCTTTGGGGAGTCGGCCGGCGACTCCAACAAACCGTGACCTCGTCGAAGGGGACGGGGCAGGGGCGTGGCTACAGTGAAGCCCACTCCCCGCCCCTTACCAAGGGAAGGCATGGCTACAGCACGCCATACTTGGGGAGATCTCCCTGCAGCGTGGCACTGTTGCCAGGCCGGCCCTGACATCAGCACCACTATACCAAGTCCTGCGGCCACAACGGCTTGTCTGTACGGCCTAGATGCAGCAGGGCCCACCAGTCAGCGAGACCTCGGAAGACGGCGGGAGGACCGCCAGTCGGACCCATTGGGAGTCAGCCGAGCCCTCCCCCGGGGCCCACGCGCCATTAATCAAGAAGAGATGGGGCGTGGCCACAGTGATCGCCCGCCAGGCGGTGGGGCTGTTGCCACGACCCCATGACCAAGCTTGCATCATCAGGAGCATGGCTACAGTAATCAGCAGCCGGTAAGACCCGCCCGCAGCGGACGCGGCCTGTCGGCTCCGTACCAGACCAGTCGGCGGGGCCCACCAGTCGGCGGGCCCCAGCAGTCGGCGGAGAAGTCGGAGGTCGGAGACACTGACGGCTGGACCCGCGCCCAGTCACATTACCATTGTACCCCCGGGGGGTAGGCCTATATAACCCCCCCCCCCAGGGCACCCATGCAAAGGGTTGGATCCCAGTAGTTCTAAACACACCAGATAGAAGGGGAGAGCTAGCCCTGCCCTCTCCTGCCACCCGAAATAGCTCAAGGAGCAACCTTGTAAACACTTGAACATAGTGATCATGCGGAGACCCCGCAGAGCAGCAGTAGGGGTGTTATCTCCCCAGAGAGCCCTGAAGCTGGGTAAGATCCGCCGGCGTGCATGTCTTCGCCTCATCCCGTTTCCAGGCACCAGTGATGTTCTACTCGCCCCCACCATGATAAGCCATCCGTTGGCATATGTCGCACCAAACCCCCGACAGCACCGCCGGCCGTGGGCGGCAGGGGGCTGCTATTTGGCCGGCTCAGGGGGGTGGAGGTTGAAGATGAACCGCAGGCCCTTGATTTCGTATCCAACGGCTGCAAAATCGACTGACCAGAGATGAAAAAGTCAGTCGATTAACGTGTAGCCTCACCTTGGTAGTGCATTCAATTTCGACAGCAAAATTCAGTTTCGACAGCAAAATTCAATTTCGACAGTTAAGTTCAGTTTCGACAGTTAAGTTCAGTTTCGACAGTTAAATTCAGTTTCGACAGTTAAGTTCAGAGATGAGCGGCTAATGTATTTTACATCTAGCATTTTCTATTTATGTATTTTACGTCATGCATTGGAGATTCTATTAGAATTCCACTCAGGTTAACGTTGTTCGTTGTCTCTCTTGTCCTGCTTCAGCCTCGGCGTCGTACAACCCACCGGAGCTGCTCCAACGATGAAACCCTCCATCACAGCAGAGTAGTACCTCGGGCTCCATCTCCAGACGCCTAAGGTCTTCTTCCCCTCCTCCGATAGCCAAGTCAGCCGGAGCATCCTCACCGGCCAACCCAATCATGTTGAGATCGACATGGCTTCGCCAAAGAGGTTGTACACTTGTTACATCTCTTTTTTACTCTACATGTTATATATATATTGTCCACTGAGCACACAGATTTGTTCCTTTAGTGTCTCCTTGAAAGAAAAAACGTAGGAATTTTAATTTTCACTTGTCCTCCTTTTCAAATTCCTATTCAAGACTAAGAGATAGTAGCGTAATAGCATTATAACCGTACATTTTCTTGTGGTTTGACTTAATCTCACCATGCTTCTTTGCATCCTGTGATCTTCCAATTGTTGTGAATCAAACACCCAGATTGGCAGAAATCCTGTGTTTTTAAATTCTCTATTTTACACGTGCATTCCTATCCTATTCCTGTCTATTTCCTATCCCTGCATTGTTGGAATCCTCCAATTCAAACGAGCCCTTACAGGATTACTTCTCTTATAGATAGTTGTCAAATAAAACCTTGTGTGGTTTGTCCCGCTCCTGCTGCGCCGTCGTCCACCCCAGCTCAGCTGCTCCAACGACAAAAGGGTCCAGCACAGCAGGGATCCGGCCTCCAGACTGTCTTTCGCCACCTCAGATCTTCTTCCCTGCCGCTGGCAGCCATGAAAACTGCACTACCATCATCAACCGAGCAGATGACCTCGAGGACTACACGAGTCCGCAAGAGAGGTCGCACTCTTTCGTGTCTTCTTACGTTATGCATCGCTTAATATTACATGCTACTTTATCGCCCTGTTCACCGATTAGACTCTGAGTTAGCTCCAAACTAATGGTCAAACTTGAGTTTTTAAATGGTTGTGGGGTACATATCGGGGCCGCTATCAATAGTATCTATCTACTATCTGGTTAATCTCCGGTGTCTACTATGAGTTTCATGTTGGGTGGGAAACAAACAGTAAAGAAGCCATTATCTGTATTTTTTAACTGAAGCCATTATCTGCCTGCTATTATTGGTTTTGGGTCAATCCACAGGTTGCTACCATCACTCTGGATTTCTGCATGCACTCCTTACATAATCTCACTATGTTTTATTCCTATGCATGACAGTTATTGTAAACAATGGAACTGAACATGTAGAGCAAAAGAGACGAGCATTGCGTGGCAATAAAATTTCATGCAGACGTCGCTCCATGGTAGGCGCAAAGGCAGCCCCCCTCCACGCATTTCGGATTGTAATAGAGAGGAAGATATCTGTTCTGAGGGGGATTCAGAAGGAGAAGACAACTCCTATTTACCCCCTGAGGTCTTCGCTCTAACTTGGCATGCTGATGTTGGTTATATCATGCATATGGTGCCTTCCATTGCTTACTTTATACATCAAATATGTCATCTGCTTAGTTTAGACATCCTTTGTGTGAATGCCATCTGTTTAGTTTATTCATCGTTTATGTGAATTATGCAACGCCATCTTGTTTAGCCAGGCATCATATATGTGAATTTTGCAATGCCATCCTGCTTAGCCAGTCATCTTATATGTAAATTATATCAGGCCATCCTTTTTTTCGTTACATATTACATTTGTCAACAATGTTATTACATTCAACTGCTCTTCGTGTGCATCAGCCATTTGACACGGCGATGGCAAATTCTGGAGTGAGAACAAGGTCTTCAGAGCAGACAATGCTATCTGACGAAGCGCATATCTCGCTGGTTACGGATAGCTCCTCATAGGAGGATTCAGAGACAGATGACCAGTCCTATCCCCCCCCCTGAGGTGTATGCTCTAACTTGGTAGGGTTATGTTGCTCATATCATGCATATGGTGTCTCGCATTGCTATGTCATTTGATTAGTTTAGACATGCTTTGTGTGAATGCCACCTATTCAGTGTCTAATTACCATATATGTGAATTATGCATTGCCATCTTGTTGCAAGACATTATATATGTGAATTATACAATGCTATCTTGTTGCAAATGCATTATATATGTGAATTATGCAATGCCATGCTGTTTAGCCAATCATCATGTATGTGAATTATATCATGCAATCATTTTTTTGTATTACGTGTTCCATTTGTTGACAACGTTTGTATATTCAACTACTCTTCCTGTGCATCAACCATTTGAAGCGGTGATGGAAGTATCTGGAGTGAAAACAAGGTATTCAGAGCAGACAATGCTACCTGCTGAAGCAGACATCTTGCTGGTTACAGAGAGCTCCTCAGAGGAGGATTCAGAGATTGATGACCAGTCCTTTTTCCCTTGAGGTCTATGCTCAAACTTGGCAGGGTTATATTACCCATGTCATGCATGTTGTCTTGCATTGCTTAGTTTTTACATCATATATGGATTGCCATCTGCTTACTTGCTTACTATATAAATCATATATTTGAATTATATCATGCCATCATGTTTACATAGTACATACACATCATCTATCTGAATTATGGCATGGCAACCCATTTAATAAAGACATCATATAGTTATATCATCTCATCCTGTTTAGTGTTTACAGTCATCATATTTTGAATTATGGCATTCTATCCATGAATGTATGTGAATTATGGCATGCCAACCTATTTAATAAACACATTATATAGTTATGGCATGTCATCATGTTTACATAGTCTCATATTTTGAATTATGTCTTTCCATCTTTTTTAGTTAGCCATCATAATGTGAAATTGTGTCATGCTATCATGTTTAGTTAGCCATCATATATGTGAAATTGTGTCATGCTATCCTGTTTGGTTAGACAACATAAATATGAATTATTTCATGCCCTCTTTTATTCCCCACTATTCATTGCACGTGTCTATCATACAATGTCTATACTTTCAATTACTTTTCTTGTTTATCAGCCATTTGAATTGGAGAGCGTGATGGCAGTATCTAAGGGAGTAACAACATGGTCTTCAGAAAAGATAGTGCTACCAATTGATGCAGATAGAACCACGGTTGTACTTGCCCAAGGACCAGATCCACCACACATAACCCAGACTCTCGCAGATTGTACCCCTACCCAGTTGGACAGAGAACCAGCTACACCCCTTCTAACCCCAACCCCGGCAGATAGTAACCTAGTTCCAGTTGACACAGCACCGTCTCCACCATAGAGCACCCAAACACGAGCAGTTAGTAAGGGAACTGCAGTGCCCAAAGCATGAGGACCACCACTCTGAATCCCAACTCAATGCTTAAAGGAGAAGAAGATTTGTTCTTAGGTCAGGTTCTGTAGCTATAGTTCATACTACTTTGCTCTTGCATGACTGTATTTACTCATACCAACTATTTTCAAATTTGAAGGATGGAACTGAAACTCCAATGGCGCAATAGGTATGTTTTAAACCTGTTTCTTTAACTGGTTTGCTGTTGTAACCTGCTCTATGTTGATTTCAGTTTCAATTGAATAAACAGTTATGTTCTCATGTCATGCACATTACAAGTGTTGTTATTGCTCTATAGTTACCCACACTTATATTCTGTCTATTCTGCTTTGTCTTGAACAAATATTATTTGAACTGTGTCTCTATCTTGATTTGGCAACAAAAACTAGAATGATATAGACCATAAAGTGACCATGGTACATAGATATGTGTTTGTTTCATGATGTTATCCTGTCCACTTTACTACTGAACTCATTTACCAAAACGAGTTTCATATACAACATGGTAACACATGTGATGTGTCTGCTTGTTTCTCTTTTAGAATGCGGACAAAATATTGGAGAACAATACCGCGTTATCCAATGGTAAAGGAAGTAATGCAGATAAGGTTCAATATAGTGAGACATCCCTGTTGGTCTCCAAGAAAGCTTATAAAAACTATCTTGACGACAGTGAGGGAACCCAAAAGTCATGTCTTGATGTAGTGTTCGAGTTACTGGCCACTACTGCTGGCACAAGCTCTTCGAACTCGCTGCCTGAATCAGTTCGTCTTCTTGAGTCTCAACTTCAAGTTGAAAGACATCGATCAGATGTGCTGCGATAGGAAGCTGAAGGACTGAGGAAGTCCATGCAGAATTCAGATGCATATTTTCTGGTGCAACAGCAAGCGCTGGAGGATTTAAGCGCCAAACAAGAGAAAGTTAATAAGCTTACTAAGCATCTTGCCAGCATTATGGGTACCCAGGATATTGTTTCTTGAGATCTTCTGAAGTGGTTTCAGTTCTGGAGTTGTTTTGCTGTGGCGTTTATTTGCGCTGGTCGCCAACTTTGACAACCAATGTATATGATATGCTGCTTTGTTCCCTATATTTGCACTAGTGGCGAACTTTGATGCCCAGTGGATGTAATATGTGTAATAGCCGTGATAGCCTAGCGTTAGTTGCTTGCTTATTTATTTCCTTGTTGTCTTGTTTATTTGTTTGCTTGTAGTCATTGCAGTTCTTTTTCCGCGGTTAGCTAGTGGCTGTAATAACCTATTTTTTAAACTAGGCCACAATAACCATGGGCTCATATTTACTGTAGTGACACTGGGCCTCCTACTGGCCGTAGAAACAGTGGGCCTTCTACGGGTCGTAGAAACAATGGGCCTTCTATGGGCCGTAGAAACAATGGTCCTTCTGCGGGCCGTATTATCAATGGGCCTTATATGGGCCGTATAATCGATTGGCCAAACATGGGCCAAACAAACCGCATTATGGCCGTAAACGGGCTAGAGTTGGAATCGTCCGTTCATGGGCCGACCATAATGGTCCATCATTAATAGGCCGTATTTGATGACGCTATGAAATCGGCCCAACGTATTAATGGACCACAAACGGGCCGACTGTAACCACGGGCTGAATTTGGCCCACAAGCAGAAAATGACAGTAACGGGCCGTAAGTAAACAAATGCTGGAAATGCGCCCAAGAATAAATGGGCTCTGAGAAGGTCGAAAGATAACATGGGCTGGAAACGTCCCAACGGAATAATGGGTCGTTAATGGGTATAAAGTGATACACTGTTCATTACGGGCCAGTTTCACCACGGGCCGTTAATGGGTGTAAAGTGATACACTGTTCATTACGGGCCAGTTTCACCACGGGCCGTTAGTAGGCCAAGAGTTACATAGGGCCTCATATGGGCCGAAAGACGTCATGGGCCATACATGGGCCAGAAGTGAAAACGGGCTGGAATCATATTGGATGGCCCAGATGACGCTACTGGGCCTAATTAGGATAGGGCGTAAAGTGCCTTGGGTTAGCGGGCTATAAATGGGCTATATTCAAATAGGCCGTTAACAGGCTTTCCATGGGCCGGCCCGCCAGCTTTTGACCAAGTCAAACGGGCCGGCCTTTTCACGGGAATGGGCCTCTGTTGGGCCGTGCCACGTGTCGACGTATCATAGGTGCCTTTCGTCCAATGAGTGGTTGACATCTGTCCCAACGATGAGCCGACACGTGTTTCCTCCAGCCAATGATGATTTTACACGTGGAAAATCCCCATTGGTCGGGGTTGTTAACGGGTTATCGGATCCAAACCCGACCTGATATCTGAATGGCGTTCCGTTACAGTGGATGCCACATGTCGGTCACCCTTGACGAAAGCACTTCTGTGACGTGCGATTTAACGTCATGGAAGTGGACACTTCCGTGATGATAATTTTGGTAATGTCATGGAACACTTCTACGACAGCACATGTATGACTATCTTGATTCTGTCATAAATTTGTCATGGATGTACATGGATGACAGAAAACGTGATCTACTGTGACAAACACGTATCATCACGGAAGTGTATTTTTTTCTAGTGACAATAACATAATTGGATCATATAACTATCCCTCAACATGCAACAAAGAGTCACTCCAAAGTCACTAATAGCGGAGAACAAACGAAGAGATTATTGTAGGGTACGAAACCACCTCAAAGTTATCCTTTCTGATCGATCTATTCAAGAATCCGTAGTAAAATAACACGAAGCTATTCTTTCCGTCCAATCTATCATAGAGTTCATACTAGAATAACACCTTAAGACACAAATCAACCAAAACCCTAATGTCACCTAGATACTCCAATGTCACCTCAAGTATCTGTGGGTATGATTATACGATATGCATCACACAATCTCAGATTCATCTATTTAACCAACATAAAGAACTTCAAAAGGTGCCCCAAAGTTTCTACCGGAGAGTCAAGACGAAAACATGTGCCACCCCCTATGCATAAGTTCACGAGGTCACGGAACTCGCAAGTTGATCACCAAAACATACATCAAGTGGATCATGTGATATCCCATTGTCACCATAGATAAGCGCATGCAAGACATACATCAAGTGTTCTCAAATCCTTAAAGACTCAATCCGATTCAAAGGGAAAACTCAATTAATCACAAGAGAGTAGAGGGGGATAAACATCATAAGATCCAACTATAATAGCAAAGCTCGCGATACATCAAGATCGTGCCGACTCAAGAACACGAGAGAGAGAGAGAGAGAGATCAAACACATAGCTACTGGTACATACCCTTAGCCCCGAGGGTGAACTACTCCCTCCTCATCATGCAGAGCTCCAGGATGATGAAGATGGCCACCGGATAGGTATTCCCCCTCCGGCAGGGTGCCGGAATGGGTCTAGATTGGTTTTCGGTGGCTACGGAGGCTTCTGGCGGCGGAACTCCCGATCTATTCTGCTCCTTGATGTTAGGGTATATGGACATATATAGGAGAAAGAAGTCGGTCAGGGGAGCCACGAGGCGGCCACGAGGCAGGGGGCGCGCCCCCCACCCTCGTGGTAGCCTCGGAACTCTTTTGGCCCACCTCCGGTACTCAATGGGCTTCTTCTGGTCCAAAAATGATCTGCGTGAAGTTTCAGGTCAATTGGACTCCGTTTGATTTTCCTTTTCTGCGATACTTAAAAACAAGGAAAAAATGGAAACTGGCACTGGGCTCTAGCTTAATATGTTAGTCCCAAAAATCATATAAAATAGCATATTAATGCATATAAAACATCCAAGGTTGATAATATAATAGCATGGAACAATCAAAAATTATAGTTACGTTGGAGACGTATCAGCATCCCCAAGCTTAATTTCTGCTCATCCTCGAGTAGATAAATGATAAAAACAGAATTTTTGATGTGGAATGCTACCTAACATATTTATCCATGTAATTATCTTTATTGTGGCAAGAATATTCAGATCTGAAAGATTCAAGACAAAAGTTTAATATTGACATAAAAATAATAATACTTCAAGCATACTAACGAAGTAATCATGTCTTCTCAAAATAACATGGCCAAAGAAAGCTATCCCTACAAAATCATATAGTCTGGCTATGCTCTCTCTTCATCACACAAAATATTTAAATCATGCACAACCCCGATGACAAGCCAAGCAATTGTTTCATACTTTTGATGTTCTCAAACTTTTCAATCTTCACGCAATGAGCATGAGCCATGGACATAGCACTATATGTGGAATAGAATGGTGGTTGTGGAGAAGACAAAAAGGAGAAGATAGTGTCACATCAACTAGGCATATCAACGGGCTATGCAGATGCCCATCAATAGATATCAATGTGAGTGAGTAGGGATCGCCATGCAACGGATGCACTAGAGCTATAAGTGTATGAAAGCTCAACAAAAGAAACTAAGTGGGTGTGCATCCAACTTGCTTGCGCATGAAGACCTAGGGCATTTTGAGGAAGCTCATCTGTAACACCCCGGACACACCCGCCGGTGGTCGTTACTCCTGGCGGGATCTAGACTGGCCCCACAGATCAATACTAGTCTTTTCTACGCATTTTGTCCTCACTCATGTGCACCCGGGAGCAACTTCCCGGTCGGTCACCCATCCTGACACTACTCCAAGCTGAGCACACTTAACTTTGGAGTTCTATCCGAATGGGCTCCCGGAAAAGAAGGAATTCCTTATTGATATGAGTAGTCTATCATCCCTAATAAGCCAGGATATCACATCATCATTGGAATATACAAGCCAAGTTCTATAATGAAAGATTCCCACTAGTATATGAAAGTGACAACATAGGAGACTCTCTGTCGTGAAGATCATGGTGATACTTTGAAGCACAAGTGTGGTAAAAGGATAGGAGCATTGCCCCTTCTCTCTTTTTCTCTCATTCATTTTTCTTTTTTTTCTTTTTTGGTCCTTCTCTTTTTTATGGCCTCTTTTTTTATTTATTTTTTCGTCCGGAGTCTCATCCCGACTTGTGGGGGAATCATAGTCTTCATCATCCTTTCCTCACTGGGACAATGCTCCAATAATGAAGATCGTCACACTTTTATTTACTTACAACTCAAGAATTATAGCTCGATACTTAGAACAAAATATGACTCTATGTGAATGCCTCCGGCGGTGTACCGGGATGTGCAATGAGTCATGAGTGAAATGTATGAAAGAATTATGAATGGTGGCTTTGCCACAAATACGATGTCAACTACATGATCATACAAAGCAATATGACAATGATGGAGCGTGTCATAATAAACAGAACGGTGGAAAGTTGCATGGCAATATATCTCAGAATGGCTATAGAAATGCCATAATAGGTAGGTATGATGGCTGTTTTGAGGAAGGTATATTGTGGGTTTATGGTACCGGCGAAAGTTGCGTGCTACTAGAGAGGGTAGCAATGGTGGAAGGGTGGGAGTGCGTATAATCCATGGACTCAACATTAGTCATAAAGAACTCACATACTTATTGCAAAAATCTATTAGTTATCGAAACAAAGTACTACGCGCATGCTCCTAGGGGGATAGATTGGTAGGAAAAGACCATCGCTCGTCCCCGACCGCCACTCATAAGGAAGACAATCAATAAATAAATCATGCTCCGACTTCATCACATAACGGTTCACCATATGTGCATGCTACGGGAATCACAAACTTTAACACAAGTATCTCTCAAATGCACAACTACTCACTAGCATGACTCTAATATTACCATCCTCATATCTCAAAACAATCATCAAGTATCAAACTTCTCATAGTATTCAATGCACTATATATGAAAGTTTTTATAATGCCATGTTGTTCTAAAGGACTCTCAAAATAATATGAGTGAAGAATGAGAGATCAATTATTTCTATAAAATAAAACCACCGCCATGCTCTAAAAGATATAAGTGAAGCACTAGAGCAAATGACAAACTACTCCAAAAGATATAAGTGAAGATCAATGAGTAGTCGAATAATTATGCAACTATGTGAAGACTCTCTAACATTTAAGAATTTCAGATCTTGGAATTTTATTCAAACATCAAGCAAAACAAAAGAAAATAAAATGACAATCCAAGCAAAACACATATCATGTGGTGAATAAAAATATAGCTCCAAGTAAAGTTACCGATGAACGAAGACGAAAGAGGGGATGCCTTCCGAGTCATCCCCAGGCTTAGGCTTTTGGTTGTCCTTGAATATTACCTTGGGGTGCCTTGGGAATCCCCAATATTAGGCTCTTTCCACTCCTTATTCCATAGTCCATCGAATCTTTACCCCAAACTTGAAAACTTCACAACACAAAACTTAAGAGAAAACTCGTAAGCTTCGTTAGTATAAGAAAATAAATCACCACTTAGGTACTGTTGTGAACTCATTATAAACTCATATTGGTGTAATATCTACTGTATTCCAACTCATCTATGGTTCATACCTCCCGATACTACTCATAGATTCATCAAAATAAGCAAACAAAACATAGAAGACAGAATCTGTCAAAAACAGAACAGTCTGTAGTAATCTGGATCAAACATATACTTATGGAACCCCAAAAATTATAAAATAAATTTCTGGACGTGAGGAATTTATCTATTAATCATCTGCAAAAATAATTAACTAAATATCACTCTCCAATAAAAAAATGGCAGCAAATCTCATGAGCGCTAAAGTTTCTGTTTTTTACAACATGATCGCAAAGGCTTCCCCCAAGTCTTCCCAAAGGTTCTACTTGGCACAAACACTAATTAAAACATAAAAACTCAATCATAACAGAGGCTAGATAGATTATTTATTGCTAAATGGGAGCAAAAAACAAGGAACAAAAATAAAATTGGGTTGCCTCCCAACAAGCGCTATCGTTTAACGCCCCTAGCTAGGCATGATGATTTCAATGATGCTCACATAAAAGATAAGAATTGAAACATAAAGAGAGCATCATGAAGAATATGACTAGCACATTTAAGTATAACCCACTTCCTATGCGTAGAGATTTTTTGAGCAAACAACTGATGGGAACAAGAATTAACTTGCATAGGAAGGTGAAACAAGCATAACTTGAAAATTTTAAGCACATAGAGAGGAAACTTGATATTATTGCAATTCCTACAAGAATATATTCCTCCATCATAATAATTTTCAGTAGTTTCATGAATGAATTCAACAATATAACTATCACATAAATCATTCTTTTCATGATCTACAAATATAGAATTTTTACTACTCTCCTCATAAGCAAAATTCTTCTCATTCGGAATAGTGGGAGTATCATAAGAAACTCGAATACTATAAATTGTTTCCACACTAAAAGAGTAATATTCAGAAAAAGGGTAATCATTATCATGACAAGTTTTATAAATATAATAATCACTACTTTTTATAGCATAAGTTTCATCACAATAATCATCATAAGTAGCAACTGTGTTCTCATCATAATCAATTGAAACCTCTTCCAAGATACCGAAATCATTACTAAATAAAGTCATGACCTCTCCAAATCCACTTTCATAATTATAATCATCATAAATAGGAGGCATGATACCATAAAAATAAATTTTCTCATCAAAACTTGGGGGACAAAAAATATCATCTTCATCAAACATAGCATCCCCAAGCTTGTGGCTTTGCATATCATTAGCATCATGGATATTCAAAGAATTCATACTAACAACATTGCAATCATGCTCATCATCCAAATATTTAGTGCCAAACATTATAATGCATTCTTCTTCTAACACTTTGGCACAATTATCGGAATCCTTATTTTCATGAAAGACATTAAAAAGATGAAGCATATGAGGTACTCTTAATTCCATTTTTTAGTTTTCTTTTATAGACTAAACTAGTGATAAAACAAGAAACAAAAAATATTCGATTACAAGATCTAAAGATATACCTTCAAGCGCTAACCTCCCCGGCAATGGCGCCAGAAAAGAGCTTGATGTCTACTACACAACCTTCTTCTTGTAGACGTTGTTGGGCCTCCAAGTGCAGAGGTTTGTAGGATAGTAGCAAATTTCCCTCAAGTGGATGACCTAAGGTTTATCAATCCGTGGGAGGCGTAGGATGAAGATGGTCTCTCTCAAACAACCCTGCAACCAAATAGCAAAGAGTCTCTTGTGTCCCCAACACACCCAATACAATGGTAAATTGTATAGGTGCACTAGTTCGGCGAAGAGATGGTGATACAAGTGCAATATGGATAGTAGATAAAGGTTTTTGTAATCTGAAAATATAAAAACAGCAAGGTAACTAATGATAAAAGTGAGCACAAATGGTATTGCAATGGGTTGAAACAAGGCCTAGGGTTCATACTTTCACTAGTGCAAGTTCTCTAAACAATAATAACATAATTGGATCATATAACTATCCCTCCACATGCAACAAAGAGTCACTCCGAAGTCACTAATAGTGGAGAACAAATGAAGAGATTATTGTAGGGTACGAAACCACCTCAAAGTTAGCCTTTATGATCGATCTATTCAAGAGTCCGTAGTAAAATAACACGAAGCTATTCTTTCCATTCAATCTATCATAGAGTTCGTACTAGAATAACAACTTAAGACACAAATCAACCAAAACCCTAATGTCACCTAGATACTCCAATGTCACCTCAAGCATCCGTGGGTATGATTATACGATATGCATCACACAATCTCAGATTCATATATTCAACCAACACAAAGAACTTCAAAGAGTGCCCCAAAGTTTCTACCAGAGAGTCAAGACGAAAACATGTGCCAACCCCTATGCATAAGTTCACGAGGTCACGGAACTTGCAAGTTGATCACCAAAACATACATCAAGTGGATCACGTGATATCCCATTTTCACCACAGATAAGGACATGCAAGACATACATCAAGTGTTTTCAAATCCTTAAAGACTCAATCCGATAAGATAACTTCAAAGGGAAAACCCAATTCATCACAAGAGAGTAGAGGGGGAGAAACATCATAAGATCCAACTATATTAGCAAAGCTCGCGATACATCAAGATCATGCCGACTCAAGAACATGAGAGAGAGAGAGAGATCAAACACATAGCTACTGGTACATACCCTCAGCCCCGAGGGTGAACTACTCCCTCCTCGTTATGGAGAGCGTCAGGATGATGAAGATGGCCACCGGAGAGGGATTCCCCCCTCCGGCAGGGTGCCGGAACGGGTCTAGATTGGTTTTCGGTGGCTACACAGGCTTCTGGCGGCGGAACTCCTGATCTATTCTGCTCCTCGATGTTTTAGGGTATATGGACATATATAGGCGAAAGAAGTCGGTCAGGGGAGCCATGAGGCGGCCACGAGGCAGGGGGCCTGCCCCCCACCCTCATGGTGGCCTCGGGACTGTTTTGGCCCACCTCCGGTACTCCGTGGGCTTCTTTTGGTCCAAAAATGATCTCCGTGATGTTTCAGGTCAAATGGACTCTGTTTGATTTTCCTTTTCTGCGATACTTAAAAACAAGGAAAAAACAGAAACTGGCACTAGGCTCTAGGTTAATATGTTAGTCCGAAAAATCATATAAAATAGCATATTAATGCATATAAAACATCCAAGGTTGATAATATAATAGCATGGAACAATCAAAAATTATAGATACGTTGGAGACGTATCAAGGAACAAAAGAAACAGGCAGCCAGATGGAGGTGTGTGCGATATACAGCATACGGTTGACTCGGATCAACTATTTGTGATTAGGCAACACAAAAGAAACGGTCGTCCAGATGAAGGTGTGTGCGATATATGGCGAGCGGTTCACCCGCTCCGCCATCGCGGCCCGAAGGCGGGAGGTGGTGGTCATGGCCGCCACCCCATCATCGGCCGCCGTGGCCGCCAGCCTACCGTCGACCGTTGGGATCATCACCCGCTCCGCCACAGCCGCCCGAAGGAGGGAGGCGGAGGTGGAGGCCCGCACGTGCATCAGCGACCTTGCACGCTACATCGAGTTCCTGCGGGAGGAGGAGGAGCGCCTCATCGAGCAAGCAAAGAGACTTACCGCAGCCTGATACGTCTCCAACGTATCTATAATTTTTGATTGCTCCATGCTATATTATCTACTGTTTTGGACTATATTCGGCTTTATTTTCCACATTTATATTATTTTTGGGACTAACCTATTAACCGGAGGCCCAGCCCAGAATTGGTGTTTTTTGCCTATTTCAGTGTTTCGAAGAAACGGAATATCAAACGGAGTCCAAACGGAATAAAACCTTCGGAAACGTGATTTTCTCACCGAACGTGATCCAGGAGACTTGGACCCTACTCCAAGGAGTCAAAGAGGCGGTCACGAGGGTGGGGGCGCCCCCCCCTAGGGCGCGCCCCCCTGCCTCATGGGCCCCTCGGAGCTCCACCGACGTACTCATTCCTCCTATATATACATACGTACCCCCAAACGATCAGAGGAGGAGCCAGAAACCTAATTCCACCGCCGCAACTTTCTGTATCCACGAGATCCCATCTTGGGGCCTGTTCCGGAGCTCCGCCAGAGAGGGCCGTCATCACGGAGGGCTTCTACATCATCATAGCCTCTCCGATGAAGTGTGAGTAGTTTACCTCAGACCTTCGAGTCCATAGTTAGTAGCTAGATGGCTTCTTCTCTCTTTTTGGATCTCAATACAAAGTTCTCCCCCTCTCTTGTGGAGATCTATTTGATGTAATCTTCTTTTTGCGGTGTGTTTGTTGAGACCGATGAATTGTGGGTTTATGATCAAGTCTATCTATGAATAATATTTGAATCTTCTCTGAATTCTTTTATGTATGATTGGTTATCTTTGCAAGTCTCTTCAAATTATCCGTTTGGTTTGGCCAACTATATTGGTAGTTCTTGCCATGGGAGAAGTGCCTAGCTTTGGGTTCGATCTTGCGGTGTCCTTTCCCAGTGACACAAGGGGCAGCAAGGCACGTATTGCATCGGTGCCATCGAGGATAACAAGATGGGGTTTATTTCATATTGCATGAATTTATCTCTCTACATCATGTCATCTTGCTTAAAGCGTTACTCTGTTTTTAACTTAATACTCTAGATGCATGCTGGATAGCGGTCGATGAGTGGAGTAATAGTAGTAGATGCAGAATCGTTTCGGTCTACTTGTCACGGACGTGATGCCTATATACATGATCATGCCTAGATATTCTCATAACTATGCTCAATTCTGTCAATTGCTCAACAGTTATTAGTTCACCCACCGTAGAATACTTATGCTCTTGAGAGAAGCCACTAGTGAAACCTATGGCCCCCGGGTCTATTCTCATCATATCAATCTCCATCACTTTAATCTTTCTTTGCTTTTACTTTGCCTTTACTTTTTACTTTGCATCTTTATACCAAAAATACCAAAAATATTATATCTATCAGATCTCACTCTCGTAAGTGACCGTGAAGGGATTGACAACCCCTAATCGCGTTGGTTGCGAGTAGCTATCGTTTTGTGCAGGTACGAGGGACTTGAGCGTGGCCTCCTACTGGATTGATACCTTGGTTCTCAAAACTGAGGGAAATACTTATGCTACTTTGCTGCATCATCCCTTCCTCTTTGGGGAAAACCAACGCAAGCTCAAGAGGTAGCACAGCCGTGGCCGCAGCACACACCGATGCAGAGGCGAGGAATCAGGAGATCTACGAGCAGTCCGGCCGCTTCGAGAGGGATCGTCTGGAACGGCACTGGACGTTGGAGCTAGAGAGCGTCGCTGAACGTGCAGCAGCGATAGCCACCGTATTGCATTTCTCCAGCTCGTCGGTAGGCTCCTCCTCTGCCTCTTACTGAGTGCGCTCGGCAGAGGAGAGGCTACCGGAAGTAGCACAAAGCCTCTCCGTAGTAGTATTTAGGGGCTATTTTGTTCGGTTCATCTGACTATAGATGTGTGGTGGAACTGTACAATGTACTTAAAATTAGCTAGTATATATAGTTGAACTAGCTATTTCTGTATGTGGTTGGCAACAATTGGGGAAAAGTTTGGTCGGTTCAGCTGTCGAGTTGAACTGTTTGTATAAATTAAGAACGACTGCTTAATCTATGAATGAAATCTATGCTTAATTACTGAATTTAGTTGCAAAAATAAGATAGTGCTAGTGATTTCTAGCTGCATATTTTGACAAATCACAGTGTTACAAGAATTGACAAATGGCAACATTACTAGATCAACAAATGTAAATCTTTCCAGTTTGACAAATGGCAACATACCCAATATGACAGATGCAAATCTTACCAAATTGTTTGTACGTGGTTGCACACGGGTCATACAAAACAACCGTTTCCATTGAAGGGATGCACAAATCCTATGTTGCGGATTTTCCCTCGACTTAAGGGGGAAGACCATGGCTCTCACTTTCCATATGGGTGTTCTATCTAAAACATTTGCGATCAAGAGCTGCAGAAATCCTGCCTGGCACATTTTCTCTTGGCTTCCTGGGGAAGCTGCCGGCATGCCTTCCATTTAGTCAAGCACTCAAGCAGCTGTCCGCACGGCACCTCATAGCCATTAAAAGAGTGTGGTGTGGCGTCATGTGAATGGTTAACAGAACACACCAATTTAAATTATACAAAACGTTTGAGATGTTACAGTGGCGGCTATTTGTTTCAAAATGCCTTTGTTGGCTGTTATTCGAGTGCGCCTTCACTCAAAATGGACACGAAAAATACCACAGCATGTCGGGTGCCATTCCATTATAGCATGCCAAGTTTTGGATTTACTAGAATTTAAAAACAAAGTATCTCAACATTTTGCCGGCAATCAACAGTGCCCTGGTGTTTGACATTCATTCCCATTTCTTGCATGGGACCTAAGCATGCCCCGAAGGATAAAGATTTGATTTTTCAACCGATTTATATGCACTGGAGCTCGTGCATGTAGTTCAAATTTGAATTATGCACACGAAATGCCTGGAAAACCTAGTTAATGTGTAAAAATGTACAAACGAACCCCCAAAATTTCCAAAAGTAAACACAACACTCCTGTTATTCTACGTTGACACTAGAAATTTTTTGAAAGCAATAAGAGGCAACGGATATCGTTTTGTCCCCAAAGGTGGCACGTTCCCTACTAAAACCATCACGCTTGTTGTGAGAAGCTAAGGTTTGTGAGAAGCTTATACCCAAACCTGCCCCAAATGGGACAAAATTTTTACCACGACATGTTGATGCCGCTCCATGATAGCATGCCAAGTTTCATGAATTTCAGACGAGTTTTGGATTTGCTAGAATTAAAAAACCAGGTATCTCAATGTTTTGCCGACAATCAACAGTGCCCTGGTGTTTGAAATTCATTCCCATTTCTTGCATGGGACCTAATCATGCCACGAAGGACACATATTTGATTTTTCAAACAATTTATATGCACTGGAGCTTGTGCATGTAGTTCAAATTTGAATTATGCACATGAAATGCCTAGAAAACGCAGTTAATGTATAAAAATATCCAAACGAACCCCAAAAAATTCCAAAAGTAAACACAACACTCCTGTTGTTCTATGTTGAGACTAGAAATTTTTTGAAAGCAATAGGAGGCAACGGATATCGTTTCGTTCTCCAAAGGTGACACGTTCCCTACCGAAACCATCACGATTATTGTGAGAAGCTTATACCTAAACCTGCCCCAAATGGGACAAATTTTTTACCATGGCATGTTGATGCCACTCCATGATAGCATGCCAAGCTTCATGAATTTTAGACGAGTTTTGGATTTACTAGAATTTAAAAACCATGTATCTCAATGTTTGCGGCTTAGTGACGGTGGCAGGGTGTTTGAAAATCATTCCCATTTCTTGCATGGGACCTAAGCATGCAATCAAGGACACATATTTGATTTTTCAACCAGTTTATATGCACCGGAGAATGTGCATGTAGTTCAAATTTGAATTATGCACATAAAATGCCTGGAAAACCCAGTTAATATATAAAAATGTCCAAACGAACCCCGAAAAATTCTAAGTTGAACACGACACTCCTATTGTTCTATGTTGACACTCGAATTTTTTTGAAAGCTATAAGAGGCAATAGATATCGTTTCGTCCCCAAAGGTGGCACGTTCCCTACTGAACCATCACGCTTGTTGTGAAAAGGTAAGGTTTGTGAGAAGCTTATACCCAAACCTACCCCAAATGGGACAAAAAATTTACCACGACATGTTGATGCCGCTCCATGATAGCATGCCAAGTTTCATGAGTTTCAGACGAGTTTTGGATTTACTAGAATTTAAAAACCAAAGGTGGCGGCCGAGTGACGGTGGCTGGGTGTTTGAAATTCATTCCCATTTCTTGCATGGGACAAAAGCATGCAACCAAGGACACAGATTTGATTTTCAACCAGTTTATATGCACTGGAGAATGTGCATGTAGTTCAAATTTGAATTATGCGCATAAAATGCCTAGCAAGCCCAGTTAATGTATAAAAATGTCCAAACGAACCCTGAAAATTCCAAAATTAAACACAACACTCATGTTGTTCTATGTTGACACTCAAAAAATTGTGAAAGCAATAAGAGCCAACAGATATCGTTTCGTCCCCAAAGGTGGCACGTTCCCTACCGAAACCATCACGCTTGTTTTAAGAAGCTCTGGTTTGTGAGAAGCTTATACCCAAACCTGCCCCAAATGGAACAAAATTTTTACCATGACATGCTGATGCCGCTCCATGATAGCATGCCAAGTTTCATGAGTTTCATACAAGTTTTGGATTTACTAGAATTTAAAAACCAGGTATCTCAGTGTTTACGGCCGAGTGAGTAGTGACAGTGGTAGGGTGTTTGAAATTCATTCCCATTTCTTGCATGGGACCTAAGCATGCAACCAAGGACATAGATTTGATTTTTCAACCAGTTTATATGCACCGGAGAATGTGCATGTAGTTCAAATTTGAATTATGCACATAAAATGCCTGGGAAACCCCATTAATGTATAAAAATATCCAAACGAAGCCTGAAAAATTCCAAAATTAAACACAACACTCCAGTTGGTCTATCTTGACACTCCAAAAATTTTGAAAGCAATAAGAGGCAACGGATATCGTTTCATCCCCAAAGGTGGCACGTTCCATACAGAAACCATCACGCTTGTTGTGAGAAGCTCTGGTTTGTGAGAAGCTTATACCCAAACCAGCTCCAAATGGGACAAATTTTTTACCACGACATGTTGATGCCGCTCCATGATAGCATGGCAAGTTTCATGAATTTCAGATGAGTTTTGGATTTAGTAGAATTTAAAAACCAGGTATCTCAATGTTTGCGGCCAAGTGACGGTGGCATGGTGTTTGAAATTCATTCCAATTTCTTGCATGGGACCTAAGCATGAAACCAAGGACACAGATTGGATTTTTCAACGTGTTTATATGCACTTGAGAATGTGCATGTAGTTCAAATTTGAATTATGCGCATAAAATACTTGGGAAACCCAGTTAATGATTAAAAATGTCCAAATGAACCCTGAAAAATTCCAAAATTAAACACAACACTCCTGTTGTTCTATGTTCACACTCGAATTTTTTTGAAAGCAATAAGAGGCAACGGATATCGTTTCGTCCCCAAAGGTGGCACGTTCCCTACCGAAAGCATCACGCTTGTTGTGAGAAGCTCTAGTTTGTGAGAAGCTTATACCCAAACCTGCCCCAAATGGGACAAAAAATTTACCACGGCATGTTGATGCCGCTCCATGATAGCATGCCAAGTTTCATGAATTTCAGACGAGTTTTGGATTTACTAGAATTTAAAACCAGGTATCTCAACGTTTTTCCTGCAATCAACAGTGCCCTCGTGTTTGAAATTCATTCCCATTTCTTGCATGGGACCTAAGTATGCACCCAAGGACACAGATTAGATTTTTCAACCAGTTTATATGCACTGGAGAATGTGCATGTAGTTCAAATTTGAAGTATGCGCATAAAATGCCTGGGAAACCCAGTTAATGTATAAAAATGTCCAAACGAACCCCGAAAAATTCCAAAATTAAACACAACACTCCTGTTGTTCTATGTTGACACTCGAAATTTTTTGAAAGCAATAAGAGGCAACGGATATCGTTTCGTCCCCAGAGGTGGCACGTTCCCTACCTTAACCATCACGCTTGTTGTGAGAAGCTTTGGTTGGTGAGAAGCTTATACCCAAACGTGCCCTAAATAGGGAAAATTTTTTACCACGGCATGTTGATGCCGCTCCATGATAGCATGCCAAGTTTCATGAATTTCAGACGAGTTTTGGATTTAATAGAATTTAAAAACCAGGTATCTCAATGTTTGCGGCCGAGTGAGTAGTGACAGTGGCAGGGTGTTTGAAATTCATTCCAATTTCTTGCATGGGACCTAAGCATGCAACCAAGGACACAAATTTGATTTTTCAACCAGTTTATATGCACTGGAGAATGTGCATGTAGTTCAAATTTAAATTATGCACATAAAATGCCTAGGAAACCCTGTTAATGTATAAAAATGTCCAAACGAACCCTCAAAAAATTCCAAAATTAAACACAACACTCCTGTTGATCTTTGTTGACACTCAAATTTTTTTGAAAGCAATAAGAGGCAATGGATATTGTTTCGTCCCCAAAGGTGGCACATTCCCTACTGAAACCATCACGCTTGTTGTGAGAAGCTCTGGTTTGTCAGAAGCTTATACCTAAACCTACCCTAAATGGGACAAATTTTTTACCACAACATGTTGATGCCGCTCCATGATAGCATGCCAAGTTTCATGAATTTCAGATGAGTTTTGGATTTACTAGAATTTATAAACCAGGTATCTCAATGTTTGCGGCCGAGTGACGGTGGCAGGGTGTGTGACATAAATTCCCATTTCTTTCATGGGACCTAAGCATGCAACCAAGGACACAGATTTGATTTTTCAACCTGTTTATATGCACTGGAGAATGTGCATGTAGTTCAAATTTGAATTATGCACATAAAATGCCTGGGAAACCCAGTTAACATATAAAAATGTCCAAACGAACCCCGAAAAAATCCAAAATTGAACGCAACGCTCCTGTTGTTCTATGTTGACACTCGAAATTTTTTGAAAGCAATAAGAGGCAACGGATATCGTTTTGTCCCCAAAGGTGGCACATTCCCTACCGAAACCATCACGCTTGTTGTGAGAAGCTCTAGTTTGTGAGAAGCTTATACCCAAACCTGCCCCAAATGGGATAAATTTTTTACCACGACATGTTGATGCCGCTCCATGATAGCATGCCAAGTTCCATGAATTTCAAACGAGTTTTGGATTTACTAGAATTTAAAAACCAGGTATCTCAATGTGTGCGGCCGAGTGACGGTGGCAGGGTGTGTGACATTCATTCCCATTTCTTGCATGGGATGTAAGCATGCAACCAAGGATACATATTTGATTTTTTCAACCTGTTTATATGCACTGGAGCATGTGCATGTAGTTTAAATTTGAATTATGCACCTGAAATGCCTACAAAACCAAGTTAATTTATAAAAACGTCCAAACGAACCCTGAATAATTCCATTTTTTGATGACACACCTATAGTTGCATGTTCACTGCCGATAAAAGTTCTAGCAATTCAAACACGATGCTTTGTAGCTGTGACCCCATTACGTAATTCAAGTCAAGACGGTAAATTAAGTAGATCGCACACAGTTTATTATCACCAACTGTGTGAGATGCAGCACAAAATATCTTGGAGCATCGTCGGTGTATAGTACGCCTATGGCTTACGCGAGAAGGTGCGTCGGCTACAGTTCGCAGTCGGCGTGTCAAGCACATTAGCTCACTCCCCAAATATCATTTCACTATTCATTCATCGCCGGTGAAAGATGGGGACGTGGACCCACATCGTGAGGGCAACTTTGGTGGCCCACTCTGGTGAGAGCACGGCCGCAGCCGCCAGGCGCGTGCTAACAAGCTTCATGAGGGCGACCGCAGTCTGTGTCCGGGTGGCCAAGGCAGCCCAAACAGCCACTGTTGCTTCTCAGGTGGCGGCAGCAACATCTGCCTCGGGGATAGAAACTGGCGAGAGCGGCACAACAACCGTTCGTTCCGCAGCAGCGGCCTTACCATGTCGAGGCCGTCCACGCCCAGCTCGTGGTGGTCACCACACAAATCAAACGGAGCTTCTCCGACAACGGTCAGCAACCCACAACCGAAGAGTTGGCAATCGTCGAGAGAGTTCGAGCAGCCGTCCATTCCCGCGCGACATACCTTGCCACAACGGAGCCCACCAGAGCCCAGATTGCGGCCGCCCATGCATAGCTCGTGGCGGCCTATTGCAAAGATATGGCGAAGGGGGATGGCGAGATGCTTGCTGAGTATGGTGCAATTGATGCCATGGAGCCCCTTCCCCAGGAGACCGTCGGGCGTGAGCTGGACATGGAGGCGGTGGCGGAGATCGACGAGCACCAGCCATAGTAGTACTCTTTTTTTGTTTAATTAAGAGCGTTGGTCTTTAATTTGTTAGAGTAATGTTTAGGTCAGCTAGCTCTGTTTAATTGCTGAACTTGCTCGATTAAGAAGTTAGTCTCCTTTGTGTACCCAAATTATGCAATGACGTGGATGACCACTGTAACCAGGGAAAGTCGAACCAAATTTTTTGACATTCAAACTCAACACACACGGGTTAAGCTATCCGAATCGTTTGTGATGTTCACATATCGTACACAGTTCTGAATAAGGGACCGTGTCTAATGACACTTTGCGCGCCAGTTTTTTCGCTGAAGCGATTCCAAATTTTCGGCTTCTGCGGAAATATCTACCTCCCCGCCCCTCCCCCTTACCAAAAGCCACATTTCCCCTGTTTCCGCCTTCCATTCCAAGTTGAAACCTTCACTCCTTGTTTGCAGCGCCGCCTCCTTGCCGGCGACCCTCCTCCACGCTGCTCGGCCTCGCCTATCCAGGCAGGTAATCCACACCCGACCCCCATCCTCCTTCTCCTTCCACATCTCACATGCCCCGTCCGCCAACGCGACACCTTCCACCCAAAGCACCGACCCCTCCACCAAATAAGCGCCGCCCTAAGCCATGATGCGTAGTATAGCCAGGATCCCAAGGGCCATTTGGCAGTGGAGAAGCAAATCACGGCCGCACGTGGAGATGAGGTCGCGATGGCTTCTATTCGTGTCGACCCCTAGATCTTGGAGGAGCACCTCACCGTCGAGGCCACCGTCGACGCCTCGCGTACTGATGATGAGACGCGGTTGGCTGTTTGGTTCAATTCTGCAATGCGATGTTCAATTGTTGTGGGTGCATTTTTTTATTGCATACCATGTGAGAAATAAATCTAATTTGGTTGTACTAAATACATGATAAACAAATACAATTGCTATATTTCCATGTTGTTAAGCATGCTTGGTTTGGTTAACTGTTTGATCTTCTATTAGGAGTATGTTATATTGTGCAATGTGGTGCTCAGTTAATGTTTGGTTCATTTGTTGTGGTCTTTAGCTAACTGCTTGGTTCAATTCTACACTACGATGTCCAATTGTCGTGGGTAGAATTTTGTATTGTTGTGCATGTGAGGAATAAATCGAATTTGGTTGCACTTAATACATGAGAAACATATACAAGTGCTATATTTCCTAGTTCTTAATCATGCTTGGTTTGGATAAATGGGTTTTCCATGTGGCTTGAATTAATCTGATGAATCTACAATGTGCTTATTTTTCATCAACATATTTTACTGATAGCATGCGAACTCTTACTTAACCTGATGACTAACTACCTTATATTTGTTGCAGGGAAACAATAGGAAGCACTGAGGTTACAATCGAGGTTAGCACGTGCATGGTCCGTTGTCTAATAGCACATTATTGGTCAATTGTAGGAACCATTCTAATATTTAGGTTTTTAATAATTTGGTCTTGCACATGTAGGTCCTGCTGTCAGAGGTTTTGACCCACTGTTTGACCCTTTTTGCATATGGGGAAATGAGTTCTCCATGAATATCAGTCAAGTCAAGAAACTCATAAAGATTGTTAAGATAAAGAAATTAGCGACAAAAAACAACAAGATCTTTGTCTGCACAATGAAGAAGACATCAGTTCACTTTAGGATGGTACTATCTATTATACCTTGCCTTTTTTGTTCCTTTGCCCCATTTCCAATATAGAGAAGATATTTATGCACATCCTTGTTTTTAGGACTTTCCAAAGCAGCTCTCTGATGATTACCTCTCAAACCGCCTGTATGGTCAGGAGGCGAGGAAGGTATTCATACAACACCCATGGTTCAATATTGAAGTGTTCCTAAAGAGGACGAAGGATGGATGGTCAATCATCCACAGGCACTGGCCTAAAGTTACAAAGACCTTCAACATCAATGAAGGCTCAACGTTAGCCTTCTGCTTCAGCAGTTTTCCAGATGAGATACATCTGCCTATGTACCATCTATGATGCTAATTTTGAAAGGTTATAGATATTGCATGTGAAACTTGGTCCTGGTGTAGCTGTGTAATGGGGTAGCTAAGTGCTGAAGCTATATGATGTTGTACTCTGATGTATTTGAATCATGAAAATGAAATATATTGTGTGCTTAATATGAAATGTCAATTAGATTAATAAATGGATTATGAATAATCGGATAATTAGCCTGCTAATTGGGTTTTGCTATTGCAAACAGTTGTTGAAAAAATACCGTGGGCGATGACCTCAGGCAACGCACACAGTTTCTAGGAATAAATCGTGTTGGATTAATGAACAATCACACACGACTTTCTCTTGAAAACTGTTTGCATTAGGCCACCTTGCGCAAATGTTTACCACATAAAAACTGTGTGTGATAGACAGCCTTTGCCACACAGTTTCTTCTACGGACCGTGTGTGATGCATTCAATAACGCAAATGATTTAATGGGAAAAATTGTGTGTGATGCACCTATGAACGGAAAGGTTTTCCTTGGAGAGACTATGTGGGATGTACATACGAATGGAAACGTTTAGCGGGGACTAACTGTGTGGGATGTACTTGCGACCGGAAACAATTTCGCCGTATAATTATATTTTTTTAGCTCTACTATATGTATTTCCGTATTTGAGCGCTCGCCGGTCCCACACGATCTCATTTTGCCGAGCGTGTGTGCCAGGAGGGCATATCCCCGACAGTTTCTATGTCGTGAGAGAAGGACCCCCTATCGCCCACACTAACTAGGCAACGGTTCCAAATGCCATCGCGAAAAGGGGTTAAAATTGTTTGTATAGGATCGACGCGTATGAGTGAATCTTCATCAACATCTTCAACAACACCATCTCCTCTCAAACCCTAGTTCATCTCTTGTGTTCAATCTTGTTACCAGAACTATAGATTGGTACTTGTGGGTGACTAGTAGTGTTGATTACATCTTGTAGTTGATTACTATATAGTTTATTTGTTGGGAGATTATATGTTCAGATCCATTATGCTATTTAATACTCCTCTAATCATGAACATGTTCATCATTTATGAGTAGTTACTTTTGTTCTTGAGGTCACGGGAGAAATCATGTTGTAGGTAATCATGTGAACTTGATATGTGTTCGATATTTTGATAGTATGTATGTTGTTATTCCCATTAGTGGTGTCATGTGAACGTCGACTACATGACACTTCACCATATTTGGGACTAAGGGAATGCATTGTGAAGTAGCAATTAGATGGTGGGTTGTGAGAGTGACAGAAGCTTAAACCCGAGTTTATGCGATATTCCGTAAGGGACCGATTGGATCCAAAAGTTTAATGCTATGGTTAGAATATAATCTTAATACTTTTATCGTAGTTGCGGATGTTTGCGGGAAGGTTAACCATAAGTAGGAGGTTTGCTAAAGTAAGAACAACACCTAAGCACCGGTCCACCCACATACCAAATTATCAAAGTAGTGAACACAAATCAAACCAACATGATGAAAGTGACTAGATGAAATTCCCGTGTACCCTCAAGAATGCTTTGCTTATCATAAGAGACCGTTTGGCTTGTCCTTTGCCTCAAAAGGATTGGGCTACCTTGCTGCATTTTTGTCACTATTATCACTACTTGCTCATTACAAATTATCTTGCTATCAAACTACTCGCTAGTTACAATTTCAGCACTTGCAGACAATACCTTACCGGAAACTACTTGTCATTTCCTTCTGCTCCTCATTGGGTTTGACACTCTTACTTATCCAAAAGAGCTAAAATTGATCCCCTATACTTGTGGGTCATCAAGGATATTTTCTGGCGCCGTTGCCGGGGAGTGAAGCGCCTTTGGTGAGTGGAATTTGGTAAGGAAACATTTATATTGTGTGCTGAAATTTATTGTCACTTGTTACTATGGAAAACAATCCTTTGAGGATTTTGTTTGGGGGATTTTCACCTCTTCCAGAACCACAATTAGCAACCCCTCAACCTACTGCACCTACTGAAAATATTGAATATGAAATTCCTTCGGGTATGATAGAACAACTAATAGCTAATCCTTATGCAGCAGATGGAACCGAACATCCTGATATGCACTTGATATATGTGGAACAAATTTGTGGATTGTTTAAGATTGCAGTTTTACCTAGGGATGAAGTGATGGAAAAGGTTTTCCCTTTATCTTTGAAGGGAAAAGCATTGGCATGGTATAGGCTATGTGATGATATTGGATCATGGAATTGGAATCCTTTGAAATTGGAGTTCCACCAAAAAATGTATCCTATGCATCTAGTTCATCGTGATCGGAATTATATATATAATTTTTGGCCTTGTGAAGGATAAAGTATCGCTCTAGCTTGGGGGAGGCTTAAGTAAATGTTATATTCATGCCCCAATCATGAGCTCTCAACAGAAATTATTATCCATATTTTTTATGCTCGGCTTTCTCGTAATGATCAAACCATGCTTGATACTTCTTGTGATGGTTCATTTATGAAGAATACTATTGAATTCCGGTGGGATCTTTTGGAAAGAATTAAACGCAACTCTGAAGATTGGGAACTCGACGAAGGTAAAGAGTCAGGTATTAAACTTAAGTATAATTGTGTTAAATCTTTTATGGATACCATTGCTTTTCAAAAGTTTAGCACTAAATATGGACTTGACTCTGAGACAGTAGCCTCCTTTTGTGAATCATTTTCTACTCATGTTGAACTCCCTAAGGAGAAGTGGTTTAAATATCACCCACCTATTAAAGAATAAATTAAAGAACCAGGACCAGTTAAAGAAGAAACTATACTTTATAATATTGATCCAGTTGTTCCTTCTGCTTATATTGAGAAACCACCTTTCCCTGTTAGGATTAAGGTACATGCTAAAGTTTCAACTGTGGTTAACAAAAGCTATATTAGAACACCTAGACCTAATGAACAAATTAAAGTTGAGCCTAGTATTGCTATGGTTAAAGATATGTTGGAAGAAGATATGGATGGGCATGTTATTTACTTCTGTGAAGAAGCTGCTAGAATTGCTGAACCTGATAAAATAGATAAACATATACCTGTTGTTAGCATGCCTGTTATTTCAGTTAAAATAGGAGATCACTGTTATCATGGTTTATGTGACATGGGTGCTAGTGTGAGTTCTATTCCTTTCACTTTATATGAAGAAATCATGAAAGACATAGCACCTGCTGAGATATAAGAAATAGATGTTACTATTAAACTTGCCAATAGAGACACCATATCACCAATTGGGATTATTAGAGATGCTGAAGTATTGTGTGGGAAAATTAAATACCCTACTAATTTTCTTGTTCTTGGTTCCCCACAAGATGACTTTTGTCCCATTATCTTTTCTAGACCTTTCTTGAATACAACTAATGCTAAGATAGATTGTGAGAAACAAATTGTTGGTGTTAGCTTTGGTGATGAGTCTCATGAGTTTAATTTTTCCAAGTTTAGTAGAAATCATCATGAAAAAGAACTGCCTAGTAAGGATGAATTAATTGGTCTTGCTTCTATTGTTGTTCCACCTACTGATCCTTTAGAACAATATTTGCTAGACCATAAAAATGATTTACATATGCATGAAAGAAATGAAATAGATAAAGTTTTCTTTGAACAACGTCCTCTGCTTAAACACAATTTGCCTATTAAAACTCTAGGAGGTCCTCCTCCACCTAAAGGTGATCCTGTATTTGAATTAAAACAATTGCCAGACACTTTGAAATATGCTTATCTTGATGAAAAGAAGATATATCCTGTTATTATTAGTGCTAACCTTTCAGAACATGAAGAAGAAAGATTATTGAAAGTTCTAAGGAAGCATCGGGCTGCTATTGGGTATATTATCGATGATTTAAAGGGCATTAGTCCCACTCTATGTCAGCACAAAATTAATACGGAACCTGGTGCTAAACCCGTTTTTGATCACCAATGTCGGTTGAATCCAAAAATGAAGGAAGTGGTAAGAACGGAAATCTTAAAACTTTTGGAAGCAGGTATAATGTATCCTATAGCTGATAGTAGATGGGTAAGTCCTATTCATTGTGTCCCTAAGAAAGGAGGTATTATCGTTGTTCCTAATGATAAGAATGAACTTATTCCACAAATAATTGTTACAGGCTATAGAATGGTAATTGATTACCGAAAATTAAACAAAGCAACTAGGAAAGATCATTACCCTTTGCCTTTTATTGATCAGATGCTTGAAATATTATCTAATCACACACACTTTTGCTTCTTAGATGGATACTCTGGCTTTTCACAAATACCTGTTTCTCAACCTGATCAAGAAAAAACTACTTTTACTTGTCCCTTTGGAGCTTATGCTTATAGACGTATGCCTTTTGGTTTATGTAATGCACCTGTTACCTTTCAAAGATGCATGACTGCTATATTCTCTGACTTTTGTGAAAAGATTGTTGAGGTTTTCATGGATGACTTTTCTATTTATGGGAAGTCTTTTGATGATTGTTTAAGCAATCTTGAGCGAGTTTTGCAGAGATGTGAACAAACAAATCTTGTCTTGAGTTGGGAGAAGTGCCACTTTATGGTTAATGAAGGTATTGTCTTGGGTCATAAAATTTCTGAAAGAGTTATTGAAGTGGACCAAGCTAAGGTTGATGCAATTGAGAAAATGCCATGTCCTAAGGACATCAAAGGTATTCGTAGTTTCCTTGGTCATGCTGGTTTCTATAGGAGATTTATCAAAGACTTTTTAAAAATTTCTAGGCCTCTTACTAATCTTTTGCAAAAGGATATTCCTTTTCTTTTTGATGATGATTGTTTAGAAGCCTTTGGAACACTCAAGAAAGCCTTAATATCTGCACCTATTGTTCAACCACCTAATTGGAACTTGCCTTTTGAAATTATGTGTGATGCTAGTGATTATGTTGTTGGTGATGTTCTAGGACAAAGAGTTGATAAGAAACTAAATGTTATTCATTATGCTAGTAAAACTCTAGACAGTGCTCAAAGGAATTATGCTACTACTAAAAAAGAATTCTTAGCAGTGGTGTTTGCTTGTTATAAATTTAGACCTTATATTGTTGATTCCAAAGTAACTATTCACATAGACCATGCTGCTATTAAATATCTTATGGAAAAGAAAGATGCTAAACCTAGACTTATTCATTGGGTTCTCTTGTTACAAGAATTTGATTTACATATCATTGATAGAAAAGGAGCTGAGAACCCCGTAGCTGATAATTTGTCTAGGCTTGAAAATGTGCTTGATGAGCCACTACCTATTGATGATAGTTTTCCTAATGAGCAGTTAGCTGCAATAAATGTTGCTAATAGTACTCCTTGGTATGATGACTATGCTAATTACATTGTTGCTAAATATCTACCACCTAGCTTTGCATACCAGCAAAAGAAAAAATTCTTCTATGATTTAAGATATTACTTTTGGGTTGACCCACATCTTTATAAAGAAGGAGTAGATGGTATTATTAGACGTTGTGTACCTAAGCATGAACAGGGACAAATCCTACGGAAATGTCACTCCGAGGCTTATGGAGGGCATCATGCTGGAGATAGAACTGCTCACAAGGTATTGCGATCTAGATTTTATTGGCCTACTCTCTTCAAGGATGCCCATAAGTTTGTCTCTTCTTGTGATGAATGTCAAATAATAGGTAATATCGGTAAGCGTCAAGAAATGCCTATGAATTATTCACTTGTTGTTGAACCATTTGATGTTTGGGGATTTGATTACATGGGACCTTTTCCTTCCTCTAATGGGTATACACATATTTTGGTTGCTGTTGATTATGTTACTAAATGGGCAGAAGCTATTCCAACTAGTAGTGCTGATCACAACACCTCTATTAAAATGCTTAAGGAAGTTATTTTCCCAAGGTTTCGAGTCCCTAGATATTTAATGACTGATTGTGGTTCACACTTTATTCATGGTGCTTTCCGTAAGATGCTTGCTAAGTATGATTTTAACCATAGAATTGCATCACCCTATCATCCTCAGTCTAGTGGTCAAGTTGAACTTAGCAATAGAGAAATAAAATTAATTTTGCAAAAGACTGTTAATAGGTCCAGGAAGAATTGGTCTAAGAAATTAGATGATGCACTTTGGGCTTATAGAACAGCATATAAAAATCCTATGGGTATGTCTCCTTATAAAATGGTTTATGGGAAAGCTTGTCATTTGCCTCTTGAGTTAGAACATAAAGCATATTGGGCAGTTAAAGAACTCAACTATGATTTCAAACTTGCTGGTGAAAAGAGGTTATTTGATATAAGCTCCTTAGATGAATGGAGAACCCAAGCTTATGAGAATGCAAAGTTATTCAAAGAAAAAGTTAAAAGATGGCATGCCAAAAGAATCCAAAAGCGTGAGTTTAAATTTGGAAAATATGTTATTTTGTACAACTCTCGTTTGAGATTTTTTGCATGGAAGCTCCCCTCGAAATGGGAAGGCCCATATGTCACCGAGGAGGTTTACCAATCTGGAACCATCAAAATAAATAACTCTGAAGGTACTAACCCAAAGGTTGTCAATGGGCAATGAATAAAGCATTATATCTCAGGTACGCCTATCAGTGTTGAAAGTAATATTATCCAAACCATGACACCGGAAGAACACATAAAAGAGTCCTTCTGGAACACTCCAGAATCGTGAAAATAAGGAGGTACGTGATACGGTAAGTAAACGGACTTCGAAAAATCCGCAAATTTTTTTTTATCAGTTTTGGAATATTTTAAAATTTTGAAATTAAAGAAACTTCCAAGAAGCGTCCCCTAGCGGGCAAAAGACACCAGGGTGCTCCAGGCTTGCCTGGCGCGCCCAGGTGGGTTGTGCCCACCTGGGACACCTTCCGTACTCCGTTTTTCTTCCGTATACTTGTCCTCCAAGATAAAAAAATTCTATATATACTTCCCGAACTTGTTGGTCACCGTATCGCAAAGAAATCCTCTGTTCTCTTTTCTTGCTGTTTTCTGCATAAATCTGGCAATATGTCGTCCCAAGACTCCGACGGTGAGAGCTATGTCTCACATCTCATTGCTGACACAAAGACCTATGGGGACCTATCTCCTTGTGGTCGAACTGTGGATGACGAGGAGGATGCTCACTTGATGAGGATCGATGATTCAAGCTCGGAGGAGGAGGATGTTCCTCTACCTCAACCTGGGGATATGCACATAAAATTTAAGAAGTCCAGTCTTCCTAAGAGAGCTAACCGGTCTAATAACCGATCTATTCCTTCTCGTTTTCGGCAGAAAAGCAAAGGAGATTTATGTGACAAGATCTTGAAGCTGGAGTTGGAGGTCGATGATTTGGAAGAGGAAATTGCTCTCCTCAACTACAATATGAAAAAGTTGAAGGTACAGTTGTCATCACCACCATCATCTTCTTCACTACTAAAAGAAAATTGAGTATCGGGTATGGGCACTCCCCTTGGCTTCCGCCAAGGTTGGGGGAGCTGCCCCGATATCGTATCATCCCACTATCCTTTTGCTTTTAATTATTTTAGTTTGATCCTTTTGCTTTAGATGAATAAAAGTTTAGTTCGATCCTTTCTTCATTGAGAGTTTGCTTAGTGATCTATCCTTGTAATTGTGTGCAAGTTATATAATAAAGTTAGTTTGAGTTTTTTCTTTATTTACTTTCATGTTGCAAATAAAGAAAAGAAATGAGAAAGGAAATAAATGAAGAAATGAAATAAATAATGAAAAAATTATATACTAATCCTATGGTAGGTGATAGCACCACATAAGGAAAAGTATAAGTAGAAAATTTTATTAGAGATTGACAAACATATCATTAGTCAATGATGCAACTCATGAAAGAATTAATAAGGGAAGGGAGGATTCACATATAGATATACTATCCTAGAAATCTTTTGTGATTGTGAGCCCTCATCAAAATATTATATGCCAAAATTGTTGACGCTGGACAAGGAATACAACCTAATGGTTTATTTTTGTTTATATTCACATAGAAATCATATTGTCATAGATCCTTTAACATGTGGTGCTTGCCCCCTATCTTTGATAGCCAAAATTTTGTACTAAGTAGAGATACTACTTGTGCATCCAAAAACCCTTAAACCCAAATCTTTTTCAAGTGTCCACCATACCTACCTAGGGATTGAGCAAGATCCCTCAAGTAAGTTGTCATCGGTGCAAAAAGGTAATAAAATGCTTCTAAAAGTGTGAGCTCATTTAGGGCAAGAGAAAATTGAGCGTTGTACGAACTTGGATGACAAAGAATAAAAGCGACAGACTGCATAATAAAGGTTGTCATCTTAAGGGGCAATACAACATGATGTTCTCTTGCACTAAGGGATTGAGCATACAAACAAATAAGCGCATGGCAACCTCTGCTTCCCTCTGCGAAGGGCCTATCTTTTACTTTTATGCAAAGAGTCAAAGTTTTCCCTCTATTCCTTTTATTTTTCTCTTTTGGCAAGCATCATGTGGTGAGGAAAGATCTAGGCACATATGTCCAGTTGAATATAGATAGCATGAGTTATTATTGTTTATTGTTGACATCACCCTTGAGGTGAGTATGTTGGGAGGCGAAACTATAAGCCCCTATCTTTCTATGTGTCCAATTGAAACGTTTTGCTCACGGGTACGAGGTAAGTGTTAACAATCATAGAAGACTATATGATGGTTTAGTATGTGGACTTGCCTAAAGGCTCCGACACGTGACCCTTCCTGAAAAGATGATGAATTGTAGTTGCAAAGTTGACTGACAACATAGTTTGTTGGTTTCTAATACAGTTTTTGCTTTATACTTCGATTGTGTGATGAACTATTACTTATTCATGAGAAGTATATGATAAAAGATCTATGATAAAAGTCCTATGTTTAATTTTGTTGTTGTTATAATAATCAACATGATGCTTCTATGTCTGTATTTTGTTTTTATAAAGACCTCTCTCTCAAAGCATGTGGACATGTTTTTCGATTTCGGTTTTCGCTTGAGGACAAGCGAGGTCTAAGCTTGGGGGAGTTGATACGTCCATTTTGCATCATGTTTTCTTACTGTTATTTATAATGTTTTCATCCATAATGATGTTTTTTGGAGCAATTCTAATGCCTTTTTCTCTCATAATTGGAAAGGAACACACCAAGAGGGAGAATTCCGGCAGCTGGCACAACTCCAAATGAGCTGAAACTTTACGGAGATTTTTATGGATTATTTGAGAAATAATGGAGCCAATAAAAACCAGAGGGGGCCACTAGGTGGGCACAACCCACCTGGGCGCGCCAGGCCCCCCAGGCGCGCCCTGGTGGGTTGTGACCTCCTCGGTGCACCTCCAGTGCCCATCTTCTGGTATATAAGTGGTTTTGACCTAGAAAAAAATAATATGAGGACTTTCGGGACAAAGCGCCGCCGCCTCGAGGCGGAACTTGGGCAGGAGCACTTTTGCCCTCCGGCGAAGCGATTCCGCCGGGGGAACTTCCCTCCTGGAGGGGGAAATCATCATCATTATCATCACCAACAACTCTCCCATCTTGGGGAGAGCAATCTTCATCAACATCTTCAACAGCACCATCTCCTCTCAAATCCTAGTTCATCTCTTGTGTTCAATCTTGTTACCGGAACTATAGATTGGTACTTGTGGGTGACTAGTAGTGTTGATTACATCTTGTAGTTGATTGCTCTATGGTTTATTTGGTGGAATATTATATGTTCAGATCCATTATGCTATTTAATACTCCTCTGATCATGAACATGTTTATCATTTGTGAGTAGTTACTTTTATTCTTGAGGTCACGGGAGAAATCATGTTGCAAGTAATCATGTGAACTTGATATGTGTTCGATATTTTGATAGTATGTATGTTGTTATTCCCTTAGTGGTGTCATGTGAACGTTGACTACATGACACTTCACCATATTTGGGCCTAAGGGAATGCATTGCGGAGTAGCAATTAGATGGTGGGTTGTGAGGGTGACAGAAGCTTAAACCCCAGTTTATGCGCTATTCCGTAAGGGACCGATTGGATCCAAAAGTTTAATGCTAGGGTTAATCATAAGTAGGAGGTTTGTTCAAGTAAGAACAACACCTAAGCACCAGTCCACCCACATATCAAATTATCAAAGTAGTGAACACAAATCAAACCAACATGATGAGAGTGACTAGATGAAATTCCCGTGTACCCTCAAGAACGCTTTGCTTATCATAAGAGACCGTTTTGGCCTATCCTTTGCCTCAAAAGGATTGGTCTACCTTGCTACACTTTTGTTACTATTATCGTTACTTGCTCGTTACAAATTATCTTGCTATCAAACTACTCGCTACTTAGAATTTCAACACTTGCAGACAATACCTTACCAGAAATTGGCATTTCCTTCTGCTCCTCATTGGGTTCGACACTCTTACTTAACGAAAAGAGCTACAATTGATACCCTATACTTGTGGGTAATCACCGTACAGCAAGCATATGAAGGAATAACTCACTCCCGGCGGTGAGAATCATGAAATTTTGGTGATGGAGGAAGGTTGATGATGATGATGGCGATGGATTCCACCCTCTGGAGCCCCGAACAGACTCTAGATCAGCCCTCCCAATGAAGAACATGAGGTGGCGGTGGCTCCGCATCGTAAAACGTGATGAAACCTTCTCTTTGATTTTTTTTCTCCGCAAATAGGTATATATGGAGTTGGAATTAGGGTTGCCGGAGCTCCGGGGGTCCCACAAGCCTGGGAGGCTCTTGATGACCCACAAGTACAGGGGATCAATTGTAGCTATTTTCGATAAGTAAGAGTGTCGAACCCAACGGGGAGCAGAAGGAAATGACAAGTGGTTTTCAGCAAGGTAATGTCTGTAGGTGCTGAAAGTGTGAGTAACAGAGTAGTTTGATGCAAGATATTTTGTAACGAGCAAGTAATGATAATAGTAACAAAAGTGCAGAAAGGTAGCCCAATCCTTTTGAGGAAAAGTATAGGCCAAAATGGTCTCTTATAATAAGCAAAGTGTTCTTGAGGGTACACGCGAATTTCATCTAGTCACTTTCATCATGTTGATTCGATTTGTGTTCGCTACTTTGATAATTTGATATGTGGGTGGACCGGTGCTTAGGTGATGTTCTAACTTGAACAAACATCCTACTTATGATTAACCCCCTCGCAAGCATCGACAACTATGAGAAAAGTATTAAGAATAAATCCTAACCATAGCATTTAACTTTTGGATCCAATCGGTCCCTTACGGAATAGCGCATAAACTAGGGTTTAAGCTTCTATCACTCTCGCAACCCATCATCTAATAACTACACCACAATGCATTCCCTTAGGCCCTAATATGGTGAAGTGTCATGTAGTCAACGTTCACATGACACCACTAAGGGAATCACAACATACAAACTATCAAAATATCGAACACATATCAAGTTCACATGATTAGTTGCAACATGATTTCTCCCATGACCTCAGGAACAAAAGTAACTACTCATAAGTGATAAACATGCTCAAGATCAGAGGGCTATTAAATAGCATAATGGATCTGAACATATGATCTTGCACCAAATAAACCATATAGTAATCAACTACAAGATGTAATCAACACTACTAGTCACCCACAAGCACCAATCTATAGTTCCGGTAACAAGATTGAACACAAGAGATGAACTACGGTTTGGGATGAGAAGGTCTTGTTGAAGATGTTGATGGAGATTGCACTCCCCAAGATGGGAGAGTTGTTGGTGATGATGATGACGATGATTTCCCACTCCGGAAGGGAAGTTCCCCCGGCGGAATCGCTCCGCCAAAGGGCAAGAGTTCTCCTGCCCAAGTTCCACCTCGAGATAGCAGCGCTCCATCCTGAAAGTCCTCCCCTTATTTTTTTTTCTAGGTCAAAATGACTTATATACCAGAAGAAGGGCACCGGAGATGGGCCTGGGTGAGCACAACCCACCAGGGCGCGCCTGGACTCCCTCGCGCGCCCAGGTGGGTTGTGCCCACCTGGTGGGCCCCCTCTGGTACTTATTTGCTCCAATATTCTTCATATATTCCATAAAAAATATCCGTAAAGTTTCAACTTGTTTGGAGTTGTGCAGAATAGGTAGCTTGATGTAGCTTTTCCAGGTCCAGATTTTTCACTGCCGGAATTCTCCCTCTTTGTATGTACCTTGCAAATTATGAGAGAAAAGGCATTAAAATTACTCCAAATAGCATTATTATGCATAAAAATATCATAAATAATAGTAGGAAAACATGATGCAAAATGGACGTATCAACTCCCCCAAGCTGAGACCTCGCTTGTCCTCGAGCGAAAACCAAAATCGAAAAACTTGTCCACATGCTTAGAGAGAGAGAGAGAGGTGTCAATAAAAACAAAATACGGACATAGAAGCATCATGTGTATTATCGTAACAGCAACAAACTTTAACATAAGACTTTTATCATAGAACATTTATCATAGACTTCTTATGAATAAGTAACAACTCATCACCACTACAAAAAAATACACTTCCGTGATGATACGTGTTTGTCACAGCAGATCACGTTTTCTGTCATGCATGTATGTCCATGATGATTTTATGACAGAATCAAGATAGTCATACATGTGCTGTCGTAGAAGTGTTCCATGACATTACCAAAATTATCATCACGGAAGTGTCCACATCCATGATGATAAATCACGCGTCACGGAAGTGTTTTCGTCAAGGGTAACCGACACGTGGCATCCACCATAACGGGTCGCCGTTAAGCTATTGGGTCCAGTTTTGGATTCGATAAACCGTTAACAACCTGGACCAATGAGGATTTTCCACGTGTAAAATTCTCATTGGCTGGAGGAAACACGTGTTGGCTCACCATTGGGATAGATGTCATCCACTCATTGGACAGGAGGCGCCTATGATACGTCGACACGTGGCACGGCCCAATAGAGGCCCATTCCGGTGAAAAGGCCGGCCTGTTTGACTTGGTCAAAAGGTAATGGGCCAGCCCACGGAAAGCATGTTAACGGCATGTTCGTATATAGCCCATTTACAGCCCGTTAATTCACATCCCGTTACCGCCTATCAAAATTAAGCCCAGTAGCTTCATCTGGGCCGTCCAATATGATTCCATCCCATTGTAACTTCCGGCCCATGTATGGCCCATGATGTCTTTTAGCCCATATGAGGCCCTTTGTAACTCTTGGCCCATTAACGGCTCGTGGTGAATCTGGCCCGTAATGAACAGTGTATCGCTTTATACCCATTAACGACACATTATTCCATTGGGTCGTTTCCAACCCGTGTTATCTTTCGGCCTTCTCAGGGCCCATTTATTCTTGGGCTCATTTCTAGCATTCGGTTACTTACAGCCCATTACTGGCCTTTTTTGCTTGTGGGCCAAGTTCAGCCCGTGGTTACAATCGGCCCGTTTGCGGCCCGTTAATCCATTGGGCCATTTTCATAGCGTCATCAAATACGGCTGATTAACGATGGCCCATTATGGTCGGCCCATGAACGGACGATTCCAAATCTAGCCCGTTTACGGCCCGTAATGCGGTCTGTTATTGGCCCATGTTTGGCCGATCGATCATATGACCCGTAGAAGGCCCATTGATAGAAGGCCCATTGTTTCCACAACCCTTAGAAGGCCCATTGTTTCTACGGCCCGTAGGAGGCCCATGGTAACTATAGTAAATATGTAGCCCATGGTTATTATGGCCTAGTTTAAAAAAGGTTATTGTGGCCACTAGCAAACCGCGGAAAAAGAACTGCACTGACTACAAGAAAACAAATAAACAAGACAACAAGGAAATAAATAAGCAAGCAACTTACGCTAGGCTATCATGACAATTACACATATTACATCCACTAGGCATCAAAGTTTGCCACCGGTGCAAATATAGGGAACAAAGAAGCATATCACATACACTGGTTGTCAAAGTTGGCGACCAGTGCAAATAAACGCCGCAGCAAAACAAGTCCAGAATTGAAACCACTTCAGAAGAGCTCAAGAAACAATATCTTGGGTACCCATAATGCGGGCAAGATGCTTAGCAAGCTTATTAACTTTCTTTTGTTTGGCACTTAAATCCTCCAGCGCTTGCTGTTGCACAAGAAAGTATGCATCTGAATTCTGTAGGGACTTCCTCAGTCCTTCGGCTTATTGCCACAGCACAGCTGGCTGATGCCTTTCAGCTTGTAGCTGAGACTGAAGAAGCTGAAGTGATTCAGGCAGCGAGTTCGAAGAGCTTGTGCCAGCAATACTGGCCAGTAACTCGAACACTACATCAATGCAGGACTGTGGAGTTTTCTCATCGTATACAAGATCGTTTTTATCACCTTTCTTGGAGACCAACAGGGTTGTCTCACTATGTTGAACCTTATCTGCATTACATTCTCTACCATTGCATAGTGGGGGTGCTCTTCTCCAATATTCTGTTCACATACTACAAGAGAAACAAGCAGACACATCACAGGTTTAACATGTAGTATATGAAACTCATTTTGGTAAACCGGTTCAGCAGTAAGGTGGACATGATAACAACATGAAACAAACATATATCTATGTACTATGGTCATTGTATTGTCCATATCATTCTATTACGTTTCCAAATCAAGATAGAGACACAGTTCAACTCATATATTTTTAGGACACAACAACATAGACAGAATATAAGTGTGAGAAACTACACAGCATTGGCAACACTTGTAATGTGCATCACATGAGAACATAATTGTTTATACAACTGAAACTGAAATCAACATAGAGCAAAAAGTTAGAACATCAATCCAGTTAAAGAAATAGGTTTAAACATACCTGTTGCGCCACTCGAGTTTCACTTGGATCCTTCAAAATCGAAAGTAGTAGGTATGAGTAAATACAGTGATGCAATAGCAAAGGAGTTTGGACCATAGCTATGGAACCTGATTTGAGAATAGTTGCTCTTTTGCTTTAAACGTGGAGTTTGGGTTCGCTGTGGTGGTCTTCATGCTTTGGGCATTGCAGTTGCTTTACAAACTGCTCGTGTGGGGGTATTCTGTGGTGGACATGGTGCTATGTCAACTATAAGTGGGTTACTATCCGCTGGGGTTGGGGTTAGATGGGTTGTAGCTAGTTCTCTGTCCAACGGTGTAAGTGTGCAATCTGGAAGAGTCTCGATTATGTGTGGTGGGGCTAGTTCGTGGGTCAGTACAACCATGGTTCTATCTGCATCGATGGGTAGCACCATCTTTTGTGAAGAATAGGTTTTTGCTCCCTTAGATACTGCCATCACCCCCTCCAATTCAAATGGCTGATAAAAAAGAAAAGAAATTGAACGTACAAACATTGTATGATAGATAGATGTGGTAATTCACATATATGTTGTCTAACCAAATAGGACAACATGACACAATTTCACATATATGATGCCTAACTAAACATGACAGCATGACACAGTTTCAGATATATGATGGATAACTTAAGATGATATAATGGCATAATTCAACATTTGATGACTATCTAAACAGGATAACATGACAAAACTATATGATGTCTTTCTAAAATAGGTTGGGATGAAATAATTCATATACATGTTGTCTAAGTATACAGGATGGCATGATATAATTGACATAATTGATTCATACACTAAGCAGCTGCCACTCACATGTATGATCTCTAAACTAAGCAGATGGAATTCAATATTGTGCATACACTTGTACGCGTCGGTGCTATACAAACGGTTTTTAACCCCTTTCCACGACGGCATTTGGAACCGTCGCCAAGTGAGTGTGGGCTATAGGGGGGTCCTTCCTACAAGACCCAAAAATCGTCGGGGATAGGCCCTCTTGGGACACCAAATGAGCTCCATGATCTTTGTGACGTCGCTTGTGCTTCATATACGGGGGCTTCTCCATAGCCCATTGATACTATCCTTTTGCCACACTTATGCTCCAAAGTAGCACCATGATCTTCGTGATAGAGAGTCTCCTATATTGTCACTTTCATATACTAGTGGGAATTTTTCATTATAGAACTTGGTTTGTATATTCCAACGATGGGCTTCCTCAAAATTCCTAGGTCTTCATGAGCAAGCAAGTTGGATGCACACCCACTTAGTTTTCTTTCTTTGAACTTTCATAAACTTATAGCTCTAGTGCATCCGTTGTGCACGATTTGAGTATTTTGTGTGATGAATATGGAGCATAGCCAGACTATATGATTTTGTAGGGATAAGCTTTCTTTGGCCATGTTATTTTGAGAAGACATAATTATTTTGTTAGTATGCTTGAAGTATTATTGTTTTTATGTTAATATTAAACTTTTGTTTTGAATCATACGGATCTAAACATTCATGCCACAATAAAGAGTATTACAAGGATAAACATGTTAGGTAGCATTCCACATCAAAAATTCAGTTTTTATCATTTACCAACTCGAGGACGAGCAGGAATTAAGCTTGGGGATGCCTGATATGTCTCCAATGTATCTATAATTTTTTATTGTTCCATGCTATTATATTATCTATTTTGGATGTTTTATATGCATTAATATGCTATTTCATATGATTTTTGGGACTAACCTATTAACCTAGAGCCCAGTACCAGTTTTTGTTTTTTCCTTGTTTTAGAGTTTCGGAGGAAGGAATACCAAACGGAATGAAACTTTCGCGATGATTTTTCTTGGACTAGAAGACATCCAGAGGACTTGGGGTACACGATAGGGAAGACACGAGGCATCCACAAGGACGGAGGGCACGCCAGGGGGTAAGGTGTGCCCCCACCCTTGTGGGCCCCTCGTGACTCCACCGACCTATTTCCTTTGCCTATATATTCTCAAATACCCCAAAACCTTCCACGGGAGCCACGAAACCAATTTTCCACCGCCGCAACCTTCTGTACCCGCAAGATCCCATCTAGGGGCCTTTTACAGTGTCCTGCCGGAGGGGGATTCGATCATGGAGGACTTCTACATCAACACCATTGCCTCTCCGATGAAGCGTGAGTAGTTTACCATAGACCTACGGGTCCATAGCTAGTAGCTAGATGGCTTCTTCTCTCTCTTTGATTCTCAATACCATGTTCTCCTCAATGTTCTTGGAGATCTATTCGATGTTATACTTTTTGCGGTGTGTTTGCCGAGATCCAATGAATTCTGGATTTATGATCAGCTTATCTATGAATATTATTTGAATCTCCTTTGAATTCTTATATGAATGATTTGATATCTTTGCAAGTCTCTTCGAACTATCGGTTTGGTTTGGCTAACTAGATTGGTTTTTCTTGCAATGGGAGAAGTGCTTAGCTTTGGGTTCAATCTTGCGGTGCTCGATCCTAGTGACAGAAGGGGAACCGACACGTATTGTATTGTTGCCATCGAGCATAACAAGATGGGGTTATCATCATATTGCTTGAGTTAATTCCGCTATATCATATCATCTTACTTAATGTGTTACTATGTTCTTATGAACTTAATACTCTAGATGCAGGTAGGAGTCAGTCGATGTGTGGAGTAATAGTAGTAGATGCAGAATCTTTTCGGTCTACTTAACACGGGCGTGATGCCTATATTCATGATCATTGCCTTAGATATCGTCATAACTTTGCGCTTTTCTATCAATTGCTCGGCAGTAATTTGTTCACCCATCGTAATATTTTCTATCCTGAGAGAAGCCTCTAGTGAAACCTATGGCCCCCGGGTCTATTTTCCATCACACAATCTTCTATTTTCCATCATATAAGTTTCTGATCTACAATTTTAGTTTCCTATTTACTTTCTTTGCAATCTTTTACTTTTCGATCTATAAACCAAAAATCCCAAAATTATTACTTTACCGTTTATCCATCTATATCAGATCTTACTTTGCAAATAACCATGAAGGGATTGACAACCCCTTTGTCGCATTGGGTGCGAGTTGGTGTTTGTTCTTGCAAGTATTCGGTAGCTTGTTGCGTTGTCTCCTACTGGATTGACACCTTCGTTCTCAAAACTGAGGGAAATACCTACTCTACTTTGCTGCATCACCCTTTCCTCTTCAAGGGAAAAACCAACGCAAACTCAAGAGGTAGCAAATCCCTATGCATAGGAAATGGGTTAGACTTAAATGTGCTAGTCATATGTTTCATGATGCAACCATTATGTTTCTATTCTTATCTTTTATGAGTGCATCATTGAAATCATCATGCCGAGCTAAAAAGGCATTAAAGAAAAGCGCTTGTTGGGGATAAACCCAATATTTTTACCTACTGTTTTGGTGTGTTCATATGATTAGGCTACTGTAGTAATCATGATTTTTAGCTTTTGTTTCAATAAAGTGCCAAGTAAAGCCTTTGGGATAGTGGGGATGATAGTTGATTTGATTCTGTAAGAAAACATAAACTTTTGTGCCCAGTGACAGAATTAATATGGTCTGCTGGACCACGATAAATTCTTGAATGTTTTACAGTTTATTGATATATAAATTGTCTATGTTGCCCTAATTTTTCAGAATTTTTGGAGTAGCAGAAGTATGGTTGTTGTGCAGATCATTACAGACTGTTCTGTTTTTGACAGATTCTGTTTTCAATGCATAGTTTGCTTATTTTAGTGTTTTCGTAGCTTATATTAAGTGATATAAATTTTGGAAATTATAGAGTACATTAGGCACTATGTGGAAAAAATTATGAATCTTGTCTTGACAGTACCCAAGTGAATGATTTGCCTTTATCATACTAACCTATCTCACAAAGTTCCATTAAGTTTTGTGTGATTGAAGTTTTCAACTTTTGGGTGAGATATCGATATGAGGAGAATAAGGAGTGGCAAGACCCTAAGCTTGGGGATGCCCAAGGAACCCCAAGGTAATATTCAAGGAATACCCAAGCAACTAAGCTTGGGGATGCCCCGGAAGGCATCCCCTCTTTCATCTCCAATATTATCGGTAACCTCACTTGGAGCTATATTTTTATTCGTCACATGATATGTGTTTTGCTTGTTGCGTCATTTTATTTTATTAAGATTTAGTTTCTGTTATATAGATTAATGTTTTTCAACTTTTAGTTCAATAAAAAGGTCAAGTGTGGCCTTTACCATGCTTATTTACAAGTCTATATGTTGTTGTTTTGAAAACAGAAAGTTTTATATCATTGTCTGAATTCTTGTAGAAAGTCAGAATGTGATAAAATCTCGAACTTTTTACACAATGAGTAACAACAAATTTTCTACTGTGTGCTAATTTTTCATAATTTTTGGAGTTAGGTAAGTATGATTCCTCTTGCATTCTTTACAGACTGTTTTGTTTAGGCAGGTTGCTGTTACGTTTGCATATGTTTGCTTGTTTAATGATTCTATTTGAGGATAGGACTCTTAAATATGCAAAGGCATTTAGTATGCAATGTTAAATAATATTTTTAGTGATTTGCTACCATAGACAATAATAAGGTTTTGCGTTGATTCATACTAACTTATCTCACGAGTTCTTCTTGAGTTTTGTGTGGATGAAGTTTTTATAATTTAGGGAAACTGTGATATAAAAGGAAGTAAGGAGCCAAAAAAACTCAAGCTTGGGGATGTCCAAGGCATCCCTAGTTAATATTTCAAGAAGTCTCAAGCATCTAAGCTTGGGGCTGCCCCGGTTGTCATTCCACCTTTCTTCTTCAACAATGATCGGTTAGTTTTGGTTGAGCCTAATTTTTGCTTCTTTTTTTGGAGTAGTTTGTCATTTACTTGTGTGCTTACTTATATCCTATGAGTAAATGGTTGAATAAATTAAATATCATAAATCTAAAATTATATATGTTTCATATGCTTATCCCATGGGGAGTAATGACTTCACGTATAAGAAGTATAGGTGGTAAACTTATTGAAAGTTAGCAAACATCGTATTGGTCACTTGACCAATTCATGAAAGAATATTGAAGGAAGAAAGATTTCATATATAAATACACTATCTTGGACATTTTCTATGATTGTGAGCCCCATTAAATATTTTCAAACTCGAGCAAATTAGTTGAAGTTGGACAAGGAAGACAACACAATGAGTTATGCTTGGGTATATTTGTATAGAAGTTATATTGTTATGAATCTTCCAACATGTGGTGCTTACTTTTAGAATCTTTTGCTAGCCAAAATTTCTTTACTAATCGAGAATACTGCTTGTGCATCCAAAATCCTTGACCTCAGTTTCTTCCAATACAAGCTTTATATTACAAGCTAGGGGCCTCGAAGGCTCGAATACACAAGAGTCAGCAGAAGCAACAATATTTGAGTACAGACATAAGTTAAACAAGTTGCCATAAGATGGCTAGCACAAACTGGGCTACAGATCGAAAGAGGCGCAGGCCTCCTGCCTGGGATCCTCCTAAACTACTCCTGGTCGTTGGCGGCGGCCTGCACGTAGTAGTAGGCACCTCCGGAGTAGGAATCGTCGTCGGTGACGTCTGGCTCCTGGGCTCCAACGTCTGGTCGCAACAACCAGGTATAGGAAGAGGAAAAAGGGGGAGCAAAGAAACCATGAGTACTCATCCAAAGTACTCGCAAGCAAGGAACTACACTACATATGCATTGGTATCATTGAAAGGGGTAGTATATATGGACTGAACTGCAGAACAACGGAATAAGAGGGGGTAGCTAGTCCTATCGAAGACTACGCTTCTAGCAACCTCCATCTTGAAGGAGTAGAAGAGACTAGATGGTAAGTTAACCAAGTATCATCGCATAGCATAATCTTACCCCGCGATCCTCCCCTCGTCGCCCTGTGAGAGAGCTACCGGGTTGTATCTGGCACTTGAAAGGGTGTATTTTATTAAGTATCCGGTTCTAGTTGTCATAAGGTCAAGGTACAACTCTGGGTCGTCCTTTTACCGAGGGACACGGCTATTCAAAAAGATAAACTTCCCTGCAGGGGTGCACCACATTACCCAACACGCTTGATCCCTCCGGCCGGACACACTTTCATGTGTCATGCCCTGCCTCGGAAGATCAACACGTCACATACCTACCTAGGCACAACAGAGAGGTCAGCACGCCGGTCTAAGTCCTATGCGCGTAGGGGTCTAGGCCAATTGCACACTTGCACGTTGCGTACGCGGCCGGTAAGCAGACCTAGCCTCCCTAATACAAGAGCAGGCGTTCCAGTCCAATCCGGCGCACGCCACTCAGTCGCTGACGTCAAGAAGGCTTTGGCTGATACCACAACGTCGAGTGCACATAACTGTTCCCGCGTAGTTGGTTAGTGCGTATAGGCCAGTGCCCAGACTCAGATCAAATATACAGATCTCGTTAAGCGTGTTATTAGAAATATCCGCGGACGCAGACTATGGCCAGGCCCACCTGTCTCCTAGGTGGTCACCACCTGCCCTGTCGCTCCGCCACAAAGTAACACTTGGGGGCCGTCGGGAACCCAGGCCCACCACTACCTGGGTGGAACCACCTGCCCCTTCAACCCCATCTCTGAACAGTATCATAAGTAATGTAACAGTATAAAGTGTAGGGTCACTGATGAAATACTAGCATCCTATACTAAGCATTTAGAATAGCAGGTAAAGGTATCTACAATTGTAGCAACAATGACAGGTTGTGCAGCAGTATAGGATCAAACCGATGTAACAGTAACACTACTCTAATGCAAGCAATAGAGGGAAAGAGTAGGCGATATCGGGATGAACAAGGGGGTTGGCTTGACTGGTTACTCTGGCAAGGAGGGGTCGTCGTCGATGTAGTCGATCACGGGGGTATCGGCGGCGGTCTCGAGGTCTACCAGAAAGAAGTAACGATGGGGAACACAAATAAATAATAGAGCAATCAAAGCAACACAAAGCATAACATGGTAATACGTGGTGCTAGGAGTGACCTAACGCAGTAGTACGTGATACCGGCGAAGGGGGAACATCCGGGAAAGTATTCCCGGTGTTACGCATTTTCGGACAGACGGACCGGAGGGGGAAGGTTGCAGGTTCGCTATGCTAGGGACGTGTGGTGGATGAACGGACTGCGTATTCAGATTCGTCTCGTCGTTCTGAGCAATTTTCATATCCAAAGTATTTTCATTCGAGTTATGAATAATTTTCTATTAATTTTCAATGTTTTAACAATTTTCTGTTTTAATTAGAATAATCCGAATTGACCTAGTCAAAGGGGCAGGTGTGGCCCACATGTAAGGGTCACATGGGCAATTCAATTAGTCTAAACTAAGTTAAACTAGTGGGGCCACATGTCATCTACACATTAGGTTATTTAGCTCAGTAATCTAATCCTAAAACTAATCTATCTCTAGTTAATTAAGCCGGCCAGAGGCACATCCGGTTATGCATGTTGTGCACACACACAGCACACTCACACACACACGCTCACCTAGCGCGCTGGCACACCGGCCACACACAAACACCACACACACACACACGCTGCATCCACACACACAACTCACACACACGCTGCGCGCACACACAGCATGCACGGCCACAGCCATGGCCATGGCCAGTAGCAGTTTACAGCAGCAGCATGGGCTGGACGAGCGGGGCAGCAGCTAAGGGCAGCAGTAGTGCAAACCAGCAGCCACGCGCAGCGGCAAGGAGCAGCAGTAGCAACAAAAAAAAAACATCAGCTTGGCTAGCCGGAGCAGCAAAGAGCAGCAGGATTAGCAAACAGCGGCAGTAGCAAGCAGCAGCGCACGGGCAGCGGTAGGCGGCGACGAGGCCATCCACGGGAGCACGCGCATGAGGGCCCGGGCAGCGGCGCGTCGGGCGTGGCCAGGGCACGGTCTGGGCAAAGTAGGGCGCGGACGGCTGCGGGCACACAGAGAGCTTCGGGGGCGGCCATGGTGATCTCAAGACGACGGCTACGGCGACAGATCGAAGGGGAAAATGAGGAGGGGGGCGATGGAGGAGCTCACCACGGGGCTTGTGGACACCTCAGTTGCCGCGGGGATGGACCGGAGCAGCGGTGCCGATGGCGAGATGGGGTCGGTCGGAGGAAGAAGAAGGGTTCGATCCCGGCGATGGAGTAGATGTCGGCTCGAACTCGTGGACGCAGATGATGAAGCGGACGACGACGGAGAGCGTGGACAAGGTCTCATGGCGCGGGGACAACAGAGAGCGCGCGGACGATGACGGCGATGGCCACAAGGCTTCGGTTGCGGGTTGCGGGGATGAGAGCGAGCGAGGAAGAGAGGGAATGTGCGCTAGGGTTTGTCCAGAGGTGCCGGGGTGCTCTTATCCATCAGGGGGACTCACTAGATGATCAACACGGCGACATCCACGGCCATGGAGGTGTGGATATGCGCCACGGCGCGCCCCTGCTTCCTCCACTGTACAGGAAGGAGAAGGCCTCAAGATGGGTCATTTACTGTAGCTATGGGCCAAAGTGCACAGTAGTTAGGTTCCTTCTACATTTATTATTTTCTGTTTTCTATTTTCTGTACGGTTTTCTATTTATTTTATCTAACAAACAAACTTTCTCAAAAGTTCCACTTAGCAAAAAATTACTAGGAAACATTTTAAAGCAGCACACAAAGTTACAACTTATTCTGAAAAGGTTGGATATTTATCTAAATTGAAACGGTAAATTTAATTATTGCTAACTCTGTTTTAAATAGATTATGGTCATTTTATTAATTCAAAACATGTTGGATAATTTATGAAAAATAGTTAAGGAATATTTTGAAGCCAGACTACATTTTTATTTTATTATTTGAAAATTTAATAATTTGACTTGCATTTGAATTTGAATTCGAGTTTAGTTTGGATCAAGGCGAGGTTTAGAAAATTAAGCGCGATGACATGTCACCATTATGGCACCATTAGTGTGTGGTTACTGTAGCTTAACAACCAGACGTTACACAGGAAGCTTCACGTGACACCTCATTAGCATGTCTATAGCAAGCACGTACATGTGCAGAATCAATCAATCAGAAGCTCGTTTTTCGTCTTCGGCCGACACGCCATCTTCTTCTAAGTGCACTTCGGTACCGCCATTTTGTCTTCGCACCTAACGATCCACGCCATTTTCATCGCACATCCAGTCTGGTCAACTGCATATGTGCCTTCATCCGCGTCGCGCGACCAACTTGATTAGTCGTTGCACGGGCCTTCATCGGTTCCTGTGAAGATCCTACCTGAGTATGCACGCCCCTTCATTGATTGAGCAACGGGCTATCAATGCGTCGCCCTGTTGGGTCGCAGCGCCGCTGCCCCGTGGTTCTTTTTCCGGCTGCACCGACCCGCGTCACTGCTATGTCGCCCCTTCGGGTCGTAGTGTGGCGGCCCACGGTCCCCCACCACCCCGAGGCTATCTGCTCCAGGTCGTTCTGTGGCTGCACCGACCCTCGCGTCGCCGCTGCGTCGCCCCATCCGGCCATAGCGAGCGTGGCACGTGGTCCACGCCGCCGTCCTAAGGCCGTCCCCGCGGCTACACCGACTCGCGAACCGCTGTTGCGTCGCCCCTTCGGGCCGCAGCGTCGCGGCCCGCGGTCCACTTCGTCATCTCCGCGCATCGACTTCCCGTGGTAGGCGCCGCGCCGTCTTCCTTGGCGCGGGAACGCCACCGTCCGCACCGGTCTTCGTCATGTTGTCGGGTTCTTCGCCTCTTTCGAGCATCGCTGCCGCGCTCCTAACCTAGCCGTCACTACCGCCGTTAGGCCGCCACCGCAGCTACCCCCGTAGCCGCCGCAACCTCCCGTCCACCCCGTTCGTCTTCGTCCAGCACCAGCCCATCGCTAGCGTCATCGTCATCTACCCCGATCACTTCGTCTACTCCGACAAGCGCGGGCGACTTCGGCCCGCGCTGATTGGCGCCGCAACCATCGTCGAGTCTTTCTCTGCTGTCCTCTTCGACTTCTCCGACATGGCGTACAGCTCGTGCAGGTCCTCGTCTACGCATGCGCAGTGCTGGCAACATGGATGCATGTCTTCGTCCATGACGTGTCCCCCGGCTTGGCAAGCCTGATGTTGTGCTTCCTCAACTTCATCTTCATCCGTCTACGCATGCCCGGTGCTGGCAACACCGACACATGCCTTTGTCTACGATGTGTCCCCGGGCTTGGCAACCCCGCCGCGACGTGTTGTCAACAACGTCTTCTCCCCGGCGCACCCCTACTTCGACATCACTGCGCCCATGCTAACTCGGCGCCCCCTTGCGCCCGCGGCTCCATAGCAACTTCCTCGACATCGGCCACCCCGACTCGACATCGACCACGACATTCTTCGCACGGCTACCTCGACCACGGCTCCACCACCCACGCTCTTGGCTACCTCTACAACGACACAAAGGGCTACCGCCTTGCTTGAGCAACCTCGTCGGTTTTCACTCCAGCCACGACTTCCGCGATGCATCGACTGCTACGACTGTGGGGGGGTGTCCATCGGCTTGCCTTTGGATTCTTCTCCAGTCTCATCGTCTGCGTCGCTATCGTTGTGACTACAGGTGGATGTTGAGTAACGTGATTGTATTGGATACATAAGATAGACTAGAAAAGTATTCTGGTTTGTCTTGTACTCCAAGTAGATCATGTACTCCTATATATATGCCCACAAGGCTCGAGCAATACAACGAACTATTCCATCAATCCTCTCTCTCCCTTCTAACATTTGCAACTGGCCCGCCCCCTCTCCTGGCGCCCCCTCCGACAAAACAAAAGTTGAGTTGCAACCATGTTGGGGGACATGCAGTTGCAGTCTAGTGCGGAACTTGTAGTTGAGGGGCTGTTGTTGGGCATGCAACTGGCCCGCCCCCTCTCCTGACCCCCCTCCGAAAAACAAAAGTTGAGTTGCAACCATGTTGGGGGACATGAAGTTGCGGGGCTGTTGTCGGGCTTGCAACTGGCCTGCCCCCTCCGCCGACGCCCCCTCTGATAGAACAAAAAAGTCCAGTTGTGGTCGGGTTTGAAGAGATGAGGTTGCCGTCGGGGGTGACACTTGCAATTGCATAGTGTCGTACATGCAACTGGCCCGCCCCCTCTCTCGCCACCCCCTCCGACAAAATAAATGTCGAGTTGCAGCCATGTTGGCGGACATGCAAGTTGAGGTTAGGTGCGGCACTTGCAGTTGCGAGGCTATTGTCCGGCTTGCAACTTGCCCGCCCCCTCTACCGGTGCCCCCTCCGACAAAACAAAAAGTCCAGTTGTGGTCAGGCTGGAAGACATGCAATTGATTCAACCTACTGATTCTCTACTTAATTCAACCTTCTGGTACCCTACTGATTTGTACTTGATTCAACCTACTTGAACCAAAAACGAAAAAGAAAGTAGATTACTACTAATCTCTACTTAATTCAACCTTCTAGTACCTCTACTGATATGTACTTGATTCAACCTACTCGAACCAGAAACAAAAAGAAAGTAGATTACTTCTAATCTCTACTTAATTTAACCTTCTGGTACCCCTAATGATCTGTACTTGATTCAACCTACTCGAACCAAAATCAAAAAAGAAAAAAATAGCGGATAATAATGGAGATAAAATACTCCATCAATAGGGTCGCCCATCTCCATCGGTAGTGGGACGGGAGCACACATATCTGCCAGTTCCCCTCTGAATCATGCCCAAAAACAAACAAACAAAATAGGTTTTGCATCGATTGAGAATTCACTAATTCTCATACGACCAATAGGTTTTGCATCGCTTGAAGTTGCATGCGAGCTTGAAAAGTGTAGTTGCGCTCACCATGTGCCATTTTACAGTTGCCCTGCGGGCTTGGACACGTGCAATTGCGGTCACTTGTATCCCTTACGGCTGCACCCGGATTTGGACGTGTGCAGTTGTGCTTACATTGTACCTCTTGCAATTGCATCTTGGTTTGAATGTGTATAATTGCAAGAAGTGCAGCTAGGCATGAAAATTTTGTTAATTAAAATGCATATTCCTTCGGATCTCTATTTTGGGTGTCTTTCTCCACATAGATAGGAAAGAACAAAATTAAAAATAATACAAACAAAATTTAAATCATAAAATGCTCCCATGTCAGGCATGTTCCGAGTCTCATCACCGCACGCCCCCACCATTTTGTGGTCACATTGTACCCCTTGTAGTTGCATGTAGATCTCGATAACTACACTTGCACGTTAGAGACATGAGGTTTGTTTCAAGGAAAATAAAAGAAAAGGCAACTTCTTCTCTATCAACCCATGGTAGAAAAGAATAGGGCATATAAACATGATGAAAATGTATTTTTGTGTAATACATGAATAAAATTAAAACAAAAAACATGTAGAAAAGACAACAACAAGTGAGCATACAAATTGTTCATTCGTGTCAAAATGTATCTTCTACAAAACTTAAATCTTCCAAAGTTGAATGATAAAAATAGACAAAAGTAGAAATAGAAGTAAAAATAGACAGATAAAACATATAAACAAAAATAAACAAAAAAAGAAAATAAATAATAAATAATAAAGAAGGAAAAAAGCTAGATAAGTACGCGTATCTTCTTTATGTACACACAAGCCTAACAAAAAAAGAAGAAAGAAAATGCAAAATATTTACTTGGGATACCTATTAAGAAAATAAATAAACATAAATGGAAAAATGAGAAGGACCACAAACCTTTGTCCACAACCCACGTAGCGGAAGGCACTCAGCCAGCTGCCGGCCGCTCAAATAGAGAAAGCCCAATAGGTTTTAAACAACAGGAATACATCAGCGACAAATACAGATCAATCGAATCGTAAGGTTAATCCTGTCGACTGCGACTTCACTAATTTTCAGTCGACTGAGAATTAGCACAACCCATAATAATTCATCTCATCCATACTCATTACTCCAACAAAGACAAGACAATTCAAATTTCATAAAGAAACAACAAGCAAAGTCACATAATTTCATCTCATCCATCCTTATTACTCCGAGAAAAACATACCATACATGTAATTTTTTGCAATATCATCGACCCTGATCCCATGAACCAATCACCATCTTATGTAAGTACCTCATCCAGTTATCGGCATGTCAAGATACAAATCGAAGGCTTCTTCCTTCTCTGAAGCAGGCTTTCGTCCCCCTTTTATAAATAAAAGCACAAACAGAATAAAGTACACGGCCGAATGATACAAGGTGATAAGATAGCCTTCTTACAAAGCAGATCCTAGGTTATCCGAATCGCGAAGAAGACAAGCAACTACGCTACCGAAGGAGAACACAAGAGAAACTAAAAGCAACCCCATGCAACACCCTAGGACACCTAAGCTCCTAGACAACACCCGCAAGAGGGATAAAGGGCGCAAAGCGTCGTCGCTACCTAGCCCCACTGGGCAAGGTGAAGGAAATATGCCCTAGAGACAATAATAAAGTTTTTATTTATATTTCCTTATATCATGATAAATGTTTATTATCCATGCCATAATTGCATTAACCGGAAACTTAGTACATGTGTAAATACATAGACAAACAGAGTGTCCCTAGTATGCCTCTACTTGACTAGCTCATTAATCAAAGATGGTTAAGTTTCCTAGCCATAGACACGTGTTGTCATTTGATGAACGCGATCACATCATTAGAGAATGATGTGATGGACAAGACCCATATGTTAGCTTAGAACTATGATCGTTTAGTTTATTGCTATTGCTTTCTTCATGACTTATACATGTTACTATGACTATGAGATTATGCAACTCCCGAATACCGGAGGAACACCTTGTGTGCTATCAAATGTCACAACGTAACTGGGTGATTATAAAGATGCTCTACAGGTGTCTCTGATGGTGTTTGTTGAGTTGGTATAGATCAAGATTAGGATTTGTTACTCCGTGTATCGGAGAGGTATCTCTGGGCCCGCTCGGTAATGCACATCACTATGAGCCTTGCAAGCAATGTGACTAATGAGTTAGTCACGGGATGATGCATTCAGAACGAGTAAAGAGACTTGCCGGTGACGAGATTGAACTAGGTATGATGATACCTACGATCGAATCTCGGCCAAGTAACATACCGATGACAAAGGGAACAACGTATGTTATTATACGGTTTGACCGATAAAGATCTTCGTAGAATATGTAGGAGCCAATATGAGCATCCAGGTTCCGCTATTGGATATTGACCGGAGATGTGTCTCGGTCATGTCTACATAGTTCTCGAACCCGTAGGGTCCGCACGCTTAATGTTCGATGACGATTTGTATTATGAGTTTCGTATTTTGATGAACCAAAGTTTGTTCAGAGTCCCGGATGAGATCACAGACATGACGAGGAGTCTCGAAATGGCCGAGACATAAAGATTGATATATTGGAAGGATATGTTTGAACACCGAAATGGTTTCAGATAGATTCGGGCATTTTCCGAAGTACCGGGGGGTTACCGGAACCCCCCGGGGGGTTAATGGGCCTTCTGTTGGGGAGCGTAGTAATTTCAAAAAAATACCTACGCACACGCTAGATCATGGTGATGCATAGCAACGAGAGAGGAGAGTATCGTCCACATACCCTCGTAGACCGTAAGCGGAAGCGTTATGAGAACGCGGTTGATGTAGTCGTCCGTCTTCACGATCGGACCGATCCAAGTACCGAACGTAGGACACCTCCGAGTTCAACACATGTTCAGCTCGATGATGTCCCACGAACTCTGATCTAGCAGAGCTTCACAGGAGAGTTCCGTCAGCATGACGGCGTGATGACGGTGATGATGTTGCTACAGACGCAGGGCGTCGCCTAAGCACCGCTGCGATATGATCGACGTGGATTATGGTGGAGGGGGCACCGCACACGGCTTGGAACAATCAACTTGTGTGTCCATGGGGTGCCCCCTGCCCCCGTATATAAAGGAGGGAGGAGGAGGAGGCCGGCCCTAGAGGGCGCGCGCCAAGTGTGGGGAGTCCTACTAGGACTCCCAAGTCCTAGTAAGATTCCCCTTTTCCTTTCCGGAGTAGGAGAGAAGAAAGAATGAAAGAGAGAGGGAGTAGGAAAGGGCAAGGGGGGCGCCGCCCTCTTTCCCCTAGTCCAATTCGGACCCATGGGGGGGCCTCCTTCCCTTTGTCATGCCTCCTCTATTCCCGTATGGCCCAATAAGGCCCAATACTTCTACCGGCGAATTCCCGTACTCTCCGGTACTCCGAAAAATACCCGAATCACTCGGAACCATTCCGATGTCTGAATATAGTCTTACAATATATCGATCTTTATGTATCGACCATTTTGAGACTCCTCGTCTTGTCCCTGATCTCATCGAGGACTCCGAACAAACTTCGGTCATCAAATCACATAACTCATAATACAAATCGTCACAGAACATTAAGCGTGCGGACCCTACGGGTTCGAGAACTATGTAGACATGACCGAGACTCATCTCCGGTCAATAACCAATAGCGGAACCTGGATGCTCATATTGGTTCCTACATATTCTACGAAGATCTTTATCGGTCAAACTGCATAACAACATACGTTTTTCCCTTTGTCATTGCATGTTACTTTCCCGAGATTCGATCATCAGTATCTCAATACCTAGTTCAATATCATTACCGGCAAGTGTCTTTACTCGTTCCATAATGCATCATCCCGCAACTAACTCATTAGTCACATTGCTTGCCAGGCTTATAGTGATATGCATTACCGAGAGGGCCCAAAGATACCTCTCCGACAATCGGAGTGACAAATCCTAATCTCGATCTATGCCAACTCAACAAGTACCATCGGAGACACCTGTAGAGCACCTTTATAATCACCCAGTTACGTTGTGATGTTTGGTAGCACACAAAGTGTTCCTCTGGTATTCGGGAGTTGCATTATCTCATAGTCATAGGAACACGTATAAATCATGAAGAAAGCAATAGCAATATACTAAACGATCAAATGCTAAGCTAATAGAATGGGTCAAGTCAATCACATCATTCTATAATGATGTGATCCCGTTAATCAAATGACAACTCATGTCTATGGATAGGAAACTTAACCATCTTTGATTCAACGAGCTAGTCAAGTAGAGGCATACTAGTGACACTCTATTTGTCTATGTATTCACACATGTACTAAGTTTCCGGTTAATACAATTCTAGCATGAATAATAAACATTTATCATGATATAAGGAAATAAATAATAACTTTATTATTGTCTCTATGGCATATTTCCTTCAGTCTCCCACTTGCACTAGAGTCAATAATCTAGTTCACATCTTTATGTGATTAGTTCACATCTCCATGTGACTAATACCCAAAGGGTTTACTAGAGTCAATAATCTAGTTCACATTGCTATGTGATTAACACCCAAAGAGTGGTCATGTTTTGCTCGTGAGAGAAATTTAGTCAACGTGTCTGCCACATTCAGAGTCGTATGTATTTTGCAAATTTTCTATGTCTACAATGCTTTACATGGAGCTACTCTAGCTAATTGCTCCCACTTTCAATATGTATCTAGATCGAGACTTAGAGTCATCCAGATCGGTGTCAAAGCTTGCATCGACGTAACTCTTTACGACGAACTCTTTGTCACCTCCATAATCGAGAAACATTTCCTTATTCCACTAAGGATATTTTTGACCGATGTCCAGTGATCCACTCCTGGATCACTATTGTACCCTCTTGCCAAACTAATGGTGAGGTACACAATAGGTTTGGTACACAGCATAGCATACTTTGTAGAACCTATGACTGAGGCATAGGGAATGACTTTTCATTCTCTTTCTATTTTCTGCCATGGTCGGGTTTTGAGTCTTTACTCAACTTCACACCTTGCAACACAGGCAAGAACTCCTTCTTTGGTTGTTCCATTTTGAACTACTTCAAAATCTTGTGAAGGTACATACTCATTTAAAAAACTTATCAAGCGTCTTGATCTATCTCTATAGATCTTGATGCTCAATGTGTAAGCAGCTTCATCGAGGTCTTTCTTTGAAGAACTCTTTTCAAACACTCCTTTATGCTTTCCAGAAAATTCTACATTATTTCCGATCAACAATATGTCATTCACATATACTTATCAGAAATGTTGTAGTGCTCCCACTCACTTTCTTGTAAATATAGGCTTCACCGCAAGTCTGTATAAAACCATATGCTTTGATCAACTCATCAAAGCGTATATCCCAACTCCGAGATGCTTGCACCAGTCCATAGATGGATCGCTGGAGCTTGCACATTTTTTTGCACCTTTAGGATCGACAAAACCTTGTGGTTGCATCATATACAACTCTTCTTTAAGAAACCCATTAAGGAATGTAGTTTTGACATCCATTTGCCAGATTTCATAAAATGTGGCAATTTGCTAACATGATTTGGACATACTTAAGCATCGCTACAAGTGAGAAAATCTCATCGTAGTCAACACCTTGAACTTTGTCAAAAACCTTTTTCGACAAGTCTAGCTTTGTAGACAGTAACATTACTATCAGCGTCTGTCTTCCTCTTGAAGATCCATTTATTCTTAATGACTCACAATCATCGGGCAAGTCAATCAAAGTCCATACTTTGTTCTCATACATGGATCCCATCTCAGATTTCATGGCCTCAAGCCATTTCGCGGAATCTGGGCTCATCGTCGCTTCCTCATAGTTCATAGGTTCATCATGGTCTAGTAACATGACTTTCAGAAAGGATTACCATACCACTCTGGTGCGGACCATACTTTGGTTGTCCTATGAGGTTCGGTAGTAATTTGATCTGAAGTTTCATGATCATCATCATTAGCTTCCTCACTAACTGGTGTGGAGATCACTAGAACTGATTTCTGTGATGAACTACTTTCTAATTTGGGAGAAGGTACAATTACCTCATAAAGTTCTACATTCCTCCCACTCACTTCTTTCGAGAGAAACTCCTTCCCTAGAAAGGATCCATTCTTAGCAACGAATGTCTTGCCTTCGGATCTGTGATAGAAGGTGTACCTAACTGACTCCTTTGGGTATCGTATGAAGACACATTTCTCCGATTTGGGTTTGAGCTTACCAGGATGAAACTTTTTCACATAAGCATCGCAACTCCAACTTTAAGAAACGACGGCTTTGGTTTCTTGCCAGTTCATACGGTGTCATCTCAACGGATTTAGATGGTGCCCTATTTAACGTGAATGCAACTGTCTCTAATGCATAACCCCAAAACGATAGTGGTAAATAGGTAAGAGACATCATAGATCACACCATATCCAATAAAGTACGATTACAATGTTCGGACACACCATTATGCTGTGGTGTTCCAGGTGGCGTGAGTTGCAAAACTATTCCACATTGTTTCAAATGAAGACCAAACTCGTAACTCAAATATTCGCCTCTGCGATCAGATCATAGAAACTTTATTTTCTTGTTACGATGATTTTCCACTTCACTCTGAAATTCTTTGAACTTTTCAAATGTTTCAGACTTATGTTTCATTAAGTTGATATACCCATATCTGCTCAAATCATCTGTGAAGGTTAGAAAATAACGATACCCGCCGTGAGCCTCAACACTTATCGGATCGCATACATCAATATGTATAATTTACAACAAGTCTGTTGCTCGCTCCATTGTTTCGGAGAACGGAGTCTTAGTCATCTTGCCCATGAGGCATGGTTCGCAAGCATCAACTGATTCATAATCAAGTGATTACAAAAGCCCATCAACATGGATTTTCTTCATGCGCTTTATACCAATATGACCTAAATGGCAGTGCCACAAATAAGTTGCACTATCATTATTAACTTTCCATCTTTGGGCTTCAATATTATGAATATGTGTATCACTACGATCGAGATTCAATAAACCATTCACCTTGGGTGTATGACCATTGAAGGTTTATTCATGTAAACAGAACAACAATTATTATTTTACTTTAAATGAATAACCGTATTGCAATAAACATGATCAAATCATATTCATGCTTAACGCAAACACCAAATAACATTTATTTAGGTTCAACACTAATGCCGAAAGTATAGGGAGTGTGCGATGATGATCATATCAATCTTGGAACCACTTCCAACACACATCGTCACTACACCCTTAACTAGTCTCTGTTCATTCTGCAACTCCCATTTCGAGTTACTAATCTTAGCAACTGAACTAGTATCAAATACTGAGGGGTTGCTATAAACACTAGTAAAGTACACATCAATAACATGTATATCAAATATACCTTTGTTCACTTTGCCATCCTTCTTGCCCGCCAAATACTTGGGGCATTCTGCTTCTAGTGACCAGTCCCTTTGCAGTAGAAGCACTTAGTCTCAGGCTTAGGTCCAGACTTGGGCTTCTTCACTTGAGCAGCAACTTTCTTGCCGTTCTTCTTGAAGTTCCCTTTATTTCCCTTGCCCTTTTACTTGAAACTAGAGGTCTTGTTAACCATCAACACTTGATGCTTTTTATTGATTTCTACCTTCGCCAATTTCAGCATCGCGAAGAGCTTTGGGGATCGTTTCCGTTATCCCTTTCATATTATAGTTCATCACGAAGTTCTAGTAACTTGGTGATAGTGACTAGGGAACTCTGTCAATCACCATCTTATCAGGAAGATTAACTCCCACTTGATTCAAGTGATTGTAGTACTCAGACATTCTGAGCACATGCTCATTCGTTGAGCTATTCTCCTCCATCTTGTAGGCAAAGTACTTGTCAGAGGTCTCATACCTCTCGACACGGGCATGAGTATGAAATACCAATTTCAACTCTTAGAACATCTTATATGTTCCGTGGTGTTCAAAACGTTTTTGAAGTCCCGGTTCTAAGCCGTAAAGCATGGTGCACTAAACTATCAAGTAGTCATCATACCGAGCTTGTCAAACGTTCATAACGTCTACATCTGCTCCTGCAATAGGTCTGTCACCTAGCGGTGCATCAAGGACATAATTCTTCTATGCAGCAATGAGGATAATCCTCAGATCACGGAGCTAGTCCGCATCATTGCTACTAACATCTTTCAACATGGTTTTCTCTAGGAACATATCTCTCCCTAATAATAAAGCACGGATTGACTTTGTCGGGTTCACCATCACAATACGCTTTCTTCTCATGTCATAATACACTTTTACAATTTGTATGGACAAAATTGTAATATAAACAAGATGGTACTAATTTGGGTCCGCACCAACCGGCTAGCATGGGCGATCTTTTCCAAGGCGCCAATGCCATCCACCGCGACTGTCCATGCCCCTCGTGCGCTGCGTTCGCACGACAAAGGCCGCGCATGGGCGGGGCCGATAGATGTGAGCAGGTGATCGCCCCCCTGGCCTGGCCTAGCCCATTTGCTACATGCAGCATGCCCATCATCGATCCCTACGCTCTCTGACTCCAATCACAGCGCTCTTTGTTATCAATCCACGGAGAAAGAAAGGCGGGAGAGGAATCACGGAGAGCGATGGCGTGTGGTGGTGCTGCAGACGGCCGGCCGGGTTCGCGCGTGTTCTAGTAGTCGCTTGGGCACGGGTCAAGGGTCGCCTTTGCTTTTGCCAGAGGTCGGCCAAGGAAAAGGGCCGACAGCCGGCCGGCTAGGGGCGAAGCTAGCTAGGCCAAAACCCAAGATGTAGTAGCTGGCCAGTAGGAGCGTCAATTCAAACAGGACTGCTGCTACCTCTTGAGCACTGCGTTGGATTTCCTTGAAGAGGAAAGGATGATGCAGAAAAGTAGCGTAACTATTTCCCTCAGTTTTTGAGAACCAAGGTATCAATCCAGTAGGAGGCTACGCGCGAGTCCCTCGTACCTGCACAAAGCAAATAACTCCTCGCAACCAACGCGATAAGGGGTTGTCAATCCTTCATGGTCACTTACGAGAGTGAGATCTGATAAGATAATATTTTTGGTATTTTTGTGATAAAGATGCAAAGTAAAATAAAAAGCAAAGGAAATAACTAAATATTGGAAGATTAATATGATGAAGATAGACTCGGGGGCCATAGGTTTCACTAGCGCCTTCTCTCAAGAGCATAAGTATTTTACAGTGGGTGAACGAATTACTGTTGAGCAATTCACAGAATTGAGCATAGTTATGAGAATATCTAGGTATGATCATGTATATAGGCATCACGTCTGAGACAAGTAGACCGACTCCTGCCTGCATCTACTACTATTACTCCACTCATCGACCGCTATCCAGCATGCATCTAGAGTATTAAGTTCATGAAAACAGAGTAACGCCTTAAGCAAGATGACATGATGTAGAGGGATAAATTCATGCAATATGATTAAAAAAACCATCTTGTTATCCTCGATGGCAACAATACAATACGTGCCTTGTTGCCCCTACTGTCACTGTGAAAGGACACCGCAAGATTGAACCCAAAGCTAAGCACTTCTCCTATTGCAAGAAATATCAATCTAGTAGGCCAAACCAAACTGATATTTCGAAGAGACTTGCAAAGATAACCAATCATACATAAAAGAATTCAGAGAAGATTCAAATATTGTTCATAGATAATCTTGATCATAAACCCACAATTCATCGGTCTCAACAAACACACCGCAAAAAGAAGATTACATCGAATAGATATCCACAAGAGAGGGGGAGAACATTGTATTGAGATCCAAAAAGAGAGAAGAAGCCATCTAGCTAATAACTATGGACCCGAAGGTCTGAGGTAAACTACTCACACTTCATCGGAGAGGCTATGGTGTTGATGTAGAAGCCCACCGTGATGGATGCCCCCTCCGGCGGAGCTCCGAAACAGGCCCCAAGATGGGATCTCGTGGATATAGAAAGTTACGGCGGTGGAATTAGGGTTTTGGCTCCGTATCTGATCGTTTGGGGGTACGTAGGTATATATAGGAGGAAGGAGTACGTCGGTGGAGCAACAGGGGGGCGACGAGGGTGGAGGGCGCGCCTAGGGGGGTAGGCGCGCCCCCTACCTCATGGCCTCCTCCTTTATTTCTTGACGTATGGTCCAAGTCTCCTGGATCATGTTCGGTGAGAAAATCACATTCCCGAAGGTTTCATTCCGTTTGGACTCCGTTTGTTTTCTTTGAAACCCTAAAATAGGAAAAAAAATAGCAATTCTGGGCTGGGCCTCCGGTTAATAGGTCAGTCCCAAAAATAATATAAAAGTGGACAATAAAGCCCAATAATGTCCAAAATAGTAGATAATATAGCATGGAGCAATCAAAAACTATAGATACATTGGAGACATATCAACTACGTACTACGTGCCACTTTGATCTGTAACTCGATCGCGCATTCATCTACCATCGGACAAGGCAAATGCATCATCTCGTTGGTATTCCGTCGATCAAGATCCACTGCCTTTCCGTCAAGGGAAAAATAAATCATGACTTGCGGGGATCGATCTCACGACCCGCTTAACTGACGCGAAGACGAAACCAGCTGGGCTAGCTGCCCTTTATTTGCATTTGATGGGATGTTTGGGTATAGAGGGGATATTCGGATGGATTTCTTAGAAAGTAAGACCATATAATAGGAAGGTGTGGCAAGACCAATTAACTGAAGTCAAAGATTTCTTCATCAAAAAGTATATGCAAAGACCACATAATGGGAAGGTTTGCATGGATTGGCTACAACATGCATGCAGCGTGCATATGCCCTACATATACCGGTATTTTTTACTAATTCTAAAATAATTACCGATTAAGTGATACTAATTATTCGATTGATTATTTTAAACAACACCCAAACTTTTTACTAATTCTAAAATAAGTACAGATTAAGTGATACTAATTATTTGAGTGTTACTAATTCTAAAATAATTACAGATTAAGTGATACTAATTATTCAAGTGATTATTTTAAAACAACACCCAAACGAATTCTACAAAAAATTAAAAAAATCGACCGGCGAAGATTTACTACTCATTTAAACAATGGTGGAGAAGGGAGGTACTAATTGTTAGTTATTTTGTATCGTTGAAATGCATAGACACTTTTGCTATGTGCATAATAGCACATGGATATGATTTTGCGAGTCTCTACGCCCGTTGCAATGCACGGCCATTTGTGCTAGTCATAAATAAAACGGGGAACCTATATGCGAGCAACTGATCTACAACATAGATATGCAAACACTATCAGGACTAAGTTCATGATAAATTAAAGTTCAATTAATCATATTACTTAAGAACTCCCACTTAGATAGACATCTCTCTAATCATCTAAATGATCATGTGATCCATATCAACTAAACCATGTCTGATCATCACGTGAGATGGAGTAGTTTTCAATAGTGAACATCATTATGTTGATCATATCTACTATATCATTCACGCTCGACCTTTCGGTCTCCAGTGTTCCGAGGCCATATCTGCATATGCTAGGCTCGTCAAGTTTAACCCGAGTATTTCTGCGTGTGCAAAACTGGCTTGCACCCGTTGTATGTGAACGTAGAGCTTATCACACCCGATCATCATGTGGTGTCTCGGCACGACGAACTTTGGTAACGGTGCATACTCAGGGAGAACACTTGTACCTTGAAATTTAGTGAGAGATCATCTTATAATGCTACCGTCAATCAAGCAGAATAAGATGCATAAAGGATAAACATCACATGCAATCAATATAAGTGATATGATATGGCCATCATCATCTTGTGCCTTTGATCTCCATCTCCAAAGCACCATCATGATCACCATCGTCACCGGCGTGACACCTTGATCTCCATCGTAGCATCGTTGTCGTCTCGCCAAATATTGCTTCTACGACTATCGCTACCGTTTAGTGGTAAAGTAAAGCAATTACAGGGTGATTGCATTGCATACAATAAAGCGACAACCGTATGGCTCCTGCCAGTTGCCGATAACTCTGTTACGAAACATGATCATCTCATACAATAAAATATAGCATCATGCCTTGACCATATCACATCACAACATGCCCTGCAAAAACAAGTTAGACGTCCTATACTTTGTTGTTGCAAGTTTTACGTGGCTGCTACAGGCTGAGCAAGAACCATTCTTACCTACGCATCAAAACCAAACGATATTTCCTCAAGTTAGTGTTGTTTTAACCTTCAACAAGGACCGGGCGTAGTCACACTCGGTTCAACTAAAGTTGAAGAAACTGACACCCGCCAGCTACCTGTGTGCAAAGCACGTCGGTAGAACCACTCTCGCGTAAGCGTACGCGTAATGTCGGGCCGGGCTGCTTCATCCAACAATACCGCCGAACCAAAGTATGACATGCTGGTAAGCAGTATGACTTGTATCACCCACACCTCACTTGTGTTCTACTCGTGCATATAACATCTACGCATAAACCTGGCTCGGATGCCACTGTTGGGGAACGTAGTAATTTCAAAAAAAATCCCTACACACACGCAAGATCATGGTGATGCATAGCAACAAGAGAGGAGAGTATCGTCCACATAACCTCTTAGACCGTAAGCGGAAGCGTTATGAGAACGCGGTTGATGTAGTTATACGTCTTCACGATCCGACCGATCCAAGTACTGAACGTACGGCACCTTCGAGTTCAGCACACGTTCAGCTCGATGACGTCCCACAAACTGTGATCCGGCAGAGCTTCACAGGAGAGTTCCGTCAGCACGACGGCATGATGATGGTGATGATGTTGCTACCGACGCAGGGCTTCGCCTAAGCACCACTATGATATGATCAAGGTGGATTATGGTGGAGGAGGGCACCGCACACGGCTTGGAACAATCAACTTGTGTGTCCATGGGGTGCCCCCTACCCCCGTATATAAAGGAGGGAGGAGGAGGAGGCCGGACCTAGAGGGGGCGCGCCAAGTGTGGGGAGTCCTACTAGGACTCCCAAGTCTTAGTAGGATTCCCCTTTTCCTTTCCGGAGTAGGAGAGAAGAAAGAAGGAAAGAGAGAGGGAGTAGGATAGGGCAAGGGGGGCACCGCCCCCTTTCCCCTAGTCCAATTCGGACCCATGGGGGGCGCGCGCCTCCTTCCCTTTGTTCTGCCTCCTCTATTCCCGTATGGCCCAATAAGGCCCAATACTTCTCCCCGCGAATTCACGTAACTCTGCGGTACTCCGAAAAATACCCGAATCACTCGGAACCTTTCCGATGTCCGAATATAGCCTTCCAATATATTGATCTTTACGTCTGGACCATTTCGAGACTCCTGTCATGTCCCCGATCTCATCCGGGACTCCGAACAAACTTCGGTCATCAAATCACATAACTCAAATACAAATAGTCACAGAACGTTAAGCGTGCAGACCCTACCGGTTCGAGTACTATGTACACATGACCGAGACTCATCTCCGGTTAATAACCAATAGCGGAACCTCGATGCTCATATTGGTTCGTACATATTCTACGAAGATCTTTATCGGTCAAACCGCATAACAACATACGTTGTTCCCTTTGTCATCGGTATGTTACTTTCTAGAGATTCGATCGTCGGTATCTCAATACCTAGTTCAATATCGTTACCGGCAAGTCTCTTTACTCGTTCCGTAATGCATCATCCCGCAACTAACTCATTGGTCACATTGCTTGCAAGGCTTATAGTGATGTGCATTACCGAGAGGGCCCAAAGATACATCTCCGACAATCGGAGTGACAAATCCTAATCTCGATCTATGCCAACTCAACAAGTACCATCGGAGACACCTGTAGAGCACCTTTATAATCACCCAGTTACGTTGTGACGTTTGGTAGCACACAAAGTGTTCATCTGGTATTCGGGAGTTGCATAATCTCATAGTCATAGGAACATGTATAAGTCACGAAGAAAGCAATAGCAATATACTAATCAATCAAATGCTAAGCTAACGGAATCGATCAAGTCAATCACATCATTCTCTAATGATGTGATCCCGTTAATCAAATGACAACTCATGTCTATGGTTAGGAAACTTAACCATCTTTGATTCAACGAGCTAGTCAAGTAGAGGCATACTAGTGACACTCTGTTTGTCTATGTATTCACACATGTACTAAGTTTCCGGTTAATACAATTCTGGCATGAATAATAAACATTTATCATGATATAAGGAAATAAATAATAACTTTATTATTGCCTCTAGGGCATATTTCCTTCTCCTACATGGGCCCTAGCAGAAGAGAGGAGGTGGCGGCCAAGTGGAGGCACCTCCCCCCCAAGCCCAATCTGGATTGGGTTAGGGTTGGGGGCGGCCCCCCTTTCCTTCTCTCCCTCTCCTCTTTCTCCCTTCTCCTTGTAGGAATAGGAAAGGGGGGTGGTTAAATCCTACTTGGAGTAGGACTCCCCCCTTGGGCGCGCCAGCCCTTGGCCGGCCTCCTCCTCCCTCCCCCTTTATATACGTGGGAGGGGGCCAAAAACACACGAGTTGATCTTTTAGCCGTGTGCGGTGCCCCCCTCCACAGTTACACACCTCGGTCATATCGTTGTAGTGCTTAGGCGAAGCCCTGCGTCGGTAACTTCATCATCACTGTCACCACGCTGTTGCTGACGGAACTCTCCCTCGGCCTCAGCTGGATCAAGAGTACGAGGGACGTCACCAAGCTGAACGTGTGCTGATCGCGGAGGAGCCGTGCGTTTGGTACTTGGATCGGTTGGATCATGAAGACGTTCGACTACATCAACCGCGTTACTAAACGCTTTCGCTTTCGGTCTACAAGGGTACGTAGACACACTCTCCCCTCTTGTTGCTATGCATCTCCTAGATAGATCTTGCGTGATCATAGGTCAAAAATTTGAAATATTGCGTTCCCCAACACAAGGCTCTTCACCCGGAACCCTGACGTGGAGAGGAGATCCACGACGATGTCTTCAAGAAGAGAACGGCACCCGCAAGCGTCACCGGCGCCGGTGCAAAAATGCGGAGCTTTCGCTCGGCACCCCACCCATGTCACCGAGGCCCCAGGGCAAATGCGATGTGCCCAGACCCCAGATCCAGACTTGGGCGACGTCCAACAAAGGACGCCCCCGAGCCACCATCCGCTACCCCTCAAGTCACCCGTACGACCAAGATGTGAGCCACCACCGCCGCCATGGTGCCCGCCGGAGAGCCAACCATGCAAACCGCCATCCGGAGCCGCCGCCTTGACATCCATGTCCGAGACCTCACCCACCACCCACACCACAAAGTACCAGCCACGGTAGGAAGAGTAGAAGGCCACACCTTTCACTCCTAGCCCGACATGAGTTATGGAGGCTGGGTCGGCGCCACCATTGTAGGGGCCCAGCCCTGCGTCCCCAGCCAATCGTGGTGGATTGGGGGAGACACACCCCCGTGACTCCCGATGGCCATCGCCGAACACACTAGCACGGCACCATTTCCGTGGCCCTTGACTCTATGTTACGTGACAGTACCGTGAAGTCTCGACCACCACCAACGACCACCGCACCCACGGAGGGTGGGACCTCCCCACCCGTGGGCACAACCTGGATCGAGCCCAACCTCACCTACCCGAAGCAGCAACTCCGACACGCCTCAGGACACGAGCAGATCCTCCCGAGCACGTGCCCCCAATCATAGCCACTCCGACGTCATAGACCGAGGAGAAGGGAGATCGCATCCGCTGCGCTGTGTCACCGACGGGGCACGACCACCAGTGAGTATTGTCGCCCCCACAGACTGATACGTCTCCAACGTATCTATAATTTTTTGATTGCTCCATGCTATATTATCTACTGTTTTGGACATTATTGGGCTTTATTATCCACTTTTATATTATTTTTGGGACTAACCTATTAACCGGAGGCCCAGCCCATAATTGCTGTTTTTTTGCCTGTTTTAGGGTTTCGAAGAAAAGGAATATCAAACGGAGTCCAAACGGAATGAAACCTTCGGGAACGTGATTTTTAGGAAGATTATGATCCGGGAGACTTGGACCCTACGTCAAGAAAAGAAACAGGAGGCCACGAGGTAGGGGCGCGCCTCCCCCCCAAGCGCGCCCTCCACCCTCGTGGGCCTACTGTTGCTCCACCGATGTACTCCTTCCTCCTATATATACCTACGTACCCCCAAACGATCAGATACAGAGCCAAAAACCTAATTCCACCGCCGCAACCTTATGTATCCACGAGATCCCATCTTGGGGCCTGTTCCGGAGCTCCGCCGGAGGGGGCATCCATCACGGAGGGCTTCTACATCAACACCATAGCCTCTCCGATGAAGTGTGAGTAGTTTACCTCAAACCTACGGGTCCATAGTAGCTAGATGGCTTCTTCTCTCTTTTTGGATCTCAATACAATGTTCTCCCCCTCTCTTGTGGAGAACTATTCGATGTAATCTTCTTTTTGCGGTGTGTTTATTGAGATCGATGAATTGTGGGTTTATGATCAAGTCTATCTATTGCACGGGCTCACCTACTACTAGAGGTTATATTCGGCTTCCCCGATAACTTCCGCAGCGAAAATTTAACCTTCCACATCGCTCCGTTCCAAAGTGGCTATCAAGCACTACTCGGACGCGAAGCCTTCGCTCGCTTTAAAGCAATACCGCATTACGCTTCCCTCATGCTTAAAATGCCCGGTCCACGTGGCATCATTACAGTAAATGGAAATATTGAGCGCTCCTTGCGCGCGGAAGACCACGCGACTGCCTTGGCAGCCGCACACTAAACAACCTCACCAACTAAAGCATCTGACAGGTCGTTAAGACCATGGACACGGTTGGACGAGTCCGGTGCAGCTATATGTAATTGATACAGGTTTGATGGCTATACCCCTATTACAATACAAGGGGCTCAACGCACGCGCACAAGTGGCGATTAGGCTCAACTTTACTCAGTTCGAACTATATATTGTTTATTTAGTATAACTTACCTTTTGCACGGCAAATTTTCAATTAAGTTCCTCTCTTTTTCAGATGACCATCGTGCTACACCCGTCCAGAATACGGCACAATGGAGACACATGTGCAGACGTGCAGCAGGGACCCGTTCCAAGGATTCTTTTTAGATTAAGACCCTGCGTAAACCTTTTTTACTGTCTCTTGTTGATACACATCCCTCGGATTCTCACTACAATGAGAAGGAGGCTGACGTATTGGCATGTGGCCACATCAGAATATTGCACGTACATGGACACCAGGGGCTTATTACAAAGGGCATTGCTTAGGCCCGGTTTACACCATAAAGACCGAATACCGTAGGGAGTGTTCGACGTCGTGAGTTTGGCCTTATATGCATCAGCTCCGAATCATGTCTTTGGTCAAATGTTGGGTTTGCCCAGCTCCTGTGTTTTGCTGCCTTACGTTCCACTCTATCGGCTAAGGCGGCACCAGGAGAACTACTGCGATTGTGCCCTGGTTCATCCGGACGAGCACCTCAATAGAGAAAGCCGAAAACTGACTATCATGATATAGCGTGAGACTAGTCAACCACTCGATGACCTAGCAGAATCTTCGGGATTCCTCTGCCTTAACGAAGGGCCGTTTCCCGGGCAGGCATGTACGCGCCCCGAATCCGGATGAGCGCGGAGCCACTAGGGGCTATATAGTATCCCCACTGTCAAACTCCTCTGGCTAAGTGAAAGTGTTAAAGCATTATAGTCCGGTTGCCTAGTTCGCTGCGCTATCACCTCCTTAATGGACCAAGACGTTGGATCAAGTGTGAACATGCGTCTTCTGCGAACACCCCCGCATTATATGCGTGGGGGCTGAAGCCGACGACTGCCATCTTTCAGGTTATATACATATATACATAAACGGCCGCACAGGAGGCATCATAGCACTTTCGGGAAAAAGTATAAATACAGCCTTGATAAATTCAATAAAACATTGTTTGTACAATGGGACTACATGTCACTGGAAAATAATATTCTTCGTGCACTGTGCCTCTATCGAACGAGCGCCTTCTAGGACTTCTTCAAAGTAGTGCTCGGCAGCCACTCGGCCTATGGCCGAACCCTGTGCCGCAACAGTGGTGGCCTCCATCTCCACCCAGTATGTTTTGACACGGGCAAGGGCCATCCGCGCACCTTCTATGCACGCTGATCTCCTTACAACATCGATGCGTGGCACAACTTCAAGGAATTGTTGCACTAAGCTAAAGTAGCTACTCGGCCTTGGCCCTCCCGGCCACAGGTGATCCACAATAGACCTCATGGAAAGTCCGGACAACTTATGGAGCTCAGCCCAACTGATCAATCGCTCATTCAGCAGCAGTGGACGGACTGGAGCGTGAAACTGTGACCAGAACAGCTTCTCCACTTGGGACCTTTCTGATCCTTGAAGTACTCGGCGACATCAGCAGCGTTGGCAGCCAAATCCATGTACGCGTCCGTAGAACTCCATAGCCGGTCCAGAGGAGCATACTTCGGATCTCGGAACTTAGTCCGCAACAAGAAAGGCTTCCCAGACATGATATCTGCATCTTGATTCAGCTCCTCCTTCGTCGCTCTAATTTTGGAGCAGGCTTCCTTGGCAGCCACCCGGGCCTTCTCCAGGTCCGTCGCTTTCGCCCAGTTTTCCTCTTCAAGAAGCCGGTAACGGTCAGCAGCATCTTTTAACTCCACGGCCATCTTGGCAATTTTTTCTTTGCTCTCGCAATGTGCGGCCTATTCGGCCCTTAACTCTTCGGCCGCCTGTAAAGCGGCTGCATTGCTACTCCTTGCTTGCTCCTTAGCTCGGGTAAGCTCCACCCGAAGGGTCTCCAAAGTGGCCGCTCCATCTGCAGTCACAACATATTAAAGATACTGGCATCAGGCTGCTCTTATTATGTGACAATCGCAAGAAAAAACGCTGACCCTACGCCTTGTCAAGCCGCTTGTTGACAAGCACGATGTCGGCATCTGCCGCTTTAGTTCGGCATACCCATCAGTCCGGCTAGCCACCGGAGCCTCCACCACCTGCACATAAAGGCAGTCTGGTTATTGCCTGGGACTATGATCCTCTGTTTGCCGCCGTTTTCAATGACAACCAGAGTCTCAGGGGCTACTATCTACACAGGGCACATCTAAAAATGTGCGGTACTTTAAAAAATGTACATCATTTCACGTACCTCAAAACCTGTCAGTAGACTCATAAAGGCTTCATGCAGCCCGCTTTCGGCAGACGAAATCCTTTCAATCACCGTACCCATCAATGTGCAGTGCTCTTCTGAGATAGCCGCTTTCTCCATCAGATCCCTCCGTACATCCGACCGCACACCAGACGGTGCCGAACTCTTTTGATTGCTCTCTTCGAGAGCCGGATACTGAGGACTTCGGGTGCCATAGGATTACCTTCTTGCCTTGCCAGATCAGGAGAAGCCCTCCGCGACGACACCTCGAGGTTGCCCGCTTCGTAAGGCGGTGTGGCAGGGGGAGGCATTTTGCTCTCCATCATCTCCGGAAGAAGATTCCTCGAAGACGAGCTCTGCTGAGAAGGGCAAAGATCCGAACTGCAAGATAAATGCTTCAATTATTTTCCTCGGAAATAGAGCAAGATATTTTCGTTATTGAATACCCTTTTACTTACAGCCCGGTAGAGGGCTGATCCCCGCGCGGACATTGTGCGGCAAGAGTACCCTCCGAGGCAGGTCCCTCTGGCGGAGATTTCTTCTCCCGTTTGGAAACCTTAGTTTTCGGATCTTTAGAGGTAGACCTCTTCCTTCCCTGGGGAGAGAGAATGTCAGATTCTTCCATTTGGTTATCCTCCCTCGGGGAGGCGCTCATTCCCTCGATTGGAATAGGTAGTGATGGAGGCCCGCTTTCGCCCTCTTTATTCCCCCCTTCATCTTCCTTTGAGGGCACTAGACAAGGTGCTGGCTCGAGCATCTTTTCCAGCACCGGATTGTCCAAGCCTTCAGGAAGGGGGGCCGAACACCGGATCATCTTCGCCTTTATTATCCAGTCCTGGTCAAAGAGCGATTCTTCAGAATGATGTCATGATAAATAAAAGGACAGTGTGTTCGGCCATGAGATTACTTACTTGGGGAGCGGGGCGGTTGCAGCTCAGGCCCACGTCCTCGGTAGTGTCGGACACTCTATTTGGGGTCCGAAGAACGATTTGTACATCTCCTCGTGCGTCATGCCGAGGAAATTCTGAATAGTGCGCGGTCCTTTCGGGTTGAATTCCCAGGTGCGGAGGGGCCGGCGTTTGCAAGGCTGGACTCGACGAACCAGCATAACTTGCATTACCATAACCAGACTGAAATCTCCCTCAAAGAGATCTCGGATACGGCTCTGCAGTATTGGCATGTCCTTGGCTGGACCCCAGCTCAGCCCCCTGCTGGTCCATGACATCAGTTGTGGTGGAGGGCCCGAGTGAAAGGTGGGGGCAGCTACCCACTTGGCACTTCGGGGAGCTGTGACGTAAAACCACTCCCATTGCCACAATCCGGACACCTCTGGAAAGGAACCCTTTGGCCATGGACCGTCAGCAATTTTGCTTATTAGAGCACCTCCGCACGCTGCGTACTGCCCCTCGACCATCTTCGGCTTCACATCGAAGGTCTTGAGCCACAGGCCGAAGTGAGGGGTAATGCGGAGGAAGGCCTCACAAACGACAATAAATGACAAGATGTGAAGAAGGGAATCCGGGGCCAGATCGTGAAAATCCAGCCCGTAATAGAATATGAGACCCCTAACAAAGGGATCCAGAATGAGGCCTAGTCCTCGGAGGAAGTGGGAGACGAACACAACGCTCTCATTGGGTTCGGGAGTAGGGACGACCTGCCCTCGGGCAGGCAGCCTATGCGAAATTTCGGCGGTCAGATATCTGGCCTCCCTCAACTTCTTGATATCCTCCTCCGTGACGGAGGAAGGCATCCACCAGCCTTGAAGGCTGGATCCGGACATGATTGAAGGTCCGAGGCACCTGACCTAGGCTTTGGGTGTTAGAACTCAAGACGGGGGAAGGATTCGATTGAGCACGGGAGAGAGAAAAGAAAAATCCTTGTCCCTTTATAATGGGGATGAATATCAGGCGTCCTCCTCGTGGCCGTTCGAGACTTACCTAAGATCTAGGAGTCATACCAACAGGCACGGTTGGGTTACCCACATTTGTATTGATGAGAATCCCGTGATAAAGGGAACACGATCTCTGCTTTGACAAGACGTGTCAAGAAACCGCCTCGCGTTATGTGCGGGGCTGGTTAAAGAAAAACGGTTCAAATAATTCTCGGGCCGTGGCGTGATGTCATGCTGCCAAAACGTGTCAGCAGATTGGATTGGTGGAAATATTATTCTCTCTATGATGGTATGTGGAACTTATTTTGCAGGGTCGGACACTATCCTTGTATTCAAACTCTTCCGTGGTGTATTCAGAGGAGGAACACGCCTTGCAATGCCGAAGATAACACTGCGCGCCGGACTCATCGTCATTGAAGCCTGGTTCAGGGGCTAGTGAGGGAGTCCTGGATTAGGGGGTCTCCGGACAGCCGGACTATATCCTTTGGCCGGACTGTTTGACTATGAAGATACGAGATTGAAGACTTCGTCCCGTGTCCGGATGGGACTCTACTTGGCGTGGAAGGCAAGCTAGGCAATACGGATATGCATATCTCCTCCTTTGTAACCGACCTTGTATAACCCTAGCCTCATTCGGTGTTTATATAAACCGGAGGGTTTTCGTCCGTAGGACAACATACAATCATACCATAGGCTACCTTCTAGGGTTTAGCCTCTCCGATCTCGTGGTAGATCAACTCTTGTACTACTTATATTATCAAGAATAATCAAGCAGGACGTAGGGTTTTACCTCCATTAAGAGGGCCCGAACCTGGGTAGAACATCGTGTCCCCTGCCTCCTGTTACCATCCGCCTTAGACGCACAGTTCGGGACCCCCTACCCGAGATCCGCCGGTTTTGACACCGATAATACCCTTGGACCTGGAGCACCCGGAGAGCAATGTTGTCGTAGGTGCTAACCTCAACAGTAAATAGGAAGGCGAGCTCGTCGATTTCCTTCGTGAGAATCGGGACATCTTTGCATGGTCCCCTAAAGACATGCCAAGTGTTCCGACAGATTTCGCCGACACAAGCTACACGTCCGATCTGATGCCAAGCCAGTCCGGTAGCCATTGTGTCGCATGTCGGAGGAAAAGAGAAGAGTTGTTGGAGAAGAGATAGCCCGGCTTCTAGCAGCCGGCTTCATCATGGAAGTATTCTTTCCAGAATGGTTGGCCAACCCAGTCCTAGTGCTGAAGAAGAACAAGCAGTGGCGCATGTGCATCAATTATACCAGCCTCAACAAAGCATGCCCCAAAGACCCATTTGCTCTGCCAAGAATCGACCAAGTGATTGACTCTACAGCCGGATGCGAGCTGTTGAGTTTTTTGGATGCATACTCCGGGTATCACCAGATCAAGTTGGACCCGGCCGATAGGATGAAGACCGCCTTCATCACGCCATTCGGAGCCTTCTGCTACCTGACCATGACGTTCGGCTTAAGAAATGCCGGTGCCACCTTTTAGCGTTGCATGCACAAATGTCTCCTCCAGCAACTTGGCAGAAATGCTAATGTCTATGTGGACGATGTGGTGGTTAAGACTAAGAAGCATGGAACGCTACTGGAAGATCTCAAGGAGACTTTCGAAACTTGCGCCGATTTCAGATCAAGCTCAACCCAAAGAAATGCGTCTTTGGGGTGCCAGCCGGCCATCTTCTTGGTTTTCTGGTCTCAGAGCGCGACATAGAGTGCAACCCTGTGCGGATCAAGGCCATCGAAAGGATGGAAGTGCCCACCCGACTGCTGGAGAACTACTGCGATTGTGCCCTGGTTCATCCGGATGAGCACCTCAGTAGAGAAAGCCGAAAACTGACTGTCATGATATAGCGAGAGACTGGTCAACCACTCGATGACTCAGCGGAATATTCGGGATTCCTCCACATTAACGAAGGGCCGTTTCCCGGTCATGTACGTACGCGCCCTGTATTCCGACGAGCGCAAAAGTACCAGGGGCTATATAGTAGCCCCACCATCAAACTCCTATGGCTAAGTGAAAGTGTTAAAGCAATATAGTCTGATTGCCTCGTTCGCTGTGCTACCACCTCCTTAATGGACCAAGAGGTTGGATCAAGTGTGGATATGAGTTTTCTCTGAACACCCCCGCATTATATGCGTGGGGGCGGAAGCCGACGACTGCAAACTTTTAGGTTATATATGTATATACATAAATGGCCGCATAGGAGGCATCATAGTACTTTCGGGCAAAAGTATAAATACAGCCTTGATAACTCAATAAAACATTGTTTTTACAATGGAAGTACATGTCACTAGAACATAATATTCTTCGCGCACTGAGCCTCTATCGAACGAGCGCCTTCAAGAACTTCTTTAAAGTAGTGCTCGACAGCCACTCGGCCTACGGCCGAACCCTGTGTCGCAACAGTGGTGGCCTCCATCTCCGCCTAGTATGTCTTGACATGGGCAAAGGCCATCCGCGCACCCTCTATGCACGCCGATCTCTTCATAGCATCGATGCGCGGCACTACCAAGGAATTATTGCACGAAACTAAAATAGCTATTCGGCCTTGGCCCTCCCGGCCACAGATGATCCACAACGGACCTCATGGAAAGTCCGGACAACCTATGGAGCTCGGCCCACTCGGCCATTCGCTCATTCAACAGCAGTGGACGGACTAGAGCATGAAATTATGACCATAACAGCTTCTCCACTTCGTGATCTTTCTGATCCTTGAAGTACTCGGCCGCATCAGCAGCACTTGCAGCCAAATCCACATAGGCATCCGCAGAACTCCATAGTCGGTCAAGAGGAGCATACGTCGGATCTCCGAATTTAGTCCGCAATAAGAAGGGCTTCCCAGACATGATATCTGCAGCTTGATGCAGCTCCTCCTTCGTCGCTCTAATTTTGGAGCGGGCTTCCTTGGCAACTACCAGGGCCTTCTCCAGGTCCGTCGCCCTTGCTTGACTTTCTTCTTCAAGAAGCTAGTAAGCGGCATGTTTTAACTCTACAGCCATTTTGGCCATTCTTTCCTTGCTCTCGCAATGCGCGGCCTGTTCGGCCCTCAACTCTTTGGCTGCCTTTAGAGCAGCCGCATTGTTACTCCTTGCTTGTTCCTTGGCTCAGGCAAGCTCCGCACGAAGGGTCTCCACGGTGGCAGCTCCATCTGCAGTCACAACATATTAAAGATAATGGCATCATGCTCCTCTTATTATGTGACGATCACCAGAGAAATCACTTTCCCTGTGCCTCGTCAAGCCGCTGGTTAACAAGCACGATATTGGCATCGGCCGCATCAAGTTGCCGCTTTAGCTCGGTAAACCCATCAGTTCGGCTAGCCACCGGAGCCTCAGCACCTGCACATAAAGGCAGTCGGGTTATTACCTGGGAATATGATCCTCGGGTTGCCACCGTTCTCGATGACAACCAAAGTCTCATGGGCTACTATCTGCATAGGGCACACCTAACGTGTGCGGTACTATAAAAACATACACTATTTCACGTACCTCAAAGCCTTTCAGCAGACTCATAAAGGCTTCGTGCAATCCGCTTTCAGCGGATAAAATCCTTTCAATTACCGTACCCATCAGCGTATGATGCGCTTCCGAGACGGCCGCTTGCCCCAGAAGATCCTTCAGTGCGTCCGACCGCACACTGTACGCTTCCGGATTCTTGCTGCCGCTCTCCTTAGCAGCCGGATACTGGGGATTCCAAGTAGCCAAAGGGTTATCCTCTGGCCTTGGCGGACCTGGAGATACCCTCCGCGACGACACTTCAGGGTTGCCCGCCTCATGAGGCGGGGTGTCAGGGGGAGGCGTTTCGCTTTGCATCATCTCCGGAAGAAGATCCGCCAAAGACGAACTCTGTCGAGAAGGGCGACGATCCGGACTACAATTTATAAGCATCGGTTATTGTATTCGGAAGTAAGGTAGGATATTTTCACTATTAAGTACTTTTTGATTACTTACAGCTCGATAGAGGGCTGATCCCCGCACGGACATTGTGCGGCAAGAATACCCTCCGAGGCAGGACCCTCTGGCGAAGATTTCTTCTCCCATTTGGAAACCTTAGTTTCCAGATCTTCAGAGGTAGTCCTCTTCCTTCCTCGGGGAGAGAGAATGTCAGATCCTTCCCCCTGGTTATCCTCCCTCGCGGAGGCGCTCATTCCCCCGGTTGGAGTGAGTAGCGAGTGAGGCCCGCTTTCGCCCTCTTTATTCCTCTCTTCATCTTCCTTTGAGGGCACTAGATAAGGCACCGGCTCGAGCATCTTGTCCAATACCGGATTGTCCAAGCCCCCAGGAAGGGGGGCCGAACACCTGATCATCTTCGCCTTTGTTATCCAGTCCTAGTCAAAGAGAGACTCTTTAGAATGATGCCATGAGAAATAAAAGGACATCGGATTCAGCCATGGGATTACTTACTTGGGTAGCATGGCAGTTGTAGCTCAAACCCACATCCTCGATGGTATCCGGACACTCTATTTGGGGTCCGAAGAACGACTTGTACATCTCTTCGAGCATCATGTCGAGGAAATGCTGAATAGCTTGCGGTCCTTCCGGGTTGAATTCCCACATACGGAGGGGCCGACATTTGCAAGGCTGGACTCGACAAACCAACATAACTTGCATTACCATAACCGGACAGAAATCTCTCTCAAAGAGATCTCGGATACGGCTCTACAATATTGGCACGTCCTTTGCTGGACCCCAGCTCAGCCCCCTGCTGATCCTTGACATCAGTTGCGATGGGGGCCCCAAGAGAAAGGTGGGGGCGGGTACCCACTTGGCACTTCGGGGAGCTGTGATGTAAAACCACTCCCGGTGCCACAATCTGGACACCTCTGGGAAGGAACCCTCTGGCCATGGAGCATCAGTGATTTTGCTTATTAAGTCACCCTCGCACTCTGCATGCCTCCCCTCGATCATCTTCGGCTTCACATCGAAGGTCTTGAGCCACAGGCCGAAGTGAGGGGTAATGCGGAGGAAGGCCTCACATACGACAATAAATGACGAGATGTGATGAAGGGAATCCGGGGCCAGATCATGGAAATCCAGCCCATAATAGAACATATGACCCATAACAAAGGGATCTAGAGCGAGGCCTGGTCCTCAGTGGAAGTGGGAGATGAACACGACACTCTCGGTGGGTTCGGGAGTAGGGATGACCTGCCCTCGGGCAGGCAGCCTATGCGTAATTTCGGCGGTCAGATTCTGGCCTCTCTCAGCTTCTTGATGTCCTCCTCTGTGATAGAGGAAGGCATCCACCGACCTTGAAGGTTGGATCCGGACATAGTTGAAGGTCCGAAGCGCCTGACCTGAGCTTTGGGTGTTAGAACTCGAGGCGGGGGAAGGATTCGATTGAGCACGAGAGGGAAAAAAGAAAAGGCCTCGTCCTCTTTATAAAGAGGGTGAATATCAAGCGTCCTCCTCGTGGCCGTTTTGGACTTGCCTAAGATCTAGGAGTCATACCAACAGGCACGGTTGGGTTACCCACGTCCATATTGATGAGAATCCCGTAATAAGGGGGACACGATCTCTGCTTTGACAAGACGTGACAGAAAAACCGCCTCGCAATATGCGCAACGCTGGTTGAGAAAAACGGTTCAGATAAGGACCGGGCCATGACGTGATGTTGTGCTACCAAAACGTGTCAGCATATTAGATTTATGGAAATATTATTCTCTCTACGGTGGGGTGTGGAACTTGTTTTGCAGAACAGGACACTATCCTTGTGTTCAAAAATCTTCCATGAAGTATTTGGAGAAGAACCCGCCTTGCAATGCCGAAGACAATACTGCGTCGGACTCATCGTCATTGAAGCCTGGTTCAAGGGCTACTGAGGGAGTCCTGGATTTGGGGGTCTCCGGACAGCCAGACTATATCCTTTGGCCGGACTGTTGGACTATGAAGATACAAGATTGAAGACTTCGTCCCGTGTCCGGATGGGACTCTCCTTGGCGTGGAAGGCAAGCTAGGCAATACGGATGCGTATATCTCCTCCCTTGTAACCGACCTTATGTAACCCTAGCCCCCTTCGGTGTCTATATAAACCGGAGGGTTTAGTCCATAGGACAACATACAATCATACCATAGGCTAGCTTCTAGGGTTAGCCTCTACGATCTCGTGGTAGATCAACTCTTGTAATACTCATATCATCAAGATCAATCAAGTAGGAAGTAGGGTATTACCTCCATCGAGAGGGCCCGAACCTGGGTAAACATCGTGTCCCCCACCTTCTGTTACCATCCGCCTTAGACGCATAGTTCGGGACCCCCTACCCGAGATCCGCCGGTTTTGACACCGACACCTAGAAATTTTAGAGAAGTCTTCAATGAACCTCTTATAAAAACTGGCATGACCAATGAAACTTCTTATACCGTTAATGTCCTTAGGACACGTCATCTTTTCAATAGCATCAACTTTGGCTTTATCAACTTCAATACCTCTTTCAAAAATTTTATGCCCCAAGACAATACCTTCATTAACCATAAAGGGACACTTCTCCTAATTCAAGACAAGATTAGTTTCTTCACATCTCCGCAAAACTTGATCAAGGTTGCTTAAGCAATCATCAAAAGAAGTTCCATAAACGGAGAAATCATCCATGAAAACCTCAACAATCTTTTCACAGAAGTCAGAGAATATAGCAGTGATACATCTTTAAAAGGTAGCAGGTGCATTACATAGACCAAAAGGCATACTTCTATAAGCAAAAGTACCGAAAGGGCAAGTAAAAGTGGTCTTTTCCTGATCCTCTTTTGACACAGGTATTTGAGAGAAACTAGAATAACCATCTAGAAAGCAAAAGTGTGTATGTTTAGATAATCTTTCCAGCATTTGATCAATAAAAGGTAAAGGGTAATGATCCTTTTAGTAGCTTTATTTAATTTGCAGAAGTCAATTACCATTCTATAGCCTGTAACAATTCTTTGTGGGATCAATTCATCTTTATCATTAGGAACAATAGTAATGCCTCCCTTCTTAGGGACACAATGGACATGACTTACCCACTGACTATCGGGAACATGATAAATTATACCTGCCTCACAAGATTTAGTATTTCTTTTCTTACCACTTCTTTCATCTTAGGATTTAACCGTCGTTGGTGATCAACAACCGGTTCAGCGTCTTTCTCCAATTTTATTTTGTGATGGCATAGAGTGGGACTAATGCCCTTAAGATCATCAAGAGTATATCCAATAGCTGCACGGTGCTTCTTCAGAGTTTTCAATAATCTCTCTTCTTCTTGCTCTGAAAGGTTAGCACTAATAATAACAGGATATATCTTCTTTTCATCAAGATAACCATATTTAAGAGTATCAGGTAATGGTTTAAGCTCAAACACGAGATCACCCTTGGGTGGAGGAGGATCCCCTAAGATTTCAACAGGCAAATTGTGTTTCACAATAGGTCCCTGTTTAAAAAATACTTCATCTATTTCCCTTCTTTCATTCATAAACATATCATTTTCATGGTCTAGCAAATATTGTTCTAAAGGATCATTAGGAGGCACGGCAATAGAAGCAAGACCAATAATTTCATATTTACTAGGCAATTCTTTATCATGGGGTTGTCTACGAAATTTGGCAAAATTAAAATCATGAGACATATCCCCTAAACCAATAGAAACAGTATCCTTTTGAAGTCTATCTTAGCATTAACAGTATTCAAGAAGGGTCTGCCAAATATAATGGGACAAAAGTCATCTTGTGGGGAACCAAGAACAAGAAAATCAGCGGGATATTTAACTTTCCCACACAAGACTTCAACATCTCTAACAATCCCAACAAGTGAAATAGTATCTCTATTGGCGAGCTTAATTGTAACATCTATCTCTTCTATCTCAGCAGGTGCAATATCATGCATAATTTCATTGTATAAGGAATGAGGTATTGCACTTGCATTAGCACCCATATCACATAAGCCATGATAGCAATGATCTCCTATTTTAATAGAAATAACAGGCATGCCTACAACAGGTCTATGTTTATTTTTAGTATCGGGTCTAGCAATTCTAGCGGCTTCATCACAGAAGTAAATAACATGCCCATCAATATTATCGGCCAAGATATCTTTAACCATAGCAACACTAGGTTCAACTTTAATTTTCTCAGGAGGTGTAGGTTTTTTAGCATTACTCTTACAAACCATAGTTGAAGCTTTAGCATGATCCTTTATTCTAACAGGGAAAGGTGGTTTCTCAATATAAGCGGTAGGAACAATAGGGTCAACATTATAAGTGATAGTCTTTTATTTAACTTTAATAGGTTAAACTACTTTTACTTCAATGGGAGGATTATATTTAAACCACTTCTCCTTATGGAGATCAACATGAGTAGCAAAGGATTCACAGAAAGAAGCTACTATCTTAGAGTCAAGTCCATATTTAGTGTTAAATTCACGGAAAACATCGGTATCCATAAAAGATTTAACACAATCAAACTTAGGGGTTATACCTGGCTCCTTACCTTCCTCGAGATCCCAATCTTCGGAGTTGCGTTCCGATAAATCCCATTTGAATTCAATAGTCTTCATCATAAAAGAACCAGTGCAAGAAGTATCGAGCATGGAGCGATTATTGAGAGAGAGCCGAGCATAAAAAAATTGAATAATAATTTCTCTTGAGATCTCATGATTGGGCATTATTATAACATTGACTTAAGCCTCCCCCAAGCTTGAGCGATGCTTTCTCCTTCGCGAGGCCAAAAATTATATATATAATTACGATCATGATGAACAAGATGCATAGAATAAAACTTCTGATGAAATTCCAATTTCAATCAGTTGTAGTTCCATGATCCCATATCATCACACAGCCTAAACCATGTCAATGCCTTTCCCTTCAAAGATAAAGGGAAGACCTTCCTCTTGATAAAATCATCTGGCATACCTGCATGCTTAAATAATCCACAAACTTCATCCACATAGATTAGGTGCAAATCGGGATGCACTGTTCCATCTCCTGTAAAAGGATTAGCTAGCAGTTTCTCTATCATACCCGAAGGAATTTCAAAGTAAACATTTTCAGTAGGTTTAGTAGGTTGAGGAGCAACTATTTTCTCTACTGGTCGGGGTGAAGATACCCCGAACAAGCCCCTCAAAGGATTATGTTCCATAGTAATAAGTGACAGTAAATTTCAGCACACTATATAAATTTTTCCTTACGAAATTCCACCTACCAAAGGCGCTTACCTCCCTGACAATGGTGCCAAAAAAGAGTTTTGATGACCCACAAGTATAGGGGATCTTTCGTAGTCCTTTCGATAAGTAAGATTGTTGAACCCAACGAGGAGCAGAAGGAAATGACAAGCGGTTTTCAGTAATGTATTCTCTACAAGCACTGAAATTATCGGTAACAGATAGTTTTGTGATAAGGTAATTTGTAATGGGTAACATGTAATAAAAGTAAATAAGGTGCTACAAGATGGCCCAATCCTTTTTGTAGCAAAGGACAAGCCTGGACAAACTCTTATATAAAGGAAAACGCTCCCGAGGACACATGGGAATTATCGTCAAGCTAGTTTTCATCACGCTCATATGATTCGCATTTGGTACTTCGATAATTTCATATGTGGGTGGACCGGTTCTTGGGTACTGCCCTTCCTTGGAAAATCATCCCACTTATGATTAACCCCTCTTGCAAGCATCTGCAACTACAAAAGAAGTATTAACTTAAACTTAACCATAGCATGAAACATATGGATCCAAATCAGCCCCTTACGAAGCAACGCATAAACTAGGGTTTAAGCTTCTGTCACTCTAGCAACCCATCATCTACTTATTACTTCCCAATGCCTTCACCTAGGCCCAAACAATGGTGAAGTGTCATGTAGTTGACGTTCACATGACACCACTAGAGGAAAGACAACATACATCTCATCAAAATATCGAACGAATACCAAATTCAATGACTACTTATAGCAAGACTTCTCCCATGTCCTCAGGAACAAACATAAATACTCACAAATCATATTCATGTTCATAATCAAAGGGGTATTAATATGCATAAAGGATCAGAACATATGATCTTCCACCAAGTAAACCAACTAGCACCAACTACAAGGAGTAATCAACACTACTAGCAACCCACAAGTACCAATCTGAGGTTTTGAGACAAAGATTGGATACAAGAGATGAACTTGGGTTTGAGATAAGATGGTGCTGGTGAAGATGTTGATGGAGATTGACCCCCTCCCGATGAGAGGATTGATGGTGATGATTTCCCCCTCCCGGAGGGATGTTTCCCCGGCAGAACAGCCTTGCCGGAGCCCTAGATTTGTTCTGCCAAGGTTCCGCTTCGTGGCGGCGGAGTTTCGTCCCGAAAGCTTCGTCCTGATTTTTTCCAGGGCGAAAGACCTCATATAGACAAAGATGGGCACCAGAGGGCTGCCAGGGGGCCCATGAGGCAGGGGGCGCGCCCAGGGGGTAGGGAGCGTCCCCCACCCTCGTGGATGGTGGGTGGCCCCCCTCTGGTGCTTCCTTTGCCCAATATTTTTTATATATTCTGAAACTGACTTCCGTGAAGTTTCAAGACTTTTGGAGTTGTGCAGAATAGGTTTCTAATATTTGCTCCTTTTCCAGCCCAGAATTCCAGCTGCCGGCATTCTCCCTCTTTGTGTAAACCTTGTGAAATGAGAGAAAGTAGGCATAAGTATTGTGACATAATGTGTAATAACATCCCATAATGCAATACATATCGATATAAAAGCATGATGCAAAATGGACGTATCAATGGGTCCGTGTGATATGCCATCGTTGTCCTGTTAACACAGGTCTTCCTGTACTCATCAATCCTTACCTGACCAAGAGGGATCCATGCGCACCTGAATAATGCCACCTTAACTTTCACATAGTCAAGCTCCCAAATCTCTTTGATGGTTTCATAGTATCCCCTTTTATCAGCTTGATTTACAGTCATGCATTCTATTCGAACAGAGTTGTTCCCATACGAGGTCTTCTTATCACTTTACTCAGTGTAGAACGTGTATCCATTTATGTCATATGGTTGGTACGTCAACATCGTAGGTGATGGCTTTTGTGCCAACAACGTAGCAATGTCATAGATGGATCCTTGTGCCAAATGATTCTTCAGCCATTCGGTGTACTTCTTAGTGTGCTCCTTCATCTCCACTTCTGATGAAGGCACCATTGGTAAGAAGCTTTGGCGTATCTCTGCCAAGTGTTCTTCAACATAAGCGATGAGAACTGGGCTGTTAAGAAGTACCGTCAAATGGGCTTTCTCTGCCAATTTTCCGGGTGCAGCCATTTGCGTGCCAGCAAGGACCGACTTACCTTTCAGCCTTCCCTCATGGCGAGAGAGGGGCAAACCTATAGGTCTTTGTTTCATGTATTCGGTGCAAAACTCAACCACCTCCTCCGTGGTATAACCTTGTAGGATGCCTACCTCTGGATGGTTTCGGTTCCGACAAAAGCGCTTCAGTATTCCCATGAACCGCTCGAAGGGATACATGTTGCGAAGAAACACAGGACCACAATACTTTATCTCGTCAACAAGGTGCACAGTGAGATGGACCATGACATCAAAGAATGATGGTGGGAAAAACATCTCTAGGTTGGACAATATTCTTGCAATATCATCTTGCATATTATCCAACTCTTCAGGATCTACAACTTTCTGCCATAGTTTGTTGAAGAAATCACAAAGGTCAATGAGTGTGTTTCTTATATCTTTGTCCATCAGATTCCTGATGGCCACCGGGAGGATTTGTGTCAACATTACGTGGCAATCATGTGACTTCATGTGTCCCAACTTCATTTTACTTGAGCTCACATCCACGAGACTTCTGATGTTTGCAGTAGGAAGAGGGTGTCTTAACTGACAACAAATAGGTGAAGAACTGTGTTGCTTCTTTTATACTAAAACTGTAACTCTGGCGAGCTTTGATGAATTTGTCATCATCTTCTACTTCACTCTTGCTTTGTGATTGATCAGCAAGCATATCAAGTCGTGAACCATCACCATCCTTTCTTTTACCTTTAATATTGAGCAGAGTACCAAGGATGCTTTCACACACATTCTTCTCTATGTGCATGACATCGATGCAGTGACGTACACGTAGAATCTCCCAGTAAGGTAATTTCCAGAACACCGATTTCTTCTTAAACACTTGATCCTTGGATGTTAGTTTCACCGTCAAAGGGTGGTTCTTGCCAAGCACAACAATATTTTTTTAGCCATGTTGTGGACCACCTCCCCGTCATAGGGTCTTGGGGCCACACCTGCCTCTACCGTACTATCAAATTCAGCTTTCATCTTTCGGTATGGGTGATTCATCCGCAAGAACCTACGATGACGTGAATACACTGTTTTGCGCGAGTTGGGAAGTCTTCTGCTAGCTGTCCTATACATGCATGTGACACACCCTACATCTCCCCTTGTTTTCTACCCTGATGTGTTACCTAATTCCGGCATATCTTGAATGGTGTGCACTAGCATCGCATGTAGATCGAAAATCTCCTTTCTGTAAGCATCATAACATTTTACAGCAGTCGCATCTATCCACACTGTCAGCAGTTCTTCTACCAGTAGCTGAAAGTAAATGTCGATGTCATTTCCAGGTTGCTTCTGGACTTGGATAATCATTGACATCATAATGTATTTTTTTCTTCATACACAACCAAGGAGCTAGGTTATATATGCATAGAAGCACCGACCATGTGCTGTGATTGGTGCTCATATCGCCAAAAGGATTCATCCCGTCAGTACACTCCCCGAGCCTTATACTTCTAGAATCCTTGGCAAAATTTTCAAACTTGTTGTCGACTAATTCCCACTGAGCCCCGTTTTTCGGGTGCCTCATAAACCTATCCGCAATTCGATCATCATGATGCCACTGCAACCTCTTTGCCTCTCTAGGGTTTGCAAACAAACGCCTCAACCTTGGAATTAAAGGCAAGTACCAAACAACCTTGAACGGGATTCCTGTCTTGATCTCGTCGTCCAATTTGTACTTGTCCTTTGCTCTCCTGCGCTTGTATCATGGATGCTTGTATGTGGGACATGCACGTGAATCTTTGTACTCACCACGGTACAATATACAATCATTCACACAAGTGTGTATCTTTTGTACTTCAAGTTCCAATGGGCAAACAATTTTCTTCGCTTCGTTCGTGCTTCTGGGGAGCACATTATCTTCCGGAAGAATATCTTTGAAAATACCTAAGATCTCTGTGAAGCCCTTGTTTGATAGACTGTTTGCTGCTTTAAATGTGAGAAGCGCTAGGGTGGCACTCAACCTAGAATATTTCTTTTTGCAAGCTGGATACAATTCTTTCTTGGAGTCCGCATCAATGGTTGGCAGATCCTTGTACCCAATCATATCCTTTTCTGGGCCCTCGAAATCTGCAATCATAGCAGCAAAATCTGGCATATCAAGATTGTCATCATCTGCGTGGACGTCTTGGTTTTCCAGTGGGTGTTTCGGCTTTCTGGTGTTCCATTGGTAGCTTGACGCCTCTGCCCCGATGTTAGATTCAACATCCTTGTGACACTGATCAGGGTTTGGCATCTCGCTACCCTGGGTATCTTCATCCATGACCTCCTCTTCATCGTGTCTTGTCCAACGTGTATATCCATCCATGAATCCCCTAGAGACTAAGTGCATCTGGACATCTGCAACTTCATGTGACTCTGTATTGGCACAATTAGTACATGGACACAGGATGTAATCCGCATCACCAATTCTCCTCTTTGTACTTTCAGCCAAATTCATGAACTCTATCATGCCACTGATAAAATCTGCAGTTTTCCGATTCTTCATCCATCGAGACTGTTCCATCTGCAGCAGATGAATGGTAATTAAAAACAAAACAACAACATTAATACACGGATTAACTACTGCCCAGAGATGCGTGCATAAATCACAAGGTTTTATTTTAATAATTACTGAGGGCACTCCATGTTGTTATCCAGACGTGCATGACAAAAATTAATGGCCAGTCAATTTACACACAGAGTACTAGTACAACACTACACTTAGGAATTGAATAACTAAATTAAGCCACTCACGAAAAGAATGCCTTAATTAATTAGCCACGTGGCGAACTCCACCTAGCAGACAGACAAGCGCGATGCGGCGGCACGCCGAGACAGCAGGGTCGAGGAGCAAAGCTTAGTGTGGCTGCCGCCTGAAGTTCGACCTCCACTATCCCGCCATCGACCGTGATGGATGTGCTCGAATAATGCCACCGCCGACCTCGATGGTTGAGCTCCTCGTATCTCCCGCCGCAGAATGAGGATTGACCTCCTATGACGCCGCCACTACCCATTGACCGAGGATTGACCTCTTCTCTGGTAGCCGCTGCCTAGGCCGTCGCCGCCCAGCTCTATATGCAGAGCGGCTGTTTTTTTATGGATATCCGTGGAGCGGCTGTTTACACGGTATCTCACCATAAGTCAATTATATGGACAAGGTAGTACATCACATACGGTTATGTAACGGCAACCGTGTCTAACCTACGTTGTCTCCTCACACTGTTTGGTGCGGAAATCATGTGAGATGTTGTAATACCCAACACAAACGACATGTACAAACAGTGTGTCGTATACAACATATATATAGTGCCATTAGTAGTTCCCAACCGTTAGCTTATCTCCACAGTTTCCCCATTTGCCCCAAATCCCTGCATAGCCTCCAAATTCCCTCGCGTGGTGCTGACATTGGGGGAATGCAGACAAGTGGTGTTGATGGTTTCGGTGCGGCTACTCTGCTCGTATCGCCGCCGAGCACTTGCCTAAGGTCATCAGAAGGCAGGTGTACTACAAATCCGAATCGTCCTGTCAGGTTCCAATCTATCCCGATCTTTTTATTATGTCCAAAGTATAGATCCTTGCTAAATCCGTCCTGAATGATCCCCCACCCCCCCAGGAAAGCGATATGTCGCCGGATCCGGAGCTTGACTCCAGACTCCCACAACACGCACTACAAAAAAATACACATCAGTGACATTTTGGGCCAAACGAAAAAAAAACTGTCATACTTATGACACTTCTATGACAATAATTATGACAAAATACGGTATCATCATAGATGTGGTGGGGTCCTACTTCTATGACAAAAAATCATGACAGAAAATGGGCTTTTCGTCCTGGGCGGGCCGGAGACGCAGCTGCATGACATTCTTTGGGCCGTCCATGACGGCAAAAACCATGGTAGAAGCGAGGGCGCGGAAAATATCGGGGAGTCCCCGGTTACGGTGGGTGGTCGAGGGCCGAGCGATGCGCGTTTCTCTCATACATACGCGCGTGTGTGCGAGGCGTTGGGCTCTAACTGAACACGAGTGAGGCATTGGGCTCTAACTGAACCCGAGCGATTGCATTGCAGGCTACACGTTACTGAACCCGGGCGATCGATCGATGGCTGTTAACTGAACCCAATCGAGCGATTCCTTCACTACTGCTGCTAACTAAAGTTGATCGATGCTGCCTCTGGATGAACAGTGAGCGTTGCGGGGGGGGGGGGGGGGGGGAGGGGGTGGATGAACAGTTCCCGGTGGGGGTGGATGAACAGGACCCCGTGGTGTTTCCTCTAGATGAACAGTACCCTGATCGATCGACCCGGTTGGGGCTGGATGAACATGACCCCATGGAGGGCAGGATGAACAGGACCACCCCGTGGAGGGCAGGATGAACAGTAGACGATGGAGGGCAGGATGAACAGTAGCCCGTGGAGGGGTGGTTGAACAGGAGCCCATGGAAAGGGCTGGTTGAACAGTAGCCGGTGGAGTAGCGCGCGGTGGAGGCTGGATGAACAGGAGCCCGTGGATGAACAGTCGCAGGTGGAGGCTAGAGGAGGTCGACGGTGGATGAACAGTAGCCCGTGGAGGCTGGAGGGGGTCGACGGTGGAGATGAACAGTATCCCGTTGAGTCCCGTTTTGCGGTACGCCACACCCCTCCCGATGAACATGACTACCGTTTCGACCGTAGCGCTCCAACACAAGTCCGTTTCCTCCATTTTGCGGTACTCCACACCCCTCCCGATCAATAGGACCCTCGTTACAATCGTAGGAGGTCCATTTCCTCTGTTTTGCGGTACGCCAGACCCCTCCCGATGAACAAGATCCCGTTTCAAATGTGGCCGGTCGAACACAAGGCCGTTTCCTCCGTTCTGCGGTACGCCATGACTCGTTTCCATCAGCTGTTCCGTCCAAGCCCTCCCGATGAACATGATGACACATTCCGTTCCGACCCAGCCGGTTGGCTGCCCATGAACACGACGACGATGATGTTTCTCCGTTCCGACCCAGCCATGTACACGAGCCTTGGCCCTACGTATGTGCGAGTAGGCGTTCGAGACCCTGCCCATTTGTACGTATGTGGCCGTATTTTCTTTCTTGCACACTGGCCGCTGTACGTACATGTACATGCTACGTGCGCGCCTCTACTACAACACGTGCATGCCTCTACATCGACCAGTATGTACGTACACGTTCGCGACCAGAATGACAATGCTACGTATGCTTTGACCACATGGGTCCCGACTATCAGGCACTTCCTTGCCTGCGAAGATGTAGCTGGTGGGTCCCAGTAGTGAAGGGGGCGAATCGGTTTTTTTGCCCGGACGCACTTCCTTGTGTGCGAAGATATAGCTGGTGGGTCCCAGCAGTCAGGGGAAACATTTTTTCATGAAATATGGTGGCCCGTCTGGTGGGTCCCCGCTGTCAGGTGGAGGAATAATTATTTTGCACGTAATAAGGAGGCACTTCCTTGCTGAAGCCGTGGACCTAGTTGTCAGCCTCTCCACGTACAATCCACGTCCGATGGAAGCCGTTCCTGTTGGGAAACATAGTAATTTAAAAAAATTTCTTACGCACACACAAGATCATGGTGATGCATAGCAACGAGAAGGGAGAGTGTTGTCTACGTACCCTCGTAGACCGAAGCGGAAGCATTGACGCAACGTAGAGGAAGTAGTCGTACGTCTTCCCGATCCGACCGATCCAAGCACCGTTACTCCGGCACCTCCGAGTTCTTGGCACACGTACAACTCGATGACGTTCCCTGGGCTCCGATCCAGCAAAGCTTCGGGGATCAGTTCCGTCAGCACGACGGCGTGGTGACGATCTTGATGTTCTACCATCGCAGGGCTTCGCCTAAGCGCTGCTACAATATGACCGAGGTGGAATATGGTGGAGGGGGGCACCGCACACGGCTAAGGAACGATCACGATGATCAACTTGTGTGTTCTAGGGTGCCCCCCGCCCCCGTATATAAAGGAGCAAGGGGGAGGCCGGCCGGCCCTTGGGGGGTGCCAAGGAGAGGGGGGAGTCCTCCTCCTAGTGGGAGTAGGACTCCCCTTTCCTAGTCCAACTAGGGATAGAGAGGGGGAAGGAAAGAGAGGGAGAGGGAAAGGGGGGCCGCGCCCCCCCTCCTAGTCCAATTCGGACTCCCCATGAGGGGGGGGGGCGCCACCTCCTGGGCTGCTGCCCTCTCTCTCCCCTCAGGCCCACTAAGGCCCATTACTTCCCTGGGGGGTTCCGGTAACCCCTCCGGCACTCCGGTTTTATCCGAAATCACCCGGAACAATTCCGATGTCCGAATATAGTCGTCCAATATATCGATCTTTATGTCTCAACCATTTCGAGACTCCTCGTCATGTCCATGATCACATCCGGGACTCCGAACAACCTTCGGTACATAAAAATACATAAACTCATAATGAAACTCTCATCGTAACTTTAAGCGTGCGGACCCTACGGTTCGAGAACAATGTAGACATAACCGAGACACGTCTCCGGTCAATAACCAATAGTGGGACCTGGATGCCCATATTGGCTCCTACATATTCTACGAAGATCTTTATCGGTCAGAACGCATAACAACATACGTCGTTCCCTTTGTCATCGGTATGCTACTTGCCCGAGATTCGATCGTCGGTATCTAATACCTAGTTCAATCTCATTACCGGCAAGTCTCTTTACTCGTTCTGTAATACATCATGCCGCAACTAACTCATTAGTTGCAATGCTTGCAAGGCTTAAGTGATGTGCATTATCGAGAGGGCCTAGAGATACCGCTCCGACATTCGGAGTGACAAATCCTAATCTCGAAATACGCAAACCCAACAAGTACCTTTGGAGACACCTGTAGAGCACCTTTATAATCACCCAGTTACGTTGTGACGTTTGGTAGCACACAAAGTGTTCCTCCGGTAAACGGGAGTTGCATAATCTCATAGTCATAGGAACATGTATAAGTCATGAAGAAAGCAATAGCAACAAACTAAACGATCAAGTGCTAAGCTAACGGAATGGATCAAGTCAGTCAAATCATTCATCTAATGATGTGATCCCATTAATCAAATAACAACTCTTTGTCTATGGTTAGGAAACATAACCATCTTTGATTAATGAGCTAGTCAAGTAGAGGCATACTAGTGACACTCTGTTTGTCTATGTATTCACACATGTATTATGTTTCCGGTTAATACAATTCTAGCATGAATAATAAACATTTATCATGAAATAAGGAAATAAATAATAACTTTATTATTGCCTCTAGGGCATATTTCCTTCAGTCTCCCACTTGCACTAGAGTCAATAATCTAGTTCACATCGCCATGTGATTTAATAGCAATAGTTCACATCACCATGTGATTAACACCCATAGTTCACATCGTCATGTGACCAACACTCAAAGGGTTTACTAGAGTCAGTAATCTAGTTCACATATCTATGTGATTAACACCCAAAGAGCAATAAGGTGTGATCATGTTTTGCTTGTGAGAAAAGTTTAGTCAACGGGTCTGCCACATTCAGATCCGCATGTATTTTGCAAATTTCTATGTCAGCAATGCTCTGCATGGAGCTACTCTAGCTAATTGCTCGTACTATCAATATGTATCCAGATTGAGACTTAGAGTCATCTGGATCAGTGTCAAAACTTGCATCGACGTAACCCTTTACGACGAACCTTTTGTCACCTCCGTAATCGAGAAACATATCCTTATTCCAGTAAGGATAATTTTGACCGCTGTCCATTGATCTACTCCTAGATCATTATTGTACTCCCTCTCTTAACACAGTGTATGGTATACTATAGATCTGGTACACAGCATGGCATACTTTATAGAACCTATGACTGAGGCATAGGGAATGACTTTCATTATCTTTCTATCTTCTGCCGTGGTCGGGCTTTGAGTCTTACTCAACTTCACACCTTGTAACACAGGCAAGAACCCTTTCTTTGCTTGATCCATTTTGAACTACTTCAAAATCTTGTCAAGGTATGTACTCATTGAAAAAACTTATCAAGCGTCTTGATCTATCTCTATAGATCTTGAAGCTCAATATGTAAGTAGCTTCACCGAAGTCTTTCTTTGAAAAACTCCTTTCAAACACTCCTTTATGCTTTACAGAATAATTCTACATTATTTCCGATCAACAATATGTCATTCACATATACTTATCAGAAATGCTGTAGTGCTCCCACTCACTTTCTTGTAAATACAGGCTTCACCACAAGTCTGTATAAAACTATATGCTTTGATCAACTCATCAAAGCGTATATTCCAACTCCGAGATGCTTGCACCAGTCCACAGATGGATCGCTGGAGCTTGCACATTTTGTTAGCACCTTTCGGATTGACAAAACCTTCTGGTTGCATCATATAAAACTCTTCTTTAATAAATCCATTAAGGAATGCAATTTTGTTTATCCATTTGCCAGATTTCATAAAATGCGGAAATTACTAACATGATTTGGACAGACTCAAGCATAGATACGAGTGAGAAACTCTCATCGTAGTCAACACCTTGAACTTGTCGAAAACCTTTTGCGACAATTCTAGCTTTGTAGATAGTAACACTACTATCAGCGTCCGTCTTCCTCTTAAAGATCCATTTATTCTCAATTGCTTGCCGATCATCGGGCAAGTCAACCAAAGTCCAAACTTTGTTCTCATACATGGATCATATCTCGGATTTCATGGCCTCAAACCATTTCGCGGAATCTGGGCTCATCATCGCTTCCTCATAGTTCGCAAGTTCGCCATGGTCTAGTAACATGACTTCCAGAACAGGATTACCGTACCACTCTGGTGCGGATCTCACTCTGGTTTACCTACGAGATTCGGTAGTAACTTGATCTGAAGTTACATGATCATCATCATTAGCTTCCTCACTAATTGGTGTAGTAGTCACAAGAACAGTTTTTGTGATGAACTACTTTCCAATAAGGGAGAACGTACAATTACCTTATCAAGTTTTCTACTTTCCTCCCACTCACTTCTTTCGAGAGAAACTCCTTCTCTGGAAAGGATCCATTCTTAGCAACGAATTTCTTGCCTTCGGATCTGTTATAGAAGGTGTACCCAACAGTTTCCTTTGCGTATCCTATGAAGACATATTTCTCCGATTTGGTTTTGAGCTTATCAGGATGAAACCTTTTCATATAAGCATCACAATCCCAAACTTTAAGAAATGACAACTTTGGTTTCTTGCCAAACCACAGTTCAGATTGTGTCGTCTCAACGGACTTAGATGGTGCCCTTTTAAACGTGAATGCAACTGTCTTTAATGCATAACCCCAAAACGATAGTGGTAAACCGGTAAGAAACATCATAGATTGCACTATATCCAATAAAGTACGGTTATGATGTTCGGACACACCATAATGCTGTAGTGTTCCAGGTGGCATGAATTTGTGAAACTATTTCACATTGTTTTTAACTGAAGGCCAAACTCATAACTCAAATACTCTTCTCTACGATCAAATCGTAGAAACTTTATTTTCTTGTTACGATGATTTTCACTTCACTCTGAAATTCTTTGAACTTTTCAAATGTTTCAGACTTATGTTTCATCAAGTTGATATACTCATATCTGCTCAAATCATCTGTGAAGATCAGAAAATAATGATACGTGTCGCGAGCCTCAATATTCATCGGACCACATACATCAGTATGTATGATTTCCAACAAATCTGTTGCTCGCTCCATTGTTCCGAAGAACAGAATCTTAGTCATCTTGCCCATGAGGCATGGTTCGCAAGCATCAACTGATTCATAATCAAGTGATTCCAAAAGCCCATCAGCATGGAGTTTCTTCATGCGCTTTACACCAATATGACCTAAACGGCACTGCCACAAATAAGTTGCACTATCATTATTAACTTCGCATCTTTTGGTTTCAATATTATGAATATGTGTATCACTACGATCGAGATCCAATGAACTATTTTCATTGGGTGTGTAACCATATAAGGTTTTATCCATGTAAACAGAACAACAATTTATTCTCTTACTTAAATGAATAACCGTATTGCAATAAACATGATCAAATCATATTCATGCTCAACACCAAATAACACTTATTTAGGTTCCACACTAATCCCGAAAGTATAGGGAGTGTGCGATGATGATCATATCAATCTTGGAACCACTTCCAACTCTCATCGTCACTTCACCCTTAACTAGTCTCTGTTCATTCTACAACTCCCGTTTCGAGTTACTAATCTTAGCAACTGAACTAGTATCAAATACTGAGGGGTTGCTATAAACACTAGTAAAGTACACAACAATAACATGTATATCAAATATACTTATGTTCACTTTGCCATCCTTCTTATCCGCCAATCACTTGGGGTAGTTCCGCTTCCAGTGACCAGTCCCTTTGCAGTAGAAGCACTTAGTCTCAGGCTTAGGACTAGACTTGGGTTTCTTCACTTGAGCAGCAACTTGCTTGCTGTTCTTCTTGAAGTTCCCCTTCTTCCGTTTGCCCTTTTCTTGAAACTAGTGATCTTGTCAACCATCAACACTTGATGCTCTTTCTTGATTTCTACCTTCATCGATTTCATCATCATGAAAAGCTCGGGATTCATTTTCGTCATCCCTTGCATACTATAGTTCATCACGAAGTTCTACTAACTTGGTGATGGTGACTAGAGAATTCTGTCAATCACTATCTTATCTGGAAGATTAACTCCCACTTGATTCAAGCCATTGTAGTACCCAGACAATCTGAGCACATGCTCACTAGTTGAGCGATTCTCCTCCATCTTTTAGCTATAGAACTTGTTGGAGACTTCATATCTCTCAACTCGGGTATTTGCTTGAAATATTAACTTCAACTCCTGGAACATCTCATATGGTCCATGACGTTCAGAACGTCTTTGAAGTCCCGATTCTAAGCCGTTAAGCATGGTGCACTAAACTATCAAGTAGTCATCATATTGAGCTAGCCAAACGTTCATAACGTCTGCATCTGCTCCTGCAATAGGTCTATCACCTAGCGGTGCATCAAGGACATAATTTTTCTGTGCAACAATGAGGATAAACCTCATATCACGGATCCAATCCGCATCATTGCTACTAACATCTTTCAGCATAGTTTTTCTCTAGGAACATATCAAAACAAACATAGGGAAGCAACAACGCGAGCTATTGATCTACAACATAGATATGCTAATACTACCAGGACTAAGTTCATGATAAATTTAAGTTCAATTAATCATATTACTTAAGAACTCCCACTTAGATAGACGTCCCTCTAATCCTCTAAGTGATCACGTGATCCAAATCAACTAAACCATAACCGATCATCACATGAAATGGATTAGTTTTCAATGGTGAACATCATTATGTTGATCATATCTACTACATGATTCACGCTCGACCTTTCGGTCTCCGTGTTCCGAGGCCATATCTGCATATGCTAGGCTCGTCAAGTTTAACCTGAGTATTCTGCGTGTGCAAAACTGGCTTGCACCCGTTGTAGATGGACGTAGAGCTTATCACACCCGATCATCACGTGGTGTCTGGGCACGACGAACTTTGGCAACGGTGCATACTCAGGGAGAACACTTCTTGATAATTTAGTGATAGATCATCTTATAATGCTACCGTCAATGAAAGCAAGATAAGATGCATAAAAGATAAACATCACATGCAATCAATATAAGTGATATGATATGGCCATCATCATCTTGTGCTTGTGATCTCCATCTCCGAAGCACCATCATGATCACCATCGTCACTGGCGCGACGCCTTGATCTCCATCGTAGCATCGTTGTCGTCTCGCCAATCTTATGCTTCCACGACCATCGCTACCGCTTAGTGATAAAGTAAAGCATTACAGCGTGATTGCATTGCATACAATAAAGCGACAACCATATGGCTCCTGCCAGTTGCCGATAACTCAGTTACAAAACATGATCATCTCATACAATAAAATTTAGCATCATGTCTTGACCATATCACATCACAACATGCCCCGCAAAAACAAGTTAGACGTCCTCTACTTTGTTTGTTGCAAGTTTTACGTGGCTGCTACGGGCTTAAGCAAGAACCAATCTTACCTACGCATCAAAACCACAACGATAGTTTGTCAAGTTGATGCCGTTTTAACTTTTGCAAGGACCGGGCGTAGCCACACTCGGTTCAACTAAAGTTGGAGAAACTGACACCCACCAGCCACCTGTGTGCAAAGCACGGCGATAGAACCAGTCTCGCGTAAGCATACGCGTAATGTCGGTCCGGGCCACTTCATCCAACAATACCGCCGAACCAAAGTATGACATGCTGGTAGGCAGTATGACTTATATCGCCCACAACTCACTTGTGTTCTACTCGTGCATATAACATCAAACCATAAACCTAGGCTCGGATGCCACTGTTGAGGAACGTAGTAATTTCAAAAAAATTCCTACGCACACGCAAGATCATGGTGATGCATAGCAACGAGAGGGGAGAGTGTTGTCTACGTACCCTCGTAGACCGAAGCGGAAGCGTTGACGCAACATAGAGGAAGTAGTCGTACGTCTTCCCGATCCGACCGATCCAAGCACCGTTACTCCGGCACCTCCGAGTTCTTGGCACACGTACAACTCGATGACGCTCCCCGGGCTTCGATCCAGCAAAGCTTCGGGGATGAGTTCCGTCAGCATGACGGCGTGGTGATGATCTTGATGTTCTACCATCGCAGGGCTTCGCCTAAGCGCTGCTACAATATGACCGAGGTGGAATATGGTGGAGGGGGGCACCGCACACGGCTAAGGAACGATCACGATGATCAACTTGTGTGTTCTAGGGTGCCCCCTGCCCCCGTATATAAAGGAGCAAGGGGGAGGCCGGCCGGCCCTTGGGGGGCGCCAAGGAGAGGGGGGAGTCCTCCTCCTAGTGGGAGTAGGACTCCCCTTTCCTAGTCCAACTAGGAATAGAGAGGGGGCAGGAAAGAGAGGGAGAGGGAGAGGGTAAGGGGGGCCGCGCCCCCCTCCTAGTCCAATTCGGACTCCCCATGAGGGGGGGGGGGCGCCACCTCCTGGGCTGCTGCCCTCTCTCTCCCCTCAGGCCCACTAAGGCCCATTACTTCCCTGGGGGGTTCCGGTAACCCCTCCGGCACTCCGGTTTTATCCGAAATCTCCCAGAACAATTCCGGTGTCCGAATATAGTCGTCCAATATATCGATCTTTATGTCTCGACCATTTCGAAACTCCTCGTCATGTCCATGATCACATCCGAGACTCCGAACAACCTTCGGTACATCAAAATACATAAACTCATAATGAAACTCTCATCGTAACTTTAAGCGTGCGGACCCTACGGTTCGAGAACAATGTAGACATAACCGAGACACGTCTCCGGTCAATAACCAATAGCGGGACCTGGATGCCCATATTGGCTCCTACATATTCTACGAAGATCTTTATCGGTCAGACCGCATAACAACATACGTCGTTCCCTTTGTCATCGGTACGCTACTTGCCCGAGATTTGATTGTCGGTATCTAATACCTAGTTCAATCTCATTACCGGCAAGTCTCTTTACTCGTTCCATAATACATCATACCGCAACTAACTCATTAGTTGCAATGCTTGCAAGGCTTAAGTGATGTGCATTACCGAGAGGGCCTAGAGATACCTCTCCGACATTCGGAGTGACAAATCCTAATCTCGAAATACGCCAACCCAACAAGTACCTTTGGAGACACCTGTAGAGCACCTTTATAATCACCCAGTTACGTTGTGACGTTTGGTAGCACACAAAGTGTTCCTCCGGTAAACGGGAGTTGCATAATCTCATAGTCATAGGAACATGTATAAGTCATGAGAAAGCAATAGCAACAAACTAAACGATCAAGTGCTAAGCTAACGGAATGGGTCAAGTCAATCAGATCATTCATCTAATGATGTGATCCCATTAATCAAATAACAACTCTTTGTCTATGGTTAGGAAACATAACCATCTTTGACTAATGAGCTAGTCAAATAGAGGCATACTAGTGACACTCTGTTTGTCTATGTATTCACACATGTATTATGTTTCTGGTTAATACAATTCTAGCATGAATAATAAACATTTATCATGAAATAAGGAAATAAATAATAACTTTATTATTGCCTCTAGGGCATATTTCCTTCAGTTCCTTGACCATGTTGACCACGCCGCGCCGAGAGGACCAGGGCGGTGGACGATGATGAGGCCTAGGAAGGGGACGACGCGGAGCCGGGGAAGACGCGGCAGTGGATGCCCACGCGTAGAGGAGTATGACGGTTCACTAGTTCACTTTCGTGTGAGGCTGCCCCTGCCGCAGAATAACAGGGGGTGTGGGTGAGTAGAGGGATGGCCTGGCTAGCGGTGGGAGTAGTAGGGGCGGTTAGGCCTTCGCCGCATCACAGCTGGCCATGTGAGGCAGGAGAACGAGGCACAACCGACGCTAGTTTGGGCCGCTGGAGCAAGAAGACCAGAGGTTGAAGAAGCACTACGGCGGTTGGATGGACATCGTACGGTCAGTGGAGCTAGAATCGTGCATATTGACTAAGTTGACAAAGCCCTCCGTCCCCGTCAACTTAGTAGGCCCACAAGTCAGCCTGCCACTATACTGGGTCCCAGCTAGCAGGGGGAGTATTCATTTTTGTGTGCGTAATAAGGAGGCACTTCCTTGCATGCGAAGATATAGCTGGTGGGTCCGAGCTGTTAGCGGCGGTAACTTTTTTTCGCGAAATACAGATGCCCTTTCGGTGGGTCCCAGATGTCAGGTAGAGGAATCATTATTTTGCGTGTAATAAGGAGGCATTTCCTTGCATGCGACCATGACCCAGCTGTCAGCCTCTCCACGTATAGTCCACTTCAGATGGATGTCGGTCGTTGAACATGTTGACTAGGCCGCGCCGAGAGCACCAGGGCGGTGGACGACGGCGAAGCCTAGGAAGGGAACGACATGGAGCCAAGGAAGACTCGGCAGTTGTTTCCCACGCGGAGGGGAGTACGACTGTACGAGGGTTTACTGGTTCGTCTGCCGTCGCCGGAGAATAACAACAGGTGTGGGTGAGTAGAGGGATGGCTAGGTCAGCAATGGGAGTACGGTGGGGCGGTGAGGCCTGCACGACAGCACAGCCGGCTGCGGGGAGGAGAGAGAAGTCAATCCCGCCGGCGCTTGTTTGAGCGGCTGGAGCAGGAAGAGCAGAGATTGAAGAAGCATGACGGCCGTTGGATGGACATCCAACAGTCACTGCTTGTGCGTCAACCTTTTTTTAGGAAAGCCTCAAATCTATGGAAAACATCATACAACCCATCTGCTAATTCTTAAGGTTTTTTTGAGCCCATATTCGTTTTGTCAGCATTACAGCCCATATTGTGGCCACGGTTAAAAAATTATACGAAATTTTGCATATTTCGGAGCGGTCTGAACTGTTTTTAATCCCGAAATTTCAAGTCACGTTCAAACTGATTTTAAAAATAAATATATATCAATATAAAATCCAACAAATTGTCCATGCATAAAAATCAATGCAATTAAAATCTCGAAATTAAAAAAAGAAATTTGAAACTAATTTCCAATTTGATGTGTTTTAAAAATGTACAACCCATTTCTCATTACTAATAGGCCATTTTCTCGGCCAGCCGAATGAAAGCTCTCATCGTCTTGAAAGATTTGCAGCCCAATAGGCCTGTCAAAGCGAATTACTTGGCAAATCACAAAAAAACTGGGTTGTGTCCGTGGACCCAACTGTCAGCCTCTCCACGTACAGTACTCTTCCGATGGAAGTCGGTCGTTGACCGCTACCTCTTGAGCACTGCATTGGTTTTCCCTTGAAGAGGAAGCGGTGATGCAGCAAAGTAGCGTAAGTATTTCCCTCAGTTTTTGAGAACCAAGGTATCAATCCAGTAGGAGATCACGCTCAAGTCCCACGCACCTACACAAGCAAATAAGAACCTCGCAACCAACGCGATAAAGGGGTTGTCAATCCCTTCACGGTCACTTACAAGAGTGAGATATGATAGATATGATAAGATAATATTTTTGGTATTTTTATATGATAAAGAGAAATAAAAGATGCAAGTAAAATAAATAGAAATGGAAATAACTAAGTATTGGAAGACTAATATGATGAAAGATAGACCCGGGGGTCATAGGTTTCACTAGTGGCTTCTCTCAAGAGCATAAGTATTACGGTGGGTAAATGAATTGTTGTCGAGCAATTGATAGAATTGAGCATAGTTATGAGAATATCTAGGTATGATCATGTATATAGGCATCACATCCGAGACAAGTAGACCGAAACGATTCTGCATCTACTACTATTACTCCACACATCGACCGCTATCCGGCATGCATCTAGAGTATTATGTTCAAGAGAACAGAGTAATGCTTTAAGTAAGATGACATGATGTAGAGGGATAAACTCATGCAGTATGATATAAACCCCAACTTTTTATCCTTGATGGCAACAATACAATACGTATCGGTTCCCTTTCTATCACTGGGATCGAACACCCCAAGATTAAACCCAAAGCTAAGCACTTCTCCAATTGCAAGAAAGATCAATCTAGTAGGCCAAACCAAACTGATAATTCGAAGAGACTTGCAAAGATAAACCAATCATACATAAAAGAATTCAGAGGAGAATCTAATGTTGTTCATAGATAAACTGGATCATAAACCCACAATTCATCGGATCTCGCAAACACACCGCAAAAGAAGATTACGTCGAATAGATCTCCAAGAAAATCGAGGAGAACTTTGTATTGAGATCCAAAGAGAGAGAAGAAGCCATCTAGCTAATAACTATGGACCCGTAGGTCTGAAGTAAACTACTCACACATCATCGGAGAGGCCATGGAGTTGATGTAGAGGCCCTCCGTGATCAATGCCCCCTCTAGTGGAGCTCCGGAAAAGGCCCCGAGATGGGATCTCTCGAGACAGAAGGTTGCGGTGGTGGAATTATGTTTTCATGGTGCTCCTGGATGTTTGGGGGGTAAGTGGATATATATAGGAGGAAGAAGTACGTCGGTGGAGCAACGGAGGGCCCACAAGGGTGGAGGGCGTTCCTAGGGGGTAGGCCCGCCCCCTGCCTCGTGCCTTCGTTCCTTGTTTCTTGACGGCCACTCCAAGTCTCCGGGATCACGTTTGTTGAGAAAATCACGTTCCCGAAGGTTTCATTCCGTTTGGACTCTGTTTGATATTCCTTTTCTTCGAAACCCTAAAATAGGCAAAAAAACAACAATTTGGGTTGGGCCTCCGATTAGTAGGTTAGTACCAAAATGATATAAAAGTGTAAAATAAAGCCCATTAACATCCAAAATAGATAATAAAATAGCATGGAGCAATAAAAAATTATAGAAATGTTGGAGACGTATCAAGCATCCCCAAGCTTAATTCCTGCTCGTCCTTGAGTAGGTAAATGATAAAAGAAGAATTTTTGATGCGGAATGCTTTCTAACATATTTCTCAATGTAATTTTTCTTTATTGTGGCATGAATGTTCAGATCCATAAGATTCAAGATAAAAGTTTAATATTGACATAAAAACAATAATACTTCAAGCATACTAACTAAGCAATTATGTCTTCTCAAAATAACATGGCCAAAGGAAGTTATCCCTACAAAATCATATAGTCTGGCTATGCTCTATCTTCACCACACAAAATATTTAAATCATGCACAACCCCGATGACAAGCCAAGCAATTGTTTCATACTTTTGATCTTCTCAAACTTTTTCAATGTTCACGCAATATATGAGCATGATCCATGGATATAACATTATGGTGGAATAGAATGGTGGTTGTGGAGAGGACAAAAAGGGATAAGATAGTCTCACATCAACTAGGTGTATCAACGGGCTATGGAGATGCCCATTAATAGATATCAATGTGAGTGAGTAGGGATTGCCATGCAACGGATGCACTAGAGCTATCAGTATATGAAATCTCAACAAAAGAAACTAAGTGGGTGTGCATCCAACTTGCTTGCTCACGAAGACCTAGGGCATTTTGAGGAAGCCCATCATTGGAATATACAAGCCAAGTTCTATAATGAAAAATTCCCACTAGTATATGAAAGTGATATCATAGGAGACTCTCTATATGAAGAACATGGTGCTACTTTGAAGCACAAGTGTGGAAAAAGGATTGTAACATTGTCCCTTCTCTATTTTTCTCTCATTTTTTTAATTTGGGCCTTCTTTTTCTTTTTTTCTTTTTGGCCTATTTTCTATTTTTTTTGTTTTTCATCCAAAGTCTCATCCCAACTTGTGGGGGAATCATAGTCTCCATCATCCTTTCCTCACTTGGGACAATGCTCTAATAATGATGATCATCACACTTTATTTACTTACAACTCAAGAATTACAACTCAATACTTAGCACAAGATATGACTCTATGTGAATGCCTCCGGCAGTGTACCGGGATGTGCAATGATGCATGAGTGACATGTATGAAGAATTATGAACAGTGGCTTTGCCACAAATACGATGTCGACTACATGATCATGCAAGAAATATTACAATGATGAAGCGTGTCATAATAACGGAATGGTGGAAAGTTGCATGTCAATATATCTCAGAATGGCTATGGAAATGCCATAATAGGTAGGTATGGTGGCTGTTTTGAGGAATGTATATGGTGGGTTTATGGTACCGGCGAAAGTTGCGCGATACTAGAGAGGCTAGCAATGGTGGAAGGGTGAGAGTGCGTATAATCCATGGACTCAACATTGGTCATAAAGAACTCAGATACTTATTGCAAAAATCTACAAGTTATCGAAACAAAGTATTACGCGCATGCTCCTAGGGGGATAGATTGGTAGGAAAAGACCATCGTTCGTCCCCGACCGCCACTCATAAGGAAGACAATCAATAAATAAATCATGATCCGACTTCATCACATAACAGTTCACCATACGTGCATACTACGGGAATCACAAACTTCAACACAAGTATTTCTCAAATTCACAACTACTCAACTAGCATGACTCTAATATCACCATCTCCATATCTCAAAACAATTATCAAGTACCAAACTTCTCATAGTATTCAATGCACTTGTATGAAAGTTTTTTTATTGCCATGTTGTTCTAAAGGACTCTCAAAATAATATAAGTGAAGCATGAGAGAACAAAAGTTTCTCTAAAACATAACCTCCACCGTGCTCTAAAATATATAAGTGAAGCACTAGAGCAAAAACTATATAGCTCAAAAGATATAAGTGAAGCACATAGAGTATTCTAATAAATTCCCAATCATGCGAGTCTCTCTCAAAAGGTGTGTACAGAAAGTATGATTATGGTAAACTAAAAAGCAAAGACTCAAATCATACAAGACGCTCCATGCAAAACACATATCATGTGGTGAATAAAAATATAGCTCCATGTAAAGTTACCGATAGACGAAGACGAAAGAGGGGATGCCTTCCGGGGCATACCCAAGCTTAGGCTTTTTGGTGTCCTTGAATTTTACCTTGGGGTGCCATGGGCATCCCCAATCGTGCTAAGGAAAGGTCTTCCAAGAATAATATGACATGAAGGATTGCAATCTATGTCAGGAACAATGAAATCTACGAGCACATAATTCCTATTTGCAACAATAAGAACATAATTAATTCTTCCCATAGGTTTCTTAATAGTGGACTCCACAAGGTGCAAGTTTAAAGAACAATGATCAAAATCAAGGAAACCTAACAAATCACACAAAGTTTTTGGAATCGTGGAAACACTAGCACCCAAATCACACAAAGCATAACACTCATGATCTTTAATTTTAATTTTTATTGTAGGTTCCCACTGATCATAAAGTTTTCTAGGGATAGAAACTTCCAACTCAAGTTTTTCTTCATAAGATTGCATCAAAGCATCAACACTATGTTTAGTAAAAGCTTTATTTTGACTATAATCATGAGGATAATTTAGCACGGATTGCAACAAGGAAATACAATCTATCAAAGAGCAATTATCATAATTAAATTCCTTGAAATCCAAAATAGTGGGTTCATTGATAGCTAATGTTTTGATCTCTTCGATCCCACTTTCAACAATTTTTGCATCAAGATCTAAAAACTCCGAATTTTTGGAATGCCTTCTAGGTAAAGGTGGCTCATCTTCAGCCCCATCATTATCAAGATTCATATTGCAAAACAAAGATTTAATAGGGGACACATCAATAACTTTTAGATCTTCATCCTTATTATCATGAAAATTTTCTGGCTTAGCAGCAATCTTATTAACTAAGGTGGCTTGCTTATCCGAGACTTCAGCAATTAATTTTTTGAGATGAGAAATCTGAGATTTCAAACCATAAAACTATTTAGACATATCATCGAGCTCTTTATTCATATAACCCATAAAGCTCCTTTGTTCCTTAAGCTCGTTTCTGAAAAAATTATTATGCTCAAATTGTAAAAGCATAAAACTCCTGATATTGCTTTCAATCTCTTCTCACCTTTTGAGGTGAAGATCACCAAATCTAGGTAGAGCCATAGCGACAAGCAAGCAATCCAACACACAAGCAAACAAGAAACGGCAAAAAGGCAAGTAGAGGTAGAGAAGGGGAACGGAGAGAGAGGGAGAGAGGAAAAGAGGACGAATAAAACAACAAGGGTGAAGTGGGGGGGGTGGAAAATGAGAGGCAAATGGCAAATAATGTAATGCGAGGGATAAGAGTTTGTGATGGGTACTTGGTATGTCTTGATTTGGTAATGGCGCCAGAAAATGACTCGTTGTGGGAGTCAAATCCTGACTTGACTTGGCGCAAATATCCCCGGCAACAGCGCCAGAAATCCTTCTTGCTACCTCTTCAGCACTGCGTTGGTATTCCCTTAAGAGGAAAGGGTGATGCAGCAAAGTAGTATAAGTATTTCCCTCAGTTTTTGAGAACCAAGGTATCAATCCAGTAGGAGATCACCCTCAAGTCCCATGCACCTACACAAACAAATAGGAACCTCGCAACCAACGCGATAAAGGAGTTGCCAATCCCTTCACGGTCACTTACGAGAGTGAGATCTGATAGATATGATAAGATAATATTTTTTGTATTTTTATATGATAAAGAGAAATAAAAGATGCAAGTATAATAAATAGCAATGGAAATAACTAAGTATTGGAAGATTAATATAATAAAAGATAGACCCCGGGGCCAAAGGTTTCACTAGTGTCTTCTCTCAAGAGCATAAGTATTACGGTGGGTAAACGAATTACTGTCGAGCAATTGATAGAATTGAGCATAGTTATGAGAATATCTAGGTATGATCATGTATATAGGAATCACGTCCGAGACAAGTAGACTGAAACGATTCTGCATCTACTACTATTACTCCACACATTAACCGCTATACAGCATGCATCTAGAGTATTAAGTTCAAGAGAAGAGAGTAATGCTTTAAGTAAGATGACATGACGTAGAGGGATAACACTACAAAAAAAGACACATCCGTGACATTTTGGGCCGAACGAAAAAAATTATGTCATACATATGACACTTCTATGACGATAATTGTGACAAAACCCGGTATCATCATAGATGTGGTGGGCTCCTACTTCTATGACAAAAAATCATGACAAAAAATGGGCTTTTCGTCCTAGGCGGGCTAGAGACGCAGCTGCATGACATTCTTTGGGCCGTCCATGACGGAAAAAACTGTGGTAGAATTGAGGGGGAGGAAAATTTCGAGGAGTTCCCGGTTATGGTGGGAGGTCGGGGGCCGAGCGATGCGCACTTCTCTCGTACACGTACGCGCGTGTGTGCGAGGCGTTGGCTCTAACTGAACCCGAGTGAGGCGCTGGGCTCTAACTGAACCCGAGCAATTGCACTGCAGGCTACGCATTACTGAACCCGAGCGATCGATCGATGGCTGTTAACTGAACCCGATCTAGCGATTCCTTCGCTACTGCTGCTAACTGAAGCCGATCGATGCTGCCTCTGGATGAACAGTGATTGTTGCGGGGCGCGCGGGGGGGGGGGGGGGGGGGTTGGATGAACAGTTCCCGGTGGGGGTGGATGAACAGGACCCCGTGGTGTTGCCTCTGGATGAACAGGACCCCGATCGATCGAGCCGGTTGGGGCCGGATGAACATGACCCCATGGAGGGCTGGATGGACAGTAGATGGTGGAGGGCAGGATGAACAGTAGCCCGTGGAGGGGTGGTTGAACATGAGCTCGTGGAGAGGGCTGGTTGAACAGTAGCCGGTGGAGTAGCGCGCGGTGGAGGCTGGATGAACAGTAGCCCGTGGATGAACAGTCGCAGGTGGAGGCTGGAGGAGGTCGACGGTGGATGAACAATAGCTCGTGGAGGCTGGAGGGGGTCGACGGTGGAGATGAACAGTATCCCGTGGAGTCCCGTTTTGTGGTACGCCACAACCCTCCCGATGAACAGGACCCCCGTTTCGACCGTAGCGCTCCAACATAAGTCCGTTTCCTCCGTTTTGTGGTACCCCACACCCCTCCCGATGAACAGGACCCCCGTTTCGAACGTAGGAGGTCCGTTTCCTCCGTTTTGCGATACGCCAGACCCCTCCCGATCAACAAGAACCCGTTTCGAACGTGGCCGGTCGAACACAAGGCCGTTTCCTCCATTATGCGGTATGCCAGGCCTCGTTTCCATCGCCTGTTCCGTCCAAGCCCTCCCGATGAACACGACGCATTCCGTTGCCTCCCCATGAACACGACGCATTCCGTTGCCTCCCCATGAACTCAACGACGACGCTGTTTCTGCGTTCCGACCCAGCCATGTACATGAGCCCTGGCCATACGTATACGCGAGTAGGCGTTCGAGACCCCGCCCGTATGTACACATACATGGCCGTATTTTCTTTCTTGCACCCTGGCCGCTGTACGTACGTGTACATGCTATGTGCGCGCCTCTACTACGACACGTGTGCGCCTCTACATCCACCAGTATATATGTACGTACATGTTCGCGACCAAAATGACAACGCTACGTACGCTTCGACCAGGTGGGTCCCGACTGTCAGGCACTTCCTTGAGTGTGAAGATGTAGCTGGTGGGTCCCAGTAGTCAGGGGCAAACATTTTTTTGCGAAATACGATGGCCCGGCCGGTGGGTCCCCGCTGTCAGGTGGAGGAATAATTATTTTGCACGCAATAAGGAGGCACTTCCTTACTGCGGCCGTGGACCCAGCTGTCAGCCTCTCCACGTATAGTCCACACCCGATGGAAGCCGTTCCTTGACCATGTTGACCACGCTGCGCCGAGAGCACCAGGGCGGTGGACGATGGCGAGGCCTAGGAAGGAGACGACGTGGAGCCGGGGAAGACGCGGCAGTGGATGCCCATGCGTAGAGGAGTACGATGGTTCATTGGTTTGCTGCGGTGTGAGGCTGCCGTCGCCGCAGAATAACAGGGGGTGTGGGTGAGTAGAGGGATGGCCTGGCCAGCGATGTGAGTAGTAGGGGGCGGTGAGGCCTCCGCCGCATCGTAGCCGGCCACGGGAGGCAGGAGCACTGAGGGAGTCCTGGATTAGGGGGTCTCCGGACAGCCGGACTATATCCTTTGGCCGGACTGTTAGACTATGAAGATACAAGATTGAAGACTTCGTCTCATGTCCGGATGGGACTCTACTTGGCGTGGAAGGAAAGCTAGGCAATACGGATATGTATATCTCCTCCTTTGTAACCAACCTTGTGAAACCCTAGCCCTTTCCGATGTCTATATAAACCGGAGGGTTTTTGTCCGTAGGACAACATACAATCATACCATAGGCTAGCTTCTAGGGTTTAGCCTCTCCGATCTCGTGGTAGATCAACTCTTGTAATACTCATATCATCAAGAATAAATCAAGCAGGACGTAGGGTTTTACCTCCATCAAGAGGGCCTGAACCTGGGTAAAACATCGTGTCCCCTGCCTCTTGTTACCATCCTCCTTAGATGCATAGTTCGGGACCCCCTACTCGAGATCCGCCGGTTTTGACACCGACAAGCACGAGGCACGACCGGCGTTGGTTTGGGCGGCTGGAGCAAGAAGACCAGAGGTTGAAGAAGCACTACGGTCGTTGGATGTACATCGTACGGTCACTGGAGCTAGAATCGTGCATATTGACTAAGTTGACAAAGCCCTCCATCCCCGTCAACTTAGTAGGCCCACAAGTCAGCCTCCCACCAAGGTGGGTCCCAGCTAGCAGGGGGTATTCATTTTTTTGTGCGTAATAAGGAGGCACTTCCGGTGGGTCCGAGCTGACAGCAGGGGGAACGTTTTTTTTGCGAAATACGGTGGCCCGTCAGGTGGGTCCCAGCAGTCAGGGGCAACCGTTTTTTCATGATATATTGGTGGGCGTCCGGTGGGTCCCTGCTGTCATGTGGAGGAATAATTATTTTCTGCATAATAAGGAGGCACTTCCTTGCGGTTGTCGTGGACCCAGCTGTCAGCCTCTCCACATATAGTATTGTTCCGATGGAATTCGGTCGTTGACCACATTGACCACGCCACGCCGACAGCACCACAACGGTGGACGACAGCGAGGCCTAGGAAGGGGACGGCGCGGAGCCGGGGAAGACGCGGCAGTGGATGCCCACGCGGAGAGGAGTACGAGGGTTCACTGGTTCGGCTGCGCTGCCGTCGCCGCAGAATAACAGGGGGTGTGGGTGAGTGGAGTGGAGGGATGGCCTAGCCAGCGGTGGGAGTAGTATGGGGGCGGTGAGGCCTCCGCGGCAGCACAGCTGGCCACGGGAGGCAGGAGCAGGCGGCACGACCGGCGCTGCTTTGGGCGGCTGGAGCAAGAAGACCAGAGGTTGAAGAAGCACTACGGCCATTGGTTGGACATCGTACGGTCAGTCAAGCTAGAATCGTGCATATTGACTAAGTTGACAAAGCCCTTCGTCCCCGTCAACATAGTAGGCCCACTATACTGGGTCCCAGCTAGCAGGGGGAGTATTCATTTTTTTGTGCGTAATAAGGAGGCACTTCCTTGCGTGCGAAGATATAGCTGGTGGGTCCGAGCTGTCAGCGGCGGTAACGTTTTTTTCGCGAAATACAGAGGCCGTTTCGATGGGCCCAGATGTCAGGTGGAGGAAATCATTATTTTGCACGTAATAAGGAGGCTTTTCCTTGCGTGCGGTCGTGGACCCAACTGTCAGCCTCTCCACGTATAGTCCACTTCAGATGCATGTCGGTCGTTGACCACGCTGACCACGCCACGCCGAGAGCACCAGGGCGGTGGACGACGGCGAGGCCTAGGAAGGGAACGACACAGAGGCAGGGAAGACTCGACCATTGTTTTTGTTTCCCACGCGGAGGGGAGTACGACTGTAGGAGGGTTTACTGGTTCGTTTGCCGTCGTCGGAGAATAACAGCAGGTGTGGGTGAGTAGAGGGATGACTAGGCCAGCGATGGGAGTACGATGGGGCAGTGAGGCCTGCGCGGCAGCACAGTCGGCCGCGGGGAGGAGGGAGCAGGCAGTCCCGCCGGTGCTTGTTTGAGCGTTTGGAGCAGGAAGAGCAGAGATTGAAGAAGCACGACGGCCGTTGGATGGACATCCAACAGTATACATGCCATCTGTGGAAAGCCTTAAATCTGTGGAAAACAGCATACAGCCCATCTGCCATTATTTCAAATAATTTTTAGCCCATTTGCTAATTCTTACGGGTTTTTTGGAGCCCATATTCTTTATGTTAGCAGTACAGCCCATATTGTGGCCACGGTTAAAAAATTATACGAAATTTTGCATATGTCGGTGCGGTCTGAACTGTTTTTAATCCCGAAATTTCGAGTCACATTCAGACTGATTTTAAAAATAAATGTATATCAATATAAAATCCAATAAATTGTCCACGCATAAAAATCAATGCAATTTAAAATCTCAAAATGAAAAAAAGACATTTGAAAATAATTTCCGGTTTGATGTGTTTTAAAAATGTACAACCCATTTCTCATTACTGATAGGCCATTTTCTCGGCCAGCCGAATGAAGCTCTCCTCGTGTTGAAAGATTTGCAGCCCAACAGGCCTGATAAAGCGACTTACTTGACAAATCACAAAAGAATTGGGCTAGCCGTTTTCGGAAAGAAAGAAAAAACTACTGGGCTGGTCTGTGGTAAACATAAAAGAAAAGGCTGTCTAGACAGGCCAGAGTGTCCCGCACAGCCCAGTTGACACCCTACTTCTGTCTCAAAAACAAATTAGATAAATGCCACTCCAATTATGGCGATTCATAAAAATGCCACTGCAATTTCCAAACTTTAATAAATGCCACTGCAATTTTTGCAAACTTTGAAAAACACCACTGCAGTTTGCAAACTTTGAAAAACGCCACTCCACACTTCGAAAAATGCCACTAGAAATGGCATGAAATGGCATTTTTCAAAGTTTGGAAATTGCAGTGGCATTTCTCGGATACACCAGATTTGGAGTGGCATTTATCAACTTAACCCAAAACAAAAATAACTGGGTGAGCTGCTGCGTCCCTGGTGTCAGCCGCTCGTTGTGCAATTCTCTCGTTTATTGACTACGTTGACAATGGCATGGGACCCAGATGTCAGAAATCCACTAGGAGGAGCCATTTTTTATTGGCTTGAAATAAGGAGGCACTTGCTTGCGTACTGCCATGACCTTGGCGGGTCCCTACTATCATCCTCTCCACGTACAATCATCTCCTGATTGTGTTCGCGTCAACTTGCCAGGCCCACAAGTCAGCCTCTAAACCGTGGAGGACAAATACAACCCATTTTAAAAAAATAAAGCCCATTCCATACATTCAAACGGAAAGTTCCACATTCAGAGCAAAGTAACAGGTCTGATCCACATATAGAGTACAGAACTTCCACATTGACAACCATCATAGCCAAGTTAACTATCTACTCCCACTAACACTCTAGTAGCATAAAAGTACTAACTTACTCTTAGCTAACTAGACGATGCCGGCCGCCATCTGCTGTCCATGCTAAACGCCGGCACCTGCGTCCTCCGCCTCGCCTCGGACTTGCCAGAGGTGCGATAGGGCGCGTTGCTCGCGCGTGTTGGCCCTTTCCATGCCGGTGTGGTCCACCGAAGCTTCGGCTTCCAAGCGGGAAACCCACTTGACGAGCTGGTAGTAAAAATCGGCGTCGCGAATGCGTGCGTGCCCAACAGCCTCCAGGGCTATTTGCCGGGCGCCGGCCTCCACGTAGTAGGCCCAGTTGTGGGCGCTCTGCTCATGAATTAGAGCGTCGGTGCGCTGCTGCTCCATGTCCCGCTGGCGGCGCAAATCGGCGATACGCTACTCCTCCGCCAGGCGGCCGCGCTCCAACAACTCCTGCTCCTCCGCCATGCAGTCGCGCTCCAACAACTCCTCGATCTCCGCATTGCCATCTAAAGACAGATAGAATGCCTCCTCCCTCCGTCTGCCTTCCGGTGAAAACCCGAACACTAGTTCCGGCGGTGACCGCCTCCGGCGTCGCCTACCGCGGACGGGCGGGGGCATGGCGGACGTGGCGAGCGACGTCGGGCCGGTGGGGGCTTATGAGGATATGGCGAGTTGGGTCACGGTGGCACCTAAGAAGGCCGGGAAACAGTACTTATAGGCGGAAGGTAGCGCGACGGTCATTGGAATTCAATGCATAATGGCTTAGCGCGCCAGCTTGCCATGGAAAACTAGAGAAACTAAAATTATGACTGTGCCGTCCCGTCCCGTCTGGGTCGCACGCCGGCATGGCGGTCAAACGAGTGCACTCGAATCATCTCCCTCCTTGTCAATAATGATCCCACGGATTTAAAGCGTATCTTTTTTCGCATCAGTTAGCTGCCTTAATTACGGCTGGCTGCATGCAGGCACTCAGAATCGCTCGTAGGCAGTATGCGAAGTAGCATGCAACGAGTCGCAGCCGAGGGAACGCATGCAGCCACTTAAATCGATGGAATTAATTAGGCTTAAACTTCTGCATGCCGTTAATTATTGCCATGCCTTGGTCTTGCTGCTTTGCTCACTGGACTAATAAATCCCGGACGGAGGGAGTACCTTGGTTGGTGGGAGGTTTGAATTAAGCCCTGCAAACTGGAAAGGAGGTACTAGTACGTGCGTGATCCGCTATTTATTTGTGTAGGATCGAGTAGGTCATTTCTTGAATTGAGCCCTGCAAACCGGAAAGGAGGTAGTACGTGCGTGATCCGCTATTTATCAGTGTAGGATCGATAGTGTAGCTTGTCAGTTTCTTCAGAGGTAGGCATTTTTATCTGTGTAGGATCGATAGTGTAGCCTGTCAGTTTCTTCAGAGGTAGGCATTTTTATTCAAAAAACTGCCACTTCGCATCTTGCGTCGCAAATAAAATTACCAGGAGCGCATTTGTAGGCTAGCGAGTGATCGATCAGTAACTTGTAAACACTAAGCGAACAGAAATAAGTAATTGTTAATGCATCTCAATGATTCACAGATCATATACAAATATGTAGCTCCAAAAGCAAAGGTCAGCCACTTCAGATCTCGCGTCGCAACTAAAACGAACTAGTACGATTCCCATACATAAGATCAAGATGTTAATGCATCTCAATGATTCACAGATCATATACAAATATGTAGCTCCAAAAGCAGAGATCTAGAAAAAAACATATGTTCTTCTTACTAACATGGATGCTTCTCTTGGCCAACATTCAGTACAGACTGAAAGACAAATTTGTTTGTGAAGTCTACAATTCCTCTTGCAAACGTAAGTGGTTTCACCAACAACTGGAACCATGAGAATGAACCACACATGATGCAGGAACATCCACTGCAATATGATTTGGTCTTCTCTCGATCACACCGCGAGACTATTTTCAGAATAAAAACTTTAACTTAGGCAAAATGATGCCCATTGTATAATCATACCAAAGCAATGAAGCACCTAGTGTTGGCCAATAAATAGTACAGTACTACTTTTCTGTAGTCCATGAAGTGACTATCCAATCTTTCTGTGTCTATTTTCAAATGGCACTGCATGCAGTGACTATACTATTCTCTTGTGCAGTTCAACCAAAATTGCGGACACTTTGTTTGTTTGCCAAATAGCAACGGACAAACATCTCTGTCTGCATAAATATCAAGCAGCTAGTAAACATATACCACACCTTGTCTTTTCGGTTTAAACATGTCTCTTCCGCTTAGCATCTGTCATGTTCTGCACTGGACAATCTGATACAGTTATGTTTTGCCCTGGACAATTTCATACTGAATTGATTTGCTGGTTCAGAGCAGAAATATAGAGCCTATTCTTCATCAGACCAAGGATATCCATGTTTGCAGTGATGGAAGAGGTGAAATCAATACAACCGATCGACCTATGCGAGGACAACAAACCGATCGACCTATGCGAGGACAACAAACCGATCGACCTGGTCATTCTCTATTGCGGTGTCATGCATTTCTACCCTTCTTCAACCAAGAGACATGAGACTCATTCCTTAGCTACTGATTTTCCCCTTTTCAACCTAGATGCGGGTTCGATGCCTACTCTCTTGGACAGTACAATCTCCCTTCCTTTCCTTATTCAACCCAGACATGGATTAGTCTGCATGAAGTAGGGTTTCCTTTAATAGTGCAAATTATGGTTTTCATCTGCGTGGCCAGCAGAGCAGAGGATAGCAAATTGGGAAGATGGTGGAGTGGAAAAAGATCCACATGCAACGACGTGGCAGATGGGGTAATAGAACAAGGTTATGGTTCGAAAAGAGGTAGCATACCTGAGGGTTGGCGGGAAGTGGCTTCGCTCGTGGTCGTCGTCCTCCGCACACACTACGGCAGCGAGCTTGGGGACAGAGGCCATCCCGCGCGGGCGCTAGGTCTGAGAGGACGACCTTGTCGTCAGTGCGTGACCTCGCTCGCCAACGACGAGTGCGTCAACGCTGCACGTCCTTTTCTTCCCCGGCGGATCTCTGACCACCGGTGAGGAGGGAAAGAGGGGCCGTCTTTTTTAGATCTGGAGAGAGGGTGGTAGTGTGAGAAGCAAGTGGGCAGCCCTTAGCAAGAAAGCGCTCAAGCTCCAGCCTATATATCTTTTTTATACTACTAGTACTAGAGGTGGAGTAGTGGTAGAGTAGTTTATATTTTCTCTGCATACAGTACCAGTTAGTCGTGCTTCAAAACTGATCGGCACGCCATTAAAAAATAAAGGTAAATAACTAATGCGGCACCTCGGGCCAATGCGGCCATATCACATTTTGCACGAGAAATTACACACCATGTTTCGTTGACATCTGGTCCCGTTCCAACATATCAGTGAGACGACGGCGAGTAGTAGGAGTATTTACAAACGGATGTGTAGGCCGGGGCGCCTCTTCGTGAATGGTGGCAAACTCGCAACCGTCCACCGGCTCTTCGCTTTTCCCTCTCGATTTGGAACTGCTGTCGCACACTCTTCCTCTCCCTCCTCCATTTTCCTTCAGCCCTTCACCCTTTCTTCTGCCATTGTTCGATCGTCTTCTCCATGGAGGAAACAGGCCGGAAACGACCCCGTTATTCTTGCCCCGATCTGAAAGATGACGTGGTGGAGGAACTCATTGATCAGTGCGACATCATCACCTCGGCTAGCATGGCAGGTTCGTTCAAGCCCATTCTCGACTCAACTAATAACATCATTACAAAGAACCCAAGAGTCAAGGAGCGGTTTGATCTCCCCTATCTTCGTTGCCATGACCCTGATGATGACTGGCGCCAGCACGACGGAGGCCTCGCCCTATGCAAGCTGATGCCGCTTGATAATGATACGTATGATGTTAAGATGCCATCGCTTGAGGGCAAGGCTTGGGCGGGCGCAAATGGAGATTGGGTTGTTTACATTGGGTCCAACTGCGAGTGGGAACTTGTGAATGTGTACACTCGTCACCGGGTTCCACTTCCAAAAATCTCAGCACACTGCCCAGAGGTTGAGCACACCGGTAATGTACGCATGTTCAAATATGATCATGGTGACTGTATTCTATGGAAGATAGCAATTTGTCGAGTTCCCAGCCGCTCTTGGAATTACAGCAACTATGATGTTGTTGCTATCTTCGACAAGCTTGTTGCCATCCTTGATGGTTTCACTCGATGGATATTGCTCAAAAATCAGTTTATGTACACGGATGAGTACTGTGATGCAATTCAATACGAGGGCCTTGTGTTTGCTGCCACCACTCGTGGCACTGTTTTTGCATGGCATCCTCATAGTTTCAATACGTTTTTCTTCCACCGTAATTATAATTGTTTCATCCACATGCATGCGGGTTAGCAAGTTTCCCTTTACTAATTAACCTTCTTCTTGTGTTTCCAAGGTCCTGTGAACATCCCACCACCTATACTTGAAATTTTTTATAACCAAGGGGTAGATGACAATGGTGATGATCACGAGCATGAGGACGAGCAGCGCCCATATACTCTGTGGCGCCTGGCAACTAATTCTGATGGATCACCTCTTCTTGTGTGTATACAGCCCACTGATGATGTTACTGCTAAGGAAGCAGGTGTCTCCCATGGTCGCACTCTCCGGACCTATTCCAACACCCGTTGCATGGTATTTGGGATGGATACTAGTGTGCTAGCGCCAACTCCTTCTCCCTGGTACAGAATTGATAGTCTTGGAGAAAACTCGCTCTTCCTTGGACAAAACTATCCGATGATGGTGAAAGGCGATCCAACTGCTGTTGACACATTTATGAGAAGCAACTATGTCTATACCTTGAACATTTGTGTGGTTCCCTACCCTGGTAGGGATATAGTAGGCCGCTTCAGCCTGGATGATCAGTCCTGCGTTGGTTTCCAGATCGACAATCGATGGCCCGTCCTAGAGAATCACTTGTGGTTCAAAGCAAGCGTTTCCAACGCCGAGGAATGGTTGAGTTGAAGTTCATTTCGTTGCTTGTTATTTGTTGTGTGGTGAAAACTTTAGTATTTATAATGTATCCTCGTTGTCGATGTGGGTTGATGACCTGTTCTATGTAATAAAATGATATGCATGTGATAAACTTACTAAATTTCTGAATGGCTTTCGAGTCGCTTCTATGAGTGAGTGGTGTGACGAGGCAAAAAATATATTTTCTGAATACATAATTGTACGTGCATTGCAACAGGTTATCGGATGAGGCCAATCAGCAATAGTAGTACACTATTTATACTAGCTTCACATGCTTCGCGCGTCGGGCGGGTGTTTTTACTGTAGCCATATGTTAATGTGTTCGCTGTACGTAACCAGCACCTCGAATCCTCGATACTAGTACTATATAGTAGGAGTAAGTAGTAGGAGTAGTAGGGTGGCATGGGCCAGAACAAGCATTCACGTCCAGGAGTACGGCACACGCCACCACCACGACATCCATCTGACACCATATTATTTCTTCGAGTCCATGCTAGAGCAATTTCTTCAACCTCGTCATTTCTCTAACTTCAGCCATCACGCGGCGGGCGAGGTGGGGGTTTGCCGATAGTCGGTTTCCTTAACTGCGGTCCCACTTGTAAGGCTAACTCCAACGCACGACCCCAAACGCACCTCCGTTTTGCACGAACTCAAACGATAATTTTGACTAGAAAAGCAAGACCAAAGAAAACAAGAACCACAAGAATACATTTTACTACTCCTGTAAGTTGGATTAGTGCCTTCTCGATGCATTCATTGTTGATCTGCGGAGGCTCGATCTTGCGTGCTTCTTTCTTCTTCGAGTTTAAAGAAGTAGACGTTGCTTCCTCGCATCTAGTCTCATGTCTAGCCTCTATTCTAGTAGGAGTATCAACAAGTGCACTAATCTCATCTCTAGCCTCTGTGCTAGCTAAAAGTGATAGAACATCTACTAAATTGTGCTCTATCAATATATGGATGTACTCTTCTTCCCAATACAAAAACTTGCATCCATTCTACCCCCTCCGTTGCACAATACATGCCTTCTATTTGTCAAAATATATATGTATCTAGACATGTCTTAGTATATAGGTACATCCATTTTTGGACAAATGGAAGTCAAGTATTTTGGAACGGAGGGAGTACACAATAAATTTTTAAAGTTAGCACAACTAGTCTAATCCGAGAGCAGAACCGAAGATTTGGTCGGGTTCTTCCTCCTTTTGCCGACACGTGGGACATCCAGCATCCAAGTCGTGTCATGAAATAAAATAGAGCGGTAGTTGAAGCCACGAGATGTGCATCTTGGGTTAAACTGTAAATAGAATCTTACTACTCTTGAGTAACTCCAAAAGCGGCCACCGAAGATCTTTATTGGATTTGTTTTTCATCACCAGCACGTTGAGGTGAAAGATGTGCAGGTTCAGTGGGTCCTCTTGCATTTTCACTTACATGTGGGGCCGCATGTGAGCAAACAGACGATGGGCTCCGCGCGTCCGCTGGCTGGATGAGAAGAGAGATAGAGGAAGGTTGAGCATGGACTGCAGGAAATTTGTTCTACGTACCTCGATATAGGCTCAATATAGTGGGGTGGCATGGGCCATAACTAGCATTCACGTCTAGCAGTACGGCACACGCCACCCACACGAGTCCCATCCGACACCAATTTTCTTGGAGTCCGTGCTACAACCATCTCTTCTCCCTCCAGTTTTCTCATCCATCGCGCGGTGGGCGGGGTGGGGGTTTGCCGATAGTCGGTTTGCTCAACTGCAGTCCCACTTGTAAGTGAAAATGCAACACCGCACGCATTCCCGCTTGAGCGGCGTGCCGGACCAACCGTGTGGGGGTGCGACGCGAACACGGTAGGCTTTTCCTTTTGAACTCGTAACTTGTAAAATTTGGTTCTGCTCCATGGCGCGACCGATAGAAAGAAAATAACGATTTTGCCTAGAGTAATGAGAAGTTTGGTTCTGGCGCCGTTCATGCATGCAGTACGTACGAAAATTATGAAGTTGATGCAAAAGGTAAGATAATTACTGTAGTATCATATACTACTACATGGATTTGACGGAAAGATAAAAATACATACGGATCCATCAACGTTCAATGACATCCTCACGCCCTAGTGCCGGGTCACCAACCGACGTGTGAGGAGCAGCGGCGTTGGCGGCGAGCTCAACGTGCTTCTGAACAGTGTCGTCTAAGGTTGCCCTGTGCTCCAAGAAGGCCAGCGTCCTATCGTCCTCCTCTTGCATGTAGTAGTCCTTGTGGACGATTTGCGCGTAGACGTGGATGATTATGTCGATGGTGTCTTGCTGCGCCAGGCGCTGCGCGGCGAGCGCGACCTCGAGGTGGACATTCTCCGGCGCGACAGCGGGCAGTCGCAGGGCCACCAATGCGTCCAAGAGGTTGTTACCATAGTGGCCGTTGAGGGTGGCGGGCATCGCAGAGCCTGGGCGCGTTGGCTGGAGGCTTACGTCAAAGTCGTCCACAAGCTTCTTGACGACGGTGAACTTGTCGAGGAAACCGACGAGGACCTCGTCGAACAAGGAGACGAAGCTGTCGTCCAAGCGGCCCCTCGCCCTGGCGGCCTCAAGCAATACTACCTGGAGACGTTCCTCGGTGCCGGGCCGCAGGCCGGCGTCGTGGACCATCTGGCACAGCCGGCTGATGCTCGCGCTCATTGCCTCCATGGGTCTAGCGTAGCTTCTAGTCAACTGATCTTGAGATTCGAGTGATCACTCAGCCCTAGGTTAGTGTGCGTAGGTGCGTAGGATTTCGTACTACTCCTCGGCCCTCTACTGCACCTGCCTTTGGCTGTATGATAGGTGGGCCAGCCACCCCCTGGGGCCACGTGTCATTCACCCAAAGGCAGTTCCTCATAGTGAATATCCCTTGGTCAAATTATTATGTGCTTCTCCTCATAGTGAAGTGACAAGACCCTGCGCCGGAGATGACACCTGAGTATAGGCGCCGTGTTTGGCATACCATAGTCAGCCTCACCGTCTGCAGTCACTATCATCATGGCTGTAGAGCTAGCCTGCTTGCAACTAGCCATGTTCGACATAATTTCCCGTGCGTAGATGCCTGTGCATTGCAAGGAACACCAAGATTGGGGGTGGACGGCTCCGGCAGCGGCCATCGCGCCAGATTTTTCCACGTCCTTCTACTCCTAGATGTGGTGGGGAGGAGATGAGGCTGATTGTGAGAGACAAGGAGTTGTTTGTAAATAGGGAATAAGTGCAGGCATCTTTTTGCAAAAATGGAGAAGCTTGGTTTGTATGCGTCAGATCTAGATCCGACGGCTATTGGTGAAAGATGGGAGGCACAACATCATCACCAACTCAGGACCTGTTTGATTAGTAGGATTTTGAAAATGCAGGAATAGGACATGGCAATATTACAAGTTTCAAACTGATATTACAAATGTTAGGAGTAATGCTGCACCTACGAAGAGGGAATTACTAGGAAGTTTACGTAAGAACATTCATTTACTTTAGGTGGATGCAGCATTATCGTACAAACTAAAATCCACTGCCCTGACAAGTCACTAATGGGCAAATAAGTTTTTGAGTCTCTGTTCACTTGATGTTTCAAAAACAAATTCAGCTTCTGTGGAGACTTTGTCATTTAGGCTTAGACGCTTGCCGTGATCAGCACACCATTCATTGTTGCGCCAGAGAACGCCAAACCTCATTACCTTGAGCACACTTGCCTCTAGAACAAAGAACCTGGCCACTTTAATCTCAGATGTGCTGCCTCGATAGTCGATCAAATCAATTTCTGTAAGATGGAGATCAAGGCATTCGATGAGATTGTCATAGTGCAGCACATTTTTCACTCTCGGGTCTTTTTTATCTGCAAAAGAAGAGAACATATTAGAGAAGCTGGCTGCATAAGATTGCCGTGTCATCAAGAGGTACCAATATCATTCGCTCATACGATAGGGTTGGCTGGCTGTCAACGGTGAGGTTGAGGGGGACGCAGCGCCAGAGGGGGCGCCACTGCCGGGAGAGCAGGATGGTCCGCACGGCAGATTTGGTGTGGAGGAGGCCGATGATGACGAGCAGCGTGTCATCGGGGAGGCTGCTGATGAAGTCCAGGTTCGCCAGATGCGGTTTTGGCTCGAGCCGCCTCCGCTTGTTGGCTGTCTCGCCGTCCATCTCAACCGGCGGCGACGCCGGTGTACACATGTGCTAGTGTGTGTTGTGTGCTGGGTGTGCACGAGTGCGTCCTTCTGTGCATGCCGCCATGCGGTGGTGAATTGTGCGCGAGTGCGTCCTTCACGCGCACGAAGTTTGTCCTCAATGCGCCCTCAATTTACTAGCGTGCGGGGTGCTACCCCGAGTGGTTTGAACTTTGTTTACTTCACCGCATGTCAGATGGGCCTCTAGTTTACTTATTTTCACCCATTGCCACATGGGCCAGCACACGAAGATACAGAACACGAGCTGACAAGGCAGCATGTGGATTGGTTGGCCGGTCAACTAAACAATATACGGAGCTATATGCTGACACAGTGAGCGTATAATCCGTCGGTATAGAGAGTTTGAGTGAGAGGGGAGGCCCGTGAGAGATAGCAGAGAGAGAGAGAGAGAGAAAGAGCTACAACCTTCATTCGATAATGTAGTTCCAACATTTTTTAAGTCAAACTTTTGAAACTTTGACCAAGTTTATAAAGAAATTACTTATATCTACAATACCAAAGATAAATGTTAGTATGAAGTAAGTACATGTTGTGATGAATCTAATGATTGTTCCAGATGTAAATGTTTTTCTCCACATATACCTGGTCAAACGTTTCTGAGTTTTGACTTTTCAAAACATCCATATGCTTATGGACATGACAGAGTCCCTAACGAGAGAGAGAGAGAGATAGATAGAGAGAGTGAGTGAGTGAGTGAGTGAAAAAAGTGTGTGTGCATGTGTGAAAGAGACATGGACAACACACGATAAAAGTAGAGAAAAGGCGTGCGTGTCTTATGCAAACATATCACACATGCATCTTCGACAACGGAGGCAAGGTGAGGAGATAGTGTGTGGTTGTTTGGAACCGAGAGAGCAAGACCCCTAGCACGTGGCCAAGAGGGGTCTAACAAACAAGGGAGAGAGGTCAAGAGAGACGTACGGAGAAAATGCAGACATGGGAAGGAGAGAGTGTATGTTTGTCATAGAGAGATCCCCTGGAGATCGTGATCGGACTACATGGGTGGGAGATCGAGTGACAAGGTGTGTGCGCGATAGAACATGCCCTGAGAGATATCGAGATAGACATATGGATGGAAGGAGACAATACGTGTGTTCCTGTTGGCTAGTAAGAGATAATCATACTTAGGAGGGGGGGGGAGTTCTTGCACCTATGATGGATTGAGGGATTATGGTACTTAGGTGGTGCGTGTCACATGGAGAGAGAACAAGGGTGGAGAGTGTTGGATGGGTCTATATGTATAGTGCGAGCGAGACATGTGTATGTGTGAACTAGGGAGATATAAGGCCAGTTTGGCTTGCGTCCTGAGCATCTTTTGCCTGGCCTGGGGTTGTGGCTGGATTTCATGCACGCTTGTTTGGTTGCTACCCTGTGAAAAAGAAAGCCCGCCTGGCCTGGGTTCCCTTGCACTTTAATTAGCCTGGCTGAACTCCAGACACTGCAAGTAGCCTGGCCCATGCGACCGATTTCGAACGCCCGGCCATGCCTGGTCGTGTGGCCACGAGGCTAACAGCAACATGGATGGATATTAGCATTAAATAATTGATGCATGGATTGATTGATGGGACATTGATGCTTTGCCTGGCCCAGGCATGAACAAAACGCTTCAGCACCACACAAGCCTGGCCAAGCAGAAATATTTTACATCTCAGGTCCACACCAGGCAGTACCGGCCATCAAGGCATGAGGGTCAGGTCACGAACCAAACTGACCAATAAAGTTTGAGAGAGATTGAGGAGCCCCGATAAGGCTGAGTGGTGTGTCAGATAGCTGAGAGGGGGAAAGAGATATTCCATCCGCTCGATAATGCAGTGCATGTAAATTTTTTAGAAGTCAAACTTTGATCAGGTTTACGCAAATGTTATTTATATCTATAATACGAAAGATACATCATACAAAACTACATCTCATGGTGAATCTAATGGTATATGTTTGCCGTACTAGATGTAATTCTTTTTTCTCCACGTACATGGTCAAACTTTGTGATGTTTGACTTTTCAATAAATCTATATGCTATGGACCGAGGAGAGTGCCTCAGTCGAGACAGATCAAGTGCGTGTGAAGGAGAATGAGTAAGTGTGCAAAAAGAGTATGTGTGTGAAAGAAAAAGTGACAACAAATGATAAATTAGAGAGAGTGTGTTTTTTTCGTTTCTTATGCGAACATATCACGCATGCATCTCCGAGATGGAAAAGCGAGGCGAGGAGATACACGAAGATAGCTAATGTGTGATTGTTTGCAACGAAGAGAGACACCCCTGTAGCACATGTCCAATAGCGGTGTGGCCAACAAGGAACAAAGGTTGAGAGGGACACATGGATGGCATGGACGCATGGGGAGGGAGAGAGGGTGTGTTTGTGATAGAGAGATCCTGTCGAGATCGTGAGGGGACTATATGGGTGGGAGATCAAGGGAGTGCGTGCGTGATAGAAAGATGCCCCAAGAGAAATCGAGATAGACCATGCACATGTTTGTGATGGAGACTAAGATTAGCTAGTCATATACATATAGGGGGGACTGCGTGTGCCTACAATTGAGTGAGAGACCATCATACTTGGCTAGCCGGGCATGCGATTGTGTGTGTGCGCGTGTGAGATGGAGAGGGAACGAGGGGGAGAGATAGAGTTTTAGATGGGCCTATCGAGTGCGAGTGAGATATGCATGTGTATGTGTGACCCAGGTGGATGGAGAGTTTGAGAGAGGGCAGGAAGAGCTCCAAGACGACATAGTGGTGCGTGAGAGAGTTACAGGCAAAGAGCCAAGGAATCTGTGTGCGTACGATGAGTGCACCCAAGATATCTAGCTTGGACTAGCTAGAGTGTCATACATAGTGTGCGAGAGAGACCTATAGATGGTGTATATATGCATGCGAAGTAGAAAGACCCCCCCCCCCCACACACACACACAAAGAGATAGAGAGAGAGATGGAGAGAAAGGGAGAGGGACGAACAAGGTTTTTGTGTCGGATGCGTGCTATAGAATTGAAGATTGTCGGCGACAGTGTAGCGACCAGACCTCAAACAGTCTGATCTCTGTGCTCCGGTGTCATCCATGGATCAGTAATGCTGACACCACACAGTACTTTGAAGGATTTATAGCAGAGTGGCAATCACACACCTATTACATTGATGTCTCCAAAGAGAACTTATTACATAAATATGGCTTAAGGCCATCTAATAATGATAACAGTGGAAGACTTGGAAGATAAATGGGTCCAACAACTCCAACGGCATCACTGAGTATAGAACCACGACCTGAAAACACCTCAATCGTCGTCTGAAAAGTCTGCAACATTAACGTTGCAGCCCGAAACGGGTCAGCACATGGAATATGCTGGCAAGGTAACACATAGAGAGTAATGGAATGAAACAGCTATACTATATGCATATTTGGCTGGTGGAAAGCTCTATGGTTACTGTTTTGCGTAAAGCCAATTTTTCCCTACTGCAAAGGAATAAATTTATTTAACTATCATGGTGGTTGTTAAACATTGAGAATGGTTGACAGCATTCTCAATCCCAATTAAAAGTGAACAATTAAAACCCAACAATATTAATTAGAAGTAACATGATGAGATTCACATGATATTCAAGTACTAGATACTCAAGATTGTCCATAACCGGGGACACGGCTAATCATGATTAGTTTGTTACACTCTGCAGAGGTTTGCGCACTTTTCCCCACAAGACTCGATCGCCTCCGTTGGTTTTCTCGCACTACTGGTGTTTGAGAAACGGATGACCGAGACACAGTCTTTCAGAAGCGCTAGCACCTTACGTTGGATAGACCGGTACACCTACTTTCCCCTACATCTGCTAGTCTACCCTATAAGAGTTCGCACGACTTAGTCAACTATGCCAGAGCCCATAATGGCTTGTGGCTGCCCACGTAAGTATTTAGCATGGAAGATCTTATGACCCCTTTGAGCCTGGGTGGCGGTCCAAAATAAAATAGGCAAGTCCTGATAGACATCAGGTGCCTCAATCCACCCAGATGTGTGTTTAAGTTGCCACCTTAGATAAACCATTAAAATTATCAATCTCACATCTGCCATGGATATCACTCACCCAATCCACGTCTACTAGCATAGCATGGCATAATAAGCAAACGTAGAAGTAACTCCCAAAGGTTTCATAATAAACAGGTAATAGGTACTACCTCATCTACTTCCCATCCCACAATTTAATTAGATCCTAATCATGCAATGTGTGAGGATGGATCTAATGCAATAAAACTGGGTTGTAGAAAAGGTATGATCAAAGTGTTACTTGCCTTGCTGATGATCCGCGAGTCTTAGAGATTCGAAGTAACAGGCAGCGCAATCCGGGTAATCTATCACAGACAAACAACAAGCATACAATAAGTGCTCATCTAATACACAGGTAAAACTCGAACAAGAGATCGAACCAGATAGTTCAACTTAAGAACTCCGGTTGCAAAGAGAGAAAGAACCGAACAAAGAAACCAAAAACAAACGGCGGAAAACAACTCAGTTCTAGCAAGTTGAAACTAGGTCAAATTTTACCGTAGCAAAACTTAGTTAAAGTTGATTAGACGGAACGGCAGTTTCGAAACAAAACTCCAGGCGCTTGAATCACCTGATTCTGATAAACGAGCGAGAAGATAGACTAGAACGAAGATCGGATCTGAGATCGCGATCGCGGAATAAATCCGGCGAGAAGAAAAAGAAGAATGGTTGAACGAACGGACGTTCGTTAACCTAGAAGAATAATCCGGTGATCACGTTCGTTAGGACGAATGGTCCGGTGAACGATCTCGGGCAACTAAATCGGAGAAGAAAACGAATCCGATCTAGGGTTTCGGAGAAGAAAACCGATCAAAAAACCGATCTAGAAAACCGGAACGGTTTCTCGAAGAAAACGAATCGGAGAAAAAGAATCGGAACAATTAGAAGAAAACGATCCGATGAAAAGAATAGATGTAGCGCGGGCTACCTCCGGTGAAGTCTCCAGCGAGGGGCTCCGGCGGCGTGGGCGTGGGGTGGCGGCAGCAAGGTGCGGCGGCGGTGCGGGTGGTGCGGCAGCGGTGGGGTGGTGCGGTGGCGCGCGTGGTGCGGCACTAGGGCGACGCGGGTGGTGCGGCGGCAGTGGTGACGCAGGGCGGCGTTTGGGTGACGCAGGGCGCGGTGTGCTTGGGGCTTTGGGGCTTTGGATTTGATGTGTTTAGAGGGGGGGTGTGGGATTATTTATATTGGGGAGGGGAGGAAAACTTGGGGTAGGGGTCAAGGAATTAGACTAGGACTAGGAAAGAAAAGAGGAGAAAGATCTAGAAAAAAAACAAAAGTAGATGAATCCTACTAGGAATAGGAATGGCGGCGGCTCCCTGGCGCTTTGCGCCTGGAGCGTGGGCGCGATGGCCTTCGGCCTGGCCGGCCGCTGGCTCGGTGCGGTGGCTTGGGCCTTTGGCCCAAGTCGCTGGATCTGATTTTTTTAAACGGTTCCACGCTCGGAAAAAAACAAAACAAAAAGAGATCTAAACGAACTCCAAATCTAATAAAGTAAATTTTCCCCGACTCCTAAAAATGAGTCGAACAAAATGAACTTTTCTCCGGGCCTAAAATGCAAACTTTTAAAACACGCATTTTTCCCTATCCAAATAAAAGGCAAATAAAACTCCGACAAATCCAATGATCCTTTTTCCGAAATTTGAGAAGACTCAAATATGAAAATAACGAAATCTCCAACTCTCTCCGAGGGTCCTTGAGTTGCATGAAATTTCTAGGATCGGCAAAAATGCAAGAAAATATGATATGCATGATGATCTATGTATAACATTCCAAATTGAAAATTTGGGATGTTACAGAGAGAGAGAGAGAGAGAATAGGAGTCCGGGAGAGGGGGAGGTCGCGTTTTATGCATCAAAGACTGATATAAACCATGTTTCGATATAAACTTGCATTCAAATATTTAAATTGGAGAACATGTTGTCTGCAATCCACACATGAACGGATATATGCGTATATCAAACAAGTTCATTATTTTTTTTTGAGCATCAACAAGTTCATTAATTTGACTTTCAACATGTTCATGGAGTACTATAATACTGTACAACATGCTACTCGATTGAGGTGTTCAATTTTGGATTTAGTTCACTATTTTGACCTACTGAACGAGCTATTTCATTAAATCGAGATATTTCATTTTGGGTTTGATTCGCGTTTTTGAGTGGGTCAACTATTTGTCATATAGTAAATCGCTAGCAACCAACATGTAAAAACACATTACTCCCGAGCATCATCTCTCCATCTAAAAAAGAAGTGGCAAGCTAATATTTCAAAATTTGATCCAAATCGACTTGGTAAGGTAGACGTGGATGCTTGTTCTTCCAAAAGTTGAACGAACCGTTAAACATCCTCTCTGCTCGGTGGAATTTGCCCGAGAAAATAAATGGGAGACGCGGAATTACCGTCCTATGTGGGATACGCATCAATTGGGCCGTTGTACATCGAGGGTAGGTTCGTAACTTCATCCAAGCGCGCCTACTCCTCGGCCGAAATGACATGTGCCGAATAATCCATAAACCATGGTCAGCAAAACACGCTCTCCTCGCCCAAGATAGCTCGCGCCCACTATTTCAAAGCATGCTCTCCTCGCCCGAAATCGCTCGCGCCCACTATAGTTCAAAACACGCCCTCCTCGCCCGAAATCGCTCCCGCCCAGAGAAGCAAAGTTACTCTACTATCCCCGACCCTCAGTACACAGACCCAAGCCGAGAAGCCTATAGGCAAGGGTAGAACTGTAACTCCCCCCTCACATTTCAGACAAATGCGTCCGTAAGACATGGTTCCACTCCCCTCCCAATTTCCCCCGCTCGCCCCCATTCATACCTCGTGGGCGCCAAATCACCTTCTCCCCGGGAAGCTCCCTTCTCCCGAGCCGCGAAACCTCAGCCCCACCTCCATGGCGCCCCACCACACCAATTTCATAGCCGCCCTCCTCCCTAATGCCGGAGACATTGTCCATTTGCCATCGTGCACTGGGCCATGTGCCTCTTACTCCGTGCTGCTGGTGCTGCCTCGACGATGGCCGTGTGAACCGTACCGGAGCCGATTCACCCCCGCCGTTGTTCACGGCGCCGGAGCGGCTCCAACTTCAGATCCGTCCAGAGTCCTGGTGCTTCTTTGGCATAGCCGTCGACCGTCGCGACATCACTCTTTCCCTGCCTCCGGTCACCACCGCAACCGCGCCGGCCTCACCGACTCGGCAGCTGGACCTGCCTACTTCACCATGCCGCTAGATAGGTCGCACCCTCATCTCAAATCACTTTATTTAGGCACCAATTGTCTGAATTTTTATTCTGGGCAATCGATTTGCAATGGGAAGCAGCACCCCTCGAGGCGGCGGAGCTCCTAGGCTGCCGGTTGGCTGGTGTCTAACGTAAGGGTGCGGGGCCGCAAAGTTCGCCGCGGAAGCAGTGCTTAGATGGCTATCTTTTAGAGTTGCGTGGGTTGAAGGTACTGTCACCGCCGGATCTGGATGATGGGGAGTCTATGTGGATTGGCCCGGGGGCGGCGCAACCACGGCAGTGCGGTGGGGCGGAGAGCGGGGTTTTGGCCGAGGCCAAGGACGGCGGAGGCAGGCTGCTCTGCCGTTGGTCGCTGGCTCTTCGGGGAAGATTCCGAACAGTGTCAGCCGGGAGGCATAAGACGGCCAGCCATCCGGCGTAGATCAGACAGTACCAAAATAAAATAAAATCGTGTGACCCAATTTAGTCTTCAGTCAACAGACGTGTGACCACTCTCGTACCTTGCTGTTGATCTCTTAGTGTATTTCTTCAGATCAAAGAGATATGTCGTTCTTAACATTATGCGTTATCTGCATCTTCAGACACAACGTCTTCCGACACACCGTAGCTGCTCCAACAAGGGAAGCATACACCAGAAGGGAGCTATAGTCCCCACTCAACATTTCCCTGCATTGAATGCGCGTGCCCAACATGCATAGCCACAACAACAACAGGGCCATCGACAAGTCAGCACATGATGCTCACTCCTATGGATGGCAGCCAAATAGGTTGTAGCCTCATCTTACTTGTGTGCAACATTTATGGCTTTGTTATTCATCTAAGGATGGAAAATAGATCATCACATTTCACTGTATATTCATGCTGATCTCTTACGGGTGTTGTTCAGGAGCTAACGTTGTTCCATAGTTCAGCTAAGATACTTGTTCTTTAGGTAACACTGTTCCATAGTTATCATCCATCAACCAATGCTATCCCACAGGCTGGTGATTATAGTATTATACCACTTCTAGTATTTCCTATGTTGTTCTTTAGTACTTTTGTGTGCCATCTAGTTAATCTCGAGTACAAACGATACATATTCTGTAGCTTTCATCTGTGTTCTCCCTTTAGTTTATGAGACATGTTGCTGCTAGTTAACCCAGTCCTACTATTTATGTCGTCTCCTACAGGCACTCATTACATAAATCTAACTACTAGTTGTCTTCCATGCATGTCAGATATAATTGCACACACTGATATATCCACAAGAACCTCACGGAGAAATGTAAAGGCCAATAAACTTGATGTCAATGATACCCAATATGATGGAACATGTAAAGGCAGTTCTTCGGAAGACTTGCAGAAAGATGATGAATCCTCTTCACCCCACGAGGTCCTTGCTCTAACTTGGCCTGTGATATGGGTACAACATGCATATAATGTGCTGGTGTGTATCTACTCAGTTGCAATGCCATGTGCTTAGCATGCTGATCATGCATGTAAATATGTCATGCCTTCCTGTTTTTCAGTACCTATTCCATTCATGATAACATGTTTTCAAATTCAAGTACTGTCATTCTACTATATCACAATGTCATCTGCTTAATTTGGACATCATGCTTCTGAATATCATATGCATTGTTATTCATCAGTATGTACTTCATCTGTCTACCATACCATGTTTTTTTTTACATTGAAGTGTTGTTCTAGTGCTCTGTTGCAATGCCATCTTATTTTCCCAATCATACATGTGTGTGTTGCCTTAGTTATTTCTGTACGTATTCCGCTAGCATACAGTTTTACATTCAACTACTGTTTTTTAGCTGTGTTGTCCTGTCGTATCCCTAGCTCTTACACCATACTCCCTCCGTCCGGATTACATGTTGCCGAAATGGATAAAAAAGGATGTATCTAGAACTGAAATACGCCTAGACCCATCCATTTTTTTCCGGATGGAGGGAATACATGTCAATATGTCATGCCTTTCTATTCTTCAGTACCTATTCCATCTCTCTGCTGCCGCATGTTTTATAATTAAAGCACCATTCTTCTATACAAGGCATGCAAGGGGAAGATGACTATGTTTGAATCTGAAGGGTCACAAACAAGGACTTTGCAAAAGATCCAAACGCCAGGAGATAATAAACCAACTCCAATTTTTATAGATACTGCTCCAGCACAGAGAAACCCAACTCCTACTTATAATAAGCAGATTACAGTGGCCAAAGAACTAGTCCGCTCCAGTCCAGCAAAAATATGTCAACTCAATTCTAAGAAGCATGTGCGTATCCTTGCATCATGAAATTTTATAGCATGCTGATCATATTTTCTACATGTTTCTTACCCATCTCTCTTATAGAAAATAAGCTTAAGAGATAGAAGATTTTCTGCAATGGTATCATTTATGAGGAAAGATTCTTGCAGGAATTCTCTGTGCTCCAATGTAGATGTAAGTACCTGTTGTATATCACTATATTTTTACATCAACATGTATTTTGTTAATCGGCGTGAATCCAACCTTTATCTGATCTAAATTTAGTTGTAGCAAAATGTATGATTAAAGGCCACAATGTTGATTTTTGCAAGGAAAACTGCCTGGTAGTTTTGCATCCTGAGCTGCATGAGTGTACTATCTCATATTAGTGGGTTTGAATACTTTGGTTCTGCAGTGGGTTTTTCAGTGTTTTTTACTGTGTTGTCCTGTCGTATCCCTAGCTCTTACATCATACTCCCTCCGTCCGGATTAAATGTCGCAGAAATGGATAAAACTGGATGTATCTCGAACTGAAATACGCCTAGAACCATCCATTTATTTCCGGATGGAGTGAATACATGTCAATATGTCATGCCTTTCTATTCTTCAGTACCTATTCCATCTCTGCTGTAGCATGTTTTATAACTGAATCACCATTCTTCTATATAAGGCATGCAAGGGGAAGATGGCTATGTTAGAATCTGAAGGGTTACAAACCAGGTCTTTGCATAAGATCCAAACACTAGGAGATAATAAACCAACTCCATTTTTCATAGATACTGCTCCAGCACAGAGAAACCCAACTCCCACTGATAATAAGTAGATTCCAGTGGCCAAAGAACTAGTCCGCTCCAGTCCAACAAAAGAATGTCAACTCCATTCTAAGAAGCGTGTGTGTATCATCGCATCATGAAATTTTATAGCATTCTGATCATATTTTCTACATGTTTCTTACCCGTATCTCTTTTAGAAAATAAGGTTAAACGATACAAGACTTCCTCCATTGGGATCGTATTCGAGGAAAATATCTTGCGGGAATTCTCTGTGCTCCAATGCTGATGTAAGTACCTATTGTATATCACTATATTTTTACATCAGCATGTATTTTGTTAATCGGCCTGAATCTAACCTTTATCTGATCTAAAATTAGTTGTAGCAAAATGATAAAGGCGCCAATGTTGATTTTTGTAAGGAAAACTGCCTGGTAGTTTTGCGTACTGAGCTGCATGAATGTGCCATCTCATATCACGCACATTACTGAATTGTAGTGCTTCTCTGGTTGCCCATTCATTCATTGTGTCAATGTTGCTTTCGTATTACCTTACCTGGCTGATGATAGCTGTGCCATATTGTGTTAATTTGGTGTAGGCTAGTTGCCCAAACGTCCGTTGTGTCAATGTTGCTTTCCTATTATCTGACTTGGCCAATGATAGCAATGTTAGTGTGTTAATTTTGTACAGGCTGCTGAAGATAACAAGACAAACTCTGAAAACAGCAAGGCAACCCCATTGTTTCTTTCTAGTAAATCTAGTCCAGGTAATATGGCAATAACTCATGATTAATCTGTTTGGTTCCCGTCCTAATTTATGTTATGATGTAGTGGTCAAGACACTCTCCACTATCAATAATACAAGCCTGCCAAAATCGCCATCTGAATCTGTTCAGTATCCTTTGTCTCGAATGTGACGAAATAAATGTATGTTTGTGAACCAATTAATGGCTGAAGCAATGATGAAAACAATGGATGAATCAGAGGTGCAGAGTCGTGCGACACAACAACTGATCAATGTTTTCAGAGACAGTGTGGCAAAGCAGCAAGAACTTGCCCACATGCTTATGGGCATCATATGTGCTGAGGTTGCAGATTGTGATGTTGTAGATGGTTAGGTTCTGCTCATTTATTTGCACTGGCATCAATCTTTGATTGCCCAGTGGATGTAATTTCCTGTAATATATTCTGGATGTGCAACGTTATTCCCTGTATGCCGTACCTTTGCTCGTCGTAATGGGCTCAAATTATCTAATTTGGCCTAAAGACATGAATGAACTTTAGTGGGCCCATTAAGTTAATGGGCCGTTACTAGGTCGAAAGTTAATGGTTGGCCCTCTTACCTCCCGGGTTGTTAACAAGCTGACATCAAAGCGGGCAACAACTGGCCCCAATTTATTTCACGGGCCGTTAACAGGTCGTTACTAAGTTTGGGCTACATAAGGCCCAACTATACTGTAGGCCTTTAGCAGGCCGAAAGAGACAGCGGGCTTGTATTGGACCATGAAGAGCATGGGCCGCTTAGAGGCCGAAAGTCAGGTCGTATTGTAAATGGCCCAACTGTGTTGTGGGCCTTTAGCAGGCCGAAAGAGAAACCGGGATGGTATTGGACCATGAAGGGCATGGGCCGTTAAGAGGCTAAAATTAAGGTCCGACTACAAATGGCCCAACTCATTTATGGTCCGTTAACAGGCTGAAAGGCACACAGGTCCGGGAATTGGCCCAACACTTAACTGGGTCGCTAAAAGGCCAAAACTCAGGTCCGACTACAATTGGCCCAACTGATTTATGGGCCGTCAACAGGCTGAAAGTGACACTGGGCCAGAAATTGGCCCAACACTTAAATGGGCCGCTAAAAGGCCGAAACTCAGGTCCGACTACAAATGGCCCATCAGATTTATGGGCCGTCAACAGGCTGAAAGACACACCGGGCCGGAAATTAGCCCAACATTTAAATGGGTCGCTAAAAGGCCGAAAGATGTACATCCTGAAAATTGGCCCATCCATTAAATGGGTCGTTAACAGGCCTAAATCTCATCGGGCCGATATTAAGCCCAAATATATAGTGGGCTGTTAACGTGCTCGAACTGACGATGGGCCGCAATGGTGTCAAATCTTTAACGGGCCGAATTGGCACATCTCGTATGGGCCGTGGGCTTAAATGGACCTGACACAAGTAGGCCTTATATGGGCCGGCCTGCTAATTTTTACTGGGCCGGCCTTTTTCACCGAAATGGGCCACTATTGGGCCGTGCCATGTGTCAACCTATCATAGGCGCCTCCTGTCCAATGAGTGGATGACATCTGTCCCAACGATGAGCCGACACGTGTTTCCTCTAGCCAATGATGATTTTACACGATAGCTTAACGGCATTCCGTTACGGTGGATGCCACGTGTCGGTCACCCTTGACGAAAGCACTTCTGTGACGCGCGATTTATCGTCATGGAAGTGGACACTTCCATGATGATAATTTTGGTAATGTCATGGAACACTTCTACAACAGCACAGGTATGACTATCTTGATTCTGTCATAAATTTGTCATGGATGTACATGCATGACAAAAAACGCGAGCTACTGTGACAAACACGTATCATGACGGAAGTGTATTTTTTTGTAGTGTAAACTCATGCAATATGATATAAACCCCATATTTTTATCCTCGATGGCAACAATACAATACGTATCGGTTCCCTTTCTGTCACTGGGGTCGAACACCGCAAGATTGAACCCAAAGCTAAGCACTTCTCCCATTGCAAGAAAGATCAATCTAGTAGGCCAAACCAAACTGATAATTCAAAGAGACTTGCAAAGATAAACCAATAATACATAAAAGAATTCAGGGGAGAATCAAATATTGTTCATAGATAAGCTGGATTATAAACCCACAATTCATTGGATCTCGACGAACACACCGCAAAAGGAAATTACATCGAATAGATCTCCAAGAAAATCAAGGAGAACTTTGTATTGAGATCCAAAGAGAGAGAAGAAGCCATCTAGCTAATAACTATGGACCCGTAGGTCTGAAGTAAACTACTCACACATCACCGGAGAGGCCATGGAGTTGATGTAGAGGCCCTTCGTGATCAATGCCCCCTCTGGTGGAGCTCCAGAAAAGGCCCCGAGATGGGATCTCTGGAGTACAGAAGGTTGCGGCGGTGGAATTAGGTTTTCGTGGTGCTCCTGGATGTTTGGGGGTACGTGGATATATATATAGGAGGAAGAAGTACGTCGGTGGAGCAATGGAGGGCCCACGAGGGTGGAGGGCGTGCCTAGGGGGTAGGCGCCCCCCTGCCTCGTGCCTTCCTCCCTTGCTTCTTGACAGCCACTCCAAGTCTCCTGGATCACGTTTGTTGAGAAAATCATGTTCTCGAAGGTTTCATTCCGTTTGGACTCCGTTTGATATTCCTTTTCTTCGAAACCCTAAAATAGGCAAAAAAACAGCAATTTGGGCTGGGCCTCCGATTAGTAGGTTAGTCCCAAATGATATAGAAGTGTAAAATAAAGCCCATTAACATCCAAAATATATAATATAATAGCATGGAGCAATCAAAAATTAGATACGTTGGAGACGTATCATTGACCACATTGAGCACGCCGCGCCGAGAGCACCAAGGCTGTGGACGACGGCGAGGCCTAGGAAGGGACGACGCGGAGTCGGGAAGATGCAGCAGTGGATGCCCACACGGAGAGGAGTACGAGGGTTCACTGGTTCGACTACGGTGTGAGGCTGCCGTCGCCGCAGGGCCGTGGGAGTAGTAGGGGCGTTGAGGCCTCAACGGCAGCACAACCAGCCACTGGAGGCAGGAGCAAGCGGTCTCGCCGGCGCTGGTTTGGGCGGCAGGTTCAAGAAGAGCAGCGATTGAAGTAGCAGAAGGACCGTTCGATTCAAATCCAACGGTTACTGCTGCAAGAATTGTTTATTGACTAAGTTGGCAAGCTCTGCGTACGTGTCAACTTAGTAGGCCCACAGGTCAGCCTCCCAACCGGTGCGCCCCAGATGTCAGTGGGAGGAATCATTTTTTCATGTAAAAAGGAGGCAGTTGATTGCATGCGGCCAGGCCAGCGGAGGGAGTTGGGTGGGCCGGGGAAGCCTGCGCGGCATCACAGCAGGCCACAAGAGGAGGGAGCAGGCAGTCCCGCCGGTGCTAGTTTAGGCGGTTGGAGCAGGAAGATCAGAGATTGAAGAAGCACGTCGGCCATTGGATGGACATCCAACAGTCACTGCTGCTAGAATCGTGTGTTGACTGACAAAGCCTTGCGTAAACAAGTCAGCCTCAAAATCTGTGGTGTGTACAACCCATTTGCTATTACTTTTATAATTTTTACTCATTTTCTAATTCATATGGAATTTATTGCAGCCCGTTTTCCATTTTTAGAATTGCTGCCCATTTTCTAGTCAGTACCAGGGTTAAAAAAATAACTAAATATGTGGGAAATTTTGAAAATTCACAATTTTTTGCTGGGGAACAGAATATTCTTAATCCAAAAATTAGTAGCCATACTAAAACAAATTTAAAAATAAATTAGTACTATGTCATGTTAAATCCAATGAAATACGTATAGGATATCAGTGAAGAAAAAAAACAAAAAAAGAAACTAATATCCCATTTGCTATAATTTTTTTTGGAATTTTCAACCCCTTTTGATATTACTTTTAAGAGACACTGACCATACTCATTGGCCAGGCCGGAATGCATCCCTCCTCGTCTTGAATGATTTGCAGCTCAGTAAGTCGGAGAAAACAAATAGGCCTAGCTTGGGTATTCTTCAAAAAAAAATACTGGGCTACCTATTTTCCCAAAGAAAAAACTGCTGGGCTGGTCATGTTGTTAGACGGGCCACAAAGACCGCACAACCTAGTTTATAGCCTGCTCCTCCGAATTACTATTAAAAAAAGTTGTGCAATTCTATCGTTATTTGACTATACGTTGAAAATGATGTGGGTCCCAGATATCAGCAGGGTGGATTCGAGTAAAAAAATGAGGGGTTTGTCTGAGTAGTAAAAGAGGCGGTTGCTTGTGTTCGAGAGTGGACCTGGTGGGTCCGTACTGCCATACTCACAACTACAGTCCTCTCCCGATTCACTATGTTGACAGGGACCGTTTCGAAAAAAACTATGTTGACAGGGCCTGACGGCGGCGCCGTGACGAGCGCACCAAGGCGGAGGATAAAATGTTGTCGCCAATGTGCTGGGCTGGGTTGGACATTCTTATTGAAAAATAAAAATGGACCAGATCTATTTACGACGTTGACAACGATTTGCATGGGTCCGCTGGTTGCAGGAAGAAATTGCTGGGAGAAAGAAGACTGGTCACAATCTTTGCCAAAGGATAATATTGACTGAATGTAACGACACTATCATAGGAAATAATATCCTCATGTTAAATCGTGAATTTAAAGAACTGGTGCATGAGCATTTAGCTTTATTTACTTATTTATGTTTAGGGGACCATGAGCATTTACCTGGGCCGGATTCATGTGAGCGCCCCCCTTCCAGTTAATTATGGGCTTCTCTATTCGGCCTTCATGAGTGGGCTGCATGTTATCAACAAGTGGAAAATGTGTTCCATACGAAAAATAGTATGCACTACATATGGTACGGGGCACTAAAGGATCGAACCATGCAACGACTTCCAAAACATTGTGTTTGTCGTTCTAACAACACATTTATTCAACCAACAGATAAAATATACTACTGATTGTACATTGAAAACAACAACAACAGCAACTAGGGCTGGGGGTGCAATAGAAGCAGTAAGCAGGCCAGAAGAGTGAAGACGCAGCTCTCTCTTCCAAACAAAACATCAGCCATCATTACAAAAGGGCTACCAAAAAAGAACAAGTGTATGCATCAAACAAAATAAAGATCCTACTACACCAAGTGTACGCATCTAACTAACTGGCTCAGTTAGACGTTACTATTTATTAAGTTGTGGAGATTGGCTAACGGCTTGAACCAGATGGGTGCCTGACGGGGGAAACTCTAGCCAGTAGGTCGAAGTCTGATACTTGGGTTTCAAAAAAAGTCTGATACTTGCGACCCTCTCTCCTACTTTGGGCCACAGAGCATGGCGGCACATATCAGGGTATGGTGCATGCAGAGAGGCATGATACGATGTGTACACACAGTTTTGCCCGATGAACGAAACCGCACTGCCATCATGATCCTTGCCGTCGGTTATCTCCTGGTTAATCGGATAGTTCAGTCTGACAAACAGAGAGAGTGTACCAAGGCTACTTACCAACCTCCAGTCAAAAATTCCTGGAGGCCCAGAGAAGCTGGGATCCTGCTCAAAGATCTTGCAGTGACTGTGATTGTATTCCGCGAAACAACACGCCCGGAAAATTTCCTCCCGCGGGCCGGAGTAGGTTTCTCGGTTTGCATGCGGGTTTAACGGAGGGGTTTGATGGAGGCAAGGAGGCGTGTTCAGCCGGGCGTGCAGTGGACGGCACAGTACTATTCAATTTGACAACTACAACTAGTATATTATAAAAAACAAAGAAGAGTAGTAGAGATAGAGATAAGAATAGAGACTAGGGAGGAGCACCATCTACTACTTCATGGGCTACTCCTGCGCTCCATTCGACGACCGCAACATCCCCTACAGCCACTCCCTCTTGCACTCCATTCGGTGGGCGCTATTGAAATTTGGGGAGCGCACTCTCGCGACTGCTAGCAGCGATGACTTCACCAACGACGACTTCTTTCCCGACCTCGGCAACCTCTTCCTCAATGACATGGGCGACAACCTCTATGCCAATGGTGCTGCTCCCGTTGCACCGTATGTGTTTCTGTCCTTCCTGTTTGAAATCGTGGTAGAATTCATGTTTCTAGTATGTGTCCGAGATTCGATCTGTTCATCTACTATGCTAGTCCGCATGATTAGTTTAATCTCTGTTCTAGCCGTCATGATTTATTTTGTAGTAAATCTTGTAGTAACTTGCTCATATATTCAACTGGCGGAACGTCCCCTACAGCCACTCCCATTTCATGGACGGCCTGGTCGATGCCTCCAAGGAGCCCTTCTTCTACTGCTATGAGTGCCCGGTGCCGTTTAGGGGCTCGCTGACAGACATCGTGCATCACCTGACGCAAGCGTGCAGCAATCACTACTGGCCCTTGGCGAAGAACATCAAGTACGAGACATGATAGCCATTCACCGTGCCGGAGTCGCTGGAGGATCAGCACCGCCTGCTAGTCTCGGAGGAGGATGGCAGCGTCTTCCTCTTGATCATGGCCACCGGCAACTGTAGTGTGTGTCAGGGGCGACGCCGCTGACGCTGACACTGACACGAGGCCAATGTACGGGTGCGTACTCACTATTACTACCCCTCGGAGGTACGTGGGTGGCGACACTGGCTACGTCAAGCTGACTTGGACCCTGCCGAGCTGGAACCTTCCCACCGATGTGGACATGGAAGACACACGGTATTATTTGACCCCCAACAATGTGCATGGGGACTCGAAGGAGGTTCACCTGGACATCTGCATTACTAAGTTAAATGTTGATCATTAGTCTTCGCTCAATGTAATCCGCTGTCTAAGCATGTGGAGACTTCCATGAATGATCTTGCTCTATTGGAGTATCGCGCATGAATAAAAGTGTATCCATTTATGGTTTAGTCTAGAATCTTCCATGTATGAATTTTTACTATAGTACTGGTGAAAGACTTATGATGAACCATTTGTTACATATCCTCTGCCCCCTTCCAAGTCATCCTGATTTAATCCCTCCGTCTAGGTGTATAAGGGCATGGTTAATACTTAAAGAGTATAGCCAACTGTTGACTATAAGAAAGTGCCATGTCATCTGTAGCCAACATGTATAACAATGGATACTCAAAAACTAATTCTTGAAGATCATTTCCTGCAAAGCACAATAAGATTTATTTCTTCACAAGTTTTGGATGCATGTTGAATAGTTGAACGCTTTTGTTTGCAAAAGATACTTTTTTATCTATTTCACCCGGATGTTTGTGAGCTCTAGAGATGAGATAATATCCGAACAAACCTATCAATACCCGTTACACATGAGATGACCCCCACATCCTTTGTAAAAATAAACAACTCCCCGATCAATGCATTTCACTCTTCCGTGCAACGCACGGGCACCTTACTATAGATTAGTACGACCAAAAATGAACTAACATTATATATAGTATGATAAATGATGATGCATGTCACCTAAAATTATATCATTGAAAACTATGTTCAAATATGAATCAAACGATATTGTTTTTGTTGACATGCACTAACATTTTTTTTGTTAAATCTTCAGTCAAATTCAATGCGGGATAAACCACGACCGATGTAGTAGTACTAGTGTAGAGGGCGGTGCTGCACGGGAGTCTCACCTCTCACCCCGCTCGTGGCGCGGCAGTAAAGCCGTCATATCACAAAACCCAACCACTCCCGGTAATAAGTCGCCTGGTAAAATAAACGGACAAGCAACCATCACATCCCTCCATCTTTTTTGCATTTCATCTCTTTGAATTTACTTTCTCCGGTTCATCTCGCACACTCGATCCCTAGCTACTACTCCTAGGGCCAGTTCTTTTGGCGGCTTCCACAGCTTTTCCCATAAGACTAGTCACAGTGGAGAGTAACATTAAGGCGCCTCACTCATTTATTTGGGCTTCTAAACTACTACAAGTAGTACCTCCATCCTGGTTTATTCCTCACCATTGTAATTTGTGCTAAATTTTGACCAAAGGTTTAACTAATAAAATGTTAGTGCATGTGACATGCATAAACAATTCATTAGTTGAATTTATGATCAAAATTTGACACCGATTACAATGGGGACCAATAAACCAGGACGGAGGTAGTAGTTATGGGATTGCTAATCTAGAAGCCTAAAAGAACCGGCCGCTGGTACTCCTACTAGTAGTAGTACTCAAGTTGGAATTCCAATTGCACGGCACAACTTGTTAGGCAAAAAATTCGATACAGGGTGTAGGAAGCGGTTTGGGAATTTGCATGCCTTTCCAACCAGTGAGATACACCGTACAAAGTACGACAGAGAAATAACCATAGAGAAGGAAGCTAAAAGTAAACAATCAAACAAGCATTTTTGCATTTGTTTTGCATTGAATCATTTCACAAGATTGACTAGTGCTGTTTTTCTACTTTTACAAAAACCGCATCGTGATGTTAAAACGTGCATTTGCATGTACATAAGTAATAGTAGTACTCCCTTCGTCTAGGTGTATAAGTCTTCCCTCCTTCTTGGTCACGGTGCACAACCAAAGATGACTTATTGACCTGGACAGAGGGAGTAGCACAGTCTGCAAGCATATATAGAGAGATGTGTAGTGTGATAGTATACTGTAAAGTTTGTGCTATATGCACGTACTTGCAAAATGCGCACGAATACACAAGGTTTCCAAACTTTCCCTTTTACATACTTAATTAAGGATGCTAATAATTCCTGAACGTTCGGGATTTATCATTTGCGTCCCAAAACTAATGAGATCGCCTTACGAAACAAAACTTATACTCCTACTAAAAGCCACGGCGCTCGCAGAAGTGCTTGCGGCGTGCCACGAGTGCCTTGGTGCACGGCTGTTTCCAGCGTACCGACACAACGCCTCTTCCTCAGCCTCGCAACTCGCGAGGTGATGATTGGCGGCTTGCCGGCGGCGAGCGCGATCTCACCGGTGTGGTGATCCGGCGCCAACAGGAACTCCTCCTTGCTGGAAGCGTGCACCTGGTCCACGTACTGCCAAGCATAGATGAGGCGCTTGGGCCCGACTGCACTCAGGGCGTTGGCATGGGCGTCCTCCGCCACCCTCACGACCCTCGCACGAGCCTTCTACCAAAGAGCCAATTGCCTGACTCTCTCGGACGCGACATAGGCCTCCCAGGCAGCTTGTTCCGCGGTGCACTTCTCTTCCTCGGCCTTCTTCTCCGCCTCTATTTTGGCATGCTCTTCTGGAGGCAAAGCCTCCCACAAGGCGACATCCATTTCTTTTCAAAGCTCCTCAAGGCTAGGGGGGCTCGGCGGGCGGCGCGGCGTTCTCCTTGTAGCGGGGAGCCGACGCGTCCTCCGATGCGCGTGCTGGCGAGATTGGGAACGCCGACGCGTCCACCTCGACTCATCACGGCGAGGAGCGGAACACCGTCAAGTCCTCTGCGACTAGTGGCAGCGAGGAACGGAATGGCGACGCATTGTGTCGCGGAGAGGAGCAGAACGTCGACGCGTCCTCCTCGACTAGTGGCGGCAAGGAACGGAACGACGACGCGTGACCGTCTGCGTGGTGCACCGAGGGGCGCCTAGGGCTTGGGAGGGGCGATGCCATGGTGGTCGACGTGAGAGGGAGCCAGGGAGGGGGAGGAGATAGCGATGAACATGAACGTGAGGGGGAGGAGATAGCGATGTTGTGGGAGGCGCAGTATTTATAGCGAGCAATGGCACACCTACATAAGATATGGACTGAGCTGCACTGACTTAACTGCAGGTCCATTTGGGTCACTGACATGTGGGCCAGACCCCTCTTGGGCCCATATGTCAGTGACCCAATGCACCTGCAGTTAAGTAACAACTACGTGGGCATATTTGTTGGAGTAAATTATGGGGGAGGGAAGGGGTGGAAATATTGCTGGTCACAACAGATTGGACGAGCGCGGGGGGAGGAGAGTCATGCATGCAGATTTTTTCCACACGGGGTGGAGTGGTGGGACCGCCGCAAGGAGAAGGAGAGTCTGGCAGGCATATTGTTTCCACACATGGAGAGGAAAACATTTGGAGACGAACGGGCTTCCTGCAGGTATGGGGAACGGTGCATAATAAGTCTCATCTTGCATGTCGGGCTAGGTATAGTCTCAAGTCATTAAAAACATACACGCCCCACACATGTTCATATTTCAAGGTGCACTAAATTATTGCATGCGATGATTAAGGCTGGCCATAATGGTGGTATCTTAGCTGGTATCATGCACACGGGAATAGAAAACATGCTAATGTGGCAAAGAATTAAAGAAGAGAGGGGGGTTAGAGTAACTAGTGTTCATGCATACATTGGTAAACACTTTTTTTGTGAAGAACTACAAAAACTATTCCACCGCCTCTATCTTGCTAAGAGTAGGTCAAAATTTTGAATCGAGCCCTTTAAACTAGAAGGGAGATAGTAGTACTCTAATAGCTAACCTTGGCCCTGTTTGGATCCATGTGTTAGAGTTAGTTTGGGTTAGTTTGATCTCAACTAACCCCAAAAAAATCAAACCCACCCAAGAGGTGCTTATTTGGGTTACTCCCTCTGTCTAGGTGTGTAAATCATCTTACGTTGTGCACCGCGACCAAGGCGGAGAGGAAAACAAGAAAACTTAATGTCTTTTTGCTAATTAATAGCATTACATGCAATAAACTAACCATTGCATGTCATGTTTGGTAGTCTCAAGTCATTGAAAGCATGCACCCCCCATATCTCTTATTGGTTGATATGTCACAAAACAAGAAACGATATTGTAGATATTGATATTTTTAGTACTTATAAATTTGGTCAAACACTTTGCAAACGGTTGACAGAAGTAAAAAGGACCAGTGGGAGTATCATGCATGCAGAATAGGCAAAAAAATTGCTCATTTATGGCCGGTCGAAGTCTCAAAGGGCGCGACCGCGCGAGGGAGGCGATGGTCGTGGGAGGCGCGACGGTTGACGTAATTAATTGAAGTTACACACAAGCCGGCATGGCGTTCGAACAGGCAGAAGCTATACCGTTAGGCCTACGATATGGGTCTAGTAGACATGACATCTAGTGGGTCCCGCATACTTCTCGAGAAGTCTTTGGGGGCATGCAACCGTTTATCCATCGAGCAAGCCATCAACCCCATGCCGTTCGCACGCCCTACTCGTCCCTGTCTTCTACTAGTACAATACCTTACAACAGTTTGATCCCAGTCGTCCCGTCCTTTCACATTACGGCAGTTCCACTAATCCTAACCCTCCTCCCAAATCCATGGCATCCCAAATCTCCATGATCGGCGGTGAGTACAACGTTAGAACCATCACCGGCAATGAGTTCGACATCATCTACACCTGTTCTTTTGCAACGGTGAAAGAATGCCTTGCTCGCTTCAAATGCATGTTCGAAAACTCAAATGATGAGTGGGTCGCTGGGCTAGATGTTGAGTACACCACAGTCCTGGGAAGCGAGAAGAAACTAATGGAGGCAGAGAAGAAGAAGCCCGCCGTGATCCAGGTTTGCACGCATGACTTATGCTTGGTCTACCACATATGCCATGCCGACGTTGAGTGCGAGGAATTTAAGAAGTTCCTCAAGGGCGGCCGAGTCAAATTCGTTACTGTAGACTTTAGAAACGACAAGGAAATCCTGGGTCGGATAGGCCTTGTTGTAGGCGACCCCTTAGACCTCCATAAGGAAGGGCTGGTGTCCTCCTCTCAGCCTTCAATGCCGACCCTGGCAGCAGCCATGATTGATCATTCGTACAGTAAATTGAAGAAACCTCATCACGAGTTTCATCATGCATGGGAGTCAAAGACATTAGATGCAGATCACATCTTGTACGCAGCAATGGATGCATACCTTTTTTTTAAATACCTACAAGGGTTGGATGGAGAAGCAGAGCCCAGTGTCCGGTTCAAGCAAAGAAGTGTCGGCGAAGAGGAAGAGGGGCGAGGACGAAGTCGAGGATGTGGACTCGGACTCCGAGTAGGTGGCAGTGTCGTCGCTCATGCTGGTTCTACTGCAGTGTCAAGCGGACTAGTTGCTTAGTTTATTTTCAAGGTTGTGTTGTGCTGAGGCCCCGGCAGAACTATGTTTATGTTCTTTCTCGTTATTTGAACTCTTTAGTACGTACCACAGTACTAGTACTATGTCTTACTACTATTCTTCTTGCAGTTGGTACTACTGCTCGTATCTTCCTGTTCCTACTATAGTTAATCCGTTCGTACTAGTAGTATAATTTGGGTCAGTCGATTTGTGAAAGAAGTTTGATGAAGTGAAGGAAGAAGACAGTAGGGTGCCCATGATCTATCTTATGAGTGTTGGGTGTGGAATGCAGTTCGCCGAAAAAAATGGATCATGCCTGGGGTTAAACGGATGGCGTGGGTGGGGGGAGCATGGCGGTGGCAGGCGGTTTAGGGGAGGGCGCGACACCAGCGGCAGGCGGTTAGGCATGTGGCGGGCTGAGAAGATGAACCGTGCATCTATTTCAGAGGTTGAAGAAGCCCTTCTAGCCATCCATGTTGCATCAAACGGCTCACAAGAGTCGACTGACCCAAATTGCTCCTTCAGATTGCAGGATCCACGTGGCATTCAAGGTCTCGAAGGTAGATTCCGCGTCCGCATCCGGTTTGTGGCTCGACGCGTGTGCGACCGGCTTCCGCCGCGACAGCCACCATGCGTGCCTCCTCCGCGCGGGCGGAGACGACAATGGCACGCTAGTTCCTCCTCGCAGGCGTGCTGGTGCACGCGCTCGTCCTCCTCTTTGTATGTTGCGTGCATAGACGTGGCTCCACCAGCTGCTCGCATGCTTGGCAGCGGGGCGGCATAGCGAGGATGGACTGCAGACGACATGAGCGGGCGAGCCTTCAGCTTGGCAGCGACACGACGGTGATGGGCGAGAAATTGTTGGATGGAGCAGGCAGGCGCCGACATGCGCAACGGCGGTGGCATATTGATGAGTGCGCGTATGGGAGCTTAGTTTAGTTTTATATAGGGTTGGTCAAACTTAAAAGAAAACCGTACTAGTACACGTAAACATTAGACTTAGGCAGCGCTTTTATTAGTTACCACAGCCATGATATGGAATCATGTGCAAGCGCGTGAACTGCGGCCGCGCGGTCGATCGAACGGTGCATCACCATGTTGCGCTCGAAGGACATCCACCGAACCTTTTTGTGAGTGTGAAAACAATCCCTGAATATTACTCAACTTTTTTTCCGGGAAAAGTTCTTGACGCTACAATATTTCCATATATTTGAATTTAGCTCCAGTTCATGTTTATTTGGATTTGGACGTTTTAGGTGCGCCCTAGTTTTTTTAATACTAATTTTGGGGATGTTTGGTTCCCAGCCACCGTTTGCCAAGCCAAAATTTGGCAGCCACAGTTTAGTTGGCATGTGTTTGGTTTTTGCCACACTTTATTGCCCCTATGGCCCACTTGTCATAGAGACAATGTTGCCACACTTGCCTAAGGTTAGTTCTTCAAAATGAGAGCCACAAGTTGGCAAGCCTAAGGGAATCTTGCCACACTTTTTGAGTGTATGTAATGTGGGACCCTAATGTGGCTTGCCTAGGGTGTGGCTTGAACCAAACGCCCACCTAAGTTGGTCAAACTTGCCTAACCTTAGGTGTGGCAATCTTAGGCAAACTTAGTCTCAAACCAAACAGCCCTTGTGTGTGTGACTAAGAGAGCGCGTGTGTATGTGTCCATATGTGTGTCGTGGCGGAAGGGCAATGTGGAGACGGTGTGCGTGTGATAGAGACATAGAGATGTGTGAATGTGCAAATGATCATGCATGAGTGAGACATAGACAGATGCCGATACGTTGTGTATACATGAGAGAACGGTCTTCTATTTTACTTGTGTGTGTGAGAGAGAGAGAGGAGCATCCGTAACACAACAACCATCTCTCTTGATTCGTCCGTCCCTCGCACGATCGCATGTAACACATGGATCAACGCGCACATTTTGACACCCTCACCCGGCCCCTGCCCACCTCAAGGCCCGCACATTGCTCTCTATCTCGCACGCACAATCTCTTCATGTATACCATGTTTAGCAAGTAGCTTTCCATCACATACACAAACATTTATCTCCTTAGGTTTGTTTTCTCTCAATATCTGACACACACACAGACAACACACATCACACACACCCCCTCCCCCGAGCAGACAATTCATCCCCATCCAGGGTTATATGGCGACCACTCTCGCTTGTGCTTCTTCGCACCCTAGCATGCACAACACCTCAATCTTCAAAGAGGGCATCAAGGAGATCGAAGACGGCGACCACACTATGCTAGAGAATGCGGGGCCATTTGGAAGCAGGATGATGTGACGATGACTGACTGACTCCTCCCCCACCCTCTCTCTCGCACAAAATTACCAATCCCTCTCTCCCCCGCACAAATTTATCAATCCCTCAACCCACGAGATCCTTCCCCTCTCGTCCATGTTTTTCCAGCTCTCTCATCAAACCTGTTGTCTCTTCTCCTTCCACGTGTACAAAATCCGGATGCACACGCATCTCACGTATATTACATGTCTCCATCTTTCTCACAGACCTAACTTCTTCCTCTCTCTTTCTGTTTCGTTAGGTTTGTCTCCTACTCTCTCGTCCACATACATACAATCTTTCCTGCCCTATCTGCTCCATCTTCGCAAGCTCTCTCTGCACGTTTCATTCACACATTGGGATATGTTCAAAATGTTGCTTTTATAATGGCTGATGTAGAGTTATTATTGGTTTTGTTGCATCCTACAAAGTAATAACTATGAAATGCATTTTGATTGTCATTTGACTGAGATTATGCAAGTTTGAGCATGTTGTGAAGTACTATAGACCTCGTATACATCTTGGAATTCGACAATGATTGTAACTATTGAATTGTATAGACCATTACATTCGAAGTCAGTAGCCTAATATATTTATTTCACAATTTTAACAAATGATTAATTCACTACATACTAAGAAAACAAATGTGTACACCCTCCATTTTTATTTAAGTCTATGTATTAGCATTGGTCAAAGTCAAGTTTTGTAAACTCTCAGAAAGTTTATAACAAAAAATATTAACATATACAACAACAAATAAATACCATTAGATTCATTATTGAATGTACTTTCACATCATACATATCTGTTATGGTAAATGTTTATATTTTTCTATAAACTTGGTCAAACTTTAGGAAGTTTGACTTCGGTCAAACCTAATATGCAGAGTTTACTAGTACTACTTGCTAGCTTCTTAGCCGAATCACCCAACGCGCCACACGGGGAGTTCAGTGTCACAAAATTTTGAGGTCAGCGGGAAAATCTCCCGTGACCCTGATTCGAGCAGTGGGAAGTTACCATCATAGCCTTCGGAACAGGCCTACGGATGACGGTTGGTAGGGGGCTGTTTTCGTAACTTCAGGTTCACCCTACCCAGCCAATCCCACCCCAACACCTAGAGTAGTACACCTGAATACTCCCAATTTTCTATCCCCACCGCAAAATAGACTTCTCCACAGCACCGCAGCCTTTGTGCTCCTCCCCTTCTACATCGGCGCACTCATCCACCGCAGCGCATCTGCCTCATCGACGACCTCGTACGCTGCACTCGAGCCGGTCCAACGTCGTCGTCGTACACGGAGCCTCTTCCCCGGCACCGTCTTCCATGGTCTCGGATCTGCTTCCCGGAAGCCGACACCAACCGCAGAAGCACCGCCATCATGGACAATGAACCGGCTCCCGTTGCCGACCATGACTCATAGAGGCTGCCGCGACCATCGTTCTCCTCCTCGATTGGTAATGTGTGTATTGAATCACTTAGCAGTACATGTGCAGTTCCAATTTTGTTCATACCTACCCTTCAAATTTCCTGGGTGCTATTGTTCCTGTAAAAGTAATTGGTTATAACCTCCATTGTCCAACAGAATATCAGCTTGTAATTGTGTGTCGCTCCTGTATCGTGTTATGCTTGGGTAGGTATTTCATCTGCAACCAGTAGTGTGGCAAATGATGGATAGTTTTTTAGAACTAGCAAGATGCCCATGCGTTGCACGCATCAAGATGCATTTGTATGAGTAGTTTATCTTGTGGGAGAAAAGGATGAACGAGGGAATGCCTTATTTGCAAATGCGGAGAGGGGTGTGGGTATCTTTTTGCCAAATTGCCACAGTTTCCTTCCTATCCGTCAGATATAAATTGGATGGCCTATATTGCAGGATGGCAGGAACACCATCATCACCAACTCTGTTTTTTATAAGAGTAGGGAAAAAGTAGAGAAAAAAATAGAGAGTAGAGAAGTAGAGATAAATATTAAATATAAATAAATATAGCAGTAGAGAAGAGAGTAGAGATAGTAGAGACGTCGAGAAAGGATTGCACGTGCGCGGGAAAAAGCGGCCGGGCGTGCGCTAGTTTTGGCGCGCGGCATCCGGTGCGCTTTATAAAATGCAACACCCTCCAACCGCTCTGTGTCTTGCCACCACTCTCTCCCTGCTCTGTGCCTCGCCACCGCTCTCTCCCTGCTCTTTCTCGCCTCGCCGCCGCCGCGTCGCCGGGAAACTTGGGGATACCGCGGCGTCCGCGCGCGCCCCTCCGGCAGCTTCTCCACCGAGATCCGGTTCCGCGGGATGCGCCTCGGCCTCGGCAATTTCGACACCGCCAATGAGGCCGCCCGCGCGTACGACGCGGCGGCGTGGTGCCTCCGGTGGCCTCATAGAACATTGAACTTCCCCAATGTGCCGACGCTGGAGCGGGCACAGGAGCTCGTGCCTCCGCCGCGGCTTATCACCGACAAGGATCGTCGAGACAACCGGAGGCGGGAGCACCATCTCGGCATCGCCGAGATGGACGAGGAAGCCATGTCACTGTGGCGCCAACGCTTCCCGGAGGACATCATCAACGAGCGTGAGTTCTACAAGCTGAGGAGGGCAGAGAGGGATAAGAGGAGGGCGGTGCAAGCCGCCTATCGCAAGGACAAGCGTAGGCGAAAAGCGGACGCTCAATTCAACATGAGGCTAGGAGCAGCGTCGCCCTGGGAATCCGACGACGATCGGTATCTTCACTCCTACAGTCAGACGTCGGAGGAGGACATCACTGAGGAGGAGTCGGACGACGAGGAGTAGTTGAATAATCTTTTTTTATCTATCTATGCTGAGAACTATCATCTACTCTCTATCTCTACTTCTCGATCTGAGCAGTGTAAACGCTTTTTTAAAGCGCCGCGCATTGCAATTCTGTTGGAGAAGCTCTAACATGGCATACGAGTGCTTTAATGTTGCCCACAAGATGCGCGAGTATTACTAGTAGTATATTTTTCTTGTCATGTTGAGATTTTAAAACCACGAGTGCGGACATGCAGAGGAGCAATGAAGACCAAACACAGGATATTGGGGACATCTTCAAGGAGCGTGTCAAGTTAAAGAGGAGCTACACCATACCTGTAAAACGAGCTTTGGTAAGTAACACCCTTTCAATTACTTTCATTTAGCCTCATGTTCTTCGATGCATATATGTTGTAGTTTATGTTTCTCTTAAGCCTCGTGTTCTTCGATGTGTCATAAGAAGAGTCTTAATCGTCCTAATGCTTTCGTTTTTAGCTTGATATAGGAAGTGGGTGTTCTCACCTTGTAGTATGTTTTTATTTTTTTCTTTTTGAATTCACTTCTCCCAGTTCTGTTTATCTGGCTTCTACTAAATGGATCTGGGTTGCTCTGAGTAATTATCTAAAAAAGAAGTAACTTCATGTCAGGATGCAGTTCATGCGAGGAGGGAAGTATGGTCAACCTTGAGATCATGTTTCCAGAATGAGGCTGGATTACACACAAGGTGCCGGTTCCCTAAAGATGTTGGATTAGACACAAGTTGCGAATTCCCAGATGATGCTGGATTACACACAAGCCAGGTGGAGTCGTCAGCTGTTCGTGTCCTCGTGGCTCTAGTAAATGCTGAAAGAAAGCGTGCAGCAGCCCTTGAGAATGTAGCTGAGTTCCTAAAGAAGCGAAAGAGCAATCAGATGCTCTCTTCACCCATGCCAAACAAGAGATGGAGGAAGCCAGAAATAAGCTAGCAGAGGCAGAGCAGGCTAGGTGTCTCCTGCTATCTAAAACTGTTGTCAATACAAAATTTCCTTCATAGTAGCTAGGTTCAAATGTTTATCCAGATAGCATGCCTGTTGTGATGTCTGTGCATCTAGTGATGTGGCACAAAATATTTTTTTTTTCGGGCCATGTAATAACAGCAATTACTTTCCAAACAATAACAAACGAAGCATTGGACAGGGTATAGTTCACGCGCAAGCCCGACATTCCAAGTTCAACTTCCACATCAAACTCATGTTCACAGATATCTCCACATTCATACATAATGTCCACAACCATGATTCACTTCAAAGCCAAAAAATTGAGGAGAGTTATGAATAAAGAAAAACCTCTAGTTCCTGCTACCAGTGCGAGCACAACAAGTCAAGACCATGCATAATTTATTATATTTTGGTCACTTTTTGTCTTCTAAAATGCCGTCCGGCTCGCGGAAGGACATGTTGCTGGCACACGCACGGATTCAATGAAGGCAGGCGGGGCAGTCTGAAGCCAGTTGCATGCAGCGAGGAGGCGTGTTCAGCCGGGCCTGCAGTGAGTGGGGCCCTCTTAGCCGGCGCGCCGGTTCAATGCCTGCACTATGAGAGGTCGCATCCATGTCAGAGCAATCACTCCCTCCAGTCCTTTTTGTTTGAGTCTAACAAAATCTCGTTTTCCATTCACATTTTACAAGTAAAATTCATGGACAAACTTTGACCCAAAAAACGATGGGGACTAGTAAACCATAACGGAGGTAGTATTTTTTTAATCAAAGAAGGGTTTCCCCCCTTCCGATTTTCATTACTGAAGACCAACATCTAAATCTAAACATAGTATTTACCCTAGAACTACCAGGTTCAACATCTCGCAACATAAACCCATATAACCATACGCCAAGGAGGTACGTAGTAGGTAGTACTATGAATTCCATTTTCGCTCCATACCAATCGTTCTAAAAACTACTTATTACTTATAACGCGCCATTGAAAATCGGAACTCTTAACCCCGCTAAAAATGATATTTTAAATGTGGCTACTCGTTCTGTTGCAACTAGCGAGCCACCGCCTCCAAGTCGTTCACCTATGGTCCCGACCATCAACTCCTATGGATCAAATTATCACACGAGCTGACTATTCCTACAAAGGTGCGCTCCACTACGTACCCAGTACCCGCGAATGCAGCAACCGTGCACCTAGGGTTTTAGGGTTTATTTGTTAACGTTGCCTTTACGTAACACTCATGTGTGCGAGACAGCGAGAGACCGACTGCGTGCGTGCGCCTCTTCTCTTCGTATATGTACTCCACCATTTGTCTGGTGTCCACAAAATTATAATAACTACTAGCAATGTGCCAATGCATTGCCACACGATCTGAGTAGATTAATACATATTCACCAATTTGATAGAATAAAAGTCTAGTTTTGAAATACGTATATCACTAAAAAAATGTTATGTTTCACTCAAAATATATTCCTTTGGCAGTTTTGATGAGACAAGGGAGGAATGTTGTTGGTTTCAAGATTCGAGAAGTGGTATATGTCTAATTTCTACTCTTACTAGCAAGATGCTTGTGCGTTGCATGAAACATCAAGATCTTGTGGGAGAAAAGGATGAACGAGGGAAGGCCTTATCTGCAAATGTGGAGAGGAGTGCGGGTAAATTTCCATAGTTTCGTTCCTATCCGTCAGATATAAATCGGACGGCCTATATTGCAGGATGGTAGGCCCACCATCATCACCAACTCTGTTTTTATACCTACTCTATAAAAATCATAGTCGGTGATGATCGTGTGCCTGCCATCCTGCAATATAGGCCGTCCGATCTATATCTGACGGATAGGAAGGAAACTATGGCAATTTTGCGAAAAGATACCCACACCCCTCTCCACACTTGCAAATAAGGCCTTCCCTTGTTCATCCTTTTCTCCCACAAGATAAACTACTCATACAAATGCATCTTCATGTTCCGTGCAACGCATGGGCATCTTGCTAGTTGTTGCAAAAAGCCCATGTGAGAGAGAGAGGGAGAGAGGAGGAGGACGGAGTGCATGTGTGACAAAGACACAAAGAGTGTGTGTGTGTGAGAGAGGTATCAGCTTAAAATGAGGTGATAGTGCGAGTGTGCACGATTGAGAGGGAGTGTCTCAAGAAGGGAAAGCGAGAGTTTTGTGTGTGAGAGGGAGAGACGGTAGTCGGGAAGGGTGGTGGAAGCGGGAGTTGTGTGTGTGTGTGTGTGAGAGAGAGAGAGAGAGAGATAGAGAGAGAGGGAGTTTGTCTGATCGGTAAACAAATGAATAATGTCAGTCTGGGATGGAGACGAAAAGGAGACTGCAACAAATGTTGTATCTACATGAGAGAGAGAGTAATTTTAGTGGTATGATTCATATCTAGAGACATATAGGGTGTGTGAGAGAATCTCATATAGTGAAAGACAAAGTGAAAGACGAGTGGAGACTGTGTGTGTGGCGGTGAAAAAGAAAGGTTAGGTACCTAGTCATATGAGAGAACAATAGAGACGTGAGAGATGAAAACCATATAATGTATAATGATAGGGAGAGTGTGACACTTCTCAATGGAGACATCGAGAGACCATGTTTGCGAGGATAGGAGAAACATGAAGTGAGCGTGCGGGTGAGCTGGAGAAAAGAGAGTGATAGCTACATGAAGGAGCATGCGTGCGAGAGAGATGGACATGAAAGGAGTGAACATAAAAGGGATTCAAATATTTGAATTCGAGATGATGATAAATGTAATCCATACTCGAACCAAAATTGATCTATCAAACATGCATACTCATATGAATTCAAGCGCATTTATGTTATTTAATATGTAGATATTATTGATCCATACATTTTAGTAGAACATAATTTGGTTTAATTTTTTGAATTCAACCTTATGATTTTGAGATCATTGTATTCGTAAATCATATTATACATATAAAGGAGCAGAATTCTTTGTTGTGCTTTTGAAAGTATATAAAAAATGATGTATATAGAATTTTATTCCAATCGAAAATGGATCCCGCCCGAAAAAAATAGAATACAAACGAGATTCGAATTGAGTTGGCACGGTAAACATGCACTCTGCAAAATTTGAACAAAGCGGTGAAAGTCGCAGTAACCGCCCGAAACCAAAATCTTCAAGATGGAAATTACTACTGCATAGCCCTGCCACGCAAAGCCTATCTGCTCGATCTCTATAGGTTTCGATAGGGGTAGGTTTGTAATTTCACTCAAGCATGACATAACCGCCTCTCACCCGGATTCATACATGGTGGGCGCCAAAACACAGTGTGTCCTCGGCCGAAATCGACTCCCTCCCCGATTCATACACGGTGGGAGCCAAAAACAAACTCTCGTTGGCAAATATTCGGTGTATGCGAGATTACCGTCCTATCCCCAACCGACTAATATTGCTGTGATGTAGGAAATTTGAAACAGGGGCTAAGTTTGTAAATTTCCTCGCATTTGAGACAAGCGCGCCCTGAAGACATGGTTCCCCCTTCCTCTCCACCTCCATTTCCCCATTCATACTCCGTGGGCGCCAAAACACCCTCTCCACCGCAGCCTCCTCCGTCCGCCACCCCATCCACCGCTATCCTCCTCCACCATGCTGGAGCTGATACCCCGACGCCGTCATCCATTACAAGAGATCAACCTCTCTCATCCACGGCTTCGGACCGGGATCCTTGCATCCTGTCCTCTCGCTTCATCCACGCCGTCGTCCACCTTGTCGGCGCCACTCCTACGACCATCTTGTCCACCACACCCCGCCGCCACCGTCTACCCTCCTAGATCTGCTTCCATGCCGCCGACAGCCATCGCTGCTGCAGCATCGTCAAATTCTCAGCAGGTGCATACACGGCGCCGCACCAGAGGCGGTACTCTTTCGTATCTGCTCAACTTATTTATCACAGCAAGAAAATAGATCGCCACTGCTTTACTCTGATTTCTTGTCCATCACTTACTTGCTAGTTGAGAGAAAACATTGGTTGCGAAGTTGCCTTTGTCCGGTTTGCACCTTCATATCCGCCATGGCACGCTCAACACTATACTCCCAATGCTTATGGTTTTCGCCTTTTATATTCCACACTAGTTAAATCACAGTAGACTAAATTTCAAAATTGGCTCAGTCGATTTTTCAGAGATCGCCGGAGTTTGCCGGTGCGAACGAAGGGGCTCGGGTGGGGACTTTGGTTGTTGGGGCGGTGGTGGGGCCTCGCCGAACGAAGAAAACTCGACGCGGGTGGGGCGGGGTGGGGGGTGGGGGTGGCGGAGGAACATAGGCAGTGGGGGCCGATGGTCCGGCCGGCGGCCCGTGCGGTGTTCTGTATGGGAAGAATTAGAGACGAGGAAAAAGAAGGGTAGGAGACGTAGGATCTTCATCCAACCGCCTGAAATGGTCGACTGACCCAAATGCAGACATGCCTTTATATTCAGTACCATCATCGTACCTGCTTAGCACTGCTCCTGAATCCATCAAGCTAAACAACGTGCCACTCATAATTCCAAACCTGTTGCTCAAGTACGAATCTGATATGATGCTGATATTACTAAAACAGATAACATTTAATTGGTCAGCTAATGTTCCTACTTTACTTTCGAAAAAGCACGTGCACCACATATAGAGAGACAACAAGGAGTTGCTTTCTTAATGCGCTCTGGTTCATCATGTGTGGGCACTGCGCAACGAACATTTTATTATCCAAAATCTGATTGCTCTTCTTTAGCATGTTCCTCTTCTGTTCTTCTTTAATAAGTACTCTCTCCGTTCCTAAATACAAGTCTTTGTATAGATTCCACCATGGACTACATATGGAGCAAAATGAGTGAATCTACACTCTAAAATGTATCTGGATACATTTGTATGTGATCCATAGTGGAAATCTCTACCAAGACTTATATTTTGGAATGGAGGGAGTATGATAGTAGTACAGTATGTTCCTTGTAGTGAATATGAGCAGGGACATTTGCAGTGTAGAGGTCTATACGGTCGGTTGGTATGGACACTTTGAACTCGTCGGGCCTCTTTGATTTGTAGGATTTTGTAAACATGGGAATAGGATTTGTAGTGGCCTGCCCACTTGAATCCTATAAGAATAGCAAGGAAATGCGGGGAGCTATGTCCCCTTTGAGAGTTACATTGATATTAATAGTACCGCACCTTCAGTTGAAGAGAGCTGGTATCCGAAGGCTTTCTAGCCGTACCGACAATAATAGCACATATATTCCAGCAAGTTCCACTTCGCTAATTTTACTCTGATGCTTACGGTTTTCCCGTTATATCTACACTATGATATGTGTAGCTACTTTGTGTCACACTAGCAGCAGTCCACTCTTGAAGCTAAACACCGCAATGACTTACAAAATTGGCACCAAGTAATTGAGTGCCATTCTAGATGCAATGAAACTCATACGCTCACCACCTGTTGATTCTTGTTCAGAATATGATCCTAATGACTATTCTAACCTCGAGGAGTCAAAGGCAGATGGCCTGTCCTGTTCACCCATCAAGGTGCATGTTCTAATTTGGTAAGGTTTTATTGGTTGCACATATCTTGCATATGTTGTCTTGCATTTATTCTACTTTGTTGCACCGCCATCTGCTTAGTTTACTCATCATATATGTCGAGATGCCATGCCCATCCATTAACAATACATATTCCATCTGTCATCATACCATGTTTTTCCACTCAAATGGTGTTCTTGTGCATCAGACATCAAAAAGGAAGAGGGTGATTGCCAAACCTGAAAGAGCGCCAGCAAAGTCCTTGAAAAACGTGGTTGTGCCGGAGAAATCAGACAGCACCCCACTTATATTGACTGTACAACCAGTGACACAAAACGTAGGTCCGACTCTAGCAGACTGTACCCATACTTCACTGGCCACACCACTAGCCGCACCACACAGGACCTGCACTCTAGCAAAAGTTATGACGATTTCAGTTGCCATAGCACCAGCCGTACCACAGAAAAATCCCACTCCAGCAAAAAGTACAGCAAGTCCACCGGCCGAAGACCTATCCCAACTGCAGAGACGGCCAATTCCTACAGATTGGAACCCCATTCCAGTTATTCCCAGTTTAAAAGACAATGCTTTCAATGTTGTTAGGGACTACATGCATATATTCCCATCATGGGAAGATTAGAGTGAAGACAAACACCATTTTCACATCTTCCTGTCCCACTTACGTGTAATTGCTATTATTCATGGTGATTATTTTCCTGTTTTCTGCTGATTGAACACATCAATGATTTACATTACATTGTTGTAAGTAGGCGAGGGTCAATCTGGATAGTCATGACGAGCAAAGCTTGCTTGTGCTTTTCAAGGAAGCATTGCAGCAGTATCGGTGTTACCTGAGGAAAATCACACTTTGATGGCAAGTCTACAAACGAATTTCTGGTGAAGTCTCATGTGCTAAATTTAGAAGACATTGAATGGGAAAACCTTGTTATGCATTGGTCTCGTTCCGAGGATGAGGTACTGTCTATGATATCGCATGACAATTTGAACTTCTACTTTTCCGCATGTGCCTTACGGATCTTTTTTGCCAGAAATCTGCTCAAAAAAGAATTCCGGTTTGAAAAGAATGACAGGATATCGCAAATATGCTGCCCGCTGCTTTGCTCTTGTTAGTACTTGTTGTCATGTATAACTGTACTTGCATACATACCTGGTTCATTATGTGACAGCGGTATGCATGATAGCTTGCTTATCAATTGTTCGCTCCAAATTATCTGATCCATATGAATGGTTACATTAGTGTAGAATATACCCAATGCCAATGAATTTTTTTAGCTCTGCATTGTTCTTCTAAGTACATGTTGTCCTTTATCAGTGTACTTATAATGATGGGTAGGGATGGCAATGGGGACAGTCCCCTATGGGGATACCTACAACATCCCCATCCCCATATATTCCCTATGAGCCCATCCCCATCCCCGTTTACGTGACTGGGGATGAAATTTCCCCATACCCATGCCCCACTGGGGAACGGAGCCCCATTAGGGTCCCCATCCCTATAAGCAAAAACTCATATACATAATATGACACCCTATAATCAACATATATACATGGTGTTTACCTTGTCCTGCTAATGCCTATCTAGGTCGTATTGACTTCTTGGTCATGGTGGCAGCTGAGGTGAGGATATGAGATAGGTTTAAGGTTTTTTCAGAGCTTTTTTTGTTTTCGCAAGTTTGTTTGTGAATATTTTAAGGTTGACCACAGTATCACTGTTACTAATCGGGTCCCCGATGGGTATTGGATCAGGGGAATAGGATATCGTCCCCATCCCCGTTGTACCATATGGGGAATAAAATAGTTTGGTAAATATCCCCATGGGGATGTTTTTCACCCATCCCCACCCCCTAATAGATGAAATCCCCACGGGTTTGGCGGGTATGGGGCCCTGTTGCCATCCCTAATGACGGGTAGTTGTTCATGTACCATCACTCTGCAGCTTATTTTTCTTTGCCCTCCATTTTCTACACATAAGATCTATATTTACTCTTACCATAAGGTTGGATAACACCGATGGTACTGAAGAAGTTTAGCTTTGCATTGCTCTTGGTTGTACCTTTTGCCGGTATCGCTATACTTACATTTATAGCTACTTGGTTATGTAGCATCACTCTTCATCTTATCTTAAATATTCTCCATTTTTTCTTATATTGTCACATCGATATTTACTCTTAACAAATTGTAGAATAAAGGCAATGCTTATGAAGAAGATTCTGTGGTAAACTTCTTGAATTGCCCCCCCCCCATCAGCATGGACAAGGGCTTTATAGAGCCTGCCTTCACTAATAATGTAAGTTTGTCCTTCTCAAGCCTTCAAACTTTGTTGTGTATATTTGGTTAGGCATGACTGCAACAGCTGTTTATTTTTGGTGTTTGCATAAAATTGCATGTTTAAAGTTTATTATGTACTCCAGTTCATAAACAAAAGTTTTCCCTTCTCAATTTAAGTTTTCAGTTGTACAACCAAGTTCCTTCTTCATACCATGTAAATTAAACTATACAGAGCAAGTGGTCTTATTTTGCCAATCTGAAATGGGATAGATTGATAGCACACTAACCATTGATACTTATGAGTTCTTGATCTGTAATCCAGTGGTGTCGTGAAGCTGCCAACTCCTTCACAATGTCATTTCCTGCCATGTCTTGACCTGAACAATACCATATTGTGTTAATGCTATTTTGAACTGTGTCACTTTATTCGTCGGTAAGAAATGTGATGAATTGCCAGCACTGATACTTATATGTGCAAAACATGTCATTTTCTACTTGTTTATCTTTCAGAGTGAGGAGGATATAAGTGTCAAACAAGTGCAGTCTCACCAGCTTGCTCAGCTGTTTGCGCTGCAGCTCCCGAGCAGGGCTAACCTTTCTTGAACTCTATTGAAGTGCTATCGGTTTTGTATATCATTTTGTCGGCATGTTTAGTTGCACTGGTGGCGATCTTTGATGCCTAGTGTATGTAATCTGCTGTCTACTTGTGCTTTATTCTCATAGTGGCGAACTTTGATGCCCAGTGGATGTAATATGTCGTAATTTCTTTATAGTATAGTCTAGGTTTTTTTTCTTATTCATGATGTTGCAGTTATTTTACTGTATATATATCCTGTCTTCGTAGTAAACCGGCCAAACGGCCGTCATGCAAATCACCTGTATGATCCGCATCATGGGCCCTATCATCTTGGTCCATTAACAGGCCTAAATGTAAACTGGCCCACTAGTAGATTCGGGCCTTTAATAGGCCGAGTAAACCGACAACCCTATTTTCCCAAGAAAACTCAATGGGCCTTTAGGAGGCTGAAAAGTAGGTTGGGCCTGAAACGTGCCGAACAGCTCACGGGCCGGCAGAAGGCCGAAATAGATCCCGGCCCATGAATGTGCCAATCACATCATGGGCTTATAACAGGCCAAAATTGTCTCAATCCTTGTTTGGCCCAATCAGATTATCAGCTGCTAGCAGGCCGAATGCAAACCGGGCCGTAGTTAAGCCCAACTATATGACGGGCTTTTAACAAGCCGAAATGTTAAACGGTCCCTTAACAGGCTGAAACTAATATCAGGTTGAATTACTAAATGGGCCTTTAGCAAGTGGGCCCAAAAGCATAGCGTCCAGTTGACGGGCCGAATCTGATATGGGCCATAATTTAGCCCAAAGCCTCTCAAAGGGCCAAACCTGATCTGGGCCGTAATTTGGCCTAGAATGTGGTAGGATTTTAACGGGCCGGATCTCATATGGGCCATTATTAGGCCCGGAACGTGGCAGCTAGTTAATGGGCCGGCCTACTAGGGTCCTCAAAATCTTGTGGGCCTACAGGTAGGCAGGCCCATTAATGTCGACGAAATCTCGTGGGCCTTTAGCTGGGCCGGCCCATTATGGTCCACAAAAATCTTGTGGGCCGTCCCATTATGGCCTACAAAAATTTTGCTGGCCTTGAACTGGGCTGGCCCATTATGGTCCGCAAAATCTTGTGCGCTTGTGCGCCTTTAGCTGGGCCGACCCATTATGGTCCACAAAATCTTGTGGGCCCTTAGTTGGGCCGGCCCATTTAAACTTTACAGGCCACTTTTTGGCCGGTCCACGTGTTAACATATCATAGGTGCATCTCGCCCATTGGATGAGTGACACCTGTGCCAACGCGGAGCTGACACGTGTTTCCTTCGGCCAATGATGATTTTACACGTGGAAAATCCCCATTGGTCCGGGCTGTTAACGGGTTATCGGATCCAAAAATGGACCCGATAGCTTAACGGCGTTCCGTTACGGTGGATGCCACGTGTCAGTCACCCTTGACGAAAGCACTTCTGTGACACGCAATTTATCGTCATGGAAGTGGTCGCTTCCGTGATAATAATTTTGGTAATGTCATGGAACACTTCTATGACAACACAGGTATGACTATCTTGATTCTGTCATATATTTGTCATGGATGTACATGCATGACAGAAAATGTGACCTACTGTGACAAACACGTATCATCACGGAAGTGTATTTTTTTTGTAGTGACGAGTTCGACTCCGAGTTTCGCGCCACCGAGAAGTACCAAAAGCTGAGTTGTGTGCACGGGCACACTCCCGCTCGACGTGTATGCACGGAGGGATTTGACATTGGTAGGCGGTTTCTCAGTTGCCCCTTAGAGGTTAGTGCTAATTAAGTTCATCATTTTACTTCAGTTAATGCCACGGCTCATCCAGAATACTATTTAACATTGGTAGGGATATGAGGCTTGTGCCTTTGTTAACTGGCTGGATGAATAATGGCATGGCAGGGTTCGGAGTGTTATCACCAAGCTTGCAGAAGATAACGTAAAGCTGAAGAAGAAACTGGCTGATCTAAAATGTACAATCAGTATGATGAAGCAAGAAAGAATCAATCACAGGCAACAGATGAAAGCAAGAGACAAGAAGGAACTACCATGTGTAGTTGTGGTTGTCACATTAGCCATGTTCTATGCGCTGTTTGCAATGATGATTAGGGGTTTTGTTTGACAGTATTGCTAAAGCACATCTAGATGTGCTCTAAGTAATGCACATCTAGGTCCTATGCCATTGATGTTACGCGAAGATTCATGCAGATATTTTTCTTTGTCTTTTTTCTTTTCCTTTCTAGTTTGATTATTACTGGCTTTATCAATAAGAAGAGCTCAATGTATTGCTTGCCAACTGTCCTACTCCGTTCGTACCAGCACTGATGCATAATCCCAAAACTCGTTCCTTGTTTTTGTCCAGAAAAAGGAAACCATCCAAATAGCCAATAGGAGTCCTGCGCAACCCCGGGAATTTGGAGCGACTGGGTACACATAATTGCGGTTGATTATATCAGCCGCCAGATAATACGTCAACCCCCGCTTCAACCCCTGCTTCAATTGGCAGTTCCTCTTCTCTACATACCCCGCTTAAGTGTCCACCATCTTCATCGTCCCCGGCAGGCCGCGCTACACACTGGCACACACTCTGGGGCCATGTCGAGCGATAGCGAGGACGACAGTTCGGCCAACAATCTGGCGCCCGATGATAGGTCAACATCGGAATCATCCCGCTCATCTTCCATGAGTCCGGCATCGAGCCCAGACCTCGATTATATCCGGTTCATGGAAGGGACGCCGCCTCCGGAGTCGTCAGACGACAACCAGACCGACAAGGAGCCGTTGTCAGATTTCGGGTTCCGGCAGACCCTTGAGGTTCGAACACTAGGGTGCGCGCGGAGATCTCTCCCATGCCGATCTACGTCCAATCTCCTCGCGTGATGTAAGCTGGAAACAACGAACAACACAAGGGACACGAGATTTATACTGGTTCGGGCCACCGTTGTGGTGTAATACCCTACTCTAGTGTGTGGTGTGGCGGATTGCCTCAGGGGCTGATGATGAATAGTACAAGGGAAGAACAACCTCGCGAGAGGTGTTCTCGAGCTGGTGCGACGAACTGCTGGGGCGAGTTCAGTCGCCTCTTTCTCTCTCTGCTAGGGTTCTACCAGATCTCTCGTTGTCTCCCTTTTCTTCCCCTTTTGGGTGTCCCTTTCCTTTTGTGGTGGCTAGCTCTATTTATAGGGGCCCTGGGCCTCTCCCCAAATAATGAGCGGGAAGGGCGCCAACAATTAGCCATTTTGAAGGGGAACATATAGTACAAGTTATCCTGACCAAAGGTGGTCTTCGGCTGCCAAAAGCTCTGGTGATGACGTCGTCTTGGGCTCCACGGTGACCTCCGTCCTGCCGCTCTGCTGGTCATGGTCTCGTTGCACCGGAATGGTAACCTTTGCCCGATGCCTTGGCCAGTGCTTGCCCCCTTTGCACCAAAGGGGAAACAAGGACACTTCATAGGCCGGCACCCACCTGGTGCCCGCTTGGTCTCGATCGTCATGGCTTGCGTCACAGGCTCCTCGCGAGGTACCCCAGCCTTGATCTCTCCGCCTCCTCGCGAGCCTGCCTGATGAGGCTGCCTCTGAGGAAGATTTCTGTCATCCACCCCGCGAGGCTTGGCCCCTCGCCAGGGTCTTGAGCTTGAGCTGATGAAGATGGGCCGCGCTGGGCCCCCCACTTGAGCCACGCCGTAGGCCGCAGGCAGGCAAGTATGGGGACCCCCGTTCCCAGAACACCGACAGCCGTCAGAGGATGAAGAAGAGGACAACGATGATGATGAGGAGGAATGGTCGAACGAGGAGGAGGACGATGACGACAACAACAATGATGACGACAGCGGTGGCAATGAAAACCAGCAGTCAGCGGCAAGAAGCGTCCTCGCCAAGACGATGTCGTGGGGCCATCCAACAAGAACAACAAGAAGAAGAAGGACTAAATTAAGCAAACTGTATATATCTCTGTTTATCCTGTTAATCTCATCACAGACGGTTAGTAATATGTATTCGACGGAGATCTTCTACACTATCGCCAACATATTGGTTTGTTGAACTGTGTGCCCTGATGAGCACACAATTCACAAAAAAAGACCATATGGGCTGTCTATAATGATCGCACACAATTCTGATTACCGACCTGTTTGCCGGGTATCACACACATCTTGTTACACCGAATCATTTGTGTTCACCACACTCATCGCAAACGGTTCATCGGAGTGAACTGTATTCCGTATATCGCACACACCTTGATCTGAATGCTCGTTTCTATTGTTCTGTCTCATCGCAAATAGTTCGTACAAATCAACCGTACGCCCCTCATCACACACGCAACTATAATATGAACCGTGTTTAATGTATCATTAATCGCAAACGTTTTGCATCATTTCTGACAGTTTTCATACAGCACCGTTTGCGATTATTGCATCGCGCAACCTCTTGAGCACTGCGTTGGTTTTCCCTTGAAGAGGAAAGGGTGATGCAGTAAAGTAGCATAAGTATTTCCCTTAGTTTTTGAGAACCAAGGTATCAATCCAGTAGGAGATCATGCTCGAGTCCTACGCACCTACACAAACAAATAAGAACCTCGCAACCAACGCGATAAAGGGGTTGACAATCCCTTCACTGTCACTTACGAGAGTGAGATCTGATAGATATGTTAAGATAATATTTTTGGTATTTTTATGATAAAGAGAAACAAAGATGCAAAGTAAAATAAACGGCAATAGAAATAGCTAAGTGTTGGAAGATTAATATGATGGAAGATATACCCCGGGGACATAGGTTTCACTAGTGGCTTCTCTCAAGAGCATAAGTATTACGGTGGGTAAATGAATTGTTGTCGAGCAATTGATAGAATTGAGCATAGTTATGAGAATATCTAGGTATGATCATGTATATAGGCATCGCGTCCGTGACAAGTAGACCAAAACGATTCTGCATCTACTACTATTACTACACACATCGACCGCTATCCAGCATGCATCTAGAGTATTAAGTTCATAAGAACAGAGTAATGCTTTAAGTAAGATGACATGATGTAGAGGGATAAACTCATGCAATATGATATAAACCCCATCTTTTTATCCTTGATGGCAACAATACAATATGTGCCTTGCTGCCCCTGCTGTCACTGGAAAAGAACACCGCAAGATTGAACCCAAAGCTAAGCACTTCTCCCATTGCAAGAAAGATCAATCTAGTAGGGCAAAAAAATTGATAATTCGAAGAGACTTGCAAAGATAACCAATCATACATAAAATAATTCAGAGGAGATTCAAATATTGTTCATAGATAAACTTGATCATAAACCCACAATTCATCGGATCTCGACAAACACACCGCAAAAGAAGATTACATCGAATAGATCTCCAAGAAGATCGAGGAGAACTTTGTATTGAGATCCAAAGAGAGAGAAGAAGCCATCTTGCTAATAACTATGGACCCGAAGGTCTGAAGTAAACTACTCACACATCACCGGAGAGGCTATGGAGTTGATGTAGAGGCCCTCCGTGATCAATGCCCCCTCCGACGGAGCTCCGGAAAAGGCCCCAAGATGGGATCTCTCGGGTATAGAAGGTTGCGGAGGTGGAATTAGGTTTTCGTGGTGCTCCTGGATGTTTGGGGGGTACGTGGATATATATAGGAGGAAGAAGTACGTCGGTGGAGCAACGAGGGGCCCAAGAGGGTGGAGGGCGCGCCCAGGAGGGTAGGCGCGCCCCCTGCCTCGTGGCCTCCTCGATTGATTCTTTACGCCGACTCCAAGTCTCATGGATCACGTTCGTTGAGAAAATAACGTTCCCGAAGGTTTCATTCCGTTTGGACTCCGTTTGATATTTCTTTTCGGCGAAACTCTAAAATAGGCAAAAAAACAGCAATATGGGTTGGGCCTCTGATTAGTAGGTTAGTCCCAAAAATGATATAAAAGTGTAAAATAAAGCCCATTCACATCCAAAATAGATAATATAATAGCATGGAGCAATCAAAAATTATAGATACGTTGGAGACGTATCAAGCATCCCCAAGCTTAATTCCTGCTCGTCCTCGAGTAGGTAAATGATAAAAAAGAATTTTTGATGTGGAATGCTTTTTAACATATTTCTCAATGTATTTTTTCTTATCGTGGCATGAATGTTTAGATCCGAAAGATTCAAGATAAAAGTTTAATATTGATGTAAAAATAATAATACTTCAAGCATACTAACTAAGCAATTATGTCTTCTCGAAATAATATGGCCAAAGAAAGTTATCCCTACAAAATCATATAGTCTAGCTATGCTCTATCTTCACCACACAAAATATTTAAATCATGCACAACCCCGATGACAAGCCAAGAAATTGTTTCATACTTTTGATGTTCTCAAAAAATTTCAATCTTCACGCAATATATGAGCGTGAGCCATGGATATAGCACTATATGTGGAATAGAATGGTGGTTGTGGAGAAGACAAAAAATGAGAAGATAGTCTCACATCAACTAGGCGTATCAACAAGCTATGGAGATGCCCATTAATAGATATCAATGTGAGTGAGTAGGGATTGCCATGCAATGGATGCACTAGAGCTGTAAGTATATGAAAGCTCAACAAAAGAAACTAAGTGGGTGTGCATCCAACTTGCCTGCTCATGAAGACCTAGGACATTTTGAGGAAACCCATCATTGGAATATACAAGCCAAGTTCTATAATGAAAAATTCCCACTAGTATATGAAAGTGATATCATAGGAGACTCTCTATCATGAAGATCATGGTGCTACTTTGAAGCACAAGTGTTGAAAAGGGATAGTAGCATTGTCCCTTCTCTCTTTTTCTCTCATCTTTTTGGGCCTTCTCTTTTTTATGGCCTTTATTTTTTTCGTCCGGAGTCTCATCCTGACTTGTGGGGGAATCATAGTCTCCATCATACTTTCATCACTTGGGACAATGCTCTAATAATGATGATCATCACACTTTATTTACTTACAACTCAAGAATTACAACTCGATACTTAGAACAAAATATGACTCTATGTGAATGCCTCCGGCAGTGTACCGGGATGTGCAATGATGCATGAGTGACATGTATGAAGAATTATGAATGGTGGCTTTGCCAAAAAATACGATGTCAATTACATGATCACACAAGCAATATGACAATGATGAAGCGTGTCATAATAACGGAACGGTGGAAAGTTGCATGGAAATACATCTCGGAATGGCTATGGAAATGACATAATAGGTATATGGTGGCTGTTTTGAGGAAGGTATATGGTGGGTGTATGATACCGACGAAAAGTGCGCGGTATTAGAGAGGCTAGCAATGGTGGAAGGATGAGAGTGCGTATAATCCATGGAATCAACATTAGTCATAAAGAACTCATATACTTGTTGCAAAAATCTACAAGTTATCAAAGCAAAGTATTATGCGCATGCTCCTAGGGGGATAGATTGGTAGGAAAAGACCATCACTCGTCCCCGACCGCCACTCATAAGGAAGACAATCAATAAATAAATGTTGCTCCGACTTCATCACATAACGGTTCACCATACGTGCATGCTACGGGAAACACAAACTTCAACACAAGTATTTCTCAAATTCACAACTACTCAACTAGCATGGCTCTAATATCACCATCTCCATATCTCAAAACAATTATCAAGTATCAAACTTCTCATAGTATTCAATGCACTTCTATGAAAGTTTTTATATTATTCCGAAAAGCAAATTTCCATGTTGTTCTAAAGGACTCTCAAAATAATATAAGTGAAGCATGATAGATCAATTATTTCTATAAAATAAAACCGCCACCGTGCTCTAAAAGATATAAGTGAAGCACTAGAGCAAAAACTATATGGCTCAAAAGATATAAGTGAAGCACATAGAGTATTCTAATAAATTCCGAATCATGTGAGTCTCTCTCAAAAGGTGTGTACAGAAATGATGATTGTGGTAAACTAAAAATCAAAGACTCAAATCATACAAGACGCTCCAAGCAAAACACATATCATGTGGTGAATAAAAATATAGCTCCAAGTAAAGTTACCGATACACGAAGACGAAAGAGGGGATGCCTTTCGGGGCATCCCCAAGCTTAGGATTTTTGGAGTCCTTGAATTTTACCTTGGGTTTCCATGGGCATCCCCAAGCTTAGGCTCTTGCCACTCCTTGTTCCATAATCCATCAAATCTTTACCCAAAACTTGAAAACTTCACAACACAGAACTTAAATAGAAAATCCCGTGAGCTCCGTTAGCGAAAGAAAACAAAACACCACTTCAAGGTACTGTAATGAAATCATTATTTATTTATATTGGTGTTAAACCTACTGTATGCCAACTTCTCTATGGTTTATAAACTCTTTTACTAGCCATAGATTCATCAAAATAAGCAAACAACACACGAAGAACAGAATCTGTCAAAAACATAACAGTCTTTAGTAAGCTGTAGCTAACGCAAACTTCTGGAACCCCAAAAATTCTAAAATAAATTTCTGGACGTGATTAATTTATTTATTAATCATCTGCAAAAAGAATTAACTAAATATCACTTTCAAAATAAAATGGAAGCAATTCTCGTGAGCGCTAAAGTTTCTGTTTTTTACAGCAAGATCAAAAAGACTTTCCCCAAGTCTTCCCAATGGTTCTACTTGGCACAAACACTAATTAAACACAAAAAACACAACCAAAACAGAGGCTAGATAAATAATTTATTACTAAACAGGAGCAAAAAGAAAAAAAACTAAAATAAAATTGGGTTGCCTCCCAACAAGCGCTATCGTTTAACGCCCCTAGCTAGGCATAAAAGCAAGGATAGATGTAGGTATTGCCATCTTTGGTTTTAGGGAAGAAAAGAGCAAACTTATTATATATGGCATTAATCTTTCTATTTTTATAGAGCACATGTCTGTTAATGGTAGAAGAAATATTAAGCATTTTACAGAAATTTGCATCTAAGCTAGCTTTCATCTCTTTGATAGATTCGTTTTGGTAGGAGAGCAAAAGAGATGTGGATTCAACCTTCTCATTCATGGGGTGCCCAAATATGGTTTTCATCTTTTCATAAGTATCTATGGCATCCCCTTCAAGAAAACCTTCTTCAAATATAGAATCTAAGACATGCTTAAACGAAGAAGGTAGGGCAACATAAAACCTCTTTAAGTAAATTTCAATTTGGTATTGGGGCACATAGCTGGCCCGGATCCTTAATAGTCTATCCCAAGCATCTTTCAAAGATTCATCGAGTAAATAACGACAAAATCCAGAATCATCTTCATCAAAATTATTAAGATTCTCATTGATAACTCCGGTAGGTCTTTCCATAGCATCATTATTTATGAGTTTAGAGAGAGTAGAAGGATTGACTACTTTGCTAGACCGATAGCAAGTATTATGTGGGAGAGGCCACTTCTAGCATGTCATCCTTGACTTGGAATTCTATGCACTTATGATTGGAACTATTAGCAAGCGTCCGCAACTACTAACGTTCATTAAGGTAAAACCCAACCATAGCATTAAGATATATTGGTCCCCTTCAATCCCGTATGCATCAATTTCTATGCTAGGTTGAAGCTTCTGTCACTCTTGCCCTCCAATACATAGTCCTATCAACATACAACTAACCGTATGGTGTGATCCACGTGCGCTCTCATATGATGGGAACCAAAGGACAGAAACATAACCACAAGCAAATTAAATCAATCATAGCAATTCATCAACCACCTATAGGACAACGAAAATCTACTCAGGCATCATAGGATGGCAACACATGATTGGATAATAATATGAAGCATAAAGCACCATGTTCAAGTAGAGGGTACAACGGGTTGCGGGAGAGTGGACCTCCGTAGATAGATGGGGGAAGGTGATGGAGATGTTGGTGAAGATGGCGGAGGTGTTGGAGTAGATTGCGGTGATGATGATGATGATGGCCACGGTAGCGTTCCGGCGCCACCGGAAGAGAAGGGGAGATGGGGCCCCTTCGTCTTCTTCTTCCTTGACCTCCTCCCAAGATGGGATAAGGGTTTCCCCTCTGGTCCTTGGCCTCCATGACATGGGAGGGGCGAGAGCCCCTCCGAGATTGGATATGTCTCTCTGTCTCTCTCTGTTTCTGCATTCTATTTCTGCTGCCCTTTCACCGTTTCGTATATATATATATATGGAGATTCGTAACTCCGATTGGACCGAAACCTTCGCCGTGATTTTTTTACCAAAAATTAGCTTTCTTGCGGCCGAAGAAGAGCATCAACCGCCTTACGGGTGGCCCACAAGGGTCAGGGGCGCGCCCAGGGGGCAGGCGCGCCCCCTGCCTCGTGGCCACCTCGGGCACCATCTCGCGTGGATTTTTCTTCCGGAATTCTCCAAATATTCCAACAATATTCTCCGTCCGTTTTTATCCCGTTTGGATTCCGTTTGATATGGATATTCTGCGAAACATAAAACATGCAACAAACAGGAACTGGCACTGGGCACTGGATCAATATGTTAGTCCCAAAAATAATATAAAAAGTTGCCAAAAGTGTACGAAAGTTGTAGGATATTGGCATGGAACAATAAAAAATTATAGATATGACGGAGACGAGATTCAAATATTGTTCATAGATAAACTTGATCATAAACCCACAATTCATCGGATCTCGACAAACACACCGCAAAAGAAGATTACATCGAATAGATCTCCAAGAAGATCGAGGAAAACTTTGTATTGAGATCCAAAGAGAGGGAAGAACCCATCTAGCTAATAACTATGGACCCGGAGGTCTGAAGTAAACTACTCACACATCACCGAAGAGACCATGGAGTTGATGTAGAGGCCCTCCGTGATCAATGCCCCCTCCTATGGAGCTCCAAAAAAGCCCCAAGAAGGGATCTCTCGGGTACAGAAGGTTGCGGCGGTGGAATTAGGTTTTCGTGGTGCTCCTGGATGTTTGGGGGGGGGGGGGGTACATGGAGGGGTATATATAGGAGGAAGAAGTACGTCGGTGGAGCAACGAGGGGCCCATGAGGGTGGAGGGCGCGCCCAGGGGGGTAGGCGCGCCCCTGCCTCGTGGCCTCCTCGATTGTTTCTTGATGCCCACTCCAAGTCTCTTGGATCACGTTCGTTGAGAAAATCACGTTCCCGAAGGTTTCATTCCGTTTGGACTCTGTTTGATATTCCTTTTCGGCAAAACTCTAAAATACGCAAAAAAAACTGCGATTTGGGCTGGGCCTCCGGTTAGTAGGTTAGTCCCAAAATGATATAAAAGTGTAAAATAAAGCCCATTAACATCCAAAATAGATAATATAATAGCATGGAGCAATCAAAAATTATAGATACGTTGGAGATGTATCACATCCACATAGTTTCTCGAAGGGTCTCTGATCGTAGTGTCGCGTTAGCAGCATCCTGCAGTAGTGCATATTGCTGCCGCCTTACTAAGAGCAGGTTTTAGTGCTCGGTTGTGGCGCAGAGCTTTCATACACATGAGGGCATACATTAAGAGGAATATCTCATGGGCGCTCCTCTCACTACTACCTTCACTTCGAACGGTGTCTGCCTATGAGACACCGACTGACGTTGAGCCACTGACCGCTGTTGAACCGTCGGCCCTGAACCTCCCTTGAGACCTTGCTGGGTGCGCCTTCTCCACCTTAGCCTCGCCGGCCCTATGGCCCATCTCTGGGTTGCCTCTGCTGAGACTCGTCGCGTTGAGCCGCCCTGCGGCCGTCGTCAAGCTATTAAGCTACCACTGCTGTTGACAGGGAGTACTAGTTTTGCTTTTAGTAAATGTGTGTTGTTGTTCATGCAAGACACCAGAAAAAGAAGATGAGCTACTGAGCCGCCGTGGTTTATATGCATCAGCCAAGTCGCCAGGATGCTACTTCCCATGGATGAATTGAAGCCTATACATCGGTGCCAAACCAAGCATATATCTGGTGCATCTGGCAATAATGCATGAAGTATTGCTACCTCTTGAGCAATGTGTTGGTTTTCCCTTGAAGAGGAAAGGGTGATGCAGCAAAGTAGCATAAGTATTTCCCTCAGTTTTTGAGAACCAAGGTATCAATCCAGTAGGAGACTACACGCAAGTCCCTCGTACCTACACAAACAAATAAGAACCTCGCAACCAATGTGATAAAGGGGTTGTCAATCCCTTCACGGTCACTTACGAGAGTGAGATCTGATAGAGATAATAATAATAATAAGATAAATATTTTTGGTATATTTTTGATATAGATTGGAATTAAAGATTGCAAAATAAAATAGATTGGAAACTTATATGATAAAAGATAGACCCGGGAGCCATAGGTTTCACTAGTGGCTTCTCTCAAGAAAGCATAAGTATTACGGTGGGTGAACAAATTATTGTCGAGCAATTGATAGAAAAGTGCATAATTATGAGAATATCTAGGCATGATCATATATATATAGGCATCACGTCCATGACAAGTAGACCCAAATGATTCTGCATCTACTACTATTACTCCACACATCGACCGCTATCTAGCATGCATTTAGAGTATTAAGTTCATAAGAACAGAGTAACGCATTAAGCAAGATGACATGATGTAGAGGGATAAACTCAAGCAATATGATATAAACCCTATCTTTTTATCCTCGATGGAAACAATACAATACGTGCCTTGCTGCCCCTGCTATCACTAGGAAAGGACACCGCAAGATTGAGCCCAAAGCTAAGCACTTCTCCCATTGCAAGAAAGATCAATCTAGTAGGCCAAACCAAACTGATAATTCAAAGAGACTTGCAAAGATAAACAATCATACATAAAAGATTTCAGAGAAGAACCAAATATTGTTCATAGATAAACTTGATCATAAACCCACAATTCATCGGATCTCGACAAACACACTACAAAAAGAGTTACATCAAATAGATCTCCAAGAAGATCGAGGAGAACATTGTACTGAGATACAAAGAGAGAGAAGAAGCCATCTAGCTAATAACTATGGACCTGAAGGTCTGTGGTAAACTACTCACACATCATCGGAGAGGCTGTGGTGTTGATGTAGAAGCCCTCCGTGATCGATCCCCCCTCCGGTGGAGCTCCGGAAAAGGCCCCAAGATGGGATCTCTTGGGTACAGAAGGTTGTGGCGGTGGAAATAGGGTTTCGTGGTGCTCTTGGATGTTTTCAGGGTATATGGATATATATATATAGGAGGAAGAAGTAGGTCGGTGGAGCTGCGAGGGGCCCACGAGGGTGGGGGCGCGCCCTTCTGCCTCGTGGCCACCTCGTTTCTTTCTTGACGTCTACTCCAAGTCCCCTGGATCACGTTTGTTCCAAAAATAACTCTCCCGAAGGTTTCATTCCGTTTGATATTCCTTTTCTGCGAAACACTGAAATAGGCAAAAAACAGCAATTTGCACTGGGCCTTGGGTTAGTAGGTTAGTCCCAAAAATAATATAAAAGTGTATAAATAAGCCCATTAACATCCAAAACATATAAATAGCACGGAACAAACAAAAATTATAGTTACGTTGGAGATGTATCAAGTATTCACCTGGAAGATCAAGTCAAAAGGTCAACCATATTGTCACGAGATGTGCGTTGCCAGTTTTGGATAGAACAATCACGTGCATGGCTATTATCATGGAAGGGTAGCTGCTGGGATGTTCAGATGAGCTGTTGTCAGCATTAAGATAGTCCCTAGAGAGCTTATATTGCAGTGCTAGCCGCCGTCGCCTTGAGTTGCGAGCTGCCGCCTCGTCAGCCACTGCTTTACCTCTGCTGGTCTTCACCATATGCTGCCAGAGAAGGGAATTATTTTATCCGTGATGGCTACAGTGCTGTGGTTAATCCTCCTTTGCAAGGACGGGAGAGAGGGGCTAAATCGCCATTGCAAATACTAAAGGTTGTTCATAGAACGAACCATCTCTCATCCGAACGAATCAGGTGAAATTTATCCAGTCAACTTTTATTCGTACATTTTTATTCTTTAAAGAACAATTACTCTGGCTTGCGATGGTTTTTGATGTAGGAAAAATTGTCTACTGCAAAGGTGACCGTCATGTCACAGATTTTATTGAGTAATTCATACCGGAAGTGTGCAATGAGTGTTGCGAAGATTGTCAATTCGCTTCAAGCTTCTAGTTTACATAAATTCCAGTGTTCCTCTATTCAACTACATAGAATTTTATATCACGGTCAAGTATGAGGAATCTCAAGCCAACTCCTCGAGTCATCTTGAGACTCGGGGGCTACGATGACATGACTTAGCAAATTTTGCCAGTTTCGGCAAAGTCAAGAACCTTGGGTTATTGGAGGAAAAGATAACCTGGTCCCGGAGGCTAGTGCCACATTGGTGCAAATTTAAAGACCGTCAGAAAATTTCCGGCTTAAAAAATGCCGAGCAATCAGAAAGTTCCGGTTCAAAAGAAAGTTTTCAGGTTATAAGAAGAGATTTTGGTTCAATGTCCGGTTCAAGAATAAATCATCTCTCGTGAGTTCGAGTTCTCAGAAAAATTAAAGGTTGCCAAAGAGAACTTGCTGCCATGATGCGCGGTTCAAACATGGGTATCCTGCCTTATGGGCTAATCTTATTATGGTCACTTGGGGGCTTCCTGCTCATTGTTCATGGCTATGACTACCCTCTTGATCCGGCTTGTACGCCATGATTACAAAATACTTGGGGGTTTCCTGCTCACTGTGCATAGCTATGACTACCATTTGATCCGGCTTATAGGTTGGGTTGTAAACATCACTTGGGGGCTTCCTATTCAAACATAGGTGTATTCACCAAAGAGAACATAGCATTACTACCCTCTTGACTGGCTTGGGACACCAGGTGTATCCACCAAAGTTTCTGGGTTATCCTGTTCAAACATAGGTGTATTCACCAAAGAGGACATAACCTTTTAATTGGTTTGGAATGCCAGGTGTATTCACCAAAAATTTCCAAGTTATCCTACCTGTAGGCAAGATGCTTCTCCACCAGGTAATCCTGAATGACTCGCCGTACTCTTAACAATCAATCTTTTAAATAAGGCATTGAACTCGTTACGGCTAAAATGGTGGTTTGTCATGCGAGGGTGGGCTTACGGATAGCAAGGATGACCCAAGGCTATTAAGCCACCTTCATTGAAACTTGGTTAAACCTGCCTGTTTGCATGATGCTACTCCGAACCCCATGTACTCTCGATAAGTCAATCCATATGGACCCTGAACTTATCCAGCTTAAAACATCGATTAGGTCAAGTGAGAGCCGGCTTACGGAAAGCGAGGATACTCCAGTGGCTATCATGCTAGTTTCATTGAAGTAAGACTCGAGCTTCGAAAGTCGACATTTTTTATACTCTGTTATCATACACATACATCATCATATATTGCATCATACATTGCATAATCATAGCATGCATCATATGTGCATGGATATACTGGTTTATATGGCAGGAATCAGTTTTCAAGCCGGGTTATATTATTCAAATCTTTAATAGCCAACATGGCTGGATTTTTATTATGGTTATCAATAACCAGTATTATGATTGAAGTTTTCAAAGCCGCTCCAGAGTAATGGCTATTATTTCTTCATTCAAGAATACCAGCTCACAACAGAGAGCAAGGTTCAATGTTGATATGCAAAGCATTCAACAATATCATCCAGACAGAGGATATGATTTATTTTGCAATGGAAGAAATAGTCTCGAGTCGCTGCAGGCTTACGACCCGGCACTTGGGGGCTACATTATTCAAATCATGATTATATCAAATATGGAAGTCCCATGTCACTGCCAGCATGCACCATGGCACTTGGGGGCTAATGCAAAGCCATTTTTTGCTTATTGAAGGCCTGACTCATCACATCATAATGAGTCGGCCCTTAGGGGCTACTAATTGCTCATCTCAAAAATTCAAAGTACACAAGCTTTAATCCATTATATTGAAGGGTCCATTGCTCAGTTGGTAGAGCACAAGACCCTTAACCTTGTGGTCGTGGGTTCAAGCCCTACGATGGAGGCTACATCATATGATGTTATTTTCAATGATCATATCTGCAAAGACCCTGCTCATTATTGCATAATGACCCAGCCCTTGGGGGCTATACTGGTTGAAGTTTTTTATGAGCATAACGCAATTACAAGTCCCAGATTGCTGCAAGCATGACAACCCGGCACTTGGGGGCTACATATGTGGAATATTCAATTTTGACTAGTGATTGAGATAAACAACCTGGATTTCTTCAAGGTTGCAACATTTATATTGAAGCAAGTCTTAAGATGTTACTACGCTCCCTTCTTAAGACTTGGGGGCTACAAGTGATATGCATATAAGGGAGATACATTTTCAAGCTTGATGTTATCAACAATTATGACCCGGTGCCATCAATATTTACAAACCGATAGTTTTGGCAATCATAACCCAACAAGCTCTACATCTTTAAGTCGGCTGAAAATTAGATGAGTATTCCAAGACCAATATTTTTATTAAGCATTGGAAGCTGAGTAAAATGGATTATGCTTTACAATATTTTTTCTGCAACAAGAAAATGCCAACAAATTAACTATGAAGCTGGTCTATTGACCCGGAATTTTCAAAAGAAGTGCCTGGAATTTTTGCATTGTCAAATTTGAACATATATGCTAAAGGATATTTTCTAGGAGTTCATGGGCATGTATCAAGAAGGAAATGACAAGGACTTAAGGATGATCAGGTGCCGGTTCAGAAAAACTTTTAACCCGGAGCATAACCTGTCAAATATGTTCTTGTGTTTATTTTGCAGGATGATTTTAACATGGATAAATCCAAATTAAACCGGGGGATAATGTTGGGGATATACCCCACGGTGTAACCCGGATGGATGTATGACTCGGCCGGACTTGGCGACTCACTGGTGACCTGCCCTGACCCGACGACTGACTAGTAACCCGCACAGAGTAGGCGGCTCATTAGTGACCCGGCGGGCGGGTCAGAAGAGCAGAAGGCGGCTCATGGGAGGCCGACTCATTTTATGGTGGGCCGGTTTAAGGCATAAGGAACATTCTCTTACAAAGGGAGCAAGACTAGGATTCCACTTGTAATAGAGTAGTCCTAGTCCTACTAGGACTCCACATGTAACCCGCCCCTCCAACTTATATAAGGAGGGGCAGGGCACCCCAAGAGGGACAAGTTTTCATGAGTTGGACAAGTTAGGGTTAGACAGACCAGTATATAGCTCTCGAGATAGAGCACCCTTGTAATCGTGATCATCATCATCAATATCAATGAAGCAGGATGTAGGCTTTTACCTCCACCATGATGGGCCGAACCTGGGTAAAATCCCGCGTCTCTCGGTTCCGACCAACCCCTCTCAAGATACCACATAGATGTGTTGGCCTGACGACTAAGTCCTTTTCATGAGGACATCTACCTGGGTAATCCACGACATGGCATGTAAAAAATAAGCATACTTGCCTTATTTTTTGTTGTGATAGGCGATGATGTAATCGGGCGTTGTTGTGAGATCCATCACACAATTTTTGAACGGATGGATTTAGATTTCAAATTTACTTTACTGTCAGACATTATACTAATAGTTTTGGATGACTGGCTTCCACATCCGTCTTCACGGACTAGTCCCTTATCGGATGCGATATCCATATCTTGTTTGCGAGAAACGTTGGTGAAGCCATAATGCAGGTAATCAAACGCATTTTAAAATCTTCATAGGACACTGAGGCTACTAAATTGGAATCAAGGGCATATGTGGAGGTCTTGTCAATGGGAGATTTACTCGTACCAAATTAATTTGGCGTTTCGGGAGAGTTCGCAATGGTGTGCAGTAAATGGCGATGGCATGTCAGTGCTCTTGAGGCCAAGGCCCATGTGCGGCGATAGATGGGTTTCCTCATGGCGGACTATATCTTGCTTTAAGCGAGTGCTACTTCGGTCTTGCTGCAGCGAATGGGATCAACTTTTTTTAGAATCTGTAAACTTTATTAGGAAGTAATGTTCAAAGGGATACACATGATGTCGGGCAAAATAGTAAGCCACAGATGGTGCCCGATAGAAAGAGAGGGAGCTGCCTTAGCTAACAAGTGAGCTTCCCCATTATGTTTGCGGTACTCATGAATAATGTTGAAATCTTGGAAAGCATGGCTTTGAATATCAATATCCCTCAAGATCATAGCATATCGACATGGAGCAGACTTTCCTAAGTTATTCACCACTTCTGCACAATCAGTGGCAATGCAGATTGAATTCAAATGGAGATCCGTAGCAAGTGTTATAGCGTTGCATGCATGGGCTTCCAGCGTTGCCAGGTCGACAAGGACAGCAAATACGACCGCAGCCACCCCCAAATAATTCCCAAACTTGTCTCTACATACAGAAATGGCTACGCCCTTATTTCCATCCAGGAAAGACCACCATCCACATTAATTTTTATTTCACACTCAGTTGGTGGTAGACATGCACCCCTTGGCATATGTGATTCCCTAGAATGAATGATCCTTACATGCAGGTTCTCATTCCTTGCAGACATGTCCCTCGGCGGAGGTGAGGAGCGTTTGGGAATTGATTCTAGTTCTTTAATGAATTTAGTGATGAAGCAGGCAGTACTCATCGGACTTTGGAAGAGATAGTCATGTATGGTGCATCTCCGAGCCCACCACATCACCCACGTTGTGACGAGCACACGTGTAAGCTTCGTCGGCGATACCGTTTCTAGCAACCAGAACAGCCATACCTTGGCATCTTCAAAACGGTTTGAAATAACAACATCTGTCAGCTCCTCCTCCATTAGTGCCCACACGCACTTAGCAATTCGACATTCAAATAATGAGTGATGCCATGTGTCTCGATCCGCATGGCATATTCCACATGCCGGCATATCGGCCATCTTCGTGTGGTTGCACACATCACCGATGGGAAGTGAAGTTTGAGAAAGGCGCCATGCAAACACTTGGATTGTAGCAGGAACTTGTAGACCCCAAAGTTTCTTCCATGATTTCCTATCCGCCACCATATATCACAATGGCCCGAATTATGTTCCAGCCAGTCGGTCTGATGCTTCTTTGCCCCGACCAATAATCTACAAGATGATCTCACTGAAAAGACCCCCCTCTTATCATAGTGCCATGACCAAAAGTCCTGTTGAACTCACATACTGAGAGGAATATTAAGAATTGTGTCCTTATCCATGTTAATGAAGTGCTCCGCAAGCTTGGCTTGATTCCAAGATGTCTAATTGTGATCAATTAGGTCTGAGACCAACTGAGGTGGGTTTGATGACTTTTAACAGATTGGTCTTAATTGGTAGTCACGTGGGATCCAATTATGAAGCCATATACCATTATTCTCCCACATGCCAATCCTTTTAATGAGCCCAAGGTTGAGAGTATCTTGATAACCCACAAGTATAGGGGATCGCAATAGTTTTCGAGGGTAGAGTATTCAACCCAAATTTATTGATTCGACACAAAGGGAGCCAAAGAATATTCTCAAGTATTAGCAGCTGAGTTGTCAATTCAACCACACCTGGATAACTTAATATATGCAGCAAAGTATTTAATAGCAAAGTAATGTGATACTAGTGGTAACGATAGAAAAAGTAACGGTAGCAAAAGTAATATTTTTGGGTTTTGTAGTGATTGTAACAATAGCAACAAAAAAGTAAATAAGCGAAGAACAATATATGGAAAGCTCGTAGGCATTGGATTGGTGATGGAGAATTATGCTGGATGCGGTTCATCATGTAACAATCATAACATAGGGTGACATAGAACTAGATCCAATTCATCAATGTAATGTAGGCATGTATTCCGAATATAGTCATACGTGCTTATGGAAAAGAACTTGCATGACATCTTTTGTCCTACCCTCCCGTGGCAGCAGAGTCCTATTGGAAACTAAGGGATATTGAGGCCTCCTTTTAATAGAGTACCGGACCAAAGCATTTACACATAGTGAATACATGAACTCCTCAAACTACGGTCATCACCGGGAGTGGTCGCGATTATTGTCACTTCGGGGTTGCCGGATCATATCATATAGTAGGTGACTATAGACTTGCAAGATAGGATGAAGAACTCTCATATATTGATGAAAACATAATAGGTTAAGATCTGAAATCATGGCACTCAGGCCCTAGTGACAAGCATTAAGCATGGCAAAGTCATAGCAACATCAATCTCAGAACATAGTGGATACTAGGGATCAAACCCTAACAAAACTAACTCGATTACATGATAAATCTCATCCAACCCATCACCGTCCAGCAAGCCTATGATGGAATTACTCACGCACGGCGGCGAGCATCATGAAATTAGTGATGGAGGAAGGTTGATGATGATGATGGCGACGGATTCCCCTCTCCGGATCCCCGAACGGACTCCAGATCAGTCATCCCGAGAGAGTTTAGGGCTTGGCGGCGGCTCCGTATCGTAAAACACGATGAATCCTTCTCTCTGGCTTTTTTTTCTCCCCGAAAGTGAATATATGGAGTCAAGGTTGAGGTCGGTGGAGCGTCAGGGGGCCCACGAGGCAGGGAGCGCGCCCAGGGGGTAGGGCGCGCCCCCCACCCTCGTGGACAGGTGGTGGCCCCCCTGACGTGGATCTTTCTTCCAGTATTTTTTATATATTCCAAAATAATTCTCCGTTGATTTTCATGTCATTCCGAGAACTTTTATTTCTGCACAAAAATAACACCATGGCAATTCTGCTGAAAACAGCGTCAGTCCGGGTTAGTTCCATTCAAATCATGCAAGTTAGAGTCCAAAACAAGGGCAAAAGTGTTTGGAAAAGTAGATACGACGGAGACGTGTCAACTCCCCCAAGCTTAAACCTTTGCTTGTCCTCAAGCAATTCAGTTGATAAACTAAAAGTGATAAAGAAAAACTTTTACAAACTCTGTTTGCTCTTGTTGTTGTAAATATGTAAAGCCATCATTCAAGTTTTCAGCAAAGATTATGAACTAACCATAGTCACAATAACATTTAGGTCTAATGTTTACTCATATCAATGGCATAATCAACTAGCGAGCAATAATAATAAATCTCGGATGACAACACTTTCTCAAAACAATCATGATATGATATAACAAGATGGTATCTCGCTAGCCCTTTCTGAGACCGCAAAACATAAATGCAGAGCACCTTTAAAGATCAAGGACTGACTAGACATTATAATTCATGGTAAAAGAGATCCAGTCAAGTCATACTCAATGTAAACTAACAGTAATGGATGCAAATGACAGCAGTGCTCTCCAACTAGTGCTTTTTAATAAGAGGATGATGACTCAACATAAAAGTAAATAGATAGGCCCTTCGCAGAGGAAAGCAGGGATTTGTAGAGGTGCCAGAGCTCGGTTTTGAAATAGATATGAATAATATTTTGAGAGGTATACTTTCATTGTCAACATAACAACCGAGAGATCTTGATATCCTCCATGCTACACACATTATAGACGGTTCCCAAACAGAATGGTAAAGTTTATACTCCCCCTCCACCAACAAGCATCAATCCATGGCTTGCTCGAAATAACGAGTGCCTCCAACTAACAAAAATCCCGGGGGAGTTTTGTTTGCAGTTATTTTGATTTGATTTGCATAAAGCATGGGACTGGGCATCCCGATGACCAGCCACTTTCTCGTGAGTGAGGAGCGGAGTCCACTCCTCTTGAGAATAACACACCTAGCATGGAAGATACAGACAGCCCTAGTTGATACATGAGCTATTCGAGCATACAAAACAGGATGTTTATTTGAAGGTTTAGAGTTTGGCACATACAAATTTACTTGGAACGGCAGGTAGATACCGTATATAGGTAGGTATGGTGGACTCATATGGAACAACTTTGGGGTTTATGGAATTGGATGCACAAGCAGTATTCCCGCTTAATACATGTGAAGGCTAGCAAAAGACTGGGAAGCGACCAACTAGAGAGCCACAACAGTCATGAACATGCATTAAAATTAATCAACACCGAATGCAAGCATGAGTAGGATATAATGCACCATGAACATAAATATCGTAGAGGCTATGTTGATTTTGTTTCAACTACATGCGTGAACATGTGCCAAGTCAAGCCACTCGAATCATTCAAAAGGGGATACCACCCTATCATACCACATCACAACCATTTTAATAGCATGTTGGCACGCAAGGTAAACCATTATAAGCTCCTAGCTAATTAAGCATGGCATAAGCAACTATAATCTCTAATTGTCACTCCAAACATGTTTATTCATAATAGGCTGAATCAGGAAAGATGAACTAATCATATTTACAAAAAACAAGAGAGGCCGAGTTCATACCAGCTTTTCTCATCTCAATAAGTTCATCATATAATCATCATTATTGCCTTTCACTTGCACGACCAAATAGTGTGGATAATAATAGTGCACGTGCATTGGACTAAGCTGGAATCTGCAAGCATTCAATTCAAGAGAGAAGACAAGGTAATATGGTCTCTTTGTCAGATCAACAATAATGCATATAAGAGCCACTTTAACATTTTAATTATGGTCTTCTCCTCTCGACCCCCAAAGAAAAGAAACAAAACTATTTACACGGGAAAGCTCCCAACAAGCAAAAGAAGAACGAGAAATCTTTTTGGGTTTTCTTTTTAATTACTACTACAAGCATGGAAAGTAAACTAATTAAAAGCTACAACTATTTTTTTTGTTTTTCGTATGGTTTATTAAACACACAAGAAGAAAGCATAAAAAGGAAAATAAACTAGCATGGATGATACAATGAAAAAGTATGAGCACCGACAATTAGCAATGAGTGTGTGAACATGAATGTAATGTCAGTGAGAAATACGTACTCCCCCAAGCTTAGGCTTTTGGCCTAAGTTGGTCTATGGCCACGGCTGGCCTGGCGGATATCCAAAGTTGTAGTTGGGGCCGTACTGTGAAGAAGCCTTGGATTGCCACTGGTTGGCAATCACCTCCGGATCCCACTGGTAATCAGACTGTCATGGAGGATCAAATTGTGGTTCCGTCTTTGGCTCTGTAGCTGATGTAGGGTTCCGGTAGGCGTGAATGGCCTCCAACGGAACAAGGTACTTGCATGCAGATAAATCAAACAAGGAAGGAGCAGGCAAGGTAATAGTCTCAAGATGATTTTTACGAAATATTAATTTGTACTTAAGCGCCTTTTCCCTATTCTTAACAATAAAATCATGTGCTACCATACTCTTATAATCTAGATAAACAGGAGGCAGCAATTTTTCTTATTTGTCATAATGCCTAATAGGTATGTTATAGTATGCAGCGAGGCGCGAGGCGAAGATGCCTCCCAAGATGGGGCCCTTAGTACGGTTAAGGTTTAACCGCTTTGCAACAATAGCGCCCATACTAAATGTGTCATCATGAAATAAGGTATGGCACAAAATAACAATATCAGGGGCACTCAGGTTTCCATAGTTTCCGCGCCCAATTAAGCATCTACTAGCAAATATAGCAAAGTAATGTAGAACAGGAAAGTATATGCTAGTAATTCGTGCGTCGGAAACCTTCCTCGTTTCCCCTACAGCAATGGTATCAATAAACCCATCCACATTGTCATGATGTGGTTCCTCTATGATGCCTGAAAAGGGCAACTTGCAAACCTCACAAAATTCACGAAGGGTCATCTCCTTATACTCATCATATAAATAAAAATCCACCGTGGGTGGTGACCTCCTAGAATGGAAATGAAAATTTTGCACAAAGATATTAGTGAGTAAGAGATATTGTTCGTGTTGGTCACGGAGGAAGTCAGTGAGGCCTGCATTCTCAGCCAATTCATAGAAATCATCATAAATCCCGGCTGCTCTCAAGAAATCATCACAAGGCCATTCACACGGCCGGACCTCCGCGGTGCGAGGGTGATTATACTTGGGCTTCTTGTTCTCTTCACTTTGTTTATCCTTCGAGCTTCGTATCGATGAGCCCCTCAAAAATCTCTTCACCTTTTTCTGAAATTTTCTGAAATTTTTAGTAACTTCAAAATAAAAGTGAACCAAACTCACCAAAATTGATAGCAACTACTCCCACAAGTGCCTAGAGGATATATCATGCATTAAAGCTACTTTTGACCATATAAATTTGGCATGCAAGCTCAAGAACAGGGTCACCTAATCAGCAAAAATTTGCAATGAATAAAGCACTAGAACAAAAACTAATTAGACCAATGGAGGAGTCACATACCAAAGAACAATCCCCCAAAGCAGTTTTGTGAATGGAGCTTCGAGCAAGGAGATCGAAAATGGCAGCAAGATGAGCTTGGGCTCGGGTTTGAGCTGGCTAGTGATGTTTTGGGGAGGAAGAAGGAGTGTGTGGTAGCTGGAATAAGTGGAGGGGAGCCACTGTGGGCCCACGAGGCAAGGGGCGCGCCTAGGGGGATGGGCGTGCCCTGGACCCTCGTGGCCAGGTTTTTGCTCCCCCTGCTGTGTTCTCAGTGCTAGATATTCTCAAATATTCCAGAAAAAATCATATTTAAATTTCAGGGCATTTGGAGAACTTTTATTTTCGGGGTATTTTTTATTGCATGGATAATTCAAAAAACAGACAGAAATTACTATTTTTGCTTTATTTAATCTAAATAACAGAAAGTAAAAAGAGGGTACAAAGAATTGTGTTTTCTAAATTCATCCATCTCATGCTCATCAAAAGGAATCCACTAACAAGGTTGATCAGGTCTTGTTAACAAACTCATTCCGAATAACATGGAACCGGAGAATTTTCGAATAACACTAGGTTACCTCAACGGGGATATGCATGTCCCCAACAATAAGAATATCATATTTTTTCTTGACAGTAGGAAGAGGAAATTCAAAACCTCCAATAGTAATAGTTGAAAATTTTCCAATAGAATTGATATTGTGGACTTGAGGTTGTTTCCTCAGAAAGTGTACCGTGCTCAATACCATTAACATGAAAAGTGACATTGCCTTTGGTGCAATCAATAACAGCCCCTGCAGTATTCAAAAAGGGACTTCCAAGAATAATAGACATACTATCGTCCTCAGGAATATCAAGAATAACAAAGTCCGTTAAAATAGTAACGTTTGCAACCACAACGGGCACATCCTCGCAAATACCGACAGGTATAGTAGTTGATTTATCAGCCATTTGCAGAAATATTTCAGTAGGTGTCAACTTATTCAAAGCAATTCTATGATATAAAGAGAGAGAGCGATTGAGGGAGTCCTAGATTAGGGGGTCTTCGGACAGCCGGATTATCTCCATTGGCCGGACTGTTAGACTATGAAGATACAAGATTGAAGACTTCGTCTCGTGTCCGGATGGGACTCTACTTGGCGTGGAAGGCAAGCTAGGCAATACGTATATGGATATCTCCTCCTTTGTAACCGACCTTGTGTAACCCTAAGCCTCTTCGGTGTCTATATAAACTGGAGGGTTTTAGTCCGTACGACAAGAATCACAACATACAATCATACCATAGGCTAGCTTCTAGGGTTTAGCCTCTCTGATCTTGTGGTAGATATACTCTTGTAACACCCATATCTTCAATATTAATCAAGCAGGACGTAGGGTTTTACCTCCATCAAGAGGGCCCGAACCTGGGTAAAACTTCGTGTCCCTTGCCTCCTGTTACCATCCGGCCTAGATGCACAGTTCGGGACCCCCTACCCGAGATCTGCCGGTTTTGACACCGACATTGGTGCTTTCATTGAGAGTTCCTTTGTGTCGTCGCCGTTAGGCTTGATGGCTCCTGCTATCATCGACAGCGATGCGGTCCAGGGTGAGACTTTTCTCCGCGGACAGATCTTCGTATTCGGCGGCTTTGCACTGCGGGCTAATTCGCTTGGCCATCTGGAGCAGATTGAAAGCTACGCCCCTGGCCATCAGGTCAGATTTGGAAGTTTGAATTACACGACCAACATCCGTGGGGACTTGATCTTCGACGGATTCGAGCCAGAGCCAGGCACGCCGCACTGTCGCGATGGGTATGACCTAGCTCTGCCATCGGACGGTACCCCAGAGGCCGCGCCCGCATCAGCTTCGACCCTTAGCTTGGAGCCAGCTGCGCCAGTAAAGGACGGGTGGCTAGACACCACCTTTGGGGATGTAGTCTCGATGGTGATCGATCCAAACACCAGCATAATCCTCTGCGCAGCCCGTGACTCCAAGGTGCCGGACTCTCCTCCGGACCCCGAACCATCCGCACCCCTGCCAATCGAATCCGATTGGGCGCCGATCATGGAATTCACCGCTGTGGATATCTTTCAGCACTCGCCCTTCGGCGACATTCTGAATTCACTAAGGTCTCTCTCTTTGTCAGGAGAGCCCTGGCCAGATTATGGCCAACAGGACTGGGATGCGAACGACGAAGAAATTCGACGCCCACCCACCACCCACTTTGTAGCCATTGTCGATGATTTAACCGACATGCTCGACTTCGACTCCGAAGACATCGACGGTATGGACGACGATGTAGGAGACGAACATGACCCAACACCTATAGGGCACTGGAAAGCCACCTCGTCGTATGACATATACATGGTGGATACACCCAATGAAGGAAACGGTGATGAGATAGCGGAGGATGACCCCTCCAAGAAGCAACCCAAGCGCCGACGTTAGCGCCGCCGCTCTATGTCCCGCCAAAGCAAAAGTGGTGATACCAGCACAGGAGATAATAACACTCCGGATAGCGCCGAAGACAACAAAAATCCCCTCCAGCAAGAGTTAGATGAGGAGGATGAAGGAGCCAGCTCTCCTGAGAGAGCGGCTGGCGGACAGGAGGAGGATGACAATTACATGCCCCCCTCCAAAGACGAGGCAAGCCTCGGCAACGATGAATTCGCCGTACCAGAGGATCCTGTCGAACAAGAGCGCTTCAAGCACAGGCTTATGGCCAAGGCAAATAGCCTGAAGAAAAAGCAGCAATAGCTTCAAGCTGATCAAGATCTGCTAGCTGACAAATGGACTGAAGTCCTCGCAGCCGAGGAATATAAACTCGAGCGTCCCTCCAAGAGTTACCCAAGGCGCAGGTTACTACCCCGACTGGAGGAAGAAGCGTATGATCCGGCTGATCGGCCACCTCGTGGCCGCGATAGAGAGGCATTCCAGCCAAAAGCTCAGCCTCCACCCCAACGCCATCCAAATAAAAAGGCATGGGGAGATACGCCAGACCAGCGAGACATATTGGAGGACAAAGCAAAGCATTCAAGATCGATCTACAGATCACGAGGGTGCACCACTGTACAAGACGGTAAACGTCACGCCGGATATAGTAAAAGCAAATCCGGCTGGGCCGAACACAGCGGGCAGAACCCATACGAGTTGCGTCGCGATATAGCCCAATACAGAGGCGCCGCACACCCCTTATGCTTCACAGACGAAGTAATGGAACATCAATTCCCAGAAGGTTTCAAACCTGTAAACATTGAATCATACGACGGCACAACAGATCCCGCGGTATGGATTGAGGACTTCCTCCTCCACATCCACATGGCCCACGGTGATGACTTACATGCCATCAAATACCTCCCACTAAACTCAAAGGACCAGCGCGGCATTGGCTTAATAGCTTGCCAGCGGACTCCACTAGCTGTTGGGAAGATCTGGAAGCCGCATTCCTCAACAACTTTCAGGGCACTTATGTGCGACCACCAGACGCTGATGACTTGAGCCACATAATTCAGCAGCCAGAAGAGTCGACCAGGCAATTCTGGACTCGGTTCCTTACAAAGAAAAATCAAATCGTCGACTGTCCGGATGTGGAGGCCTTAGCGGCTTTCAAGCACAACATCCGAGACGAGTGGCTAGCCCGGCACCTTAGTCAGGAAAAGCCAAACTCTATGGCAGCCCTCACGACGCTCATGACCCACTTTTGTGTGGGAGAAGATAGCTAGTTGGCTCGCAGTAACAACATATCAAAGAACCATGGTACCTCAAATACCAAGGACGGCAACAGCAGGTCACGTTGCAACAAGCATAAGCACCGCATTAACGGTGAAAGTACTGAGGATACGGTAGTCAATGCCGGATTCAAAGGCTCTAAACCCGGTCAGCGGAAAAAGCCATTCAAATAAAGTACGCCGGGTCCGTCCATCTTGGACCGTATACTCGATCGCTCGTGTCAAATACACGGCACCCCAGACAAGCCAGCCAATCACACCAACAGGGATTGTTGGGTGTTCAAGCAGGCCGACAAGTTAATCGCCGAAAACAAGGACAAGGGGCCGCATAGCGATGACGAGGAAGAACCCCGGCAACCGCACACTGGAGGACAGAAGAGGTTTCCCCCGCAAGTGCGGACGGTGAACATGATATACGCAACCCACATCCCCAAGAGGGAGTGGAAGCGTGCGATCAGGGACGTATATGCGTTGGAGCCAGTCGCCCAAAAGTTCAACCCTTGGTCCTCCTGTCTGATCACCTTCGATCGCAGGGACCACCCCACTAGTATCCGTCACAGTGGATTAGCCGCACTGGTCCTAGACCCAATCATCGACGGATTTCACCTCACTCGAGTCCTTATGGATGGCGGCAGCAGCCTGAACCTGCTTTATCAGGACACAGTGCGCAAAATGGGTATAGACCCCTCAAGGATCAAACCCACAAAGACGACCTTTAAAGGCGTCATTCCAGGCATAGAGGCCCACGGCACAGGCTCAATTACACTACAAGTGGTCTTCGGATCCCCGGATAACTTCCGAAGCGAAGAGTTAATCTTCGATATAGTCCCGTTCCGCAGTGGTTATCACGCGCTGCTCGGACGAACCGCATTCGCTAGATTCAATCCAGTGCCACATTATGCATACCTCAAGCTCAAGATGCCAGGACCTGGCAGAGTTATTACAGTCAACGGAAACACATAGCGCTCTCTCCGAACAGAGGAGCACACCGCGGCCCTTGCAGCAAAAGCGCAAAGCAGCCTCTCAAGGCAATCTACCAGTTCGGCGTTTCAAAGCCCGGACACCTTCAAGCGCGCTCGGGGCAATCGGCAAACAGACCGCCTGGCGCGATCTGAGCTCGTGTAGCAATACAGCGGCCACCCCAATCCCAGCCCAACATCGTTGTTCATGCCGCGCGTACATAATTATGCATTAAAAATACCATGGGCACAGGTAGGGAGGGGGCACAACTACGACACGCCCCAAAACGCGGCCTAAACCGCACCAGGGGCTTCCCGTTTGGTTCTTTTTCTTTTTTCTTTCAGGACTTCAATCTCTGGAAACACTGTTCGGCAGCTCTATTGCCGAACACATGATACAACAACCAAGGAGGCCGACAACTACGGAATTCCCAGGTGGATTACAGATTTCCTATAATTCCTTAGCTCGCCCTTGGAAGGGACATAGTCCTACTCTTTTGCCTATTACACTATCTGTGTCACTCTGCTTTAATGCAATTTTTAATATACAATGCATGACATTACGACTATTATCGCATTTTTGTTATATGTACACATATCTATGTGTTCATTAATGACGCCTAGCAACTGTACACTCTGGTACGGCTAATGCACCAGGGGCTTACGTACCCACAATATGGTGTGAAAAGTCCGAACACTTTCACAAGTGCGGTACCCCGAACTTATGGCATTATATGCATCAGCTCCGAATCATGTCTTTGGTCAAATGTTGGGTTTTCCCGGCTCCAATGTTTTGGTACCTTACATTCCGCTCTATCAGCTAAGGTAGCGCTAGGAGAACTACTGCGATTGTGCCCCGATTCTGCCGGGCCGAGCACCTCAGTAGAGAAAGCTAAAACTGACTGTTATGATAAGGCGAGAGACTGGTCGCTGTTCGGCGAGGTTTTTCGAGTCCCTAAAGACTTATGCCGCTTAGGGCAAGGGGCCGGCTCTGTCCGGCTTACAGGCGTGTGTCATGCCCTGAATTCGGCCTTCCGAATACCAGGGGCATCGCCGAAATTTAAAATTATAGAATTCTATGGCTAAGTGAGAGTGATAAAGCATTATTAGTCTTCTTTCCTTGTTCGTTGTGCTGAGCACCTCCCTCGAAGGACCCAAACATGGGAACAAGAGTGCTCAGGTTTATCCCGAACACCCCAGCACTCGTGGTATGGGGGCAGAAGCTGAGGACTAGCCATCTCTCAAATTGGATAAACAGCCAAACAGAAGGTAATATTGTAAATTCACACAAGCGTTGCATAGCGCATATGAAACAAGTTTTCATCACATAGGATAAAAAACGAGCAAGTCTCATTCAAATATTACATTTTGTGAACACTCATCCGCGATAAGACGGGCGCCCGGCAGAACACCCTCGTAGTACATCTCGGGGTGGCGGTGCTCCTTGCCCTCCGGCGGCCCCTCCTTGATCAGCTTCACGATGTCTAGCTGGACCCACTGCGTTTTTACACGGGCGAAGGCCCGGCGTGCACCTTCAATGCAGATGGATCGCTTGACGACCTCCAGCCAAGGGCAGGCATCCACATGCCGCCTCACCAGGCCAAAGAAGCTGTTCGGAAGGGCATCGCCAGGCCACAACCGGACTATGAAGCCCTTCATGGCCTGATCGGCTGCCTTATGTAGCTCGGCCATCTGCTTCAGCTGGTCACTCATCGGCACTGGATGTTCGGCCTCAGCATACTGATACCAGAACAGCTTCTCCGTCGAGCTACCATCCTCGGCCTAGTAAAATTGTGCGGCATCGGACACACTGCGGGGCAAATCTGCGAATGCTCCTGAAGAGCTCCGGATCCGGGTAAGTAATCGATAATTTACTTTTACATGCTTGCTTTGCATATAGAAAGCCTTACCCGCCGCTATCTTCTTTATCACGTCGATCTCCTGAACGGCCTTCTGGGCCTCGGCCTTGGCACTCTTCGCGCTCTCACGGGCCGCGGCAAGCTCTGACTCACGTCTTCAAGTCAAGCTCCAACGCCTCGTGCTTCGTCACGAGAGCCTGGACCTCTTGCTGCACCTTGCCCACCCGAGCCTCGTGCCTCTCTCGCTCGGTGTGCTCCTGGGACGCCTTCTCTTCGGCCTGGGATAGCGCTTGCTTCAGGGTCGCCACCTCGGTCGTGGCCCCTGGCAAACATACAATGATCCTCTCATTTAGCAATCGTGTCCTTTTTCTCATCTATAGACGGGGTATTACTTACCCTTGTTCTCCTTGAGCTGCCTCTTAGCAAGGCTGAGCTCTTTCTGGGACCCCTTGAGGGCCTCCTTCAGTATGGCAACCTCCGCAGTTAGTGCGGCGGATGCCAGCAGCAAAGCCTGCATATGCATATTGACATACTTATATTAGACTCCTGCGATATTATTTGATCCTCTGTTCAGCTTTTCTTTGTGAACACCGAACAAAGCATCAGGGGCTACTGTCTATGCGGTAATATTTCTACTACATTTTAAAACACTTACCTCGAAGCCTGTTAGAAGGCTAGTACAGGCTTCAGTCAATCCGCTCTTGGCGGACTGAACCTTCTGGATCACCGCACTCATGATAGTGCAGTGCTCCTCCTCGATGGAAGTGATCCGAAGCGCTTCCAACATAGTGTCCGGCGCCTCTGGATGAACAGAGGTCACCGGCATAGGCGTCTCACCCCTCTTAGAAGGGGACCGCCTGCCCGAGCTTGGAGCCGTTGGAGGGTCCGACGCGGTGTTCGGCTGAGGGCCGGACTCAGAGCTCTCGGGGACCCCGTCCCCTCGGCTCCCGGAGTCCGGAAGGTCGCCTTGAGGCGCCTCCGGGACTGTCCCCCCCCCCCCCCCCCCGATCCGGTGCCTCTTGAGACAGCACCTCGGCGTCGTCGGCTGGATGAGGGGAGGTGGAGGTCAGGACTGGATTGCTATCCATGTCCGACGAGCCCAGGGAGCCGACCGAGGATACCTCGATATTGGCTCGGGGCGGCCTGCACAATTGAGTTCGGTGTTAGGGAAAGCAATGCGACAAAGGAATCCTATGGGTTACTTTGGTATCCGAATACTTACGATCTCCCCTGGGGCTTGGCCCTGGGCAACCACTCGTCTTCACTTTTGTCGGCGGCGGTAGAGCTGTCGGGAAGGAGCATCCTTCCCTTCTTGGACCCTCCGGCCTCCCCAGTTGGTGGGGGAGCCTCTTCTTCCTCTTCCTCGTCTTCGGGGGAAGAGTGCGCCGCAGACTCATCGGACAGTGAGTCCAATGACGCATGGCGTCGGGAACTCTTTCGAGCTCCCTTTGCCTTCTAGGTCTTCTCTGGCACCTTATAAGGGGCCGGAGTCAACATCTTCGCCAGAAGGGCGTCTGCAGGGCCTTCGGGCAAGGGAGCCGGACAGTCGATTTGTCCGGCCATCTTCTGCCAGTCTTGTTAACGGCACGGGAGTTTAGATCCCACATAGAATCAATCTATATAGAAAACAAGTATCCTGTGAAAGGTAAAACAACTTACCGCACTGGCGTGGCGCTTCGCGCTGAATCCGCGATCCTCAGTAATGGGGGGAGGGACCGCGGCGCCCTTGAATAGCACCCTCCAGGCATCTTCATGAGTCGTGTCAAAGAGCCTATTCAGAGTTCGATGCTGCGCCGGATTGAACTCCCACAAGGTAAACTCCCGTTGTTGGCACGGGAGTATCCGGCGGACGAGCATAACCTGGACTATGTTGACAAGCTTGAGCTTCTTATCCACCATGTTCTGAATACATGAATGGAGTCCAGTCAGCTCTTTTGAATTACCCTAGGACAGGCCCTTCTCTTTCCAGGAGGTGAGTCGCATGGGGATGCCAGATCGGAACTCGGGGGCCACTACCCATGCAGGGTCGCGCGGCTCAGCGATATAGAACCACCCCGATTGCCACCCCTTTATGGTGTCCACGAAGGTGCCCTCGAGCCATGTGATGTTGGGCATCTTGCCCACCATGGCGCCTCCGCACTCCGCCTGACGGCCGCTCACTACCTTCGGCTTGACATTGAAGGTCTTCAGCCATAAGCCGAAGTGGGGCTTGATGCGGAGGAAGGCCTCGCACACGACGATGACCGCCAAGATGTTGAGGATGAAGTTCGGGGCCAGATCATGGAAATCCAGGCTGTAATAAAACATGAGCCCCGGATGAAGGGATGGAGAGGGAATCCCAGTCCACGGAGGAAATGGGTGAGGAATACCACCCTATCATGGGGCTCGGGGGTGGGGATGAGTTGTCCCTCATCTGGGAGCCGATGCGCGATATTGTCGGACAGATATCTGGCTCTCCTCAGTTTCTTAACGTCTCCCTCCGTGACGGAGGAGACCATCCGCTTGCCTCCCACTCCGGACATGGTTGGAGAAGGTTGAGATGGAAGTGAGGACTTGGGCGCTAGAGCTCGAGTGTGCGGGAGCGGATGAGCAGAGGAGGAAGAAGGCGTGGATAGAAAGGTGAATCCTTATCCCTTTATATGGGCGGACAAAATTAAACGTCCCCACTCGCCTGGTAAAACTCACTTATCCCCCAAGCGCCGCAATTGATGGCGCGGTTGGGTTACCCACTCCCGTATTGATGAGAATCCCGTAATAAGGGGACAGGATCTCTGCTTTGACAAGACGTGTCGAAAAACTGCCTCGCGTTATGTGCGGGGCTGGTTAAAAGAAACGGTTCGAATAACCACCGGGCCATGACGTAACGTCATGTTGCCAAAACAAGTTAGCGGATTAGATCTGCGAAAAAATTATTCTCTCTACGGTGAAATGTGGGGCTTATTTTGCAAGGTCGGACACTATCCTCGTATTCAAATTCTTCTGTGATGTATTCGGAGAAGGAACCCGCCTTGCAATGCCGAAGACAACTGTGCGCCGGACTCATCATCATTGAAGCCTGGTTCAGGGGCTACTAAGGGAGTCCTGGATTAGGGGGTCTCCGGACAGTCGGATTATCTCCATTGGCCGGACTGTTAGACTATGAAGATACAAGATTGAAGACTTCATCTCGTGTCCGGATGGGACTCTACTTGGCGTGGAAGGCAAGCTAGGCAATACGTATATGGATATCTCCTCCTTTGTAACCGACCTTGTATAACCCTAACCCTCTTCGGTGTCTATATAAACCGAAGGGTTTTAGTCCGTAGGACAAGAATCACAACATACAATCATACTGTAGGCTAGCTTCTAGGGTTTAGCCTCTCTGATCTCGTGGTAGATCTACTCTTGTAACACCCATATCTTCAATATTAATCAAGCAGGACGTAGGGTTTTACCTCCATCAAGAGGGGCCGAACCTGGGTAAAACTTCGTGTCCCTTGCCTCCTGTTACCATCCAGCCTAGACGCACATTTTGGGACCCCCTACCCGAGATCCACCGGTTTTGACACCGACAGAGATAACACTAACACCGGCTCCAAGATCACATAAAGCAGTTTTAACATAATTTCTTTTAATGGAGCATGGTATAGTTGGTACCCCTGGATCTCCTAGTTTCTTAGGTGTTCCACCTTTAAAAGTATAATTACCAAGCATGGTGGAAATTTTAGCTTCCGGTATCTTTCTTTTATTAGTAACAATATATTTCATGTACTTAGCATAAGGATTCATTTTGAGCATGTCAGTTAATCGCATACGCAAAAAGATAGGTCTAATCATTTCAGCAAAGCGCTCAAATCCTCATCATCCTTTTTCTTGGATGGTTTGGGAGGAAAAGGCATGGGTTTCTGAACCCATGGTTCTCTTTCCTTACTGTGCTTCCTAGCAACAAAGTCTCTCTTATCAAGATCAACATCAGGTTCAGTTTCTACATCATTATCATTGCTAGGTTAAGCATCAACATGAACATCATCATTAACATTATCACTAGGTTCATGTTCATTACCAGATTGGGTTTCAACATCAGAAATAGAAATAACATTGGGATTCTTAGGTGTGTCTACAATAGGTTCACTAGAAGCATGCAAAGTCCTATCGTTTTTCTTTTTCTTCCTCTTAGAAGGACTAGGTGCATCAATATTATTTCTCTGAGAATCTTGCTCAATTCTATTAGGATGGCCCTCAGGATACAAGGGCACCTGAGTCATTTTACCACCTCGAGTCATAACTCTAACAGCATTATCATTCTTATTATTTAATTCATTGAGCAAATCATTCTGAGCTTTAAGTACTTGTTCTACTTGAGTGGTAACCATAGAAGCATGTTTACTAATAAGTTTTAGTTCACCTTTAACATTAGCCATATAATCACTCAAGTATTCAATCATATAAGCATTGAAGTCTTCTTGCTTAACCATAAAGTTATCAAACTCATCCAAACATTGGCTAGCAAACTTAGTAGGAGGGATTTCAGCTTTATCATATCTATAGAGAGAATTTACCTTTACTACCTGTGTCAGGTTATCAAGACCATGTGTTTCTTCAACAGACGGTAAATTAAGACCATGTATTTCTTCAATAGGAGGTAAATTCTTAACATCTTCAGCTTTAATAACTTTTTCCTTCATAGATTTGTTTGCCTCTTGCATATCTTCAGGACTGAGAAATAGAACACCCCTTTTCTTCGGAGTTGGCTTAGGGGTTGGCTCAGGAAGTGTCCAATTATTTTCATTGGTCAACATATTATTCAATAAAATTTTAGCTTCATCTGGTGTTCTTTCCCTGAAAACACAACCAGCACAACTATTTAGGTAATCTTTGGAAGCATCAGTTAGTCCATTATAAAAGATATCAAGTATTTCATTTTTTCTTGAGAGGATGATCAGTCAAAGCATTAAGTAATTGGAGAAGCCTCCCCAAGCTTGTGGGAGACTCTCTTCTTCAATTTGCACAAAATTATATATTTCCCTTAAAGCAGCTTGTTTCTTATGAGCGGGGAAATATTTAGCAGAGAAGTAATAAATCATATCCTAGGGACTACACACACAACCAGGATCAAGAGAATTAAACCATATCTTAGCATCACCCTTTAATGAGAACAGAAATAATTTAAGGATATAATAGTATTGAGTTTTCTCATCATTAGTGAACAGGGTAGCTACATCATTTAATTTAGTAAGATGTGCCACAACAGTTTCAAATTCATAGCCATAGAAAGGATCAGATTCAACCAAAGTAATTATATCAGGGTCGACAGAGAAATCATAATCCTTATCAGTAACAAAGATAGGTGAAGTAGCGTAAGCAGGATCATATTTCATTCTAGCATTCACAGTTTTTTGTTTCAGCTTAGCTAATAGTTTCTTAAGATCACTTCTATCATTGCAAGCAAGAATGTCTCTAGCAGTTTCTTCATCCATAACATAACCCTCAGGAACAACAGGTAATTCATATCTAGGGGGAGAATCTTCATCATCACTTTCATCAATATTAGCAGTTTCAATAATTTCATTCTCTCTAGCCCTTGCAAGTTGTTCATCAAGAAATTCACCAAGTGGCACAATAGTATCAAGCATAGAAGTAGTTTCATCGTAAGTATCATGCATAGCAGAAGTGGCATCATCAATAACATGCGACATATCAGAATTAATAATAGAAGCAGGTTTAGGTGTCGCAAGCTTACTCAAAACAGAAGGTGAATCAAGTGCAGAGCTAGATGGCAGTTCCTTACCTCCCCTCGTAGTTGAGGGATAAATTTTTGTTTTTGCGTCTTTCAAGTTCTTCATAGTGACTAGCAGATATAAATCCCAAGTGACTTAAAGAATAGAGCTATGCTCCCCGGCAACGGCGCCAGAAAATAGTCTTGATAACCCACAAGTATAGGGGATCGCAACAGTTTCTGAGGGTAGAGTATTCAACCCAAATTTATTGATTCGACACAAGGGGAGCCAAAGAATATTCTCAAGTCTTAGCAGCTGAGTTGTCAATTCAACCTGTTGGCGAACGTAGTAACTTAAAAAATCCTACACACACGGAAGATCATGGTGATGCATAGCAACGAGAAGGGAGAGTGTTGTCCATGTACCCTCGTAGACCGAAAGCGGAAGCGTTAGCACAACGCGGTTGATGTAGTCGTACGTCTTCACGATCCGACCGATCAAGTACCGAACACACGGCACCCCGAGTTCAGCACACATTTAGCCCGATGATGTCCCTCGAACTCCGATCCAGCCAAGTGTTGAGGGAGAGTTTCGTTAGCACGATGGCATAGTGACGATGACGATGTTCTACCGACGCAGGGCTTCGCCTAAGCACCGCTAGAGTATTATCGAGGTCGAATATGGTGTTGGGGGGCACCGCACACGGCTAAAAGATCAAATCAATTGTTGTGTCTCTGGGGTGCCCCCTGCCCCCGTGTATAAAGGAGCAAAGGGGGGAGGTGCGGCCGGCCAGGAGGAGGCGCGCCAGGAGGAGTCCTACTCCCACCGGGTGTAGGACTCCCTCCCTTCCTTGTTCGATTAGGAGAAGGGGCGAAGAGGAGGGAGAGATGAAGGAAAGGGGGGCGCTGTCCTATTCGGACTAGAGGGGGAGGGGCGCGTGGTCCTGCCCTAGCCACCTCTCCTCTTCTCCACTAAGGCCCACTATGGCCCATTAAGCCCCCGGGGGGTTCCGGTAACCCCTCGGTATTCCGGTAAAATCCCGATTTCACCCGGAACATTTCCTATATCCAAATATAGGCTTCCAATATATCAATCTTCTTGTCTCGATCATTTTGAGAGTCCTCGCCATGTCCGTGATCACATCCGGGACTCCGAACAACCTTCGGTACGTCAAAACTCATAAACTCATAATATAGCCGTCATCGAAACTTTAAGAGTGCGGACCCTACGGGTTCTAGAACTATGTAGACATGACTGAGACATGTCTCCAGTCAATAACCAATAGTGGAACCTGGATGCTCATATTGGCTCCCACATATTCTACGAAGATCTTTATCGGCCAGACCGCATAACAACATATGTTGTTCCCTTTGTCATCGGTCTGTTACTTGCCCGAGATTCGATCGTCGGTATCTCAATACCTAGTTCAATCTCATTACCGGCAAGTCTCTTTACTCATTCCGTAATACATTGATGACCCACAAGTATAGGGGATCTATCGTAGTCCTTTCGATAAGTAAGAGTGTCAAACCCAACGAGGAGCAGAAGGAAATGATAAGCGGTTTCTAGCAAGGTATTCTCTGCAAGTACTGAAATAAGTGGTAACGGGTAGTTTTGTAATAGGATAATTTGTAACGAGCAACAAGTAACAAAAGTAAATAAGGTGCAGCAAGGTGGCCCAATCCTTTTTGTAGCAAAGGACAAGCCTGGACAAACTCTTATATGATGTAAAGCGCTCTCGAGGACACATGGGAATATCGTCAAGCTAGGTTTCATCATGTTCATATGATTCGCGTTCGGTACTTTGATAATTTGGTATGTGGGTGGACCGGTGCTTGGGTACTGCCCTTACTTGGACAAGCATCCCACTTATGATTAACCTCTATTGCAAGCATCCGCAACTACAACAAATGTATTAAGGTAAACCTAACCACAACATGAAACATATGGATCCAAATCAGCCCCTTACGAAGCAACGCATAAACTAGGGTTTAAGCTTCTGTCACTCTAGCAACCCATCATCTACTTATTACTTCCCAATGACTTCCTCTAGGCCCAAATAATGGTGAAGTGTCATGTAGTCGATGTTCACATACAACACTAGAGGAGAGACAACATACATCTCATCAAAATATCGAACGAATACCAAATTCACATGACTACTAATAGAAAGACTTCTCCCATGTCCTCAGGAACAAAAGTAACTACTCACAAAGCATAAACATGTTCATAATTAGAGGGGTATTAATATGCATATAGGATCCGAACATATGATCTTCCACCAATTAAACCAACTAGCATCAACCACAAGGAGTAATTAACACTACTAGCAACCTACTAGCACCAATCCCGGACTTGGAGACAAGAATTGGATACAAGAGATGAACTAGGGTTTTGAGAGGAGATGGTGCTGATGAAGATGTTGATGGAGATTGCCCTCTCCCGATGAGAGGAGCGTTGGTGATGACGATGGTAGTGATTTCCCCCTCCGGGAGGGAAGTTTCCCCGGCAGAACAGCTCCGCCAGAGCCCTAGATTGGTTCTGCCAAGGTTCCGCCTCGTGGCGGCGGAGTTTCGTCGGAGAAGATGGCTTATTATTTTTTCCCATGGAAAAACTTCATATAGCAGAAGATGGTCACCGGAGGGCCACCAGGGGGCCCACGAGGTAGGGGGCACGCCCAGGGGGGTAGGGCACGCCCCCACCCTCATGGGCAGGGTGTGCCCCCCTGGTGAAGTTCTTGCTCTCAGTATTTTTTATATATTTGGAAAACGTCTTCCGTGAAGTTTCAGGACTTTTGGAGCTGTGCGGAATAGGTCTCTAATATTTGCTCCTTTTCCATCCCAGAATCCCAGCTGCAGGCATTCTCCCTCTTTATGTAAACCTTGTAAAATAAGAGAGAATAGGCATAAGTATTGTGACATAATGTGTAATAACATCCCATAATGCAATAAATATCGATATAAAAGCATGATGCAAAATGGACGTATCAACTCCCCCAAGCTTAGACCTCGCTTGTCCTCAAGCGAAAAGCCAAAATCGAAAAATACATCCACATGTTTAGAGATAGAGGTGTCAATAAAAATAAAATATGGACATGAGGACATCATGATCATTCTTAGAACAACAACTTATATAATTCTTGTCATATGATTTCTTATGCTAGAGTAATAATTCAATCACAATTTCAAGTATGAATCATAAACTTCATTGACAACTAACAAACTATAATCTCAGTCATTGGAGCAATTGCAATTTATCATAACATAGGAAAGAGTCAACATATAAGAGCTTTTCAGCAAGTCCACATACTCAACTATCATATAGTCTTTCACAATTGAAAACACTCACGCAATACTTATGGGTATGGAGTTTTAATTGGACACGGAGAAAGATAGGGGCTTATAGTTTTGCCTCCCAACGTTTTACCTCAAGGGTAATGTCAACAGTAATACTTCATGAAAACTCACATCTAATTAGCCATATATACCAGGATCTTTCCAACATACTGTGCTTGCCAAAGGATAAAATGTAAAAAGGAAGGGTGAAGATCACCATGACTCTTATGCAAGGTAGGAGATAAAAGTAATAGATAGGCCCTTCGTAGAGGGAAGCAGAGGTTGTCATGCGCTTTTATGGTTGGATGCACAAAATCTTAATGCGAAAGAACGTCACTTTATATTTCCACTTGTGATATGGACCTTTATTATGCAGTATGTCGCTTTTATTTCTTCCATATCACACGATCGTATAAAGCCTATTTTCTCCCACACTAATAAGTCATACATATTTAGAGAGCATTTTTTATTGCTTGCACCGATGACAACTTACTTAGAGGATCTTACTCAATCCATAGGTAGGTATGGTGGACTCTTATGGCAAAACTGGTTTAAGGGTATTCGGAAGCACAAGTAGTATCTCTACTTGGTGCAATGAATTTGGCTAGCATGAGGGGGAAAGGTAAGCTCAACATGTTGGATGATCCATGACAATATAATTTATCTCAGATGTAAGAAAACATAACCCATTACATTGTCTTCCTTGTCGAATGTCAACTCTTTAGCATGTCATATTTTAGTGAGTGCTCACAATCATAAAAGATGTCCAAGATAGTGTATCTATATGTGAAGACTTCTCTTTCTTTATTACTTCCTATTAATTGCAGCGATGACCAAAACTATGTTTGTTAACCCTCAACAACTTTTATTCATCATACTTTTTCTATGTGAGCTCATTACTCTCCATAATACTCACATGATCTCTTTGTTTCTTTCTGTTTCTTTCTCTTTTCTTTTATTTTTTTAGGATCATGGCAAAATAATCAAGCCCTTGACTCAACACTAATCTTTATTATATAGCTCACGGACTCGATTACATAGCAGGATTATAAAGCAAAAGTCACAACTAGATCATACTAAGAACTTTTATTCTACTAGACCAAGATATTACCAAAAGGATCGAATTAAGAAAACGATAAAGATAAAAGTGATGGTGATACGATACCGGGGCACTCCCCCAAGCTTGGCAGTTGCCAAGTGGAGTGCTCATACCTAGGTGATTATGTCTCCTTTGTTGGTGAAGAAGGTAGAGTTGTTGATGATGGATAGTCTCACATAGAGCGTAGGAGGTCTTCTAACTTGCGGATAATGCCCTTAAGTGCGATGATATGCTCCTTCAACAAAATATTTTCACGTGTGAGATACTTATTTGTATACGAGCTAACTCAATCATCTTGAAAGCTTCGATTTCTGTTGGGGTAAGAAGATTGTGATCCAGTTGAAGGGTGTCTTCTGTTGCCGGAACTTGGTGAAAGGATCGATATGGTTGACTAGAGGGGGGGTGAATAGGCAACTAACAATTTTTAGCTTTTCTTTAACAATTTAAACTTTGCATCAAAGTAGGTTGTCTAGATATGCAACTAGGTGAGCAACCTATATGATGCAACAAGGATAGGAACACAAGCAAGCAAGAGATATGAAACAAATAAGCTTGCTCAAATAAAGGCACGAGATAACCAAGAGTGGAGACGGTGGAGACAAGGATGTGTTGCCGAAGTTCCTTCCCTTTGAGAGGAAGTACGTCTCCATTGGAGCGGTGTGGAGGCACAATGCTCCCCAAGAAGCCACTAGGGCCACCGTATTCTCCTCACGCCCTCACACAATGCGAGATGCCGTGATTCCACTATTGGTGCCCTTGAAGGCGGCGACCGAACCTTTACAAACAAGGTTGGGGCTCTCTCCACAACTTAATTGGAGGCTCCCAACAAAACCACGAAGCTTCACCACAATGGAATATGGCTCCGAGGTGACCTCAACCGTCTAGGGTGCTCAAACACCCAAGAGTAACAAAATCCACACAAGAAAGTATGGGGGAAGCAAATATCCTTTGGTGGAGGTGTAGATCTAGGTCTCCTCCTTCAATCCCTAGCAAATCAACAAGTTTGAGTGCCTAGAGAGAGAGATCGGGCAAGAGATCTTGAAGTGCATTAATGGTGGAGTGAGAGAGGTCAAAGGTAGGAGTGGTATGTGGGAGAAGCTCCCGTATATAGCAACCCTAAATTCTAGCCGTTACTGCGTTTTTTGCACTGCAGCGGTACAACCGGTCCTCGTCCCGGTACAACCGGGACTCACGGTGTATCTATAGAACCCTACCAAGCGGTACAACCAGACCTTCAGGCGGTAGTACCAGCTAAGAAAAATAACCGGACTAACCGCCTAGCCACCGCACAACCACCGCATCAAAACAAGAGCTTGACCGGTACTTGGGCGGTGCCTGGCTGGAACAACCGCATGGCCTTGAGCTCTTGAGCGGCTAAGTTCAGAGCGGAAGAACCGCTCGGACCACCAGTGGTACCGGTCATCGAGGAACGACCGGACCAACCGGGCCACTACCGCCCAAGAACCGCATCAAACCAGAAGCGCGAGCGGTACTTGAGCGATGCATGGCCGGAACCACCGTCCTAGCTTTTGCAGAGCATGGTGGTGGTACCACCGCCCGGAGGCAGCGGTACAACCACTCGAGCAAAGCTGATGAGCGACAAGACCTAGCGGTACAACCGCTGGGCAGAAACAGTGAGCAGGAATAGATAAGGGAAGAGACAAGGAAAACTCTCTCTCTCTCACACCTGAGAAAGACAAAGGAGGGGTGATGAAGGTGTACGTGAAAAGATTCCCCCAGTTCTTTCTAATGAGGATTCCCTCTTGATAGTACGGGTTCCCTAAGACCAAAGAGATAAAAAGCATAGGGGACACCATCTTCGATCTTTTCCTACAAGAGAGAATACCAATCCGATGTAGGCTTAAGCATCGAGAACCTGAAACATATAGCACACGATTAGACCACAAAGGGTTGTCATCATCATCCAAACACATAAAGTAGGGAAATGCCCTTTCAATCTTCCCCTTTTTGGTGGATGATGACAACAACACGATTTGCAAGAGATAAGTCAATGAAATCTAGACGAAACTCCCCCTGAATGTGTGCCCCAACAGGAACTAGCTGTTAGAAAGCATGGGCACACTTTGAGGACTAGACTCCCCCTAGATTTTATAGACTCACCACTCTGAGCACGAAAAGGAGAGACAATATAATACTTAGAGGTAATAATAACGATAATGGCCGAAGAACAAAAAGGTAAAAGGAGTAACATAAGTCTCTCACACAGCAAGGATCGAAACAAGTCCACGAACAAAGACCAACACTAAACACGAGAAAAAGAGAAAAACCCAAAGCCCAAGCAAAACCCCGAGGCCTATAGAACCCTCTCCCCCTTTGGCATCAAGACATCAAAAAGGAAAAGAGCAAAGCTAGCATCCCAAAGCCCAGGCGTCCTCCTCTGACTCCTCGGTCGCATCTGGATCCTCATCATCAGTGTCGTCATCGTCGTCGTGATCAGATTGTTCCATGGCATTGTCAGCTGCTGCAAGCGAGGAGGATGGCTGGGGAGGGGCTTCATCATCAGTCCAGGTGCTATGGTTAGAAATCCAACGCTCCTCTGGGGTGATGCTCTTCTCAGAGCCACTCTGAACCGGCATGTTGAGGTGCTTCATCATTGCAATTTGGCGACACCGTGCAAGCTTCTCATTGACATGTGCCTCATACATCTTCTTCTGGATGTCAGCCTGGAGACAAAAGGTCTTCTTCACCTTGGCAGTAAGTTTGGCCACCCACAAAGGCTTGGCCCCTGGCTCCAGCTCAAAGTCCTCACCGTCAGAAGTAGCATAGACATCCTCAAGAGCATTTTCAGGGAAGCGAGGCTCGGCATGCTTCTTCTTCTTAAGGAGCTTGACCTCATGAACAGTGAGGTTGTCTGGAGAAGTGAGGAGCTCTCCAGGACGACGAACAGCCCACACAGAGTTCAGAAAGCACATGACAAACGGGGCATAGATTGGGACTTTACGGTAGATGACCATGTTGTACATCTCATGCCACATCCAATTTGACACATCAAACGTTGCCCCTGTCCCCACCATGGTCTTCATAGCAACCATCAAATCAACCAGATAGCCCTGAATCTCATCTTGATTGCCCACCTTGGGCAAGAGCACATTGCGGAACACTCGGTGCATGATGTCATAGACCTTCTCCAAATCCTTGGATTCTCCAATAATCCCACGGCCCCGAATGTACAGAGGGGCAAGCTTCTCCTTAGCCATGGACTCAGGAAAATCATGAGGATGAATGCCCCTTCCTGCCAGACCGGTATCCTCGTACCCAATAGCATTGCAGAATGCCCTCCAGGGAACGTGAAACAATTCATCGCGACACATGAAGGTGAGAGTGCGCGCATCATCTTCCCCAAAATGAACCGTGGCATAGAACTGATGGATGAGTTGAACATCAAAGTCACAGTTGACTGACATGAGCTTGACAAGATCAAACTCCTCGCAGAGAGCCAGCGCCTCTCCAAAATACTCCATGTTGTTCCTCCAATGGTCAAGATCAATTGTCCACTGCTTGGCATATCTGTTCTTGTTGTGCTCAAAGAGTTCATGAACAATCCGCACTTGCATCTCATTCCGGAACTGAACGGTGGTCCAACGGGGAGCAATGGGAACCTCATACGGATTCTTTGATCGCAAGGCTTCCCAATCCTTGGCTTTCCAACGATGCAACGGCATAACCACACGTTGCTTAGCAGCTGCAGACTTTTCACGACGAGTGGGCTTGGTGGGAATCACAACTTCTTCTTCATCATCAGACACAATCGGGCGCAAGGTCCTTCGTGCCCTCTTCTTGGTCTTGCGAGGAGCAGAGCGAGAACTAGAGCCACCTGAACACTCACACGAAAAGAACACACAAAAACCCAACAAGGATGAGAGGATTGCACCCACTAGCAGAAAAGGAACAAGTTGCAACAACAGAGAAGATAGAACAGTGCTTTGTGGTTGATATACTCCGGTTGTACCGGATCTTCCGCCGGTAGTACCGCTCCAGTGGTTGTACCGCCCGTAGGGGCGGTAGAACCGCTAACAGTGGCACTACCAGGGAAGATAAATCTAACCGAGGCATACGAATCACACAAGTAATATTCTGAATTCTAAGTGCTGCAACCAAGACAGGAGGCTAACAAGGATCTCTTCTATACCAAAGTTCGAACACTAAACGCGGAACGTTAAGTAATGCCCTAGACAAGGAAGAACCCTAGAAAGAACTAGAAGTAAAGAACACGAGTCATTACCACCATCCATGGGAAGAGATCGGGAGGCCTCCACAGAGAGAATCCACGGAGAGCCAAGGATCTGAAGTGCGAGACGCACTTCGGGGCAGGGGTAGAGATGGCCGGCGGCTAGGGCAAGAGAAGAGGAACGAGGACGAAGGGAAAAAGACAACCCTTCAGCCCCGTCGGGTATATATAGGCCTATAGACACGCCCCGGTAGAACCGCTTAGGGGAGCGGTTGTACCGCTCGTCTGGTACAAACCGGTGGTTGGAGGCAATACTTCCGGTGCCTGGGAGGCAGCAGTAGTACCGCTCGACGTCAACTGGTAGTACTGGACGTAGGTTACCGTGGGTTTGAGCGGTGGAACCGCCCAAGCACCGAGCAGAGACCCAACGGGACGGCACAACCCGGTACCAGCGGTAGAACCGCCCGTGATACCGGTTGTACCGCCCGACCACCTATGCCCAAGCCAAGATCAAATGAGTGCAATCCGAAGGGAGGAGGAAGGGGCACAAAACAGGAGAGAAGCAACACCCTAGGAGAACCCAACACAAAGAGCAAAGATAGAACGAGAGAAAACAACACGAGAACAACAAGGCTAACTCCAACCTCCCGAAGAGAGGACGGTGGCCGAGCCACCTATGTTTGAGTCAATTGGTATGGTACCGTGAAGAATTATCCTTGGGTTCATGACCAAAACTCGTCTTTGAAACACAAGTACCATCAAACATGGCTAATGTGAAAGACTTGATTGATTTATGCATAATGGGGGGAGGGAGAGTTCATTGAGAGAACATCACTCCCCCTATGTCCATGCCTACGTCTAAATAGGACAACACGTTGAGTAGGGTGGGGTGTGCAAAGGTTCAAGCAACATTGCTCGAATCGATGATATTTAGCTCATGCCTTAACTCGCGAAATCTTGCTTCATCCAAGGGCTTCGTGAAGATATCTGCAAGGTTATCATGAGTGTTGATGTAGTTGAGATCGATCTCTCCTCGCCTAATGTGATCCCGGATGAAGTGATACCGGATCTCAATATGCTTCGTCTTGAAGTGTTGCACCGGGTTGAGAGAGATCTTGATGGCACTTTCATTGTCACACCAAAGAGGCACTTTGTCACAAGTGACACCGTAATCCTTCAAAGTTTGCCTCATCCATAAGAGTTGTGCACAACAACTACCGGCCACCACATACTCCGCTTCGGTGGACGAGAAAGACACACAACTTTGCTTTTTGGAAGACCAACTTACCAAAGAGCAACCAAGGAATTGGCACCCTCCGGAAGTGGACTTCCTATCCACTTTGTCTCCCACCCAATCGGAATCCGAGTACCCTACAAGCTTGAAGTTTGATCCTCTTGGGTACCATAAGCCAAAGTTTGGGGTATGAGCCAAATATCGAAAGATTTGTTTGACCGCCACATAGTGACTTTCCTTAGGTGCGGCTTGAAACCGTGCACAAATTCCCACACTCAACATGATGTCCGGCCTAGATGCACAAAGGTAAAGCAAGGATCTAATCATGGAACGATATACCTTTTGATCCACCACTTTACCATTGGGATCTAAGTCAAGTTGGCACTTGGTGGGCATTGGAGTGGAAGCCGGCTTGACGTCACTTAGCTTGAATCGCTTGAGCATGTCTTGAGTGTATTTGGATTGATTGATGAAGGTTCCTTCTCTTCTTTGCTTCACTTCAAACCCTAGAAAGAACTTCAACTCTCCCATGGAGGACATCTCGAACTTTGAGGTCATGAGAGCGGCAAATTCCTCATTGAAAGCTTTGTTAGGAGAACCAAAGATAATATCATCAACATATAATTGGCACACAAAAAACTCCCCTTTGACCTTCTTAGTAAAAAGAGTGGGGTCGATTAGCCCCACTTCAAAACCACGGTCTTGTAACAACTCGGTAAGGTGGTCATACCACGCACGTGGGGCTTGTTTAAGGACATAGATTGCCTTATTGAGTTGATACACATGATCGGGAAACTAGGGATCCTCAAACCCGGGGGGTTGCTTGACGTAAACCAATTCATTAATAGGACCATTAAGAAAGGCACTCTTCACATCCATTTGTTGTAACTTAAAGTTGTGATGAGAAGCATATGCAATCAACATGCGAATGGATTCAAGACGAGCAACAGGAGCAAAGGTTTCACCGTAGTCAATACCCTCGACTTGGGAGTAGCCTTGTGCTACCAGATGAGCCTTGTTTCGAATGATAATCCCATGGGCATCTTGCTTGTTCTTGAATATCCACTTGGTTCCTATGACATTGTGATTCCCGGTTGGTCTTGGCACCAATCTCCACACTTTGTTGCGCTTGAAGTTGTTGAGTTCTCCATGCATGGCATTGAGCCAATCCAGATCTTCTAGCGCCTCATAGACCTTGTGGGGTTCCACACAAGAGACAAATGCATGATGCTCACAATAATTTGCTAATTGTCTATGAGTGCTTACCCCCTTTCTTAAGCTTCCAAGCACATTCGTCATGAGATGATCCTTGGTGGAGAGCTTGGAAGCAACCTTGGCGGCACGACGCTCTAATTCCTCCTCGGTGGTGAGTTGAGGAGCGGTTACTTGATCATCTTGAGCGCCGTCATGAACTTGTTCTTGATCTTGAACTTGCTCGGGGGAGAGAACTTGACCTTGGGCATCACTTGGTGTGTCCACACCATCTTGAGCATGATCTTGCCCTTGGTCTTGTTCATGAGGTTGAGGGCCTTCACTTTGTTCTTCGGAAGCGTGTGGGCCTTGGGTTGGTGATGGCTCCACTTGAGTGGAGCATTGTCCTTCTCCTTCGGCCACAAGGGGTTCCTCAATGGGTAGGATAAAACCAACACCCATTCTTCTTATGGCTTGAGGAGGAATTTCATCACCTGCATCACAAGTGCCACTTTGCTCCACTTGGTAGCCGTTATCCTCATCAAACTCCACGTTACACGTCTCCTCAATAAGTCCCATGGATTTATTGAGGACACGGTAAGCATGAGAGTTTGTAGCATAACCAACAAATATGCCCTCATAAGCTTAGCCTCAAATTTAGACAACCGAACACCTTTCTTGAGAATGAAACACTTACCCGGAAGTACTTGAGGTTGGGCTTGTTACCAGTGAGTATCTCATATGGAGTCTTGTTCAAGCACTTGCGGAGGTAGAGCCGATTGGATGCATGACATGCGGTGTTGATGGCTTCGGCCCAAAAGTTGTACGGAGACTTGAACTCCGCCATCATGGTCCTTGCCGCATCCATCAACGTCCGGTTCTTCCTCTCCGCAACACCGTTTTGTTGAGGGGTGTAGGGTGCGGAATATTGATGTTTGATTCCCTCATCACTAAGAAACTCATCCAAGGTGTAGTTCTTGAACTCGGTGCCGTTGTCACTTCTTATTGTCAAGATCTTTGCATTGTGTTTACGTTGAGCTTCATTTGCAAAGTCAATGACAGTTTGTTGGGTCTCGCTCTTCCTCTTGAAGAAATACACCCACGTGTACCTTGAGTAGTCATCCACAATCACCAAGCAATACTTCCTACCTCCAAGACTATCGAAGGATGGAGGCCCAAAGAGATCCATGTGAAGGAGCTCCAAAGGCCTCTTTGAATAAATGATAGTCGTGGGAGGGTGAGCCTTCTCATGTAGCTTTCCTTCGATACAGGCACTGCAAGCACGATCTTTAGCAAAACTAACATTCGTTAGTCCACGGACATGGTCCCCCTTGAGGAGACTTTGCAAAGATCTCATATTGACATGGGCTAAACGGCGATGCCAAAGCCATCCCACATCAACTTTAGCCATTAGGCATGTCGCGGTCTTAGTGGGTCGCTCCGAAAAGTTAATCACATAGAGACCGTTCTCGACATGCCCAACAAAAGCTACTTTAAGAGTCTTCCTCCACAAGAGGGCCACGGTATCGATATCAAAGAAAGTGGCAAAGCCCATGATAGCAAGTTGATGAACGGAAAGTAAATTGTATGCAAGGGACTCAACAAGCATGACCTTCTCGATCGTGAGATCATGAGAGATGACCACTTTGCCAAGTCCCAATACCTTAGAAGATGAGGCGTCACCCCACTCGACATTGGTGGGCATAGATGGAACTTTGTGCACGTCCACCACCAAGTCCTTGCTTCCGGTCATATGATTTGTAGCTCCGGCATCGAGCAACCATGATCCACCACCGGAAGCAAACACCTACAAGAGATCAATGCTTGGTTTTAGGTACCCATTTTGTAATGGGTCCTTTGATGTTAGTAATAAGGGTCTTAGGAACCCAAATAGACCATTCAATGTACTCATGAAGAGAACCAACAAATTTGGCATAAACATGCCCATCACTAGCATGCCATAACACATAAGAAGGGTTAAAATCGCTGGCTTTGTTGAGAGGGGTGACATTGCCCTTCTTGACATTGTTCTTCTTCTTCTCCTCGGGGGCACTCTCTCCCTCCCTCAAAAAAGTTTGCATGAGGGGAGGAGGTCGTTTGGTCTTGTCATTCTTCTTCTTGTTCTTGGAGTCGGGCACGAACCCAACCCCTTCCTTGGCCACACCTCCCTTTTGGTTGATCAAGAGATCATTGAGGTTCTTCTTGCCTTGTATGCAAGTCACAAGACCTCTCTCAAGTTGCTCCTTCAACTTAGCATTTTCCTCAACAAGATGTATATGCTCACAACACGGGTTAGTAGCATTTGCATTATCAATTAGAACCATATGAGGAAAAGTTGCTTTCTCCTTAGTTAGCTTCACTTGGAGTTGATCATGAGACTCCTTGAGACTAGCATGAATACCCTTCAAGGCCTTGTGGGCCTTGTCAAGTATATCAAACTCCTCTTTGAGTCTAGCAAGATCAACCCCGAGTTTGGCCTTCTCGGAATTTAGCACACGAGAAACAATGAGGACATGATCATAATCTTTCTTTAACTTAGCATGATCAACATTGTGTGACTCCTCAAGAGCCAAACAAAGACCACGCTCTTCCTCAAGAGCATTGGAAAGATCCAAAATCTCATCGGCATAGTCACGACTATGCCCTTCCATCTTAGAGATGGTGTCTTCGTGAGCCTCGATCATGTCATTGGCTTCACCAAGTTGTTCCAAGAGAGCAACAAAGTGCTTCTTGGATTTTCCCTTGAGTTTGCCCATAAAGGCCTCAAACGCGTTAGCCTCCACATTAGCTCCCTCAAGTTCATTAATGCTATCTGTCGGGGAAGGATGATTAATGATGGTAGTTTTGATGTTGGAGGTTACCTTGTTGGTCGACTTAGCCATGAGGCACTTGGCGGTGATGCTCTCGTTGGGTGAGTCGAAGAGAGACACCCGTGAAGTTGTCGCAATGGCAACGGAGGCCATGGCAACCGACTCATCATCTTCTTCATCGTCATAATCCTCATTGTACTATTCTTGTACAACCAATGCCTTGGGAGGAGTCTTCTTGGTGAAGTTGTTCTTGTTGGGAAACGACTTGGCCTTGTCCTTTCGGATGAGCTTGCCACCATTGTCTTCCCTCTTCTCATAAGGGCATTCTGCAACAAAATGACTCACATTGCCGCAATTGTAGCAAGTCCTTACACGTTGCTTGCCCCTCGTGCCACTCGAGTTGTTTTTGCTAAAGTTTAGCCTCGAGTTTTTCTTGCTCCAAAATTGCCTTGAAGCAAGTGCCATGTGTTCATGATATGCATACTTTGTATCTTCGGGGTTGCTCTCCTCTTCTTCCTCTTCTTCTTCTACAACCATGAGCTTGGCCTTCAATGCAAGATTAGGTTTCTTTGCCCAGTGAGAACGGAGCACCGCATTATCGGCGGTCTTGTCCAAAATGTTCATGGCCACAAACTCATCCAACACTTCGCTTGAGGTCAAAGTGTGGAAGTCCGGTCTTTGACGAATGACGGAGGACATGGCCTCATTGCCTTGAGGAATTTTTGCTTGATCCAATTGTCATCCGTGTCCTTGCTCCCGTGATCTCGTAGTGAGGCCGCGAGTTTGGTTACTCTTCGATAGAGCTCACGAGGTTCTTCATCTTCCTTCATTGCAAACTCATCGGCCTCATCTTGTACCACTTCATAATTGGAGCGTTGAATGCTTGCGTTTCCCCGGTAGAGAGAGACAACACAATGCCATGCATCTTTGGCCAAGGCGAAGGGACAAAGATGAGGTAGGTCTTCGGGTGGAATTGCATCTTGAATGATGAAGAGAGCATTCTCATTGAATTGATTATCCGCGGCTTCTCGAGGAGTGAAGTTGCTTGGATCATGCGGATAAAACCTTCTTCAATGATTCTCCAAAGGTTAGTGTTCACATGATTTAAATGACGTTTAAAGCGGTAAACCCAAGAATCAAAGTCCTCATTTTTCACAATCTTAGGAGGAGGACCGGCATGATTCAAATGAGTGGAAGGAATTGGTCCACCATAAACAAGTGGTGGTTCCACATGGGCAAAGATGCCGGTGCCATTCTTACCACTAGAAGAAGGAGCCTTTTCACTACTAGCTTCCCCCTTGTCGGGGATAGCATCCGTCACCTTGTTGGCGGGATCACCAACTTTCAACGGTGTGGTGGATAGTTTAAGCCCCTCGAGAAATTTAGTAAACATGCTCTCAACTTCGGTCATCATGGAGGTTTTCAATGTCTCCAAGGCCACATTGAACTCCTCATGAGAGACCGAGGTTCCCCCATCGCCCGTAGACGAGATAGGATTCACACCGGAGTGTTCCTCCACACCGTCTACGGTATCAACCATACTCTTTGGACGGTAAAGTCCTTAATAAAGAGACGAGGCTCTGATACCAATTGAAAGGATCGATATGGTTGACTAGAGGGGGGTGAATAGGCAACTAACAATTTTTAGCCTTTCTTTAACAATTTAAACTTTGCATCAAAGTAGGTTGTCTAGATATGCAACTAGGTGAGCAACCTATATGATGCAACAAGGATAGGAACACAAGCAAGCAAGAGATATGAAACAAATAAGCTTGCTCAAATAAAGGCACGAGATAACCAAGAGTGGAGACGGTGGAGACGAGGATGTGTTGCCGAAGTTGCTTCCCTTTGAGAGGAAGTACGTCTCCGTTGGAGCGGTGTGGAGGCACAATGCTCCCCAAGAAGCCACTAGGGCCACCGTATTCTCCTCACGCCCTCACACAATGCGAGATGCCGTGATTCCACTATTGGTGCCCTTGAAGGCGGCGACCGAACCTTTACAAACAAGGTTGGGGCTCTCTCCAGAACTTAATTGGAGGCTCCCAACAAAACCATGAAGCTTCACCACAATGGAATATGGCTCCGAGGTGACCTCAACCGTCTAGGGTGCTCAAACACCCAAGAGTAACAAAATCCACACAAGAAAGTATGGGGGAAGCAAATATCCTTTGGTGGAAGTGTAGATCTAGGTCTCCTCCTTCAATCCCTAGCAAATCAACAAGTTTGGGTGGCTAGAGAGAGATCGGGCAAGAGAGCTTGAAGTGCATTAATGGTGGAGTGAGAGAGGTCAAAGGTAGGAGTGGTATGTGGGAGAAGCTCCCTTATATAGCAACCCTAAATTCCAGCCGTTACTGCGTTTTTTGCACTGCATCGGTACAACCGGTCCTCGTCCCGGTACAACCGGGACTCACAGTGTATCTGCAGAACCCTACCAAGCGGTACAACCAGACCTGCAGGCGGTAGTACCGGCTAATAAAAATAACCGGACTAACCGCCTAGCCACCGCACAACCACCGCATCAAAACAGGAGCTTGACCGGTACTTGGGCGGTGCCTGGCCGGAACAACCACATGGCCTTGAGCTCTTGAGCGGCTAAGTTCAGAGCGGAAGAACCGCTCGGACCACCGGTGGTACCGGTCATCGAGTAACGACCGGACCAACCGGGCCACTACCACCCAAGAACCGCATCAAACCAGAAGCGCGAGCGGTACTTGAGCGGTGCATGGCCGGAACCACCGTCCTAGCTTTTGCAGAGCATGGTGGCGGTACCACCACCCGGAGGCAGCGGTACAACCGCTCGAGCAAAGCTGATGAGCGACAAGACCCAGCGGTACAACCGCTCCAGAGAGCGGTACAACCGCTGGGCAGAAACAGTGAGCAGGAATAGATAAGGGAAGAGACAAGGAAAACTCTCTCACACACACACCTGAGAAAGACAAAGGAGGGGTGATGAAGGTGTACGTGAAAAGATTCCCCCAGTTCTTTCTAATGAGGATTCCCTCTTGATAGTACGGGTTCCCTACGACCAAAGAGATAAAAAGCATAGGGGACACCGTCTTCGATCTTTTCCTACAAGAGAGAATAGCAATCCGATGTAGGCTTAAGCATCGAGAACCTGAAACATATAGCACACGATTAGACCACAAAGGGTTGTCATCATCATCCAAAACATAAAGTAGGGAAATGCCATTTCACTCGGTCCTCCATGGCCTTCTTGATCCCTTCATCCTTGTTGATCTCCATAGGTTCTTCTCTCTTCATCTCTATCTTCATTAGCCAAGCATTGTTGCCCTCATGGTTGGAGGAGGAGGGAGACGACATAGTGCCTGGCCTTGACAACCCTGACAAAAAACAGCTCGAAACAAAGACAGGAGATTCTTGCATGACACGGGAGTCGAAAACCCCGGGAGATTATATAATGAATTTTTACCGACCAAAATACGTGTCATATACGAAAACGAAGTCCGGAGAGCACACGAGGTAGGGGGCACGCCCAGGGGGGTAGGGCGCGCCCTCCACCCTCGTGTCCTTCCCGGACTACTACTTATTTTTCTATTTTTCTAAATATTCCAAAACAGAGAAATATTGCCTTAAAAATTGTTTTGGAGTCGGTTTACTTACCGTACCACATACCTATTCCTTTTCGGAGTCTGAAACATTCCGAAAAGTGTCCCTTATGTATTCCTCCGGGGTTACGGTTTCAATAACATTGGTTTCAACATTTATGGGATTACTTGAGATATAATGTTTGATTCTTTGACCGTTCACCACCTTCGGATTTGTGCCTTCGAAGTTGTTGATTTTTATGGCACCGGAACGATAGACCTCCTCGATAACGTAGGACCTTCCCATTTAGAGAGAAGTTTTCCTGCAAAAAATCTTAAACGAGAGTTGTATAGCAATACATAATCACCTACATTAAACTCACGCTTTTGTATCCTTTTGTCATGCCATCTTTTAACTTTTTCTTTAAACAACTTGGCATTTTCATAGGCTTGGGTTCTCCATTCATCAAGTGAGCTAATATCAAATAACCTATTCTCACCAGCAAGTTTAAAATCATAATTGAGTTCTTTAATAGCCCAATAAGCCTTGTGTTCTAGTTCAAGAGATAAGTGACATGCTTTTCCATAGACCATTTTATACAAAGACATACCCATAGGATTTTTATATGCAGTTCTATAGGCCCATAATGCATCATCAAGTTTCTTGGACCAATTCTTTCTAGATCTATTAATAGTCTTTTGCAAAATTAATTTGAGCTCTCTATTACTTAATTCTACTTGACCACTAGACTGTGGGTGATAAGGGGATGCAATTCTATGATTAACATCATATTTAGCAAGCATTTTACGGAAAGCACCATGAATAAAATGTGAACCACCATCAGTCATTAAATATCTAGGGACTCCAAATCTTGGAAAAATAACTTCTTTAAGCATTTTAATAGAAGTGTTATGATCAGCACTACTAGTTGGAATAGCTTCTACCCACTTAGTAACATAATCAACAGCAACTAAAATATGTGTATAACCATTAGAGGAAGGAAAGGGTCCCATATAGTCAAAGCCCCAAACATCAAATGGTTCAATAACAAGTGAATAATTCATAGGCATTTCTTGACGTCTACTAATATTACCAATTCTTTGACATTCATGACAAGATAAGACAAACTTACGTGCATCCTTGAAGACAGTAGGCCAATAAAAACCAGATTGCAATACCTTATGTGTAGTTCTATCTCCAGCATGGTGCCCTCCATAAGCTTCGGAGTGACACTTGCGTAGGATCTGTTCCTGTTCGTGCTCAGGTACACAACGTCTAATAACACCATCTACTCCTTCTTTATAAAGATGTGGGTCATCCCAAAAGTAATGCCTCAAATCATAGAAGAACTTTTTCTTTTGCTGGTATGTGAAACTAGGTGGCATAAACTTAGCAACAATGTAATTAGCATAATCAGCAAACCATGGAGCAGTATGAGAAGCATTTATGACATTTAATTGCTCATCAGGAAAGCTATCATCAATAGGAAGTGGGTCATACATCACGTTTTCTAACCTAGATAAGTTGTCAGCAACGGGGTTCTCAGCTCCTTTTCTATCAACAATATGTAAATCAAATTCTTGTAGCAAGAGAACCCATCTAATAAGTCTAGGTTTAGCATCTTTCTTTTCCATAAGATATTTAATAGCAGCATGATCAGTGTGAATAGTTACTTTAGAATCAACAATATAAGGTCTGAATTTATCACAAGCAAATACAACTGCTAAGAATTCCTTTTCAGTAGTAGCATAATTTCTTTGAGCATTGTCTAGGGTTTTACTAGCATATTGAATAACATTTAATTTCTTGTCAACTCTTTGTCCTAGAACAGCACCTACAGCATAATCACTAGCATCACCCATAATTTCAAAGTGTAAATTCCAATCAGGTGGCTGAACAATAGGTGCCGAGATCAATGCTTTCTTAAGTTTTTCAAATGCTTCTGCACAATCATCATCAAAGACAAATGGTATATCTTTTTGTAATAAATTAGTCAAAGGCCGAGAGATTTTTGGGAAGTCCCTAATAAACCTCCTATAAAATCCGGCATGGCCAAGGAAACTTCTTATACCTTTGATGTCCTTGGGACATGGCATCTTCTCAATAGCATCAAATTTGGCTTTATCAACTTCAATACCTCTTTCAGAAACTTTATGCCCTAAGACAATACCTTCATTAACCATAAAGTGGCACTTTTCCCAATTCAAGACAAGATTAGTTTCTTCACATCTCTGCAAAACTCGATCAAGGTTGCTCAAGCAATCATCAAAAGAAGATCCATAGACGGAAAATTCGTCCATGAAAACCTCACAAATCTTTTCACATAAGTCAGAGAGTATAGCCATCATGCATCTTTGAAAGGTAGCAGGTGCATTACATAAGCCAAAAGGCATACGTCTATAAGAAAAAGTACCAAAAGGGCATGTAAAATTAGTCTTTGATTGATCTTTGGCTGACACATGTATTTGAGAGAAACCAGAATAACCATCTAGAAAGCAAAAATGTGTATGTTTGGATAATATTTCTAGCATTTGATCGATAAAAGGTAAGGGTAATGATCCTTTTTAGTAGCCTTATTTAATTTGCGGAAATCAATTACCATCCTATAACCTGTAATAATTCTTTGAGGGATCAGTTCATCTTTATCATTAGGAACAACAGTAATACCTCCCTTCTTAGGGACACAATGGACAGGGCTTACCCACTGACTATCAGCAATGGGATAGATTATACCTGTCTCAAGGAGCTTTAGTATTTCCTTTCTTACCACTTCTTTCATTTTAGGATTCAGCCGGCGTTGATGATCACGGACTGGTTTAGCATCTTCTTCCAAATTAATTTTATGTTGACATAGATTGGGACTAATGCCCTTAAGATCATCAAGAGTATACCCAATAGCAGCACGATGCTTCTTCAGAGTTTTCAATAATCTCTCTTCTTCATGTTCTGAAAGGTTAGCACTAATAATAATAGGATATATCTTTTTCTCATCAAGATAAGCATATTTAAGAGTATCAGGTAACAGCTTAAGCTCAAACACGGGATCACCCTGTTGGGGAACGTAGCAGAAATTCAAAATTTTCCTACGTATCACCAAGATCTATCTATGGAGAAACCAGCAACGAGGGGAAGGAGAGTGCATCTACATACCCTTGTAGATCGCTAAGCGGAAGCGTTCAAGAGAACGGGGTTGATGGAGTCGTACTCATCGTGATCCAAATCACCGATGATCCTAGCGCCGAACGGACGGCACCTCCGCGTTCAACACACATACGGAGCAGCGACGTCTCCTCCTTCTTGATCCAGCAAGGGGGAAGGAGAGGTTGATGGAGATCTAGCAGCACGACGGCGTGGTGGTGGAAGTAGCGGGATTCCAACAGGGCTTCGCCAAGCGCTGCGGGAGGAGGGAGATGTGTCATGGGAGGGAGAGGGAGGCGCCAGGGCTTAGATGCGGCTGCCCTCCCTTCCCCCCACTATATATAGGGCCAAGGGAGAGGGGGGGCGCAGCCTTGGCCCTTCCTGTAAGTGCATCTAGTGCCACCCCTAGTTGGTTTTGGAGTATTGACGACAAACCTAGTTGAGGGACTAATGTGTTTGTGAGAATTGCAGGATAACACAGGTAGAAGTCCCTCAATGATTTGGTTTTACTACCAGAGATGACCCCTAAAAATGTACGAAGACATTGAAGACAATGGTGGTACTTGAAGATATTCACATTGAAGACTATGACAAGAGAAGACACCACGTGAAGCCTATGGAACTCGGAGACCTAGATTCTTCGTAGTTTTATTTCATTTGTGTTGAGTCATAGGAACCACCGTACTATTAAGTGGGGTCCAAGAGAACTAGTCAGAATGACTGAAGTGATGCCTAATTCAAAACCTATATCTTCGAGCGAAGACTATGAGAGCAAATCTTGTCCAGAGTCGGACAAGTCGGCTTTGCTTGTAGCCCAAGTAAAGTTGCCGTGTGAGTTTGAAATCTGACCGTTGGTACACGTGTCAGTTCCTTAGTGACCCAGGGTCATTTCGGACAAATCAGGTCGGGTTGCCCAGTGGCTATAAATAGTCCACCCCCTACAACCATAAACGGTTGGCTGCTCAGATTTCAGTGCACGGCTTTTGTCGTTTGAGAGCAACCCACCTCGAAGCCTTTGAGAGAAAATTCCTAGCGAGGAGAAAAGCCCTAACCACCCAGAGCCAGAGTAAATTGGGCATCACTTAAGTCTTCGTGTCTGAGTGATCTGAAGACTTATTACACTTGAGGACTGTGCATCCTCCAGCCGGTTAGGCGTCGCGTTCTGAGCATCCAAGAGAAATTGTGGATTGCCAGTGAACGAAGTCTGTGAAGGTTTGGGAGTCTACCTTGAAGGCTTACCAGAGTGATTGGGCGAGGTCTGTGTGACCTTGGCTCAAGGAGAAAATGGTGAGGACTGCGTGTCCTGAGCTGCGTGTTCAGGACTGGGTGTCCGGGACTGTGTGTCCTTTGGTTTAAATACCTAGCCGCTCCAACCAGACGTATAGTTGTCACGGCAACTAGAACTGGTCCAACAAATCATTGTCTTTAGCGTGTCACTGGTTTCATCTTCACTTCCTTTTACTTTCTGTCACACACTGTGAAGCCATTGCATGCTTGCTTTATCTTCTGTCTTCACAACATAACTGTATGATCTGTTTGGCTTCATAACTTCTTCCTTCCTGATCCTTATTACACTGCAGCTACTTGTCTTGTGCTTTCACTCTATTGAATACTTGACCATGGCTTGCCTAGTGTAATCTAACTTCCGCTGCTTAAGTGATTGGCATATCTGTACTGTTTGTCTTCATAACCTTCACATTTTGAAGACTTTCATAAAAATCGCCTATTCACCCCCCCTCTAGTCGATATAACGCACTTTCAATTGGTATCAGAGGAAGGTGCTCCCTTGTTCTGTGTGATTCGGTTTAACCACCTGGAGTTTTAGCTATGTCGACTGCAGGGATAATTAAAGTCTCCGCTGCGTGCCCCGTCTTCGATGGAACTGAATATCCCTACTGGAAGAATAAGATGCGCATGCATCTTGAAGCCATTGACGTCGACCTATGATATGTCGCCGAAAACGGCGTTCCCAAGGCTGGAGAAGGTGTCACTGTTGTTAATGTCAAGAAGTTCACTCAACTGGACTCTACTGCCAAGAATATCATCTATGGTCATCTGACCAAGGGACAGTACGGCCGTGTAAGTGCCTTGAAGACATCCAAGCTGGTCTGGGACTGGCTCTCCAAAGTCAATGAAGGCATCTCAACCCAGAGAGATCAGAGAATCAGTGTTCTTCGCAATCTCTTCAACCGCTTCAAGCGAAATGACAATGAGAATGTCCAGCACACATTTGACCGGCTCACTGACATCACAAATGAGCTTCAAGCCCTTGGCGCCACTGAGATCACCAAACATGAAATCGTCAAGACGCTGCTGAGATCACTTGACAGTTCATTTGACATCCTAGCCCTGATGATTCAAGAACGTCCAGATTTCAAGACACTCGATCTGTCTGACATACTTGAGAGGCTCAACACACATGAGTTTCAGCTTTCTGAGAAAAGAGATATCTACGGTCCAATCTATGGGCGAACTCGTGCCTTGAAGGCAAAAGTTGTGTCCTCATCTGAAGAAGAATCTGACAGCAGTTCTGATGATCCTGAAGACATTGGACGGGAACTTGCAATGCTAGTGAAGAAGTTCCAGAAATTCACCAAGAAGAAAGGCTTCAGAAAGTCTTCATGATCAAGCTCAAGGAATGATGAAGCTTCTGCTCATGACTAAAAGAAGAAAACATGTCACAAGTGCAAGAAAATTGGACACTTCATCTCTGAGTGTCCACAGTGGGACAATGAGAGTAGAAAGAAGAAGAAGAGCAAGGAATATGACTCCGACGACAAGAAGAAGAAGAAATACTCAAAGTCTTCTTCCAAGTCTTCCTCAAAGTCTTCATCACACAAGAAGAGCTCAACTGGCAAGGCTCGTGCGTTTGTTGGCAAGGAAATGGATTCAGAGGAGGAGTCCACTTCTGAGGAGGCAGAGGTGGAGTTTGAGGAGGAGTCAGATTCTGGCATTGCGAGTCTGGCTACAGCCTATGTCGCCAAGTCCATCTTCAACACTGAAGACAATGACTTCATCACCAACACCGATGCAAATGACAAGGACGACTCTACTCCTACCTACTGCTTCATGGCACGCGGTGCCAAGGTAAACACACGCACTACTCACTATCAAACATCTAGTGACGATGACTCTGATTGTGATTCAAAACCCAGCTACAAAACACTTGCTAAAATTGCCATTGAACAACAGAAAGCCATGGAACATATTCAAAAACTGTTAGATAGAAGCGATGATTTGTTGGGTGCTGAAATGACTCGATCTGAATCCTTAATTGAAGACATAAAAAATCTTCATGTTAAGTATCAGGAACTTGAAGATCGTCATGATACTCTCTCAACAACTCATGAAAAGCTTTCCTATGATTATCTTCAAAGGAAGCAAGATCTTGAGAAATTGAGAGCGGCTCATGAAGATCTTCAAAAGGAAAACGAGTCACTTCGCGCCGAACAGATCAGTTCCGCTCAGGAAGGATTTGAACCACCATGCCTTAAATGCATTGAGCGTGATAATGCTACTTCTGTTGCTGAATGTTCCACTGCTACTGCTGTTGCAATATCTTCAACTGTTGAAGTGGTAACTAACCCCTCTGCTGAGGATACCACTGCTATTGCTGATGAGAATGCTAGGTTGAAGACATTGCTTGAAACAGGGATGTACAAAAGTCTCAAAGGACATCAGACATTATGTGATGTCCTCAAGAAGCAGATTCTGAACCGAAACCCTAGGAAAGAGGGTGTTGGGTTCGTGAGAAATATTAATGCAGATGGCTCTTACTGGAAACCTGAGCAGTACCCCAAAACCACATGGGTTGCTGCAAAGGAATCCTCAGCAGATCCATCCAATCTATCTGGCTTCACTTGTGCTAATCCTATTATCATTGATGAATCCTTTGATGCAAACTATAAACTATTTAAGAATCAGAATGGTGAAGTATTTGCCAGGTACATTGGTATTAACTGCAGGAATGGACTGCCTATGAAGAAGATCTGGGTTCCAAAAACGTGTCTGGAGAATCTTCCTGTGAATGTCCTCATGACACCTCACATGAAGAAGACAAACCTCAGACCAAAGGCTTCATATGGTCCAAAGGCTTCATACAGGCAGAGGACTCACCTGAGTCGCACTAACGCAAATGTTTTGCAGGGAAACCATGCTCAGGCACATGAGAGCGGTTCTTCAAACCGTCATGTTCATATGACCAAGAACTATTCTGCCTATTCCTATGAGTACTATTGCCCGCCTGCTAGACTATTTGCTAGGGCTCCAAAGCCAAAATTCTCAGATGCTGCACTTAGACTTATTGCTTCTAAGCCACCCTTGAAGATGTGGGTGGTTAAGAAAGCATAACTCTCTTTTGCAGGGAAAGGTCTCCAGCAGAAAACCAAAATCTTCTGACGCTATTGCTGGGGACCTTAAAAATCTTGTGGGGCGCAAGATCAAATGCCCGAATGGCATCACTATGTATTTCGTACCTGAATCGCATGCTACTCTCCCTATTAGTCCTAACCTGGATCTAAGTTTTCATAACCCACTGGTTCGTCAAATGTTTTTGCTTCACAATACTCTTCGTGAAGCCTATCCCCCTAACTGCACTCTAGGGTACGACACCAGCGTCTTCAGAGTCTTTAGAATGGATTATTGACAGTGGGTGTACAAATCACATGACTGGCAAAAGAAGTCTTTTTATGGACTCAACCTTACGTCCATCCGACAAAGAGCCACATCACATTTGCTGACACTGGTAAAAGTAAGGTATTGGGTCTAGGTAGAGTTGCAATCTCAAAGGATCAACACATGGATAAAGTCATGTTTGTTGAATCCCTTGGCTTCAACTTAATGTCTGTCTCAATGCTTTGCGATTTGAACATGATTGTAATTTTTGGAAAATATCGTTGCCTGGTACTAATGGAATCTGACAAGTCTCTAGTGTTTGAAGGGTATCAGAAAGATGATTTGTACGTGGTAGATTTCTCAGCAGGGCCACAGCTTGCAGTATGTCTTCTGGCAAAGGCTTCAGAATGCTGGCTTTGGCATCGGAGGCTTGGGCATGCTGGCATGAGGAACCTCCACACCCTTGCGAAGAAGAAGCATGTCATAGGCATCGAGGGCGTAAAGTTCAAGAAAGATCACTTATGCGGTGCCTGTGAAGCAGGGAAGATGACAAGGGCAAAACATCCTTCGAAGACAATCATGACCACTACTCGACCCTTCGAACTGCTTCACATGGATCTCTTTCGTCCCACTCACTACTCAACCTTTTCCACTACTGCTTGCCTCTATGGCTTTGTCATTGTTGATGATTACTCTAGATATACATGGGTGCACATAATCCTTTACAAGACTGAAGTGCAGGATGTCTTCAGACGCTTCGCAAATCGGGCTATGAACAATTATGGCGCCAAGATAAAGCACATCAGAAGTGACAATGGCACTGAATTCAAGAACACTTGCCTTGATACATATCTGGATACCTTGGGCATCACACATGAATTCTCAGCTCCGTACACACCACAGCAAAATGGCGTCGTCGAACGCAAGAACAGAACACTCATTGAGATGGCCAGAACAATGCTAGATGAGTACAAGACTCCAAGAAAATTCTGGCCTGAAGCCATTGACACTACATGTCATACAATCAACCGTGTTTATCTTCACAAGCTTCTGAACAAGACATCTTATGAACTTCTAACTGGCAAGAAGCCAAATGTCAGTTACTTCAGAGTATTTGGCTCAAGATGCTGGATCAAGGACCCACACCACACCTCAAAATTTGCACCAAAAGCACATGAGGGCTTTATGCTTGGATATGGAAAGGATTCGCACTCCTACAGAGTCTTCAATCTCTTTCACTACAAAGTGGTTGAAACAGTGGATGTGCGATTCGATGAGACCAATGGTTCATAAAGAGAGCAACTGCCAGATGTGCTAGATGAAGTTCCAGCCAGTGAATCAATCAAGCTAATGGGAACTAGAGAAATTATACCTTCTGAAGCTCATCCTGAAGAAGAACTTATCATCTCAGCACCTGATCCACATGAAGACAATGCTCAGCCTGAAGACATTCCTCCCCACGACAACATAGATCAGCAAGAGCAAAGTCTTCGACCCATACATCCTTGTGTTGCCAATGAAGTGCAAATTGACAGAATAATTGACAGCATCAATGCAACTGGTCCACTGACTCGTTCAAGGGCAACTCAACTGACAAATTTCTGCTAACACTTCGCATTCGTTTCAATCACAGAACCCAAGAAAGTTGAAGAAGCTTTTATGGAACCTGAGTGGATTCAAGCAATGCAAGAAGAGCTTCATCAGTTTGAGCTGAACAATGTATGGGAATTGGTTAAGCGTCCTGATCCACGGAAGCATAACATAATAGGCACCAAATGGATATACCGCAACAAGCAAGATGAGAATGGTCAAGTTGTCAGAAACAAAGCTCGTCTCGTTGCTCAAGGATATACTCAAGTGGAAGGCATTGACTTCGATGAAACATTTGCTCCTATGGCCAGACTTGAAGCCATCCGTATACTACTGGCCTATGCAAATCATCATAACATACTTTTATATCAAATGGATGTGAAGAGTGCCTTTCTCAATGGCAAGATTGAAGAAGAAGTGTATGTTGCACAACCACCTGGGTTTGAAGATCCAAAACATCCTGACATGGTTTACAAGCTCAAGAAAGCACTATATGGCCTCAAACAAGCCCCTCGGGCCTGGTATGACACACTCAAATACTTCCTGAAGAGCAAAGGCTTCATACCTGGCTCCCTAGATCCCACTCTCTTCACGAAGACATGTGATGTTGAACTGTTTGTGTGCCAAATATATGTGGATGACATTATCTTCGGCTGCACCAATCAGAAGTACAGTGAGGAGTTCGGATATATGATGCAAGAGCAATATCAGATATCTATGATGGGGGAGCTGAAATTCTTCCTCGGTCTTCAGATACGGCAACAACGCAATGGCATCTTCATATCTCAAGAGAAGTATCTCAAAGATTGCCTGAAGAAGTTCAGTATGCAAGACTGCAAAGGCTTCACAACACCAATGCCAGCCAAACATCATCTGGGTCCTGACGACAATGGTAAAGAGTTCGATCAAAAGGTATACCGCTCCATGATTGGTTCTTTGCTTTATTTATGTGCATCTAGGCCAGATATTATGCTTAGTGTTTGCATGTGTGCTCGATTTCAAGCGGCACCAAAGGAGTCGCATCACTTAGCAGTGAAGCGAATTCTTTGATATTTGGCTCACACCCCAACTCTAGGATTGTGGTATCCAAAGGGCTCAGAATTTGATTTGGTTGGATTCTCGGATGCTGATTATGCTGGTGACAAGGTTGATCGAAAGTCTACATCACGCACATGTCACTTTCTGGGACGATCACTTGTGTGTTGGTCTTCAAAGAAGCAGAACTGTGTATCCCTCTCCACTGCTGAATCTGAATACATTGCTGCTGGATCTTGCTGCGCTCAGCTTCTGTGGATGAAGCAAACCCTCAAGGACTATGGCATTCAACTGAAGCAAGTGCCTCTCTACCGCGACAACGAAAGCGCCATCAAGATCGCCAACAACCCAGTTCAGCACTCAAAGACAAAGCACATTGAAATTCGTCATCACTTTCTCAGAGATCATGTTGCAAAGGAAGATATTTATATCATACACGTCAACACTGAAGAGCAATTGGCAGATATCTTCACCAAGCCCTTGGATGAGAAGAGATTTTGCAAGTTACGGTGTGAGCTAAATATCTTGGAATCCTCAAATGTCCTGTGATCAGGCACACATCCTAACACTTATGCATATTGATGACTTAGATGTGCAACACACAAAGTAACGTATATCTTCAATCAATGAAGACATATATTCTAAGTGTGAATACATTAATGTGGAAATTGACTTCGGAGCGCCACGATAATTGTGTGCCGTGTCTGAGTCTAATACTTCCTATACGGTGGGTAACGCCACCACCAAACGTTCTATTTTTGAGGTGCTTCACTCATGGCGTTACCTAGCAATGTCTTCACATTTGGTTTGGCTTCAATCTCTACATGTCTTCATGATTATCTTCATTACGTGGATTAAATAGATATATATATATATATATATACTAGTGTTCTGTCCTCTACAGCATTCACTTATAGCTATGTCTTCCTGTTTTGAATCTTTTGAACTAAGTGAATATGATCGGACCCTAATCTCTCCATTCTTTCTATCTCAAATTCTATCTCTCCAAGTCATATGCATCCTATTGAAACTGTCAAATGTCTTCTCTGCGTCCTTGTCAGCAGAAGACACAGAGACAAACTTTAAAACCGTTTTCAATGCTCATTCATCCACAAGAAATCTGGAGAAGTAGGAACGACCACCCGACAATCCAGGCGTGCGTGGGATGTGGAACTGCCCCCGAGACTCCGCATGATGGCCACATGCTGTTCAGATGCGAATCGCCAGGGGCACCTGTGTAATAGCGCAGTGCAGCCCCTGTGACTATAAATACACACTCACCGCAGTCATTATCTCCTTCTCCTTCCTCCTCCCTCGCACGAACCCTAGCGCCACCGCTAGCTCTCGACGACGCCGGCGACGAAGCGCTTCATTGCCGCAACCTCTCCGACGCTGTTTTCACGCCGACCGCGGACATCACTCTCTCTGCCGTCGCCGTAGGTGTCTTCCGTCGCCAAGTTAGGGCACGGAGGATCAAACTGCTCGGCCTCATCTCCCACTCCGTCTAGCAGTTCAAAGTGTGGTAAATAAAACCTCTTTTTACAGCCTCTTTTGATCCTATAGTTCGGTCACTTTCTGCCATAAGAAGTTTCTATTCACACAAGTTAGAACTGTCTCAGTCTGCATCTCAAAACTTGCCTAGTATATTCACTTGTGCTTCATGAAGTAGTTAGATTCCTCACTTGTACTGATCTATGGGTTCGTACAAATCTGGAACCAACTTCTTTTCTATAAGTGAATGTCTTCGCACGATGAGGTCAATATCTTCTAAACTGATTTATCTTCAAAATCTTCTGAGAATGCATATCACCTCTTGCCCTTCCCTCGCACCTTAATGCTGTCACAGGTACATGTCCATGGGAGAATCTTTTGGTTCTCATAGTCTGCATTCATTTGCAGAGTACTTACAGCATCACATCAACTCTCCTGAAGCCAGTTCATGTTGGTCAAGCAAACGAAAGCCTTTGAAGCCTTTGAACATCTTGAAGCCTTCCAAGTTAAGGTTTATGGCTTCAGAAACAGCAGCAAGGAAGGGGGGCAGACAGAGACGTGGGGAAACATCCAAAGATCTGCCTGATGAACTGGCAGAGATGTATAAAACAGACCCTGAAGAGAACTATGGTCAGCGCAAGACTCGAATCCAATGGATTCGAAGATATTGGGCAGAACAATGGTTCCACTACCGCTTCGTCACTCAGGAGTATGCGGAGAAGTGCGCCATCAAGAGACCGTGGGGAGGCGTACTATACAAAAATCTCGTACCCAGGTCCAGAGACGAAGCCATTGCTCAAGGCTTCTACCGATGCATGGTCCGAGGACCACAGCCAGCTGAAGCACATCCGTCATCTCTCCTCTGGTGTCGCGATGACCATCTGTTCAAGCGCAACTTTCAGTTTGCCCAGAACTCTGCGAAGCAAAATAAGAAGAAGTTGGGGTTAGACTTCAACCCTGGTCCCTCCTCTCCAAGGGCGGATGGCACACGCAACGCCGAACCCAATATCATCGGTCTGTATGCCAATCTTGCAGGACTCATCACCCGCATCCTAGTCCAAGGGACTGCCGTGAATGACCCTCCAACAAACACGGAGTATGATGACGCGCCTGCTGCGCCGAAGCCAAAGTAGATGAAGAAGCCAAAAGCTTCAAAGCCGGCCCCTTCACCCAAAATCTCAAGAGCGAAGCCATTGGCAACTGCACCTCCTGAAGCCAGTGTGCAGTCTGAAGACTTATCACGAGTCTCCAAGCCCCAGGAAGCCAAGAAGCCTCAGCCACACACAGGCAAAGAGCTCACAGCTGCTGCCATTCTGCGCAGCGAAACTATTGATCTGTCCAGCGACGAAGATCTTGGAGATGACGCTCTTGAGCAGCTCATCAAGAGCAAGGAGGAGGCTGAAATCTTCAACAATCTGCCTCTGTTTGATGTAGCAATCATCCACAACTTCATCGATGAGTGGTTTGCTACACCAAATATCAGCTTCGATGATCTGCAGCTGCCCATTGGCCTCAGCGTCGCCTTCCAAGGCGCTATTGCTTCAGAACTTGCAATTGCCCAGCGCATTGTTGAACTGAAGCAGAAAATTGATTTTGAAAAGGCTCAGTTCAAGCAGAATATGGCCAGGCTCAGCGTCCAAGAAGTCAAGGACTTCCATATCATGTTGCACGAGTTAAAGGAAAACTTTCTGAAGAAACGTGCAGAAGCTCAGGGTTCGCGGGAGCGAATGAAGACTCTGGCTGATCGCTGTGTGCAGGCCTACAATGAGGCCGAGAAGCGCAAGGCACTTGGGCGTCCCGGCATCGACCCTGGGATGGCCGCGAAGAAAAAGAAGAAGCCTGTTGTGGCTGAACCAGAGGCACCAAGGCAAGAGGCTGTTCCGACTGTCTTCCCCACTGCTACGACTGGCTCGAAGCCAAAGAGCCGGTCAACCGCTTCAGAGCTCAAGAAGACACGGACAGCCGAAGCTGAAGCAAGGAAGAGGAAACACTCTGAAGCCTCTCCTTCTGACCCCACCAAGAAGAAGCGCAAGATCAAGAAAGCTCGGGCTGCTCCCACCGAGCCCTTGCTAGCTGAACCCCTATCTGTCATCTACCCTAACGCAGATCGTCAGCTGACAGTTCATGAGCCTGCTCCCATAGAGGCTCCTGAAGCTGAAGATATTCCAGCAGCCGACCCCATCACTGCTAAAGACATTGGTCATCAGGACCATGTACAAGATGATGCAGCCCTTCCTCAGCTTGAGACAAGCGAACTCATCAGCATTGGTCGTCCTCTAACGCCAATTACACAAGATGCATCATGGGCGGATCGCCCACAAGTGGAAGAAGAATCTGAGGTCCAGCCCACTCCAACTCCACAGGCATCGTCTGCATTTCGCAGGCTTCGCAAAGGTCCAAGGCCTCAGGACTCTGCTGACGACATTCCGGCTGCATCAGCCGAAGAGCATGAAGAAGTACCACAAGCTCCAACTCCCCCGCTCCAACAAGAAACCGTTCTCCAGGAGAACGTGCCGGAGTCTGTCCCTCCAACTACACAAGTGGAGGCTGAAAATGTTGAGGCTGCCACAACCAACACCGAAGCCAATGTGGCGCCCTCCCCACCCAAAGCTTCTGAAGACAGTGAAGCTCCTGATCCAGATACGTCTGTTCCTAAGTCTGCTGCAGGTCCTCAATTTGATTACCATGTTGAGCACAGGCCTCAGGTCCAGACGCCAATCCCTCGACTGCCAAGGTTCCCAGGTCCTGCATCAGCTCCTGGCTCCTTCAACATCACTAGCTTCAAGGCCGACAACACGTTCTTCAACAGCTCCACGAACCCCTATTCAAGGGAAAGGATTGTATCTGATAGGTTCTGGAGCTATCCTCAGTGCAGTTACTACTCCTGCATCCTCTACAACCAAGGTCGCATCTTCCCGCACAAGCGCCTTGATGTTGAAGCCATTGCTGGACTGCCTTGTTTGGAGGAAGCTTTGGATTGCTTTAAGCAAGTGGGTCGGCTGCAGTTCGTAACTGATGAAGAGCACTGGAATGAAGAGCTTCTGCTTCAATTCTATGCCACCCTCCACATTAAAGGATACAACAGAGATCCGAAGACTTGGATCCTGGAGTGGATGATCGGCAATGTCCATCACGAAGCCAATGCATTTGATATTATTGAGCTTACCGGCCTACCCACTCCTGGCGAATTCTTCGAAGAAGGCTGCCAATTACATGTTGAAGCAATTGAAAGCATATTTCAGAGGCCTGAACCAAATATGAGTCAGATGCTTTCAATGATGAAGCCATTGCCCCATGATGCACCCTATCCAACTGAGTTCTTCGTTGAAGACTTAGAGTACCTGCCCAGAACCATCTATCACATCATCAGGCGGACTCTCTGGCCCCTCAAGGGACACTCTCCACATGCCAAGGTTGAGGGTGCAATGAAGACTCTCATATTCTACATCCTTCATGGCAAATGCTTCAATGTGCAGGACTTCTTCATACGCCAGCTTGCGGCATCCGGCTCAGATTTATTTGTCTTGAAGTTTTATGCTCCTTGGGTTATGCGGCTGATCAAGCTTCATTCTGCGATTTCATATCAGCCCTCAACCCGCAACCATCGGATCTTCTTGCCAGATGTGGACACCTCTGCTGAAGCTGTATATCCTGAGCCTGCCAAGCAACCCTTAAGTCTTCAGAATGCAGAACACCAGAGCTTCACGCAGAACATTGAAGGTGTTGAAGCCATCTCCAGGGTGTACCCATTGGCTGGCACTACACGTGCACCTGCATCCACTGAAGCCACTGACAGCGCAACTGCTCAGCGACCAGAAGCGCGCTCGTGCCCTCAATGACCGAGAGCTTCTTGTGGCCCTTCACCAAAAGCAAGATAGGCATCACGACTGGTTGAAGAGACAGATGAAAAGCCTCTTGGTGGATGTCAATCGCATCAGAAATCTTGCCACCAAGAATGCATTCGTTGCTCATGAAACTTGTCACCGCACCTGGAAAGGCCTCACAATGTTGTGCCCTGAAGCTGATCTTCATGAGGATGACTTCAGAGAGAGATTCAAGTTTGACTCCACACCCCCCAGAAGAGTTGTGCTGCGTGGAACTCCATCCCTTGAAGATTCTGAGTTCTCTTCCTTTGCTGCCACCGTGACTGCAAGAATCATCGAGGAAGAAGACGACGCTACATCACCACCACCTCCTTCAGCGCGCGTCGACCCTGCACCAAGCTCTTCAGCACCACCAAACGCCTCCACCGACCCTGCTGCGCCTGGGAACGCGTAGAAAACTCTATGTCTTCAAACCTTTTTGATCATCACTGACAAAAGGGGGAGAAGCATATGATGTTTAAAGTCTTCAAGCGGGTCAATATGGGCGGGTGCTTTATATTTTGCTACATTTTGCTTCGTGCTTACAACTCTTGTTTTACAACGCACTTATATCATTTCGCAGACGTCCATTTTTCATTATGCATGTCATTCTCTTCATATACTTTTACATGCATGGTGGATTGTCATCATAAGTTGAAGTGGATTTCCACAAGTACAACCTGCCATGTGCACTTGCGTTCCAGAAGCAAATTACTTATATGCACATCTTCAGGGGGAGCCCTTGCAGCTTATGAAGACAATTCCTTTACAATCTCACAAATTATATTCCCGTTGAAAACTTCAACTAGTTTGTCATCAATCACCAAAAAGGGGGAGATTGTAAGTGCATCTAGTGCCACCCCTAGTTGGTTTTGGAGTATTGACCACAAACCTAGTTGAGGGACTAATGTGTTTGTGAGAATTGCAGGATAACACAGGTAGAAGTCCCTCAATGATTCGGTTTTACTACCAGAGATGACCCCTAAAAATGTACGAAGACATTGAAGACAATGGTGGTACTTGAAGATATTCACATTGAAGACTATGACAAGAGAAGACACCACGTGAAGCCTATGGAACTCGCAGACTTAGATTCTTCGTAGTTTTATTTCATTTGTGTTGAATCATAGGAACCACCGTACTGTTAAGTGGGGTCCAAGAGAACCAGTCAGAATGACTGAAGTGATGCCTAATTCAAAACCTATATCTTCGAGCGAAGACTATGAGAGCAAATCTTGTCCAGAGTCGGACAAGTCAGCTTTGCTTGTAGCCCAAGTAAAGTTGCCGTGTGAGTTTGAAATCTGACCGTTGGCACATGTGTCAGTTCCTTAGTGACCCAGGGTCATTTCGGACAAATTAGGTCGGGTTGCCCAGTGGCTATAAATAGTCCACCCCCTACAACCATAAACGGTTGGCTGCTCAGATTTCAGTGCACGGCTTTTGTCGTTTGAGAGCAACCCACCTCGAAGCATTTGAGAGAAAATTCCTAGCGAGGAGAAAAGCCCTAACCACGCAGAGCCAGAGTAAATTGGGCGTCACTTAAGTCTTCGCGTCTGAGTGATCTGAAGACTTATTACACTTGAGGACCGTGCATCCTCCAGCCGGTTAGGCGTCGCGTTCTGAGCATCCAAGAGAAATTGTGGATTGCTAGTGAACGAAGTCTGTGAAGGTTTGGGAGTCTACCTTGAAGACTTACCAGAGTGATTGGGCGAGGTCTGTGTGACCTTGGCTCAAGGAGAAAACGGTGAGGACTGCGTGTCCTGAGCTGCGTGTTCAGGACTGGGTGTCCGGGACTGTGTGTCCTTTGGTTTAAATACCTAGCTGCTCCAACCAGACGTACAGTTGCACAGCAACTGGAACTGGTCCAACAAATCATTGTCTTCAGCGTGTCACTGGTTTCATCTTCACTTCCTTTTACTTTCTGTCACACACTGTGAAGCCATTGCATGCTTGCTTTATCTTCTATCTTCACAACATAACTGTATGATCTGTTTGGCTTCATAACTTCTTCCTTCCTGATCCTTATTACACTACAGCTACTTGTCTTGTGCTTTCACTCTATTGAATACTTGACCATGGCTTGCCTAGTGTAATCTAACTTCCGCTGCTTAAGTGATTGGCATATCTGTACTGTTTGTCTTCATAACCTTCACGTTTTGAAGACTTTCATAAAAATCGCCTATTCACCCCCCCCCCCCTCTAATCGATATAACGCACTTTCACTTCCTCCAAGGAAGGGTGCGGCTAGGGAGGAGTCCCTCCTCCCCAAGGCACCTAGGAGGTGCCTTCCCCCTTTAGGACTCTTCCTTTCCTTATCTCTTGGCGCATGGGCCTCTTGGGGCTGGTGCCCTTGGCCCATATAGGCCAAGGTGCACACCCCTACAGCCCATGTGGCCCCCCGGGGCAGGTGGCCCCACCCGGTGGACCCCCGGGACCCTTCCGGTGGTCCCGGTACAATACCGGTGACCCCGAAACTTGTCCCGATGGCCGAAATAGCACTTCCTATATATAATTCTTTACCTTCGGACCATTCCGGAACTCCTCGTGACATCCGGGATCTCATCCGGGACTCCGAACAACATTCGGGTTACCGCATACTAATATCTCTATAACCCTAGCATCACCGAACCTTAAGTGTGTAGACCCTATGGGTTCGGGAACCATGCAGACATGACCGAGACGTTCTCCGGTCAATAACCAACAGCAGGATCTGGATACCCATGTTGGCTCCCACATGTTCCACGATGATCTCATCGGATGAACCACGATGTCGAGGACTTAATCAATCCCGTATACAATTCCCTTTGTCTAGCGGTACGATACTTGCCCGAGATTCGATCGTCGGTATCCCGATACCTTGTTCAATCTCGTTACTGGCAAGTCTCTTTACTCGTTCTGTAACACATCATCCCGTGATCAACTCCTTGATCATATTGTGCACATTCTGATGATGTCCTACCGAGTGGGCCCAGAGATACCTCTCCGTCACACGGAGTGACAAATCCCAGTCTCGATTCGTGTCAACCCAACAGACACTTTCGGAGATACCTGTAATGTACCTTTATAGCCACCTAGTTACATTGTGACATTTGGCACACCCAAAGTATTCCTACGGTATCCGGGAGTTGCACAATCTCATGGTCTAAGGAAATGATACTTGACATTAGAAAAGCTTTAGCATACGAACTACACGATCTAGTGCTATGCTTAGGATTGGGTCTTGTCCATCACATCATTCTCCTAATGATGTGATCCCGTTATCAACGACATCCAATGTCCATGGTCAGGAAACCGTAACCATCTATTGATCAACGAGCTAGTCAACTAGAGGCTTACTAGGGACATGGTGTTGTCTATGTATACACACATGTATCTGAGTTTCCTATCAATACAATTCTAGCATGGATAATAAATGATTATCATGAACAAGGAAATATAATAATAATCAATTTATTATTGCCTCTAGGGCATATTTCCAACAGTCTCCCACTTGCACTAGAGTCAATAATCTAGTTCACATCGCCATGTGATTAACACTCACAGATCACATCGCCATGTAAGCAACATCCAAAGAGTTTACTAGAGTCAATAATCTAGTTCACATCACTATGTGATTAGCACTCAATGAGTTCTGGGTTTGATCATGTTGCTTGTGAGAGAGGTTTTAGTCAACGGGTCTGAACCTTTCAGATCCGTGTGTGCTTTACAAATCTCTATGTCATCTCCTAGATGCAGCTACCACGCTCTATTTGGAGCTATTCCAAATAACTGTTCTACTATATGAATCTAGTTTACTACTCAGAATAATCCGGATTAGTGTCAAAGTTTGCATCGGCGTAACCCTTTACGACGAACTCTTTTACCACCTCCATAATCGAGAAAATTCCTTAGTCCACTAGTTACTAAGGATAACTTTGACCGCTGTCCTGTGATCCATTCTTGGATCACTCTTGTACCCCTTGACTGACTCATGGTAAGGCACACTTCAGGTGCGGTACACAGCATATCATACTGTAGAGCCTATGTCTTAAGCATAGGGGACGACCTTCATCCTTTCTCTCTATTCTGCCGCGGTCAGGTTTCGAGTCTTACTCAATGTTCACACCTTATAACACAGCCAAGAACTCATTCTTTGCCGACCCATTTTGAACTCCTTCAAAATCTTGTCAAGGTATGTGCTCATTTGAAAGTTCCATTAAGTGTTTTGATCTATCCTTATAGATCTTGATGCTCAATGCTCAAGTAGCTTAATCCAGGCTTTCCATTGAAAAACACTTTCCAAATAATCCTATATGCTTTCCAGAAATTCTACGTCACTTTTGATCAACAATATGTCAACAACATATACCTATCAGAAATTCTATAGTGCTCCCACTCACTTCTTTGGAAATACAAGTTTGTATACACCAAAATCTTTGATCATCTCATCAAAGCATACATTCCAACTCCAAGATGCTTACTCCAGTCCTTAGAAGGATAGCTGGAGCTTTACACACTTGTTAGCATCTTTCAGGATTGACAAAACCTTCCGATTGTATCACATACAACCTTTCCTCAAGAAAATCATCGAGGAAACAATGTTTTGACATCCTATCTGCAAGATTTCATAAATAATGCAGTAATCGCTAATATAATTCCAACATACTATTAGCATCGCTACGAGTGAGAAAGTCTCATCGTGGTCAACTCCTTGAACTTGTCGGAAAACATCTTAACGACAAGCCGAGCTTTCTTAATGGTGATACTTACCATCATTGTCCGTCTTCCTTTTGAAAATCCATATGTACCTAACAGCCTTACGACCATCAAGTAGTTCTTCCAAAGTCTACACTCTGTTTTCATATATGGATCCTCTCTCAGATTATATGGCCTTGAGCCATTTTGGAATCCAGGCCCACCATCGCTTCTCCATAGCTCGTAGGTTCATTGTTGTCTAGCAACATGACTTCCAAGACAGGATTACATACCACTCTAAAGTAGTACACATCCTTGTCATCCTACGAGGTTTGGTAGTGACTTGATCTGAAGTCTCATGATCAATATCATAAGCTTCCGCTTCAATTGGTGTAGGTGCCACAGGAACAACTCTTTGTGCCCTGCTATACACTAGTTGAAGTAACGGTTCAATAACCTCATCAAGTCTCCACCATCCTCCCACTCAATTCTTTCGAGAGAAACTTTTCCTCGAGAAAGGACCCGATTCTTGAAACAATCCCTTATTGCTTTCGGATCTGAGATAGGAGGTATACCCAACTGTTTTGGGTGTCCTATGAAGATGCATTTATCCGCTTTGGGTTCGAGCTTATCAGCCTGAAACTTTTTCACATAAGCAGCCCCAAACTTTTAAGAAATGACAGCTTAGGTTTCTCTAAACCATAGTTCATACGGTGTCATCTCATCGGAATTACGTGGTGCCCCTTTTAAAGTGAATGTGGTTGTCTCTAATGCCTAATCCATAAACTATTGTGGTAATTCGATAAGAGACATCATGGTATGCATCATATCCAATAGGGTGCAGTTATGATGTTCGAACACACCATCACACTATGGTGTTCCAGGCTGCATTAGTTGTGAAACAATTTCCACAATGTCTTAATTCTGTGCCAAACTCGTAATTCAGATATTCATCTCTATGATCATATCATAGATATTTTATCCTCTTGTCATGACGATCTTACCCTGAAATTACTTGAACCTTTCAATAATTCAGACTCGTGATTCATCAAGTAAATATACTCAACATCTTCTCAAATCATCTGTGAAGTAAGAACATAACGATATCCACTACACTCCTCAGCATTCATTGGACTGCACACATCAAAATGTATTACTTCCAACAAGTTGCTTTCTAGTTCCATTTTACTAGAAACGAGGCTTTCAGTCATCTTGCCCATGTGGTATGATTTGCACGTCTCAAGTGATTCAAAATCAAGTGAGTCCAAACGGTCCATTTGCATGGAGTTTCTTCATACATATACACCAATAGACATGGTTCGCACGTCTCAAACTTTTCAACAACGAGTGAGCCCAAAGATCCATCAACATGGAGCTTCTTCATGCGTTTTATACCGATATGACTTACGTGGAAGTGCCACAAGTAGGTGGTACTATCATTACTATCTTTTGGCATGAACATGTGTATAACTACGACCGAGATTCAATAAACCATTCATTTTAGGTGCAAGACCATTAAAGGTATTATTCAAATAAACAGAGTAACCATTATTCTCCTTAAATGAATAACCGTATTGCGATAGACATAATCCAATCATGTCTATGCTCAATGCAAACACCAAATAACAATTATTTAGGTTTAACACCAATCTCAATGGTAGAGGGAGCGTGCGATGCTTGATCATATCAACATTGGAAACACTTCCAACACATATCGTCAGCTCACTTTTAGCTAGTCTTCGTTTATTCCGTAGCTTTTATTTCGAGTTACTAACACTTAGCAACCGAACCGGTATCTAATACCCTGGTGCTACTAGGAGTACTAGTAAAGTACACATCAACACAATGTATATCCAATATACTTCTATCGACCTTGCCAGCCTTCTCATCTACCAAGTATCTAGGGTAATTCTGCTCCAGTGGTTGTTCCCCTTATTACAAAAGCACTTAGTCTCGGGTTTGGGTTCAACCTTGGGTTTCTTCACTAGAGCAGCAGCTGAATTGCCGTTTCATGAAGTATCCCTTCTTGCCCTTGCCCTTCTTGAAACTAGTGGTTTCACCAACCATCAACAATTGATGCTCCTTCTTGATTGCTACTTTTGTGGTGTCAAACATCATGAATATCTCAAGGATCATCATATATGTCCCTGATATATTATAGTTCATCACGAAGCTCTAGCAGCTTGGTGGCAATGACTTCGGAGAAACATCACTATCTCATCTGGAAGATTAACTCCCACTCGATTCAAATGATTGTTGTACTCAGACAATCTGAGCACAAGCTCAACAATTGAACTTTTCTCCCTTAGTTTGCAGGCTAAGAAAATCGTCGAAGGTCTTATACCTCTTGACGTGGGCACGAGCCTAAAATCCCAATTTCAGCCCTCGAAACATCTCATATGTTTCGCGACGTTTAAAAACGTCTTCTGTACCTCAACTCTAAACCGTTTAACTAAACTATCACGTAGTTATCAAAATGTGTATGTCAGATGTTCGCAACATCCACAGACGACGTTCGAGGTTCAGCACACTGAGCGGTGCATTAAGGACATAAGCCTTCTATGAAGCAATGAGGACAATCCTCAGTTTACGGACCTAGTCCGCACAATTGCTACTATCAACTTTCAACTAAATTTTCTCTAGGAACATATCTAAACAGTAGAACTAAAGCGCGAGCTACGACATAATTTGCAAAATCCTTTTGACTATGTTCAGGATAAACAAGTTCATCTTATGAACTCCCACTCAGATAGACATCCCTCTAGTCATCTAAGTGATTACATGATCCGAGTCAACTAGGCCGTGTCCGATCATCACGTGAGACGGACTAGTCAACATCGGTGAACATCTTCATGTTGATCGTATCTTCTATACGACTCATGTTCGACCTTTCGGTCTTCTGTGTTCCGAGGCCATGTCTGTACATGCTAGGCTCAGCAAGTCAGCCTAAGTGTTTTGCGTGTGTAAATCTGGCTTACACCCGTTGTATGTGAATGTAAGAATCTAACACCCGATCATCACGTGGTGCTTCGAAACACGAACTGTCGCAACGGTGCACAGTTAGGGGGAACACTTTCTTGAAATTTTAACGAGGGATCATCTTATTTACTACCGTCGTTCTAAGCAAATAAGATGTATAAAAATGATAAACATCACATGCAATCAAATAATAGTGACATGATATGGCCAATATCATATAGCTCCTTTGATCTCCATCTTGGGGCTCCATGATCATCTTGTCACCGGCATGACACCATGATCTCCATCATCATGATCTCCATCATCGTGTCTCCATGAAGTTGCTCGCCAACTATTACTTCTACTACTACAGCTAATGATTAGCAATAAAGTAAAGTAATTACATGGCATTGTTCAATGACACGCAGGTCATACAATAAATAAAGACAACTCCTATGGCTCCTGCCGGTTGTCATATTCATCGACATGCAAGTCGTGATTCCTATTACAAGAACATGATCATCTCATACATCACATATCATTCATCACATCCTTTGGCCATATCACATCACATAGCATACCCTGCAAAAACAAGTTAGACGTCCTCTAATTGTTGTTTGCATGTTTTACGTGGCTGCTATGGGTTTCTAGCAAGAACGTTTCTTACCTACGCAAAAACCACAACGTGATATGCCAATTGCTATTTACCCTTCATAAGGACCCTTTTCATTGAATCTGATCCGACTAAAGTGGGAGAGACAGACACCCACTAGCCACCTTATGCAACTAGTGCATGTCAATCGGTGGAACCAGTCTCACGTAAGAGTACGTGTAAGGTCGGTCCGGGCCGCTTCATCCCACAATGCCGCCGAATCAAGATTGGACTAGTAACGGTAAGCATATTGAACAAAATCAACGCACACAACTACTTTGTGTTCTACTCGTGCATAGAATCTACGCAATAGACCTAGCTCTGATACCACTGTTGGGGAACGTAGCAGAAATTCAAAATTTTCCTACGTATCACCAAGATCTATCTATGGAGAAACCAGCAACGAGGGGAAGGAGAGTGCATCTACATACCCTTGTAGATCGCTTAGCGGAAGCATTCAAGAGAACGGGGTTGATGGAGTCGTACTCGTCGTGATCCAAATCACCGATGATCCTAGCGCCGAACGGATGGCACCTCCGCGTTCAACACACGTATGGAGCAGCGATGCCTCCTCCTTCTTGATCCAGCAAGGGGGAAGGAGAGGTTGATGGAGATCCAGCAGCACAACGGCGTGGTGGTGGAAGTAGCGGGATTCCAACAGGGCTTCGCCAAGCGCTGCGGGAGGAGGGAGATGTGTCACGGGAGGGAGAGGGAGGCGCCAGGGCTTAGATGCGGCTGCCCTCCCTTCCCCCCACTATATATAGGGCCAAGGGAGAGGGGGGCACAGCCTTGACCCTTCCTCCAAGGAAGGGTGCGGCTAGGGAGGAGTCCCTCCTCCCCAAGGCACCTAGGAGGTGCCTTCCCCCTTTAGGACTCTTCCTTTCCTTATCTCTTGGCGCATGGGCCTCTTGGGGCTGGTGCCCTGGCCCATATAGGCCAAGGTGCACACCCCTACAGCCCATGTGGCCCCCCGGGGCAGGTGGCCCCACCCGGTGGACCCCCGGGACCCTTCCGGTGGTCCCGGTACAATACCGGTGACCCCGAAACTTGTCCCGATGGCCGAAATAGCACTTCCTATATATAATTCTTTACCTCCGGACCATTCCGGAACTCCTCGTGACATCCGGGATCTCATCCGGGACTCCAAACAACATTCGGGTTACCGCATACTAATATCTCTATAACCCTAGCGTCACCGAACCTTAAGTGTGTAGACCCTATGGGTTCGGGAACCATGCAGACATGACTGAGACGTTCTCCGGTCAATAACCAACAGCGGGATCTGGATACCCATGTTGGCTCCCACATGTTCCATGATGATCTCATTGGATGAACCACGATGTCGAGGACTTAATCAATCCCGTATACAATTCCCTTTGTCTAGCGGTACGATACTATCCCGAGATTCGATCGTCGGTATCCCGATACCTTGTTCAATCTCGTTACTGGCAAGTCTCTTTACTCGTTCCGTAACACATCATCCCGTGATCAACTCCTTGATCATATTGTGCACATTATGATGATGTCCTACCGAGTGGGCCCAGAGATACCTCTCCGTCACACGGAGTGACAAATCCCAGTCTCGATTCGTGTCAACCCAACAGACACTTTCGGAGATACCTGTAATGTACCTTTATAGCCACCCAGTTACGTTGTGACGTTTGGCACACCCAAAGTATTCCTACGGTATCCGGGAGTTGCACAATCTCATGGTCTAAGGAAATGATACTTTACATTAGAAAAGCTTTAGCATACGAACTACACGATCTAGTGCTATGCTTAGGATTGGGTCTTGTCCATCACATCATTCTCCTAATGATGTGATCCCGTTATCAACGACATCCAATGTCCATGGTCAGGAAACCATAACCATCTATTGATCAACGAGCTAGTCAACTAGAGGCTTACTAGGGACATGGTGTTGTCTATGTATCCACACATGTATCTGAGTTTCCTATCAATACAATTCTAGCATGGATAATAAACAATTATCATGAACAAGGAAATATAATAATAATCAATTTATTATTGCCTCTAGGGAATATTTCCAACACACCCTTGGGTGGAGGAGGATCCCCTAGGATTTCAACAGGTAAATTGTTTTTCAGAATAGGTTCCTATTTGAAGAATACTTCATCTAATTCCCTTCTTTCATTCATAAACATGTCATTTTCATGGTCTAGCAAGTATTGTTCTAAAGAATCACTAGGAGGTACGGCAATAGAAGCAAGACCAATAATTTCATCCTCACTAGGTAATTCTTCTTCATGGTGTTGTCTACTAAATATAGAGAAATTAAATTCATGAGTCATATCATCTAAACCGATAGTAACAACATCCCTTTTGCAATCTATGGTAGCATTAACAGTGTTCAGGAAGGGTCTACCAAATATAATGGGACAAAAGCTATCTTGTGGGGAACCAAGAACAAGAAAATCAACAGGATATTTTGTTTTCCCACACAAGACTTCAACATCTCTAACAATTCCCATTGGTAAAATAGTATCTCTATTGGCAAGTTTAATTGTGACATCAATATCTTCCATCTCAGCAGGTGCAATATCATGCATAATTTCTTTGTATAAGGAATAAGGTATTGCTCTAGCACTAGCACCCATATCACATAAGCCATGATAACAATATCTCCTATTTTAACAGAAATAAAAGGCATGCCTACCACATGTCTAGGTTTATCTTTAGCACAGGGTTTAGCAATTCTAGCAGTTTCATCACAGAAATAAATAACATGCCCATCAATATTATCAGACAAGATCTTTAACAATAGCAATATTAGGTTCCACTTTAATTTGCTCAGAAGGTGTATAAGTTTTAATATTGCTTTTACGAACTACAGTTGAAGCTTTAGCATGATCCTTTATCCTAATAGGGAAAGGTGGTTTCTCAACATAAGCAGCAGGAACAATAGGATCATTATAAGTGACAATCTTTTCTTCAACTTTAATAGGTGCAACTACTTTTACTTCTATGGGAGGATGATATTTAAACCACTTCTCCTTGGGGAGATCAACATAAGTAGCAAAAGATTCACGGAAAGAAGCTACTATCTCAGAGTCAAGTCCATATTTAGTGCTAAATTTACGAAAAATATCGGTATCCATAAAAGATTTAACACAATCAAAACTAGGTGTCATACCTGACTCCTTACCTTTGTCGAGGTCCCAATCTTCAGAGTTGCATTTAATTCTTTCCAATAAATCCCATTTGAATTCAATAGTCTTCATCATAAAAGAGCCAGCACAAGAAGTATCAAGCATGGTGTGATTGTTATCAGAAAGCCGAGCATAACAATTTTGAATAATCATTTATCTGGAGAGCTCATGATTGGGGCATGAATATAACCATCGATTTAAGCCTCGCCCAAGCTTGAGCGATGCTTTCTCCTTCGCGAGGCCAAAAATTATATATATAATTGCGATCACGATGAACAAGATGCATAGGATAAAACTTCTGATGAAATTCCAATTTCAATCATTTGTAATTCCAAGACCCCATATCATCACATAGCCTATACCATGTCGATGCGTCTCCCTTCAAAGATAAAGGGAAGACCATCTTCTTAACAACGTCTCTGGGTACACCTGCAAGCTTAAATAATTCACAAACTTCATCCACATATAATAGATGCTCATCAGGATGTTTTGTTCCATCTCCTAAAAAAGGATTAGCTAGTAGTTTTTCTATCATACCCGAAGGAATTTCAAAGCAGACATTTTCATTTTCATATTCATTTTCAGTGGGTTGAGGAGCAACTTTTTTCTCTACTAGTCGGGGTGAAGATACCCCGAACAAGCCCCTCAGAGGATTACTTTCCATAGTAACAAGTGACAGTAAATTTCAGCACACTATATAAATTTTTCCTTACCAAATTCCACCTACCAAAGGCGCTTCACTCCCCGGCAACGGCGCCAGAAAAGAGTCTTGATGACCCACAAGTATAGGGGGTCTATCTTAGTCCTTTCGATAAGTAAGAGTGTCGAACCCAACGAGGAGCAGAAGGAAATGATAAGCGGTTTTCAGCAAGGTATTCTCTGCAAGTACTGAAATAAGTGGTAACGGGTAGTTTTGTAATAGGATAATTTGTAACGAGCAACAAGTAACAAAAGTAAATAAGGTGCAGCAAGGTGGCCCAATCTTTTTTGTAGCAAAGGACAAGCCTAGACAAACTCTTATATGATGTAAAGCGCTCCTGACGACACATGGGAATATCGTCAAGCTAGGTTTCATCACGTTCATACGATTCGCGTTCGGTAGTTTGATAATTTGGTATGTGGGTGGACCGGTGCTTGGGTACTGCCCTTACTTTTACAAGCATACCACTTATTATTAACCTCTATTGCAAGCATCCACAACTACAACAAAAGTATTAAGGTAAACCTAACCACGGCATGAAACATATGGATCCAAATCAGCCGCTTATGAAGCAACGCATAAACTAGGGTTTAAGCTTCTGTCACTCTAGCAACCCATCATCTAGTTATTACTTCCCAATGCCTTCCTCTAGGCCCAAATAATGGGGAAGTGTCATGTAGTCGACGTTCACATAACACCACTAGAGGAGAGACAACATACATCTCATCAAAATATCGAATGAATACCAAATTCACATGACTACTAATAGCAAGACTTCTCCCATGTCCTCAGGAACAAAAGTAACTACTCACAAAGCATAAACATGTTCATAATCAGAGGGGTATTAATATGCATATAGGATCTGAACATATGATCTTCCACCAATTAAACCAACTAGCATCAACTACAAGGAGTAATTAACACTACTAGCAACCTACTAGCACCAATCCCGAACTTGGAGACAAGAATTGGATACAAGAGATGAACTAGGGTTTTGAGAGGAGATGGTGCTGATGAAGATGTTGATGGAGATTGCCCTCTCCCGATGAGAGGAGCGTTGGTGATGACGATGGTGATGATTTCCCCCTCCGGGAGAGAAGTTTCCCCGGCAGAACAGCTCTGCCAGAGCCCTAGATTGGTTCTGCCAAGGTTCCGCCTCGTGGCGGCGGAGTTTCGTCCGAGAAGATGGCTTATTATTTTTTTCCATCGAAAGACTTCATATAGCAGAAGATGGTCACTGGAGGGCCACTAGGGGGGCCATGAGGTAGGGGGCACGCCCCCACCCTCGTGGGCAGGGTGTGGCCCCCCTGGTGAAGTTCTTGCTCTCGGTATTTTTTATATATTTGGAAAACGTCTTCCATGAAGTGTCAGGACTTTTGGAGCTGTGCAGAATAGGTCTCTAATATTTGCTCCTGTTCCAGCCCAGAATCCCAGCTGCCGGCATTCTCGCTCTTTATGTAAACCTTGTAAAATAAGAGAGAATAGGCATAAGTATTGTGACATAATATGTAATAACAGCCCATAATGTAATAAATATTGATATAAAAGCATGATGCAAAATGGACGTATCATACATCATCCCGCAACTAACTCATTAGTTGCAATGCTTGCAAGGCTTAAGTGATGTGCATTACCGAGTGGGCCCAGAGATACCTCTCCGACAATCGGAGTGACAAATCCTAATCTCGAAATACACCAACCCAACAAATACCTTCTGAGACACCTGTAGAGCACCTTTATAATCACCCAGTTATGTTGTGACGTTTGGTAGAACACAAAGTGTTCCTCCGATAAACGGGAGTTGCATAATCTCATAGTCATAGGAACATGTATAAGTCATGAAGAAAGCAATAGCAACGTACTAAACGATCGAGTGCTAAGCTAACGGAATGGGTCAAGTCAATCACATCATTCTCCTAATGATGTGATCTCGTTAATCAAATGATAACTCATGTCTATGGCTAGGAAACATAACCATCTTTGATCAACGAGCTAGTCAAGTAGATGCATACTAGTGACATTCTGTTTGTCTATGTATTCACACAAGTATTATGTTTCCGGTAATACAATTCTAGCATGAATAATAAACATTTATCATGATATAAGGAAATAAATAATAACTTTATTATTTCCTCTAGGGCATATTTCCTTCAGTCTCCCACTTGCACTAGAGCCAATAATCTAGATTACACAGTAATGATTCTAACACCCATGGAGTCTTGGTGCTGATCATGTTTTGATCGTGGAAGAGGCTTAGTCAATGGGTCTGCAACATTCAGATCCGTATGTATCTTGCAAAATTCTATGTCTCCCACCTGGACTAGATCCCGGATGGAACTGAAGCGTCTCTTGATGTGCTTGGTTCTCTTGTGAAATCTGGATTCCTTCGCCAAGGCAATTGCTCCAATATTGTCACAAAAGATTTTCATTGGACCCGATGCACTAGGTATGACACCTAGATCGGATATGAACTCCTTCATCTAGACTCCTTCATTTGCTGCTTCCAAAGCAGCTATGTACTCCGCTTCACACGTAGATCCTGCCACGATGCTTTGTTTAGAACTGCACCAACTGACAGTTCACCGTTCAATGTAAACACGTATCTAGTTTGCGATTTAGAATCGTCCGGATCAGTGTCAAAGCTTGCATCAACGTAACCATTTACAATGAGATCTTTGTCACCTCCATAAACAAGAAACATATCCTTAGTCCTTTTCAGGTATTGCAGGATGTTCTTGACCGTTGTCTAGTGATCCCCTCCTGGATTACTTTGGTACCTCCCTGCTAGACTTATAGCAAGGCACACATGATCAGGTCTGGTACACAGCATAGGGAACATCTTTCATCTTCTCTCTATCTTCTGCAGTGGTCGGGCATTGAGTCTTACTCAACTTCACACCTTGTAACACATGCAAGAACCCTTTCTTTGCTTGATCCATTTTGAACTTCTTCAAAACTTTGTCAGGGTATGTGCTTTGTGAAAGTCCAATTAAGCGTCTTGATCTATGTCTATAGATCTTGATGCCCAATATATAAGCAGCTTCACCGAGGTCTTTCATTGAAAAACTCTTATTCAAGTATCCCTTTATGCTATCCAGAAATTCTATATCATTTCTAATCAGCAATATGTCATCCACATATAATATCAGAAATGCTACAGAGCTCCCACTCACTTTCTTGTAAATACAGGCTTCTCCAAAAGTCTGTACAAAACCAAATGCTTTGATCACACTATCAAAGCGTTTATTCCAACTCCGAGAGGCTTGCACCAGTCCATAAATGGATCGCTGGAGCTTGCACACTTTGTTAGCTCCCTTTGGATAGACAAAACCTTCCGGTTGCATCATATACAACTCTTCTTCTAGAAATCCATTCAGGAATGCAGTTTTTACATCCATTTGCCAAATTTCATAATCATAAAATGCGGCAATTGCTAACATGATTCGGACAGACTTAAACATCGCTACGGGTGAGAAGGTATCATCGTAGTCAATCCCTTGAACTTGTCGAAAACCTTTCGCAACAAGTCGAGCTTTATAGACAGTAATATTACCGTCAGCGTCAGTCTTCTTCTTGAAGATCCATTTATTCTCAATGGCTTGCCGATCATTGGGCAAGTCAACCAAAGTCCACACTTTGTTCTCATACATGGATCACATCTCAGATTTCATGGCCTCAAGCCATTTTACGGAATCTGGGCTCACCATCGCTTCTTCATAGTTCGTAGGTTCGTCATGGTCTAGTAACATAACATCCAGAACAGGATGGCCGTACCACTCTAGTGCGGATCTTACTATGGATGACCTACGAGGTTCAGTAACAACTTGATCTGAAGTTCCATGATCATCATCATTAACTTCCTCACTAATTGGTATAGACGTCACTGGAACCAGTTTCTGTGATGAACTACTTTCCAATAAGGGAGCAGGTATGGTTACCTCATCAAGTTCTACTTTGCTCCCACTCACTTCTTTCGAGAGAAACTCCTTTTCTAGAAAGGATCCATTCTTAGCAATGAATGTCTTGCCTTCGGGTCTGTGATAGAAGGTGTACCCAACAGTCTCCTTTGGGTATCCTACGAAGACACATTTCTCCGACTTGGGTTCGAGCTTATCAGGTTGAAGCTTTTTCACATAAGCATCGCAGCCCCAAACTTTAAGAAACGACAACTTTGGTTTCTTGCCAAACAACAGTTCATAAGGTGTCGTCTCAACGGATTTCGATGGTGCCCTATTTAACGTGAATGCGACCATCTCTAAAGCATAACCCCAAAATGATAGTGGTAAATCAGTAAGAGACATCATAGATCGCACCATATCTAGTAAAGTACGATTAGGACGTTCGGACACACCATTACGTTGTGGTGTTCCGGGTGGCGTGAGTTGTGAAACAATTCCGCATTGTTTCAAATGTAGACCAAACTCATAACTCAAATATTCTCCTCCACGATCAGATCGTAGAAACTTTATTTTCTTGTTACGATGATTTTCAACTTCACTCTGAAATTCTCTGAACTTTTCAAATGTTTCAGACTTATGTTTCATTAAGTAGATATACCCATATCTGCAAAAATCATCTGTGAAGGTGAGAAAATAACGATACCCGCCGCGAGCCTCAATATTCATTGGTCCACATACATCAGTATGTATGATCTCCAATAAATAAGTTTCTCGCTCCATAGTTCCGGAGAACGGTGTTTTAGTCACCTTGCCCATGAGGCACGGTTCACAAGTACCAAGTGATTCATAATCAAGTGGTTCCAAAAGTCCATTAGTATGAATTTTCTTCATGCGCTTTACACCGATATGACCTAAACGGCAGTGCCACAAATAAGTTGCACTATCATTATCAACTCTGCATCTTTTGGTTTCAATATTATGAATATGTGTATCACTACTATCGAGATTCATCAAAAATAGACCACTCTTCAAGGGTGCATGACCATAAAAGATATTACTCATATAAATAGAACCACCATTATTCTCTGATTTAAATGAATAACCGTCTCGCATCAAACAAGATCCAGATATAATGTTCATGCTCAACGTTGGCACCAAATAACAATTATTTAGGTCTAATACTAATCCCGAAGGTAGATGTACAGGTGGCGTGCCGACGGCGATCACATCGACTTTGGAACCGTTTCCCACGCGCATCGTCACCTCGTCCTTGGCCAGTGTTTGCGTAATCCGTAGTCCCTGTTTTGAGTTGCAAATATTAGCAACAGAACCAATATCAAATACCCAGGTGCTACTGCAAGCTCTGGTAAGGTACACATCAATAACATGTATATCACATATACCTTTGTTCACCTTGCCATCCTTCTTATCCGCCAAATACTTGGGGCAGTTCCGCTTCCAGTCACCAGTCTGCTTGCAGTAGAAGCACTCAGTCTCAGGCTTAGGTCCAGACTTGGGTTTCTTCTCTTGACCAGCAACTTGCTTCCTATTCTTCTTGAAGTTCCCCTTCTTCTTCTTTTCTTGAAACTGGTGGTCTTATTGACCATCAACACTTGATGCTCCTTCTTGATTTCTACCTCCGCAGCCTTTAGCATTGCGAAGAGCTCGGGAATCGTCTTATCCACCCCTTGCATGTTATAGTTCATCATGAAGCTTTTGTAGCTTGGTGGCAGTGATTGAATAATTATGTCAATGATGCTATCATCCGGAAGATTAACTCCCAGTTGAATCAAGTGATTGCAGTACCCAGACATCTTGAGTATATGCTCACTGACAGAACTATTCTCCTCCATCTTGTAGCTGTAGAACTTATTGGAGACTTCATATCTCTCAATCCGGGCATTCTTTTGAAATATTAACTTCAACTCCTGGAACATCTCATATGCTCCATGACGTTCAAAACGTTGTTGAAGTCCTGGTTCTAAGCCGTAAAGCATGGCACACTAAACTATCGAGTAGTCATCAGCTTTGCTCTGCCAGACGTTCATAACATCTGGTGTTGCTCCTGCAGCAGGTTTGGCACCTAGCGGTGCTTCTAGGACGTAATTCTTCTATGCAGCAATGAGGATAATCCTCATGTTACGGACCCAGTCCGTGTAATTGCTACCATCATCTTTCAAGTTTGCTTTCTCAAGGAACGCATTAAAATTCAACGGAACAACAACATGGGCTATCTATCTACAAACAACATAGACAAGCAAGATACTATCAGGTACTAAGTTCATGATAAATTTAAGTTTAATTAATCGTATTACTTAAGAACTCCCACTTAGACAGACATCTCTCTAATCCTCTAAGTGATCATGTGATCCATATCAACTAAACCATAACCGATCATCACGTGAAATGGAGTAGCTTTCAATGGTGAACATCACTATGTTGATCATATCTACTATATGATTCACGCTCGACCTTTCGGTCTCAGTGGTCCGAGGCCATATCTGCATATGCTAGGCTCGTCAAGTTTAACCTAAGTATTCTGCATGTGCAAAACTAGTTTGCACCCGTTGTAGATGGACATAAAGCTTATCACACCCGATCATCACGTGGTGTCTGGGCACGACGAACTTTGGCAACCATGCATACTTGGGGAGACCACTTTTATCTTCAAATTTAGTGAGAGATCATCTTATAATGCTACCATCAATCAAAGCAATATAAGATGCATAAAAGATAAACATCACATGCAATCAATATAAGTGATATGATATGGCCATCATCATCTTGTGCTTGTGATCTCCATCTCCGAAGCATCGTCATGATCACCATTGTCACCGGCGCGACACCTTGATCTCCATCGTAGTATCATTGTCGTCTCGCCAATCTTATGCTTCTACGACTATCGCTGCCGCTTAGTGATAAAGTAAAGCATTACAGGGCGATTGCATTGCATACAATAAAGCGACAACCATATGGCTCCTGCCAGTTGCCGATAACTCGGTTACAAAACATGATCATCTCATACAATAAAATTTAGCATCATGCTTTGATCATATCACATCACAACATGCCCTGCAAAAACAAGTTAGACGTCCTCTACTTAGTTGTTCCAAGTTTTACATGGCTGCTACAGGCTGAGCAAGAACCATTCTTACCTACACATCAAAACCACAACGATAGTTTGTCAAGTTAGTGTTGTTTTAACCTTCGCAAGGACCGGGCGTAGCCACACTCGGTTCAACTAAAGTTGGAGAAACTGACACCTGCCAGTCACCTATGTGCAAAGCACGTCGGTAGAACCAGTCTCGCGTAAGCGTACGCGTAATGTCGGTCCGGGCCGCTTCATCCAACAATACCGCCGAACCAAAGTATGACTTGCTGGTAAGCAGTATGACTTATATCGCCCACAACTCACTTGTGTTCTACTCGTGCATATGACATCTACGCATAAAACCTGGCTCTGATACCACTGTTGGGGAACGTAGTAATTTCAAAAAAATTCCTACGCACACGCAAGATCATGGTGATGCATAGCAACGAGAAGGGAGAGTGTTGTCCATGTACCCTCGTAGACCGAAAGCGGAAGCGTTAGCACAACACGGTTGATGTAGTCGTACGTCTTCACGATCTGACCGATCAAGTACCAAACGCACGGCACCTCCGAGTTCAGCACACGTTCAGCCCGATGATGTCCCTTGAACTCCGATCCAGCCGAGTGTTGAGGGAGAGTTTCGTCAGCACGACGGCGTGGTGACGATGACGATGTTCTACCGACGTAGGGCTTCGCCTAAGCACCGCTACAGTATTATCGAGGTGGACTATGGTGGAGGGGGGCACCGCACATGGCTAAAAGATCAAATCAATTGTTGTGTCTTTGGGGTGCCCCCTGCCCCCGAATATAAAGGCGCAAGGGGGGAGGTGCGGCCGGCCAGGAGGAGGCACGCCAGGAGGAGTCCTACTCCCACCCGGAGTAGGACTCCCTCCCTTCCTTGTTGGATTAGGAGAAGGGGGAAAGAGGAGGGAGAGAGGAAGGAAAGGGGGGGCGCCGCCCCCTCTCCTTGCCCTATTCGGACTAGAGGGGGAGGGGCGCGTGGCCCTGCCCTAGCCGCCTCTCCTCTTCTCCACTAAGGCCCACTATGGCCCATTAAGCCCCCGGGGGGTTCCGGTAACCCCTCAGTATTCCGATAAAATCCCGATTTCACCCGGAACATTTCCGATATCCAAATTTAGGCTTCCAATATATCAATCTTCATGTCTCAATCATTTCGAGACTCCGCGTCATGTCTGTGATCACATCCGGGACTCCGAACAACCTTCGGTACATAAAAACTCATAAACTCATAATATAATCGTCATCGAAACTTTAAGCGTGCGGACCCTACGGGTTCGAGAACTATGTAGACATGACCGAGACACGTCTCCGGTCAATAACCAATAGCGGAACCAGGATGCTCATATTGGCTCCCACATATTCTACGAAGATCTTTATCGGTCAGACCGCATAACAACATATGTTGTTCCCTTTGTCATCGGTATGTTACTTGCTCGAGATTAGATCGTCGGTATCTCAATACCTAGTTCAATCTCGTTACCGGCAAGTCTCTTTACTCGTTCCGTAATACATCATCCCGCAACTAACTCATTAGTTGCAATGCTTGCAAGGCTTAAGTGATGTGCATTACCGAGTGGGCCCAGAGATACCTCTCTGACAATCGGAGTGACAAATCCTAATCTCGAAATACGCCAACCCAACAAATACCTTCGGAGACACCTGTAGAGCACCTTTATAATCACCCAGTTACGTTGTGACATTTGGTAGCACACAAAGTGTTCCTCCGGTAAACAGGAGTTGCATAATGTCATAGTCATAGGAACATGTATAAGTCATGAAGAAAGCAATAGCAACATACTAAACGATCAAGTGCTAAGCTAACGGAATCGGTCAAGTCAATCACATCATTATCCTAATGATGTGATCCCGTTAATCAAATGACAACTCATGTCTATGGCTAGGAAACATAACCATCTTTGATCAACGAGCTAGTCAGGTAGAGGCATACTAGTGACATTCTGTTTGTCTATGTATTCACACAAGTATTATGTTTCCGGTTAATACAATTCTAGAATGAATAATAAACATTTATCATGATATAAGGGAATAAATAATAACTTTATTATTGCCTCTAGGGCATATTTCCTTCACAACCACACCTGGATAACTTAATATTTGCAGCAAAGTATTTAGTAGCAAAGTAATATGATAGTAGTGGTAACGATAGCAAAAGTAATGGTAGCAAAAGTAATATTTTTGGGTTTTGTAGTGATTGTAACAATAGCAACCGAAAAGTAAATAAGTGAAGAACATATATGGAAAGCTCGTAGGCATTGGATCGGTGATGGAGAATTATGCCGAATGCGGTTCATCATGTAACAATCATAACATATGGTGACACAGAACTAGCTCCAATTCATCAATGTAATGTAGGCATGTATTCCGAATATAGTCATACGTGCTTATGGAAAAGAACTTGCATGACATATCTTGTCCTACCCTCCTGTGGCAGCGGGTGATACGTCTCCAACGTATCTATAATTTTTGATTGCTCCATGCTATATTATCTACTGTTTTGGGCAATATTGGGCTTTATTATCCACTTTTATATTACTTTTGGGACTAACCTATTAACCGGAGGCCCAGCCCAGATTTGCTGTTTTATGCCTATTTTAGTGTTTTGCAGAAAAGGAATATCAGACGGAGTTGAAACGGAATGAAATCAACTGGAGAAGTTATTTTTGGAAGGAAACACACCTGATGGACTTGGACCCCACGTCAGAAGATATTGGAGCTGCCCACGAGGGTGGGGGCGCGCCCCCCTACCTCGTGGGGCCCCCGTGGCTCCCCTGACGTACCTCCTGCACCCATATATACTTACGTGACCTAAAACTTCCAGAACGCAACATAGATTGGGAGTTCCGCCGCCAGAAGCCTCCGTAGCCACCGAAAGCCAATCTAGACCCGTTCCGGCACCCTGCCGGAGGGCGCAATCCCTCTCCGGTGGCCATCTTCATCATCCCGGTGCTCTCCATGACGAGGAGGGAGTGTTCTCCCTCGGGGCTGAGGGTATGTGCCAGTAGTTATGTGTTTGATCTCTCTCTCTCTCTCTCTCGTGTTCTTGAGATGATACGATCTTGATGTATCGCGAGCTTTGCTATTATATTTGGATCATGTGATGTTTCTTCCCCCCCCCTCTTCTCTCTTGTAATGAATCGAGTTTCCCCTTTGAAGTAATCTTATCGGATTGAGTCTTTAAAGACTTCAGAACACTTGATGTATGTCTTGCCGTGGATATCTATGGTGACAACGGGATACCGCGTGCCACTTGATGTATGTTAAGGTGACCAACTTGCGGGTTCATGAACCTATGCATAGGGGTTGCCACATATTTTCGTCGTGATTCTCCGGTAGAACTTTGGGGCACTCTTTGAGGTCCTTTGTGTTGGTTGAATAGATGAATTGAGATTATGTGATGCATATCGTATAATCATGCCCACGGATACTTGAGGTGACAATGGAGTATCTAGGTGACATTAGGGGTTTGGTTGATTTGTGTCTTAAGGTGTTATTCTAGTACGGACTCTAGGGCTGTTTGTGACACTTATAGGAATAGCCCAACGGATTGATTGGAAAGAATAACTTTGAGGTGGTTTCGTACCCTACCATAATCTCTTCGTTCGCTCTCCGCTATTAGTGACTTTGGAGTGACTCTTTGTTGCATGTTGAGGGATAGTTTTATGATCCAATTATGTTAGTATTGTTGAGGGAACTTACACTAGTGAAAGTATGAACCCTAGGCCTTGTTTCACCGCATTGCAATACCGTTTACGCTCACTTTTATCACTTGCTACCTTGCTGTTTTTATAATTTCAGATTACAAATACCTTTATCTACTATCCATATACCACTTGTTTCACCATTTCTTCGCCGAACTAGTGAACCTATACAATTTACTGTTGTATTGGGTGTGTTGGGGACACAAGAGAATTTTTGTTATTTGGTTGCAGGGTTGCTTGATAGAGATCATCTTCATCCTACGCCTATTACGGATTGATAAACCTTAGGTCATCCACTTGAGGGAAATTTGCTACTGTCCTACAAACCTCTACACTTGGAGGCCCAACAACATCTACAAGAAGAAGGTTGTGTAGTAGACATCAGCGGGGTCCTATTGGAAACTAAGGGATATTAAGGCCTCCTTTTAATAGAGTACCGGACCAAAGCATTAACACATAGTGAATACATGAACTCCTCAAACTACGGTCATCACCGGGAGTGGTCCCGATTATTGTCACTTCGGGGTTGCCGGATCATAACACATAGTAGCTGACTGTAGACTTGCAAGATAGAATCAAGAACTCTCATATATTGATGAAAACATAATAGGTTAAGATCTGAAATCATGGCACTCGGGCCCTAGTGACAAGCATTAAGCATAGCAAAGTCATAGCAACATTAATCTCAGAACATAGTGGATACTAGGGATCAAACCCTAACAAAACTAACTCGATTACATGATAAATCTCATCCAACCCATCACCGTCCAGCAAGCCTACGATGGAATTACTCATGCACGGCCGTCAGCATTATGAACTTGGTGATGGAGGAAGGTTGATGATGACGATGGCGACGGATTCCCCTCTCCGGAGCCCCGAACGGACTCCAGATCAGCCCTCCCAAGAGAGTTTAGGGCTTGGCGGTGGCTCCGTATCGTAAAACATGATGAATCCTTCTCTCTGGATTTTTTCTCCCCGAAAGTGATTATATGGAATCAAGGTTGAGGTCGGTGGAGCGTCAGGGGGCCCACGAGGCAGGGGGCGCGCCAGGGGGTAGGGCGCGCCCCCCACCCTCGTGGACAGGTGGTGGCCCCCCTAACGTGGATCTTTCTTCCAGTATTTTTTATATATTCCAAAATAATTCTCCGTTGATTTTCAGGTCATTCCGAGAACTTTTATTTCTGCACACAAAAAATCACCATGGCAATGCTGCTGAAAACAACGCTAGTCCGGGTTAGTTCCATTCAAATCATGCAAGTTAGAGTCCAAAACAAGGGCAAAAGTGTTTGGAAAAGTAGATACGACGGAGACGTATCATATCTCCGCCCTCTACAATTCATCACCATACCTATGAGGGATAATTCCCCAAGTTCGCCTCTAAAATAGAGCATGTGGGGTAGTAAACATCCTTGAGAATCTGGGCGCTCAAGGAGGTAGGTTCCTGAAGTAGCCGCCATGCTTGGCGAGCTAGTAGCGCTAAATTGAAGAGCTCAATGTCACGGAATCCCATGCCTCACATGAACTTTGGTTGAGTCATAACTTCCCAAGAAACCCAAGATGTCTTCCTTTCGCCTTTTCTTGAACCTCACCAAAACTTGCGAAGAAGGCCATTGATATGGTGACAAAATCCCCTTGGATGTTTAAAGCATGCCATCGAATAAGTAAGAATAACCTGGGCAACAGACTTGATGAGAACTTCTTTACCTCCAGCAGAGAGTGCCTTCTCCACCTAACCCTGGACCTGTTTCCAGATCCTATCTTTAAGATGTTTGACGGAACGCTCCTTCGCTCACCCAACATCAGAAGGGAGACCCAAGTACTTCTCCGAAAGCTTCTCATTTTGTACATCAAGTACCTACTTAATTTCCTGTCGCAAAGGGTTAAAACAACCTTTGCTGAAAAATATAGAGGACTTATTCTTATTTATCTGCTGCCCTGAAGCAGCACAATATCGTTGCAATAAGGAATCAACCCACCTTACCATATCAGGGGTGGCATTAAAAAAGAGTAGACTGTCATCAGCAAAAAAACAGGTGGTTCACCAGTGGGGTGTCAGGAGCCACCTTAATGCCATGAATAATCTCCTCGGGGACAGAAGATTTCAGCAAACAAGAGAGACCCGCAGCTGCCAGCAGAAAAAGATAGGGTGAGATGGGATCACCCTGCCATAAACCCCTGGTAGGCTTGAACTCGTCCAGTTTGCCACCATTAAATATAACTGAGAAAGAGAATGAAGTAACACATTGCAAGATAGACTCCGTAAATCGGAGGTTGATCCCAAGCTTCAACATAACTGCCTTCAAATATGGCCATTCAAGCCTATCATATGCCTTCATCATGTCTAGCTTCAACACACAAAATCTATTACCCTTCAATTTATTTATTTTCATATAATGCAAACATTCATACGCAGAAATAAAATTATCCGTGATGAGATGGCCAGGTACAAATGCAGATTGTTCTTATGAAATGATGTCGGGGAGAATGAGTTTGAGCCGGTTAGCAGTATCTTAGATGCAATCTTGAAGATCACATTGCAAAGACTGATCGGTCAAAACTTTCCTAAATTTTTTGGACTTGCAATCTTGGGAATTAAAACAATGAATGTCTTGTTTATCTCCTCCGTGGAATCATCTCCGCTAAGAACATGGAGCACCATATATGTCACCTCGTCACCACATAAATCCCAATTCCGCAGAAAAAATGAGCAAGAAATCCATCCAGTCCTAGAGCCTTTGTGGGAAACTTTTTGAAAAGTGCAGTTTTTACCTCTTCCTTACTGAACGGTGCATTATGCTTACTATTCATCAGACCATCAACTCTCGGTGGCATGTGAGATAACACTTCCTCCATACCTTTTTGTTTTCTCGCGTACAGATTAGCATAGAAATCAGATGTGATAGGCGCCATTTCATCTGGGTTGTTAGACATAGAGTTGTCCTCTTGTTGAAGTTCAGTGATGTGGTTCTTAGATTTCCTTGCACTAGCCTTCCAGTGAAAAACTTTGTGTTACTATCCCCCTCGGTAATCCACTGAACACGAGATCTTTGATGCCACATGATCTCCTCCCGCAAGCACAGCTCGACAATCCGGGCCTCAACCTTTTTTTCTTCCACACCTGGCTCCAGTCTAGTAGGAAGTGACCGAAGCTCCTCCAGCCTACCACGCAGATAGCACAGCTCCGTTCTGACCGAGCCAAAAGAGGTCTGGCCCCATGCTATAGCCGACTCGCCACATGAGATAGTTTCTCTAAAAACTCAGCCACAGACTATGCACAACTTGTCGACCTCCATGTGTCTGGGATCACATCTCCATAGTTGGGATCCCGCTCCCACATACACTCATACTTGAACGGCTTCTGTATCGCCCTAACACTTGCATCCGTCTGATCTGTTTCCAACAAAATAGGGCAGTGGTCTGACTTGACAGTTGTTAGGTGTTCCAAGGATGCAAAGGGAAATAAGGTTGACCAGCAAGCTGTTGCCAAAGCGTTGTCCAGCCAGACACGGCAGAAATTTCCACCAGCAACCCATTTTTCCCAAGTCCAGTCTAAACCTATGTAGCCCAAATCTGCTAGTTCACACACATCAACGGCTTCCCGGAATGCATCAATCTATGCACCGTCCTCCTTATTAGGCCCCATTTGTTCTTCTTTTCTGAGAATCTCATTAAAAGTCTCCTATACATAACCATGGGAGTGTACTCTCCCCTCTAAGTTTCCTCATTGTGTCCCACATTTTGTACCTTAAACTTATGTTCGCTTCACCATAGAAGCAGGACAATCTCCACTGAGCTCTCCCTGGTTCAGAAACCCATGCATCTACATGATATTGAGAATAGTTTTTATTGATACATCTACATAATTGTTCCAAAAGATACAAATACCTCCACTCCTGCCACTACTACCAACACCAAAGATAAAATCAAAACCAAGCGAAAATGGAGGCCTTTTACTCGACTCTTCGGCAGTTGGGTTTCAACTAAACAAAGAATCGATGGCTTACTCAGCTCCACGACATCACGGAGTTTTCGGACTATCACAGGATCACCAATCCCACGATAGTTCCAGCATAAGGTTTTCATTAGGCCTGGCAGTGCTCCCACCCATAGCCCGCCAATAATGCCGAGGAGGCCACCGATGTTGCCAATTTATCAGTATCACTTGGTGATGCCGACTCCCTGGGCTGCAGCTTTCTTTGGTAATGTACCCTGCTCTTATCTGCTCCAGAATCTTCAGTAAGTTGTCCTCTTCCTCATCCTAAAGTATGCAGCGTTGAAGCACAATGATCAGGAGGCCTATTCATCGGAGGATCATACTTATTCATGTCTGCATGCTGCTCTTTTGATTCAGGTTCAACCTGAAGTTTTCTGACTGTGAAATGTCATACTTGTTCCTTGAGAAACACTTCATGAAGTCGTTCCTCACAAAAATCCCCCCATATGTTGCAGGTGGTCGCCCTTGACAAGCACTCCTGACAGTTTCAAAGCAAATTGCTCCATACTTCAAATCTTGGCCCTAGTCCAAGGGGAAATGGACTATGAATAAGCTCTATACCCAAGGCCGAGCCGCCGGATCACCCAGCTCAGGAAGCCCGAGCAATTCACGACGGCGAACGTCCTGCAGGAAAAAAAATCAATGGCGGTGTTGCCGCTAGAGTAGGTATACCCTAAGGAAGAGGGTACGAAATGATATCTGGTGCGTTAGATTTTTTTGAGTGGTGTCTGGTGCGTTAGATGTCCCTGATTTCTTCCTTCCTACACGCAGCCCATAGAGGCCAAGTAGTCAACAGCAAAAGGGAAATCGATAGTGATAAATTTCTGGCGCTCGAAGAGGAAGCGAGTGGGCCGACCCAATAACCTCCTCGAAGGGTATGTGAGTCAGAAAAAATGTCATCAAAAGGTAGAAAAAAGGGCCTGCTAGGATTTGAACCTAGGATCGCAATGTTGACCACTAGACCGAAGCAACTTTGTTGTCTACAATAAGAAAACCGATCTACTTAACCTATTGCTTTAGTGAAACGTTAAATATACCCAACATAAATTGTTCGAAAAAAGAAAATATCAATTTGATAACAATTTCATGGATTTTGAAATAAGTTCATCAAATTTAAATTAAATTGAAAAAAGTTCACCAAATTCAAAAAAAGTTCATTGAATTCAAAAAAAATCATCGATTGAAAAAAAAAGTTCATCTATATTTTGAACAAAATTCACCGATTTTGAAAAAAGTTCGCAAATTTGAAAAAATCATCGAATTTGAAAAAAGGTTCAATGATTTTGAAAAAAGTTCATCGAAATTGAAAAGAATTCATCAAAAAGGGTCATCAAATTGAAAAAAATTCGTTGATGTTAAAAAATCTCGATTTTGAATAAAAAGTTAATCAAAGTTGAATAATGTTCATCAATTTTGAAAAAACTTCATCCAATTTGAATTAGTTTGTGCATAAAAAGTAAAGAAAACATTAAAAAAATATGAAAGATAATAAACAGAAAACCCTAAAACGAAAAACCGGTCAAAAGTGATGAAAGATGAAAAGGAAGGGAATTGCCACGACGTGTCGTCTTTCTTGGTTGAGTGTTGCGAGTGAAACTTACACTACAGTTGCGGGTTCGAATCTCTCCAGCACTCATTTTTTGCACACTAAGTCAGAATAAAAATGTGTGAGATGGGCCGGCCTAGAGCGGGAGCGCTGCAGGCGCCCGTTAGGGAAAATGCCCTATAACTGGCGCCTGCAGCGCAAAATAGGGTTTGGTTGATGCTCATGGGAGCTCCTAACCCATGATTCAGGCGCCCAATTACGAAGCTGGCCCTCGCACGGCTTCGCTTAGGCCGGATTTGGGCCGAACACGAAGCAGCAGAAGCTGAAGCTTCACGCGGCTGGCTTCACAACGAACCTATAACTGGCGCATGCAGCGTCAAATAGGGTTTGTGTGACGCCCCCGATTTAATCGTACACTAATCATACACGCAAACGTGTACGATCAAGATCAGGGACTCACGGGAAGATATCACAACACAACTCTACAAATAAAATAAGTCATACAAGCATCATATTACAAGCCAGGGGCCTCGAGGGCTAGAATACAAGAGCTCGATCATAGACGAGTCAGCGGAAGCAACAATATCTGAGTACAGACATAAGTTAAACAAGTTGCCATAAGATGGCTAGCACAAACTGGGATACAGATCGAAAGAGGCGCAGGCCTCCTGCCTGGGATCCTCCTAAACTACTCCTGGTCGTCGTCAGCGGGCAGCACGTAGTAGTAGGCACCTCCGGTGTAGTAGGAGTCGTTGTCGACGGTGGCGTCTAGCTCCTGGGCTCCAACATCTGGTTGCGACAACCAGGTAGAAGGGATAGAGGGAAAAGAAGGAGAAAGCAACCGTGAGTACTCATCCAAAGTACTCGCAAGCAAGGAGCTACACTACATATGTATGCATTGGTATCAACTAGGATAAGGCTATTATAAGTGGACTGAACTGCAGAAAGCCGGAATAAGAGGGGGATAGCTAGTCCTTTCGAAGACTACGCTTCTGGCAGCCTCCGTCTTGCGGCATGTAGAAGAGAGTAGACTGAAGTCCTCCAGTAGCATCGCATAGCATAATCCTAACCGATGATCCTCCCCTCGTCGCCCTGTAAGAGAGCGATCACCGGTTGTATCTGGCACTTGGAAGGGTGTGTTTTATTAAGTATCCGGTCCTAGTTGTCATAAGGTCAAAGTACAACTCCGGGTCGTCCTTTTACCGAGGGACACGGCTATTCGAATAGATAAACTTCCCTGCAGGGGTGCACCACATACCCCAACACGCTCGATCCCATTTGGCCGGACACACTTTCCTGGGTCATGCCCGGCCTCGGAAGATCAACACGTCGCAGCCCTACCTAGGCACAACAGAGAGGTCAGCACGCCGGTCTAAATCCTATGGCGCAGGGGTCTGGGCCCATCGCCCTTTGCACACCTGCACGTTGCGTACGCGGCCGGAAGCAGACCTAGCCTAGTGGCCTTCCAGTCCAATTCGGCGCGCGCCACTCAGTCGCTGACGTCACGAAGGCTTCGGCTGATACCACGACGTCGGGATACCCATAACTGCTCCCACGTAGATGGTTAGTGCGTATAGACCAAATGGCCAGACTCAGATCAAATACCCAGATCTCGTTAAGCGTGTTAAGTGTCCGCGAACGCCGAACAGGGCCAGGCCCACCTCTCTCCTAGGTGGTCGGAACCTACCCTGTCGCTCCGCCTCAAGATCCACTCGCGGGTGCTCCTACGAGCCTACCCGTCTTTAGTCACCACATGTATCATGTATAAAGTATATAGTATATACCCATGATCACCTCCCGAGTGATCACGACCCAATAGTATAGCATGGCAGACGGACAAGAATGTAGGGCCACTGATGATAAACTAGCATCCTATACTAAGCATTAGGTTTGCAGGTAAAGGTAACAACAGCAGTAGCAAGGACAGGCTATGCATCAGTATAGGATTAACGGGAAGCAGTAACATGCTACACTACTCTAATGCAAGCAGTATAGAGAAGAGTAGGCGATATCTGGTGATCAAAGGGGGGGCTTGCCTGGTTGCTCTGGCAAGAGAGAGTGGTCGTCAACACCGTAGTCGATCACAGGGGTACCGGCAGCGGTCTCGGGGTCTACCGGAAAAAGTAACGGAGGGGGAACATAATAAATAACAGAGCAATCAAAGCAACACAAAGTATAACATGGTGATACGCCGTGCTAGGGGTGACCTAACGCAGTAGGAGGTGATACCGGCGAAGGGGGAAAACATCCGGGAAAGTATCCCCGGTGTTTTGCGTTTTCGGGCAGAGGACCAGAGGGGGAAAGTTGCGAGTTTGCTATGCTAGGGATGCGTGACGGACGAACGGGTGGCGTATCCGGAATCGTCTCGTCGTTCTGAGCAACTTTCATGTACAAAGTTTTTCGATCCGAGTTACGGTTTATTTTATATTAATTTTAAAAGATTTAAATCATTTTTAGGATTTATTTAATTAATTTAATTAAACATTATCCAGAATAGTGTCTGATGATGTCAGCATGACATCAAAGTGATGTCAGCAGGTCAACTGGTCAGTTGACCAGTCAAACAGACAGGTGGGTCCAGTGGGACCCACATGTCATTGTCTGTTAACTAATTAACCAGGTTAATTAGTTTAGTTAACAAATTAGTTATGTTAATTAACAGTAGTTAATTAGTTTAATTAGTTATTAGGTTAATCTAATTATAATTAATTAACTTAATTAATTCCTTAATTAATTAATTAATTAATTAATTATTATATATTATTATTTTTAATTCTTTTCTTCTTCTTTTTTTTAATGTTCTAGGGCCGGGCCCCACATGTCTGTGGCCCTAAGGGCCATATTGGGTTCGGGTGCCGCGGGGGGGGGCTGCCCGTACAGGCGATCCGGGTGCGGGCGTGCATGCCCGAGGCCACCAGGGGCGGGGAGCACTCGGGCGCCCAGGAGGGCGCGCGCCGGCGGCCATGGCGCGGCCGGTCGGAGCCGCGAGGACTGGGCGGCGAGGCGCGGGGACTGGTTGGCGTGGCCAGGGACGCGTGGTCCGGCGGCGTCTCGCGACGCAGGGGAAGGAGGGAGGCCGTGCGCGGGAGCTCGAGCGGCGGCAGAAGCAGATGCAGCAGAGCCGCGGGCGAGCGCGGCGCGCGGGCACGGGGAGGAGGACCGGGGAGCGAGGCGCTGGGGGGGCGCCTGACGCGGCCAGCGGGCGCGGGGCCATGGTGAGCGTGGCCGCTGGGGCGCACGAGCTCGCGCGGTGGCGCGTCGAGCAGGGGAGGGGAGGAGAAGGGGGCGCTCACGACGCGGAGCAGGGTCCGGGGGCAGTGGGGGTCGAGGAGGAGCGTCGGGGACGACGCGACGGAGAGGGGCAGGCCGGTGGGGGAGCGCCGACGAGGTGGTGCGGTCGTCGCGGCGGGGCGGGGTCGGCAGGCGAGGACGTGACGGCGACGACCTCGGGAGACCGATGGAGAGGAGTCGGGGAAGGCGAGGCGGCGAGGGAGACGTGGAGGACGAGGCGGAGGAGCTCCGGGCGACGATGACGAGCAGCGACGGCGTGCTGGTCCGGCGACGGGGAGGCCTTCGGGCGGCAGCGGACGCGGGCGTCGTCGTCGGGGGCGTCGCCCCGATCCAGATCCAGCGGGGGGGAAGGGCGATGTGGGGTGGGGCGAGTGGGTGCGTGGGGGTTCGGGGTCTCACCGGGTGGGGGATATGGAGAGTGGGCGAGGTGGGGTGGGCCGGTCCGGCCGGGCCGGCCTGTAGCTAGCTGGGCCGAATGGCCCAGGGGGAGGTTTTGTTTCTTTTTTTATTTGTTTTCTTTTTTTTGTTTATTTTTCCCTTTTGTGTTTTATTTTACTTTTAATTTCTTTAGTTTTGTAAAATATGACAATAGCTCCTAAATTAATGTCTCTGAATAACCCACGGCCTTAAAAAGTTTGGTGACTACATAAACTAGGTTAACAATTATTTATTAATTTAAAGGCATTCACATAATTGTTTTTCTACTGTTTTATTTAGTTAAGTGTATTTAAACACTTTTATAAAAGTGTGGATTCTCCACCATAATTACCTATGCATTATTCGGCAATCACCGAACATTTTTGTTTTAATTTTTGAAAACTGTTATTATTTACCAAACTTTGAATTTGAATTTTGGACCGGTTTTTGACCTAACGATAGATTAGCATCAGTAACCGAGGTGACGTGGCCTGATTAGCGTGGGATTACTGTAGCATGATTATCCGGGCGTCACAATTCTCCTCCACTACAAGAAATCTCGTCCCGAGATTTAGGAGCGGGAGTAAGGGGGTGGGGGATCTGGTTACATAATTCTAACGATTCTTCTTGGTCATAGTTGCTCTTCTCGAAGAGGTCGATCCATTACATTGATGTCTTCATTTCTTTGCTTCAGGTCATCATGATGAAGTTGTCGTCCTTTCTTCGGGAACTCCATCGTACTTACGAATAGGTAAGGGGCAGCTTTACAACAATTGAATGTTATAAGGGAAATTCATTTAGGGGGTATCCCAAGAATGATCATAAGAGTATCTCTCGAGTTGAACAATTAAAACACATCGAGAGCAAAGTAAGAAGGTACCATAAGAAGTTTGAAACGGATAGACAATCTTCGTTGCCTGAAACAAGGCAACGGTTTAGGTATTGTGATTAATACCAGAATCGATGATTTCTCGGAAGGTGGCTCGTGAATCACAAACGAGGCCAAGTGCGAGGAATTAAATTTGGAAACCGGGGGTGTATAGGAGGGTCAGGTTTCGATCCTGTGTAACTGTGGGTTAGGGGCCCACCATGTGGTTAAAAGTAGGTAAAGCGTTGATATCTTGCTCGGTCGTGATAGCAAGACATGTCAGAGGGTAGCCTATCATTTATGTTGGCAACAATGTCGGTACCAAGGGCGAGGGACGAAGAGAACCATTTTCCTGCTCGTTGAACGAGGCGAGCCATTAGGCAAAGTTCTCGTCCATCGGTGGTTACCGGGATGCTATCAACAATGGTAACAGGGTCTTACTGACAGAGTTGTACGCTGAGGTGCTTATAAAAGCAGTGACGTATTACTGCTTAGATCATATAAACCTCAAGAAGGTTAAACAGAACAATGGAAAGGAAAATGTGATTCTTAGATTAAACAGAAGAATGGAAAGGAAAATGTGATTAAACACATATTTCAGGGGTATATCCTTCCCAAGAACAAGCAGAGTATGATATCCAAGACCGGATAGAAGGTAGAAAACTCTTTTAGGTAGGAGAGACAAATTTCATGACATTACCCATACAACGGTGTTTGGATAATGGTTAAAGAAAACTTAGCATTGCGCTTTCAATGCTCTTATTGAAAATCGGAGTACCACAAACATGCTTCAAGAAGCATTGACCTGGTATTCAAGCAAAGGTCAGATTTTGGAAACACAAAGGATCCATCAGGAATAGCTTGTGAAATAAGTCTTACAATTTCCTCACGGAAGAATGGCTAAACTTGCTAAAAAGGATATTACAACAATAGGTCCTCCGGCCAGGTGTGCTAGGCCTGACATAACCTTACCGGGTCATATATAAAGACCAACATTATAACTCTTGGAAATAAGTTCCAACCATCATATCTGACCGAGATTCAGATCTGATTGGTGTCACGATACCTCAGACTTAGGATGCCTGAGAAGAAAAGGTGCGGCACAATTTGACGAGATGACATTGTAAGATTCTCGGGAAATGAACTATGGAAGCGAGTTCCGAAACAAGAGTTCATCAGTAAACCAAGGAGAGGATGAGGAGGTGGCTGATAGGCTCAGCAACAAATCATCGCGATTTCCAAAGGATTGATTTCCACAATTATGTGAACAAGGAAATATCATTTGTCGGATCAAATGTCATAATGACGTATGCTCGAGGGAAACATACACAACCGAACAATGATAGAAGGGTGCAACCAGGAATCTGGACTAGGTAGCACGATCAATGTTTGAATGATGATTCAATAATCAATAGACTTAGAATGAAACTGTAGACCAATAACTTCAAGCAATAGGGTTGCTAGAAGTTTAGAATTTGCACAACACAGACCATTAGTCGGTATTCCGGTTAGAAACAATACGGAGACCAAGAGATGAACGCAAAAGGTGAGAGATATTACTATATCAAGAATTCTCAAGAGGTGGTAAAATTACCACGACATTCTTGACATAAAAGGTGGTAACATTCCAAGGTAAAGAAGAACAAATGCTGTATAGCAAGGATCTCAAGGTATAACTCAAAACACGAATAAGTTTGTGTTGGAGGGAAGGCAATAAAGTGGCCGATGATAATACAATTCATCGGGGGCAAGGATGGTATTTCTCATCATGAATTCAATTGATATCCAGGAATACCTCATAAGGTTGATGATCTTCACGGCACATTGGTCGAGAGATTTCAAGATGTAATCAATCAGTGACAACATCAAATCAAAGGAATCATGAAGCGGAAGGTTAATGGAACCATGGGTAGGGCACAAACTTGAAATCAAGCTTGTTGTTCAAGGTGAATTGATATGACGAGGAAGATCGACGTAAGCTTAGCTCATCATCGAAAGTTGTGCTCCGGGATTAAGGACCAGGTAGCACAGTTAAAATTTAGCACGATAATGATATAGCCGATCAGGCTAGGAATGACATGATCGAGTACAAAGTCGAACTTAAAGAAGATTATCAAGAGTTGCTGAACCGTAGGGCAGACTCGGTTCAGTTATCGGTGTCTTTGAGTGTTTAATAACTCAGAGCCCATGAAAACTGTAATTAGTGAGAAGGTAGTACTTGATGAAGAACTCATAAGAAGTTATGCAGTTTCAAGATAAACTCGAGATACCAGGGGGTAATACTCGAAGACGGATCAAAGTAGAGGTTGGACCGAGGTATTGATCCACATGAGACAAGTGCTTACACTTGCATCGAAAATGGTATTTAAAAGAGAACATGGTCGGAACCACGATTGTAAAAGGCCGGATCCCAGATATAAGATGAACTTATACCAAGGGAACTAATATCATTTACAAGAAGCTTCGATGATAAGTTTCACATCGGGTCCATGGGCATGAACGCAAAGGCTCAAGGTCGACTCCCAATTCTTCCATGCATAACCTTTCATTTTACTTCTCGCTTTTGATGAAGCTGTAGTATAGAAATTTTATCTAGCAAAATACTAGAAGAGTATGACTCGTGAAAACTTTCGAGTTCACACAGTTTAGAGAAGGCATATGTTCAACCCATCAGGGCATCTTAGGAGTATATACCACAAATTTCAAGAATAAATAACACAAGCTCGATAGTAGAGCATGTTTGAGAAAGCAGAGGATACAATTTACCAAAGGTATTATGTATCCGAGGAAAGGCTCACAGACTTATTGGATACGAAGGACGCTGTCGGATAAAATCCAGCAAATGATCTGGTGGTCCTCAAGGGATCTGGTGCGAGCATCGGTACTCAACCAGAGGGAGAAACAATGCAAGGAGATCAGACTTTAGAAACAACTGACTAATTCAAGGCTCAAATGCAAAGGGATTATCAATTCCAAGACAAGGGATCAGAAGCAATGCTCTGATCAGGGATGGATAAGTTGAATAGCCTTAAGGGTACAATCGGCAGCAATTTGATTGGTCGAGATCCAGCTCATGTTTTAAAATAACGTCTGAGCCGGAAGATAATTTATAAGGATCAACTGATGATTGCGTGCATTCACACACATATAGAATCAACGGACTTTAAAATGATAGTGACAAAGGATGCCAATAGGGTTACTAAACTTATTGGCTTAACCAAAATGTAAGCATGCAGGAATTTCAAGAGCAATAGGCTCCTGAGGATTTTTGGAAGATCGAAAGGTATTTCAAAGATTGGTGTCATTCATGAATGAACTGGGGATGAGTGGATACTCGGTAAGTACGAGAATTTATCCGTAGGGATATTCATGTGGCAAGAAACTGCTAGGCAGTAGGCACAAAGTATTCTCGGAACAATAGAGAAGACTCCGGGGTATCTTGTAATACAAGATCAATGGGGGATGATCGTATGAATGGCAAGTGTAAGTAGTTATCCATAAGGATTTATCGGTGGTCGGGAATAGCAAACGTGATGGGCACAAAGTCTCGAGAGGAATAGCAAAGAGTATCTTCGGAATCTTCCGGTGAAGCAGGCCATCATCTGGAATGAAGGGGCTCTCCGGGAGAAAGTATTTACGAGATCCTAGAGTCAGAGTTAGCAAAACCATTTAACCCGAATAGAAGAGAGACCAGGGTCCCAGAGTAAAGGCGAGGAATAAAAGATTCTAATACCACCCAAATGGCGACGTGGGCCCGTAAGCCACTCAGCCATGTTAGTAAAAGTTTTTCAATGACTAGACTCGACTTCGGCCAAGGAGTGTGGAAGGGGATTCCTACAGGCAGTCGGCTCTGATACCAACTTGTGACGCCCCCGATTTAATCGTACACTAATCATACACGCAAACGTGTACGATCAAGATCAGGGACTCACGGGAAGATATCACAACACAACTCTACAAATAAAATAAGTCATACAAGCATCATATTACAAGCCAGGGGCCTCGAGGGCTAGAATACAAGAGCTCGATCATAGACGAGTCAGCGGAAGCAACAATATCTGAGTACAGACATAAGTTAAACAAGTTGCCATAAGATGGCTAGCACAAACTGGGATACAGATCGAAAGAGGCGCAGGCCTCCTGCCTGGGATCCTCCTAAACTACTCCTGGTCGTCGTCAGCGGGCAGCACGTAGTAGTAGGCACCTCCGGTGTAGTAGGAGTCGTTGTCGACGGTGGCGTCTAGCTCCTGGGCTCCAACATCTGGTTGCGACAACCAGGTAGAAGGGATAGAGGGAAAAGAAGGAGAAAGCAACCGTGAGTACTCATCCAAAGTACTCGCAAGCAAGGAGCTACACTACATATGTATGCATTGGTATCAACTGGGATAAGGCTATTATAAGTGGACTGAACTGCAGAAAGCCGGAATAAGAGGGGGATAGCTAGTCCTTTCGAAGACTACGCTTCTGGCAGCCTCCGTCTTGCGGCATGTAGAAGAGAGTAGACTGAAGTCCTCCAGTAGCATCGCATAGCATAATCCTAACCGATGATCCTCCCCTCGTCGCCCTGTAAGAGAGCGATCACCGGTTGTATCTGGCACTTGGAAGGGTGTGTTTTATTAAGTATCCGGTCCTAGTTGTCATAAGGTCAAAGTACAACTCCGGGTCGTCCTTTTACCGAGGGACACGGCTATTCGAATAGATAAACTTCCCTGCAGGGGTGCACCACATACCCCAACACGCTCGATCCCATTTGGCCGGACACACTTTCCTGGGTCATGCCCGGCCTCGGAAGATCAACACGTCGCAGCCCTACCTAGGCACAACAGAGAGGTCAGCACGCCGGTCTAAATCCTATGGCGCTGGGGTCTGGGCCCATCGCCCTTTGCACACTTGCACGTTGCGTACGCGGCCGGAAGCAGACCTAGCCTAGTGGCCTTCCAGTCCAATCCGGCGCGCGCCACTCAGTCGCTGACGTCACGAAGGCTTCGGCTGATACCACGACGTCGGGATACCCATAACTGCTCCCACGTAGATGGTTAGTGCGTATAGACCAAATGGCCAGACTCAGATCAAATACCCAGATCTCGTTAAGCGTGTTAAGTGTCCGCGAACGCCGAACAGGGCCAGGCCCACCTCTCTCCTAGGTGGTCGGAACCTACCCTGTCGCTCCGCCTCAAGATCCACTCGCGGGTGCTCCTACGAGCCTACCCGTCTTTAGTCACCACATGTATCATGTATAAAGTATATAGTATATACCCATGATCACCTCCCGAGTGATCACGGCCCAATAGTATAGCATGGCAGACGGACAAGAATGTAGGGCCACTGATGATAAACTAGCATCCTATACTAAGCATTAGGTTTGCAGGTAAAGGTAACAACAGCAGTAGCAAGGACAGGCTATGCATCAGTATAGGATTAACGGGAAGCAGTAACATGCTACACTACTCTAATGCAAGCAGTATAGAGAAGAGTAGGCGATATCTGGTGATCAAAGGGGGGGCTTGCCTGGTTGCTCTGGCAAGAGAGAGTGGTCGTCAACACCGTAGTCGATCACAGGGGTACCGCCAGCGGTCTCGGGGTCTACCGGAAAAAGTAACGGAGGGGGAACATAATAAATAACAGAGCAATCAAAGCAACACAAAGTATAACATGGTGATACGCCATGCTAGGGGTGACCTAACGCAGTAGGAGGTGATACCGGCGAAGGGGGAAAACATCCGGGAAAGTATCCCCGGTGTTTTGCGTTTTCGGGCAGAGGACCAGAGGGGGAAAGTTGCGAGTTTGCTATGCTAGGGATGCGTGACGGACGAACGGGTGGCGTATCCGGAATCGTCTCGTCGTTCTGAGCAACTTTCATGTACAAAGTTTTTCGATCCGAGTTACGGTTTATTTTATATTAATTTTAAAAGATTTAAATCATTTTTAGGATTTATTTAATTAATTTAATTAAACATTATCCAGAATAGTGTCTGATGATGTCAGCATGACATCAAAGTGATGTCAGCAGGTCAACTGGTCAGTTGACCAGTCAAACAGACAGGTGGGTCCAGTGGGACCCACATGTCATTGTCTGTTAACTAATTAACCAGGTTAATTAGTTTAGTTAACAAATTAGTTATGTTAATTAACAGTAGTTAATTAGTTTAATTAGTTATTAGGTTAATCTAATTATAATTAATTAACTTAATTAATTCCTTAATTAATTAATTAATTAATTAATTATATATTATTATTTTTAATTCTTTTCTTCTTCTTTTTTTTAATGTTCTGGGGCCCGGCCCCACATGTCTGTGGCCCTAAGGGCCATATTGGGTTCGGGTGCCGCAGGGGGGCTGCCCGTACAGGCGATGCGGGTGTGGGCGTGCATGCCCGAGGCCACCAGGGGCGGGGAGCACTCGGGCGCCCAGGAGGGCGCGCGCCGGCGGCCATGGCGCGGCCGGTCGGAGCCGCGAGGACTGGGCGGCGAGGCGCGGGGACTGGTTGGCGTGGCCAGGGACGCGTGGTCCGGCGGCGTCTCGCGACGCAGGGGAAGGAGGGAGGCCGTGCGCGGGAGCTCGAGCGGCGGCAGAAGCAGATGCAGCAGAGCCGCGGGCGAGCGCGGCGCGCGGGCACGGGGAGGAGGACCGGGGAGCGAGGCGCTGGGGGGGGAGCCTGACGCGGCCAGCGGGCGCGGGGCCATGGTGAGCGTGGCCGCTGGGGCGCACGAGCTCGCGCGGTGGCGCGTCGAGCAGGGGAGGGGAGGAGAAGGGGGGCTCACGGCGCGGAGCAGGGTCCGGGGGCAGTGGGGGTCGAGGAGGAGCGTCGGGGACGACGCGACGGAGAGGGGCAGGCCGGTGGGGGAGCGCCGACGAGGTGGTGCGGTCGTCGCGGCGGGGCGGGGTCGGCAGGCGAGGACGTGACGGCGACGACCTCGGGAGACCGATGGAGAGGAGTCGGGGAAGGCGAGGCGGCGAGGGAGACGTGGAGGACGAGGCGGAGGAGCTCCGGGCGACGATGACGAGCAGCGACGGCGTGCTGGTCCGGCGACGGGGAGGCCTTCGGGCGGCAGCGGACGCGGGCGTCGTCGTCGGGGGCGTCGCCCCGATCCAGATCCAGCGGGGGGGGAGGGCGATGTGGGGTGGGGCGAGTGGGTGCGTGGGGGTTCGGGGTCTCACCGGGTGGGGGATATGGAGAGTGGGCGAGGTGGGGTGGGCCGGTCCGGCCGGGCCGGCCTGTAGCTAGCTGGGCCGAATGGCCCAGGGGGAGGTTTTGTTTCCTTTTTTTATTTGTTTTCTTTTTTTTATTTTTCCCTTTTGTGTTTTATTTTACTTTTAATTTCTTTAGTTTTGTAAAATATGACAATAGCTCCTAAATTAATGTCTCTGAATAACCCACGGCCTTAAAAAGTTTGGTGACTACATAAACTAGGTTAACAATTATTTATTAATTTAAAGGCATTCACATAATTGTTTTGCTACTGTTTTATTTAGTTAAGTGTATTTAAACACTTTTATAAAAGTGTGGATTCTCCACCATAATTACCTATGCATTATTCGGCAATCACCGAACATTTTTGTTTTAATTTTTGAAAACCGTTATTATTTACCAAACTTTGAATTTGAATTTTGGACCGGTTTTTGACCTAACGATAGATTAGCATCAGTAACCGAGGTGACGTGACCTGATTAGTGTGGGATTACTGTAGCATGATTATCCGGGCGTCACAGTTTGTGTAGGATCGAAAGTATGTCTAGAGGGGGGTGATTAGACTACTTGACCAAATAAAAACTTAACCTTTTCCCAATTTTAGTTCTTGGCAGATTTTAGCTATTTTAGGACAAGTCAAGCAATCATCACACAATTCAAGCAAGCATGCAAAGAGTATTTTGGCAGCGGAAAGTAAAGCATGCAACTTGCAAGAATGTAAAGGGAAGGGTTTGGAGAATTCAAACGCAATTGGAGACACGGATGTTTTCCCATGGTTCCGATAGGTGGTGCTATCCTACATCCACGTTGATGGAGACTTCAACCCACGAAGGGTAACGGTTGCGCGAGTCCACGGAGGGCTCCACCCACGAAGGGTCCACAAAGAAGCAACCTTGTCTATCCCACCATGGCCATCGCCCACGAAGGACTTGCCTCACTAGCGGTAGATCTTCACGAAGTAGGCGATCTCCTTGCCCTTACAAACTCCTTGGTTCAACTCCACAATCTTGTCGGAGGCTCCCAAGTGACACCTAGCCAATCTAGGAGACACCACTCTCCAAGAAGTAACAAATGGTGTGTTGATGATGAACTCCTTGCTCTTGTGCTTCAAATGATAGTCTCCCCAACACTCAACTCTCTCTCTCATAGGATTTGGATTTGGTGGAAAGAAGATTTGAGTGGAAAGCAACTTGGAAAGGCTAGAGATCAAGATTCATATGGTAGGAATGGAATATCTTGGTCTCAACACATGAGTAGGTGGTTCTCTCTCATAACATATGAGTTGGAAGTGTAGATGTGTTCTGATGGCTCTCTCCATGAATGAAGAGGAGGTGGAGGGGTATATATAGCCTCCACACAAAATCCAACTGTTACACACAGTTTTCCAATCTCGGTGGGACCGAATCAACAAACTCGGTCGAACCGAAAAGTAAACCTAATGACCGTTAGAGATTTTCGGTGGGACTGACATGCAACTCGGTAGGACCGATTTTTTTAGGGTTAGGGCATAACGTAATCTCGGTGAGACCGATTACACAAACTCGGTGAGACCGATTTTGGTAATTAGCTAACCAAAGAGTTGGTCAGGCAAACTCGGTGGGACCGATTTGCTCTTTCGGTGAGACCGAAAAGTTACATAAAGTAAACAGAGAGTTTACATTGCAATCTCGGTGGGACCGATCCGCTCTTTCGGTGAGACCGAAAAGTTACGAAAGGAAAATAGAGAGTTTGCAATCCCATCTCGGTGAGACCGAGATCCCTATCTGTAGAACCGAATTGCTAGGGTTTGGCAGTGGCTTATGACATATGAAACTCGGTGGCGCCGGATAGATAGAATCGGTAGGACCGAGTTTGGCTTAGGGTTTAGGTCATATGTGGATATGGGAAAGTAGTTGAGGGTTTTGGAGCATATCACTAAGCACATGAAGCAAGAGGCTCATTAAGCAACACCTCATCCCTCCTTGATAGTATTGGCTTTTCCTAAAGACTCAATGTGATCTTGGATCACTAAAATATAAAATGAAGAGTCTTGAGCTTTTGAGCTTGAGCCAATCCTTTGTCCTTAGCATTTTGAGGGTTCCACTTTCACCATCCATGCCATGCCAATCACTGAGCTTTCCTGAAATAATCATCTTGGAATAGCATTAGCTCAATGAGCTATATGTTGTTATGAATTACCAAAACCACCTAGGGATAGTTGCACTTTCAGTTTGCCCGATGCTCCTGGGAACTCCTAACCCGCGCTTTAGGCACCCGATCGCAAAGCTGGCACTCGTGCGGCTTCGCTTGGGACAGATTTGGGCCGATCACGACGCAACTGAAACTGAAGCTTCGCGCGGCTGACTTCACAACAAACCTATAACTGGCGCCTGCAACGCCAAATAGGGTTTGCTCGATGCTCCTGGGAGCTCCTAACCGGCACTTCACGCACCCGATCGCGAAGTTGGCGCTCGCACGGCTTCTGTGCCGGATTTGGGCCGATCACGAAGCAGCAAAAGCTGAAGCTTCGCGCGGCTGCCTTCACAGCGAACCTATATAAACAAAAAAGCGCAAAAAACCAACTTAACCAGGATTCAAACCTGTGGCGCCAAGTCCTTGTCCCAGCTAGCTAACCACTAGTGCCATTAGCCACTACTAACAAATAATAGCGCCAAATTTATAAGAACAAAACATGGTCACCCTATTTATTGCACAATATAGTATATTATATCACCTGGATTTTTTTATTATATGAAACAATCTTGAATTTGAAAACATTCATCATTTTGAAAAAAGTTCAACGCTTTTGAGAAAAAGTTCATCGATTTTGAAAAAAATCAATGCTTTTCATTTTTTATAGATTTGGAAAAAGTTCATCACTTTTGAAAAAAGTTCATTGAATCTGGAAAAACATCCATGAGTTTGAAAAAAAGTTCACTGAGGTTTAAAAAAGTTCATAAATTTTGAAAAAGTTAATCAAAATTTGAAAAAAAAAGTACATCAATTTTGAAAAACATTCATAAATTTGGAAGAAAATTTCATCGAATTTTAAAAAAGGTTCATCAAATTTGAAAAAAGCTCATCAAATTTAGAAAAAGATCATCGAATTTTAAGAAAAGTTCATAGAATTTGAAAATAATTTCATGGAATCCGTAAAAAGTTCATTGATTTGAAAAAAGTTCAACGGATTTGAAAAATAAATTAATCAATTTTGAAAATAGCTCATCAGAAAAATGAAAAAATAAAAGTTCATGGATTTAAAAACAATTACACATTTTTTTAAAGTTCATCAATCTGAAAAAGTTCATCAAATTTGAAGAAGTTCAGCAAATTTCAAAATGAATTCATCGATTTGAAGAAAAAGTTCATGTGTTTGCAAGATAATTCATTGACCCAAGAAGAACAAAAAATAGAAAGTAGAAAAGAAAAAGGGAAATGAAAAAAGGGAGAAAACGGAAAACAAAGAATAAATGGGAGGAAAGGTTCGAATTAACCAGATACGATTCTTTGGCCTGGTGGTCGCACCACTTAGTATCGAAGATGGAGGTTGCTGGATCAAAACCCCACCAGTGCGAGCTTTTTTTGCCGAATAAAAACACAGAACAAAGAAACTATATGGGACAGCCCAGCGCGGGGCGCTGCAGGTGCTCATTTGCAAAATACACATTAACTGGCGCCTGCAGCGCCAAATAGGATTCGCCGCAGCGTATGCCCTATCTAGGAGAGCAACTAGTTGGCGAGCACTCCTTCTGTAACCTCCCAACAATAACTTGGTGTTGGGCTGAGTGGCGCGCTCTCAGCTGTCGTTTGTCTACCGCACAACATTCTTCTTGTAGACTCGTGTTGGGCCTCCAAGCGCAGAGTTTTATTGGACAGTAGCAAATTTCCCTCAAGTGGATGACCTAAGATTTATTAATCCGTGGGAGGCGTAGTATAAAGATGGTCTCTCTCAAACAACCCTGCAACCAAATAACAAAGAGTCTCTTGTGTCCCCAACACACCCAATACAATGGTAAATTGTATAGGTGCACTAGTTCGGCGAAGAGATGGTGATACAAGTGCAATATGGATGGTAGATATAGGTTTTTGTAATATGAAAATATAAAAACAGCAAGGTAACTAGTAGTAAAAGTGAGCGAAAACGGTATTGCAATGCTTAGAAACAAGGCTTAGGGTTCATACTTTCACTAGTGCAAGTTCTCTCAACAATAATAACATAATTAAATCATATGGTAATCCCTCGACGTGGAACAAAGAGTCACTCCAAAGTTCTTATCGCGGAGAACATAAGATGAAATTGCTTGTAGGGTACGAAACCACCTCAAAGTTATTCTTTCCAATCAATTCATTGAGCTATTCCTATAAGTGTCACAAACAACCCTAGAGTTCGTAGTAAAATAACACCACATGGCACACATCAATCAACCCTAATGTCACCTAGATACTCTAATGTCACCACAAGTATCCGTGGGTCAATTATACGATATGCATCAAACAACTTCAGATTCATAGTATTCAATCCAACACAAAGAACCTCAAAGAGTGCCTCAAGATTCCTACCGGAGAAACAAGACAGAAAATGTGCATCAACCCCTATGCATAGATTACCCCAATGTCAGCTCGAGAATCCGCGAGTTAAGTGCCAAAACATACATCAAGTGAATCAATAGAACACCCCATTGTCACCACGGGCATCCCACACAAGACATACATCAGGTGTTCTCAAATCCATAATAGTATTCAATCCGATAATAATGAAACCTCAAATTTAAAACTCAATTCATCACAAGAAGATAGAGGGGGAGAAACACCATATGATTCAACTATAGTAAAAAAACTCGCGGTACATCAAGATCATGCCAAATCAAGAACACGAGAGAGAGAGATAGACAGATAGAGAGAGAGAGATCAAACACATAGCTAATGGAACATACCCTTAGCCCTCAGGGTGAACTACTCCCTCCTTGTCATGGAGAGTGTCGGGATAATGAAGATGGCCACCGGTGATGGTTTCCCCCTCCGGCAGGGTGCCGGAACGGGCTCCCGATTGGTTTTTCGTGGCTACAGAGGCTTGCGGCGGCGAAACTCCCGATCTAGGTTTATTTCTGCAGGTTTTGGGATTTATAGAAGGTGTTGGCGTAGGGGACAAATCAAGGGGGGCCATGAGGCGACGACAAGGCAGGGTCGTGCCCTAGGGGTGGCGCCCCCACCCTTGTGGTTGCCTCGGGACTCCTCTCCGATACCTTTTCGTTCTAGTAATTTTTATATTTTCCAAAAACATTCTCCGTAAATTTTCAGCTCGTTCCAAGAACTTCTATTTCCGCATAAAAAACGACACCATGGTAGTTCACTGAAAATAGCGTCAGTCCGGCTTAGTCCTAATCAAATCATACCAAAATCATATAGAATTTTTGTAACCATGCCATGAATACTTGATAAATTATAGATACGTTGGAGACGTATCACCGCCACATGTCGCGCTCTGGGCGTTCCCTACGGATTTTTTTCGCACACGATTTTCGGCTGTTTAGACAGTTTTTCTTCGTGTGTTTTTTTGACTTTTTGATTTTCCACCGGTCTTCCTTAGCTTTTGGACCAAATTTTTTACGTAAAAAAAGTATTTTACGTGAAAAAACATGTTTTTTTCTTACGTGAGAAGCACGATTTTGCTTTCACAAGAGGTATGGCAATGCCTCTGGGAAACGAAAAAAACCGCATTTTCTGTTTTTTTGTCTTCCACTAGAGGCACGATTTTGCTGCCCCGAGAGGCACAGTTATACTTTTGTGAGTGGCACGGCCGTGCCTCTCCAAAACAAAAAAACGTGTTTTCTGATACCGCGAGAGGTATGATTGTGTTTTCACGAAAGGCACGGTCGTGCCTCTCAGAAATAGAAAAAACATGCTTTCTATTTTTTTTCCTTCCGCAAGCGGCACGGTTGTGCTTTCGTGAGAGGCATGCCGTGCTTCTCGGGAACGAAAAATGTATTTTTTGTTTTTTATTCTTCCATGAAAGGCACAATTTTGCTTTCGCGAGAGGTACAATTGTGCTTTCAAAAGAGGCACGGACGCATGTCTTTCGAAAAGAATAAAATTTTGCTCCTGGATTGATTTTTTCGTTTGGTTTTTTGCCTGGATTTTTCATGAAAAAAGATCGTCAAAACATATCAACATGGGATCTAATTTTAAAGATCTCGACGCGAGGAATCCAATGACGAAAACGGCTCGAGATTTGGACGCACTGTTTAAGAGATAAAACGTTTTGAATAAACTAATGTACGAAAAAAACTGCTAAGTTGTGACAATTGGCGTGCATGTAGTTGCGACACTGAGAAGATGAGTGTGGTCTTTGAAAAAAGTACTCCTTAATTAGTAATTTTGCCTATCTCGCTTTAAGCGGGTGCTACTTCCATGTCGTTGAAGCGAATGCCCCATGTAGTAGCTATTGGACTCGCCTCTTAGCGTGTGTTTAAAAGAAACTTAAACAAAAGGTTAGAAACTAGGATTCCTGGGTGTCCAGGCTGCCGGGAGACTCTGCTAGCCACTACGCCAACTTCTACTTCGTGGAACATTCTAGGGCGCGACCAAATTGAGGTAAAAAGAGTTGGTATTGCATTGATTTTTCCTGAGTTTTTATTTTTATTCTATCTCTCTTTTCCCACGGGTTTTCCTTGGTATTTTCTTTGTTTCCACTATTTTTTTTCCTTTCTTTCTTTTCATATTTTATTAGGGATTCTCTTTTTTTTGTTTTCATTGTTTTCCCCATTATTGGTTTTTTCCTTTTCGGTTTTCATTAGGTTTTTCTTTATGTCTTTCTTTGTTTTTACCGGGTTTCATTCTTTTTTGGTTTTTCATTGATTGTTTTGGTTTTTGTTCTATATTTTTTGTATATGTCAAGAACTTTTTCTAATACATGTTTAACAGTTTTAATATAAATTTAATATTTCTTAAATATATGGTCTACTTTTTTCCATACACATTTTTATTTTATTTTTCAAATCATTGATTAAAAAATTTGAAATACATGATTAAGATATTTGGAATACATAGTCAACATTTTTTACACATATTTAACATTTTCCAAATCCTTGAGTAACAATTTTCAAATACTTGTTCAATATTTTTCACGATGGTTGATTAACATTTTTATATACATGGTAAAAAAATTCATCCTTTGCCTAATACATGGTGACCATCTTTTCTATGCACATTTAAAATTTTCCAAATGCTTGATTAACATTTTTGAAATATTTGTCCAATTTTTAAGTACTTTGTTAACATTTTTATTTACAATATAAAAAATTCATCATATTTTAATACATGCTCGACATTTTTCAATACACATTTAACATTTTTGAATGCTAAATTAACATTTTTCAAATAGTTATTCAACATTTCTCTAAATGCTTGGTTAACCATTTTTAAAATAAAAAATTACCATTTGTGTTTTTTCTATACACATTTAACATTTCTCAAATGCTTGATTAACATTTTTCAAATAATTGTTCAACATTTCTTTCATATACTTGATTAACATTTTTATATACATGATCAAAATATTTCATCATTTTTAATACTTGAACAACAATTTTTGTATAGAAGTTCAACATTATCCATATGCTTATTCAACATTTTTCAAAAACTTGTTCAACGTTTTTTAAATATTTATTAAACATTTTCAAATACTTGTTCAACATTTTTCAAATACTTTTTCAACATTTTTCCAATACTTGTTCAAAAAAATTGAAATGTGCCCTCTGAGCTCCAAGTCAGCAATGAAGAAGATTGAGGACACCAACACCCCGATCTACTTTCACTCGGCTAACTTCCGAGTCAGCAATGAAGGAGATCCTACATATCGTCCCACCAATATAAGAGTGTTACCGAGCACCCTGAGTGCCAAGCGGCAGTTCTAAAGACCACTACCGATTGCCCGCAATCGACAACAGTCTCGGGGACTACACCTAGTGGGTGCACTAAGCATGCCCCCATTGGAAAGTGACTCGTGTTGAGCTATGTAACGCCCTCGATGCGGCTATATCTCCCACGTGTCGAGACACGACTTAGAGGCATAGCCGCATTGAAAGCAATGTCGCAAGTTAGGAAATCATCACATATCCCATGTACATAAATAATATAAAGGGGAGGAACATAGTTGGCTTACACTCGCCACGTCACATCAAAGTACATACATAACATCCATCATACAAATCACTCATGGCCCGACTACGGCGCCAAAATAGAAAAGACCCCCAACATGTGACAAGGCCCTGAATCTAACCCCGAATAGGCACCACTACTGATCATCAGGAAAAGACACATAGTAACGCTGAGAGTCCTCGTCGTACTCCCACTTGAGCTCGAGCGCGCCATCTGGAGCTGTATCATCTGTCCCTGCATCTGGTGTAATAGTAATCTGTGAGCCACAGGGACTCAGCAATCTCGCACCCTCGCGATCAAGACTATATAAGCTTAATAGGTAGGAAAGGGGTAATGTATAAGTGGAGCTGCAGCAAGCGACTAGCATATATGGTGGCTAATTTATTCGCAAAAGAGAGCGAGAAGAGGAGGCAAAGCACGAGCGAGGAACTAGAGAGCAACCTGCGCAAACATAACTCCAACACCGTGTCCGCTTCCAAGGTAGGAGAGACTTGAAGGTTGGCGAGGAAACCTTGAGGAACAATTTGGAGATTAAGTTTGCGGAAAGCTTCACAAACCTCGGGTTGATAAGGCTTGAGAATCAGACTGTTGCAATATGCTTTTTTGCTCAAAGCGTCAGCAATCACATTGGCCTTGCCTGGAGTATACTCAATACTCGGATTGTACTCTTGAATCATTTCGACCCATCGAGTCTGCCTGAGGTTGAGATTAGGCTGAGTGAAGATGTACTTGAGACTCTTGTGATCAGTGAAAATATCCACTTTTCTTCCCAATAGAAGATGTCTCCAAGTCAACAAAGCATGCACAACTGCCGCCAACTCGAGATCATGAGTGGGGTAGTTCTTCTCATTAGGCTTCAACTGGCGAGAGGTATAAGCAACAACTTTCTTCTCTTGCATCAGTACAGCACCGAGACCTTGGAGAGAGGCATCAAAAGACCTCGTACGACTTGGTTTCATCAGGCGGAGTCAGAACTGGAGCAGTGATCAATTTCTCTTTCAAAGAGTTGAAAGCAATATCACACTCTAGAGACCAAACGTACTTGACGTGCTTCTGAAGAAGATTTGAGAGAGGCTTCGCGATCTTGGAAAAGTTTTCAACAAATCTTCGGCGGTAGCTTGCGAGACCAAGGAAGCTACGAAGTTGCTTCATGTTCTAAGAGGTTCCCAATTGACAATTGCAGACACCTTCTCAGGATCCACGGAAATGCCCTTGGCAGAGATGATATGGCCAAGATAAAGCACCTCATCGAGCCAAAATTCGCACTTGGAGAACTTGGCATAGAACTGATGTTCCCTGAGCTTGTCAAGAACCAAACGCAAGTGCTTGGCATGATCTTCCTTGTTCTTCGAGAAAACCAGAATGTCGTCGAGATAGACCAAAACGAAGTCATTGGTGTAGGGGTTGAAGATGAAGTTCATCATGCGAGAGAACGTCGGAGGAGCGTTGGCGAGGCCAAAAGACATGACAGTGTATTCATATGATCCATAGCTTGTTCTGAACACCGTCTTGGGAATATCTTGTTCACGAATACGAATCTGATGATAACCCATATGGAGATCAAGCTTGGAGAATACTTGGGCACCCTTGAGTTGTTCGAACAGCTCATTGATGTTGGGAAGTGGGTATTTGTTCTTGATGGTCTTCTTGTTCAATGGACGATAATCAACACAAAGTCGGTCCGTTCCATCCTTCTTCTTCACAAAAAGAATACCACAACCCCACGGAGAAGTACTAGGCCGAATGAGACCCATTCTTTCTTGAACATCGAGTTGTTTCTTCAACTCCTTCAACTCTTCGGGGCCGAGCTTGTAGGGACGTTTGCACACAGGTTTCGTACCGGGCTCAAGTTCAATAACAAATTCAACCGGCCGGTGTGGAGGCATTCCTGGGAGCTCTTCTGAGAAGACGTCTTGATACTCACAAACAACCGGAATCTGCGAAATAGCATCCAATTCACCCTTCTCATTGAGAGAAAACAACCAGATGGTATTATCCCGAGCGGCAAAGACAATTACATCCTCGGACGAATGAGTCAGTTGAATCTGCCTGGCTGCACAATCGAGGTGAGCCTTGTGTTTAGAGAGCCAGTCCATCCCAAGAATAAGATCAATATCGGAATCGCCAAGAACAATTGGGGAAGAAAGGAACTTGTAGTCTCCCAAGGTGATAGTAACATCCGGGACACAGAAATTAGATGTCATCTGTTTGCCCGGTGACACAATTTGCAAGGCACTTTGCAGATACTGATAATCACACTCATACTTTGATGCAAAAGGTTTGGAAATGAAACAATGCGATGCACCCGTATCAAAAAGTACTTTTTGCAAGGATATCATTAACAGGAAGGTTACCCATGATCACATATGACGAATCCTCTGCCTGAGCTGTGTTCATCAAGTTGACGTTGGCGGACTTGGGGTTATGCTTGACCACAGCTGTACTTGCCGATCTGACAGGAGGAGGAGGAGGAAGACGCCTCTGGTTGAAACACTTGTTGGCATAGTGACCCTTCTGTTGGCACTTGTTGCACGTGACCTCAGAAAGCGGACGGTGGTACGGAGCACTCGATCTTGGAGCTTGAGACGAAGTCTTGTTCTAAAAGCCTGGGTTGGGTGGGTGGGAAGAACCACTGCCACCTTTGCTCTTCTGCTGATACGGCTGACGGAACGGTGGAGGAGGAAGCCAATACTTCTGCTGCTTGGCCACTTGAGTAGAGGAAGAAGGCGTAGTGTCTCTGACTCGCTTCCTGGAAGCATCACACCTCAACTGAGCAGCCTCTTGCTTCAGTGCCATGTTGTAGAACTCATCGTATCTCAGCGGCTCAAAAAGTACAAGAGCGAGCTGAATTTCTTCACGGAGATCACCCCTGAACTGATAGATCATGCTCTTCTCATCAGGAACATCCTGCTTGGCAAAACGGGCGAGCTTCTGGAACAACTTGTTGTAGTCATAGACAGACAAAGAGCCTTGCTTCAGATTGCGGAATTCCTCACGTTTGCTTTCAGTCACACTCTGAGGGATGTGATGAGCTCGGAAATCACGACGGAAATCATCCCAAGTGATCAAACGTCCACCTATGGAATCCTGGTACTGCTGGAACCACTCTGCAGCCTGATCTTTGAGCTGGAAAGAAGCGAACTTGACGAAATCTTCAGGCCTGACGTTGCTGCATTCAAAATGCTTGCCCAGATCCACTAGCCAATCGTCAGCATCGGTAGCCTCAACACAATTGCTGAACGTCTTTGGACCATTTGCGAGGAACTGGTTCAGAGTTGCAAAATGGTTCTGATTGTTGCCTTGATTCCCTTGACTGCCTTGATTCCGCTCTTGGAGGATTTGCATGATCAACTGTGTGTTTGCATTAGTTGCGGCCATGACAGCTTGCCAAGCCTCCGGAGGCGGTGGAGGTGGTGGCGGATCAGGGTTCGGAGTTGTGCGCGTTGGAGGAGCCATCCTGAACAGGTTGACCACCATTAGCACACAAATAGACAAATATTGAAGGTGAATCCAACGGAATGAAAATTGCAACATAAAGTCTTCACATCCGAACAAAATGAACGAATGCACTTCTCTTGAAGTGGTCACATATTCCTAAATTGCGAAGCCATGAAGAATCAGGTAGAAGAGGTATATCAACGAGGGGTGGAATCAACATATGACGTCCAAGCAACTCGAATACCAAAACTCAAAATAAAACCAAGGATTGGCTTGCGAAATAAGCCGGAACAAACATATGATAGAAATTTCGTCCGAAGTTTTCGTGGTGGGACCTACACGGGCTCGATCGTACAGCACCATCATGTACAAGGCAGTGCACATGACATACGAAGCGTCCCCGAGTCAGCATAGCCAAGGACTCTTTAAGACACAACGAGACCACTGTAAAATCGACCGTGAATAGGCGAACCACTAGACGTCGAACCCCAATTTCATACCATGCATCTGTTGGAAAGATATCCTAAGAGCTACTTGAATTCCCACCTATGAAACTCCCGAAACTTTCCGGTTATGCAATCAGGTGTTGGGGATACAGGGGAAGCATAATATCTCACCCAAGCTAGCAAATCCTACATCCAGCTGTATCCATCCTTCAACACATAACCAAGAAACCTTCGGAAACCAACTACCTCAACCTTCGAAAAGCATCCGTTATACAAGTTATGGCGATACTCCCGAACTCCCGCCCCAGTACTGGGTGGCGTCGAGGTTATCTCACCAACGAACTGCATAAAGGAGATTTTTGATGTCGCGAACATATCTCAAGTATACCAGAATTGCAACGATAAAATTATGATGACAACACCTCAGAGCTCAACTCCCCGGGACACTTCCACTAAACCCCTGACAGGAGGCACCAAGACAGTATTCTCATCATAAGCCATCGGAACAAATCCAAGATACTCGCGTGATCCTAAAAATTTTTTTAGTGAAATTTGAGAAGAGAAGAGTCAAAACTCTACGTCAGGATGCCTTACCAGAGCGATGAGGAGACTGGTAAGTAAAAAGAATTCCTAATCTCTCCTATATATAATTCCTAAACGACTCAAAACATTTTTCTAGACACAACTTGGCTGCTAAAAACGATCAAGCAATGGGGGCTCCTAAGGTCGGGGAAGGCTCTAATTACCAACTTGTAACGCCCTCGATGCGGCTATATCTCCCACGTGTCGAGGCACGACTTAGAGGCATAGCCACATTGAAAGCAATGTCGCAAGTTAGGAAATCATCACACATCCCATGTACATAAATAATATAAAGGGGAGGAACATAGTTGGCTGACACTCGCCACGTCACATCAAAGTACATAAATAACATCCATCATACAAATCACTCATGGCCCGACTACGGCGCCAAAATAGAAAAGACCCCCAACATGCGACAAGGCCCTGAATCTAACCCCGAATAGGCACCACTACTGATCATCAGGAAAAGACACATAGTAACGCTGAGAGTCCTCGTCGTACTCCCACTTGAGCTCGAGCGCGCCATCTAGAGCTGTATCATCTGTCCCTGCATCTGGTGTAATAGTAATCTGTGAGCCACAAGGACTCAGCAATCTCACACCCTCGCGATCAAGACTATATAAGCTTAATAGGTAGGAAAGGGGTAATGTATAAGTGGAGCTGCAGCAAGCGACTAGCATATATGGTGGCTAACTTATTCGCAAAAGAGAGCGAGAAGAGGAGGCAAAGCACGAGCGAGGAACTAGAGAGCAACCTGTGCAAGCATAACTCCAACACCGTGTCCGCTTCCCGGACTCCGCCGAGAAGAGGCCATCACGGTGACACACTCAGTTGATTTATTTTAATTAATTAAGGTTCAAGTTATCTACAACCGGACATTAACAAATTCCCATCTGCCCATAACCGCGGGCACGGCTTTTGAAAGATCAATCCCTGCAGGGGAGTCACAACTTAGCCCATAACAAGCTCTCACGGTCAACGAAGGAATAGACCTCCACCCAAGACACACCGATCAGACTCGGTATCTCGGTACAATAAGACGATTCGACAGGTTAAAACAAGACCAGCAACACCGCCCGAATGTGCCGACAAATCCCGATAGGAGCTGCACATATCTCGTTCTCAGGGCACACTCAGATGAGCTCTCCATACAACTAAAACCAAACCTCGAGTTTCCCCGAGGGGGCGCTGCACAGGACTCTAGTTCGGACCAACACTCAGAGGAGCACTGGCCCGTGGGGGGCTAAAATAAAGATGACCCTCGGGCTCCAGAAACCCAAGGGAAAAAGGGGTAGGTGGCAAATGGTAAAACCAATGTTGGGCATTGCTGGAAAAGCTTTAATCAAGGCAAACTATCAAGGGGTTCCCATTATAGCCCAACCGCGTAAGGCACGCAAAAATCCGGGAACATAACACCGATATGACGGAAAACTAGGGCGGCAAGAGTGGAACAAAACACTAGGCGAGAGGCCGAGCCTTCCACCCTTTACCAAGTATATAGATGAATTAAGATAACATAGCAATATAATGATATCCCAACAAGTAAATAAAGGTTCCAACAAGGAACGGCTCCAATCTTCACCTACAACTAGCAATGCTATAAGAAGGGCTGAGCAAAGCGGTAACATAGCCAATCAACGGTTTGCTAGGACAATGGTGGGTTAGAGGCTCAATCATGGCAATTGGGAGGCTGACAAGCAAGTGGTAGGCATCGTAGCAATGGCATAGCAAAAGAGCGAGCAAACTAGCATAGCAAAGATAGTAGTGATTTCGAGGGTATGATCATCTTGCCTGCACAGTTGTCAGAGTTGACTGGATCCTCAAAAGCAAACTCAACGGGCTCCTCGTTAGCGAAATCGTCTCCCGGCTCTACCCAATAACACAAACAAGCAACAAGGATACAATCAACCACGTGCAAGGGCAACCAATAATATGCAAAGATGGTATGCTATGCGGGATGGGATGCGGGATGCAAAATGCAAGACGTGATAGGAAATGCATGAACCTGGCCTCAACTTGGAAAACCAAGTGTACCACTGGATAGAGGGGAAGAAATCCCCTGAAAACGATATAAAGATCATAGGAATCGGAGCTACGGTTTGGAAATGGCAAGCGTTTTACGAAACGAACCGATCTGCGATTTACAGCAAGTAGGCACCTAAATGCAACGAAATGAACATGCTACAGCCACCAAACATGAAAACAAAATACATGTCAGAGATTTACACAAGATGCTTAACAAAACACTAGGACTGAGCCATAGGCAAATTCATCCATTAAGGGGTTCAAACAAGCATGGCAAAACTGAATAAGCAAAACAGATCTCAGACTTAGTGAAATTAACACTAGTCTGAAATTTTAGACCACGATGCTCTCTTCGGAGCAGCAAAACAACATGAAACATAACCTCAACATGGCAAGTAAGAGCATGGCATGGAGCTACTCAACAAGCTTAACAAAACACCCAAAGTGACCTGGGGCCAAAAGGGTTCACAAAATACTCTAACGAGCACACGAACATAGATGAAACACAATCAGTTTTCAGACTTAGTGAAAACTGAGACATGCTGAAATTATAACTCACGCAGGCATGTAAACGAGCTCGATGCTCTCACTACGGTGCAAGTAATGGCAAGGCAAGCATATATCCATAAAGAAGGCACCAAATTCTAGCTAGACATGGTAAGAAAAAAGGCATAGCATGCACGAGTCACCAACAATAGCACCGGCAAAATCGCAAAAGAGTTAACGATCTGCCCAGATTAGCAACGATGCAAAAGTTGAGCTCGATTGAGTCAACCTAGGGGCCTCCAACATAACAAGTAAAGACATGTATGGATAGAGCATAACAAGATTAACAAATGTCCCTTACTGATCATGCTCAAAATAGGCACGGATCACTAGAAAACAAGCTGAACATATGGCATCATGAACTAAAATATCCCAGACTTAGTGAAAATCACTAAGTCCCTAAAAACAGATTACTCAGGTGCCCCTCTTTGCAAGCTTGCACAAGACACCACACACATCCTAAAAATGCATGGGTGGCACCTCTGGAAAGAAGACAAAATGCTTAACAATTCATCCCAAAGGGGCACAGGCATATCATGCACACAATAATCATGGCAAAAATGGCAAAAGTCAATGATGAGCTAACGGATCTGCAATTAAACTCACGATGCCTCCTTCTAACAGCATTTTGGGCATCAAGATGACCTCAAATGCAAATGATGCAATGGAATGAAATGATGTACATGTCGAGACGAAGATTTTGATATATCATATGTCCAAAACGGAGCCACGGATGCAAAGTTATGAGTAGTCAAAGATTGCACGAAAAAATAAGGGAGAGGGCAAAAGTCAACCCCGATCTAGGGTTACTGTAGCAGTGGATCCAGATCTGGCGCGGCACTGTTCACGGTGGCGCGGAAGCCGAGGCCGACGGCGGGCTCGCCGGAGAAGGGTGACGGCGGCCGGCGGAGGAGGAGGTAGGCGCGGGGGCGGGGACGGCCGGAGTGGCCGCGGCGCTCGCCGGCGTTGGCGGCGACCGGAACGGGGCGGCGAAGCGGCGGTGGTGACTGGAGAGCTTGCCGGCGGCCGGGATGTCGGCAGCGACCGGCGCGCGGCGGAGGCGGCGGCGGCGGCCGATGGCGCGGGCGGCGCAAGGCGGCGAAGGGAGGCGGCCCGCGGGGCTGCGTCGGGGGCCAGATCCGGGCCTTCGGGCCCGGCGGCGGCGATGTGGGCGCGGCCCATGTGGCGGCGCGTGAGTGGCTGCGGCGGCGGGGCGGAGAACGTCTGGCCCGGCGCGGGGAGAGATGGATCTGTTTTTTTTAGGGTTTTGGACGGGGGAAGAAGAGATCCGAATGGAGGGGGGTATTTATAGGCATAAGTGGAGCTAGGAGAGTCCAAATGAGGTGCGGTTTTCGCCCACGCGATCGTGATCGAACGACCGAGACGATGGAGCAGAGTTTGGTGGGTTTTGGGCCAAATTGGAGGGGTGTTGGGCTGCAACACACACGAGGCCTTTTCGGTCCCTCGGTTAACCGTTGGAGTATCAAACGAAGTCCAAATGACCCGAAACTTGACAGGCGGTCTACCGGTAGTAAACCAAGGCCGCATGGCAAGCCTCGGTCCAATCCGGAAATGTTTAATCCCCACACATGAAAGAAAGCTAGAAATGGCCACCGAAGGAGAACGAAGCGCCGGAATGCAAAATGGACAACGGGGAAAATGCTCGAATGCATGAGATGAACATGTATGCAAATGCAATGCACGTGATGACATGATATGAGATGCATGAAAATGAAAACAACACACGGAGACAAAGACCCGAACCCGAGAGATAAATATAACTTAATGCCGGAAACGGCAAGAGTTGGAGTACAAATTGGGAAAGTAATATCTGGGGCGTTACAAGCTAAAAATGGCAAACAATCCCAGAGCAAAACAGCTACAAGTTCTAAGACTACCACCCACTATCTCCAGTTAGCGGTAGCCTCGGGGACTACACCTAGTGGGTGCACTCAGTGTGCCCCCACTGGATCGTAATCATTCAAAAACGCCCCGGCTAGACCCTGAGTGAAAACGATAAAAAACAAAGAAAAAGTTCAAAGACTCCTGCCGACTGATTCCAGTCAATAGGAGCCTCGGGGACTACACCCAGTGGGTGCACTCAGCGTGCCCCCACTGGAACATGAACACCCAGTGGGTGTGCTCCGCGCAAACCCACTGACAAAAATTCAACAGAAACCAAAAGAGAAGGAACTTCATCTGCAAATCGCACTCACAATGGTACTTACTCAAACGTTGGTCTATAGCGCCTCACTGGCATCATAAGCCTCCTTCAGTCGGCCGCATGTCAACCCTACCTGGATCAGAGCCTCCTTGCTCTCCCCTACTTGGTCTTCAGGAACATGGTATAGGGGGAAGGAGGTGGTTGGGGCCGACGGAGATGCGGATGTAGGCCTCGGAGCTGGAACCACCTTGGATGCGGGCTTTAGCCTGCTCAAAGGGGCTGGTGCAGACCACCATAGTCACGGACGCCGAGCCACCCTCGGCCAGAGGACTCGGCCCCGTGGCTCTTGTGGCAGCCTTCGCCAGGGGGAGCGTGATCCACTCAACGAGGGGAGGCATCCCTCACGGGCATGTCGACGCCCGATGTTTTCTCCTTGCTGGCCTCTTGGTTGGGCAGGTCAATCCTCTCTTTGTCGTCCAGCTAAATGATCTTTCGTGGAGCTGCATGAATACACAAACCAGAAAAACCAGCGAAGAACAGTCACAAGAAACCTGACCATCCTAATCAGTTGGCACAAAATACCTTTGGCAGTGGCGGCATCCGCCATGTCCACATCACCCTGGTCCTGCTTGTGAGCGTGCAGATCTGCTGACATCATCGAGGTGTCATTGCCACAAGGATCAAACAACATTCTGTCGTCAGCTGACTCAATGCAAAGAATATGTAAAGGGTTGATAAGAACACTCACGTCGAAGCCACGGGCACTGTCGCCTTAATCCGAGGCATCGCGGCCTTCCGGGGCTTGGAGGAAGGATGCTTGGGCACTTTGGGCTGCTTCTCGACAAAGCTTTCCGCCTCGGTGCGAGCATGCTTGGAGCTGCGAGCCCCACCCGCCTTGCCACTCGGATCGTGTAGTGCCTTGGTGCGGGGTTCCTTGGGGGCCTCGTAGGACGGGGAAGACTCTGCTTCCTCGCCCTCCTCTGAGCTCTCATCTTCGTCGCTCTCTTCGTCATCGTCGTTAGAGTCCTCCGAGTAGTGGTGCTTGGTGTCACTCGTCACATCCTCAGGCGACCGCTCAACCGCCAAAATCTTGGAGACCATCCTTTGAAATTCCTGAAAAGCCAACACATCACAACACCAGATTCAGACAAGCAAGGAATAACACCCCAACACGTCGATTGAGCAGGAACCGAACATAAGACACGTACCTCGACTGGCGGCTGCTGATGTCTACTACACAACCTTCTTCTTATAGACGTTGTTGGGCCTCCAAGTGAAGATGTTTGTAGGACAGTAACAAATTTCCCTCAAGTGGATGACCTAAGGTTTATCAATCCGTAGGAGGCGTAGGATGAAGATGGTCTCTCTCAAGCAACCCTGCAACCAAATAACAAAGAGTCTCTTGTGTCCCCAACACACCCAATACAATGGTAAATTATATAGGTGCACTAGTTCGGCGAAGATATGGTGATACAAGTGGTATATGGATAGTAGATATGGGTATTTGTAATCTGAAAATATAAAAACAGCAAGGTAACTAATGATAAAAGTGAGCGTAAACGGTATTGCAATGCTAGGAAACAAGACCTAGGGTTCATACTTTCACTAGTGCAAGTCCTCTCAACAATAATAACATAATTGGATCACATAACTATCCCTCAACATGCAACAAAGAGTCACTCCAAAGTCACTAATAGCAGAGAACAAATGAAGAGATTATGGTAGGGTACGAAACCACCTCAAAGTTATTCTTTCCAATCAATCCATTGGGCTATTCCTATAAGTGTCACAAACAGCCCTAGAGTTCGTACTAGAATAACACCTTAAGACACAAATCAACCAAAACCCTAATGTCACCTAGATACTCCAATGTCACCTCAAGTATCCGTGGGTATGATTATACGATATGCATCACACAATCTCAGATTCATCTATTCAACCAACACATAGAACCTCAAAGAGTGCCCCAAAGTTTCTACCGGAGAATCACGCCAAAAACGTGTGCCAGCCCCTATCCATAGGTTCATGGGCGGAACCCGCAAATTGATCACCAAAACATACATAAAGTGAATCACGTGATATCCCATTGTCACCACAGATACGCTTGGCAAGACATACATCAAGTGTTCTCAAATCTTTAAAGACTCAATCCGATAAGATAACTTCGAAGGGGAAACTCAGTCCATTACAAGAGAGTAGAGGGGGAGAAGAAACATAAGATCCAACTATAATAGAAAAGCTCGCGATACATCAAGATCGTGCCAAATAAAGAACACGAGAGAGAGAGAGAGAGAGAGATCAAACACATAGCTACTGGTACATACCCTCAGCCCCGAGGGAGAACTACTCCCTCCTCGTCATGGAGAGCACCGGGATGATGAAGATGGCCACCGGAGAAGGATTCCCCCTCCGGTAGGGTACCGGAACGGGTCTAGATTGGTTTTCGGTGGCTACGGAGGCTTCTGGCGGTGGAACTCCCGATCTATTGTCATCCCCGATAGTTTTAGGGTATATGGATATATATATATAGGCGTAAGAAATACATCAAGGGAGCCACGAGGGGCCCACAAGGGTGGAGGGCGCGCCCAGGGGGGTGGGCGCCCCCTGCCTCGTGGCTTCCTCGTTGATCCCCTGACGTGCACTCCAAGTCTCCTGTATTGATTTCTTTCCAAAAATAACTTTTCCGAAGGTTTCAATCTGTTTGGACTCCGTTTGATATTCCTTTTCTTTGAAACCCTAAAACAAGGAAAAAAACAAAAACTGGCATTCCGCTCTAGGTTAATAGGTTAGTCCCAAAAATCATATAAAATAGCATATAAATGCATATAAAACATCCAAGGTTGATAATATAATAGAATGGCACAATCAAAAATTATAGATATGTTGGAGACGTATCAGCATCCCCAAGCTTAATTCTTGCTCGTCCTCGAGTAGGTAAATGATAAAAACAGAATTTTTGATGTGGAATGCTACCTAACATATTCATCATGTATTTATCTTTATTGTAGCAAGAATATTCAGGTCCATAAGATTCAAGACAAAAGTTTAATATTGACATAAAAATAATAATACTTCAAGCATACTAACTAAGCAATCATGTCTTCTCAAAATAACATGGCCAAAGAAAGTTCATCCCTACAAAATCATATAGTTTGGTCATGCTCCATTTTCGTCACACAAGAATGCTCTCATCATGCACAACCCCGATGACAAGCCAAACAATTGTTTCACACTTTATTAATCTCAAACTTTTTTCAACTTTCACGCAATACATGAGCGTGAGCCATGGATATAGCTCTATGGGTGGAATAGAATATGATGATGGGGGTTATGTTGAGAAGACAAAAAAGGAGAAAGTCTCACATCAACGAGGCTAATCAATGAGCTATGGAGATGCCCATCGATTGATGTTAATGCAAGGAGTAGGGATTGCCATGCAACGGATGCACTAGAGCTATAAATGTATGAAAGGTCAACAAAAGAAACTAAGTGGGTGTGCATCCAACTTGCTTGCTCACGAAGACCTAGGGCACTTGAGGAGGCCCATTGTTGGATAATGAAAATTCCCACTAGTATATGAAAGTGACAAAACAAGAGACTCTCTATCATGAGGATTATGGTGCTACTTTGAAGCACAAGTGTGGCAAAGGATAGTAGCATTGTCCCTTCTCTCTTTTTCTCTCATTTTTTTGGACATTATCTTTTTTATGGCCTTTCTTTTTTTCTTTTTTTGGCCTTCTCTTTTTTATGGCCTTTCTTTTTTTTCATTCCTCACTTGGGACAATGCTCTAGAAAATGATGATCATCACACTTCTATTTATTTACAACTCAATGATTACAACTCGATACTAGAACAAAGTATGACTCTATATGAATGCCTCCGGCGGTGTACCGGGATATGCAATGAACCAAGAGTGACATGTATGAAATAATTATGAACGGTGGCATTGCCACAAATACTATGTCAACTACATGATCATGCTAAGCAATATGACAATGATGAACGTGTCATGATAAACGGAATGGTGGGAAGTTGCATGGCAATATATCTCGGAATGGCTATGGAAATGCCATAATAGGTAGGTATGGTGGCTGTTTTGAGGAAGATATAAGGAGGTTTATGTGTGGAAGAGCGTATCATATCACGGGGTTTGGATGCACCGGCGAAGTTTGCACCAACTCTCAATGTGAGAAAGGGCAATGCACGATACCGAAGAGGCTAGCAATGATGGAAGGGTAGGAGTGCGTATAATCCATGGACTCAACATTAGTCATAAAGAACTCACATACTTATTGCAAAAATCTACAAGTCATCAAAAACCAAGCATTACGCGCATGCTCCTAGGGGGGTAGATTGGTATGAAAAGACCATCGCTCGTCCCCGGCCGCCACTCATAAGGAGGACAATCAAAGAACACCTCATGTTTCAAATTTGTTACATAACGTTTACCATACGTGCATGCTACGGGACTTGCAAACTTCAACACAAGCATTTCTCAAATTCACAACTAATCAACTAGCACAACTTTGATATCACTATCTCCATATCTCAAAACAATCATCAAGTATCAAACTTCTCTTAGTATTCAATGCACTTATATGAAAGTTTTTATTATATCCCTCTTGGATGCCCATCATATTAGGACTATTCATAACCAAAGCAAATTACCATGCTGTTCTAAAGACTCTCAAAATAATATAAGTGAAGCATGAGGGTTCACCTATTTCTACAAAATAAAACCACCACCGTGCTCTAAAAAGATATAAGTGAAGCACTAGAGCGAATGACAAACTACTCCGAAAGATATAAGTGAAGATCAATGAGTAGTCGAACAATTATGCAACTATATGAAGACTCTCTAACATTTAATAATTTCATATCTTGGTATTTTATTCAAACAGCAAGCAAAACAAAAGAAAATAAAATGGCGCTCCAAGCAAAACACATATCATGTGGCGAATAAAAATATAGCTCCAAGTAAAGTTGCCGATGAACGAAGACGAAAGAGGGGATGCCTTCCGGGGCATCCCCAAGATTAGGCTCTTGGTTGTACTTGAATATTACCTTGTGGTGCCTTGGGAATCCCCAAGCTTAGGCTCTTGCCACTCCTTATTCCATAGTCCATCGAATCTTTACCCAAAACTTGAAAACTTCACAACACAAAACTTAACAGAAAACTCGTAAACTCCGTTAGTATAAGAAAACAAAACACCACTTCAAGGTACTATAATGAACTCATTCTTTATTTATATTGGTGTTAAACCTACTGTATTCCAACTTATCTATGGTTCATACCCTCCGATACTACTCATAGATTCATCAAAATAAGCAAACAACACATCAAAAACAAAATCTGTCAAAAACAGAACAGTCTGTAGTAATCTGGATCAAACGTATACTTCTTGAATTCATAAAATTCTCAAATAAATAGGTGGACCTGAGTAATTTGTCTATTAATCATCTGCAAAAATAATTAACTCAATATCACTCTCCAATAAAAACTGGCAGCAATTCTCGTGAGCACTGAAGTTTCTGTTTTTTACAGCAAGATCAAAAAGACTTTCCCCAAGTCTTCCCAACGGTTCTACTTGGCACAAACACTAATTAAAAGAATAAAACCACATCTAGACAGAGGCTAGATGAATTATTTATTACTAAACAGGAGCAAAAATCAAGTAACAAAAATAAAATTGGGTTGCCTCCCAACAAGCGCTATCGTTTAACGCCCCTAGCTAGGCATGATGATTTCAATGATGTGAAGGAAATATGCCCTAGAGGCAATAATAAAGTTATTATTTATTTCCTTATTTCATGATAGATGTTTATTATTCATGCTAGAATTGTATTAACCGGAAACATAATACATGTGTGAATACATAGACAAACAGAGTGTCACTAGTATGCCTCTACTTGACTAGCTCGTTAATCAAAGATGGTTATGTTTCCTAACCATGCACAAAGAGTTGTCATTTGATTAACGGGATCACATCATTAGTTGAATGATCTGATTGACATGACCCATTTCCTTATCTTAGCACCCGATCGTTTAGTATGTTGCTATTGCTTTCTTCATGACTTATACATGTTCCTATGACTATGAGATTATGCAGCTCCCGTGTGCTAGAGGAACACTTTGTGTGCTACCAAACATCACAACGTAACTGGGTGATTATTAAGGTTCTCTACACGTGTCTCCAAAGGTACATGTTGGGTTGGCGTATTTCGAGATTAGGATTTGTCACTCCGATCGTTGGAGAGGTATCTCTGGGCCCTCTCGGTAATGCACATCACTTAAGCCTTGCAAGCATTGCAACTAATGAGTTAGTCGCGGGATGATGTATTACGGAACGAGTAAAGAGACTTGCTGGTAACGAGATTGAAATAGGTATTGGATACCGACGATCGAATCTCAGGCAAATAACATACCGATGACAAAGGGAACAACGTATGTTGTTATGCGGTCTGACCGATAAAGATCTTCGTAGAATATGTAGGAGCCAATATGGGCATCCAGGTCCCGCTATTGGTTATTGACCGGAGACGTGTCTCGGTCATGTCTACATTGTTCTCGAACCCATAGGGTCCGCACGCTTAAGGTTTCGATGACAGTTATATTATGAGTTTATGATTTTTGATGTACCGAAGGAGTTTGGAGTCCCGGATGAGATCGGGGACATGACGAGGAGTCTCGAAATGGTCGAGACGTAAAGATCGATATATTGGATGACTATATTCGGACATCGGAAAGGTTCCGAGTGATTCGGGTATTTTCGGAGGTACCGGGGAGTTACGGGAATACGAGGAAGAAGCAATGGGCCTTAATGGGCCTTAGTGGGAAGGACCAGGAGGTGGCGCGCGCCCCTCCCAAGCCCAGTCCGAATTGGACAAGGGGTTTGGGGCGCGGCCCCTCTCTCCCTTCCTTCCCCTCTTCCCCCCTTCCCCCCTTCTCCTAGTTGGACTAGGAAAGGTGGAAACCTACTCCAACTAGGAGTAGGAATCCTACTCCTCCTTGGCGCGCCCACAAGGGTCGGCCGGCCTCCCCCTTGCTCCTTTATATACGGGGGCAGGGGGCACCCCATAGACACACAAGTTGATCTTCGTGATCGTTCTCTTAGCCGTATGCGGTGCCCCCTTCCACCATAATCCTCGATAATATTGTAGCAGTGCTTAGGCGAAGCCCTGTGACATTAGTACATCAAGATCGTCACCACGCCGTCGTGCTGACGGAACTCTTCCCCGACACTTTGCTAGAACTCGGAGGTGCCGTAGTTTCGGTGCTTGATCGGTCGGGCCGTGAAGACATACGACTACATCAACCGCGTTGTCATAACGCTTCCGCTATCGGTCTACGAGGGTACGTAGACAACACTCTCCCCTCTCGTTGCTATGCATCACCATGATCTTGCGTGTGCGTAGGAATTTTTTTGAAATTACTATGTTCCCCAACAGTGGCATCCGAGCCTAGGTTTTATGTGTTGATGTTATATGCATTAGTAGAACACAAGTGAGTTGTGGGCGATATAAGTCATACTACTTACCAGCATGTCATACTTTGGTTCGGCGGTATTGTTGGATGAAGCGTCCCGGACCGACATTACGCGTACGCTTACGCGAGACCGGTTCTCCCGACGTGCTTTGCACATAGGTGGCTTGCGGGTGACAGTTTCTCCAACTTTAGTTGAACTGAGTGTGGCTACGCCCGGTCCTTGCGAAGGTTAAAACAACACCAACTTGACAAATTATCGTTGTGGTTTCGATGCGTAGGTAAGATTGGTTCTTTCTCAAGCCCGTAGCAGCCACGTAAAACTTGCAACAACAAAGTAGAAGACGTCTAACTTGTTTTTGCAAGGCATGTTGTGATGTGATATGGTCAAGACATGATGCTGAATTTTATTGTATGAGATGATCATGTTTTGTAACCGAGTTATCGGCAACTGGCAGGAGCCATATGGTTGTCGCTTTATTGTATGCAATGCAATCGCGCTGTAATGCTTTACTTTATCACTAAACGGTAGCGATAGTCGTGGAAGCATAAGATTGGCGAGACGACAACGATGCTACGATGGAGATCAAGGTGTCGCGCCGGTGACGATGGTGATCATGACGGTGCTTCGGAGATAGAGATCACCGGCACAAGATGATGATGGCCATATCATATCACTTATATTGATTGCATGTGATGTTTATCTTTTATGCATCTTATCTTGCTTTGATTGACGGTAGCATTATAAGATGATCTCTCACTAAAATTATCAAGAAGTGTTCTCCCTGAGTATGCTCCGTTGTGAAAGTTCTTCGTGCTGAGACACCACGTGATGATCGGGTGTGATAGGCTCTACGTTCAAATACAACGGGTGCAAAACAGTTGCACACGCGGAATACTCAGGTTATACTTGACGAGCCAAGCATATACAGATATGGCCTCGGAACACGGAGACCGAAAGGTCGAGCGTGAATCATATAGTAGATATGATCAACATAGTGATGTTCACCAATGAAACTGCTCCATCTCACGTGATGATCGGACATGGTTTAGTTGATTTGGATCACGTGATCACTTAGAGGATTAGAGGGATGTCTATCTAAGTGGGAGTTCTTAAGTAATATGATTAATTGAACTTAAATTTATCATGAACTTAGTCCTGGTAGTATTTTGCAAATTATGTTGTAGATCAATAGCTCGCGTTGTTGCTTCGCTGTGTTTATTTTGATATGTTCCTAGAGAAAATTGTGTTGAAAGATGTTAGTAGCAATGATGCGGATTGGATCTGTGATCTGAGGTTTATCCTCATTGCTGCACAGAGGAATTATGTCCTTGATGCACCGCTAGGTGACAGACCTATTGCAGGAGCAGATGCTGACGTTATAAACGTTTGGCTAGCTAAATATGATGACTACTTGATAGTTTAGTGCACCATGCTTAACGGCTTAGAATCGGGACTTCAAAGATGTTTTGAACGTCATGGACCATATGAGATGTTCCAGGAGTTGAAGTTAATATTTCAAGCAAATACCCGAGTTGAGAGATATGAAGTCTCCAACAAGTTCTATAGCTAAAAGATGGAGGAGAATCGCTCAACTAGTGAGCATGTGCCCAGATTGTCTGGGTACTACAATCGTTTGAATCAAGTGGGAGTTAATCTTCCAGATAAGATAGTGATTGACAGAATTCTCTAATCACCATCACCAAGTTAGTAGAACTTCGTGATGAACTATAGTATGCAAGGGATGACGAAAACGAATCCCAAGCTTTTCATGATGATGAAATCGATGAAGGTAGAAATCAAGAAAGAGCATCAAGTGTTGATGGTTGACAAGATCACTAGTTTCAAGAAAAGGGCAAAGGGAAAAAGGGGAACTTCAAGAAAAACAGCAAGCAAGTTGCTGCTCATGTGAAGAAGCCCAAGTCTGGTCCTAAGCCTGAGACTAAGTGCTTCTACTGCAAAGGGACTGGTCACTGGAAGCAGAACTGCCCCAAGTATTTGGCGGATAAGAAGGATGGCAAAGTGAACAAAATATATTTGATATACATGTTATTGATGTGTACTTTACTAGTGTTTATAGCAACCCCTCAGTATTTGATACTGGATCAGTTGCTAAGAGTAGTAACTCGAAACGGGAGTTGCAGAATGAACAGAGACTAGTTAAGGGTGAAGTGACGATGTGTGTTGGAAGTGGTTCCAAGATTGATATGATCATCATCGCACACTCCCTATACTTTCGGGATTAGTGTTGAACCTAAATAAGTATTATTTGGTGTTTGCGTTGAGCATGAATATGATTTGATCATGTTTATTGTAATACGGTTATTCATTTAAGTAAAAGAATAAATTGTTGTTCTGTTTACATGAATAAAACCTTATATGGTTACACACCCAATGAAAATAGTTCATTGGATCTCGATCGTAGTGATACACATATTCATAATATTGAAACCAAAAGATGCGAAGTTAATAATGATAGTGCAACTTATTTGTGGCACTGCTGTTTAGGTCATATTGGTGTAAAGCGCATGAAGAAACTCCATGCTGATGGGATTTTGGAATCACTTGATTATAAATCACTTGGTGCTTGCGAACCATGCCTTATGGGCAAGATGACTAAAGACTCCATTCTCCGGAACAATGGAGCGAGCAACTGACTTATTGGAAATAATACATACTGATGTATGCGATCCGATGAGTGTTGAAACTCGCGGCGGGTATCGTTATTTTCTGGCCTTCACATATGATTTGAGCAGATATGGGTATATCTGCTTGATGAAACATAAGTCTGAAACATTTGAAAAGTTCAAAGAATTTCAGAGTGAAGTGGAAAATCATCGTAACAAGAAAAATAAGATTTCTACGATCTGATCACGGAGACAAATATTTGAGTTACGAGTTTGGTCTTCAATTAAAACAATGTGAAATAGTTTCACTACTCACGCCACCTGGAACACCATAGTGTAATGGTGTGTCCCAAACGTCATAACCGTACTTTATTAGATATAGTGCGATCTATGATGTCTCTTACCGATCTACCACTATCATTTTGGGGTTATGCATTAGAGACAGCTGCATTCACGTTAAATAGGGCACCATCTAAATCCGTTGAGACAACACCGTGTGAAACTATGGTTTGGCAAGAAACCTAAGCTGTCATTTCTTAAAGTTTGGAGTTGCGATGCTTATGTGAAAAAGTTTCATCTCGATAAGCTCAAACTCAAATCAGAGAAATATGTCTTCATAGGATACCCAAACGAGACAGTTGGGTACACCATCTATCACAGATCTGAAGGCAAGACATTCGTTGCTAAGAATGGATCCTTTCTAGAGAAGGAGTTTCTCTCGAATGAAGTGAGTGGGAGGAAAGTAGAAAACTTGATAAGGTAATTGTACCTTCTCCCTTATTGGAAAATAGTTCATCACAGAAATCTGTTCCAGTGACTACTACACCAATTAGTGAGGAAGCTAATGATGATGATCATGTAACTTCAGATCAAGTTACTACCGAATCTCGTAGGTAAACCAGAGTGAGATCCGCACCAGAGTGGTACGGTAATCCTGTTCTGGAAGTCATGTTACTAGACCATGACGAAATTGCGAACTATGAGGAAGCGATGATGAGCCCAGATTCCGCGAAATGGTTTGAGGCCATGAAATCTGAGATATGATCCATGTATGAGAACAAAGTATGGACTTTGATGGATTTTCCCGATGATCGGCAAGCCATAGAAAATAAATGAATCTTCAAGAGGAAGACGGATGCTGATAGTAGTGTTACTATCTACAAAGCTAGAATTGTCGCAAAAGGTTTTCGACAAGTTCAAGGTGTTGACTATGATGAGATTTTCTCACTCGTATCTATGCTTACAGTCTGTCCGAATCATGTTAGCAATTGCCGCATTTTATGAAATCTGGCAAATGGATAAACAAAATTGCATTCCTTAATGGATTTATTAAAGAAGAGTTGTATGTGATGCAACAAGATGGTTTTGTCAATCCTAAAGGTGCTAACAAAATATGCAAGCTCCAGCGATCCATTTATGGACTGGTGCAAGCATCTCGGAGTTGGAATATACTCTTTGATACGTTGATCAAAGCATATAGTTTTATACAGACTTGCGGTGAAGCCTGTATTTACAAGAAAGTGAGTGGGAGCACTACAACATTTCTGATAAGTATATGTGGATGATATATTGTTGATCGGAAATAATGTAGAATTATTATGCAAAGCATAAAGAAGTGTTTGAAAGGAGTTTTTCAAAGAAAGACCTTGGTGAAGCTGCTTACATATTGAGTATCAAGATCTATTGAGATAGATCAAGACGCTTGATAAGTTTTTTCAATGAGTACATACCTTGACAAGATTTTGAAGTAGTTCAAAATGGAACAGTCAAAGAAAAAGTTTCTTGCCTGTGTTACAAGGTGTGAAGTTGAGTAAGACTCAAAGCCCGACCACGGCAGAAGATAGAAAGAGAATGAAAGTCATTCCCTATGCCTTAGTCATAGGTTCTATAAAGTATGCCATGCTGTGTACCAGATCTATTGTATACCATACACTGTGTTAAGAGAGGGAGTACAATAGTGATCTAGGAGTAGATCAATGGACAGCGGTCAAAATTATCCTTATTGGAATAAGGATATGTTTCTCGATTACGGAGGTGACAAAAGGTTCGTCGTAAAGGGTTACGTCGATGCAAGTTTTGACACTGATCCAGATGACTCTAAGTCTCAATCTGGATACATATTGAAAGTGGGAGCAATTAGCTAGAGTAGCTCTATGCAGAGCATTGTTGACAAAGAAATTTGCAAAATACATGCGGATCTGAATGTGGCAGACCCGTTGACTAAACTTCTCTCACAAGCAAAACATGATCACTTTTTGGGTCTTAATCACATAGCGATGTGAACTAGATTATTGAATCTAGTAAACCCTTTGGGTGTTAGTCACATGGAGATGTGAACCAATCACATAAAGATGTGAACTATTGATGTTAAATCACATGGCGATGTGATCTAGATTATTGACTCTAGTGCAAGTGGGAGACTGAAGGAAATATGCCCTAGAGGCAATAATAAAGTTATTATTTATTTCCTTATTTCATGATAAATGTTTATTATTCATGCTAGAATTGTATTAACCGGAAACATAATACATGTGTGAATACATAGACAAACAGAGTGTCACTAGTATGCCTCTACTTGACTAGCTCGTTAATCAAAGATGGTTATGTTTCCTAACCATGGACAAAGAGTTGTCATTTGATTAACGGGATCACATCATTAGTTGAATGATCTGATTGACATGACCCATTTCATTAGCTTAGCACCCGATCGTTTAGTATGTTGCTATTGCTTTCTTCATGACTTATACATGTTCCTATGACTATGAGATTATGTAGCTCCCGTGTGCCACAGGAACATTTTGTGTGCTACCAAACGTCACAACGTAACTGGGTGATTATAAAGGTGCTCTACAGGTGTCTCCAAAGGTACATGTTGGGTTGGCGTATTTCGAGATTAGGATTTGTCACTCCGATCGTAGGAGAGGTATCTCTAGGCCCTCTCGGTAATGCACATCACTTAAGCCTTGCAAGCATTGCAACTAATGAGTTAGTCGCGGGATGATGTATTACGGAATGAGTAAAGAGACTTGCCGGTAACGAGATTGAAATAGGTATTGGATACCGACGATCGAATCTCAGGCAAGTAACATACCGATGACAAAGGGAACAACGTATGTTGTTATGCGGTCTGACCGATAAAGATCTTTGTAGAATATGTAGGAGCCAATATGGGCATCCAGGTCCCGCTATTGGTTATTGACCGGAGACGTGTCTCGGTCATGTCTACATTGTTCTCGAACCCGTAGGGTCCGCACGCTTAAGGTTTCGATGATAGTTATATTATGAGTTTATGAGTTTTGATGTACCGAAGGAGTTCGGAGTCCCGGATGAGATCGGGGACATGACGAGGAGTCTCGAAATGGTCGAGACGTAAAGATCGATATATTGGACGACTATATTCGGACATCGGAAAGGTTCCGAGTGATTCGGGTATTTTCGGAGGTACCGGGGAGTTACGGGAATACGAGGAAGAAGCAATGGGCCTTAATGGGCCTTAGTGGGAAGGACCAGGAGGTGGTGCGCGCCCCTCCCAAGCCCAGTCCGAATTGGACAAGGGGTTTGGGGCGCGGCCCCTCTCTCCCTTCCTTCCCCTCTTCCCCCCTTTCCCCCCTTCTCCTAGTTGGACTAGGAAAGGTGGAAACCTACTCCAACTAGGAGTAGGAATCCTACTCCTCCTTGGCGCGCCCACAAGGGCCGGCCGGCCTCCCCCTTGCTCCTTTATATACGGGGGTAGGGGGCACCCCATAGACACACAAGTTGATCTTCGTGATCGTTCTCTTAGCCGTGTGCGGTGCCCCCTTCCACCATAATCCTTGATAATATTGTAGCAGTGCTTAGGCGAAGCCCTGCGACATTAGTACATCAAGATCGTCACCACGCCGTCGTGCTGACGGAACTCTTCCCCGACGCTTTGCTGGATCGGAGTCCGGGGATCGTCATCGAGCTGAACGTGTGCTAGAACTCGGAGGTGCCGTAGTTTCGGTGCTTGATCGGTCGGGCCGTGAAGACGTACGACTACATCAACCGCGTTGTCATACGCTTCTGCTATCGGTCTACGAAGGTACGTAGACAACCCTCTCCCCTCTCGTTGCTATGCATCACCATGATCTTGCGTGTGCGTAGGAAATTTTTTGAAATTACTACGTTCCCCAACATGATGCTCACATAAAAGATAAGAATTGTAACATAAAGAGATCATCATGAAGAATATGAATAGCACATTTAAGTCTAACCCACTTCCTATGCATAGGGATTTTGTGAGCAAAAAACTTGTGGGAACAAGAATCAACTTTCATAGGAAGGTAAAACAAGCATAGCTTCAAAACTTTAAGCACATAGAGAGGAAACTTGATATTATTGCAATTCCTACAAGCATATGTTCCTCCCTCATAATAATTTTCAGTAGCATCATGAATTAATTCAACAATGTAACCAGCACCTAAAGCATTCTTTTCATGATCTACAAGCATAGAAATTTTATTACTCTCCACACAGGCAAAATCCTTCTCATTCGGAATAGTGGGAGCAAACTTAACAAAATAATTATCATGTGATGCATAATCCAATTGAAAACTAATATCATGATGACAAGTTTCATGGATATCATTATTCTTTATAGCATACAAGTCATCACAATAATCATCATAGATAGGAGGGATGCTTTCATCATAATAAATTTGCTCATCAAAACTTGGGGGACAAAAAATATCATCTTCATCAAACATAGCTTCCCCAAGCTTGTGGCTTTGCATATCATTAGCATCATGGATATTCAAGGAAATCTTTCTAACAACATTGCAATCATGCTCATCATTCAAATATTTAGTGCCAAACATTTTAATGCATTCTTCTTCTAACACTTTGGCACAATTTTCCTTTCCATCATACTCACGAAAGATATTAAAAAGATGAAGCGTTTGAGGCAAACTTAATTCCATTTTTTTGTAATTTTCTTTTATAAACTAAACTAGTGATAAAACAAGAAACTAAAAGACTCGATTGCAAGATCTAAAGATATACCTTCAAGCGCTAACCTCCCCGGCAATGGCGCCAGAAAAGAGCTTGATGTCTACTACACAACCTTCTTCTTGTAGACGTTGTTGGGCCTCCAAGTGCAGAGGTTTGTAGGACAATAGCGAATTTCCCTCAAGTGGATGACCTAAGGTTTATAAATCCGTAGGAGGCGTAGGATGAAGATGGTCTCTCTCAAGCAACCCTACAACCAAATAACAAAGAGTCTCTTGTGTCCCCAACACACCCAATACAATGGTAAATTGTATAGGTGCACTAGTTCGGTGAAGAGATGGTGATACAAGTGGTATATGGATAGTATATATGGGTATTTGTAATCTGAAAATATAAAAACAGCAAGGTAACTAATGATAAAAGTGAGCATAAACGATATTGCAATGCTAGGAAACAAGACCTAGGGTTCATACTTTCACTAGTGCAAGTCCTCTTAACAATAATAACATAATTGGATCACATAACTATACCTCAACATGCAACAAAGAGTCACTCCAAAGTCACTAATAGCGGAGAACAAACGAAGAGATTATGGTAGGGTACGAAACCACCTCAAAGTTATTCTTTCCAATCAATCCGTTGGGCTATTCCTATAAGTGTCACAAACAGCCCAAGAGTTCGTACTAGAATAACACCTTAAGACACAAATCAACCAAAACCCTAATGTCACCTAGATACTCCAATGTCACCTCAAGTATCCGTGGGTATGATTATACGATATGCATCACACAATCTCAGATTCATCTATTCAACCAACACATAGAACCTCAAAGAGTGCCCCAAAGTTTCTACCGGTGAATCACGACGAAAACGTGTGCCAACCCCTATCCATAGGTTCATGGGCGGAACCCGCAAGTTGATCACCAAAACATACATCAAGTGAATCACGTGATATCCCATTGTCACCACAGATACGCACGGCAAGACATACATCAAGTGTTCTCAAATCTTTAAAGACTCAATCCGATAAGATAACTTTGAAGGAGAAACTCAATCCATTACAAGAGAGTAGAGGGGGAGAAGAAACATAAGATCCAACTATAATAGAAAAGCTCGCGATACATCAAGATCGTGCCAAATCAAGAACATGAGAGAGAGAGAGAGATCAAACACATAGCTACCGGTACATACCCTCAGCCCCAAGGGAGAACTACTCCCTCCTCGTCATGGAGAGCACCGGGATGATGAAGATGGCCACCGGAGAAGGATTCCCCCTTCGGCAGGGTGCCGGAACGGGTCTAGATTGGTTTTGGTGGCTACGGAGGCTTCTGGCGGCGGAACTCCTGATCTATTGTCGTCCCTGATAGTTTTAGGGTATATTGATATATATATATATATATATATATAGGTGGAACAAATACATCAGGGGAGCCACGAGGGGACCATGAGGGTGGAGGGCGCGCCCAGGGGGGTGGGCGCGCCCCCCTGCCTTGTGGCTTCCTCGTTGATCCCCTGACGTGCACTCCAAGTCTCCTATATTGCTTTCTTTCCAAAAGTAACTTTTGTGAAGGTTTCATTCCGTTTGGATTCCGTTTGATATTCCTTTTCTTTGAAACCCTAATACAAGGAAAAAAAACAAAAACTGGCACTGGGCTCTAGGTTAATAGGTTAGTCCCAAAAATCATATAAAATAGCATATAAATGCATATAAAACATCCAGGGTTGATAATATAATAGCATGGAACAATCAAAAATTATTGATACATTGGAGACGTATCAGCTGCTCCTTGTAGTATGGGGGCACCATCCTCGCTCCCCTTGGGTTGACTCGGGCGTAGGTGATGGCCTTGATCTTGTACCCCATGTCCTTCTCGGCGAGCTCCTCCGGATAAACTTGGGTGGCATCATTCGTCCCCTCGTATAACCACATGGGGTGGGCCCAGGCCTGCAGTGACTGGATCCACTGAGTGAGAAAGGTCTCCAGCAGATCCATACCGTTCACGCCGGCGTTCATGACTCTGACCAAGACGGTGGCCAAGATGACGACCTCAGTCTTCTCCTCCTTCTCCGCGGAAAGAGACTCGGGGGCCCTCACCCTCTCTGCCGAGTACGGTGGGAGGCATGACTGGCTGTTGGCCCTAGGGAATCCCTGTAGTAGAACCATGTCCCCTGGCACCCCTTGACAGAATCGGGGAAGCTCATCTTCGGGAAGTCACTCCCTCCTCGGGCATGGATGCCCAAGCCCCCGCGCAGCTGGGTGACGTGGGTCTTTGTGTCGGCCGGCGAGTCCTTCTTGACGGTCATCGAACGACAAGTGAAGATGTGCATGAAGAGCCCCCAATGGGGATGGCATCCGAGGAAGTTCTCGTAGAGGGAGATGAAAGCCGAAAGATAGATGATAGCATTTGGAGGGAGATGGTGGAGCTGCACACAAAAGCAGTCCAGAAACGCCCAAAAGAAAGTATGAGGTGGCATCGAAAACCCCCTCTCGATGTGGGTTACCAGCAGAACGCGCTCGTCCCCCTGCAGTGTGGGTTCAGCCTCCCCCGCGTTTGGACTGCGCCACCCATCCGGAGGGATGAGCCCCTCCCCGCGAGTTCCTCCAGTCGCCTGGCTGAGATGCGCGAAGGGATCCAGTCCCCCACCGCACCCCCGGCCGTCGCGCCGGAGCCGGAAGCGGTGGCTTTTCCGGCCTTCTTCGCCTTCTCCGCCTTGGCCGTCGAGCCTCTCGCCATCGCAGTGGGGATTTGGGGCACTCAGGTGGAGAGGAGAAGCGGAGGAGATGGAGGAGAGAGAGGGGATCTGGTGGTCTGACCGCTATCCCCCAAATTCTTTTATATCTTTGACAGAACTGAAGGAAATATGCCCTAGAGACAATAATAAAGTTGTTATTTATATTTCCTTGATAAACGTTTATTATTCATGATAGAATTCTATTAACCAGAAACTTAGTACATGTGTGAATACATAGACAAACAAAGTGAAGGAAATATGCCCTAGAGGCAATAATAAAGTTGTTATTTATATTTCCTTATATCATGATAAATGTTTATTATTCATGCTAGAATTGTATTAACCAGAAACTTAGTACATGTGTGAATACATAGACAAACAGAGTGTCACTAGTTTGCCTATACTTGACTAGCTCGTTGAATCAATGATGGTTATGTTTCCTAACCATAGACATGAGTTGTCATTTGATTAACGCGATCACATCATTATAGAATGATGTGATTGACTTGGCCCATCTGTTAGTTTAGCACGATGATCGTTTAGTTTGTTGCTATTCCTTTCTCCATAACAATACATGTTCCTATCACTATGAGATCATGCAACTCCCGAATACCGGAGGAACACTTTATGTGCTACCAAACGTCACAACATAACTGGGTGATTATAAAGGTGCTCTAAAGGTGTCTCCAATGGTGTTTGTTGAGTTTGCATGGATCAAGATTAGGATTTGTCACTCCGATTGTCGGAGAGGTATCTCTGGGCCCTCTCAGTAATGTACATCACTATAAGCCTTGCAAGCAATGTAGATAATGAGTTAGTTATGGGATGTAGCATTACGAAATGAGTAAAAGATACTTGGTGGTAATGAGATTGAACTAGGTATTGAGATACCGACGATCTAATCTCGGACAAGTAACATACCGATGACAAAGGGAACAACGTATATCGTTATGCGGTTTGACCGATAAAGATCTTCAGAGAATATGTAGGAACCAATATGAGCATCCAGGTTCTGCTATTGGTTATTGACCGGAGACATGTCTCGGTCATGTCTACATAGTTCTCGACCCCGTAGGGTCCGCACGCTTAACGTTCGGTGACGATCGGTATTACAAGTTTATGTGTTTTGATGCACTGAAGGTAGTTCGGAGTCCCGGATTTGATTATGGACATGACAAGGAGTCTCAAAATGGTCGAGAAGTAATGATCAATGTATTGTAATCCTATGTTTGGACATCGGAATGGTTCCGGTGAAATCGGGAGTATACCGGAGCACCGGGAGGTTACCGGAACCCCCCCCCCCCCGGAGGTATATGGGCCTTATTGGGCCCTATGTGGAAGAGAGGGAAAAGAAGCAAAGGAGGGGCGCGCCCCCCAAGCCCAATCCGAATTGGGAAGGGGGGCGGGCCCCCTTTCCTTCATTCTTCCTCCTCCTTCCTTCTCTCCTAGAACCAACAAAGAGAAGGGGGATCCTACTCCCGGTGGGAGTAGGACTCCCTTGGGGCGCGCCTAGAGAGGTTGGCCCCCTCCCCCTCCTCCACTCCTTTATATACGGGGGAGGGGGCACCCCATGGACACAAGTTGATCATTGATCTTTAGCCGTCTGTGGTGCCCCCCTCCACCATAATCCACCTCGGTAATATTGCAGCGGTGCTTAGGCGAAGCCTTGTTCCAGTAGCAACATCATCACCGTCATCACGCCATCGTGCTGACGAAGCTCTACTGGATCGTGAATTCGCGGGACGTCACCGAGCCGAACGTGTGCAGATCGCGGAGGTGTCGTATCTTCGGTACTAGATCGGTCCATCGTGAAGACGTACGACTACATCAACCGCGTTGTCATAACGCTTCCGCTTACGGTCTACGAGGGTATGTAGATGATACTCTCCCCTCTCGTTGTTATGCATCACCATGATCTTGCATGTGCGTAGGATTTTTTGAAATTACTGCATTCCCCAATAGTGGTATCAGAGTCGGGTTTATGCGTAGCTGTTATATGCACGAGTAGAACAAAAAGGAGTTGTGGGCGTGGGTATATACATATTGCTTGCCGTCACTAGTTAATTCTTGATTCAGCGGCATTGTTGGATGAAGCCGCCCAGGCCGACATTACGCATACGCTTACGCGAGACTGGTTCTACCTAAGTGCTTCGCACACAGGTGGCTAGTGGGTTTCTGTTTCTCCAGCTTTAGTTGAATCGGTTTCAATGAACAGGGTTCTTTCTAAAGATCAAAAAGCAATCACTATACCGCGTTGTGGTTTTTGATACGTAGGTAAGAACGGTTCTTGCTCAACCCATAGCAGCCACGTAAAACTTGCAACAACAAAGTAGAGGACGTCTAACTTGTTTTTGCAGGGCATGTTGTGATGTGATATGGTCAAGACATGATGCTAAATTTTATTGTATGAGATGATCATGTTTTGTAACACAGTTATCGGCAACTGGCAGCAGCCATATAGTTGTTGCTTTATTGTATGAAATGCAATCGTCATGTAATTGCTTTAGTTTATCACTAAGCGGTAGCGATAGTCGTAGAAGCAATAGTTGGCGAGACGACAATGATACTTCGATGGAGATCAAGGTGTCAAGCCGGTGACAATGGTGATCATGACGGTGCTTTGGAGATGGAGATCAAAGGCACAAGATGATGATGGCCATATCATATCACTTATATTGATTGCATGTGATGTTTATCCTTTATGCATCTTATTTTGCTCAGTTCGGCGATAGCATTGTAAGCTGATCTCTCACTAAATTTCAAGGTATAAGTGTTCTCCCTGAGTATGGTTGAAACAGTTCGTCGTGCCGAGACACCACGTGATGATCGGGTGTGATAAGCTCTACGTTCACATACAATGGGTGCAAGCCAGTTTTGCACACGCAGAATACTCGGGTTAAACTTGACGAGCCTAGCATATGCAGATATGGCCTCGAAACACTGGAGACCGAAAGGTCGAATGTGAATCATATAGTAGATATGATCAACGTAGTGATGTTCACCATTGAAAATTACTCCATCTCACATGATGATCGGACATGGTTTGTTGATGTGGATCACGTGATCACTTAGATGATTAGAGAGATGTCTATCTAAGTGGGAGTTCTTAAGTAATTTGATTAATTGAACTTTAATTTATCATGAACTTAGTACCTGATAGTATTTTGCATGTCTATGTTGTTGTAGATAGATGGCCCGTGTTGTTGTTCCATTGAATTTTAATGTGTTCCTAGAGAAAGCTAAGTTGAAAGATGATGGTAGCAACTACACGGACTGGGTCCGTAACTTGAGGATTATCCTCATTGCTGCACAAAAGAATTACGTCCTGGAAGCACCGCTAGGTGACAAACCTGCTGCAGGAGCAACACCAGATGTTGCGAACACCTGGCAGAGCAAAGCTGATGACTACTTGATAGTTCAATGTGCCATGCTTTACAGCTTAGAACTGGGACTTCAATGACGTTTTGAACATCATGGAGCACATGAGATGTTCTAGGAGTTGAAGTTAATATTTCAAGCAAATGCCCGGATTGAGAGATATGAAGTCTCCAATAAGTTCTACAGCTGCAAGATGGAGGAGAATAGTTCTGTCAGTGAACATATACTCAGAATGTCTGGGTACCACAACCACTTCACTCAACTGGGAGTTAATCTTCCTGATGATAGTGTCATTGACAGAGTTCTTCAATCACTGCCACCAAGCTACAAGAGCTTCGTGATGAACTATAATATGCAAGGGATGGATAAGACGATTCCTGAGCTCTTCGCAATGCTAAAGGCTGCGGAGGTAGAAATCAAGAAAAAGCATCAAGTGTTGATGGTCAACAAGACCACTAGTTTCAAGAAAAAGGGTAGAGGGAAGAAGGGGAACTTCAAAAAGAACATCAAGCCAGTTGCTGCTCAAGTGAAGAAACCCAAGTCTGGACCTAAGCCTGAGACTGAGTGCTTCTACTGCAAAGGAACTAGTCATTGGAAGCGGAACTGCCCCAAGTATTTGGCGGAGAAGAAGGATGGCAAAGTGAAAGGTATATTTGATATACATGTTGTTGATGTGTACCTTACTAATGCTCGCAGTAGTGCCTGGGTATTTGATACTGGTTTAGTTGCTAACATTTGCAACTCGAAATAGGGGCTACATATTAAGCGAAGATTGGCTAAGGACGAGGTGACAATGCGCGTGGGAAATGGTTCCAAAGTCGATGTGATCGCCGTCGGCACGCTACCTCTACATCTACCTTCGGGATTAGTTTTAGACCTGAATAATTGTTATTTGGTGCCAACGTTGAGCCTGTACATTATATCTGGATCTTGTTTAATACGAGACGGTTATTCATTTAAGTCAGAGAATAATGGTTGTTCTATTTAAATGAGTAATATCTTTTATGGTCATGCACCCTTGATGAGTGGTCTATTTTTACTAAATCTTGATAGTAGTGATACACATGTTCATAGTATTGAAGCCAAAAGATGCAGAGTTGATAATGATAGTGCAACTTATTTGTGGCACTACCGTTTAGGTCATATTGGTGTAAAGCGCATGAAGAAACTCCATTCTGATGGACTTCTGGAATCACTTGATTATGAATCACTTGGTACTTGCGAACCATGCCTCATGGGCAAGATGACTAAAACTCCGTTCTCTGAAACAATGGAGCAAGCAATAGAGTTATTGGAAATCATACATACTGATGTATGTGGTCCAATGAACATTGAAGCTCGCGGCGGATATCGTTATTTTTCTTACCTTCACAGATGATTTGAGCAGATATGGATATCTACTTGATGAAACATAAGTCTGAAACATTTGAAAAGTTCAAAGAATTTCAGACTGAAGTGGAAAATCATCGTGATAAGAAAATCAAGTTTCTACGATCTGATCGTGGAGGTGATTTGAGTTATGAGTTTGGACTTCATTTGAAATAATGCGGAATAGTTTCGCAACTCACACCACCTAGAACACCACAACGTAATGGTGTGTCTGAACGTCGTAACCGCACTTTATTAGATATGGTGCGATCTATGATGTCTCTCACTGATTTACCGCTATCGTTTTGGAGTTATGCTTTAGAGACATATGCATTCATGTTAAATAGGGCACCATCTAAATCCGTCGATACGACACCTTATGAACTATGGTTTGGCAAGAAACCCAAGTTGTCGTTTCTTAAAGTTTGGGGTCGCGATGCCTATGTGAAAAGGCTTCAACCTGATAAGCTCGAACCCAAATTAGAGAAATGTGTCTTCATAGGATACCCAAAGGAGACTGTTGGGTACGCCTTCCATCACAGATCCGAAGGCGAGATATTCGTTGCTAAGAATGGATCCTTTCTAGAGAAGAGTTTCTCCTGAAAGAAGTGAGTGGGAGGAAAGTAGAACTTGATGAGGTAATTGTACCTTCTCCCAAATTGGAAAGTAGTTCATCACAGAAATCAGTTCGAGTGATTCCTACACCAATTTGTGAGGAAGCTAATGATGATGATCATGAAACTTCAGATCAAGTTACTACCGAACCTCATAGGTCAACCAGAGTACGGTCCACACCAGAGTGGTACGGTAATCCTGTTCTGGAAGTCATGTTACTAGACCATGACGAACCTACGAACTATGAGGAAGCGATGATGAGCCCAGATTCCACAAAATGACTTCAGGCCATGAAATCTGAGATGGGATCCATCTATGAGAACAAAGTATGGACTTTGGTTGACTTGCCCGATGATCGGCAGGCCAATGGGAATAAATGGATCTTCAAGAAGACTGGCGCTGACGGTAATAATATTATCTACAAAGCTCGACTTGTTGCAAAAGGTTTTCGACAAGTTCAAGGAGTTGACTACGATGAGACCTTCTCACCCGTAGCGATGCTTAAGTCCGTCCGAATCATGTTAGCAATTGCCGCATTTTATGATTATGAAATTTGGCAAATGGATGTCAAAACTGCATTCCTTAATGGATACCTTAAAGAAGAGTTGTATATGATGCAACCAGAAGGTTTTGTCGATCCAAAAGGTGCTAACAAAGTGTGCAAGCTCTAGTGATCCATTTATGGACTGGTGCAAGCCTCTCGGAGTTGGAATATACACTTTGATAGTGTGATCAAAGCATATGGTTTTGTAAAGACTTTTGGAGAAGCCTGTATTTACAAGGAAGTGAGTGGGAGCTCCGTAGCATTTCTGATATTATATGTAGATGACATATTGTTGATCAAAAACGATACTGAATTTCTGAATAACATAAAAGGATACTTAGTAAGAATTTTTCGATGAAAGACCTTGGTGAAGCTGCTTATATATTGGGCATCAACATCTATAGAGATAGATCAAGACGCTTGATTGGACTTTCACAAAGCACATACCTTGATAAAGTTTTGAAGAAGTTCAAAATGGATCAGGCAAAGAAAGGGTTCTTGACTGTATTACAAGGTGTGAGATTGAGTCAGACTCAATGCCCGACCACTGCAGAAGATAGAGAGAAAATGAAAGGTGTTCCCTATGCTTCAGCCATAGGCTCTATCATGTATGCAATGCTGTGTACCAGACCTGATGTGTGCCTTGCTATAAGTTTAGCAGGGAGCTACCAAAGTAATCCGGGAGTGGATCACTGGACAGCGGTCAAGAACATCCTGAAATACCTGAAAAGGACTAAGGATATGTTTCTCGTATATGGAGGTGACAATGAGCTCGTCGTAAACGGGTACGTCGATGCAAGCTTTGACACTGATCCGGATGACTCTAAGTCACAAACTGGATACGTGTTTTTATTAAATGGTGGAGCTATCGGTTGGTCTAGTTCCAAGAAGAGCGTCGTGGCGGGATCTACGTGTGAAGCGGAATACATAGCTGCTTCGGAAGCAGCAAATGTAGGAGTCTGGATGAAGGAGTTCATATCCAATCTAGGTGTCATACTGTGACGCCCCCGATTTAATCGTACACTAATCATACACGCAAACGTGTACGATCAAGATCAGGGACTCACGGGAAGATATCACAACACAACTCTACAAATAAAATAAGTCATACAAGCATCATATTACAAGCCAGGGGCCTCGAAGGCTCGAATACAAGAGCTCGATCATAGACAAGTCAGCGGAAGCAACAATATCTGAGTACAGACATAAGTTAAACAAGTTTGCCTTAAGAAGGCTAGCACAAACTGGGATACAGATCGAAACAGGCGCAGGCCTCCTGCCTGGGATCCTCCTAACTACTCCTGGTCGTCGTCAGCAGGCAGCACGTAGTAGTAGGCACCTCCGGTGTAGTAGGAGTCGTCATCGACGGTGGCATCTGGCTCCTGGGCTCCAACATCTGGTTGCGACAACCAGGTAGAAGGGATAGAGGGAAAAGAAGGAGAAAGCAACCATGAGTACTCATCCAAAGTACTCGCAAGCAAGGAGCTACACTACATATGTATGTATTGGTATCAACTGGAATAAGGCTATCATATGTGGACTGAACTGCAGAATGCCGGAATAAGAGGGGGATAACTAGTCCTTTCGAAGACTACGCTTCTGGCAGCCTTCGTCTTGCAGCATGTAGAAGAGAGTAGACTGATGTCATCCAAGTAGCATCGCATAGCATAACCCTAACCGATGATCCTCCCCTCGTCGCCCTGTGAGAGAGCGATCACCGGTTGTATCTGGCACTTGGTAGGGGGTGTTTTATTAAGTATCCGGTTCTAGTTGTCATAAGGTCAAGGTACAACTCCGGGTCGTCCTTTTACCGAGGGACACGGCTATTCGAATAGATAAACTTCCCTGCAGGGGTGCACCACATACCCCAACACGCTCGATCCCATTTGGCCGGACACACTTTTCTGGGTCATGCCCGGCCTCGGAAGATCAACACGTCGCAGCCCTACCTAGGCACAACAGAGAGGTCAGCACGCCGGTCTAAATCCTATGGCGCAGGGGTCTGGGCCCATCGCCCTTTGCACACCTGCATGTTGCGTACGCGGCCGGAAGCAGACCTAGCCTAGTGGCTTTCCAGTCCAATCCGACGCGCGCCACTCAGTCGCTGACGTCACGAAGGCTTCGGCTGATACCACGACGCCGGGATACCCATAACTACTCCCGCGTAGATGGTTAGTGCGTATAGACCAAATGGCCAGACTCAGATCAAATACCCAGATCTCGTTAAGCGTGTTAAGTATCCGCGAATGCCGACCAGGGCCAGGCCCACCTCTCTCCTAGGTGGTCTGAACCTGCCCTGTCGCTCCGCCACAAAGTAACAGTCGGGGGCCGTCGGGAACCCAGGCCCACCTCTACCGGGATGGAACCACCTGCCCCTTCAGCCCCCATCTCCGAATAGTATCACAGGTAATGTAACAGTGTAAAGTATATAGTATATGCCCGTGATCACCTCCCGAAGTGATCACGGCCCAGTAGTATAGCATGGCAGACGGACAAGAATGTAGGGCCACTGATGATAAACTAGCATCCTATACTAAGCATTAGGTTTGCAGGTAAAGGTAACAACAGTAGTAGCAAGGACAGGCTATGCATCAGGATAGGAATAACGGAAAGCAGTATCATGCTACACTACTCTAATGCAAGCAGTATAGAAGAGAGTAGGCGATATCTGGTGATCAAGGGGGGGGGGGCTTGCCTGGTTGCTCTGGCAAGAGAGAGGGGTCGTCAACTCTGTAGTCGTACTGGGTAGCAGCAGCGTCGGTCTCGGTGTCTATCGAGAGAAGAGGGGGAGAAATAATAAATATTTAAGCAAACAGATGCATAACGATGCATGACAAGACAAGTGATGGTGTTAGTTCTGAGCAACTTTCATGTACAAAGTTTTTCCATACGAGTTACGGATTATTTCATATTAATCTTTAAAGTTTTAATGCATTTTTAGAATTAACAGAATTAATTAAATTTGAAAATGCAATTATGACGTCAACATGACATCTGTGTGATGCCAGTTGGCCCACAGGTTGACTAGGTCAACCCTCGCAGGTGGGACCCGTTCGTCATTGACCCAAACTAACTAAACATGAGTCAGTTTTATTAGTAGCAGATTGATTAGGTTTAATTAGTTAAATAAACATATTGACTAAGTTAATTAATTATCTAATTAATCGATTGATCTTTATTTTTTATTATATATTTTTTTTGTAATTTTGTTTTTTTTATAAAAACGTTCTCGTGTGGGGCCCCCTGTCATTTGCCTGCAGCTAAACTAAATAGCAATTAGCTCCTAAGCTAATTTTGCATGGACCGGCTAGTGGTGGCTGCGCATACACGCACACCACACGTATTTGGACATGGCCATGGCCATGGCCATTAGCAGCGGCAGTAGGAGGGATCAGCAGCGGCAAGTAGGAGGAGCTAGCAGCTAGGGGCGGCGTTTAGGAGCAGCAACAACGGCAAGAGCACCAGTAGTGAGCAGCAGCAAGCGGCGGTAGGCAGAGCAAGTAGCAGCGGCAGCAGAACAGCACTGGGAGGCGGCAGCAGAGATGCGCGCGAGAGGCAACGGGCGTGCCGAGCGCGGCCGGCGAGTGCGGCGCACGGCCAGGGCGTGGCCCGGAGAGGCCGGGAGCAGCAGCTGCAGCGCAACAGCAGCGGTAGGTAGCATCGAGCGGGACGGCGGCCGGAGCACGGGTCAGGCGGGCATGGAGCTACGGATCGCTTTCGAGCGGGTCAAGAGGCTAGGCGGACTCGCTGGAGCACTATGCGTGCGATGGGGAGCATGACTAGGTGAGGAAAGCTTGGCAGCAAGGGCCTCGACGGCCATGGCGGACGGCGGAGCTCGGTGCTCATGGGCTTTGGTGGTACGGCATGAAATCGACGGGAAAACAAAGGGGAAATTGAGGGGAGCTCACAACGAGCCTGTAGAGGTGCCAAATGGGCTCGGGGAGGGCTCGAAGATGCGTTCCGGCGACGGGGGCGGTGACGAGGGGGGCTCCGACGAGGGGGAAGAAGGCGAGGGAGGCCGGACCCGCGACGGGGCCTCCGGGATCCGTCCAACTCCGGCGGGGGGCGACTTGGCGCGGCAGAACTAGGCGGTGGCCAAGGGAGGAGCTCCTGCGAGGCGATGGTGCGAGGACAGCAGGAGGTGGCGGATCCCCGGGCGCGGGCGCGGCGACGGTGGCGTGGCCGCGGGAGGAGGAGAGGGCGCGGTGGGCACCGGAGCAGGCGACGGGCGCGCGCAGCGATGCAGTCCCCTCCCCCGATCCCGATCTGGATCAGGGAGGGACGAACGTGGGGGAGTGGGGTGACTGATGGGTGCGGGCTAGGTTCGGTTGTGGGGGGTTAGGGTACCATTGGGGGGGTTATAGGCCAGGGAGTGGGTGATGGGCCGGCCTGGCATGCGGATGGGCCGAGGCCCAGTGGGGGGGGAGGCCTTTTCTGTTTTTATTTCCTTTTGTTCTGTTTTTGTTTATTACTCTTTTACTGTTTCTGTTTTATTTTAATTCCTCTTTTATTTTAGTTTTATAGCTATAAAAGTAGTCCCTAATTTAGTGTTAGTAAATAGCTACTGCCACACAAGTTTAGGCAACAAAATAAAGTAGTTTAAAATTTTATTTATTGAAAAAGGCATTAAAATAATTGTTTTTGCTACTGTTTAAAACATTTTTGAATATTTTACACTTTTATAAAAGTGTGGTTTCTTCAACACAATTACCTTTGCATTGTCTGGCACAACTCGAACATTTTAGTTTTAAAGTTTGAAAACTTTTATTGTTTGCCTTTGTTTTAAATTTGAAATTTGAACTGGGTTTCAAATTGACGTGAGTTTATGCACAGTAACCGAGGTGACATGGCATCACTACGAGGGGGTTACTGTAGCTTAATTACCCGGGCGTCACAAATCTCCTCCACTACAAGAAATCTCGTCCCGAGATTTAAGAGGGGAGTAAGGGGGAAATGTCTGGTTACGAAATTCTAACGAATCTTCTCGGTCTTGGTTGCTCTTCTCGAAGAGGTCGATCCATTACATTGTTGTCTTCATTTCTCTGCTTCAAGTCATCATGATGAAGTAAACATCCTTTCTTCGAGAACTCCATCGTACTTACGAAAGAATAAAGGGGGTAATCCGGGAGAACGGAATTCTGCAAGGTTGACTATCTGGTAGCTAACATCGGGGAAGGTGGCGGAAAGTAACTCTCGAACTAAAACTTAAGAAAATATCGAGAGTAAGGTAAGGAGGTACCATGAGAAGTTTCAAGCGGGTAGGCAATCGTTCATTGCCTGAAACAGAGTGTGAAAGGTGTTCAAAGCAACGGAAACAAGTATTGTGTTTAATACCAAAATTGAGGATCACACGGAAGGTGGCTCGTGAATTACATACGAGGCCAGGTGCGAGGAACAACCTTAAGAACAGGGGAGTATAGGAGAGTCAGGTTTCGATCTTGGGGAACTGTGGGTTATGGGCCCACCATGTGGTTAAAAGTAGGAAGGGCGTTGACATATGGTACGGTCATGATAGCAAGACATGTCAGAGGGTAGCCTATCATTTGTATCGGTACCAAGGGCGAGGAATGAAGAGAACCATTTTCCCGCTTGTTGCAACGAGGCGGACCAATAAGCAAAGTTCTCGTCCATCGGTGGTTACCAGAATGTCATCAACAAAGGTAATAGGGTCTTTCTGACAGAGTGGTACAACGAGGTGACTGCTTATATAATATAGATTACAAGAAGGTTTAAACAGAACAATGGAAAGGAAAATGTGTGTAAACACACATTTCAAGGGTATATCCTTCCCAAGGACAAGCAAAGCAAGATATCCATGAAAGGATATAATGTAGAAAACTCTTTAGGTAAGGTGAGAGAAATTTCATGACATTACCCATACAATGGTGTTTGGATAATTGAGCGAGAAACATTTAGCATTGGGCTTCAAATGTTCTTTGTGGAAAATTGGAGTACCACAGACATGCTTCGAGATAGCGTTGGCGTGGTATTCAAGCAAAGGTCTGACTTTGGAAACACAAAGGATCCATCAGGAATAACTTGTGAAATAAGTCTTACAATTTCCTCACGGAAGAATGGCTAAACTTGCTAAAAAGGATACTACAACAATAGGTCCTCCGGCCAGGTGTGCTAGGCATGACATAACCTTACCGGATCATATATAAAGACCAACATTATAACTCTTGGAAATAAGTTCCAACCATCATATCTGACCAAGATTCAGATCTGATTGGTGTCATGATACCTCGGACTTAGGATGCCTGAGAAGAAAAGGTGCGGCACAATTTGACGAGATGACATTGTAAGATTCTCGGGAAAAGAACTATGGAAGCGTGTTCCGAAACAAGAGTTCATCAGTAAACCAAGGAGAGGATGAGGAGGTGGCTGAAGGACTCAGCGACAATCCCTTGAGATTTCCAAAAAGATGGATTTCCACAATCATGTGATCAAGGAGGTAACAGCTGTCAGGTCAAATGATATAAGGATGTATGCTCGAGGGAAACATACACAACTGAACAATGATAGAAGGGTGCACCCAGGAATCTGGACTAGGTAGCACGATCAATGTTTGAATGATGATTCAATAATCAATAGACTTAGAATGAAACTGTAGACCAATAACTTCAAGCAATAGGGTTGCTAGAAGTTTAGAATTTACACATCACAGATCATTTATCGGTATTCCGGTTAGAAACAACACGGAGACCAAGAAATGAACGCAAAAGGCGAGAGATATTACTATATCAAGAATTCTCAAGAGGTGGTAAAATTACCACGACATTCTTGACATAAAAGGTGGTAACATTCCAAGGTAAGAAGAACAAATGCTGGATAGCAAGGATCTCAAGGTATAACACAAAACACGAATAAGTTTGCGTTGAGGGGAAGGCAATAAAGTGGCCGATGATAACACAAATCATCGAGGGCAAGGGTGATATTTCTCATCATGAATTTGATCGATATCCTGGAAGAGCTCATAAGGTTGATGATGATCACGACACATTTGTCGAGAGATTTCATGAAGAAGTAATCAATCAGCGATGACATCAGGATCAAAGGAATGATGAAGCAAAGGTTTATTGGAACCATGGGTATGACACAAGCTCATAATCCAGCTTGTGGTTCGAGGTGAAACAATAAGACGAGGAAATCGACGTAAGCTTAGCTTATTATCGAAAGATGTGCTCCGGTAATAAGGAACGGGTGGCACAGTTAAATTTTAGCATGATAATGATATGGCCAATCAGGCTAGGAATGACTTGAAGGATTATTAAACTCATAAGACACGAAAATTACTTAGAGTTATTGAATCAGAGTGCTGAATTGATTCACTTTTCAGTGTTCTCGGTTGACGACAACCCAGAACCCGTGGAGTCACTATGACATGGAAGGTACTACTTCATCAGAAATTCATTAGACTTAGTGCAATAGCATGATATCCTCAAGATAGTAGGGGGCAATACTCGAGGTAGTTCCGTATAGAGGTTGGACAAGCATATTGATTTGCAGAAGACAAGTGCTTTAACTTGTCCGCGAAATGGGATCAAAGAAGAACAATCATGGTCAGAACCACGGTTGCAAAGGATCAATTCATAGATATAAGATGGTATCAAATCAAGGAAATAGTTATTATTACAAGAAGCTTCTATGATAAGTTCCACATCGGGTCCATGGGCATGAACACAAAGTTCAAGGTCGACTCCCACTTCTCCAATGCATAACTTTTCATTCACTTCTCATCTTCGAAGAAGTTGCAGTGTTGAAATTTATCTGGCGAAGCACCAGAAGAGTATGACTCGTGAAAACTTTTGGGTTCACACGGTCTTAGAGAAGGTATAGGTTCAACCCATCAGGGCATCTTAGGAGTATATACCACAAATTTCAAGAATAAATAACACAAGCTTGATAGTAGAGCATGTTTGAGAAAGCAGAGGATACAATTTACCAAAGGTATTATGTATCCGAGGAAAGGCTCACAGACTTATTGAATATGAAGGACGCTGTCGGATAAAATCCAGCAAATGATCTGGTGGTCCTCAAGGGATCTGGTGCGAGCATCGGTACTCAACCAGAGGGAGCAACAATGCAAGGAGATCAGACTTTAGAAACAACTGACTAATTCAAGGCTCAAATGCAAAGGAATTATCAATTCCAAGAAAAGGGATCAGAAGCAATGCTCTGATCAGGGATGGATAAGTTGAATAGCCTTAAGGGTACAATCGACAGTAATTTGATTGGTCAAGATCCAGTTCATGTTTTAAAATAATGTCTGAGCCGGAAAGATAATTTGAAAGGATCAACTGATGCTTGCGTGCATTCGCACTCATGTTGAATCAATAGGATCAAAAAGACGATGCCTAAGGATACTAACGAATATTGCCAGACATATGGAAAGCATCCATAATGCAAGCAGGCAAGTATTGCAGAGCAATAAGCTACTAAGGATTTTTGGAGGATCGAATAGTATTTCAAAGACCATTGTGAAACACATGAACAACTGGGGATGAGTGGATACTCGACAAGTGCGAGGATTTAATTGAAGGGGTATTCATGTGGCAAGGAACTGCTAGGCAGTAGGCACAAAGTATTCTCGGAACAATAGAGAAGACTTTGGGGTATCTTGTAATAACAAGATCAATGGGGGATGACCGTATGAATGGCAAGTGTAAGTAGTTATCCATAAGGATTTATCGGTGGTCGGGAATAGCAAAAGTGATGGGCACAAAGTCTCGAGAGGAATAGCAAAGAGTATCTTCGGAATCTTCTGGTGAAGCAGGCCATCATCTGGAATGAAGGGGCTCTCCGGGAGAAAGTATTTACGAGAACCTAGAGTTAGAGTTAGCAAAACCATTTAACCCGAATAGAAGAGAGATCAGGGCCCTAGAGTAAAGGCGAGGAATAAAAGATCCTAATACCACCCAAATGGCGACGTGGGCCCGTAAGCCACACAACCATGTTAGTAAAAGTTTTGTAATGTCTTGACTCGACTTCGGCCAAGGAGTGTGGAAGGGGGATTCCTATAGGCAGTCGGCTCTGATACCAACTTGTGACGCCCCCGATTTAATCGTACACTAATCATACACGCAAACGTGTACGATCAAGATCAGGGACTCACGGGAAGATATCACAACACAACTCTACAAATAAAATAAGTCATACAAGCATCATATTACAAGCCAGGGGCCTCGAAGGCTCGAATACAAGAGCTCGATCATAGACAAGTCAGCGGAAGCAACAATATCTGAGTACAGACATAAGTTAAACAAGTTTGCCTTAAGAAGGCTAGCACAAACTGGGATACAGATCGAAAGAGGTGCAGGCCTCCTGCCTGGGATCCTCCTAACTACTCCTGGTCGTCGTCAGCAGGCAGCACGTAGTAGTAGGCACCTCCGGTGTAGTAGGAGTCGTCATCGACGGTGGCATCTGGCTCCTGGGCTCCAACATCTGGTTGCGACAACCAGGTAGAAGGGATAGAGGGAAAAGAAGGAGAAAGCAACCATGAGTACTCATCCAAAGTACTCGCAAGCAAGGAGCTACACTACATATGTATGTATTGGTATCAACTGGAATAAGGCTATCATATGTGGACTGAACTGCAGAATGCCGGAATAAGAGGGGGATAACTAGTCCTTTCGAAGACTACGCTTCTGGCAGCCTTCGTCTTGCAGCATGTAGAAGAGAGTAGACTGATGTCCTCCAAGTAGCATCGCATAGCATAACCCTAACCGATGATCCTCCCCTCGTCGCGCTGTGAGAGAGCGATCACCGGTTGTATCTGGCACTTGGAAGGGGGTGTTTTATTAAGTATCCGGTTCTAGTTGTCATAAGGTCAAGGTACAACTCCGGGTCGTCCTTTTACCGAGGGACACGGCTATTCGAATAGATAAACTTCCCTGCAGGGGTGCACCACATACCCCAACACGCTCGATCCCATTTGGCCGGACACACTTTTCTGGGTCATGCCCGGCCTCGGAAGATCAACACGTCGCAGCCCTACCTAGGCACAACAGAGAGGTCAGCACGCCGGTCTAAATCCTATGGCGCAGGGGTCTGGGCCCATCGCCCTTTGCACACCTGCACGTTGCGTACGCGGCCGGAAGCAGACCTAGCCTAGTGGCTTTCCAGTCCAATCCGACGCGCGCCACTCAGTCGCTGACGTCACGAAGGCTTCGGCTGATACCACGACGCCGGGATACCCATAACTACTCCCGCGTAGATGGTTAGTGCGTATAGACCAAATGGCCAGACTCAGATCAAATACCCAGATCTCGTTAAGCGTGTTAAGTATCCGCGAATGCCGACCAGGGCCAGGCCCACCTCTCTCCTAGGTGGTCTGAACCTGCCCTGTCGCTCCGCCACAAAGTAACAGTCGGGGGCCGTCGGGAACCCAGGCCCACCTCTACCGGGATGGAACCACCTGCCCCTTCAGCCCCCATCTCCGAACAGTATCACAGGTAATGTAACAATGTAAAGTATATAGTATATGCCCGTGATCACCTCCCGAAGTGATCACGGCCCAGTAGTATAGCATGGCAGACGGACAAGAATGTAGGGCCACTGATGATAAACTAGCATCCTATACTAAGCATTAGGTTTGCAGGTAAAGGTAACAACAGTAGTAGCAAGGACAGGCTATGCATCAGGATAGGAATAACGGAAAGCAGTATCATGCTACACTACTCTAATGCAAGCAGTATAGAAGAGAGTAGGCGATATCTGGTGATCAAGGGGGGGGCTTGCCTGGTTGCTCTGGCAAGAGAGAGGGGTCGTCAACTCTGTAGTCGTACTGGGTAGCAGCGTCGTCGGTCTCGGTGTCTATCGAGAGAAGAGGGGGAGAAACAATAAATATTTAAGCAAACAGATGCATAACGATGCATGACAAGACAAGTGATGGTGTTAGGGGTGCCCTAACACGGTATGTGGTGATACCGGTGAAGGGGGGGAAACATCCGGGAAAGTATCCCCGGTGTTTCGCGTTTTCGGGCAGAGTAGCCGGAGGGGGAAAGTTGCGAGTTTGCTATGCTAGGAATGCGTGACGGACGAACGGGCCGCGTATCCGGGTTCGTCTCGTCGTTCTGAGCAACTTTCATGTACAAAGTTTTTCCATACGAGTTACGGATTATTTCATATTAATCTTTAAAGTTTTAATGCATTTTTAGAATTAACAGAATTAATTAAATTTGAAAATGCAATTATGACGTCAACATGACATCTGTGTGATGCCAGTTGGCCCACAGGTTGACTAGGTCAACCCTCGCAGGTGGGACCCGTTCGTCATTGACCCAAACTAACTAAACATGAGTCAGTTTTATTAGTAGCAGATTGATTAGGTTTAATTAGTTAAATAAACATATTGACTAAGTTAATTAATTATCTAATTAATCGATTGATCTTTATTTTTTATTATATATTTTTTTTGTAATTTTGTTTTTTTTATAAAAACGTTCTCGTGTGGGGCCCCCTGTCATTTGCCTGCAGCTAAACTAAATAGCAATTAGCTCCTAAGCTAATTTTGCATGGACCGGCTAGTGGTGGCTGCGCATACACGCACACCACACGTATTTGGACATGGCCATGGCCATGGCCATTAGCAGCGGCAGTAGGAGGGATCAGCAGCGGCAAGTAGGAGGAGCTAGCAGCTAGGGGCGGCGTTTAGGAGCAGCAACAACGGCAAGAGCACCAGTAGTGAGCAGCAGCAAGCGGCGGTAGGCAGAGCAAGTAGCAGCGGCAGCAGAACAGCACTGGGAGGCGGCAGCAGAGATGCGCGCGAGAGGCAACGGGCGTGCCGAGCGCGGCCGGCGAGTGCGGCGCACGGCCAGGGCGTGGCCCGGAGAGGCCGGGAGCAGCAGCTGCAGCGCAACAGCAGCGGTAGGTAGCATCGAGCGGGACGGCGGCCGGAGCACGGGTCAGGCGGGCATGGTGCTACGGATCGCTTTCGAGCGGGTCAAGAGGCTAGGCGGACTCGCTGGAGCACTATGCGTGCGATGGGGAGCATGACTAGGTGAGGAAAGCTTGGCAGCAAGGGCCTCGACGGCCATGGCGGACGGCGGAGCTCGGTGCTCATGGGCTTTGGTGGTACGGCATGAAATCGACGGGAAAACAAAGGGGAAATTGAGGGGAGCTCACAACGAGCCTGTAGAGGTGCCAAATGGGCTCGGGGAGGGCTCGAAGATGCGTTCCGTCGACGGGGGCGGTGACGAGGGGGCTCCAACGAGGGGGAAGAAGGCGAGGGAGGCCGGACCCGCGACGGGGCCTCCGGGATCCGTCCAACTCCGGCGGGGGGGCGACTTGGCGCGGCAGAACTAGGCGATGGCCAAGGGAGGAGCTCCTGCGAGGCGATGGTGCGAGGACAGCAGGAGGTGGCGGATCCCCGGGCGCGGGCGCGGCGACGGTGGCGCGGCCGCGGGAGGAGGAGAGGGCGCCGTGGGCACCGAAGCAGGCGACGGGCGCGCGCAGCGATGCAGTCCCCTCCCCCGATCCCGATCTGGATCAGGGAGGGACGAACGTGGGGGAGTGGGGTGACTGATGGGTGCGGGCTAGGTTCGGTTGTGGGGGGTTAGGGTACCATTGGGGGGGTTATAGGCCAGGGAGTGGGTGATGGGCCGGCCTGGCATGCGGATGGGCCGAGGCCCAGTGGGGGGGAGGCCTTTTCTGTTTTTATTTCCTTTTGTTCTGTTTTTGTTTATTACTCTTTTACTATTTCTGTTTTATTTTAGTTTTATAGCTATAAAAGTAGTCCCTAATTTAGTGTTAGTAAATAGCTACTGCCACACAAGTTTAGGCAACAAAATAAAGTAGTTTAAAATTTTATTTATTGAAAAGGCATTAAAATAATTGTTTTTGCTACTGTTTAAAACATTTTTGAATATTTTACACTTTTATAAAAGTGTGGTTTCTTCAACACAATTACCTTTGCATTGTCTGGCACAACTCGAACATTTTAGTTTTAAAGTTTGAAAACTTTTATTGTTTGCCTTTGTTTTAAATTTGAAATTTGAACTGGGTTTCAAATTGACGTGAGTTTATGCACAGTAACCGAGGTGACATGGCATCACTACGAGGGGGTTATTGTAGCTTAATTACCCAGGCGTCACACATACCTAGTACATCGGGTCCAATGAAAATCTTTTGTGACAATACTGGTGCAATTTCCTTGGCGAAGGAATCCAGATTTCACAAGAGAACCAAGCACATCAAGAGATGCTTCAATTCCATTCGCGATCAAGTCAAGGAGGGAGACATGGAGATTTGCAAGATACATATGGATCTGAATGTTGCAGACCGTTGACTAAGCCTCTCTCACGAGAAAAACATGATCAACACCAAGACTCCATGGGTGTTAGAATCATTACAATGTAATCTAGATTATTGACTCTAGTGCAAGTGGGAGAGTGAAGGAAATATGCCCTAGAGGCAATAATAAAGTTGTTGTTTATATTTCCTTATATCATGATAAATGTTTATTATTCATGCTAGAATTGTATTAACCGGAAACTTAGTACATGTGTGAATACATAGACAAACAGAGTGTCACTAGTTTGCCTCTACTTGACTAGCTCATTGAATCAATGATGGTTATGCTTCCTAACCATAGACATGAGTTGTCATTTGATTAACGCGATCACATCATTACAGAATGATGTGATTGACTTGACCCATCCGTTAGCTTAGCACGATGATCGTTTAGTTTGTTGCTATTGCTTTCTCCATAACAGTACATGTTCTTATGACTATGAGATCATGCAACTCCCGAATACCAAAGGAACACTTTGTGTGCTACCAAACGTCACAATGTAACTAGGTGATTATAAAGGTACTCTACAGGTGTCTTCGATGGTGTTTGTTGAGTTCGCATGGATCAAGATTAGGATTTGTCACTCCGATTGTCGGAGAGGTATCTGTGGACCCTCTCGATAATGTACATCACTATAAGCCTTGCAAGCAATGTAGCTAATGAGTTAGTTACGGGATGTAGCATTACGGAGTGAGTAAAAGAGACCTGCCGGTAACGAGATTGAACCAGGTATTGAGATACCGACGATCGAATCTCAGAAAAGTAACATACCGATGACAAAGGGAACAACGTATATCGTTATGCGATTTGATCGATAAAGATCTTCCTAGAATATGTAGGAACCAATATGAGCATCCAGGTTACGCTATTGGCTATTGACCGGAGACATGTCTCGGTCATGTCTACATAGTTCTCGAACCCGTAGGGTCCGCACGCTTAACGTTCGGTGACGATCAGTATTACGAGTTTACGTGTTTTGATGTACCGAAGGTAGTTTGGAGTCCCAGATTTGATCACGGACATGACGAGGAGTCTCGAAATGGTTGAGACATAAAGATCGATATATTGGAGGCCTATGTTTGGACATCGGAATGGTTCCGGGTGAAATCCGGAGTATACCGGAGCACCGGGAGGTTACCGGAACCCCCCGGGAGGTATATGGGCCTTATTGGGCCTTAGTGGAAGAGAGGGAAAAGAAGAAAAGGAGGGTGCCTCCCCCCAAGCCCAATCCGAATTGGGAAGGCCCCCCCTCTTTCCTTCCTTCTTCCTCCTACTTCCTTCTCTCCTAGAACCAACAAAGGGAAGGGGGGAATCCTACTCCCGGTGGGAGTAGGACTCCTTTGGGGCGCGCCTAGAGAGGCCGGCCCCTCCCCCTCCTCCACTACTTTATATACGGGGGAGGGGGCACACCATGGACACAAGTTGATCATTGATCTTTAGCCGTGTGCGGTGCCCCCCTCCACCGTAATCCACCTCGGTAATATCGTAGCAGTGCTTAGGCGAAGCCCTGTTCCGGTAGCAACATCATCACCGTCATCACGCCGTCATGTTGACGAAGCTCTCCCTCGAAGCTCTACTGGATCGTGAGTTCACAGGACGTCACCGAGCTGAATGTGTGCAGATCATGGAGGTGTCGTATCTTCGGTACTAGATCGGTCGATCATGAATACGTACGACTACATCAACCGCATTGTCATAATGCTTCCGCTTGCGGGCTACGAGGGTACGTAGACGATACTCTCCCCTCTTGTTTCTATGCATCACCATGATCTTGCGTGTGCATAGGATTTTTTTTTTGAAATTACCGTGTTCCCCAACACAAAGTGTCCATAGTATGCTTCTACTTGACTAGCTCGTTAATCAAAGATGGTTATGTTTCCTGACCATAGACATGTGTTGTCATTTGATGAACGGGGTCACATCATTAGAGAATGATGTGATGGACAAGACCCATCCGTTAGCTTAGCACTATGATCGTTTAGTTTATTGATATTGCTTTCTTCATGACTTATGCATGTTCCTATAACTATGAGATTATGCAACTCCCGAATACAGGAGGAACACTTAGTGTGCTATCAAACTTCACAACGTAACTGGGTGATTATAAAGATGCTCTACAGGTGTCTCCAATGGTGTTTGTTGAGTTGGCATAGATCGAGATTAGGATTTGTCACTCTGTGTATCAGAGAGGTATGTGTGGGCACTCTCAGTAATGCACATCACTATGAGCCTTGCAAGCTATGTGACTAATGAGTTAGTTGCAGGATGATGCATTACGGAACGAGTAAAGAGACTTGCCAGTAATGAGATTGAACTAGGTATGATGATACCTACGATTGAATCTCGGGCATGTAACATACCGATGACAAAGGGAACAACGTATGCTGTTATGCGGTTTGACCGATAAAGATCTTCGTAGAATATGTAGGAGCCAATATGAGCATCCAGGTTCCGCTATTGGTTTTTGACTGGAGATGTGTCTCGGTCATGTCTACATAGTTATCGAACCCGTAGGATCCACACGCTTAACATTCGATGACGATTTGTATTATGAGTTATGTGATTTGATGAATGCAGTTTGTTTGGAGTCCCGAATGAGATCACGGACATGACAAGGAGTCTCGAAATGGTCGAGAGGTAAATATTCATATATTGGAAGGCTATATTCGGACATCGGAAAGGTTCTGAGTGATTCGGGTATTTTTTGGAGAACCGGGGAGTTACGGGAATTCACCGGGGGAAGTATTGGGCCTTATTGGGCTTTAGTGGAAAGGAGAGAAGGGCCACAAGGGGAGGCAGCGCTCCCCCCCATGGGCTGGTCCGAATTGGACTAGGAGGGGGCGGCGCTCCCCTCTTTCCTTCTCCCTCTCCCTCTCCTTCCCTCTTCTCCTACTTGGACTAGGAAAGGGGGAAACCTACTCCTACTAGGAGTAGGAATACCCCCTTGGGCGTGCCCCTTGATGTCGGCCCTCCTCCTCCTCCCCTCCTTTATATACGGGGGAAGGGGGCACCCCATAGACACACAAGTTGATTTCTTAGCCGTGTGCGGTGCCCCCCTCCATAGATTTCCACCTCGGTCATATTGTCGTAGTGCTTAGGCAAAGCCCTACGTCGGTAACTTCATCATCACCGTCAACACACCGTCGTGCTGACGAAACTCTCCCTCGGCCTCAGCTGGATCTAGAGTTTGAGGGACGTCACCGAGCTGAACGTGTGCCGATCGCGGAGGTGCCGTGCGCTCGGTACTTGATCGGTTGGATCACAAAGACGTTTACATCAACTGCGTTACTTAACCCTTCCGCTTTCGGTCTACGAGGGTACGTAGACACACTTCCCCCTCTCATTACTATGCATCTCCTAGATAGATCTTGCGTGATCGTAGGAAATTTTTTGAAATACTGTGTTCCCCAACAAGAATATCGCGCCAGATCTCACTCCATTGATCTGTGGATCAATGGTGCACGCAGCAAGGCGGTACACAACGAAACTGGGGCACATGAGGGATTTGGCATGCCGCATGCGAAAATCGAGGAGATGCGCCCCCACTTTCCCCACTAACGCATGTCGTTACCACTTCCACGCGCGCATGCACGAATTCAAATCCTGGGATTTTCGGGGCGAATCAATCTGATTGATTATCCACGATTACTTTCCTAAAGGGCACATGTCATCCTGACCGACCACCCTCCGCGGGGATCCATGCACTCGGCTACGTTAAAGACCCGACTAGAGTGTTCTTCAGGATTGCTGTGTGACGAGCTTGACGCCCCTCCGTAGGTTGACTTGGCCCTATCAATAGGTTCCAAGGTGCATGACTTGAAAACTTGGACTCGTAGAAGGCCCGCGTTGGCGTTCCCCTGGGATACAGAGTGACATCTCTCCAAAGAGTCAGACCATGCGCTGGCGTCGCCACTCGAGTTATAATGGCATGCCCCCACTCGGGCCCCTAGTCTATCTCCTCCGAGAGGCAAATGAATTCCACCGAGTTTTTCTTGGCAATCAACAGCACCCGGTGTAGCGACCCAACCCGAATGGATCAAGTCTACTATGCTCCGGTGTCATCCCTAGATCAGTAATGCTGACACCACACAGTACATCAAAGGATTTATAGCAGAGTGGCTATCACACACTTATTACATCGGTGTCTCAAAAGAGAACTTATTACAATAATATGGCTTAAGGCCATCTAATATCGATAACAGTGGAAGACTTGGAAGATAAATGGGTCCATCAACTCCAACGGCATCACTGAGTATAGAACCACGACCTAAAAGCACCTTAGTCATCGTCTGAAAAGTCTGCAACATTAACGTTGCAGCCCGAAATGGGTCAGCACATGGAATATGCTGGCAAGGTAACACATAGAGAATGATGGAATGAAACAGCTATACTATATGCATATTTGGCTGGTGGAAAGCTCTATGGTTACTGTTTTGCGTAAAGCCAATTTTCCCTACTGCAAAGGAATAAATTTATTTAACTATCATGGTGGTTGTTAAACATCGAGAATGGTTGACAGCATTCTCAATCCCAATTAAAAGTAGTCATCAATAACCCAACAATATTAATTAGAAGTAACATGATGAGATTCACATGATATTCAAATACTAGATACTCAAGATTGTCCATAACCGGGGACACGGCTAATCATGATTAGTTTGTTACACTCTATAGAGGTTTGCGCACTTTTCCCCACAAGACTCGATCGCCTCCGTTGGTTTTCTCGCACTACTGGTGTTTGAGAAACGGATGACCGAGACATAGTCTTTCAGAAGCGCTAGCACCTTACGATGGAGTAGACCGTACCACCTACATCCCCTACATCTGCTAGTCTACCCCTATAAGAGTTCGCACGACTTAGTCAACTATGCCAGAGCCCATATTGGCTTGTGGCTGCACACGTAAGTATTTAGCATGAAAGATCTTATGATCCCTTTGAGCCTGGGTGGCGGTCCAAAATAAAACAGGCAAGTCCTGATAGACATCAGGTGCCTCAATCCACCCAGATGTGTGTTTAAGTTGCCACCTTAGATAAACCATTAAAATTATCAATCTCACATCTGTCATGGATATCACTCACCCAATCCACGTCTACTAGCATATCATGGCATAATAACCAAACGTAGAAGTAACTCCCAAAGGTTTCATAATAAACAGGTAATAGGTACTACCTCATCTACTTCCCATCCCACAATTTAATTAGATCCTAATCATGCAATGTGTGAGGATGGATCTAATGCAATAAAACTGGGTTGTAGAAAAGGTATGATCAAAGTGTTACTTGCCTTGCTGATGATCCGTGAGTCCTAGGGATTCGAAGTAATAGGCGGCGCAATCCGGGTAATCTATCGCAGACAAACAACAAGCATACAATAAGTACTCATCTAATGCACAGGTAAAACTCGAACAAAAGATCGAACCAGAAAGTTCAACTTAAGAACTCCGGTTGCAAAGAAAGAAAGAAAGAAAGAAAGAACCGAACAAAGAAACCGAAAACAAATGGCGGAAGAGAACAACTCGGTTCTAGCAAGTTGAAACTAGGTCAAATTTTACCGTAGCAAAAACTGGTTTAAGTTGATTAGTCGGAACGGCGGTTTTGAAACGAAACTCCAGGCGCTTGAATCACCTGATTCCGATAAACGAGCAAGAAGATAGACTAGAAAGAAGATCGGATCTGAGATCGCGATCACGGAATAAATCCGACAAAAAGAAAAAAGAAGAATGGTTAAACGAACGGACGTTCGTTAACCTAGAAGAATCCGGTGATCATGTTCGTTAGGACGAACGGTCCGGCAAACGGTCTCGAGGCAACTAAACCGGAAAAGAAAACGAATCCGATCTAGGGTTTCGGAAAAAACCGAACGAAAAACCGATCTAGAAAACCGGAACGGTTTAGAGAGGAAAAGAATCGGAAAGATTTAGAAGAAAAACGATCCGAGGAAAAGAAAAGAGATGCGGCGGGGTACCTCCAACGAGGCTCCGGCGAGGGGCTCCGGCGACGGCGAGCAAGGGTGGCGGCGGCGGCACAAGGGGCGACGGCGGTGGTGACGCAGGGCGCGGCGCGGGGCAAGGCGCGGGGCAAGGCGCGGCTTGGGGGCTTGGGCTTGGTTTGATGTTTAGACGGGGGGTGCTTGGGTATTTATATTGGTGAGGGGAGAGATTACTTGGGGTAGGGGACAAGAAAAAGAATAGGAGAAGGAATCCTAAAAGAAAAAGGCAAACGGAGTAGGACTAAAGTCCTACTAGGAATCCAAAAGGGCGGCGGCGGCTCCCTGGCGCGCGCGCGGCGCTGGCGCGGCGCTGGCCTGGCCGGCCGGCCTGCTGGCTGGGCCTTGGCCCAAGGCGCTGCGGAATTTTTTTTTAAATGGTTTCGCGCGCAGAAAAACACAGGAAAAGAAGACTAAACGAACTCCAAAACTTCTAAAGTAAATTTTCCCCGACTCCTAAAAATGAGTCGAACGAAATGAACTTTTCTCGGGACCTAAAATGCAATTTTTGAAAACGCGCATTTTTCCCTATCCAAATAAAAGGCAAATAAACTCCGACAAAACCAATGATTCTCTTTTCGAAATTTGAGAAGAACTCAAATATGAAAATGACGAAATCTCCAACTCTCTCCGTGGGTCCTTGAGCTGCGTGAAATTTCTAGGATCGGCAAAATGCAAGAAAATATGATATGCATGATGATCTAGTGTATAACATTCCAAATTGAAAATTTGGGATGTTACAAACCTACCCCCCTTAAGATGAATCTCGCCCTCGAGATTCGGTTTGGCTAGAAAATAGGTGAGGGTGGTCCTTGAGCAAATCTTCTTCTCTCTCCCAGGTGGCTTCGTCCTCTGAGTGGTGGTTCCATTGAACTTTACAAAACTTGATAACCTTGCTGCGGGTCACTCGGTTGGCAAACTCGAGAATCTTGACTGGTTTCTCTTCATACGTTAAGTCGTCCTTCAACTGAATCGCTTCAAGCGGCACTGTATCTCTTAATGGTACCTCCGCCATCTCGGCGTGACATTTCTTCAGCTGAGAAACATGGAATACATCATGAACTCCTGACAGTCCCTCTGGTAATTCCAACTTATACGCGACTTCTCCCATATGTTGCAAGATCTTATATGGTCCAACGAAACGCGGTGCTAATTTTCCTTTAACTCCAAAGCGCTTAACTCCTCGAAGTGGGGATACTCGGAGATACACTCTGTCTCCGGTTTCGTAAACTGTCTCCTTGCGTTTAGAATCTGCGTAGCTCTTTTGCCTGGACTGGGCTACCTTGAGCCTATCGCGAATCAACTTAACTTTCCGTTCAGACTCCTTAATCATATCGGGTCCAAACAACTGACGGTCTCCAACTTCGTCCCATGACAACGGTGTCCTGCACCTCCTTCCGTACAAAGCTTCGAAAGGTGCCATTTTCAAACTAGTTTGGTAACTGTTGTTATAAGAAAACTCCGCATACGGCAAATTATCGTCCCAACTAGATCCATAATCTAGTGCACAAGCTCTCAGCATATCTTCCAAAATCTAATTGACTCTCTCGGTCTGTCCATCTGTCTGCGGATGAAAAGCGGTGTTGAACTCTAGCCTGGTTCCTAAAGTTTTCATGCAACTGATTCCAAAACTTTGAGGTAAATTGGGTTCCTCTGTCTGATACAATACTCCTTGGAACTCCATGCAAACAAATGATCCTAGTCATGTATATCTTTGCCAACTTAGCACTGGTGTAAGTGGTCTTGACTGGAATGAAATGTGCTACCTTCGTCAAACGATCAACTACTACCCATATCGAGTCATATCCTACTTTCGTCCTGGGTAGTCCTGTGATAAAATCCATGCCTATCTTATCCCACTTCCATTTCGGGTATCGGCAATGGTTGCAACAATCCGGCTGGCTTCTGATGTTCTGCCTTCACTCTATGACATACGTCACAAACTGCTACATATGCTGCAATATCCTTCTTCATTCCGGTCCACCAGAATGTCTCCTTCAAATCCAAATACATCTTGGTATTTCCTGGGTGAATCGAATACAGTGAATCATGTGCCTCTTGCAAAATCAACTTCCTGATCTCTGGGTCATTTGGCACGTAAACACGGTCCTCAAACCATAGGGTATCGTGCTCATCCTCACGAAATCCCTTTGCTTTTCCCTTGCTTAGTTTCTCCTTTATAGCAGCAATTTCCTTGTCAGATTTCTGAGCTTCTCTGATTTTATCCATCAATGTTGACTGAATCTCCAATGCTGCTACATAACCTTTCGGAACTATCTATAAACTTAGTTCACGAAGGTTTTCTGCTAACTCCTTGGGTATTTCTTCTGTCATTAACGTATTGACATGGCTCTTGCGGCTCAATGCGGCAGCTACTACATTAGCCTTACCGGGATGGTAATGCAATCTCATATCATAATCCTTGATGAGCTCCAACCATCTCCTTTGTCTGAGATTCAACTCCTTCTGCGTGAAAATGTACTTCAAACTCTTGTGATCCGTGTACACCTCGCAATGATTTCCAATAAGGAAATGTCTCCATGTCTTCAATGCATGCACTACGGTGCTAACTCCAAATCATGCGTGGCGTAATTCAACTCATGAGGCTTCAGTTGTCGTGAAGCATACGAAACAACTCTCCCTTCCTGCATAAGCACTGCTCCAAGTCCTCGACGTGAAGCGTCGCAATACACCTCATAATCCTTGGTCTGATCTGGCAAAATCAACACTGGTGAGGTAACCAATCGTTTCTTCAACTCCTAGAAACTAGCTTCACACTCCTCAGTCCATTTGAACTTAGTATCCTTCTTCAACAATTCAGTCATAGGCTTTGCAATCTTTGAAAAATTCTCAATGAATCTCCGGTAGTATCCTGCGAGTCCAAGAAAACTCCGGATCTCTCCAACTGTCGTTGGTGCTTCCCATTTGGTTACGGTCTCAACCTTTGTGGGGTCAACTGCTATCCCTTCTCCGGATATAACGTGTCCGAGGAATCCAACTTCCTTCAACCAAAACTCACATTTGCTAAATTTGGCATATAACTGATGTTCCCTTAGCTTCTCCAAAACCAAACGCAAATGTTCCTTATGCTCTTCTTCGTTCTTTGAATAAACCAGGATATCATCAATGAACACTACGACGAACTTATCCAAAAATTCCATAAACACTTTGTTCATCATGTTCATAAAATAGGCAGGTGCGTTAGTCAATCCAAATGACATAACGGTATACTCATACAGTCTGTATCTTGTGGTGAATGCTGTCTTAGGTATGTCCTGCTCTCGAATCTTCAACTGGTGGTACCCTGATCGCAAATCGATCTTGGAAAACACTTTAGCTCCTTGCAAACGATCAAACAGATCATTTATCATTGGCAGTGGGTACTTGTTCTTGATGGTTACTTCATTCAATCCACGGTAATCAACAACCATCCTTAATGATCCATCCTTCTTCTCCACTAGAAGTACGGGTGATCCCCAAGGCGAAGAACTTGGGCGAATGTAACCTTTCTCCAATAACTTCTTAATCTGATTCTTAATTTCTACCAAATCCTTTGCTGGCATCCTATATGGTCTCTTTGATATTGGGCCTGTACCTGGCAATAACTCAATCAAAAACTCAATGTCTCTATCCGGTGGCATGCCTGGCAACTCTTCAGGAAATACATCAGGAAAATCCTTTACCACTGGTACTTCCTCCTGCACAACTCATGTTAGGCAATTTACTTGTGTCCTATTTGGCACATGCCAGGATACATACTTGATCCTTCTTCCTTCCGGCGTTGTAAGCAAAATTGACTTACTAGCGCATTCAATATTCCCTTCATACTTTGATAACCCATCCATGCCTAATATCACATCCAATCCTTGAGATTCTAGTACTATTAGGTCTGAGGGAAAAACATAGTTACCAATCCTTAATGGTAACCGATCACACCATCGTCTAGCCATAAACTCCGCTCCTGGTGAGCTTACTAACATGGGTGACCTAAGGGCTTGGGTTGGCAGGTTATATTTATCCACAAATCCCCTGGATATGTATGAATGTGATGCACCAGTATCGAAAAGAACGAGTGCGGTAAATGACTTAACCAAAAACTGACCGATCACTGCATCAGGCTGATCTTCAACCTCCTCCACGTTAACGTGGTTCACCTGTCCCCTAGTGAAAGGGTTCGGCTTCTTCCCTGAGCTTCCATTGCCATTTCCATTCTGGCCTTCAGGACATTCATTTGCATAATGTCCGGTCTTGGAACACTTGAAACAGGTGACTTGACTCAGATTTCTCTTGGATGGAGTTGATGGGGTGGTACGGTTCTGGCCGTTGCTTCCTCCATTCCCATTACCATTCTTGTGGCCATTGTGGTTGTGCGAATTACCTCCTCCATGGTTATGCTAAAACTGAAATCCCGATTTAGGGGTAAAACGGGGCTTCTGCTGGGCTCCAGAGTTATACTTCCCCTATCCATACTTCCTCTTGCGGTTCTCAATCTGTTGTTGCTTCCCTTCAATCATGATGGCATGATCTACCAACTCCTGGTAGTTTCTGAAACTTGCTACCATCAACTGCATACTCAACTCATCATTCAGTCCTTCCAGAAACTTCTCCTGCTTGGTTGCATCCGTAGCAATGTCATCTGGGGCATAACGTGCTAACTTGCTGAAATCGTCAACATACTGGCCAACTATCCTTCCTCCTTGGCGTAAGTTGCGAAACTCACGCTTCTTCATGGCCATAGCTCCTGATGAAACATGTGCAGTGCGGAAAGCTTGCTGAAACTGATCCCATGTGACAGTGTCAACTGGGAAGGTGGCTGTGAAATTCTCCCACCATGCTGCCATGGGTCCTTCTAACTGATGTGCGGCAAACTTCACTTTCTCACCATCTGTGCATCCTGCAGTGGTCAACTCCCTTCCTATCTTGCGGAGCCAATCGTCTGCTACTATCGACTCGATGCTACTAGAAAACACCGGCGGATTCAGCCTAAGGAAACGGGCTAAGTGGTCAACAGGGGGTGGTGGTGGTGGTGGGTTGTTGTTGTTGCTGTTCTGCTGGTTCTGAACTAACATCTGCATCAACTGATTCTGTTGTTGGATCAACTGAGTGAGCTCCGGTGGAAATCCATTGTCACGTCTCGGAGGCATCTGAGGGTTTAGAAAAGAAGAGAAATAAGAATAGAATGAGGTCTAAAGAGAAAACACTACCCCAATGCACATGAGCAAATTCACACAAAATCACTTCATTCAATCAAACAAGGGCATACAATCGTTCTAACTATCGCAAAAGTGCTCGAACTATAGTGTTTACATGGGGGAAATACTACTAATATTTGGTGGTCATCTAGAAATTTGAACCGGTGGAAGACTCCATGATATCTGCTCTAGCTTCGTCTTCAAAGTCGGGTTCACTAGGATCCGAATCGGTGTCGTCGATGATGATGTAATTGTCCGGACATGCGACGTACATGTCTTCCTTCCTGGATGCTAACTCCCTCTTGAGTTCTTCAATCTCCTACTTAAGATCGACGTTGTGTCTTGCTAGAGCTACGATCTCGTCCATGTAGTCCTTGCGTGTAGCCTTCAGTTCTCCTTCTAGCTTGATGATCCTTGTCTTCGCATTCTTCAACTCCATCATATCATTGCACATCTGGTTCTCGTGGCGTCGAATGTGCTGGTTTAACTCCTGGATGAATGCTGCAATGGATCTATCCTTCTTGGTGATGACTAACTCCCATTGTTCATCTCGGCGTCCGCAAATCTGGTAGATAGTGTCCTTGAGGTCTTCTTGATTAACTTCTCCAATGCGTCCTATGGTGATATGGGCTGCCATGCTCCTTCCTAGACTCCAAGTTGGTGCATTGAAAACACTATCTATGGGCTTTGTGATTGGCGCGAATGTCCTTCCCGGAACGTAAGCTTGAATCTTCCAGCGCTCCTCTTCAGGCAAAGTGGCGTTGAAGGTTCCCGTGGAACTTGGTAATCCAATGTTTAGGTACTTGGTGACTTCCTTCAAGTGAAATCCAAAAGGTGTGCCTTCATCCGGTTGAGAGTACTTAATCTTCGCGTCCTTCATCCTAAAGAGTAGAAAAGATGAGGAGTTAGAAAATGAGGAGAGAATAGTGATCTATGGCTTTAACTTAGTGGTCGTGTCCTACAGTCAACGTGTGCTCTGATACCATCTCTGTAGCGACCCGACCCGAATGGATCAAGTCTACTGTGCTCCGGTGTCATCCCTAGATCAGTAATGCTGACACCACACAGTACATCGAAGGATTTATAGCAGAGTGGCAGTCACACACTTATTACATCGGTGTCTCAAAAGAGAACTTATTACAACAATATGGCTTAAGGCCATCTAATATCGATAACAGCGGAAGACTTGGAAGATAAATGGGTCCATCAACTCCAACGGCATCACTGAGTATAGAACCACGACCTAAAAGCACCTTAATCGTCGTCTAAAAAGTCTGCAACATTAACGTTGCAGCCCGAAATGGGTCAGCACATGGAATATGCTGGCAAGGTAACACATAGAGAATGATGGAATGAAACAGCTATACTATATGCATATTTGGCTGGTGGAAAGCTCTATGGTTACTGTTTTGCGTAAAGCCAATTTTTCCCTACTGCAAAGGAATAAATTTATTTAACTATCATGGTGGTTGTTAAACATCGAGAATGGTTGACAACATTCTCAATCGCAATTAAAAGTAGTCATCAATAACCCAACAATATTAATTAGAAGTAACATGATGAGATTCACATGATATTCAAATACTAGATACTCAAGATTGTCCATAACCGGGGACACGGCTAATCATGATTAGTTTGTTACACTCTATAGAGGTTTGCGCACTTTTCCCCACAAGACTCGATCGCCTTCGTTGGTTTTCTCGCACTACTGGTGTTTGAGAAACGGATGACCGAGACATAGTCTTTCAGAAGTGCTAGCACCTTACGATGGAGTAGACCGTACCACCTACATCCCCTACATCTGCTAGTCTACCCTTATAAGAGTTCGCACGACTTAGTCAACTATGCCAGAGCCCATATTGGCTTGTGGCTGCACACGTAAGTATTTAGCATGAAAGATCTTATGATCCCTTTGAGCCTGGGTGGCGGTCCAAAATAAAACAGGCAAGTCCTGATAGACATCAGGTGCCTCAATCCACCCAGATGTGTGTTTAAGTTGCCACCTTAGATAAACCATTAAAATTATCAATCTCACATCTGTCATGGATATCACTCACCCAATCCACATCTACTAGCATAGCATGGCATAATAAGCAAACGTAGAAGTAACTCCCAAAGGTTTCATAATAAACAGGTAATAGGTACTACCTCATCTACTTCCCATCCCACAATTTAATTAGATCCTAATCATGCAATGTGTGAGGATGGATCTAATGCAATAAAACTGGGTTGTAGAAAAGGTATGATCAAAGTGTTACTTGCCTTGCTGATGATCCGCGAGTCCTAGGGATTCGAAGTAACAGGCGGCGCAATCCGGGTAATCTATCGCAGACAAACAACAAGCATACAATAAGTACTCATCTAATGCACAGGTAAAACTCGAACAAAGATCGAACCAGAAAGTTCAACTTAAGAACTCCAGTTGCAAAGAAAGAAAGAAAGAACCGAACAAAGAAACCGAAAACAAACGGCGGAAGAGAACAACTCGGTTCTAGCAAGTTGAAACTAGGTCAAATTTTACCGTAGCAAAAACTGGTTTAAGTTGATTAGTCGGAATGGCGGTTTCGAAACGAAACTCCAGGCGCTTGAATCACCTGATTCCGATAAACGAGCGAGAAGATAGTCTAGAAAGAAGATCGGATCTGAGATCGCGATCACAGAATAAATCCGACGAAAAGAAAAAAGAAGAACGGTTAAACGAATGGACGTTCGTTAACCTAGAAGAATCCGGTGATCACGTTCATTAGGACGAACGGTCCGGCGAACGGTCTCGAGGCAACTAAACCGGAAAAGAAAACGAATCCGATCTAGGGTTTCGGAAAAAAAACCGAACGAAAAACTGATCTAGAAAACTGGAACGGTTTAGAGAGGAAAAGAATCAGAAAGATTTAGAAGAAAAACGATCCGAGGAAAAGAAAAGAGACGCGGCGCGGTACCTCCGGCGAGGCTCCGGCGGAGGGGCTCTGGCGACGGCGAGCAAGGGTGGCGGCGGCGGCACAAGGGGCGGCGGCGGCGGTGACGCAGGGCGCGGTGCGGGGCAAGGCGCGGGGCAAGGTGCGGCTTGGGGGCTTGGGCTTGGTTTGATGTTTAGAGGGGGGATGCTTGGGTATTTATATTGGTGAGGGGAGAGATTACTTGGGGTAGGGGACAAGAAAAAGAATAGGAGAAGGAATCCTAAAAGAAAAAGGCAAACAGAGTAGGACTAAAGTCCTACTAGGAATCCAAAAGGGCGGCGGCGGCTCCCTGGCGCGCGCGCGGCGCTGGCGCGGCGCTGGCCTGGCCTGGCCGGCCGGCCTGCTGGCTGGGCCTTGGCCCAAGGCGCTGCGGAATTTTTTTTAAACGGTTTCGCGCGCAGAAAAACACAGGAAAAGAAGACTAAACGAATTCCAAAACTTCTAAAGTAAATTTTCCCCGACTCCTAAAAATGAGTCGAACAAAATGAACTTTTCTCGGGACCTAAAATGCAATTTTTGAAAATGCGCATTTTTCCCTATCCAAATAAAAGGCAAATAAACTCCGACAAAACCAATGATCCTCTTTTCGAAATTTGAGAAGAACTCAAATATGAAAATGATGAAATCTCCAACTCTCTTTGTGGGTCCTTGAGCTGCGTGAAATTTCTAGGATCGGCAAAATGCAAGAAAATATGATATGCATGATGATCTAGTGTATAACATTCCAAATTGAAAATTTGGGATGTTACACCCGGTAATCTAGGTAAACCAGTAGTCCAGAATCCGTTGCGTTTTCGCCCAGGGAACACTGAACCACGACTCAGAAACGTATTGTGAGTGCTCCCGTAGCACTCGGACTTAACCGAAGGATCCGCTCGTTTGTCCTACAAAACCTCAACCGATTCAGGGGCTAATGATGAGGTCACCTACTACAGGTAGGGTCAAGAACCTATCATATGGGACCCACATGGGGCCCATCAGCACCATGGGTAGGTCCCTAGACCATACCAGCATTCGAATGCGTATATCAGGAAGTCCACTCGACCAGCTCAATAGCAATCAGACGACCATCCGCCACTCGGCCGACGAACCATCACTCGGACCAAGGAGGCAAGTGGGCGGATGGGAGATGCAATGGTCGAGGAATCCTAAGTCATCCATTAAACAGAGTCAAGGCTCCCGTTACCTGTAACTACCGTAGTAGAGGCTCATCAAACCTGTAAATGGTGCATTCAGTGTTATTTAATGCCCCGGTGACGTGGAGGACATGGGGTTGCGGCACACTCTATATAAGCCGCACCCCCTCCATAATCGGGCACAAACAATCTTTGTAACCATACCCATCAAATCAAAACAAGCCTCAGGGCACGAGACGTAGGGATGTTACCCCTGCCAAGAGGGGCCTGAACTCGTTAAACACCAAGTGTTACACCTGTGTCGTAGCTAGGTTCTGCCCATTATTCGTACCCCTACTACTCATTGTCGGGATTATAACCCCAACAATCATAGCCTGATTTTTTTCGCCAGATGTGGCACTTTCTACTTTATTTACTTTGCCTTGGCTAGGCTTGCGAGCCAGTACTGGACCTCAGACTTTGTTTCGTACTTTTGTTAAATAAAATTGTTGCATGCATCACTCTGATGTAGAGGCCGGGGGATATCCTCCTTTTAAAAATGAGCTCTAAAAATGCGTAACATAAAGAGCCATTAGAGGTCAGGGAAGCAAGATCTGCGGACATGGGAGGAGGAAGCTCTAGCGTGGTAGGAGGAGCGTCGTCGCGGCCACGGGCTCGAGACTGCGTGTGGTGGCATGGATCCACACGGGGGATGGGCATGAAGGAAATATGCCCTAGAGGCAATAATAAAGTTGTTATTTATATTTCCTTATATCATGATAAATGTTTATTATTCATGCTAGAATTGTATTAACCGGAAACTTAGTACATGTGTGAATACATAGACAAAACAGAATGTCCCTAGTATGCCTCTACTTGACTAGCTCATTAATCACAGATGGTTAAGTTTCCTAACCATAGACATGTGTTGTCATTTGATGAACGGGATCACATCATTAGGAGAATGATGTGATGGACAAGACCCATCCATTAGCTTAGCATTATGATGATTGAGTTTTATTGCTATTGCTTTCTTCATGACTTATACATGTTCCTCTAACTATGAGATTATGCAACTCCCGAATACCGAAGGAACACCTTGTGTGCTATCAAACATCACAACGTCACTAGGTGATTATAAAGATGCTCTACAGGTGTCTCCGAAGGTGTTTGTTGGGTTGGCATAGATCGAGATTAGGATTTGTCACTCCGTGTATCGGAGATGTATCTCTAGGCCCTCTCGGTAATGCACATCATTATGAGCCTTGCAAGCAATGTGACTAATGAGTTAGTCACGGGATGACGCATTACAGAACGAGTAAAGAGACTTGCCGGTAACGAGATTGAACTAGCTATGATGATACCGACGATCGAATCTCGGGCAAGTAACATACCAATGACAAAGGGAACAACGTATGTTTTATGCGGTTTGACTAATAAATATCTTCATACTATATGTAGGAGCCAATATGAGCATCCAGGTTCCGCTATTGGTTATTGACCGAAGATGTGTCTCGGTCATGTCTACATAGTTCTCGAACCCGTAGGGTCCGCACGCTTAACGTTCGATGACGATTTGTATTATGAGTTTATGTGATTTGATGACCGAAGGTTGTTCAGATTCCCGGATGAGATCACGGACATGACAAGGAGTCTCAAAATGGTCAAGACATAAAGATTGATATATTGGATCATGTTATTCAGACACCGAAAGTGTTTCGGATAGTTTCGGGTAAAAACGGAGTGTCGGAGGGGTTACCAGAGCCCCCCGGGGTAACTAATGGGCCACCATGGGCCTTGCTTGAGAGAGAGGAGGGCAGCCATGGCAGCCCCCCTCCCCTTGCATTCCGAATTGGACAAGGGAATGGGGGGCGGCGCCCCCCTTTCCTACTCCCTATTCCTCTGCTTCCTTCCCCATCTCTTCCTTGTGGAGGATCCTAGTAGGACTCCCTCTCCTTGGGCGCGCCCCTAGGGCCGGCCGGCCTCCCCCTCCCTCCTTTATATACGGAGGCAGGGGGCACCCTAGAATACACAAGTTGATCTTTTATCCGTGTGCGGTGCCCTCCTCCATAGTTACACACCTCGGTCATATCGTTGTAGTGCTTAGGCGAAGCCCTGCGTCGGTAACTTCATCATCACCGTCATCACGCCGTCGTGCTGACGGAACTCTCCCTCGGCCTCAACTGGATCAAGAGTTCGAGGGATGTCATTGATCTGAACGTGTGCTGGTCGCGGAGGTGCCGTGTGTTCGGTACTTGGATCGGTTGGATCGCGAAGACGTTCGAATACATCAACCACGTTACTAAACGCTTCCGCTTTCGGTCTACGAGGGTACGTGGACACACTCTCCCCGCTCGTTGCTATGCTTCTCCTAGATAGATCTTGCATGATCGTAGGCAACTTTTTTGAAATGCTACGTTCCCCAACAGGGCGGTGATGAGCGGCCGAATCCGGCAATTATCGGCGGTGGGGCGACGACGAGTAGATGGGGGTGGGGGCACGCCGGCGAGGCTTGGGCGACGGTGGAATGGAATAGGACAAGAGGTGGGACATGATGATTTTTACTCCGCAGGTTGGCGGCCAAGTATATCTAGGGGTCGCGCCCGCCGTGGAGTAGAAAATATCCTTCGCTTAAGGTTTTAGGAGTTTGATTAGTTATCGATTAGAGAAGAAAAAACAAATGCATCCTCCTCTAATACCTTATTACTGGGGATCGGTTAGAGATGCTATAAGGGCATCTCCAGCGGCAACCCGCAAAATACCTTCCGCATCCGTTTGCGAATAGAGAGGGATCAGTCCGCAGACACACATGCGGGAGGCAGCCATCCAACGCTAATTGTGTACATTTCAAACCACATTTTAACAAAGCTGACGAAATTTATGCAAACCGGCCAATATTCATCAAAGTTCGGATAGAAAATAGCACAAATCATCCACACATAGCTTGCAAATTAAGTCTAGTACAACAAGGTCTCATTCGACTAGATCCCGAATGTCCAATAAAGTTTTCATGAACGAATCATGTCCTCCCACACATACTTCCCCTTCAGCTTCATCCAGTAGTGTGTGCACATAAATGGCCGTCCTTCTGACCTGTGGTACACCACGGCGGCACGTGCGGGCTACATTTAATGTGTAGTCCAACATTGAATTAATGAATCAATCAACAAGTTGAGTAAGAGGAAGTAAAACTTACCATCTCCTCCAGCAATACGACAACGACCTCACATTGTGTCGTTGAATGGTGTACATGTCGTAGGGCGCAATGTGTTTTCCTGCGTGAAACTTTTCATGCACTTGCTCCCAGAAGGGCGGCCCTCTGGTCCTGCCTATGAAATTCGCGGATACGGCCAGCCACACATCGCACAACAACTCATCATCCATGGTCGAGTAGCTCACCATCCGTCGTACTCTAAAAAACGACATAGCATTTGAAAATAAGCTCAATGGCATTTGACCAAATACCTACCGGGCATGGTGTCCGCCGTGGAGGTCATTGACAGAGGGCGGAGTGTACCTGGGTACAAACGGCTCCAGGGCTGAAAGCTCCGTCGAAATGGCAAGCTGGCGCGTTGGTGCTGATTGCGGACGTCCGACAATGCCTCTATGGCAGACGGAGATGAACAACAGCGTCGGCGGAGGTGGAGGGTGCGGATGCAAAGTAAGGGGGGGAAGAGGCGAAGTGGAAGAAAATGGGACGGGGAAAAGGGGATTGGGTGGGTCGGGGATGTCGGAGTCCTATGTTTCGGGTGTCTGGACTCCCGCAAAGCTCTCATACTCTTGTCTTCAATTTACGGGAGAAATCGCATCCAGACCGTCCCGCGGACCAATACAGATTGATGTTGGATGATTTTGTCCGAACAACACGATTTAAACGGTTGCAGGAGGTTTACGGTCTGGCTTACAGATATCCTAAGGTTGTGTTGTCTGAGTGCAAGGCCTCTCGAGTTGTTTGTCTATTGTTGGCGTAGTCGCGTCCTTTGTTTTCTGCTTCTTTTTAGACGCACTTATTCTGATCTTTCAGTCGACGGTAGCTAGCAGTAGCAGCTTCTTGATCGAAAGTGTCCCTTGATTTGTTTCTTCTGCCAGCCACGCTCGCTCTCACACAAGAGAAGTTGAGTACTCGCGGCCTCCCCACGGAAGAAAAGACGCATGACTTGTTCTTTTTCCCAGACAGAAAAGATGCGTGACTTGGCTGAGAGCAGAATAGTATCATTACTCTTCGCATGACCGCACGTTCGCCACCGGCCTAAGAGATGTCACACACCCACAACAAAAGAAAGACACGAGACTAGAGCAGCAGCAGCCCATCTTTGCATGACCGAACCAGTTGTTCCAGTGGCTGCCGACCTACTGCCGCTGGGTAACACTTGCGCAAAGGAAACGACGTTGCTTGCTGTTTCTGGTCACAGTCTACCATGTCGGCATGCCAAGTAACTCATCGATGTGTGGAGAACAGACACTACCTGACAGAAGATGAAATATATGCTCTCTTCGCTGGACGATTACACGTGTGTGCCTTGTATTTGTCAGTATCAAGAAACAAGAGCCACGATACATGTGTGCCTTGTATTTCTCAGTTTGAAGTAACAAGAGCCGACATTCATGCTACTGAAGGGCGCGATAAGACTAGTGCAAGCCAGATTTCGAATAGATTCGTTCATCAAGTAGAGAAACACTCAACTTGTCAATTCCCCTTGTTTTAGGCGTGACAAGGCAGAACCAACTGAACTGTATGTTCACTAAGCGGCCATTTTCTCTGAATTTACAAAAATCTCGATTATTAAAGGAGAATTGAGGATTGTACATTGGTAGATCACTCAGCCCCTCTCCTCTCTCAGTTTTGAAAAAAAAATCCCCTTCTATCCTTGGTTTTTTCATGCTCGAAAAACGCCTTAGGGCATCTTCAACCGCATGACCCCTAAAACGGACACATTATCTGTACATAGACTGGTCCGGAATCATCCACAAACACGCATGTCCAACCGCATCCTGAACGCTTGCCTAGCTCTGGTCTCCTTCATTTCAAATATATAGCAATATGAGTGAATTAAAATTTGGTGTTCATAGTGCCCGATCGCAATCAAAAAAAGGTGGATGTTTATAGTTTTTACATGCGCCCGATCACAAAAGTAATACTCTGACAATCCATGCAAAATACAGAATTTTACCATCCCAGACAGGCTGTCTGATCCTCCTCGCTCGGGATCCTCCTCACTAGCCGCCTCCTCCTCGTCCTCCTCCATCTCGACCGCAAAGCGATCTTGGCATGGACGGCACGCACGATCATCGCTGCATCAGGATTCAACTCGTCCATCCTCATAGCCAACATTTTGGTATCCTTTGAATCGGCCGCGAGCTCAACCTTCCTCTCTTCAAGCTTGGTGTTCTTCTCTTCGAGGTTGATCTTCTTCGCGGTCTCCGCCATCTTAAACCTCTCTGTCTTCGTTTTCTCCTTCACGTCATAGCGCTTGATACATACCACCTTCTTCTTTGTCAAGATGTTCTCGAACCTCTCCGTCATCTTGGCCGCCACCCCTTCTCGCTTCTCTTTCTCCTCCTCTTACTTCTTTCCCCATAATCCTCTTCTAACCTTGGGCAGTTGTTTGTTGGGTCGGTTGGATCACCCACATCTTCCTCATTGCCGATGTTGGCGGTCTTGATGGCATTGGTAGTGGACATTTGCCACTTGGGTTGCGCATTCAACTTCAACCAACAATGCATGAGGACGAAACTCTTCTTCTCCACCTTCAAAAACAAGTTGCACTCATGGGAGGGATAGCAAAAAAAAGACATTGTCAACAAGGTGTATATCTGGCCAAATGAACAAAACATAGAACATATCCGGCCAATAAATTGCATATTCGGCCAACAAATTGCATATCCGGCCAAATGATCAAAATCATATCCGGCAAAATGACCAACACATAGAAGAACTTACTTGCTTAGAGATTTGTGCACCCCTTGGCCACCGACCGATTAGTTGTTTTAAATGGCCTAATACTTGCCCACGGACTCTTGGATGGTGTTCCATCGATGGTTGAGCGACTTTGTCCCACAATTGCGGATGACTTCGTTGCGGCAGGGCTCAAAATTCTTGTGCTCGCGGAACCAAGAATGAATATTGGACCAAAATATTGCGTCCTTAGATCAGATTGATGCTAGTAGCCAACCATACATTCGTACAACAGTTCGTCCTCCCACATGTGGAAACTTTCTCCTCTACCCCTCTTTGGATCGGCCAGCCAATCCTTCGAATGAAATCCCTCGTCAACGTACTTGTCCTGCTTCGGCTACTTGGTGTACGAGTCTAGGTGTTGGGTGTATGTGCCTGGTTGTTGGGCGTACACCTCCAGCTTCGATTCATCCACTTGTCCGTCCTCGAAGCCGCCTCCACCTCCGTCTCTGTTGTGAATCATCTCCATCAACTCCCTGTTTGCATCGTCATACGCCAGCTCGCCCGGTTGAGACATACCGGCGAACAAAGAGCGGATACCGAGTTGATCCACGCCCGGTGTTCGCAACCGGACAAGTTGCGGTGATGCCGAGTTGGCCAAATGGAGCGGCGTCGTCGCCCGGTTGAGACATACCAACGAACAAAGAGTGTACATCGAGTTGATCCACGCCCGGTATCCGCAACTGGACAAGCTGCTGCGATGCCGAGTTGGCCAAATCGAGCGGCGGTGGCGCCCGGTTGAGACATACCGGCGAACAAAGAGTGGACACAGAGTTGATCCACGTCGAGTTGGCCAAATCGAGCGGCCTCGTATTAACGTTGATGCAATATGGCACGTGCCCAATGGCGGAGGTCAGAGACTGCTGACGACCGAGCTGCTTAGCAGTGCAAAAGTAGGGCGACTGATATTGCTCCGACCAGGGCAGCGTGTGCATGGACAGTGGCGGCGCACCACGTCCTCGCCCCCGCCCGGCCCTTGCACCCTTCTTTTTGTCGATCGCCGCCTCCTCTTGATCCTTTTCCTTCTTTTTGGGGCAGCGGGCTTGCCGTGTCGCCGAGTTGATCTTGCGGAGGGGCACCTTCTCCGGATCCTTCACCTTCACCGGCTCCGGCAGGTCTTTATACGGGTCCATGCGGTGACGAGCGGCGAAAAACACGGGAATTGGGATGGAGGCCGGTGGTGATCGGAGAGGAAAGAGTGGAGAATGCGCGGGTTTTGGCGCGGAAACAATGCGGGCCGCTCCAAATGTGTGGGCTCCGCCTTGGTTTCGGACAGGGCGAGGTGTCGAAGACCTACGTAGCGGTTTTCCAGACTCCCGCAAACTTGCGGGAAAACGGACATACAAACAGGTCCACATTGAATGGAAAAATGCGTCCAAACAATTCGGTCCATATGTGTGTGGACATTTTGAGGGTCCTATGTTGAAGATGTCCTTAACTGCCCATCTTTTATTGACTTATCAAATAAAATTGTGTTTAATTGGTAAACCAATAAATGTTTACCAAATAATCCTATAATTAATTTTGGCTGATAAATCACAGCAAGATTTTATTTTATTTTGGCAGGTAAATCATGGGTAGGATTTATTTTATATAAACACTTATCTACACAACCACATTAATAAGAACAGGTAAATCACGAGCTAGAATATTTCTACCCATTGCAACGTATGAGCTGTAATTCTATCAAGTTCAAAAGCAAAGTTCGCTACTTATAGGTGGCGCATCTGCATCGATCAACATTTCATCACGGACATTCACAACCACATTTGAGCTATGTTTGTTCAGAATAATATAGCGCTGCTTAACATAATCATTAAAAAACTGTTACACAACGCCTGTTTTCATATAAATGATCAGGAGGTAGTACGCATATGATCATAATACCCTCGGTGCAGCAATGAAACCGATCATGTGATCAAGGAAATACACGCCAAATCTAAAGATGAGGGACAATAACATCAAAGCGGCACATCCCTCAAAATTATTCTTGGACGATAATGGGGCCAGGAAGATAATTAGAACATGCGCCGCCGATTTGGAACAATCTCAGGGCTGTTGTTTCTCATCATGGCAACGAACTCCTGGTAGTTGATTCTTCCATCCTGAACAATTAATAAGAAGCAAATTATTAGCACCGTGATGAACTGAGCCAGGCAGCCATTTGTTAACTCAAGTTATAGCTCCAAAAATGTAAAATAGGGTCAGTAATGATTGTCATTCTCCATGGTGAAGCAGAAGTAGTGACGATACAAGTTTACGGATGGAGTCATAGAATCGGTTAACAAACTGGTTAAAATAAATTGCACGCATTCTTATTTATACTTATCTACATGAATTTAGTTCAATGCATTTATATACATCACTAATATAGATAGATGAGTAAATCCTAGCAAAAGCAAAACAAAGAGATGACAGCATCATGAAAGAAGTCTGACCTGTGCACATGGCACACGCATATCAAACTTTTCATTCCTGAACAAGTGGATTATATGTGCAATGATTTTGATGTTTGTAACATAGACTTACATGATCTGTATCTACTTCAGCGATAATATCTTTAATTGTTTTATCATCCCCCATGTCATACTTCTTCAGAGCTTCTTCCAGCTCATCTACTGTTATGTATCTGCACACAAAGATTTCAGCAATGAGAAAAAAAAATGCAAACAGTCACAACTCAAAATTTGACATTCAAGTTTAAGTTCAATTACCCGCTGTGGTCCTTATCAAAATATTCAAATGCTTTAAGTATGTGGTCTTCCTTCTCCAATCTATTCATGTGCATTGTCGCTGATACGAACTCAGAATAATCAATGGTCCCATTTCCATCAACATCAGCCTGTTTTGTAACAAAGGGAAAAAGAATAAGGACACAAAATGGCTTATGCTAGATCTACCGAAAGTTGGAAACAGTTGCAAAGCACTTTTAAATGCTACCATCAAACTCTTCCCATCAAATGAGCACACAATGATATTTTGTGGTCTACATTGATACATCATCGTCAAGAAAGCTATGTGAAGTTGCAAGTGGCCTATTTCCTTTTTCTTTTAAGTAAGGTAGTTGCTTCAAAACTTCCGAACTGGATAGGTCATTTGGGTTAAACTTAGGGAATTCATATGGTATGGGAAAATGTAGCATGTAAAAAAACAAGAGTATATGCCTGTGGAGTACAAACATACCGCCTCCATTAACTGTGTAATTTCTGATTCAGAAATTTTGGTGCCAAGTTTTGGTAAACCAGATCTTAGCTCTTCAAGAGTAATTGTCCCACTGTTATCAGTATCCAGGGATCTGAACATTTCTTTCAAGCCTGTTATCTCTTCCTCAGACAAGTTCTCTGCAACGATCTGGTTATAATGGAGAAAAATAGTAGACTTAGTTGCTAATGAAACTCAATGTCAGTAGGGAAGGTAAATATTATGAAGTCTTCAATAACCTTCAATGCAACTTTCTTAAGCTTGTTCATCGCCCGGAATTGCTTCATTCTACTGATAACAGTAATGTCAAGTGGCTTATCTGGAGCCTCTCCATCTTCCCTAATCCATGGGTGATCTAAATGTGTAAAGTATTAGATAAGAAATTATATTTGCAAACAGTACATAAATGAATATTTAGTTCCTAAAAAAAGATGACAGGTCTTCAACAACGAGAATAAACTCAGTAATCTACTTCTGAATTACCAATAGAAGTATAACATTATTAGCAGTGCTTTTGTATTAAAAAATACAGATGGAACACACTGGGACGAATGGCTGATGTTGATTTGCTACTAACCTACTAGGCAAGTGCACATCTATTTACAAATAAGAATGCCATGCTATGAAATGTGTGTGCAGTCACATGATAACAGAAAGAGCAGTTGAATAATTACTCAAAATTTCTGCAGCAGTCAAGCGCTCTTTGGGGTCTTGCCGCAACATCTTCTTCACCAAATCTTTTGCACCATTAGATATTGAAGGCCAAGGGTCAGATGAGAAATCTATGTGACCAAGCAAGACAGCCTCAAATATGCCATCCTCATTGTCTGGAAAATAGAACATGCGGGTTAGCAGATAAATAAAAAGCAAAAAATCTAACTGAGATGCGAATTGGCACACATCACCTGCCCAAAAAGGAGGAACACCAGACAGAAGGATGTACAGAATAATCCCCGCACTCCATATGTCAGCTTCTGCTCCATAGTGCCGCTTCAGAACCTCAGGAGCAACATAATACGCACTTCCAACGAGATCCTTAAACTGCTCCCCTGTAAGATGCATAGTAGCCGCTCACTCTAAACATGCCGTGAATACAAAGAAAATTAACAGCCAGCTCTACTTTCTACTTTCTAGTGATAAACAGCACGACAACAACAAGAATCTTCGGCGATGACCAACCGTTTGCATGTGAAGCAACTGGTTTCGTCGGATAATTTTAGGTGTCATTTCTGATACACATGCCCGCATGTTTTGCAGGTATATATGCCATCCTTTTTCCCCTCAACTATCAATGATAGAAACAACACTGTGCTCAAAGTGTATATAATGCAAATCTACAATGCCATTTCATTATCACATTGTGCACCAAGCCAGAGCTGTCCCCAAAGTAGTAAGGTTAGATGGTCGATCACTAGACCCCCATACCAACAACAGCACACAACAAGAATCACAGCTATAATATCTATCTACAAGATCTAAGTATGACATTAAGCATAAGCCAATTGCTGTCTCGTATCTACTCCGTAGCTCTAATTTTAGCACTTCCCAACTTCAAACCTGTCGATCCACGGAAATCGGTTCAAAGTCAAACCAAAATCCACATCAAGTCGAACACGGGAAGAATCTCCCACAATTCAATCCATACAACCCGACTGAGGTAGTCAAATGAAGCGCTCACCGTGTTTGAAGAAGACGGAGAGGCCAAAGTCAGTGGCCTTGAGCGGCGAGTCCTCCTTGTTGTTGAGAAACAAAAAGTTCTCGGGCTTGAGATCCCGGTGGAAAACCCCCATGGAGTGGCAGCTGTGCACGACGGAGACCATCTCGCGGCAGAGCAGGGCGGCGGCTCGCTCGGAGTAGTGCCCCCGCGCGATGATGCGGTCGAATAGCTCCCCGCCCTCACATAGCTCCATGATGAGGTTGACCGAGTGGCGGTCCTCGTAGGCGCCGCGGAGCTCGACGATGTTGCGGTGACCCGTGAGGTGGTGCATGATCTGCACCTCCCGCTGCACATCCTCGATGTCATCGCGGTGGACGAGCTTCCGCGTGGCGATGGACTTGCAGGCGAAGCGCTGGCCCGTAGCCTTGTGCGTGACGAGGTAGGTGACCCCGAACTGCCCCCGGCCGAGCTCGCGGCCGAAGGTGTAGGTCGCGCGCACGTCCTCCATCGGGCGTCCCAGAACGCGGCCCATGGCCACCTGTCCCGCTTCCGGCGTCGGGGCCGGGGCCGGCGCCGTCTGGGGCTTCGGCGGCGGCTGGGGTTTGGGCTGGGCCGTCGGCGGAGGGGCCGTCGGCGGAGGGGCCGTGGCCGGCTGGTCGGCGGCGGCGCGGCGGTGGCGCGAGGTGCGATTGCCCATTGTGTGTGAATGGGTTTGACGAGGGGAGATCGAGGCGATAGGGGGGCGGGTTTTGAAGCAGCAGCAGCTCTAGCGTGGGAGTTTTGGGGGAGAGACGACCGCGTGATCTGCGCTGCGGTGTTGGGGTGGGGGATCGATCGGGTGGGTGCGGAAGGGAAGCGACTTGCCGGGCTGTGGCGGGGAGCTTGTCCGTCCGTGAGCCGTGAAAGAAATCACTGTGTGTTTCTAGTTCACTAAAGTTTAGTATAATTTGATTCCTCTTTAAATGTTTAGCACGATCTGACCCTCCCAATCACTAATGCTGCGTTTGGTTGACAGGAAATTAAAGAGGTTTTTGCAGAAATTGAAGGGGACTAAATCCCCTACAAGTCAAATTTCTTCAAATCAAATACAATAAAGATAGCGTAAATGGCGTTCCCTGGGCTATGCCACGCATGTGATTTTTACTGTTACGATAGGGCACAATTCCCGCAAGTAACACCTCCCTCAGTTAAAAGGAAATAGCCAGAGAACTTTTAAAAAAAGGAAATAGCCAGAGAAAAAAGAAACTTCCCCACGAAGGCAGTCAGGCCGTATCCTTCCATCCTAGATCCTCTGGCTTTGCTGCGCACGCCTTCTCCTCCCTGCCGAAGCAACCTAATCCATCTTCCTAACCGCGACACTAGGGTTCCTAGCCGCCTCCATGCACCCAGCCGGCCGGAGCCACCTCCACTCTGGCGCCCATCGATGGTCCTCTCCACCGTCGCCCGGAGGTGCTTCGCCCACCTCTGTTCGCCCCCGAGCAGGACTCGGCCCGTCCAGCAGCCCCTCGGCCCCTCCATGCCGGTCGTCCGGAGCTACGCCGCCCACCACGTCAAGGTAACCTCCTGTTATGGTTGCTATAGATTAGTACGCTTGCGTGTTCTTTCCTTTTGGGTCCAGATGCTATCAATTCCCTATGGGTGCATTCTTGCGTGATTAGTGCATATGTTGTTGATTCACGAAATACCATGGTTACAACTAACTGCACTCAGGTGTTTCTAATATTATTTTGGGATAAACTTAGTACCATGGTCATGTTCATGTTCTGATGTTGTTGATTCCCAAGTGCGTCCACTGTACTCTAGAGTGTCATGGCCATGTTTTGCTATGAATGGTTGATATTGATTGCTTGTGAATGGATTTGGAGCAGGCCGACCATGCCCCTGGAGGTTGGAAGAGGCCTTGGGAATGGAGATGGTGAGAGCGGTATCCAGTTGCTGGCAAGGCGGACCATGGACAACGCGAGGAAGATTTGGTCATTTGGATGTGGCAATGGACATTTGATTAATGACCAGTCCGTTCGGTCACTTATGTTCAAGCTATTCATGTGTTTTTCTTTTGTTTTCAACTCATGTGGTGTTTTTTGATGGGTTTCAAACTTCCAATTTTATAGACTAGAGGCTCTACGGATGAAGAGCACGGAGAACACCCCTCTTCCTTTACATCTAAAATTAAACTTACAAGTGGTCGATTCGCGAAGTTCAAGTGTTTATCAAATTGAATACAAGGGTGATTAGGATTTTACATGATTCTGTTTGCTAACTGTCATAATATTTGAAATGTTGATGATCTTCTAGAATGTTATTTGTTATTAGAATGAAACAGACTTGCAATTTCAGTTTGCATCTACACTCTGAAGCTTATGGTTTTGAAGTACACACTACTGCAGGATGCTGCTAACGCGACACTACGATAAGAGACCCTCTAACGAAACTGTGTGTGATGCATTAATCGCAAACGGTGGTGTAAAAAATCATCAAAAAAGATGTAAAACATTTGCGATGGCGGATACATCAAACACGGTTCAGATTTTAGTTGCGTGTGTGATGGGGCGCATATGGTTGATCCATACGAACTGTCTGCGATGAGACAAAGTAACAGAAACGGGCAGCCATATCAAGGTGTGTGCGACATAGGGCATACAGTTCGCTCCGATTAACTATTTGTGATTAGGCAACACATCAGAAACGGTCAGCCAGATCAAGATGTGTGTGTGTGTGTGTGTGTGTGTGTGTGTGATATATGGCATACGGTTCACTCGGACGAACTATTTTCGATTAGGGTACAGAACAAAAATGATTCAACTTAACAAGATGTGTGTGATATGCGGCATACAGTTCACATAGATGAACTGTTTGCGATAAGCCAAAAGAACACAAACGATTCGTGTAAATAAGATGTGTGTGATAGTGGGCAGACACATACACGTACATCCGAGAACACGGGCCCACGTACGTCATCCGAGGGCTGTTTTGGGCTTTCGATGCGTGGCATACGGTTGCTCCATAAGAACTGTTTGCGATGAGCCAGAACATCAAAAACGGGCTTTGTAGGCCCAGAACCATCAATAAATGTTGATATTGTTTCTCGTCACATTGCAGATTACAACGCAATAAGTAACTGCAAATCTGTTCACACCGATCAAACCAATATGTGTCCACACTTAGCACCGGGCTATAAAAACTACCCACTCCAAAATTACTTCACAATTCCTCTCATCATCACCCACAAAACTGGTCTTTTCTGTCAAGTCGTTCTACCATGACCGGTAGGAGGAGTTTCGGGTGGACATATAACCAAGGAGCAAAGACCAAGGCCGCAGAAGCACTAGAGAGGTCCCTCCGCCAAGGGTCAGCCACAGCAGAGATATCTCGGCGCGCCGCAGAGCCCTCAAACGAGCTATCACGGGCACACGAGGGCTCTCACAAGCGCACTTGTTGCATCGGCGATTGCGACGAGGTCGCATTGCTGAAGTCCTTGGCCGGCGACAACGACATTCTCGCTGGCCTCATTAAGCAGCAGGAGCTGGTCAATGGCCTGATGAAGCTGCTCGAGATCAGCGATGCCTCGGTTGAGAAGGCGACCAACCTCGTCGAGCAACTCATGGGTGACAATGCGAAGCTCCTCAAGGCGCTCGCCGAGAAGGAGGAGGAGGCCGCTGGCTGGAAGATGCTGCATGAGCAGAGCAGTGCCTCAGGGATGACACTGACAGCGGTCGTCGAGGAACTGATGGGTGACTTGAGGAAGATCTGGATCGAGCGCGAGAAGGAGGTGGAGGAATCCGTGGCTGCTTTCAAGCAAAGTCGTGAGGAATTGAAGAAGGAGCTGGAGGATGTCGTCGCTCGGCGATCCATCAAGGAGTAGAGACAGTAGCGACCTAGATCGTTGTCTATGATTTCCTTCTTCTCTTGCCCCCGCGTCTTCCGCGCTTTACCGCATATGGCATTTTAAATTATTTAGAATATGTAAGACAATTATTATCCGTGCCATTGTAAATTTGTCGTCGTATTGTCCGTTGCCAATTTATTTGTTGTTGTATTATCCGTTGCCCTATGTGGCATTTTAAATTAGGTTGGAATACGAGTTGAAAACTCGAACAAAGCAAATGCTAATGTTGAGCGGGGCCATGGGATCACAAGCAAACACCCTCCGTCTAGGTGCTTTAATTAACCGCGTGTTAAAAAGTGCTAGGCCACCATTAATGAAGAAGTTGTGAGCGAGGCGGGCGACTGGTGGATGGAGGTTAAAGAGCTTGCTTCCCGGTGAGCATGGGTGAGGGAGTCCTGGACTAAGGGGTCCTCGGGCATCCGGCCTGTTAGCCATGGGCCGGACTGATGGGCTGGGAAGATACGAAGATCGAAGACTGCACCTCGTGTCTGGATGGGGCTCTCCTTGGCGTGGAAGACAAGTTTGGCGACCAAATATGTAGAATCCTTTCTTTGTAACCGACCTTGTGTAACCCTAGATCCTCTCGGTGTCTATATAAACCGGAGGACTTAGTCCGGAGGAGGCATACATTACCATAGCCATACAAGCTAGACCTCTAGGGTTTAGCCATTACGATCTCATGGTAGATCAACTCTTGTAATACTCATATTCATCAAGATCAGTCAAGCAGGACGTAGGGTATTGCCTCCATAGAGAGGGCCCGAACCTGGTAAAACATTGTGTCCCCTGTCTCTTGTTACCATCGACCTTAGACGCACAGTTCGGGACCCCCTACCCGAGATCCGCCGGTTTTGACACCGACATTGGTGCTTTCATTGAGAGTTCCACTGTGCTGTCATCAAGAGGTTCGATGGCTCCTTCAACCATCTACGACGATGCTACCCAAGGGGGAGTTTTCCTCCCCGGACAGATCTTCGTGTTCGGCGACTTCGCTCTACGGGCCAACTCGCTTGGCCATCTGGAGCAGACCGAAAGCTATGCCCCTAGCCATCAGGTCAGATTTGGGAGCTTGAACTACGTTGCGGACATCTGTGGGGACTTGATCTTCTCCAGATTCGAGACCGCGGCTACCACTCCTGGCCACCCCAAGGGACATGACATAAATCTGTCATCGGACCGCATCCAGGAGACAGCTCCCATAACCGCTCCGGCCTTAGATCCGGAGCAGACTGCACCATCCAAGGACGGGAATCTCAACCCCGCCACGGAGGCCACATATTCCATGGCGTTGGAGCCGCACATAGACTTGATCTCACACGATACCTGTGCCACCGGAACTCCGGACTCGTCTCCGGACATAAGTTCCGAACCATGTGAGCCCGCGGACGCCAAACTTGATCGTTTATCGATCTTCGAATTCAGCGCCGCAGACATCTTCCAGCACTCGCCTTTGGGCGACATGCTAAACTCATTGAAAAACCTTTCCTTGGCGGGGGACTCACAGTCGAACTATGTTCGATTCGAACTAGGGGCTGATGATGGAGAATCTTGCTTCCCACCCGCCACCCACTCCATAGCCACTGTCGAGGACTTAACCGACATGCTCGATTACGGCTCCAAAGACTTCGACGGTATAGACGACGATGCCGAAAAAGAGCAGGGCCGAAACCCGCCACTCACCGGACGCAGGACGGTCACTTCTTCATACGACGTATACATTGTGGATACACCTAAAGAAACTAACGGCGATGACAAAGAAGATCCAGTTGAGGATAAACCTCCTGAGACACAGACCAGACGCCGGCGTCAGCGGCGCCGCTCTAAGTCACGTGGTGCAAAAGACAGTAATACCGGCACCGGAGAAAACAACACCCCAGACGATGCCGAAGACAATGAAGCCCCTGTTGGGGCAACATCTGAACAGGATGAACTGGAAGACGGGCACGATAGCCCGCATGAACATGCCATACACGAAGACTCGGAGGACAGTAATTATCTTCCGCTCACCGAGGATGAGGAGAGCCTCAGCGACGAGGATTTCATCGTGCCCGAGGAACCTCTTGAGCAGGAGCGCTTTAAACACCGGCTATTAGCCACGGCAAGGAGCCTGAAAAGAAACAACAGCAGCTTCAAGCTGGCCAAGACCTGCTCAAGGATAGATGGATAGACATCCTAGTGGTCGAAGAATACGGCCCCAAGCACACAACCAAGGGTTACCCGAAGCACATATTGCTACCTCAGTTCGATGAGGAGGCGCCGACACTTGTACCACGCGGTCGGGACAATGCGGCTAACTGACCACTATGCAGTCGGGATAAAGTGGCAGCTCAAGCCGAACAGCAGCCCGCCTCACCCCAAAGAAAAAACAGAGACAAAACAGCTCAGGGTCATACATACGATCCTCGACAGAACCTGGACAGTAGAGCACGACACAACAAGTCGGTCTATGGATCGCGAGGACGTGCCTCGACACACGACGTCGGCTACCTATTCGGACGGGACAAGTCTAGTTATACCCGAGCCGAAAACTATAGACGGACTCCATCTAAGCTACGTCGCGACTGTAGCGACCCGACCCGAATGGGTCAAGTCTCTGTGCTTAAGTGTCATCCCTGGATCGGTATGCTGACACACACAGTACTCGAGGATTTATAACAGAGGTAAATCATATGTAAAAGTAACGTAAATACTATTACCTCAATCCAAATAGCGGAAGTAACAAGGTGGTGGATTCCCATCAACACCAACGGCAAAGTTGAGTGTAGAAATTGTAACCCTAACGTATCACTTACTCGTCGTAAGAAATCCTGCAACATGAGACGTTGCAGCCACAGAGGTCAGAACATTGAATGTACTGGCAAATTCACACCATAAAGAATGATGAACAATGGCTATCACTATATGCATATATGGCTGGTGGAAAAGCTCTACGGTTATAAGGTTTTTGCGAAAAGCCAATTTTTCCCTACTGTAAAGGAATACATTTTAATTTAACTATCATGGTGGTTGTTGAACATTGAGAATGGTTGACAGCATTCTCAATCCCAATTAAGTAACATTATTAAACCCAACAAAATTAATTTAAAGTAACATGATGATGATAATCCAAGTACTAGATACTCAAAACGTCCATAACCGGGGACATGGCTAATCATGATTAGTTTATACACTCTGCAGAGGTTTGCGCACTTTTCTCCACAAGACTCGATCTCCTCTGTTGGATTTCTCGCACTACATGGTGTTTGAGAAACAGATGACCGAGACATAGTCTTTCAGAAGCGTTTGCACCTTACGATAGGTAGACCGTACCACCTACAACCCCTACATCTGCTAGTCTACCACTGTAAGAGTTCACACGAATTAATCAACTATGCTAGAGCCCATAATAGCTTGTGGCTGCACACGGAAGTTTCTAGTATGAAAAATCTCATGATCCCTTTGAGCCTGGGTGGCGGTCCATAAAAAAAACAGGCAATCCTGGTCTACCCCGGTGCCTAGACAGGCAAGCCGAGAATACCCAGGTGCCTCAATCCACCCAGATGTGTGTTTAAGTTGCCACCTTAAGTAAACCATTAATTAACAATCTCACATCTGTCATGGATACTCTCAAAACCCAATCCACGTCTACGAGCATAGCATGGCAATGTAAGCATGACGTAATAGTAACTCCCAAGGGTTTGATAATAAACAGGTAATAGGTACTACCTCAACTACTTCCCATCCCACAATTTAATTAGATCATAATCATGCAATGTTTGAGGTTTGAGACTAATGCATAAAAACTGGGTATGAAAAGGGATATGATCAAAGTGTGAACTTGCCTGCAATGTTGATGAAAGATGATTCGCACTCAAAAATCTTGATAGCTCTACTCGTCACACTCCGGTCAATCTATCGTAAGCAAGCAATAGTAACCACACATAAGCAATCACTCAAAAGATCAGAAAGATCGAAGAAAACGATTCGGAAAATATCAAAACTAAGCAAATAACTCTTGCAACATAAAACAATTTCTAACAGTACCAAAATTATATGAATTTGGCCTTATCAGAAAATTTTGGTCAAGAGCTTCGATTCGCAAAAAGAATCAACTCAAACGGAGCTACGGAACTCAAGTTATGATAAAAAAAGTTTGAATATGAATCTAAACAAATTTCGAAATTTGAAAATTTCAAAAACATGTTTGGGTTGGATTACTGGATAGAGGGGATCATAACGAAGAAGTGGGCGTTGGTTTCGTTGGATTTGGACAAACGAGTAAAAAGTTATGACTATTTGAAAAATCAGGGCCAAGCTGTTTTACGGAAGAAAAAAATAGCTACAGGCTAGGGTCTAATGTATAAATACGTAGAATAATTGATAATCTAATTATTTTATCATATTAGTCTAAAAATAATAAACTACGGAGGTATAAGAAGAAGAAGAAAAACAAAGACAGATACCTTTATAAGGCAGAGAAAAGACGACTTTGGAGAGAAGAGATAATTTCCACAAGTCGCGCCGGAAAGGAGAAAAATATTTTTCTTAAATGAATCTAGTCAAATCAAAATATTGATTTAACCCGAATCGGATGATTTTTTGGAGGCTCTATGGATCTATAATTATTGGTGGAAAAGAGGCTTAGGGTCAAAGGCTAGGCAATGTGGGACTGAACGTAGACGAAAATATACGAAACATAGAAGAAAAGAGGCGATGGCCTAAAGGCCTTCGGCTGGCCGCGCGGTGCAGTTTTTTTTTCTCTCTTTTTTTTACAGAATGCGATAAACTGAAAAACGAAAATAAAATAAAACTTTATATAGGCATATTATATATCAAAATTTTCAGAAAAAGATTTTCTACAAGATGAACATTTTCCTAGCATTAAATAAAATTCACACAAATTCATATAATTCAAAGAGTGCTACTGGTCTAATAAAATCCAATAAAAATCATTTTAAAAATACCAAAATTAATTCAAATTTATTTCTCTCCAATTTTCTGATGTAGGGAATCATGTTACCCTATTTTCCATATATTTTATTTCTTGAGAAAAATAATTTGAATAAAACTCAAATAACTCCAAATTGAAAATAAATTCAAAAGGGCTTTGAATTTGATTCTTCGAAACTCCCAACTCATATTTCATATGTTTTGAAGAAGTCATTTTATCTTCTCTCATGAAAATCATTGAGTTGCATAAAGTTTCAGAATTGGAAATATTTTCCAAATGAAATTCAAATATTTTCAACACCCCCTTGTCATTTAAATAAATGGAAGAAGTCATGCCATCTTCTCTCCAGGGTTTTGTGATGGAAAATATTTGAATTCGCGGAGAGCATAAAAATGAAAGTTTGGGAAAGTCCTTTTATTCCCTCTCATTTAACTTTCAAAAAGTTTCGAATTTACTCACTTTCAGTCAATCAATCAAACAATCAATCAAATCTATCTATTTATTATAACATTCCAAAATTTAGAATTTTGGGATGTTACAAACCTACCACCCTTAAAATGAATCTCGTCCTCGAGATTCGGAGAGGCTAGAAAGAAATAGGTTAGGTTCGGGGTTTTCTCAAAATCCATCGATCGTCTCCGGGGTCTCGGGTGCTACCATCCTTAGAAACATTGTTACGGTCCCATCAATACTCATATGCTCCATCCTTATTCTTGACAGTGCCGGTCTTTTCAGATTGTAAGGATAATTCCTTCTCTAGGCTCTTCAGGTAGTGGCATAACCTTTTCCTCAATTCTTTTGTCTTTCATCTTGGTAAGGTTCTTCTGTGACTGGGTCTTCTTAGCTGACGGGTCTGGCGCCAATACTAAACAACTATCGATATCTCATGGTGGTCAACCATTTATGGTTTCTCCTGCAGGAAATGGGTCTGGGTTGAACCTCACCGTATAACCTACGGTTGGCAAAACCTGCCTTGTACAAGGGAAAAATATCTATACCATTCTAAGGCTTAAACAAGGTTTTGATCTTCGTCTCTTTACTATAGGTAAGTCACTTAGATTTACCATCCCATATAGCAAGGCGAATAATAAGAGTAAGTCGGTATGGTGATCAATCCATCCTGCACCCAAATCATTACCGTGTATATGGTTTAGCGAATCTCGCATTCTAACACTCGGTCATCCTCACAAGCATTGCAGAATTTCTCTTGTCGACGAACTGGGTTCGGATAAATCCATGGATTCTGCAAACCAAACAACCATCTATCGTTCCTTCACAACTCTCAGGTTTTGCGTAACTCCTACAAGATCATCGGTTGATAAAATCATAACTCCGTCCAGGGTTTTTCCTTCAGCAAGAGTGTGCTTGCTTCTTGGCAGGTCCTGGGGCCTGTGGGTTATGGCCCATCTCATCACTTGCAAACCTTGAACTCTTCATCGGGGCAACGGATCTCTAATCCAACATCCAACTTCCAGCTTTCCTAGTATACTAAAATCCATCCAATTGTACTGTCTCCCTTCCTTCTATTGGCACCAAACTAGGACATGATTACTCAGACTCATCATGGAGTTTCCATTGATCCATATTTCCAACATCATACCTCCTTTATATCCAATGGTAACTCATCTCTTCATCCTCATGGGATATCCCACATACCAAGATAAAAACTTATACTTATGGAGTCCATATTCCACTTCGTGGAACATCATTATCCTTTCCAGGGTCAAGCGTCCTTACAGGGGAATACTGGCCATCTCTGTACGGTACTTCTTCAACTGGGAAACGTGAAACACATCATGAACTCCTGATAGTCCTTTGGGTGACTCCAACTTGTTGGCCACTTCTCCCATACGCTCCAAAACTCGGTATGGTCCTACAAATCTCGGGGCTAACTTTCCCTTAACTCCAAATTGTTTAACTCCTCGCAGAGGGAACACATGAAGACATGCTCTGTCTCCAATTTCATAGACTACCTCCTTGCGTTTTTTAGTCCGCATAACTCTTCTGCTTGGACTAAGCTACCTTTAGTCTATCTCGAATCAACTTAACATTCTCTTCTGACTCCTTGATCACCTTTGGTCCAAACAACTGACGGTCTCCAACTTCATCCCACATACTCTTGGGGCATCACACATATCGAGACAAAACTCGTATTCATTTTGTCCAAAATCCAGTCAGTGGAGTATCCTTATCTTTTCCAAGAGTCAAGGGTTCTTACAGGGTACTACCACCCTTAAAATGCACAAATCTTCCATAGACCATATTTCTCTTATCCCCAAAACTGGTCAAAATCCTTCTTCATAGAGTAACAACTCATAAAATCCATATCAGTACCAACGATGCTAACTTTATTCATTCTCAAATGATTACAATCTCTCGCTTTTCCATTACATGCCTCAACTCAACACCTGAATATAAAAGAAAATGTTCCCACTTCTACTACTCCATTTCTTTTGTTGCAAACTCAACTATATAGCACAAGTTTCCTTCTCCTTGGGGCATTCTCTAGCAAAGTGCCCTGCTCTATTACAACGAAAACATATTACTTCTGACAAGTCTCGAGGTTTCCTTTTTGGGCAACTGTTGAGGTAGTGCCCTGAATCCTTGCACCTGTAACAGGTGATATGACTCAGATCCTTCCTGGAATCCAATCTGCTTCTCTTCCTGGACCTTTTTATGCCAATCATGGCTTCTATTTCTTGTGGGTCATATTCTACTTCCTCTGTCGGGAATTCTACTAGATCCCCATTCAAACAATTTTGGGAGATGTGTCCTTCTTCTCCACATGAATAGCAAGACTTAGTGCAGGGTTTACTCGGGTCCTCTTTAGCCGTGTCCTCCACATCTTCCTTCATCATTGGTTCTTCTAAAATTTCCATAAGGGCTCCTTTCTTTACTTCTTTCTTCTGCTGGATGGTTCGTTGTACCATGGGGTAAATGTGACACTGAGTAGGATAGTGGGTAATCCCTTCACACAAGAAACAAGTAATCTGCCTAGTGGGACATTCTTCAACTGGGTGACTTCCTTCACAATTAGGGCATTCATCCTTGTGTACTTTATGGGTGTGTCCTATTTCTCCACAAATCTTGCATGCACAAGGTTTCTTCATATACTTTCCATAAGGCTTCAACTTCTGGGACACAAGCTGAGACTTTGGCAGAGTCAACTTAAATTCTTTCCAAGTGGTTACTCCTTGCCATCCATTGATGGTTTGGTACATCCTCCACCAAGTAGCAGCACCACTTTCAAAGCACTGAAGAGCATGCTGGGTCATATCCTTTCCGACTACAGGATTATTCTTCATGTGATCCTCCATGTTCTGAATCCATCGGTCCGTCTCCAACTGACTCATCGGTCTAGATAATACAAGCTCATCTTCATTCATCCTCTATTGGGTCCATGGGTTTGGGGTGAGATAAGAGAGATAGAGAGGGATACACACAATACAAACAAAAGTTTTGAAAAGACAGATTTTATTTGTGGCTGTCGGGAAAAACATCAAACAAATTACAGCTCACAACATCACATCTAACGTAGGTATATAACAGGGGTTTGGTCTTCTAAAGGTCAATAAATCTTCAACGTCGTCTAACTCTTCAAGTCTTGTTCATGCCTCCAATGGCTTCTCCCAATCATGCTTGTCTTTCTCAAATCCTTTTGCCAGATCATTTCTGTTGTCGCAAAGTCTATCGTGATGTCCTTTAATATTTCTAGAGTTGCATTCCAAACTTCTGAGTTTCATCAACCTCGACATGAGCTATGATCCTACTGTCCTTCAGTTCCTGGCAAATCTCCGGTATCTTGAGGTTGTAGCTCCTCCAGCTTGGCTACTTTCAGCTTTTGGTTCCTGAGTTCTTCACGAAATGTTTCCTTGGCTAATACGGATTCATGTGGTTCCATCTTAACTTCTTGATGTACTACTCCAGATCCTGGTGATACACCGGCTAAGGTTAAAACTTCATCTTACTAATAGGTGCTCCATCAGCCTTCTTCCATCAAATCCATTCTGAAGAAATGCATCCTTAACTCAGCACAGTGACAATAGCATCAGCGGGCGATGACATCACGGATAACCGTGTTTCTGCTCTTGTCATTCCCATGAGCTATCATTCCATAGTTGATATCTCCTGCCTTAGGGTTTTCTTTGACAAAACTTTAAGTTTTTAACTCTCCATGCTCCTGTCTTTCTCCGACACACCCTGATCTCGGGCATTGACAACTTCCATAATCCGTCAAGTTCCATAAGGGTAGCCTTCCTAGGTCATACAAATCTGGGGATTCTTCAGAGCCTTCAAATTCTCCTAGTCTTCGGAGTCTTCAACCGTTGTAGTTTCCATTATTCAGATGCACAGTAAAATCCTCTTCATTCCGAAGCGGTCTTAGTTGTCCAATATCTTGTACTTCTTGGAGTGGTCTCATCAGTTGAATCTTCATGTGATCAAAAGGGGAAAGGGGTATGGTCTCACTAAAGGGAATTTTTGAATAAGCTCAGAAGAGAAGAGAGGTAAAAGATCTTTTTGAAAGGGAAAGTTGTAGAGAAAAATCTTTGCTATGGGCTTGCCAGTTTCTAGGGTCAGGTCCTACAGTCAACAAGTGCTCTGATACCATCTTGTAGCAACCCGACCTGAATGGGTCAAGTCTATGTGCTTAAGTGTCATCCCTGGATCGGTATGCTGACATACACAGTACTCGAGGATTTATAACAGAGGTAAATCACATGTAAAAGTAACGTAAATACTATTACCTCAATCCAAATAGTGGAAGTAACAAGGTTGTGGATTCCCATCAACACCAACGGCAAAGTTGAGTGTAGAAATCGTAACCCTAACGTATCACTTACTCGTCGTAAGAAATCCTGCAACATGAGACGTTGCAGCCACAGAGGGTCAGTACATTGAATGTACTGGCAAATTCACACCATAGAGAATGATGAACAATGGCTATCACTACATGCATATATGGCTGGTGGAAAAGCTCTACGGTTATAAGGTTTTTGCGAAAAGCCAATTTTTCCCTACTGCAAAGGAATACATTTTAATTTAACTATCATGGTGGTTGTTGAACATTGAGAATGGTTGACAGCATTCTCAATCTCAATTAAGTAACATCATTAAACCCAACAAAATTAATTTAAAGTAACATGATGATGATAATCCAAGTGCTAGATACTCAAAACGTCCATAACCGGGGACACGGCTAATCATGATTAGTTTATACACTCTGCAGAGGTTTGCGCACTTTTCCCCACAAGACTCGATCTCCTCCGTTGGATTTCTCGCACTACATGGTGTTTGAGAAACGGATGACCGAGACATAGTCTTTCAGAAGCGTTTGCACCTTACGATGGGTAGACCGTACCACCTACAACCCCTACATCTGCTAGTCTACCACTGTAAGAGTTCACACGACTTAAGCAACTATGCTAGAGCCCATAATAGCTTGTGGCTGCACACGAAAGTTTCTAGTATGAAAAATCTCATGATCCCTTTGAACCTGGGTGGCGGTCCATAAAAAAAACAGGCAATCCTGGTCTACCCCGGTGCCTAGACAGGCAATCCGAGAATACCCAGGTGCCTCAATCCACCCAGATGTGTGTTTAAGTTGCCACCTTAAGTAAACCATTAATTAACAATCTCACATCTGTCATGGATACTCTCAAAACCCAATCCACGTCTATGAGCATAGCATGGCAATGTAAGCATGACGTAATAGTAACTCCCAAGGGTTTGATAATAAACAGGTAATAGGTACTACCTCAACTACTTCCCATCCCACAATTTAATTAGATCCTAATCATGCAATGTTTGAGGTTTGAGACTAATGCATAAAAACTAGGTATGAAAAGGGATATGATCAAAGTGTGAACTTGCCTGCAATGTTGGTGAAGATGATGTTGGAAATATGCCCTAGAGGCAATAATAAAGCATTATTATTATATTTCGTTGTTCATGATAATTGTCTTTTATTCATGCTATAATTGTGTTACCGGAAATCGTAATACATGTGTGAATACATAGACACCAACATGTCCCTGGTAAGCCTCTAGTTGACTAGCTCGTTGATCAACAGATAGTCGTGGTTTCCTGACTATGGACATTGGATGTCATTGATAACGAGATCACATCATTGGGAGAATGATGTGATGGACAAGACCCAATCCTAAACATAGCACAAGATCGTATAGTTCGTTTGCTAGAGTTTTTCCAATGTCAAGTATCTTTTCCTTAGACCATGAGATCGCGTAACTCCCGGATACCGTAGGAGTGCTTTGGGTGTACCAAACGTCACAACGTAACTGGGTGACTATAAAGGTACATTACAGGTGTCTCCGAAAGTGTCTGTTGGGTTGGCACGAATCGAGACTGGGATTTGTCACTTCGTATGACGGAGAGGTATCTTTGGGCCCACTCGGTAATGCATCATCATAATGAGCTCAAAGTGACCAAGTGTTTGGTCACGGGATGTATATGGGGCAGTTCCGCTTCCAGTGACCACTTTCATTGCAAATGTGAGCAACTCCTTTGAGTTACAAATGTGAGCAACTGCACCAGTATCAAATACCCAGGAGCTACTACGAGTACTGGTAAGGTACACATAAATTACATGTATATCACATATACCTTTCGTTTTGCCGGCCTTCTTGTCCGCTAAGTATTTGGGGCAGTTCCGCTTCTAGTGACCACTTTCCTTGCAATAAAAGCACTCAGTCTCGGGCTTGGGTCCATTCTTTGGCTTCTTCCCGGCAGCTTGCTTACCGGGCACGGCAACTCCCTTGCCGTCCTTCTTGAAGTTCTTCTTACCCTTGCCCTTTTTGAACTTAGTGGTTTTATTCACCATCAACACTTGATGTTCCTTTTTGACTTCTACCTCTGCTAATTTCAGCATAGCAATACTTCAGGAATGGTCTTTTCCATCCCCTGCATATTGAAGTTCATCACAAAGCTCTTGTAGCTCGGTGGAAGCGACTGAAGGATTCTGTCAATGACGCGTCATCCGGGAGATTAACTCCCAGCTGAGTCAAGCGGTTATGTAACCCAGACATAGTGAGTATGTGCTCACTGACAGAACTATTTTCCTCCATCTTACAGCTGAAGAACTTGTCGGAGACTTCATATCTCTCTACTCGGGCATGAGCTTGAAAAACCATTTTCAGCTCCTCGAACATCTCATATGCTCCGTGTCTCTCAAAACGCTTTTGGAGCCCCGGTTCTAAGCTGTAAAGCATGCCGCACTGAACGAGGGAGTAATCATCGAAACGTGTCTGCCAAGCGTTCATAACGTCTTCTTCTACAGGGAGAGAAGGTGCTTCACCTAGCGGTGCTTGTAGGACATAATCTTTCTTGGCAGCTATGAGGATGATCCTCAGGTTCCGGACCCAGTCCGTATAGTTGCTGCCATCGTCTTTCAGCTTGGTTTTCTCTAGGAACGCGTTGAAGTTGAGGATAATGTTGGCCATTTGATCTACAAGACATATTGTAAATATTTTAGACTAAGTTCATGATAATAAAGTTCATCTAATCAAATTATTCAATGAACTCCCACTTAGATAGACATCCCTCCAGTCATCTAAGTATAAAATGATCCGGGTTAACTAGGCCGTGTCCGATCATCACGTGAGACGGACTAGTCAACATCGGTGAACATCTTCATGTTGATCGTATCTTCTATACGACTCATGCTCGACCTTTCGGTCTTCTGTGTTCCGGCCATGTCTGTACATGCTAGGCTAGTCAAGTCAACCTAAGTGTTTGCATGTGTAAATCTGTCTTACACCCGTTGTATGTGAACGTTGGAATCTATCACACCCGATCATCACATGGTGCTTCGAAACAACGAGCTGTCACAACGGTGCACAGTTAGGGGGAACACTTTCTTGAAATTATTATGAGGGATCATCTTATTTACTACCGTCGTTCTAAGTAAACAAGATGTAAAAACATGATAAACATCACATGCAATCAAATAATAACAGTGACATGATATGGCCAATATCACATAGCTCCTTTGATCTCCATCTCGGGGCTCCATGATCATCTTGTCACCGGCATGACACCATGATCTCCATCATCATGATCTCCATCATCATGTCTCCATGAAGTTGCTCGCCAACTATTACTTCTACTACTATGGCTAACACGTTTAGCAATAAAGTAAAGTAATTTACATGGCGTTTCTCAATGACATGCAGGTCATACAAAAAATAAAGACAACTCGTATGGCTCCTGCCGGTTGTCATACTCATCGACATGCAAGTCGTGATTCCTATTACAAGAACATGATCTCATACATCACATATATAGCATTCATCATTCATCACAACTTTGGCCGTATCACATCACAGAACACTTGCTGCAAAAACAAGTTAGACGTCCTCTAATTGTTGTTGCAAGTTTTACGTGGCTGCAATAGGGTTCTAGCAAGAACATTTTCTTACCTACGTGAAAGCCACAACGTGATTTGTCAACTTCTATTTACCCTTCATAAGGACCCTTTTCATCGAATCCGCTCCAACTAAAGTGGGAGAGACAGACACCCGCCAGCCACCTTATGCAACTAGTGCATGTTAGTCGGTGGAACCGGTCTCACGTAACCGTACGTGTAAGGTTGGTCCGGGCCGCTTCATCCCACAATACCGCTGTAGCAAAATAAGACTAGTAGCGGCAAGAAAGTTGACAACATCTGCGCCCACAACTAATTGTGTTCTACTCGTGCAAAGAGAACTACGCATAGACCTAGCTCATGATGCCACTGTTGGGGAACATTGCAGAAAACAAAAAAAAATCCTACGTTTTCACCAAGATCCATCTATGAGTTCATCTAGCAACGAGTGATCGGATGCATCTACATACCTTTGTAGATCGCGAGCGAAAGCATTCAAGAGAACGGGGATGAGGGAGTCGTACTCGACGTGATCCAAATCACCGGAGATCCTAGCGCCGAACGGACGGCACCTCCGCATTCAACACACGTACGGTCAGCATGACGTCTCCTCCTTCTTGATCCAGCAAGGGAAAGGAGAGGTTGATGAAGATCCAGCAGCACGACGGCGTGGTGGTGGATGCAGGAGTCACCGCAGCAGGGCTTCGCCGTTCTACTGCAAGAGGGAAAGGTGTAGCAGGGGAGAGGGAGGTGCCAAGAGTCAAGGGTCCGGCTGCCCCTCCCTCCCCCCCTTTATATAGGCTCCCCAAGGGGGGCGCCGGCCCTAGGAGATGGGATCTCCTAGGGGGGGCGGCGGCCAAGGGTGGAGTGGCCGCCAAGGCAAGTGGGGCGCCCCCACCCTAGGGTTTCCAACCCTAGGCGCAGGGGGTGGGCCAAGGGGGGCGCACCAGCCCACTATGGGCTGGTTCCCCTCCCGACTTCAGCCCATGGGGCCCTCCGGGATGGGTGGTCCCACCCGGTGGACCCCGGGACCCATCCGGTGGTCCCGGTACAATACCGGTGACCCTCGAAACTCTCCCGATGGCCGAAGCTGCACTTCCTATATATAATTCTTCACCTCCGGACCATTCTGGAACTCCTCGTGACATCCGGGATCTCATCCGGGACTCCGAACAACTTTCGGGTTACTGCATATTCATATCTCTACAACCCTAGTGTCACCGAACCTTAAGTGTGTAGACCCTACGGGTTCGGGAGACATGTAGACATGGCCGAGATGGCTCTCCGGTCAATAACCAACAGTGGGATATGGATACCCATGTTGGCTCCCACATGCTCCTCGATGATCTCATCGGATGAACCACTATGTCGAGGATTCAAGCAACCCCGTATACAATTCCCTTTGTCAATCGGTACGTTACTTGCCCGAGATTCGATCGTCGGTATCCCAGTACCTCGGTCAACCTCGTTACCGGCAAGTCACTTTACTCGTACCGTAATGCATGATCCCATGACCAGACATTTGGTCACTTTGAGCTCATTAGGATGATGCATTACCGAGTGGGCCCAGAGATACCTCTCCGTCATACGGAGTGACAAATCCCAGTCTCGATTCGTGCCAACCCAACAGACACTTTCGGAGACACCTGTAATGTACCTTTATAGTCACCCAGTTACGTTGTGATGTTTGGTACACCCAAAGCACTCCTACGGTATCCGGGAGTTACATGATCTCATGGTCTAAGGAAAAGATACTTGACATTGGAAAAACTCTAGCAAACGAACTATACGATCTTGTGCTATGTTTAGGATTGGGTCTTGTCCATCACATCATTCTCCCAATGATGTGATCTCGTTATCAATGACATCCAATGTCCATAGTCAGGAAACCACGACTATCTATTGATCAACGAGCTAGTCAACTAGAGGCTTACCAGAGACATGTTGGTGTCTATGTATTCACACATGTATTACGATTTCCGGATAACACAATTATAGCACGAATAAAAGACAATTATCATGAACAAGGAAATATAATAATAATGCTTTTATTATTGCCTCTAGGGCATATTTCCAACAGTCTCCCACTTGCACTAGAGTCAATAATCTAGTTACATTGTGACGAATCGAACACCCATAGAGTTCTGGTGTTGATCATGTTTTGCCCTAGGGAGAGGTTTAGTCAACGGATCTGCTACATTCAGGTCCGTATGTACTTTACAAATATCTATGTCTCCATCTTGAACATTTTCACGAATGGAGTTGAAGCGACGCTTGATGTGCCTAGTCTTCTTGTGATACCTGGGCTCCTTGGCAAGTGCAATAGCTCCAGTGTTGTCACAGAAGAGTTTGATCAGCCCCGGCGCATTGGGTATGACTCCTAGGTCGGTGATGAACTCCTTCACCCAAATTGCTTCATGCGCTGCCTTCGAGGCTGCCATGTACTCCGCTTCACATGTAGATCCCGCCACGACGCTCTGCTTGCAACTGCACCAGCTTACTGCCCCACCATTCAAAATATACACGTATCCGGTTTGTGACTTAGAGTCATCCAGATCTGTGCCGAAGCTAGCGTCGACGTAACCCTTTACGATGAGCTCTTCACCACCTCCATAAACGAGAAACATTTCCTTAGTCCTTTTCAGGTACTTCAGGATATTCTTGACCGCTGTCCAGTGTTCCTTGCCGGGATTACTTTGGTACCTTCCTACCAAACTTACGGCAAGGTTTACATCAGGTCTGGTACACAGCATGGCATACATAATAGACCCTATGGCTGAGGCATAGGGGATGGTACTCATCTCTTCTATATCTTCTGCCGTGGTCGGACATTGAGCTGAGCTCAATTTCACACCTTGCAACACAGGCAAGAACCCCTTCTTAGACTAATCCATATTGAACTTCTTCAATATCTTATGAAGGTATGTGCTTTGTGAAAGACCTATGAGGCGTCTTGATCTATCTCTATAGATCTTGATGCCTAATATATAAGCAGCTTCTCTAAGGTCCTTCATTGAAAAACTCTTATTCAAGTAGGTCTTAATACTGTCCAAGAGTTCTATATCATTTCCCATCAAAAGTATGTCATCTACATATAATATGAGAAATGCTACAGAGCTCCCACTCACTTTCTTGTAAACGCAGGCTTCTCCATAAGTCTGCATAAACCCAAACGCTTTGATCATCTCATCAAAGCGAATGTTCCAACTCCGAGATGCTTGCACCAGCCCATAAATCGAGCGTTGGAGCTTGCACACCTTGTCAGCATTCTTAGGATCGACAAAACCTTCCGGCTGCATCATATACAATTCTTCCTTAAGGAAACCATTAAGGAATGCCGTTTTGACGTCCATTTGCCATATCTCATAATCATAGAATGCGGCAATTGCTAACATGATTCGGACGGACTTCAGCTTCGCTACGGGTGAGAAAGTCTCATCGTAGTCAACCCACTTGTCGATAACCCTTAGCGACAAGCCTAGCTTTGTAGATGGTCACATTACCATCCGCGTCTGTCTTCTTCTTAAAGATCCATTTATTTTCTATGGCTCGCCGATCATCGGGCAAGTCAGTCAAAGTCCATACTTCATTTTCGTACATGGATCCTATCTCGGATTTCATGGCTTCCAGCCATTTGTCGGAATCTGGGCCCACCATCGCTTCTTCATAGTTCGAAGGTTCACCGTTGTCTAACAAGATGATTTCCAAGACTGGGTTGCCGTACCACTCTGGTGCGGAACGTGTCCTTGTGGACCTACGAAGTTCAGTAGCAACTTGATCTGAAGTTTCATGATCATCATCATTAACTTCCTCTCTAGTCGGTACAGGCACCTCAGGAACATTTTCTTGAGTTGCGCCACTTTCCGGTTCAAGAGGTAATACTTCATCAAGTTCTACTTTCCTCCCACTCACTTCTTTTGAGAGAAACTCTTTCTCTAGAAAGGATCCATTCTTGGCAACAAAGATCTTGCCTTCGGATCTGAGGTAGAAGGTATACCCAATAGTTTCTTTGGGGTATCCTATGAAGACGCATTTCTCCGATTTGGGTTCGAGCTTTTCAGGTTGAAGTTTCTTGACATAAGCATCGCATCCCCAAACTTTTAGAAACGACAGCTTAGGTTTCTTCCCAAACCATAATTCATATGGTGTCGTCTCAACGGATTTCAACGGAGCCCTATTTAAAGTGAATGCGGCAATCTCTAAAGCATAGCCCCAAAATGATAGCGGTAAATCGGTAAGAGACATCATAGATCGCACCATATCTAATAGAGTGCGATTACGACGTTCGGACACACCATTACGCTGAGGTGTTCCAGGCGGCGTGAGTTGTGAAACTATTCCACATTTTCTTAAGTGTGTGCCAAATTCGTGACTCAAGTATTCTCCCCCACGATCTGATCGCAAGAACTTGATTTTCCTGTCATGTTGATTCTCAACCTCACTCTGAAATTCCTTGAACTTTTCAAAGGTCTCAAACTTGTGTTTCATTAAATAGACATACCCATATCTACTCAAGTCGTCAGTGAGGGTGAGAACATAACGATAGCCACCGCGAGCCTCAACACTCATTGGACCGCACACATCAGTATGTATGATTTCCAACAAGTTGGTTGCTCGCTCCATTGTTCCTGAGAATGGAGTCTTGGTCATTTTACCCATGAGGCATGGTTCGCACATGTCAAATGATTCGTAATCAAGAGACTCTAAAAGTCCATCTGCATGGAGCTTCTTCATGCGTTTGACACCTATGTGACCAAGGCGGCAGTGCCACAAGTATGTGGGACTATCATTATCAACTTTACATCTTTTGGTATTCACACTATGAATATGTGTAGCATTACGCTCGAGATTCATTAAGAATAAACCATTCACCATTGCAGCATGACCATAAAACATATCTCTCGTATAAATAGAACAACCATTATTCTCGGATTTAAATGAGTGGCCATCTCGAATTAAACGAGATCCTGATACAATGTTCATGCTCAAAGCTGGCACTAAATAACAATTATTGAGGTTTAAAACCAATCCCGTAGGTAAATGTAGAGGTAGCGTGCCGACGGCGATCACATCGACCTTGGAACCATTCCCGACGCGCATCGTCACCTCGTCCTTCGCTAGTCTCCGCTTATTCTGCAGCTCCTGCTTTGAGTTACAAATGTGAGCAACTGCACCGGTATCAAATACCCAGGAGCTACTACAAGTACTGGTAAGGTACACATCAATTACATGTATATCACATATACCTTTCGTTTTGCCGGCCTTCTTGTCCGCTAAGTATTTGGGGCAGTTCCGCTTCCAGTGACCACTTTCCTTGCAATAAAAGCACTCAGTCTCGGGCTTGGGTCCATTCTTTGGCTTCTTCCCGGCAGCTCGCTTACCGGGCGCGGCAACTCCCTTGCCGTCCTTCTTGAAGTTCTTCTTACCCTTGCCCTTTTTGAACTTAGTGGTTTTATTCACCATCAACACTTGATTTTCCTTTTTGACTTCTACCTCTGCTGATTTCAGCATAGAAAATACTTCAGGAATGGTCTTTTCCATCCCCTGCATATTGAAGTTCATCACAAAGCTCTTGTAGCTCGGTGGAAGCGACTGAAGGATTCTGTCAATGACTGTGTCATCCGGGAGATTAACTCCCACCTGAGTCAAGCGGTTATGTAACCCAGACATAGTGAGTATGTGCTCACTGACAGAACTGTTTTCCTCCATCTTACAGCTGAAGAACTTGTCGGAGACTTCATATCTCTCGACTCGGGCATGAGCTTGAAAAACCATTTTCAGCTCTTCGAACATCTCATATGCTCCGTGTCTCTCAAAATGCTTTTGGAGCCCCGGTTCTAAGCTGTAAAGCATGCCGCACTAAACGAGGGAGTAATCATCGGAACGTGTCTGCCAAGCGTTCATAATGTCTTGTTCTACAGGGAGAGCAGGTGCTTCACCTAGCGGTGCTTGTAGGACATAATCTTTCTTGGCAGCTATGAGGATGATCCTCAGGTTCCGGACCCAGTCCGTATAGTTGCTGCCATCGTCTTTCAGCTTGGTTTTCTCTAGGAATGCGTTGAAGTTGAGGACAACGTTGGCCATTTGATCTACAAGACATATTGTAAATATTTTAGACTAAGTTCATGATAATTAAGTTCATCTAATAAAATTATTCAATGAACTCCCACTTAGATAGACATCCCTCCAGTCATCTAAGTGTAACATGATCCGGGTTAACTAGGCCGTGTCTGATCATCACGTGAGACGGACTAGTCAACATCGGTGAACATCTTCATGTTGATCGTATCTTCTATACGACTCATGATCGACCTTTCGCTCTTCTGTGTTCCGAGGCCATGTCTGCACATGCTAGGCTCGTCAAGTCAACCTAAGTGTTTGCATGTGTAAATCTGTCTTACACCCGTTGTATGTGAACATCGGAATCTATCACACCCGATCATCACGTGGTGCTTCGAAACAACAAGCTGTCGCAATGGTGCACAGTTAGGGGGAACACTTTGTTGAAATTATTATGAGGGATCATCTTATTTACTACCATCATTCTAAGTAAACAAGATGTAAAAACATGATAAACATCACATGCAATCAAATAATAATAGTGACATGATATGGCCAATATCACATAGCTCCTTTGATCTCCATCTTGGGGCTCCATGATCATCTTGTCACCGGCATGACACCATGATCTCCATCATCGTGTCTCCATGAAGTTGCTCGCCAACTATTACTTCTACTACTATGGCTAACACATTTAGCAATAAAGTAAAGTAATTTACATGGCGTTTCTCAATGACAGCAGGTCATACAAAAAATAAAGACAACTCCTATGGCTCCTGCCGGTTGTCATACTCATCGACATGCAAGTCGTGATTCCTATTACAAGAACATGATCTCATACATCACATATATATCATTCATCATTCATCACAACTTTGGCCATATCACATCACAGAACACTTGCTACAAAAACAAGTTAGACGTCCTCTAATTGTTGTTGCAAGTTTTACGTGGCTGCAATAGGGTTCTAGCAAGAACGTTTTCTTACCTACGTGAAAGACACAACGTGATTTGTCAACTTCTATTTACCCTTCATAAGGACCCTTTTCATCGAATCCGCTCCAACTAAAGTGGGAGAGACAGACACCCGCCAGCCACCTTATGCAACTAGTGCATGTTAGTCGGTGGAACCGGTCTCACGTAAGCGTACGTGTAAGGTTGGTCCGGGCCGCTTCATCCCACAATACCGCTGAAGCAAAATAATACTAGTAGTGGCAAGAAAGTTGACAAGATCTACGCCCACAACAAATTGTGTTCTACTCATGCAAAGAGAACTACGCATAGACCTAGCTCATGATGCCACTGTTGGGGAACGTTGCAGAAAACAAAAAAATTTCCTACATTTTCACCAAGATCCATCTATGAGTTCATCTAGCAACGAGTGATCGGATGCATCTACATACCTTTGTAGATCGCGAGCGGAAGCGTTCAAGAGAATGGGGATGAGGGAGTCGTACTCGACGTGATCCAAATCACCGGAGATCCTAGCGCCGAAAGGACGGCACCTCCGCATTCAACACACATACGGTCAGCGTGACGTCTCCTCCTTCTTGATCAAGCAAGGGGGAGGAGAGGTTGATGAAGATCCAGCAGCACGACGGCGTGGTGGTGGATGCAGGAGTCACCGCAGCAGGGCTTCGCCGTTCTACTACAAGAGGGAGAGGTGTAGCAGGGGAGAGGGAGGCGCCAAGAGTCAAGGGTCCGGCTGCCCCTCCCTCCCCCCCCTTTATATAGGCTCCCCAAGGGGGGCGCCGGCCCTAGGAGATGGGATCTCCTAGGGGGGGGGGCGGCGGCCAAGGGTGGAGTGGCCCCCAAGGCAAGTGGGGCGCCCCCCACCCTAGGGTTTCCAACCCTAGGCGCAAGGGGTGGGCCAAGGGGGTGCACCAGCCCACTATGGGCTAGTTCCCCTCCCCACTTCAGCCCATGGGCCCCTCCGGGATGGGTGGTCCCACCCGGTGGACCCCCGGGACCCATCCGGTGGTCCCGGCACAATACCGGTGACCCCCGAAACTCTCCCGATGGCCGAAACTGCACTTCCTATATATAATTCTTTACCTCCAGACCATTCCGGAACTCCTCGTGACGTCCGAGGTCTCATCCGGGACTCCGATCAACTTTCGGGTTACTGCATATTCATATCTACAACCCTAGCGTCACCGAACCTTAAGTGTGTAGACCCTACGGGTTCGGGAGACATGTAGACATGACCGAGATGGCTCTCCGGTCAATAACCAATAGCGGGATCTGGATACCCATGTTGGCTCCCACATGCTCCTCGATGATCTCATCGGATGAACCACGATGTCGAGGATTCAAGCAACCTCGTATACAATTCCCTTTGTCAATCGGTACGTTACTTGCCCGAGATTCGATCGTCGGTACCCCAATACCTCGTTCAATCTCGTTACCGGCAAGTCACTTTACTCGTACCGTGATGCATGATCCCGTGACAAGACACTTGGTCACTTTGAGCTCATTATGATGATGCATTACCGAGTGGGCCCAGAGATACCTCTCCGTCATACGGAGTGACAAATCCCAGTCTCGATTCGTGCCAACCCAACAGACACTTTCGGAGACACCTGTGATGTACCTTTATAGTCACCCAGTTACATTGTGACGTTTGGTACACCCAAATCACTCCTACGGTATCCGGGAGTTACACGATCTCATGGTCTAAGGAAAAGATACTTGACATTGGAAAAACTCTAGCAAACGAACTATACGATCTTGTGCTATGTTTAGGATTGGGTCTTGTCCATCACATCATTCTCCCAATGATGTGATCTCGTTATCAATGACATCCAATGTCCATAGTCAAGAAACCACGACTATCTGTTGATCAACGAGCTAGTCAACTAGAGGCTTACCAGGGACATGTTGGTGTCTATGTATTCACACATGTATTACGATTTCCGGATAACACAATTATAGCATGAATAAAAGACAATTGTCATGAACAAGGAAATATAATAATAATGCTTTTATTATTGCCTCTAGGGCATATTTCCAACATCATCTTCATCAACATTGCAGGCAAGTTCACACTTTGATCATATCCCTTTTCATACCCAGTTTTTATGCATTAGTCTCAAACCTCAAACATTGCATGATTATGATCTAATTAAATTGTGGGATGGGAAGTAGTTGAGGTAGTACCTATTACCTGTTTATTATCAAACCCTTGGGAGTTACTATTACGTCATGCTTACATTGCCATGCTATGCTCGTAGACGTGGATTGGGTTTTGAGAGTATCCATGACAGATGTGAGATTGTTAATTAATGGTTTACTTAAGGTGGCAACTTAAACATACATCTGGGTGGATTGAGGCACCTCGGTATTCCCGGATTGCCTGGCTAGGCACCGGGGTAGACCAAGATTGCCTGTTTTTTATGGACCGCCACCCAGGCTCAAAGGGATCATGAGATTTTTCATACTAGAAACTTCCGTGTGCAGCCACAAGCTATTATGGGCTCTAGCATAGTTGATTAGGTCGTGTGAACTCTTAGAGTGGTAGACTAGCAGATGTAGGGGTTGTAGGTGGTACGGTCTACCCACCGTAAGGTGCAAACGCTTCTGAAAGACTATGTCTTGGTCATCCGTTTCTCAAACACCATGTAGTGCAAGAAATCCAACGGAGGAGATCGAGTCTTGTGGGGAAAAGTGAGCAAACCTCTGCAGAGTGTATAAACTAATCATGATTAGCCGTGTCCCCGGTTATGGACGTTTTGACTATCTAGTACTTGGATTATCATCATCATGTTACTTTAAATTAATTTTGTTGGGTTTAATGATGTTACTTAATTGGGATTGAGAATGCTGTCAACCATTCTCAATGTTCAACAACCACCATGATAGTTAAATTAAAATGTATTCCTTTGGAGTAGGAAAAAATTGGCTTTTCGCAAAAACCTTATAACCGTAGAGCTTTTCCACCAGCCATATATGCATGTAGTGATAGCCATTGTTCATCATTCTCTATGGTGTGAATTTGCCAGTACATTCAATGTACTGGCCCTCTGTGGCTGCAATGTCTCATGTTGCAGGATTTCTTACGACGAGTAAGTGATACGTTAGGGTTACGATTTCTACACTCAACTTTGCCGTTGGTGTTGATGGGAATCCACAACCTTGTTACTTCCGCTATTTGGATTGAGGTAATAGTATTTACGTTACTTTTACATGTGATTTACCTCTGTTATAAATCCTCGAGTACTGTGTGTGTCAGCATACCGATCCAGGGATGACACTTAAGCACAGAGACTTGACCCATTCGGGTCGGGTCGCTACAGCGACATGGCCCAATATAGAGGCGCCGCACACCCACTCTGCTTCATTGACGAAGTAATGAAGCATGAATTCCCAGAGGGGTTTAGACCCGTGAATATCGAATCATATGATGGAGCAACCGATCCCGCGGTATGGATCGAGGATTTTCTTCTCCATATTCACATGGCTCGCGGAGACAACCTTCATGCCATCAAATACCTCCCACTAAAACTCAGAGGACCAGCAAGGTACTGGTTAAACAGTCTGCCTGAAAACTCTATCGGCGGTGGGAGGATCTGGAAGACGCTTTCCGCGACGACTTCCAAGGTACATATGTCCAGCCACCAGACGCCGATGACTTAAGTCACATCATCCAACAGCCTGAAGAGTCAGCCAGAAAGCTCTTGACTAGGTTCTTAGTTAAAAAGAACCAAATCATAGACTGTCCGAACGCGGAAGCCCTAGCGGGCTTTACACACAGTGGCCGGGACAAGTGACTCGCCCGCCACCTCGGTCAGGAAAAACCAAAATCCATGTCAGCCCTTATCGCTCCGATGACCCGCTTTTGTGCGGGAGAAGACAATGGGCTCGCTCGTGGAAGCAACAGTGCCAGCGATCCAGGCACTTCCGAAGTTTGAGACAGCAACGGGAAACCACCACGCAATAAGCACAAATGTAGCAATAGTAATGAGGGAGCGCACGACACAACAGTCAATGCCAGATTCAGCGGCCCCAAACCCAGTCAACGGAAGAAGCCATTCAAGGCAAACAGAGACGGGCTATCCAATTTGGATAAGATATTGGATAGGCCCTGCCAGATTCATGGCCACCCCTAATAAACCAGCTAACCACACCAACAGAAGCTGTTGGGTCTTCAAACAGGCCGGCAAGTTAAACGCTGAATACAAGGGGAAGAAGCCGCCTGGCGACAGCGACGACGATGAAACTCACCAACCAAACACCAGGGATCAGAAGCAGTTTCCCCCCGAAGTAAAGACAATGAACATGGTACACATGGCACCGCCCCCTACAGGGGAACGCATGGAGCGCTCTCTCCGTGCAGAGAATCACACTATGGCTATCTCAGCCGAACTACACAGCAGGGGCATTACACCGCATACCTCGTCGGCCAGTAAGCCACCGGTCTCCATTCAACATGACCATTCAAATCCCATACAGGAGTAGCAGTTCAGCTTCCGCCGTCCGCCGCATTATCTAGAAAATATTCACCGCGCATACATAACTACGCACTTAAAATACCCTGGGCACCGGCGGAAGCACAATACGGATGGACCTGAAAGTACTCCCATAACCTTCCTTTTTTTTACTATTCTTCTTCTTCCTTTTTCTTGTTTCCATCCACAGGTGGCTCAATGGCTGGCCTCGGACTCTATCGGAGTTCAGGTTCGTACACTCAAAGGGCTACTTCCGTCAAGGAGTCCCTTCACCGAGGACAGGCGGCGCAGACGTGAAACAGGAGGTCCAAAATAACTTTTTGTAGACCGCACTCTCTATTTCGAGCATGTAAAGTGCCTTTTTCCTCCGCCTTCGACCCCTGGCATATCAAATAGCCGGGGTTGCGGCTTTGTTATCTATATACATGATTGGCACATCACTCAGATCCCAGTAAAAATAATCCATTCTTTTCTAAAGAACCAAGTTTTGCCCCTATGATTGTTTCAAACATACACCTCGGTATAACTTGCCAGGGGCTCGGTATGGTAACAAACGAGTTGCCGACAAGTCCGAACAACTCTATAGCGTACTTCGGCGTCGCGAGTTTGGCCTTATATGCATCAGATCCGAATCATGTCTTGGGTTAGTAGTTGCGTTGCCCCGCTCCTGTGCTTGCTATCCTACGTTACGCTCTATCGGCTAGGGTAGTAAAGGGAGAACTACTGTGATTGTGCTTCCGGTTCACCTGGTTAAGCACCTCAGTAGAGAAAGCCAAAAACTGTGTGTCATGATGCGGCGAGAGCTGGTCAACCACTCGATGACTTATCGGAATCTTTCGCGATTCCCTCTGTATCACACGAAGGACCTCTTTCTGGTCAAATATGTAAACGCATCGTATGAATAAGCTGCATACATACCAGGGGCTATGTCGTAGACCCACCATAAAACTCCTATGGCTAAGTGAAAGTGTTAACTCCCTATAGTCTGGTTGCCTGGTTCGCCGCATTGACACCTCCTTCACGGACCAAGACGTTGGGTCAAGAGTGATCAGATGCTTTTTCGAACACCCCCGTACTTCCTACGAGGGGGCTGAAGCCGACGACTGGAAAACTTTCAGATCATATACAAACGGCCGCACAGGAGGAACAAAAGCCTTTAGGCAAAATCAAAATATAGACTGATTATAACAATTGTCTTTTACAATTCGTAAAGAGTTCACTCGAATATTAATCCTTTCGAACATTGACCCTCTATCAAGCGGGCAGCCTCTAAGACGTCCTCAAAGTAATACTCTGGTGCGTGATGGTCCTTGCCCTTGGGTGGACCCTGCGTTGCAACATCGACGGCCTTTATCTTCTCCCAGTATGTCTCGACTCGGGCAAGAGCCATCCGTGCACCTTCAATGCACGCCGACCGCTTCACGGCGTCGATACGTGGCACCGCATCAACAAGTCACTGCACCAAGCCGAAATAGCTATTCGGAATCGGCTCAGTCGGCCACAGCTGAAGTATGACGTTCTTCATGGCAGCACCGGACATCATGTGAAGCTCGGCCCATTGGGACATTTGTTCATTCAGCAGCATAGGGCATTTTGATGCGCTGAACTGTGACCAGAAAAGCTTCTCCGTTGCATATCCCTCTTGCGCTTGGTAAAACTGCGCCGCATTGGATGAACTCTTTGGCAGGTCCAAAAACACGTCTGGAGAACTCCACACTTGGTTAAGCTGAGCATAATTTGGATCGCCCAACTTAGTCTGTAATAAAAAGGACTTACCATCCGCAATCTCCCCAGCTTGTCGGATCTCCTCACGGGCCGCTCTAGATTCGGACCGCGCTTCTTTTGCCTCTCGCAAGGCCTTGTCAAGCTCAGCCGCTTTGGCTAGGAATTCATAGCGGCTAGTAGCATTTTTCAGTTCGAGCGCCATCGAGGATATTTTCTCCTCATCTTGGTGCCGAGCAGCTTGTTCGGCCTTTAACTCGACCGATGCCTTTTCGGCAGCCGCATTACTAAACCAAGCCTGCTCCTTAGCCCGGGCCAGCTCCGCCCGAAGAATCTCCACGGTGGCGGCACCATCTATAGCCATGCATATTCCAGTATGCAACTTTCAGCGTCACGCTTATATTACAAACACGTATATGTAAGGATTGCCCTGAATACGTACCTTGCGACTCGTCAAGACGCCTGATGATAAGCGCGATATCAGTATCTGCCTCATCAATCTCGTGTTGCAAGTCCGCAATCTCTACAGTCCGGATAGTTTCTGGGGAGGTCACAGCATGTGTTCCAATTAATCATATTACTTCCTGGGCATATCTTTTGATCCTCTGATCGCCTCCCTCGGGAAGCCAATCAGAGTCTCAGGGGCTACTATCTATACACAGGTGTATTCTTGAATAAAACACAATCGAACATATTACGGTACAAACCTCGAAGCCTCTTAGCAGGCCCACGAAGGCCTCATTCAATCTGGTTTTCGCGGCCAGGACCTTTTCGACCACCGTGCCCATCAAGGTATGATGTTCCTCTGAGACGGACGCCTGTCGCAGCATGTTCATCAATATATCCGGTGCCTCTGGGTCTCCAGAGGCTGCTGTAGGAGTACGGCCTCCCTTTGAAGGGATCTGTTTATTCATATCCGGCTGCAGACCCTTGTTCACTTACGATTTGGCTTGAGGCTTGTCCTCGTCATGGGACTACGCGATGACGTTGTCCTCCAAGCCCGAGCCACCCGACGAAGGCATCTTGCCTCACTTAGGAGCCTTTTCCTCCCAATCTTCGGAGGTGGCCCTTTTCTTCCCATGGGGGCAAGAGACATTGACTTCCCCGTCATTTTTGTCTTCGGACGATGGAATCTTGTCTGGCGCACCTTCAGGATGGGGGCCATCTTTGGTCCTCTCTGCCTTGCCCTCCTTCACAGGCATCTGGTACGGTGCCGGGGCTAGCATCCTTGTTAATATAGGATTCGCTGAACCATCGGGAAGGGGGGTCGGACACCTAATCAGCTCCGCTTTCTTTATCCAGCCCTGGAAGGAGATAGTTTGCTCAGTAATGTATTATGGCATACTTAAAAAAGGGCGTTCGAAAGACAAGTGCTTACCGGGGTATCCAGACGGTTACAGTCGAGGCATGTGTCCTTAGTAGTGTTCGGCCAATGTTTTCGTTTTCCAAAAAACAACTTCCACATCCCTTTGTGCGTAATGTCGAAGAAGTGTTGGAGGGTTCATGGTCCTTCTGGGTTGAACTCCCACATACGGAGAGGCCTACGCTGGCATGGTAGGATTCGTTGAATCAACATTACTTGAATCACGCTGATAAGATCGATGTCCCTCTCGAGGAAGGTTCAGATGCGGCTTTGTAGAGTCCACACTTCATCAACTGATCCCCAATCCAGCCCCTTGTTGGCCCATGATGCAAGCTATAACGGTGGGCCAGGGAGAAACGCGGGTGCAGCTACCCACTTGGTGCTGCGGGGCTCCATAACGTAAAACCACTCTCGCTGCCATTGATGGGAAGTTTCGATAAAAGAGCCTTTTGGCCAAGGAGTGTTGGTGAGCTGGCTGACTATAGCACCGCCGCACTCCACCTGTTCTCCGTCGACTACCTTTGGTTTCACACTGAAGGTCTTGAGCCGTAAGCCGAAGTGTGGGGGATTCGGAGGAAGGCCTCGCACGTAATGATGAACACCGAGACATGGAGGAAAGACTCTGGGGCTAGATCATGAAAATCTAGTCCATAATAGAACATTAGCCCCCGGACGAAGGGGTGAAGAGAGAGCCCTAGCCCCCGAAGGAAGTGTGAGATGAATACAGCCCTCTCGCCAGATCTGGGGGTCGGGATAACCTGCCCTTGAGCAGGAAGCCTGTGGTGGTTCTCCGCGGTCAGGTATCTGGTCGCTCGAAGCTTCGCAATATCCTCCTCTATAATGGAGGAAGCCACCCATCGGCCTTGAGGGCTGGGTCCGGACATAGTAGGAAAGCTCAGAGCAACAAAGTCGAAACCTTGGGTGCTAGAACTCGAGGTTGGAGAGGCTGAGGATAAGTTTGGCGTCAAAAAGGACGGCCCTTGGTTCCTTTATAAAGGCAGCATGAATTGAACGCCTCCTCTTGAGCCTGAAAGTCTGCCTATTCCTAAGGGATCTTTCCAACAGAACGGTTGGGTTACCCACGCTCGTGTTAATGAGAATCCCGCAATAAGGGGACACAATCTCTGTTTCGACAGAGCGTGCCAATAGCAACCGCGCCTCGAAATGTGGAACGGCGGGACAGGAAACGGTTCAAAAAACCGGGCGAGCATGACGTCACGTTATAAAAGTTGTCATCATTGGACTGGTGGAATATTATATTCTCTCCGTGGTTGTGTGTGGTGTTGTGTTATAGGTCCGGACACTTTCAAATACATCCGAAGACTATCGTGGAGTTTGGAGGAAGGAACCTGACTTGCAATGCCGAAGACAGATCTATGCACCAGATACGTTGTCATTGAAGCCAGGTTCAGGGGCTACTGAGGGAGTCCTGGACTAAGGGGTCCTCGGGCGTCCGGCCTGTTATCCATGGGCAGGACTGATGGGCTGTGAAGATACGAAGACCGAAGACTGCACCCGTGTCTGGATGGGGCTCTCCTTGGCATGGAAGGCAAGCTTGGCGACCAAATATGTAGATTCCTTTCTTTGTAACCGACCTTGTGTAACCCTAGATCCTCCCGGTGTCTATATAAACCGGAGGACTTAGTCCGGAGGAGGCATACATTACCATAGCCATACAAGCTAGACATCTAGGGTTTAGCCATTACGATCTCGTGGTAGATCAACTCTTGTAATACTCATATTCATCAAGATCAATCAAGCAGGACGTAGGGTATTACCTCCATAGAGAGGGCCCGAACCTGGGTAAAACATTGTGTCCCCTGTCTCCTGTTACCATTGACCTTAGACGCACAGTTCGGGAACCCCTACCCGAGATCCGCCAGTTTTGACACCGACAATGGGCGGCCTTGCTGCTCGCACGTGTCCCGTCGAGCCTGCGAGCTGGACATGATGCATGTTGGGGAACGTAGCATGCAATTTCAAAAAAAAAATCCTACGATCACGCAAGATCTATCTAGGAGATGCATAGCAACGAGAGGGGGAGAGTGTGTCCACGTACCATCGTAGACCGAAAGAGGAAGCATTAGGTTAACGCGGTTGATGTTGTCATACGTCTTCGCGAGCCAACCAATCAAGTACCGAACGTACGGCACCTCCGAGTTCAGCACACATTCAGCTCGATGACGCCCCTCAAACTCTTGATCCAGCAAAGTGTCGAGGGAGAGTTTCGTCAGCATGACAGTGTGGTGATGGTGATGTGATCCGCGCAGGGCTTCGCCTAGGCACTACGACAATATGACCAGAGGAGTAAACTGTGGAGGGGGGCACTGCACACAACTAAGAGAATAATTGATGTGCTTTGGGGTGCCCCCTGAGGGAGTCCTGGACTAAGGGGTCCTCGGGCGTCCGGCCTGTTAGCCATGGACCGGAGACTGCACCCGTGTCCGGATGGGACCCTCCTTGGCATGGAAGGCAAGCTTGGCGACTAAATACATAGATTCCTTTCTTTGTAACCGACCTTGTGTAACCCTAGATCCTCCTGGTGTCTATATAAACCGGAGGACTTAGTCCGGAGAGATAGACATCATCAAAACCATACAAGCTAGGCCTCTAGGGTTTAGCCACTACGATCTCGTGGTAGATCAACTTTTGTAATACTCATATTCATCAAGATCAATCAAGCAGGACGTAGGGTATTACCTCCATGGAGAGGGCCCGAACCTGGGTAAAACATTGTGTCTCCTGTTACCATCGACCTTAGACGCACAGTTCGGGACCCCCTACCCGAGATCCGCCGGTTTTGACACCAAAATTGGTGCTTTCATTGAGAGTTCCACTGTGCTATCATCGAGGTTCGATGGCTCCTTCAACCATCTACAACGATGTTGCCCAAGGGGGAGTCTTCCTCCCCAGACAGATCTTCGTGTTCAGCGGCTTCGCTCTGCGGGCCAACTCGCTTGGCCATCTGGAGCAGATCGAAAACTACGCCCCTGGCCATCAGGTCAGATTTGGGAGCTTGAACTACGTTGCGGACATCCATGGAGACTTGATCTTCACCGGATTCAAGACCGCGACTACCACTCTTGGTCACCTCGAGGGACATGAACTAAATCTGTCATCGGACCGCATCCAGGAGACAACTCCCATAAGCGCTCTGGCCTTAGATCCAGAGCAGACTGCACCATCCAAGGATGGGAGGATCGACCCCACCATGGAGGCCACAGATTCCACGGTGTTGGAGCCGTACATAGACTTGATCTCACACGATACCCGTGCCACCGGAATCCGGACTCGTTTCTGGCCGTAAGTTCCGAACCATGTGAGCCCGCGGACGCCGAACTTGATCGTTCATCGATCTTCGAATTCAGCGCTGCAGACATCTTCCAGCACTCGCCTTTGGGTGACATGCTAAACTCATTAAAGAACCTGTCCTTGGCAGAGGACTCACAGCCGAACTATATCCGGTTCGAACTAGGGGCTGACGATGGAGAATTTTGCTCCCCACCCGCCACCCACTTCATAGCCATGTTCGAGGATTTAACCAACACACTTGATTACAACTCCGAGGACATTGACGGTATGGATGATGATGCCGGAGAAGAAGAGGCCCAGAACCCGTCGTTCATCGGACGCTGGACGGCCACTTCCTCGTATGATGTATACATGGTGGATGCACCAAAGGAGAACAGCGGCGATGAAAAGGAAGATCCAACTAAGGATAAACCTTCCGAAATACAATCCAAGCGCCAGCATCAGCGGTGCCGCTCTAAGTCACACTGCAGTAAAGACAGCAACACCGGCATAGGAGAAGATAACACTCCAGAAGGTGCCGAAGACAATGAAGACCCCGTTGAAACAACTAATGAACAAGATGAATGGAAAGAGGGGCAGGTTAGCCCTGGTAAACAGGCCACGCACGAAGACTTAGAGGACGGAAGTTATCTTCCGCTCTCCGAGGATGAGGTGAGCCTCGGCACCGACGATTTCATCGTGCCTGAGGAACCTCTTGAGCAGGAGCGCTTCAAGTGCCAGCTAATAGCCACTGCAAGGAGCCTAAAAAAGAAGCAGCAACAGCTTCAAGCTGACCAAGATATGCTCAATGATAAATGGACCGATGTCCTAGCAGCCAAAGAATACGGCCTCAAGTGCCCAACCAAAATCTACCCAAAGCGCAAATTGCTACCTCAGTTTGACGAGGAGGCGCCGGAATACTTACCACCATCATACAATACGGCTGACCGACCACCACATGGTCGGGACAAAATGGCAACTCACGCCGAACACCAACCCGCCCCGCCCCATCGCACAGGTAGAGTTAAATTAGCCCACGGCCATACATATGACCTCCGGCAAAACCTGAACAATAAAGCAGGACATACCAGATCAATCTACGGATCGTGAGGACGTGCCTCGACACGCTACGACGACCACCTATTCGGACGTGACAAACTTAGTCATGCACGGGCTGAAAACCGCAGACGGACTCCATCAGAGCTACATCGCGATACGGCCCGATATAGAGGCGCCGCACACCCTCATTGCTTCACTGATGAGGTCATGGATCATGAATTCCCAGAAGGGTCCAAACCTGTGAATATATAATCATACGATGGAACCTCGGACCCCGCGGTGTGGATCGAAGACTTCATTCTCCACATTCATATGGCCCACGGCGATGACCTCCACGCCATCTAATACCTCCCTTTAAAACTCAAGGGGCCAGCTCGGCACTAGTTAAACAGCCTGCCTGAAAATTCTATCGGCAGCTGGGAGGACTTGGAAGGAGCCTTCCTCGACAACTTCCAAGGTACATATGTCGGTCCCCCAGACGCCGATGAGTTGAGCCACATAGTTCAACAACCTGGAGAGTCCACCAGGAAATTCTGGACTAGGTTCTTAACTAAAAAGAACCAAATCCTCGATTGTCCAGATGCCGAAGCCCTAGCAGCCTTCAAACATAGCATCCACGACAAGTGGCTCGCTCGCCACCTTGGCCAAGAAAAGCCAAAATCCATGGCGGCCCTCACGACACTCATGACCCACTTTTGTGCGGGCGAGGACAGTTGGTTGGCCCGTAGCAAAAACAATGCAAGCGGCGCCGGCACCCCTGAAGTTAAAATTAACAAAGACAAGTCTTGACGCAACAGATACAAGCGTCAAAACAACAATGACAACACCGAGGATACGACGGTCAATGCCGGATTCAGTGGCTCTAAGTCCGGTCAGCGGAAGAAGACGTTCCAAAAGAACAATTCAGACCCATCCAGCTTGGACCGCATACTTGATCGTCCGTGCCAGATTCACGGCACCCCGGACAAACCACCCAATCATACAAATAGAGATTGCTGGGTTTTTAAACAGGCCGGCAAACTAAACGCCGAGAACAAGGAAAAGGGATCACAAAGCAAGGGCGATGACAAAGAGCCCGGCAACCGAACACAGGGGGACAGAAGAAGTTTCCCCCTCAGGTCAAAACGGTCAACATGATATATGCTACCCACATCCCCAAGAGGGAGCGCAAGCGTGCGCTCAGGGACGCCTACGCGATATAGCCAGTCGCCCCAAAATTCAATCCATGGTCGTCATGCCCGATCACTTTTGATCGCCAGGATCATCCGACCAGTATCCGTCACGGTGGCTCAGCCGCACTGGTCCTAGACCCAATAATTGATGGGTTCCACCTGACTCGCGTCCTTATGGACGGAGGTAGCAGCCTCAATCTGCTCTATCAGGATATAGCACGAAAAGTGGGCATTAACCCATCACGAGTCAAGCCCACTAGGACTACCTTCAAAGGAGTCATACCAGGTGTAGAGGCCTGCTGTACGAGCTCAATCACACTAGAGGTTGTCTTCATATCTCCGGACAACTTCTGAAGTGAGGAGTTAATCTTCGATAGCGTCCCCTTCTGCAGCAGCTATCACGCACTGCTCGGATGAACTGCGTTTGCTCGATTCAACGCAGTACCACACTATGCTTATATCAAGCTCAAGATGCCCGGTCCACGCGGCGTCATAACGGTCAATGGAAATACGGAACGCTCCCTACATACAAAAGAGCACACAGCTGCCTTAGCAGCAAAAGTACAGAGCGACCTTCTCAAGCATAACCTTAATTCGGCTGCCGAGCCCACGGACACCGTTAAGAGGGTCCAAACTACTCTGCAGCAGGAGAGCTTGGCTCGTCAGGTGTCAGTATGGAACGACACCTATGGGATCACAAGAATCCCTACTACGGTTGTCGGGGCGCAGGGTTGCGAGGAGAGCAGGGCTAGTAGACAGCATAAGGATCGTTTACCCAGGTTCGGGCCATGAGGATGCGTAAAACCCTAGTCCTGCTTTGGTGGGTGTATTTCTGAGAGTTCTTGAGCTCTCGAACTAGCTGTGGTCAGCGTGTGGTTCGAAAGAGCCGAATCCCCCTCCTCGTCGCCTCGGGCCTCCTTTTATAGGAAAAAGGGGTTGCCACAATGGCACACAGGAGGTGGAAATGTCTACAGTGGCACGAGGTTATCCCTCGTATTACAGGACAAGGTGCATTTAATGCACCACTTAGGTGTCCTCTTACTTTATTGGGGACGGGGGTGAGGCCCGTCCCGTCCGTCGCCGCTCCTCCTCGCTTCGACACGCGCCTCGGCCAAGGATGAGTGCGGTGCCATGCAGGCAGGCAGGCAGCTGAGTTGGCGCGATGGTGGAGCCTTCACGAAGATCTGCATGCCGCCATGCAGGTGCTTAATGAGTTGGCCTGGGAGCTGCATGTTGCCACGCAGGTGCCCGCCCAGCTGGTTGGGCTGGCAGCTGCATGTGAACGGTGGTGGAAACTTGGTTGACGTGGGCTTGGCGGTGGCCTTGCCGGCGTCTTTGGCGAGGGCCTTGCCGGGTGGCCCGGCAAGGGTCTCGCCCTGGCGTGTTGTCGTCCCCGGCAAGGATCTTGCCGGGGGTCTGGTGGCCTTCCTTGGCAAGGATCTTGCCGAGAATCATCATCTTCTAATCTGATCTTGAATATGTCTTCACAAAGATCTACATGCCACCACAGGGGTGCCTTCCCGAGCCCTGGCACTACGCTGATGATGGCACTAGGGGCCGTGGGCTCAAGGGTGGCTCGCTCTATTGGTGCGGGGTGAGCTATCCCCGCAAGAGTCTTGCCGGGGCCGCTGAGGCCACCCGGCAAGGGTCTTGCCGGGTGAACTTGCTTCGTCCCTCTGCTCTTTGTGGTCTTGGCCTTGGACTTGCTTTGATTGTCTTGGGCTTCGACCTTACCTTGGCTCACCTCCCTCGTTCTGCTTGGTGTGGTCGTGGGCGCGGCTCTGACTGCCCGTTCACAGGAAAAGGGGTACAAAGATGCGCCCCTATTTTTGTACACCGATAGGAGCCCCCGAGCCTGGGCCACACATAAGGGCAACATGTTGTTGGGCCAAGCCCAAAACGGTGCGCGGGCAGGTGGGGTGGTTTTTACCGTGGTAAGATTATTCGCGCGCTCCGCCTCCCACGACCCGCGCGTGGCGCGGCGTGGAGGGGTGTGCGTGACGTGGGCGGCATGCGTGGTACGGTTTCCACACGCATGCGTCACATCGCAGTAAATGGGCAGCGCGCCCCGTGGCTTCCCCATAAAAAGGGATAACTGCGGGCGCACTGTTCCTTTTACCCTCCGCGCAACCCCAATCTCGGAAACCTCCGTCTGCCTTCCTCTTCTTCCTTAAGCTTCGTCCTCGCTTGCCGTCGTTGCGCTTCCGCTGCCCTCTGTCCTGCCCTCCTCCCCCAGTTGCCGTGGTGCCAAAATCCACCAAGGGCAAGGGAGTGGCCAAGGACGCCGGAGCCGCGGAGCCGCCGGAGAGTGCGCTGGCGGTGCAGCGGACGCAGAATGCCTTCTTCCCCTCGACGGTCGACGTGTTCGAGCTTCGGGACTCCTTTAGGCCCCTGTGGGGAGTGAAGACGCAGGGAGAGAATTCGGGGCATCCGGCCACGCGCGTCATCCCCGCCAACTGCACCGAGGCTGCCCCAAACCTGTACCCCTTCTTTGTTGATTATTTTTCTTGCGGGCTCTATTCTCCCTTCTCCGATTTCTTCAGCGATATCATGCACACCTTCAGCTTCCACCTCCTGGATTTTACTCCGAATGCGGTGGCGTGCGTGGCCCTTTTCGCACACCTCTGCGAAGGCTTTGCCGGGGTGCACCCCAACACGGCGCTCTTCCGCCATTACTTCTTCCCTCGGATCCAAACGGGAGGTGCCATCTTGGGGTGCATCGCCTGGATACCAAAATCCAAGGGAGCATACCCGGACGGCGCCATGAAGGAGAGGTGGGAAGAATGGCGGGGCCGGTGGTGCTAGATCGAAGAGAAGGACCCGCCGGCATTCTGCAGAGTTCGCCGAGCACCACCGGTTGGCGGAAGCGATTGGAGCGACATCGACACCGACGACGGAAAGCTCACGGTCGCCATCACCAGGATTCTCCAGCTTACCCAGGCCGGGCTCACCCTTGAGATGATCAGGGCGGACTTCATCCGTCGCCAGATCGCTCCTCTGCATAACAAGGGGAGGCTAGCCTGGCTCTTCACGAACCCTGCCGACATCATGCGGCTCCGCCCTGGCCTCGACCACAACTTCATAGTGATGGCGCACGCTCATTTCTGCCAGCGGATCTTCCAGCTCGACGTGGGCCGCGACGGCGAGGTCGAGCGGACCGGCAAGGTTGCGAGGGCCGCCGCGAAGGCCGGCAAGGTCCTCAAGGGGCCTCTGTCCAAGCTGCCGACGGGGGTGTTCCCATTGTGCAATAACTCGCGTCGGTCCGAGATCATCGCCATGATGCCGGAATGCAACGCGCAAGGCCCCGTCCCAAGCTGGAAGGAGCCGGAGGACGCTGAAGTGCAGCAGTTCTTCGACACCCTGCACGAGGTGTATGTCAACGCCGACGCTGAGCGGCTGCTTGTCCAGGACACCTCCCAGGAGGATCTGAACTACATCGCTACCAGGGCGAGGGAGGCGCAACTCGCTAGGGAGGCCGGCAACGCCGACGGAGTGGAGGACAAGGCCGCAACGGCCGCGGGGGAGGAGGAGCTCGCCCGGTGGGCGATGGCCGTCGGGGGAGCCAGCAACGCCGGCCCCGAGGCTCCTTTGGTTGAAGATGTGACCGGCGGGTCGTCGGAGGAGGAGGCCGAGATTGCAGAGCCGACGCCACCTACTGGGGAGGGGGAGAGTCCTGCGGCGGGCCAGTTCCGGCGAGCCGGTCCGGCCCGGCAGGGCTGCGCGGTCACAACTGACCTTGGAGGAGCCCAGGCGCCATACGAGGGCCGCGACGGCAAAGAAGCCGGCGAAGGCCGCGGTGAAGAAGAAGACAGCCACCCCATCTTCGTCCGCGCGTGCTTAGACACCACCTCCTTCTCTCCCTCCGGCGAATGTTTACATGGAGGTTACTTTTGATTATGTGTCCCTCAGCCCGAGGAGGAAGAGGAAGACAACAGAGGAGGAGGCGGACGACGAGTAAGTATCTGGTTCCTTTTCGTTATCTCTGCCTCCTCAATTTGTGTTGCTTGTCTTAACTTGTTTTCATCTTTGCAGGGACATGGAGACACTGGCCCAGAGAGCGAAGAGGGCCAAGGTCTCTGCGGGTGGCCAGCCCCCAGCTGGTACTTCGGGGGCACCATTGGTGGTGTTGAGCAGCCCGGACAGCAGCCCCCGGCAGAGGCCCCAGCATAAGTTCATCACTGTTCTCACGTCGACATGTGTCAGGGGCACGGCACCTTAGTGCTGACCTTCTCAGGTACGTAGGAGGAGAGCAGCAGCAGGAGGAGCCATAGAGGGCTACTCCCAACACGCCACCCCCATCGACCACGCCGCCCCGGGGGGCGTCCCTGGCAAGGGCGCCAGGCACCGGGCCCACACACATGGAGGAGGAGGAGAACTTGGGCGCCGGCGGCTTTGCCTCAACGCCAAATGTTGGCGGGGAGGGGGCTTCCGTTTCCCAGCTGGGTACTGGCACGGGTAAGTCGTTTGCCGTTCGTCCCTGCTTCCCCCCCTCCTTTTTTGGCTCCTGGTTCTGGACTTGCCTCACCCCCTTCTTCGGCGCCCAGATTCTTTCTCGGTGAACCCAGAGGGCATGGACGCCATCACTGAGGGCGTCGCCAAGGCCGCCGAGGTGGACGCCGAGAGGATCGCCACCGAGGAGGCTGCCAAAGACGTTGCTGAGGACGCCGCCGAGGGGCCCACTACGGAGGCCGACAAGGCTGCCGCTGAGGAGGCCGGCAAGGGGCCTGTCAGGGAAGCCGGCGGGACCATTGCCGAGGAGGAGGAGGAGGCTGGTGACCAGCCTTCCTCCTCTGCTGCTTCCGGCTCCGGCAAGTACCTGAGGGTGGGTGACGATTTGTTCGTCCACCTTCCAGGCGCGTCGAGCACCAGGACACCCATTGAGGGAGAGGTGTTCGACGATGAGGTGCTTGCCGCTGCCAGGTTTGAAGTCGTCGACAAGCCGATCGTTGGCGGCGACGGCTCATAGGAAGAGCGGCTCCTCCATGCCATGGGCGCCAGCTTCCGGAAGCTCCAGGCGCTCCACCGCGCCCGCCTGGACAAGGCTAAGTACAGGACGGCGGTGGTGGATAAGGCGGAGGTGGACCTCCAGAAGCACGTTGCCGAGGCGCAGGACTGGTTCTGCGAGGCCCACAAGGAGCTCAAGGCGGCCCAGGGTGAGCAGGCCAGGCGCGACGTGGAGCTCACCATGAAGCTCGCCGACGTCGAGAAAGCTTAGGAGGCAGCGAAGAACTTGGCTGAGGCCACCGAAGCAGCTCGGACCCAGTGCGAGGCCGCGCTGAACTCCCAGGAGGAGAAGCTTGCTGCCATGCTTCACGGCAAGGATGCAGAGGTGGAGAAGCTTGTCTTGCAGCGAACCAGCAAGATTGAGCAGAGGCACAAGGAGGCACTCAATGCCCAGGCCCGGGTTCACGCCGGCAAGGTGGAGGAGCTGGAGGTAGAGTGCGACAGGCTGAAGGAGTAGGCCCTGAAGCTGCCCCAGGAGCAGGACACGGTCAATAGTGCCCTGACAGAGGCGCAGGGTGCGGTCTTTAGTAAGGCTGGGGAGCTCTCCGAGGCCAACAACTCCATCAAAGACCTCAAGCTGAAGCTGGAAGGGTCTCGAGAAGGTGATGTCAGAGGCCACAACCCGAGAGGGGACCCTGGCCAAGGAGCTGGAGGCCGAGAAGCTGTTGCGGAAGAATGAGGGCCTCAACTTCGCAGACCACGTGGAGGGCGAGAACCGTTGGCTTGATCGCCTTGCCACCGTCGCCAACCAGGCCGCCATGCAGCTGGCCATCATGGGGATGCCGGACGTGAGGTATGTCCCGGAGCGGGGCCTGAGCGCCAATTGCAGCCTGACCATGTTCTTCGAGAAGGTCGTCGGCGCTCTGGAGCGGCTCCACGCCAACCGGGCGGCCTCACCGGCCGACGAGTCCCGGAGGTTTTGCCAGGGTGCCATGACCAAGGTTCTCACCAAGGTGGCGCACTGGTACCCCGACCTCGACTTCGATGCCGTGCTGGAGAGCTTGCCGTAGGGAACCGACCTTGCGCCGCTCAGGGAGCACATCGAGCCCATCATCAGCTGAGTCGGCGAAATTCTGAGGGTGGAGGGCCAGCGCTGGGATTAGGCATCCCATTTTTTATCGCCGCTGCAGGTTCACAACCAAGACAATTGCTATCTCTAGTTAGAACCGCAGCAACAATTTGATGTAACATAACTCTACAACACTTTTTAGTATCATGCATGTTATTTTCCTGTTCGATTTTTCCTTGTATGTCCACCCTACATAACTAGGTAGGCTTGCCGGCGCGTAAACCCAGGGCGGCGTCGTGGGGACGGATCCCCATTGGCCTGCTGGGTGTGCTTGCTGCCGGGCAAACCACCTTACTGCCCTTAGCGCGGCCGCTCGAACTGTCAAGTTTGACTCGAGTCAGAGTCAGGAGCGTTGCCAGGTGCGGAAGGCTACCCTGCCACTCTCGACACGGTAGCTTTGATCTGTTGAGCGGGCTCGAAATAGAACAAAGGCATTGCCTATCGCGGGGGGCCCCTTGCGTGCACGTTTCCCATACATAGGCCAGATCTCCGAGGATGATAACCTTAAGTGTAAGAGGAAATAGTCCAAGGCTCTGAATGACTTAGCTTTTCTGTTGCCGAGACGGCGTCGTTCCTCCAGCCGCCTTCTTCTCAGAAACCGAAAGTGATGAAGAACCGCTAGGCTAACTACCAGACCAGATTCTCACAATTGCGCCCCCTACCTGGCGTGCCAAGGATGTCGGTGTGGAACGACACCTATGGGATCACAAGAATCCCTACTATGGTTGCCGGGGCGTAGGGTTGCGAGGAGAGCAGGGCTAGTAGACAGCACAAGGATCGTTTACCCAGGTTCGGGCCGCGAGGATGCGTAAAACCCTAGTCTTGCTTTGGTGGGTGTATTTCTGAGAGTTCTTGAGCTCTCGAACTAGTTGTGGTCAACGTGTAGTTCGAAAGAGCCGAATCCCCCTCCTCGTCGCCTCGGGCCTCCTTTTATAGGAAAAAGGGGTTGCCACAGTGGCACATAGGAGGTGGAAAGGTCTGCAGTGGCACAAGGTTATCCCTCATATTACAAGACAAGGTGCATTTAATGCATCGCTTAGGTGTCCTCTTACTTTATCGGGGATGGGGGCGAGGCCCGTCCCATCCGTCGCCGCTCCTCCTCGCTTCGACACGCACCTCGGCCAGGGATGCGTGCGGTGCCATGTAGGCAGGCAGGCAGCTGAGTTTGCGCGGTGGTCGAGCCTTCACGAAGATCTGCATGCCGCCACGCAGGCGCTTGATGAGTTGGCCTGGGTGCTGCATGTTGCCACGCAGGTGCCCGCGTGAACGGCGGTGAATGGCGGTGAACGGTGGTGGAAGCTTGGTTGATGTGGGCTTGGCGGTGGCCTTGCCGGCGTCTTTGGTAAGGGCCTTGCCGGGTGGCCCGGCAAGGGTCTCGCCGTGGCGTGTTGTCGTCCCCGGCAAGGATCTTGCCGGGGGTCTAGTGGCCTTCCTTGGCAAGGATCTTGCCGAGAATCGTCGTCTTCTAATCTGATCTTGAATATGTCTTCACAAAGATCTACATGCCACCACAGGGGTGCCTTCCCGAGCCCTAGCCCCACGCTGATGATGGCACTGGAGGCCGTGGGCTCAAGGGTGGCTCGCTCTGTTGGTGCGGGGCGAGCTGCCCCAGCAAGAGTCTTGCCGGGGCCGCTGAGGCCACCCGGCAAGGGTCTTGCCAGGGGAACTTGCTTCGTCCCTCAGCTCTTTGTGGTCTTGGCCTTGGCGTTGCTTTGATTGTCTTGGGCTTCGATCTTACCTTGGCTCACCTCCCTCGTTCTGCTTGGTGTGGCTATTGGCGCGGCTCTGACTGCCCGTGCACAGGAAAAGGGGTACAAAGATGCGCCCCTATTGTTGTACACCGACATCAGGAGCTCGACTAGCAATCCGGCCTCCGTCTCAGTCCCGATAAAGTGGCGGCATTCGTGCCGCGCGTACATAACTACACACTCAAAATCCCATGGGCATCGACGGAGGCATATCTAGCTTGTGGTCCATAGTACGGCTCAACCGACATCGGATACACACATACTTTCACTTTTACTCATTTCCATTGTAGGTCTCAATCCTACAGGCCCCATCTGATGGTCTGGTCATCGGTCCTCTTGAAGGCTAAACACACCAAAACAGCGAGAAACACATACATATGGGGACTTTTTAGGTGATTCCGTTAACGATAATTATACCTGTTTTTCAGGACCCACATGCAGCTCTCCCTTCGTTTCAGCATGTCAAATAGCTATTGCTTGTCGCACTACCTGTATCAATGCGCCTTAACGTACTAATTAAATTACAATGAGAACAGTTTGTGGCTGGAGCTTTAGGACCCCAGCTTTTTACCTTTGTACCTTTTCTATTTTCTTTTTTTAGCTCCCCTGCGGATAACCCTATCAGGTAGCACCCATACACTTTGGTACATTTGATGTTTGCCAGGGCTTCATAGCACCCCATGTTACGGTAGCAAAAGTCCAAACACTTTTTATAAGTATAGTTCGGCACCCCGAATTTAACATTATATGCATTAGCTCCTAATCATGTCTTTGGTCAATAGTTGGGTTGCCCGGCTCCTGTGCTTGCTACCTTACGTTCCGCTATATCGGCTAAGGTAGTAAAGGGAGAACTACTGCAATTGTGCCTTGGTTTATCCAAAGGAGCACCTCAGTAGAGAAAGCCGAAAACTGACTTCATGATGCGGCGAGAGCCAGTCAGCTATTCGGAGGTTACAAATTGTTGGAGATTTCTTCCGCATTACGCGAAGGATTGGTACTTCCCGATCATACGCTTATAGCACTCTAGTTTTTGTTGTCGAACTCCTATGGCTAAGTGAGGGCGTTACAGCCGCATAGTCTGGTTGCCTGGTTCGTTGCGCTAAACAACTCCTTCAAGGACCATCTAATTAGATCAAGATTGTTTAGATTCCATCCCTAACAACCCCGTACTACCTACGTCGGGGCAGAAGCCGACGACTGGTTAACCCTCAGATTTCATACAACACAGCCGCATAGTCACTTTTTTTTATCATACAAGGTAGAGGGAGCTTGAATACATTCATTCAAAGGTAGTGTCTTTCGCACAATGATTCACAACAACGTGGGACACCTCCAAGACATCGCCGGAGTATCGCTCAGGTGTGCGGTGCTCCTTGCCCTCCAGTGGCCCCTCGGTCGCTAATTTGACAGCGTCAAGCTTCGCCCACTAGACCTTGCAATAGGAGAAGGCCAGACGTGTGCCCTCATTGCAGACGTGCGAGGCCGAAGTAACTGCCGGGTATAGCTTCGGCTGGCCACAACCGGATTATTAAATCCTTCATGGCCAGTTCGGCCACCCTATGCAGCTCGACCAGCTATTTTAGCTGATCGTTGAAGGACACCGGATGTTCTGGCGGAAGATATTGCGACCAGAACAGCTTCTCCGCGGAGCTCTCTTCTTCGGCTCGGAAGAACTCTACGGCGTCAGCCACACTGCGCGGCAGATCAGTAAAATCCCCTGGAGAACTCCGAATCCGGGTTAGTAAACGATATTTCATCTTCACATTCTTGCTTTGCATATTGAATGCCTTACCCGCCACGATCTTCCTGGCCTCCTGGATCTCCTGGAGGGTGCCCTGGGCCTCATTTTGGGCTGCCTCCGCACTCTGACGAGCCTTGGCGAGTTTGATCTCTTGAACCGACGCATCACGCTCCAAGGCCTCGCACTTCTTCACCGCGTCCTCGAGCTCCGGTTGGACCTCATTGACTCAGGCCTTGAGCTTCTTCCGAGCGGTCTGCTCCTTGATAGCCTTCCCTTTAGCTTCAACCAGGGCCTGTTTCAGGGCCTCGACCTCGGTCGTCACCTCTGTACACGTCATGGCATTTCGGTCATTGCATATCATTTTCCTTTTTTTCGAATACATAACAGGTTATTACTTACCTTGTTTTTCCTAGAGCTGCCTCTTCACATGGCCCAGCTCCTCCTCGGCCTCCGCCAGTTTCTGCTTTAGTCCGGAGGGCAGTATGCGAGGCTGCAACCAACAACGACGCATGTGTTTACATTTCAGAAAAATTTAGTTAGTTTCCTGCAATAGGAGATTGATCCTCTGTCCGGCTTTTTCTTTCTGAACACCGGACAACGTCTTAGGGGCTACTATCTATATTTGGTTTTTCTCTTTTTTGCGTCGCTTACCTCAAAACCTGTCAGCAGGCTGCTGCAGGCTTCGGTTAGTCTGCTCTTGGCAGACTGAGCCCTTTCAATTACCATGCCCATAAGGACACGGTGCTCATCCACAATGGAAGCTCCTCGCAACACTTCCAGCAGATTATCCGGTGCCCCTGGTTGGACAGGGGTCACCAGTGGAATAGGCATCCCCCTTCTTTCAAAGGAGGTTGCGTGCTGGATTTCGGAGCCGCATCGGTCTCCGGAATCGAGTCCGGCTGAGGTTCGAACTAAATACGACCCTCCCCACCAGTCTCCTTGGGGATTGATCCCCCTGGTGTCCGATGATGGGGGTTTCGCCTTCTGGCGCCTCCTGAGCCTCTCCCCCGCCTGGAATAGTCCTTCGGGGCACCACCTCTGCATCGCCCTTGGCCTTGGGGGTGTGAGCGGCCGGCGGTGACTCGCTGGCCATCGCCTTGGAATCCAGTGAACCTCCTGACAAGGATCGCGGGGAGCTGTTGTGGGCCGGACTACAATAACATAACCAATCATGTCAATGCAATAAGGAGGAGAAACTTTATGGGCGAATATAAGTCTTAGGACTTACGATGCGGCCCGTGGCTTAGTGCGGGGGCGTTGCTCTGGACTGCTTTCAACGTCCCATGCGGAGCTGCCCATGAGTGGGCCTTCCCCCTTCTTGGGCGCCTCCGCCTCTAAAATGGTGGAGGCCGCCCTCTTTTTCTTCCCCTCATCAGGGGGAGGGTTGTTTTACTCCTCCTCATCGTCGTCGTCTTCCGCGATGGAGGATTAAGTATTGTCTTCGGACATTGTGTCCGAAGCACCCTTGCGGCGGGGGCCACTCCGGACCCCCTTGGCCTTCCTTGTGGCCTTCTTCTCTGACGCCTTGTAGGGCGCCGACACCAGCATCTTCGCTAAACGCGGGATGACTGGTTCTTCAGGCAGCGGAGTCGGACAGTGGATCCACTTCGCCCTCTCCATCTAGTCTTGAAGAAACGATGACGATAAAAGCTTAGTCATCATCCTTGAAAAAGGCAAGTAAGGGATGAAGTAAGAATAGCATACCTCGTTGGCGAGGTGGTTAATGTCATGACCGCGGTCCAAATCTGTGGCCGGTGGTGTTTCGTTGCCTTTAAAAAGCAACCTCCAGGCATCTTCATGAGTGGTTTCGAAGAGCCTCTTCAGGGTATGGTGCTTCTTCAGATTGAACTCCCATAGAGGGCGACTTCGACTTTGGCATGGGAGAATCCGGCGAACTAGAATCACCTGGATTATATCGACGAGTTTGATATCTTTATCCGCCATGCTTTGAATGCGCGTTTGCAACGCTGTCAGCTCGGCTGGCGAACACCAGTTCGGGCCCTTCTCGACCCAGGAGGTGAGTCGCATGGGAGCGCCAGAGTTGAATTCGGCAGTTGTGGCCCAGGTGGTGCCGCGGGGTTCTGTGATATAGAACCAATGTTTCCGCCATTCTTTTACAGTCTCCACGAAAGTGCCATTCGTCCAAGAGACATTGGCCAGTTTGCTCACCATGGCGCCTCCGCACTCCGCGTGCTAGCCATCCACCACCTTCGACTTCACATTGAAGACCTTGAGCCACAACCCGAAGTGGGGTTGGATGCGGAGGAAGGCCTCACACACGATGAAGAACACCGAGATGTTGAGGAGGGAGTTCAGGGATATATCATGGAAGTCTATCCTGTGGTAGAACATCAGCGCGCGGACGAAGGGGTGGAGTGGAAACCCTAACCCGCGGAGGAAATGAGGGATGAATACTACCCTCTCGTTGGGCTTTGGCGTGGGAATGATTTGTCCCTGGGCCGGAAGGCGGTGGGCGATTGCCTTCGCCAGGTACCCGGCCGCCCGAAGCTCGGCAATGTCCTCCTCCTGGACAGAGGAGGCCATCCACTTTCCTTGACCTCTGGATCCGTACATGGTTGAGTGCTTGCTCGAGACGGAGAAGATGAGAACTTGGGCGCTGGAGCTCAAGAATGGAAGGGCAGAGGAAGCGAGAAGGCGTGGGTGAAGAAAAGGGATTCTTATCTCCTTATTAAGGCAGTAAATATTGGACGCCTCCCCACTCGCCTTAAAATTCGCCTACTCCCAAGGGCTGTGTAAATGGCACGGTTGGGTTACCCACGCCCGTATTGATGAGAATCCCATAATAAGGGGACACGATCTCTTCTTTGACAAGATGTGCCAATGGCAACCGCGTCTCAAAACGTGGGGCAGCAGATGAAAAACTGTTCAAAATTATGACCGGACAGATGTGATGTCATGTTACAGAAAGTTGTCAGCAGATTGGACTCGTCTAAAATTGTATTCTCTCTGCGGTTGTGTGTGTGGTGTGTGTTATAGATCCAGACACGCCGATACGTCTGAAGACTATTTTGGAATTCGGAAGGAGGAACCCGCCTTGCAATGCCGAAGACATGCCTACGCACCAGATACCTTGTCATTGAAGCCAGGTTCAGGGGCTACTGAGGGAGTCCTGGACTAAGGGGTCCTCGGGCGTCTGGCCTGTTAGCCATGGGCCAGACTGATGGACTGTGAAGATACGAAGACCGGAGACTGCACCTGTGTCCGGATGGGACCCTCCTTGGCATGGAAGGCAAGCTTGGCGACTAAATATGTAGATTCCTTTCTTTGTAACCAACCTTGTGTAACCTAGATCCTCTCGGTGTCTATATAAACCGGAGGACTTAGTCTGGAGAGATAGACATCATCATAACCATACAAGCTAGGCCTCTAGGGCTTAGCCATTATGATCTCATGGTAGATCAACTCTTGTAATACTCATATTCATCAAGATCAATCAAGCATGACGTAGGGTATTACCTCCATAGAGAGGGCCCGAACCTGGGTAAAACATTGTGTCCCCTGTCTCCTGTTACCATCGACCTTAGACGCACAGTTCGGGACCCCCTACCTAAGATCCGTCGGTTTTGACACCGACACCCCCTGCCCCAGTATATGAAGGAGGAGAGGGAGGAGGCCAGCCATAGGGGGTGCGCCATGGGGGGAACCAACTAGGACTCTTAGTCCTAGTCGGCCCCCCTTCCTTTCTTTCGGAGGGGGAAAAGGGAAAGAGAGGGAGAGGGGAGAGGAATGGGGGGCCGCGCCCCCTCCCCTTGTCCAATTCGGACAGCCCATGGGGGGCGTGCACCACCCCTTGCGGGCTCCCCTCTCTCTCCCCTATGGCCCATGTAGGCCCATTACTTTCCCGGGGGGTTCCCGTAACCTCCCGATACTCCAAAAAATACCCGAAACATTCTAGAACCATTCCGGTGTCCGAATAACATCATCTAGTATATCAATATTTACCTCTCGACTATTTCGAGACACCTCATCATGTCCGTGATCTCATCCGGGACTCCAAACAATCTTCGGTCACCAAAACACATAACTCATAATACAAATCGTCATCGAACGTTAAGCATGCGGACCCTACGGGTTCGAGAACTATGTAGACATGATCGAGACACATCTCCGATCAATAACCAACAACAGAACCTGGATGCCCATATTGGTTCCTACATATTCTATGAAGATCTTTATCGGTCAAACTACAATGACAACATACGTAATTCCCTTTGTCATCGGTATGTTACTTGCCCGAGATTCGATCGTCGGTATCTTCATACCTAGTTCAATCTCGTTACTGGCAAGTCTCTTTACTCGTTCCGTAATAGATCATCCCACAACTAACTCATTAGTCACATTGCTTGCAAGGCTTATTATGATGTGTATTACCGAGAGGGCCCAGAGATACCTCTCCGATACTCAGAGTGACAAATCCTAATCTCGATCTATGCCAACCCAACAAACACCTTCGGAGACACATGTAGAGCATCTTTATAATCACCCAGTTACGTTGTGACATTTGATAGCACATAAGGTGTTCCTTGGTATTCGAGAGTTGCATAATCTCATAGTCAAAGGAATATGTATAAGTCATGAAGAAAGCAATTGCAATAAAACTTAACAATCATTATGCTAAGCTAACGGATGAGTCTTGTCCATCACATCATTCTCCTAATGATGTGATCCCGTTTATCAAATGATAACACATGTCTATGGTCAGGAAACTTAACCATCTTTGATTAACGAACTAGTCAAGTAGAGGCATACTAGGGACACTTTGTTTTGTCTATGTATTCACACATGTATCAAGTTTCCGGTTAATACAATTCTAGCATGAATAATAAACATTTATCAAGATATAGGGAAATATAAATAACAACTTTATTATTGCCTCTAGGGCATATTTCCTTCAATGCACGCGTCCCGTCTAGCCTGCACAGCGAACTTCTCACGCTCGTCCCATCTAATCAAACAGCTGCACACACGCCACCGAGTATGGTTAAATTTTGGCACAAAATACAAAGATGACCAATGGACGAGGACAGTGGTAGTACTATCCCATAAGAAAAGAGGGATGCGTGGTCGCACTTAAATGGTTACGGGAACACACGGTTCATATAATACAACTGTTTGCGATATTAACATGTCAGCTATTTGTTTCAAAAGGACTTCATTGGCTATTAATGTGTGCACCTTGTCTCAAAATAGATGATTTTTTTTACGACGACATATATGTGTCATGTCATGAAACCATGCCAAGTTTCATGTTTTTTGGGTGAGTTTTCGATTTAGTGGGATTTAAAAACCGATATTCTCAATGTTTCAGAACGGCGAGAAGTTTGTAATTCATTCTCATTCCTTCAATGAGACCTAAACATGCACCCAATGACACATGTATGATTTTCCACCCAATTTGCTTCACTAGAGCATGTGCTTGTAGTTCAAATTTGAATTATGGACTACATTAAATGCCTAGAAAACTCAATTAATATATAAAATGTCCAAACTAACACTGAACAGTTTCAAATTTCAGCATGACACTCCTGTTATTCTATGTTGCATGTAGAAAACAAAGTTCAAGGCGAGAAGAGGCAGCAATTATCGTTTCGCCGACAAGAGGGGCATGTTTCCCTACCGGAACTAGGAGGGTTGCGAGAAGCTTCAGTTTGTAATAGGTGTGTAATATAGCTTGGCCCAAATTGGACAATTATTTTACCACGACATATATGTGCCATGTAGTGACACCATGCCAAGTTTCATGATTTTCTGGTGAGTTTTGGATTTACGGAGATTTAAAACTCAAGATTCACAATGTTTGTGGCCGAGCCAGGACGCCGAGACGGTTGAATTCATTCTCATTCCTTCCATGGGACCTAAACATGCACTCCAAGGACACATGTATGTTTTTCTAGCCATTTTGGTGCACTCGAGCATGTATTTGTAGTTCGGATTTGAATTATGGACATTAAATGCCTAGAAAACTCAATTAATGAATAAAAAAGGTCAAATGAACCCTGAATAATTTCAAAGTTCAGCGCGAATCTCCCGTCTGTTCCATGTTGCGTGTAGAAGAAAATACATGGCTAGAAGAGGGAGCGATTATCGTTTTGCCCACAAGGGGACACGTTGAAACCACGAGGGTTCTTGCGACATGCTTCGGTTTGTAAGAGGTTTGTAATAAAGCTTGGCCCAAATTGGATAATGTTTTTACCATGACATAAATGTGCCTCGACGTGACACCATGCCGACTTTAATGACTTTCTGGTGAGTTTTGGATTTATGGGGATTTAAAAACCGAGATTACAAATGTTTGAGGACGAGCCAGGATGCCGGTATGGTTGTAATTCATTGCCATTCCTCTCATGGGACCTAAACATGCACCCAAGGACACATGTATGATTTTTCTAGTCATTTTAGTGAACTGGAGCATGTATTCGTAGTTCATATTTGAATTATGGACATTAAATGCCTAGAAAACTCAATTAATGTATAAAAAGGTCAAACGAATGCTGAATAATTTTAAATTTCAGCACGGATATCATGTCGTTCCATGTTGCCTGTAGAAAAAATACAAGGCAAAAAGAGGCAGTGATTATCGTTTCGCCCACAAGGGGGACACGTTTCCCTATCGGAACCACGAGGCTTCTTGAGAGAAGCTCCGGTTTGTAAGAGGCTTGTAATAAAACTTGGCCCAAAATGGACAAAAAAATTCCTCGACATATATGTGCCATGTTGTGACACCATGCCTACCGTGGCCGATGCCCCCCTGCTGTGCGCGCAATCTGAGTTGTGCGTTCTGATTGGCTAGAACCCAAACCACACAGATCGTACGTCCGCACCGTTGGATGCTCCTAGATCGAACGACAATCCTCATCCCTTTCGACAGCACATGCAGTTCCGGTTGTGATTTCATTTATATGGGTGATGTCTACTGCGCAACCTTATTCTTGTAGGCACGTGTTGGGCCACCAAGCGCAGAGTTTTGTAGGACAGTAGCAATTTTCCCTCAAGTGGATGACCTAAGGTTTATCAATCCATGGGAGGCGTAGGATGAAGATAGTCTCTCTCAAACAACCCTGCAACCAAATAATAAAAAGTCTCTCGTGTCCCTAACACACCAAATACAATGGTAATTTGTATAGGTGCACTAGTTCGGTGAAGAGATGGTGATACAAGTCTAATATGGAGAGTAGATATTGATTTTTGTAATAAGAGCAATAAAAAACAGCAAGGTAGCAATTGATAAACGGAGCATAAACGATATTGCAATGCTTGAAAATGAGGCCTAGGGTCCATACTTTCGCTAGTGCAATCTCTCAATAATGATATAATTGGATCATATAACCATCCCTCAAAGTGCGATGAAGAATCACTCTGAAGGTCCTATCTAGCGGAGAACATAAGAAGAAATTGTTTGTAGGGTACGGAACCATCTCGAAGCTATTCTTTCCGACCGGTCTATCCAAGAGTTCGTACTAAAATAATACCAAATAATTTCAGATTCATAATACTCAATCCAACACAAAGAACCTCAAAGAGTGCCCCAAGATTTCTACCGGAGAAACAAAGACAAGAACGTGCATCAACCCCTATGCGTAGATTACCCCAATGTCACCTCGGGAATCCCCTAGTTGAGTGCCAAAACGTATATCAAGTGAATCAAAATAATACCCCATTGTCACCATGGGTATGCATATGCAAGACATATATCAAGTGCTCTCAAATCCATAAAAGTATTCAATCCGATAAAACGATATCTCAAAGGTAAAACTCAATTCATCACAACAAGATAGAGAGGGGAAAACACCATATGATCCAACTATATTAACAAAGCCCCCGATACATCAAGATCGTGCCATCAGAACACGAGAGAGAGAGAGAGAGAGATTAAACACATAGCTACTGGTACAAACCCTCGGCCCTGAGGGTGGACTACTCTCTCCTCATCATGGTGGCCGCCGGGATGATGAAGATGGCCACCGGTGATGATTCCCCCCTCCGGCAGGGTGCCGAAACGGGGTCTAGATTGGTTTCTCGTGGCTACAGAGGCTTGCGCGGCGGAACTTCTGATCTAGGGTAACTCCGAGGGTTTTGGTATATTTGACAATTTATAGGGCGAAGAGAGGGTGCGGGAGGACACCGAGGTGGGCACAACCCACCTGGGCGCGTCTGCCCCCCAGGCGCGCCCTGGTGGGTTGTGCCCCTCGGGGCACCCCAGGTGCTTCTCTGGCCCACCGGATTTCTTCTGGTCCAAAAAAATCTCCAAAAAGTTTCGTTGCGTTTGGACTCTGTTTGGTATTGATTTTCTGTGATGTAAAAAACAAGCAAAAAAACAACAACTCGCATTGGGCACTATGTCAATATGTTAGTCCCAAAAAATGATATAAAGTTGCTATAAAATGATTGTAATACATCCAAGAATGATAATATATTAGCATGAATACTTCATAAATTATAGATACTTTGGAGACGTATCGGCATCCCCAAGCTTAATTCCTACTCGTCCTCGAGTAGGTAAATGATAAAACAAATAATTTTTGAAGTGTGAATGCTAGCAAAGTGCACAAGTTTGATCAATGACAATTTCAATCACTTTTCCTAGCATCATAACGGCAATTCTTTCTTATAAAACTTCTCATATTAAAGTAGCAACCAATTCACATGTTAAGGTTCAAACAATGGATTCTCTTGAAACTCAACAACCTACGTTCTCAGTCACCAAGCAATTGCAATTCAGCTTATTCAAAAAAGTCTAAGTAAGAGCTCCACATACTCAATCATCATATAGTCTTCCATGATTGCTACTACTCAAAGCATATTCTTAGCACAAATGCATCCATCGAACACAGAGAAAGATAGGGGCTTAATATTTCGCCTCCCAACTCATTTATCATAGAGATAATTGTCAACCATAATACATCATGATCAAATATATTTGACTGGTCATATGTGCCCAGATACTTCCCCACCAGATGATGCTTGCCAACTAGAGAATAATTGAGGTTTAAATTAGAATTTATACTATTGACTATTTGCATAGAAGTAAATACTGAAAAGTCAAAGATAGGCCCTTTGCAGAGGGAATCTGAGGTTTCCCTACGCTTTTTATTTGGATGCCCAAGTTCTTAATGCAAAGGAACGCCATGTTATATCGCCCCTTATGATAGCAACCTTTATTATGCAGTCCATCGCTTTTATTACTTTGCCATCACAAGTTCGTACAGCGCTCAATTTTCCCTTACATTAAAATATTAGACATATTTAGGAGCAATTTTTATTGCGTTATGCATCGATGACATCTTACTTGAAGGATCTTATTCCATCCATAGGTAGGTATGGTGGACACTCATGGCAAGAAACTGGGTTTAAGTGTTTTTGGATGCACAGGTAGTATCTCTACTTAGTACGAATTTTTGGCTAGCAAAAGATCCTAGGCAAGCACCACATGTTAGAGGATCCATAACAATATAACTTTTGTGCAAACATATGTTGGGGAGCGTAGTAATTTCAAAATTTTCCTACGCACACGCAAGATCATGGTGATGCATAGCAACGAGAGGGGAGAGTGTTGTCTATGTACCCTCGTAGACCGGAAGCGGAAGCGTTAGCACAACACGGTTGATGTAGTTGTACGTCTTCACGGCCCGATCGATTAAGCACCGAAACTACGGTACCTCTGAGTTCTAGCAAACGTTCAGCTCGATGACGATCCCCGGACTCCGATCCAGCAAAGTGTCGGGGATGAGTTCCGTTAGCACGACGGCGTGGTGACGATCTTGATGTTCTACCATTGCAGGGCTTCGCCTAAGCACCGCTACAATATTATCGAGGATTATGGTGGAGGGGGGCACCGCACACGGCTAAGAGATCAATGATCAATTGTTGTATCTATGGGGTGCCCCTGCCCCCGTATATAAAGGAGTGGAGGAGGGGGCCCTCCAAGGAGGGTGGCGCGCCCAAGGGGGGAGTCAACTCCCACCGGGAGTAGGACTCCCCTTTTTCCTATTAGGAGTAGGAGAGGGAAGGAAGAGGAAGGAGGGAGGAAGGAAAGGGGGGCCGGCCCCCTCCCAATTCGGATTGGTCTTGGGGGGCGCCCCCTCCCTTGCTCCTTTCCCCTCCTTTCCACTAAGGCCCAATAAGGCCCATATACCTCCTGGGTGGTTCCGATAACCTCCCGGTGATCCGGTATTGTCCCAATCTCACCCAAAACCTTTCCAGTGTCCAAATATAGTCATCCAATATATCGATCTTTATGTCTCGGCCATTTCGAGACTCCTCGTCAAGTCCGTGTTCACATCCGGGACTCCGAACAACCTTCGGTACATCAAAATATATAAACTCATAATGAAACTGTCATCGTAACGTTAAGCGTGCGGACCCTACGGGTTCGAGAACAATGTAGACATGACCGAGACATGTCTCCAGTCAATAACCAATAGCAGAACCTGGATGCTCATATTGGCTCCTACATATTCTACGAAGATCTTTATCGGTTAGACCGCATAACAACATACGTTGTTCCCTTTGTCATCGGTATGTTACTTGCCTGAGATTCGATCGTCGGTATCTCAATACCTAGTTCAATCTCGTTACCGGCAAGTCTCTTTACTCGTTCCATAATACATCATCTTGCAACTAACTTATTAGTTGCATTTCTTGCAAGGCTTAAGTGATGTGCATTACCGAGAGGGCCCAGAGATACCTCTCTGACAATCGGAGCGACAAATCCTAATCTCGAAATACGCCAACCCAACATGTACCTTTGGAGACACCTGTAGAGCACCTTTATAATCACCCAGTTACGTTGTGACGTTTGGTAGCACACAAAGTGTTCCTCCGGTAAATGGGAGTTGCATAATCTCATAGTCATAGGAACATGTATAAGTCATGAAGAAAGCAATAGCAACATACTAAACGATCGGGTGCTAAGCTAATGGAATGGGTCATGTCAATCACATCATTCTCCTAATGATGTGATCCTATTAATCAAATGACAACTCATGTCTATGGTTAGGAAACATAACCATCTTCGATTAACGAGCTAGTCAAGTAGAGGCATACTAGTGACACTTTGTTTGTCTATGTATTCACACAAGTATTACGTTTCCGGTTAATACAATTCTAGCATGAATAATAAACATTTATCATGATATAAGGAAATAAATAATAACTTTATTATTGCCTCTAGGGCATATTTGTTGGGGAACGTAGTAATTTCAAAAAAATTCCTATGCACACGCAGGATCATGGTGATGCATAGCAACGAGGGGAGAGTGTGATCTACGTACCCTTGTAGATCAACAACGGAAGCGTTTGGTTGATGTAGTCGTACGTCTTCACGGCCCGACCGATCAAGCACCGAAACTACGACACCTCCGAGTTTTAGCACACGTTTAGCTCGATGACGATCCCCGGACTCTGATCCAGCAAAGTGTCGGGGAAGAGTTCCATCAGCACAACGGCGTGGTGACAATCTTGATGTACTACTGTCGCAGGGCTTCGCCTAAGCACCGCTACAATATTATCGAGGACTATGGTGGCAGGGGGCGCCGCACACGGCTAAGTATATGATCACATGGATCAACTTGTGTGTCTCTGGGGTTCCCCTGCTTCCGTATATAAAGGATCAAGGGCGGGTGCGGCCGGCCTAGGAGAGGCGCGCCAGGAGGAGTCCTACTCCCTCTGGGAGTAGGATTCCCCCCCCCCCCAATCCTAGTTGGAACAGGATTCGCGGAGGGGGGAAAAGAGAGAGGGGGCCCGGCCCCCTCTCCTTGTCCTATTCGGACCAAGGGAGGGGAGGGGGGCGCGGCCCATCTTGGGCTGCCCCTTATCTTTTCCACTAAGGCCCACTAAGGCCCATATAGCTCCCGGGGGGTTCCGGTAACCTCCCGGTACTCCGGTAAAATCCCGATTTCACCCGGAACACTTCCAATATCCAAACATAGGCTTCCAATATATCAATCTTTATGTCTCGACCATTTCGAGACTCCTCGTCATGTCCGTGATCACATCCGGGAGTCGGAACAACCCTCGGTACATCAAAACGTATAAACTCATAATATAACTATCATCAAAACCTTAAGCGTGCGGACCCTACGGGTTCGAGAACAATGTAGACATGACCGAGACACGTCTCCGGTCAATAACCAATAGGGGGACCTGGATGCCCATATTGGCTCCTACATATTCTACGAAGATCTTTATCGGTTAGACCGCATAACGACATACGTTGTTCCCTTTGTCATCGGTATGTTACTTGCCCGAGATTCAATCGTCGGTATCCAATACCTAGTTCAATCTCGTTGCCGGCAAGTCTCTTTACTTGTTCCGTAATACATCATCTCACAACTAACTCATTAGTTGCATTGCTTGCAAGGCTTAAGTGATGTGCATTACCGAGAGGGCCCAGAGATACCTCTCCGACGATCGGAGTGACAAATCCTAATCTCGAAATACGCCAACCCAACATGTACCTTTGGAGACACCTGTAGAGCACCTTTATAATCACCCAGTTACGTTGTGACGTTTGGTAGCACACAAAGTGTTCCTCCGGCAAACGGGAGTTGCATAATCTCATAGTCATAGGAACATGTATAAGTCATGAAGAAAGCAATAGCAACATACTAAACGATCGGGTGCTAAGCTAATGGAATGGGTCATGTCAATCAGATCATTCACCTAATGATGTGATCCCGTTAATCAAATAACAACTCTTTGTCCATGGTTAGGAAACATAACCATCTTTGATTAATGAGCTAGTCAAGTAGAGGCATACTAGTGACACTCTGTTTGTCTATGTATTCACACATGTATTATGTTTCCGGTTAATACAATTCTAGCATGAATAATAAACATTTATCATGATATAAGGAAATAAATAATAACTTTATTATTGCCTCTAGGGCATATTTCCTTCAGTCTCCCACTTGCACTAGATTCAATAATCTAGTTCACATCGCCATGTGATTTAACATCAATAGTTCACATCACCCTGTTATTAACACCCATAGTTCACATCGACTTGTGACCAACACCCAAAGGGTTTACTAGAGTCAATAATCTAGTTCACATCGCTATGTGATTAACACCCAAAGAGTACTGAGGTGTGATCTTGTTTTGCTTGTGAGAGAAGTTTAGTCAACGGGTCTGCCACATTCAGATCTGTAAGTATTTTGCAAATTTCTATGTCAACAATGCTCTGCATGGAGCTACTCTAGCTAATTGCTCCCACTTTCAATATGTATCCAGATTGAGATTTAGAGTCATCTGGATCAGTGTCAAAACTTGCATCAACGTAACCCTTTACGACAAACCTTTTGTCACCTCCATAATCGAGAAACATATCCTTATTCCACTAAGGATAATTTTGACCAATGTCTAGTGATCTACTCCTAGATCACTATTGTACTCCCTTGCCAAAATCAGGGCAGGGTATACAATAGGTCTGGTACACAGCATGGCATACTTTATAGAACCTATGACTAAGGCATAGGGAATGACTTTCATTCTCTTTCTATCTTCTGCCGTGGTCGGGCTTTGAGTCTTACTCAACTTCACACCTTGTAACACAGGCAAGAAACTTTTTCTTTGACTGTTCCATTTTGAACTACTTCAAAATCTTGTCAAGGTATGTACTCATTGAAAAAACCTATCAAGCGTCTTGATCTATCTCTATAGATCTTGTTACTCAATATGTAAGCAGCTTCACCGAGGTCTTTCTTTGAAAAACTCCTTTCAAACACTCCTTTATGCTTTGCAGAATAATTCTACATTATTTCCGATCAACAATATGTCATCCACATATACTTATGAGAAATGTTGTAGTGCTCCCACTCACTTTCTTGTAAATACAGGCTTCACCGCAAGTCTGTATAAAACTATATGCTTTGATCAACTTATCAAAGCGTATATTCCAACTCCGAGATGCTTGCACCAGTCCATAAATGGATTGCTGGAGCTTGCATATTTTGTTAGCAACTTTAGGATTGGCAAAACCATCTTGTTGCATCACATACAACTCTTCTTTAATAAATCCATTAAGGAATGCAGTTTTGTTAATCCATTTGCCAGATTTCATAAAATGCGGCAATTGCTAACATGATTCGGACAGACTTTAAGCATAGATACGAGTGAGAAAATCTCATTGTAGTCAACACCTTGAACTTGTCAAAAACCTTTTGCGACAATTCTAGCTTTGTAGATAGTAACACTACTATCAGCGTCCGTCTTCCTCTTGAAGATCCATTTATTTTCTATGGCTTGCCGATCATCGGGCAAATCCATCAAAGTCCATACTTTGTTCTCATACATGGATCATATCTCAGATTTCATGGCCTCAAGCCATTTTGCGGAATCTGGGCTCATCATCGCTTCCTCATAGTTCACAAGTTCGTCATGGTCTAGTAACATGACTTCCAGAACAGGATTACCGTACCACTCTGGTGCGGATCTCACTCTGGTTTACCTACGAGATTCGGTAGTAACTTGATCTGAAGTTACATGATCATCATCATTAGCTTCCTCAGTAATTGGTGTAGTAGTCACAAGAACAGATTTCTGTGATGAACTACTTTCCAATAAGGGAGAAGGTACAATTACCTTATCAAGTTTTCTACTTTCCTCCCACTCACTTCTTTCGAGAGAAACTCCTTCTCCAGAAAGTTTCCGAATTTAGCAACAAAAGTCTTGCCTTCGGATCTATGATAGAAGGTGTACCCAACAGTAACTTTTTGGGTATCCTATGAAGACATACTTTTCCGATTTGGGTTTGAGCTTATTAGGATGAAACTTTTTCACATAAGCATTGCAACCCCAAACTTTCAGAAACGACAACTTTGGTTTCTTGCCAAACCATAATTCAGATTGTGTCGTCTCAACGGATTTAGATGGTGCCCTTTTTAACGTGAATGCAGCTGTCTCTAATGCATAACCCCAAAACGATAGTGGTAGATCGGTAAGAGACATCATAGATCGCACCATATCTAATAAAGTACGGTTATGACGTTCGGACACACCATTACATTGTGGTGTTCCAGGTGGCGTGAGTAGTGAAACAATTTCACATTGTTTTTAACTGAAGGCCAAACTCGTAACTCAAATACTCTTCTCTACGATCAGATCATAGAAACTTTATTTTCTTGTTACGATGATTTTTCACTTCACTCTAAAATTCTTTGAACTTTTCAAATGTTTCAGACTTATGTTTCATCAAGTAGATATACTCATATCTGCCCAAATCATCTGTGAAGATCAGAAAATAATGATACTTGTCGCGAGCCTCAATATTCATCGGATCACATACATCAGTATGTATGATTTCCAACAAATCTGTTGCTTGCTCCATTGTTCCAAAGAACAGAGTTTTAGTCATCTTGCCCATGAGGCATGGTTCGCAAGCATCAACTGATTCATAATCAAGTGATTCCAAAAGCCCATCAACATGGAGTTTCTTCATGCGCTTTACACCAATATGACCTAAACGGCAGTGCCACAAATAAGTTGCACTATCATTATTAACTATGCATCTTTTGGTTTCAATATTATGATTATGTGTATCACTACGATCGAGATCCAAGGAACTATTTTCATTGGGTGTGTAATCATATAAGGTCTTATTCATGTAAACAGAACAACAATTTATTCTCTTAGTGAAATGAATAACCGTATTACTATAAACATGATCAAATCATATTCATGCTCAACGCAAACACCAAATAACACTTATTTAGGTTCAACACTAATCCCAAAATTATAGGGAGTGTGCGATGATGATCATATCAATCTTGGAACCACTTCCAACACATATCGTCACTTCACCCTTAACTAGTCTCTGTTTATTCTGCAACTCCCGTTTCGAGTTACTACTCTTAGCAACTGAACTAGTATCAAATACTGAGGGTTTGCTATAAACGCTAGTAAAGTACACATCAATAACATGTATATCAAATATACTTATGTTCACTTTGCCATCCTTCTTATCCGCCAATCACTTGGGGTAGTTCTGCTTCCAGTGACCAGTCCCTTTGCAGTAGAAGCACTTAGTCTCAGGCTTAGGACCAGACTTGGGCTTCTTCACTTGAGTAGCAACTTGCTTGCTATTTTTCTTGAAGTTCCCCTTTTTCCCTTTGCCCTTTTCTTGAATCTAGTGATCTTGTCAACCATCAACACTTGATGCTCTTTCTTGATTTCTACCTTCATTGATTTCATCATCATGAAAAGCTCGGGATTCGTTTTCGTCATCCCTTGCATACTATACTTCATCACGAAGTTCTACTAACTTGGTGATGGTGACTAGAGAATTCTGTCAATCACTATCTTATCTAGAAGATTAACTCCCACTTGATTCAAGTGATTGTAGTACCCAGACAATTTGAGCACATGCTCACTAGTTGAGCGATTCTCCTCCATCTTTTAGCTATAGAACTTGTTGGAGACTTCATATCTCTCAACTCGGCTATTTGTTTGAAATATTAACTTCAACTCCTGGAACATCTCATATGGTCCATGACGTTCAAAACGTCTTTGAAGTCCCGATTCTAAGCTGTTAAGCATGGTGCACTACACTATCAAGTAGTCATCATATTGAGCTAGCCAAACGTTCATAACGTCTGCATCTGCTCCTGCAATAGGTCCGTCACCTAGCGGTGCATCAAGGACATAATTCCTCTGTGCAGCAATGAGGATAAACCTCAGATCATGAATCCAATCCGTATCATTGCTACTAACATCTTTCAACACAATTTTCTCTAGGAACATATCAAAATAAACACAGGGAAGCAACAACGCGAGCTATTGATCTATAACATGATTTGCAAAATACTACCAGGACTAAGTTCATGATAAATTTAAGTTCAATTAATCATATTACTTAAGAACTCCCACTTAGATAGACATCCCTCTAATCCTCTAAGTGATTACGTGATCCAAATCAACTAAACCATGTCCGATCATCACGTGAGATGGAGTAGTTTCATTGGTGAACATCACTATGTTGATCATATCTACTATATGATTCACGCTCGACCTTTCGGTCTCTGTGTTCCGAGGCCATATCTGTATATGCTTGGCTCGTCAAGTATAACCTGAGTATTCCGCGTGTGCAACTGTTTTGCACCCGTTGTATTTGAACGTAGAGCCTATCACACCCGATCATCACGTGGTGTCTCAGCACGAAGAACTTTCGCAACGGTGCATACTCAGGGAGAACACTTCTTGATAATTTTAGTGAGAGATCATCTTATAATGCTACCGTCAATCAAAGCAAGATAAGATGCATAAAAGATAACCATCACATGCAATCAATATAAGTGATATGATATGGCCATCATCATCTTGTGCCAGTGATCTCTATCTCCGAAGCACCGTCATGATCACCATCGTCACCGGCGCGACACCTTGATCTCCATCGTAGCATCGTTGTCGTCTCGCCAATCTTATGCTTCCATGACTATCGCTACTATTTAGTGATAAAGTAAATCATTACAGCGTGATTGCATTGCATACAATAAAGCGACAACCATATGGCTCCTGCCAGTTGCCGATAACTTGGTTACAAAACATGATCATCTCATACAATAAAATTCAGCATCATGTCTTGACCATATCACATCACAACATGCCCTGCAAAAACAAGTTAGACGTCTTCTACTTTGTTGTTGCAAGTTTTACGTGGCTGCTACGGGCTTAAGCAAGAACCAATCTTACCTACGCATCGAAACCACAACGATAGTTTGTCAAGTTGGTGCTGTTTTAACCTTCGCAAGGACCGGGCGTAGCCACACTCAGTTCAACTAAAGTTGGAGAAACTGTCACCCGCAAGCCACCTATGTGCAAAGCACGTCGGGAGAACCGGTCTCGGGTAAGCGTACGCGTAATGTCGGTCTGGGCCGCTTCATCCAACAATACCGCCGAACCAAAGTATGACATGCTGGTAAGTAGTATGACTTATATCGCCCACAACTCACTTGTGTTCTACTCATGCAAATAACATCAACACATAAAACCTAGGCTCGGATGCCACTGTTGGGGAACGTAGTAATTTCAAAAAAATTGCTACGCACACGCAAGATCATGGTGATGCATAGCAACGAGGGGAGAGTGTGATCTACGTACCCTTGTAGATCGACAACGAAAGCGTTTGGTTGATGCAGTCGTACGTCTTCATGGCCCGACCGATCAAGCACCGAAACTACGGCACCTCCGAGTTTTAGCACACGTTCAGCTCGATGACGATCCCCGGACTCCGATCCAGCAAAGTGTCGGGGAAGAGTTATGTTAGCACGACGGCGTGGTGACAATCTTGATGTACTACTGTCGCACGGCTTCGCCTAAGCACCGCTACAATATTATCGAGGACTATGGTGGCAGGGGGCGCCGCACACGGCTAAGTATATGATCACGTGGATCAACTTGTGTGTCTCTGGGGTTCCCCTGCTTCCGTATATAAAGGATCAAGGGGGGGTGCGGCCGGCCTAGGAGAGGCGCGCCAGGAGGAGTACTACTCCCTCTGGGAGTAGGATCCCCCCCAATCCTAGTTGGAATAGGATTCGCGAAGGGGGGGAAAGAGAGAGAAGGGCCGGCCCCCTCTCCTTGTCCTATTCGGACCAAGGGAGGGGAGGGGCGCGCGGCCCATCTTGGGCTGCCCCTTCTCTTTTCCACTAAGGCCCACTATGGCCCATATAGCTCCCGGGGGGTTCCGGTAACCTCCCAGTACTCCGGTAAAATCCCGATTTCACCCGGAACACTTCCGATATCCAAACATAGGCTTCCAATATATCAATCTTTATGTCTCGACCATTTCGAGACTCCTCGTCATGTCCGTGATCACATCCGGGACTCCGAATAACCTTCGGTACATCAAAACGTATAAACTCATAATATAACTATCATCGAAACCTTAAGCGTGCGGACCCTACGGGATCGAGAACAATGTAGACATGACCGAGACACGTCTCCGGTCAATAACCAATAGCGGGACCTAGATGCCCATATTGGCTCCTACATATTCTTCGAAGATCTTTATCGGTTAGACCGCATAACGACATACGTTGTTCCCTTTGTCATCGGTATGTTACTTGCCCGAGATTCGATCGTCGGTATCCAATACCTAGTTCAATCCTGTTACCGGCAAGTCTCTTTACTCGTTCCGTAATACATCATCTCACAACTAACTCATTAGTTGCATTGCTTGCAAGGCTTAAGTGATGTGCATTACCGAGAGGGCCCAGAGATACCTCTCCGACGATCGGAGTGACAAATCCTAATCTCGAAATACGCCAACCCAACATGTACCTTTGGATACACCTGTAAAGCACCTTTATAATCACCCAGTTACGTTGTGACGTTTGGTAGCACACAAAGTGTTCCTTCGGCAAACGGGAGTTGCATAATCTCATAGTCATAGGAACATGCATAAGTCATGAAGAAAGCAATAGCAACATACTAAACGATCGGGTGCTAAGCTAATGGAATGGGTCATGTCAATCAGATCATTCACCTAATGATGTGATCCCGTTAATCAAATAAAAACTCTTTGTCCATGGTTAGGAAACATAACCATCTTTGATTAATGAGCTAGTCAAGTAGAGGCATACTAGTGACACTCTGTTTGTCTATGTATTCACACATGTACTATGCTTCCGGTTAATACAATTCTAGCATGAATAATAAACATTTATCATGATATAAGGAAATAAATAATAACTTTATTATTGCCTCTAGGGCATATTTCCTTCAATATTTCCTTCAGTCTCCCACTTGCACTGGAGTCAATAATCTAGATTACACAGTAATGATTCTAAAAGCCATGGAGCCTTGGTGTTGATCATGTTTTGCTCGTGGAAGAGGCTCAGTCAATGGGTCTGCTACATTCAGATCCGTATGTATCTTGCAAATCTCTATGTCTCCCACCTGGACTAGATCCCAGATGGAATTGAACCGTCTCTTGATGTGCTTGGTTCTCTTGTGAAATCTGGATTCCTTTGCCAAGGCAATTGCACCAGTATTGTCACAAAAGATATTCATTGGACCCGATGCACTAGGTATGACACCTAGATCGGATATGAACTCCTTCATCCAGACTCCTTCGTTTGCTGCTTCCGAAGCAGCTATGTACTCCGCTTCACATGTAGATCCCGCACGACGCTTTGTTTAGAACTGCACCAACCGACAGCTCCACCATTTAACGTAAATACGTATCCGGTTTGCGATTTAGAATCGTCCGGATCAGTGTCAAAGCTTGCATCAATGTAACCATTTATGATGAGCTCTTTGTCACCTCCATATACGAGAAACATATCCTTAGTCCTTTTCAGGTATTTCAGGATGTTCTTGACCGCTGTCCAGTGATCCACTACTGGATTACTTTGGTACCTCCCTGCTAGACTTATAGCAAGGCACACATCAGGTCTGGTACACAGCATTGCATACATGATAGAGCCTATGGCTGAAGCATAGGGAACATCTTTCATTTTCTCTCTATCTTCTGCAGTGGTCGGGCATTGAGTCTTACTCAACTTCACACCTTGTAACACAGGCAAGAATCCTTTCTTTGCTTGATCCATTTTGAACTTCTTCAAAACTTTGTCAAGGTATGTGCTTTGTGAAAGTCCAATTAAGCGTTTTGATCTATCTCTATAGATCTTAATGCCCAATATGTAAGCAGCTTCACCGAGGTCTTTCATTGAAAAACTCTTATTCAAGTATCCCTTTATGCTATCCAGAAATTCTATATCATTTCCGATTAGCAATATGTCATCCACATATAAATTCAAAAATGCTACAGAGCTCCCACTCACTTTCTTGCAAATACAAGCTTCTCCAAAAGTCTGTACAAAACCAAATGCTTTGATCACACTATCAAAGCATTTATTCCAACTCCGAGATGCTTGCACCAGTCCATAAATGGATCGCTGGAGCTTGCACACTTTGTTAGCTCCCTTTGGATCGACAAAACCTTCCAGCTGCATCATATACAACTCTTCTTCTAGAAATCCATTCACGAATGCACTTTTGACATCCATCTGCCAAATTTCATAATCATAAAATGCGGCAAGTGCTAACATGATTTAGACAGACTTAAGCATCGCTACGGGTGAGAAGGTCTCATCGTAGTCAATCCCTTGAACTTGTCGAAAACCTTTTGTGACAAGTCGAGCTTTGTAGACAGTAACATTACCGTCAGCGTCAGTCTTCTCCACACTTTGTTCTCATACATGGATCCCATCTCAGATTTCATGGCTTCAAGCCATTTTGCGGAATCTGGGCTCACCATTGCTTCTTCATAGTTCGTAGGTTCATCATGATCTAGTAGCATGACTTCTAGAACAGGATTACCGTACCACTCTGGTGTGGATCTTACTCTGGTTGATCTACGAGGTTCGGTAGTAACTTGCTCTGAAGTTTCATGATCATCATCATTAGCTTCCTCACTAATTGGTGTAGGTGTCACAGATACCGGTTTCTGTGATGTACTACTTTCCAATAAGGGAGCATGTACAGTTACCTCATCAAGTTCTACTTTCCTCCCACTCACTTCTTTCGAGAGAAACTCCGTCTCTAGAAAGGATCCATTCTTAGCAACAAATGTGTTGCCTTCGGATCTGTGATAGAAGGTGTACCCAATAGTCTCCTTCGGGTAGCCTATGAAGACACATTTCTCCGATTTGGGTTCGAGCTTATCAGGTTGAAGCTTTTTCACATAAGCATCGCAGCCCCAAACTTTCAGAAACGATAACTTTGGTTTCTTGCCAAACCATAGTTCATAAGGCGTCGTCTCAATGGATTTTGATGGTTCCCTATTTAACGTGAATGCGGCCGTCTCTAAAGCATAACCCCAAAATGATAGTGGTAAATCTGTAAGAGACATCATAGATCGCACCATATCAAGTAAAGTACGATTACGACGTTCGGACACACCATTACGCTATGGTGTTCCGGGTGGCGTGAGTTGCGAAACTATTCCGCATTGTTTCAAATGTAAACCAAACTCGTAGCTCAAATATTCTCCTCCACGATCAGATCGTAGAAACTTTATTTTCTTTTTACGATGATTTTCAACTTCACTATGAAATTCTTTGAACTTTTCAAATGTTTCAGACTTATGTTTCATTAAGTAGATATCCCCATATCTGCTTAAATCATCTATGAAGGTGAGAAAATAATGATATCTTCCACGAGCTTCAACATTCATTGGATCACATACATCTGTATGTATGATTTCCAACAAATCAGTTGCTCTCTCCATAGTACTGGAGAACGGCGTTTTAGTCATCTTGCCCATGAGGCACGGTTCGCAAGTACCAAGTGATTCATAATCAAGTGGTTCCAAAAGTCCATCAGTATGGAGTTTCTTCATGCGCTTTACACCGATATGACCTAAACGGTAGTGCCACAAATAAGTTGCACTATCATTGTCAACTCTGCATCTTTTTGCTTCAACATTATGAATATGTGTATCACTACTATCGAGATTCATCGAAAATAGACCACTCTTCAAGGGTGCATGACCATAAAAGATATTACTCATATAAATAGAAAAGCCATTATTCTCTGATTTAAATGAATAACCGTCTCGCATCAAACAAGATCCAGATATAATGTTCATGCTTAATGCTGGCACCAAATAACAATTATTTAGGTCTAATACTAATCCCGATGGTAGATGTAGAGGTAGCGTGCCGACCGCGATCACATCGACTTTGGAACCATTTCCCACGCGCATCGTCACCTCGTCCTTCGCCAGTGTTCGCTTAATCCGTAGTCCCTGTTTCAAGTTGCAAATATTAGCAACAGAACTAGTATCAAATACCCAGGTGCTACTGCGAGCTCTAGTAAGGTACACATCAATAACATGTATATCACATATACCTTTGTTCACCTTGCCATCCTTCTTATCCGCCAAATACTTGGGGTAGTTCCGCTTCTAGTGACCTGTCTGCTTGCAGTAGAAGCACTCAGTTTCAGGCTTAGGTCCAGACTTGGGTTTCTTCTCCTGAACAGAAACTTGCTTGTTGTTCTTCTTGAAGTTCCCTTTCATCTTCCCATTGCCCTTTTTCTTGAAACTAGTGGTCTTGTTGACCATCAACACTTGATGCTCCTTCTTGATTTCTACCTCCGCAGCTTTTAGCATTGCGAAGAGCTCGGGAATTGTCTTATCCATCCCTTGCATATTATAGTTCATCACAAAGCTCTTGTAGCTAGGTGGAAGTGATTGGAGAATTCTGTCAATGACGCAATCATCCGGAAGATTAACTCCCAGTAGAATCAAGTGATTATTATACCCAGACATTTTTAGTATATGCTCACTGACAGAACTGTTCTCCTCCATCTTGCAGCTATAGAACTTATTGGAGACTTCATATCTCTCAATCTGGGCATTTGCTTGAAATATTAGCTTCAACTCCTGGAACATCTCATATGCTCCATGACGTTCAAAACGTCGTTGAAGACCCGGTTCTAAGCCGTAAAGCATGGCACATTGAACTATCGAGTAGTCATCAGCTTTGCTCTGCCAGACGTTCTTAACGTTGTCAGTTGCATCAGCAGCAGGCCTGGCACCCAGCGGTGCTTCCAGGACGTAATTCTTCTGTGCAGCAATGAGGATAATCCTCAAGTTACGGACCCAGTCCGTATAATTGCTACCATCATCTTTCAACTTCGCTTTCTCAAGGAACACATTAAAATTCAACAGAACAACAGCACGGGCCATCTATCTACAATCAAACATAAACAAGCAAGATACTATCAGGTACTAAGTTCATGATAAATTTAAGTTCAATTAATCATATTACTTAAGAACTCCCACTTAGAAAGACATCCCTCTAATCTTCTAAGTGATCACGTGATCCAAATCAACTAAACCATAATCGATCATCACGTGAAATGGAGTAGCTTTCAATGGTGAACATCACTATGTTGATCATATCTACTATATGATTCATACTCGACCTTTCGGTCTCAGTGTTCCGAGGCCATATCTGCATATGCTAGGCTTGTCAAGTTTAACCTGAGTATTTTGCGTGTGCAAAACTGGCTTGCACCCGTTGTAGATGGACGTAGAGCTTATCACACCCGATCATCACGTGGTGTCTGGGCACGACGAACTTTGGCAACGGTGCATACTCAGGGAGAACACTTTTATCTTGAAATTTAGTGATAGATCATCTTATAATGCTACCGTCAATCAAAGCAAGATAAGATGCATAAAAGATAAACAGCACATGCAATCAATATAAGTGATATGATATGGCCATCATCATCTTGTGCTTGTGATCTCCATCTTTGAAGCATCGTCATGATCACCATCATCACTGGCGCGACACCTTGATCTCCATCGTAGCATCGTTGTCGTCTCGCCAATCTTATGCTTCTACGACTATCGCTACCGCTTAGTGATAAAGTAAAGCATTACAGGGCGATTGCATTGCATACAATAAAGCGACAACCATATGGCTCCTGCCAGTTGCCGATAATTTGGTTACAAAACATGATCATCTCATACAATAAAATTTAGCATCATGCCTTGACCATATCACATCACAACATGCCCTGCAAAAACAAGTTAGACGTCCTCTACTTTGTTTGTTGCAAGTTTTACGTGGCTGCTACGGGCTTAGCAAGAACCAATGTTACCTACGCATAAAAAACCACAACGATAGTTTGTCAAGTTGGTGTTGTTTTAACCTTCGCAAGGACCGGGCGTAGCCACACTCGGTTCAACTAAAGTTGGAGAAGCTGACACCCGCCAGCCACCTGTGTGCAAAGCACGTCGGTAGAACCAGTCTCGCGTAAGCGTGCGCGTAATGTCGGTCCGAGCCGCTTCATCCAACAATACCGCCGAACCAAAGTATGACATGCTGGTAAGTAGTATGACTTATATCGCCCACAACTCACTTGTGTTCTACTTGTGCATGTAACATCAACACATAAAACCTAGGCTCGGATGCCACTCTTGGGGAACGTAGTAATTTCAAAATTTTCCTACGCACATGCAAGATCATGGTGATTGTCGGTGTACTAAAGTAGGGGTACCTTAGTATCCCGAACTTGTGCACGAGCAGTCGCAGCACCCCGCGGCAAGGCTTGCCGGGTGACCGCCAAGGTCCTCCGTGGTTCCTTTGGAGCCATTCAAGAACAAAGTATTCGAGCCAAAGCGCAAGGCCCCGGCAAGAGGAGCTTGCCGGGAAGGCCACTCGAAGCACAAAGACCCCGGCAAGAGGAGCTTGCCGGGAAGACCAACCAAGGCATCTCGAGAAGCTTGCTACGACGCGCTGCGCGTCCCGACAAGACCCGGTGAGCGACAAGCTCCCGGACGCGACAAGACAACATCCGCGGCAAGGCGCTTGCCGCGGCAAGCTACTACTCCGCAGCTCGCGCTCCAGCTCACCCACCAACGTGTCGCTCTGGGACCGTTCTTGGCGTACGTGGCGGGAGGCTGTGCAGCCAGGGGCATGCGGTGGCAAGCAGGCGCTGACAAGATAGCCATCGTGGCAAACGGTGGCGCCCCTGACGGTCCCTTTCTGCACCGTCTAGGCGACGCAGACAGGCATTTAATGCCTTTGTCCCTGCCATCAGGGTTAGGTATGATACAACTGTAGTACGCGGTGGCGCCAACCACCACTTCTTTTACCTTTTTACCCTCATCTCTGTTGCCACCTGTCGGTGACCCCTTTGACATATAAAAGGAGGCCCATGCGCAACAGGAAGGGGGGGGGGACGATCATTCTCACGCTCGGTCTTGCTAGCCACCCAGGTGTGCTGTAGCATTCATCGCTCCCGAGCAAGAACACAATACAAATCAAAGCAGGAGTAGGGTTTTATGCATCCGTGCGGCCCGAACCTGGGTAAACTGACCGCGTCGCTCGTGCATTCGCCTCGATCTGCTCTTCGTGCACTCTCCGCCCCCCTGCCGAACGAAAGGGGCCCCGGTCCGCCGTGGTCCCATAGGTGTCCGTGGGATCAGCACCCCTGACAGTGATGCATAGCAACGAGAGGGGAGAGTGTTGTCTACGTACCCTCGTAGACCGGAAGCGGAAGCGTTAGCACAACGCGGTTGATGTAGTTGTACGTCTTCATGGCCCGACCGATTAAGCACCGAAACTACGGTACCTCCGATTTCTAGCACACGTTCAGCTCGATGATGATCCCCGGATTCTGATCCAGCAAAGTGTCGGGGATGAGTTCCGTCAGCACGACGACGTGGTGACGATCTTGATGTTCTACCGTCGCAGGGCTTCGCCTAAGCACCGCTACAATATTATCGAGGATTATGGTGGAGGGGGGCACTGCACACGGCTAAGAGATCAATGATCAATTGTTGTGTCTATGGGGTGCCCCCCTGCCCCCGTATATAAAGGAGTGGAGGAGGGGGTCGGCCAAGGAGGGTGGCGCACCCAAGGGGGGGAGTCCAACTCCCACCGGGAGTAGGACTCCCCTTTTTCCTATTAGGAGTAGGAGAGGGAAGGAAGAGGAAGGAGGGAGGAAGGAAAGGGGGGGCCCCTCCCAATTCGGATTGGGCTTGGGGGGCCTCCCTTGCTCCTTTCCCCTCCTTTCCACTAAGGCCCAATAAGGCCCATATACCTCCCGGGGGGTTCCGATAACCTCCCAGTGATCCGGTATTGTCCCAATCTCACCTGGAACCTTTCCGGTGTCCAAATATAGTCATCCAATATATCGATCTTTATGTCTCGACCATTTCGAGACTCCTCGTCAAGTCCATGATCACATCCGGGACTCCGAACAACCTTTGGTACATCAAAATATATAAACTCATAATGAAACTGTCATCGTAACGTTAAGCGTGCGGACCCTACGGGTTCGAGAACAATGTAGACATGACCGAGACACGTCTCCGGTCAATAACCAATAACGGAACCTGGATGCTCATATTGGCTCCTACATATTCTACAAAGATCTCTATCGGTCAGACCGCATAACAACATACGTTGTTCCCTTTGTCATCGATATGTTACTTTCCCGAGATTCGATCGTCGGTATCTCAATACCTAGTTCAATCTCGTTACCGGCAAGTCTCTTTACTTGTTACGTAATACATCATCTTGCAACTAACTTATTAGCTGCATTGCTTGCAAGGCTTAAGTGATGTGCATTACCGAGAGGGCCCAAAGATACCTCTCCGACAATCGGAGTGACAAATCCTAATCTCGAAATACGCCAACCCAACATGTACATTTGGAGACACCTGTAGAGCACCTTTATAATCACCCAGTTACGTTGTGACGTTTGGTAGCACACAAAGTGTTCCTCCGGTAAACGGGAGTTGCATAATATCATAGTCATAGGAACATGTATAAGTCATGAAGAAAGCAATAGCAACATACTAAACGATCGGGTGCTAAGCTAATGGAATGGGTCATGTCAATCACATCATTCTCCTAATGATGTGATCCTGTTAATCAAATGACAACTCATGTCTATGGTTAGGAAACATAACCATCTTCGATTAACGAGCTAGTCAAGTAGAGGCATACTAGTGACACTTTGTTTGTCTATGTATTCACACAAGTATTACGTTTCCGGTTAATACAATTCTAGCATGAATAATAAACATTTATCATGATATAAGGAAATAAATAATAACTTTATTATTGCCTCTAGGGCATATTTCCTTCAACATACCCAAACATAACTCATCACATTGTCTTCCTTGTCCAACTTCAACTAATTTGCTCAAGTTTGAAAATAATTAATGGGTATTCACAATCATAAAACATGTCCAAGATAATATATTTGCATGTGAAAATTCTCTTCCTTATAGTAATCATTAATGAATTGCTTGATGACCAATATTGTGATTTTCAAGCTTCAAAAGATTTCACTTTCTAAACCCAATGTGAAGCTACTACTAGGCATGATATGAACATATAATTTCAATTTCATGATATTAAATTCATTCAACAATTTACTCATAGGATATAAGTGAAGCACAAGAGTAAATGACAAGCTACTCCAAAAAGATATCAGTGATACGTCTTCAACATATCTATAATTTTTGCTTGTTCCATGCTATTATATTATCCATCTAGGATGTTTTATATGCATTTATATGCTATTTTATATGATTTTTGGGACTAACCTATTAACCTAGAGCTCAGTGCCAGTTTATGTTTTTCCTTGTTTTTGAGTTTTACAGAAAAGGAATACCAAGCGGAGTCCAGTGGACATGCCAATTTTTGACGAATTTTTTACCAGAGAGCGATAAAATACCAATTCCAACTACAGTAGATCAATATACAAATTGCCTAGGACTTCCTAAGTTCTCAGGATATTTGGAGTTATAGAAGTATTCGAAACCTCCAGATTACTACAGACTGTTCTGTTTTTGACAGGTTCTGTTTTCATTGTTTTGTTTGCTTATTTTGATGAATCTATGAGTAGTATCGGACGGTATGAACCATAGAGAAGTTGGAATACAATAGATATTTCACCAATATGAATTTAGAATGAGTTCACAACAGTACCTAAGTGGTGATTTATTTTTCTTATACTAACAGAGCTTACAAGTTTTCTGTTAAGTTTTGTGTTGTGAAGTTTTCAAGTTTCGGGTAAAGATTCGATGGACTATGGAATAAGGAGTGGCAAGAGCCTAAGCTTGGGGATGCCCAAGGCACCCCAAGGTAATATTCAAGGACAACCGAGAGCCTAAGCTTGGGGATGCCCCGGATGGCATCCCCTCTTTCGTCTTCGTTCATCGGTAACCTTACTTGGAGCTATATTTTTATTCACCACATGATATGTGTTTTGCTTGGAGCGTAATTTTATTTTATTTTGTTTTGCTTGATGTTTGAATAATATACCAAGATCTAAAATTCTTAAATGTTAGAGAGTCTTCACATAGTGACATAATTATTCAACTACTCATTGATCTTCACTTATATCTTTCGGAGTAGTTTGTCGTTTGCTCTAGTGCTTCACTTATATCTTTTTATAGCACAACAATGGTTTTATTTTGAAGAAATAGATGAAATCTCATGCTTCACTTATATTATTTTGAGAGTCTTTTAGAACAGCATGGTAATTTGCTTTGGTTATGAAATTAGTCCTAATATTATGGGCATCCAAGAGGGATATAATAAAAACTTTCATATAGAGTGCATTGAATACTATGAGAAGGTTGATACTTGATGATTGTTTTGAGATATGAAGATGGTGATATTAAAGTCATGCTAGTTCAGCATTTGTGAATTTGAGAAATACCTGTGTTGAGGTTTGCAAGTCCCATAGCATGCACATATGGTAACCGTTGTGTAACAAATTTGAAGCATGAGGTGTTTCCTTGATTGTCCTCCTTATGAGTGGCGGTCGGGGACGAGCGATGGTCTTATCCTACCAATCTATCCCCATAGGAGCATGCGCATAGTGCTTGGTCTTGATGACTTGTAGATTTTTGCAATAAGTATGTGAGTTCTTTATGACTAATGTTGAGTCCATTGATTATACGCACTCTCACCCTTCCATCATTGCTAGCCTCTTCGGTACCATGCATTGCCCTTTCTCACCTTGAGAGTTGGTGCAAACTTCGCCGGTGCATCCAAACCCCGTGATATGATACGCTCTATCACACATAAGCCTCCTTATATCTTCCTCAAAACAGCCACCATACCTACCTATTATGGCATTTCCATAGCCATTCTGAGATATATTGCCAAGCAACTTTCCACTGTTCCGTTTATTATGACATGCTTCATCATTGTCGTATTGCCTTGCATGATCATGTTGTTGACATCGTATTTGTGGCAAAGCCACCGATCATATTTTTTTATACATGTCACTCTTGAATCATTGCACATCCCGGTACACCGCCGGAGGCATTCATATAGAGTCATATTTTGTTCTAGTATCGAGTTGTAATTTTTGAGTTGTAAATAAATATAAGTGTGATGATCATCATTATTAGAGCATTGTCCCATGTGAGCAAATAAAAAAAGGAGAAAGGCCAAAAAAAGGAGTAGGCCCAAAAAACAAAAAAAATTGAGAGAAAAAGAGAGAAGGGGCAATGCTACTATCCTTTTACCACACTTGTGCTTCAAAGTAGCACCATGGTCTTCATGATAAAGAGTCTCTTATTCTGTCACTTGCATATACTAGTGGGAGTTTTCATTATAGAACTTGGCTTGTATATTCCAACACTGGGCTTCCTCAAATGCCCTAGATCTTCATGAGCAAGCAAGTTGGATGCACACCCACTTAGTTTCTTTTGTTGAGCTTTCATACATTTATAGCCCCAGTGCATCTGTTGCATGGCAATCCCTACTCCTCGCATTGACATCAATTGATGGGCATCTCCATAGCCCGTTGATTAGCCGCGTCAATGTGAGACTTTCTCCTTTTTTGTCTTCTCCACACAACCTCCTTCATCATATTCTATTCCACACATAGTGCTATGTCCATGCCTCGCGCTCATGTATTGCATGAAAGTTGAAAAAGTTTGAGAATACTAAAGTATGAAACAATTGCTTGGCTTCTCATCGGGGTTGTGCATGATGGGAGCATTTCGTGTGACGAAAATGAAGCATGGTCAAACTGTATGATTTTGTAGGGATGAGCTTTCTTTGGCTATGTTATTTTGAGAAGACATAATTGATTGGTTAGTATGCTTGAAGTATTATTGTTTTCATGTCAATATTATACTTTTGTCTTGAATCTTTCGTATCTGAATATTCATGCCATATTAAAGAAAATTACATTGAAAATTATTTTAGGTAGCATTCCACATCAAAAATTCTATTTTTATCATTTACCTATTCGATGACGAGCATGAATTAAGCTTGGGGATGCTTACGTCTCCAACGTATCTATAATTTTTTATTGTTCCATGCTATTATATTATCCATCTAGGATGTTTTATAAGCTATTTTATATGATTTTTGGGACTAACCTATTAACCTAAAGCCCAGCGCCAATTTCTGTTTTTCTTTGTTTTTGAGTTTTACATAAAAGGAATACCAAACGGAGTCCAATGGATGTGCCAATTTTTGACGATTTTTTATGGACCAAAAGAAGCCCCGGGAGTAAAAGAGTTGCGCTAGAAGAGTCCCGGGCCGTCCACGAGGGTGGGGGGCGCGCCCAACCCCCCGGGTGCGCCGCCCTATCTCATGGACGACTCGGGGACCCCCTGACTTGTTCCTGATGCCAAAAATTCCTATAAATACAGAAACCTCCAGAAAATAACCTAGATTGGGAGTTCCGCCACCGCAAGCCTCTGTAGCCACCAAAAACCAATCTAGACCCGTTCTGGCACCCTGCCGAAGGGGGGGAATCCCTCTCCGGTGCCCATATTCATCATCCCGACGCTCTAAATGATGAGGAGGGAGTAGTTCACCCTCGGGGCTGAGGGTATGTACCAGTAGCTATGTGTTTGATCTCTCTCCCGTGTTCTTGATATAGCACGATCTTGATGTATCGCGAGCTTTGCTATTATAGTTGGATCTTATGATGTTTCTCCCCCTCTACTCTCTTGTGATGAATTGAGTTTTCCCTTTGAAGTTATCTTATCAGATGGAGTCTTTAAGGATTTGAGAACACTTGATGTATGTCTTGCATGTGCTTATTTGTGGTAACAATGGGATATTCACGTGATCCACTTGATGTATGTTTTGGTAATCAACTTGCAAGTTCCGTGACCTCGTGAACTTATGCATAGGGTTTGGCACACGTTTTCGTCTTGACTCTCCGGTAGAAACTTTGGGGCACTCTTTGAAGTTATTTGTGTTGGTTGAATAGATGAATATGAGATTGTGTGATGCATATCGTATAATCATACCCACGGATACTTGAGGTGACATTGGAGTATCTAGGTGACATTAGGGTTTTGGTTGATTTGCGTCTTAAGGTGTTATTCTAGTATGAACTCTAGGATAGATCGAATGGAAAGAATAGCCGTGTTATTTTACTACGGACTCTTGAATAGATTGATCAGAAAGGATAACTTTGAGGTGGTTTCGTACCCTACAATAATCTCTTCGTTTGTTCTCCGATGTTAGTGACTTTGGAGTGACTCTTTGTTGCATGTTGAGGGATAGTTATATGATCCAATTATGTTATTATTGTTGAGAGAACTTGCACTAGTAAAAGTATGAACCCTAGGCCTTGTTTCAACGCATTGCAACACCGTTTTGCTCACTTTTATCATTAGTTACCTTGCTGTTTTTATATTTTCATATTACAAAAACCTATATCTACCATCCATATTGCACTTGTATCACCATCTCTTCGCCGAACTAGTGCACCTATACAATTTACCATTATATTGGGTGTGTTGGGGACACAAGAGACTCTTTGTTATTTGGTTGCCAGGTTGTTTGAGAGAGACCATCTTCAACCTACGCCTCCCACAGATTGATAAACCTTAGGTCATCCACTTGAGGGAAATTTGGTACTGTCCTACAAACCTCTGCACTTGGAGGCCCAACAACATCTACACGAAGAAGGTTCTGTAGTAGACATCAATCAGTGAAGATCAAGCGAGTAGTTAAGTAAATAGGTAGCTAATTGAGGACTCTCTCTTATTTAAAACTTTCAGATCTAAGTATTTTATTAAAACAACAAGCTAAAAAACAAAATGACATTCCAAGAATAGCACAACTCATGTGAATAAGCAAAACTTAGGCTCAACCGATACTAACCGATAATTGTTGAAGAAGAAAGGTGGGGTGCCTACCGGGGCATCCCCAAGTTTAGATGCTTGATACTTCTTCAAATATAATCTTGGATGTCTTGGCATCCCCAAGATTGAGCTTTTGTGTCTCCTTAATTCCTTTTATATCACGGTTTCCCTAAATCTTAAAAACTTCATCCACACAAAACTCAACCAGAACTTGTGAGATAAGTTAGTATAAATCAATGCAAAACCTTACCATTATCTACTATAGAAAATCACTAAAATTATTATTCAACATTCTATAATAAATGCCTCTACATATTTAATACTCCTATCCTCAAATAGAATCATTAAACAAGCAAACATATGTGAACAATGCAGACATAACAATAATCTGCCAAAACAGTATAGTCTGTAAAGAATGCAAGAGTATCAATACTTCTTTAATTCCAAAAATTATGAAAATTTACCACACTGTAAAAAATTAATCAGATCTTACTGTGAAAAAAAATTCAGCATTTTATCGCATTTTTACTTTTCTAGGGAATTTTGCAACAGGGATAAACTTTCTGTTTTGAAACAACCACATATAGACTTGCAAAATAAGCATGGCAAAGGCTATACTTGACATTTTTTATTGATATTAAATATGAAAAACATTATTCTAAATAACAGCAAGCAAATCAAAACAAAATAAATTGGCGCTCCAAGTAAAACACATATCATGTGACGAATGAAAACATAGCTCCAAGTGAGGTTACCGATAATGTTGAAGACGAAAGAGGGGATGCCCCAAGCTTAGTTGCTTGATTCTTCCTTGAATATTACCTTGAGGGTGCCTTGGGCATCCCCAAGCTTAGGATCTTGTCACTCCTTATTCTCCTCATATCGATATCTCACCCAAAACTTGAAAACTTCAATCACACAAAACTTGACGGAACTTCATGAGATAGGTCAGTATGATAAAGACAAACCATTCACTTTGGTACTGTCAAAAACAAGATTCATAATTGTTCTCACACAATTACTACTGTACCTTATCATTTCCACAATTTATATTGAGCAATGTAAGCCATAGAAACTAGGAAACAAGCAAACTATGCATTAAGAACAGATTCTGTCAAAAACAGAATAGTCTGTAATGATCTAGACAACAACCATACTTCTGCTGCTCCAAAAATTCTGAAAAGTAAGGACAACCTGGGAAATTTATATATCAATCTTGTGCAAAAAGAATCAGGATTTTATCACGCTTCTGTAAAAAATGAAAATTATTTTACTGGGTGCAAAAGTTTCTGATTTTCGTCAAGATCAAATCAACTATCACTATAGACCATCCCAAAGGTCTTACTTGGCACTTTATTAAAACGAAAGCTGTAAAACATGATTACTACAGTAGCTTAATCATGTGAACATGCAAAATCAGTAGGTAAAAGTATTGGGTTGTCTCCCAACAAGCGCTTTTCTTTAATGCCTTTTAGCTAGGCATGATGAGTTCAATGATGCTCGCATAAAAGATGAGGTTGAAACATAACAAGAGCATCCTGAATCGTAAGTTCCTCTCTCATAGTAATTTTCAGTAGAATCATGAATAGATTCATCAATATAACCATCACATAAAACATTCTTTTCATGATCCAAAAGCATAGAAAATTTATTGCTCTCCATATAAGCAATTTTATTCTCATTCACAATAGTGGGAGTATCATATGAAACTCGAATGCTAAAAATTGTTTCCACATTAAAAGAATAATGTTAAGAAAAAAGGATATTTAAAATTATGACCATAATTATCACTAGTTTTTATAACATAAGTATCATTACAATAATCATCATAAGTAGCAACTTTGTTCTCATCATAGATAGGAGGCATGCAATCATCATAACAAATTTGATCATTCAAAGTAGGGGGACTAAAAAGATCATCTTCATTAAACATAGCATCCCCAAGCTTGTGGCTTGCCATATCATAAGCATAATCACTCTCATCATTAATAGTATGAATAGAACCAACGGTATAACAATTGCTATCATCATAATTTCCCAAGTTGGTGCCAAAAAGATTTCCAAGACTATAAGAAGTATCATTATCTTCCCAGTCATAATCATCACAACAAGTAATAAGCATAACAAAATCATCATCAATAGTGCTCTCGGACGTTGTGCCATAAGACATAGAAGCAATATCATCATCAAGTGCATCATCTTCCACAATTATTTTTGATTCATTTTCATGAGGCACAACAATAATAGGAGCAACATTATTGGGGATACATACCTTTTTACCTCTATTCTTTCTTATTTTCTTCTTCTTCACCACCTCACGTATGGGTTTAATCAATTTTTTCAAGCTTCTTGTTGAAGAGATTGATTGGATAGGAAGCTCCTCCTCGTTACCCGATTCATCATAATAAACACTAGGAGGGTATTGGGAAATATTTTCCCTTTCATTAGTACTCTCTTCATATTCTATTTGTTTTCTTGTCTTTAGATAGTTGGCAATATAAGGATTCTCAGTGCAATTTACCGCACAAAACATATAAATTTCCTCTAGATCAAAATAAAGAAATCTGTTGAGATTAAATTTTGGAATACCCTCAGTTATGCGTTTCATTTCTTCATACCCCCAAAAGAAGACTGGGCTCTTTATGATGCTCAATGGTAATCAAGTTATCACAATTTTTGGACACGATTTGATCATGAAACAATTTTTATTGGAGATTTAAATGACCACGTTCATTGCAAAGTTCACAAGGATGGCAAGAAACATTAAATCTTTCAGCACAATCATCTAGCCTCTCTTGCAACCTTTTCATTTCTTAATATTTATGCTTCTTACAAAATCTATCCTCCCTTTTTGGTGTGCAATTGCACTCCCAATTCACTCCGCAAAAATTGACATTCTTATAGGAGTCATCATTATCATGACTAATGCAATCATCACTAACATCATGGATCTTCAAAGAATTCGTAGTAGCAATATTGCAATATGCCCATCATCCAACGTTTTTATGCCATACATTTTGTTGAATTCTTTTTCTAGCAATTGAGCATAATTATCAGAATCCTTATTCTCAAGATAAACATTATAAAGATAAAGAACAACCTGAGGTAATCCAATCTCCATTTTTTTCTTTTTGTAGTTTTCTATTATAAAACCAAACTAGTGACAAAACAAGAAACTAAAAGATTCAATTGCAAGATCTAAAGATATACCTTCAAGCACTCACCTCCCTGGCAACGACGCGAGGAAAGAGCTTGTTGTCTACTACGCAACTTTATTCTTGTAGACACGTGTTGGGCCTCCAAGCGCAGAGTTTTGTAGGACAGTATCAATTTTCCCTCAAGTGGATGACCTAAGGTTTATCAATCCGTGGGAGGCGTAGGATGACCATAGTCTCTCTCAAACAACCCTGCAACCAAATAATAAAAAGTATCTTGTGTCCTTAACACACCAAATACAATGGGAATTTGTATAGGTGCACTAGTTCAGCGACGAGTGATACAAGTCTAATATGGATAGTAGATATTGATTTTTGTAATAAGAACAATAAAAACTGCAAGGTAGCAATTGATAAAACGGAGCACAAACGATATTGCAATGCTTGAAAATGAGGCCTAGGGTCCGTACTTTCGCTAGTGCAATCTCTCAACAGTGCTAATATCATTGGATCATATAGCCATCCCTCAAAGTGCGATGAAGAATCACTCCAAAATTCCTATCTAGTGGAGAACATAAGAAGAAATTGTTTGTAGGGTACGAAACCACCTCGAAGCTATTCTTTCCGATCGATCTATCCAAGAGTTTGTACTAAAATAACACCAAATAATTTCAGATTCATAATACTCAATCCAACACAAAGAACCACAAAGAGTGCCCAAGATTTCTACCGGAGAAACAAAGACAAGAACGTGCATCAACCCCTATGCGTAGATTACCCCAATGTCACCTCGGGAATCCGCGAGTTGAGTGGCAAAACATATATCAAGTGAATCAAAATAATACCCCATTGTCACCACGGGTATTCATATGCAAGACATATATCAAGTGCTCTCAAATCCATAAAAGTATTCAATCCGATAAAATGAAATCTCAATGGGAAAACTCAATTCATCACAACAAGATAGAGAGGGGGAAACACCATATGATCCAACTATATTAACAATGCCCCCGATACATCAAGATCGTGCCATCAAGAACACGAGAGAGAGAGAGAGAAAGGGATTAAACACATAGCTACTGGTACAAACCCTTAGCCCCGAAAGTGGACTACTCCCTCCTCATCATGGTGGCCGCTGGGATGATGAAGATGACCACCAGTGATGATTCCCCCCTCCGGCAGGGTGCCGGAATGGGGTCTAGATTGGTTTCTTGTGGCTACAGAGGCTTGAGGCGGTGGAACCTATGATCTATGGTAAACCCGAGGGTTTTGGAATATTTGACAATTTATAGGGTGAAGAGGGGGTGCGGGAGGCCACCGAGGTGGGCACAACCCACCTGGGCGTGCCTGGGCCCCCAGACGCGCCCTGGTGGGTTGTGCCCCCTCGGGGCACCCCCAGGTGCTTCTCTGGCCCACTGGATGTCTTCTGGTCCAAAAAATCTCCAAAAAGTTTCGTTGCATTTGGACTCCGTTTGGTATTGATTTTCTGCGATGTAAAAAACAAGCAAGAAACAACAACTGACACTGGGCGCTATGTCAATAGGTTAGTCCCAAAAAATGATATAAAGTTTCTATAAAATGATTGTAAAACATCCAAGAATTATAATATATTATCATGAATACTTCATAAATTATAGATACGTTGGACACGTATCAATGGGTAAGCACTGTGTGCATGCGTCGTGCTAGCTCACACTTCCTTCTCTACTAAGTTTACTATATTAATGTTGTTATATATCCAAACACACTACCGTTTCCCGCCACTCCTCCCATCGGTTTCCCGCCTCTTCTCCATCGTTTTCCCATTGCTAGTGTCAATGCTCATAGAAGGCAAGGAGGGAGTAGGTCCCATAAGGTGACTAGCATGAAACGCCTTAAAGGCAAGGAGGCAATTCCTATCGGCAAGGGGCGGCTTCCCATCCACTAGCCTAATCGAATAGAACGCAGAAGTTAAGCGTGCTCGGGCCGGAGTAGTCTAAGGATGGGTGACCTAGTGGGAAGTTGCATATCTCATATGTCTCTATAGTGACCTATCATGGCGATTATATAAACCTTGGGATCCTTGTTTTGCTAATTTGTAGACTATGTTTTTTGTTGGTTATTTTTTGTTGTAAAAAAATCAAAGAATAATCGACATCTGTAGGCCCACACAAATTATCCCTTTGACCCAACGCACGAGAAGGTTTTACTCTTTGTTCCGTGTGCTATGTTAGAGAAAATCAAGTTTCAACACATGCATTGGACGACACCCAGCCCCTACCCCCTGTCTCGAAGTTGCATTCCCGACATCATATGTATTTAACCTGGCCATGGGGGTACGACGTTTAGTTTTTCATTTTACTGATGTAGTTGGTGCCCATCGAACTTCTGCTTTCAGGATTTGAACAAATCACACACCAGACCCATGCATTTTTTGGGCCGCATGAAGGGTATAGGGGGTGGGTGTTGTGATGGAGCATTTCTCCTTTGTGTGGTTTATAGACGCCGCACATATCTGTGGGCTCCCCCATATCGAGCATGTATTCACCTTGACCGATAATGAGGGGGCCCCACACAATCTATCCCTTTGACCCAACATACGAGAAAGGTTTGACCATGATGGTTTCCTATTGCGATGTGTGCCATGTTAGACCAAATAAAGTTTGAGCGCATGCGTTGGACATCACCCCCCTGATGTCTACTACGCAAGCTTCTTCTTGTAGACTCGTGTTGGGCCTCCAAGCGCAGAGTTTTGTAGGACAGTAGAAATTTTTCCTCAAGTGGATGACCCATGGTTTATCAATCCGTGGGAGGCGTAGGATGAAGATGGTCTCTCTCAAACAACCCTGCAACCAAATAACAAAGAGTCTCTTGTGTCCCCAACACACCCAATACAATGGTAAATTGTATAGGTGCACTAGCTCGGCGAAGGCATGGTGATACAAGTGCAATATGGATGGTAGATACATGTTTTTGTAATCTGAAAATATAAAAACAGCAAGGTAACTAGTAACAAAAGTGAGCAAAAATGGTATTAATGCTTAGAAACAAGGCCTAGGGTTCATACTTTCACTAGTGCAAGTTCTCTCAACAATGATAACATAATTAGATCATATAAAAATCCCTCAACATGCAACAAAGAGTCACTCTAAAGTCACTAATAGCGGAGAACAAACGAAGAGATTATTGTAGGGTACGAAACCACCTCAAAGTTATTATTTCCGATCGATCTATTGGGCTATTCCTATAAGTGTCACAAATAGCCCTAGAGTTCATACTAAAATAACTCCTTAAGACACACATCAACCAAAATCCTAATGTCACCTAGATACTCCAATGTCACCATAAGTATCCGCGTGTTTGATTATACGATATGCATCACACAATCTCAGTTTCATCTATTCGAACCAACACAACGAACTTCAAAGAGTGCCCTAAAGTTTCTACCAGAGAGTCAAGATGAAAATGTGTGCCAACCCCTATGCATAAGTTCACAAGGTCACATAACCCGCACGTTGATCACCAAAACATACATCAAGTAGATCATGTGAATATCGCATTGTCACCACAGATAAGCACATGAAAGACATACATGAAGTGTTCTCAGATCCTTAGACACTCAATCCATTAAGATAACTTCAAAGGGAAAACTCAATCCATTACAAGAAGGTAGAGGGGGAGAAACATCATAATATCCAACTATAATAGAAAAGCTCGTGGTACATCAAGATCATGCCAAATCAAGAACAAGAGAGAGAGAGAGAGAGATCAAACACATAGCTACTGGTACGTATCCTCAGCCTCGAGGGTGAACTATCCCTCCTCATCATGGAGACCACCGGGATGATGAAGATGGCCACCGATGATGGTTTCCGCCTCCGGCAGGGTGCCAGAACAGGGACCCGATTGGTTTTTCGTGACTATAGAGGCTTGCGGCGGTGGTACTCCCGATGTAGATTTATTTCGGGGGGTTTCTATATTTATAGGAATTTTTGGCATCAAGAACAAGTCAGGGGGGTCCACGAGTCAACCACAAGGACGGAGGGTGCGCTTGGGGGGTAGGGCGCGCCCTCCACCCTTGTGAAGGCCTCGTGGCTCTTCTAGCCCAACTCTTTTGCTTCGGGGGCTTCTTCTGGTCCATCAAATATCACCATAAATTTTCAGCTCGTTCGGACTCCGTTTGATATTCCTTTTCTGCGAAACTCAAAAACAAGGAAAAAACAGAAACTGGCACCAGGCTCTAGGTTAATAGGTTAGTCCCAAAAATCATATAAAATAGCATATAAAACATCCAAGATAGACAATATAATAGCATGGAACAATAAAAAAAATTATAGATACGTTGGAGACGTATCAAGCATCCCCAAGCTTAATTCCTGCTCCTCCTCGAGTAGGTAAATGATAAAAACCTAATTTTTGATGTGGAATGCTACCTAACATATTTATCCATGTAATTTATTTATTGTGGCATGAGTGTTTAGATCCATATGATTCAAAATAAAATTTTAATATTGAAGTTAAAACAATAATACTTCAAGCAAACTAACAAGGCAATTATGTCTTCTCAAAATAACATGGCCAAAGAAAGTTATCCCTACAAAATCATATAGTCTGGCTATGTTCCATCTTCATCACACAAAATATTCAAATCATGCACCCCCCCGATGACAAGCCAAGCAATTGTTTCATACTTATGATGTTCTCAAACCTTTTCAACTTTCACGCAATACATGAGCGCGAGCCATGGATATAGCACTATAGGTGGAATAGAAGGTGGTTGTGGAGAAGACAAAAGGAGGGAGATAGTCTCGCATCAACTAGGCATATCAACGGGCTATGGAGATGCCCATCAATAGATATCAATGTGAGTGAGCAGGGATTGCCATGCAATGGATGCACTAGAGCTATAAGTGTATGAAAGCTCAAAAGAGAACTAAGTGGGTGTGCATCCAACTTGCTTGCTCATGAAGACCTAGGGCAATTTGAGGAAGCCCATCTTTGGAATATACAAGCCAAGTTCTATAATGAAAAATTCCCACTAGTATATGAAAGTGATAACATATGAGACTCTCTGTCATGAAGATCATGGTGCTACTTTGAAGCACAAGTGTGGTAAAAGGATAGTAGCATTGCCCCTTCTCTATTTTTCTCTCATTTTTTTGTTTTTTTTGTTTTTTTTGGCCTTTCTCTTTTTTTCCTCACATGGGGCGATGCTCTAATAATGAAGACCATCACACTTTTATTTACTTACAACTCAAAAATTACAACCCGATACTTAGAAACAAAATATGACTCTATATGAATGCCTCCGGTGGTGTACCAGGATGTGCAATGAATCAATAGTGACATGTATAAAAATTATGAATGGTGGCTTTGCCACAAATACGATGTCAACTACATGATCATGCAAAGCAATATGACAATGATGATGTGTGTCATAATAAACGGAACGGTGGATAGTTGCATGGCAATATATCTCGGAATGGCTATGAAATGCCACAATAGGTAGGTATGGTGGCTGTTTTGAGGAAGGTATATGGTGGGTGTATGGTACCGGCGAAAGTTGCACGACACTAGGGAGGCTAGCAATGGCAGAAGGGTGAGAGTGCGTATAATCCATGGACTCAACATTAGTCATAAAGAACTCACATACTTATTGCAAAAATCTATTAGTCATCTAAACAAAGTACTACGTGCATGCTCCTAGGGGTATAGATTGGTAGGAAAAGACCATCATTAGTCCCCGACCGCCACTCATAAGGAAGATAATCAATAAATAAATCATGCTCAGACTTCGTTATATAACGGTTCACCGTGCGTGCATGCTACGGGAATCACAAACTTTAACACAAGTATTTCTACAATCCACAATTACTCACTAGCATGACTCTGATATCACCATTTTCATATCTCAAAATAATCATAAGGAATCAAACTTCTCATAGTATTCAATGCACTGTATATGAAAGTTTTTATTATATCCCTCTTGGATGCCCATCATATTAGGAATAAATTCATAACCTAAGCAAATTACCATGTTGTTTAAGACACTCAAAATAATATAAGTGAAGCATGAGATTTCATTAATTTCTTCAAAATAAAACTACCACCGTGCTCTAAAAAGATATAAATGAAGCACTATAGCAAATGACAAACTATTCCAGAAGATATAAGCAAAGCACAATGAGTAGTTGAATAATTATGTAACTATGTGAAGACTCCTTCTCATAAATAAAATTTTAGATCATAAGTACTTTATTCAAACAACAATAAAAACAATAAAACGACATTGCAAGGATAGCACATATCATGTGAAGAAGCAAAAACTTAGGCTCAACCAAAACTGACTCATAGTTGTTGAAGAAGAAAGGTGAGATGCCTACCGGGGCATCCCCAAGATTAGATGCTTGAGACTTCTTGGAATATTAACTAGAGATGACTTGGGCATCCCCAATCTTGAGCTTTTGTTTCTCCTTAATTCCTCTCATATCACGATTTCCCTAATTCTTAAAAACTTCATCCACACAAAACTCAACAAGAACTCGTGAGATGAGTTAGTATAAATCCATGCTAAACCTTATCATTCTCTACTGTAGAAAATCACTAAAATTATAATTTGATATTACCTACTAAATGCATCTGCGTATTTAACACTCCTATCCTCAAATAGAACCATTAAACAAGCAAACATATGCAAACAATGCAAACATAACAACAATCTATCTAAACAGGATAGTCTATAAAGAATGCAAGAGGAATCATACTTATTTAACTCCAAAAATTCTTAAAAATTACCACACTGTAGATAATTTTGTTTTTACTCATTGTGTAAAAATTTCAAGATTTTATCATGTTCTGACTATTCACCAATATTCAAAACATAACAACAAACTTTCTGTTTTCAAACAACAACATATGGAGTTGCAGAATCAGCATGGTAAAGGCTATACTTGACCTTTTTATTGATACAAAAGATGCAAAACATTACTTTAAATAACATTAAGCAAATCCTAATAAAAGAAAATGACGCTCCAAGCAAAACTCATATCATGTGGTGAATAAAAATATAACTCCAAGGAAGGTTACCGATAGACGAAGATGAAAGAGGGGATGCCTTCCAAGGGATCCACAAGCTTAGGCTATTGGTTGTCCTTGAATATTACCTTGGGGTGCCTTGGGAATCCCTAAGCTTGGGCTCTTGCCACTCCTTATTCCGTAATCCATTGAAACTTCACCCAAAACTTGAAAACTTCACAACACAAAACTTAACAGAAAACTCGTAAGTGCCGTTAGTATAATAAAGCAAATCACCACTTTGGTACTATTGTGACCTCACTCTAAATTTATATTGGTGTTATATCCACTGTATTCCAACTTCCCCATGGTTCATTGCTACATCTTGAGCATGCATTGGTTTTCCCTTGAAGAGGAAAGGGTGATGCAGCAAAGTAGCATAAGTATTTCCCTCCGTTTTTGAGAACCAAGGTATCAATCCAGTAGGAGACTACATGCAAGTCGCCTAGTACCTGCACAAACAAATAAGAACCTTTCAACCAACGCGATAAAGGGGTTGTCAATCCCTTCACAGCCACTTGAAAAAGTGAGATCTGATAAAGATAATAAGATAAATATTGTTGGTATTTTTGTTGTATAGATAGAAAAATAAAGATTGCAAAATAAATAGTAAACTAGAATTGTAGATCGGAAACTTATATGATGTAAAGTAGACCCGGGGGCCATAGGTTTCACTAGTGGCTTCTCTCAAGATAGCATAAATTACGGTGGGTGAACAAATTACTGCCGAGCAATTGATAGAAAAGCGCATAGTTATGATGATATCTAGGCATGATCATGAACATAGGCATCACGTCTGTGTCAAGTAGACCGAAATGATCCTGCATCTACTACTATTACTCCACACATCGACCGCTATCCAGCATGCATCTAGAGTATTAAGTTCATAAGAACAGAGTAAGGCATTAGGCAAGATGAGATGATGTAGAGGGATAAACTCAAGCAATATGATATAAACCCCATCTTTTTATCCTCGATGGCAACAATACAATACGTGCCTTGCTGCCCCTGCTGTCACTAGAAAAGGACACCGCAAGATTGAACCCAAAGCTAAGCACTTCTCCCATTGCAAGAAAGATCAATCTAGTAGGCCAAACCAAACTGATAATTCGAAGAGACTTGCAAAGATATCAAATCATGCATATAAGAATTCAGAGAAGAATCAAATATTGTTCATAGATAATCTTAATCATAAACCCACAATTCATCGGATCTCGGCAAACACACCGCAAAAAGAAATACATCGAATAGATCTCCAAGAACATCGAGGAGAACTTTGTATTGAGAACCAAAGAGAGAGAAGAAGCCATCTAGCAAATAACTATGGACCCAAAGGTCTGTGGTAAACTACTCACACATCATCGGAGAGGCTATGGTGTCGATGTAGAAGCCCTCCGTGGTCGAATCCCCCTCCAGCAGATCGCCGAAAAAGGTCCCCAGATGGGATCTCACGGGTACAGAAGGTTGCGGCAGTGGAAAAGTGGTTTCGTGTCTCCCCTGGATGTTTTCAGGGTATAAGAGTATATATAGGAGAAAGAAGTAGGTCGGTGGAGCTACGAGGGGCCCACGAGGGTGGGGGGCGCGCTGCCCTACCTTGTGGCCGCCTCGTTGCTTCCTTGACCTCTACTCCAATTCTCCTGGATTGCGTTTGTTCCAAAAAAGATCCTCGCGAAGGTTTCATTCCGTTTGGATTCCGTTTTATATTCCTTCTCAGCGAAACACTGAAATAGGTAAAAAACAGCAACTGGCACTGGGCCTCCGGTTAATAGGTTAGTCACAAAATAATATAAAAGTGCATATTAAAGCCCATTAAACATCCAAAACAGACAATATAATAGCATGGGACAATCAAAAATTATAGATACATTGGAGACGTATCATCGTCCCCAAGCTTAATTATTGCTCGTCCTTGAGTTGGTAAATGATAAAAACAGAATTTTTGATGTGGAATGCTACCTAACATAATTTTCAATGTAATTTTCTTTATTGTGGCATGAAAATTCAGATCCAAAAGATTCAAGACAAAAGTTTAATATTGACATAAAAATAATAATACTTCAAGCATACTAATAAAGCAATCAAGTCTTGTCAAAATAACATGGCCAAAGAAAGTTATCCCTACAAAATCATATAGTCTGGCTATGCTCTATCTTCATCACACAAAATATTTAAATCATGCACAATCCCGATGACAAGCCAAGCAATTGTTTCATACTTTTGATGTTCTCAAACTTTTTCAATCTTCACGCAATACATGAGCATGAGCCATGGACATAGCACTATAGGTGGAATAGAATGGTGGTTGTGGAGAAGACAAAAAGGAGAAGATAGTATCACATCAACTAGGCGTATCAACGGGCTATGGAGATGCCCATCAATAGATGTCAATGTGAATGAATAGGGATTGCCATGCAACAGATGCACTAGAGCTATAAGTGTATGAAAGCTCAACAGAAGAAACTAAGTGGGTGTGCATCCAACTTGCTTGCTCATGAAGACCTAGGGCATTTTGAGGAAGCCCATCATTGGAATATACAAGCCAAGTTATATAATGAAAAATTCCCACTAGTATATGAAAGAGACAAAATAGGAGACTCTCTATCATGAAGATCATGGTGCTACTTTGAAGCCCAAGTGTGGAAAAAGGATACTAGCATTGCCCCTTCTCTCTTTTTCTCTTTTTTTTACTTGGGCCTTTTTTCTCTTTTTTATGGCCTCTTTTTTTCGTCCGGAATCTCATCCCGACTTGTCGGGGAATCATAGTCTCCATCATCCTTTCCTCACATGGGAAAATGCTCTAATAATGAAGATCATCACACTTTTATTTACTTACAACTCAAGAATTACAACTCGATATTTAGAACAAAATATGACTCTATGTGAATGCCTTCGGCGGTGTACCGGGATGTGCAATGAATCAAGAGTGACATGTATGAAAGAATTATGAACGGTGGCTTTGCCACAAATACGATGTCAACTATATGATCATGCAAAGCAATATGACAATGATGAAGCGTGTCATAAATAACGGAAAGGTGGAAAGTTGCATGACAATATATCTCGGAATGGCTATGGAAATGCCATAATAGGTAGGTATGGTGGCTGTTTTGAGGAAGGTATATGGTGGGTTTATGGTACCGGTGAAAGTTGCGCGGTACTAGAGAGGCTAGCAATGGTGGAAGGATGAGAGTGCGTATAATCCATGGACTCAACATCTCTACCAATATAAAAAGACCCAAAGAGGTAGATCCAACTGATCTCGGCCATCAAACTAAGTCAATCCAACGGCCTAGACTGCTCCAATGGCGAGCGTTTAATGTGTTTAACATGCAATTAATATTATACCGAATATTGCACCAATCACAAAATTAACACACAAATAATAGCATACCTAACATCCGTGTGCAATAAATATATTGCCTAAATATTAACGTGCAATGCACGTGCACATTTACTAGTTAGTCATAAAGAACTCACAGACTTATTGCAAAAATCTATTAGTTATCGAAACAAAGTACTACGCGCATGCTCCTAGGGGGATAGATTGGTGGGAAAAGACCATCGCTCATCCCCGACTGCCACTCATAAGGAAGACAATCAATAAATAAACCATGCTCCGACTTCATCACATAACGGTTCACCATACATGCATGCTATGGGAATCACAAACTTTAACACAAGTATCTCTCAAATTCACAACTACTCAGCTAGCATGTCTCTAATATTACCATCTTCATATCTCAAAACAATCATCAAGTATCAAACTTCTCATAGTATTCAATGCACTTTATATGAAAGTTTTTATTATACCCATCTTGGATGCCTATCATATTAGGACTAATTTCATAACCAAAGCAAATTACCATTCTGTTCTATAGGACTCCCAAATTAATATAAGTAAAGCATGAGGGATCAATAATTTCTATAAAATAAAACTACCACCGTGCTCTAAAAAGATACAAGTGAAGCACTAGAGCAAAATTATCTAGCTCAAAAGATATATGTGAAGCACATAGAGTATTCTAATAAATTCCGATTCATGTGTGTGTCTCCAAAAGGGTGTGTACAGCCAGGATGATTGTGGTAAACTAAAAAGCAAAGACTCAAATCATATAAGACGCTCCAAGCAAAACACATATCATGTGGTGAATAAAAATATAGCCTCAAGTAAAGTGACCGATAGACGAAGACGAAAAGAGGGGATGCCTTCCAGGGTATCCCCAAGCTTAGGCTTTTGGTTGTCCTTGAATTTTACCTTGGGGTGCCTTGGGCATACCCAAGCTTAGGCTCTTTCCACTCCTTATTCCAAAATCCATCAAAACTTTACCCAAAAAGTTGAAAACTTCACAACACAAAACTCAACAGAAAATCTCATGAGCTCCGTTAGTATAAGAAAACAAACCATGACTTTAAGGTACTGTAATCAACTCATTCTTTATTTATATTTGTGTTAAACCTACTGTATTCCAACTTCTCTATGGTTCATACCCCCCGATACTAGCCATAGATTCATCAAAATAAGCAAACAACACACGAAAAACAGAATCTGTCAAAAACAGAACAGTCTGTAGCAATATGTAAGTTTTAAAATACTTCTGTAACTCCAAAAATCCTGGGAAATTAGGACATCCTAAATAATTTTTATATTAATCTACAGAAGTTGGAATCAGTATTTTATTACTCTCTGGTAACAAATGAAAATTATTCTCGTGAGCGCATACTTTCTGTTTTTTACAGCAAGATCAAATAACAATCACCCAAGAAGATCCTAAAGGCTTTACTTGGCACAAACACTAATTAAAACATAAAAACACAATCATAACAGAGGATAGATGATTTATTTATTACTAAACAGGAACAAAAAGCAAGGAACAAAAATAAAATTGGGTTGCCTCCCAACAAGCGCTATCGTTCAACGCCCCTAACTAGGCATAAAAACAAGAATAGACCTAGGTATTGTCATCTTTGGTATGCAATCCATATGTGGCTCTCATAATAGATTCATAAGGTAATTTAACCTTCTTTCTAGGAAAGTGTTCCATGCCTTTCCTTAATGGAAGTTGGAATCTAATATTTCCTTCTTTCATGTCAATAATTGTTCGTTCTAAGGAAAGGTCTACCAAGAATAATAGGACATGTAGGATTGCAATCTATATGAAGAACAATGAAATCTACGAGCACATAATTCCTATTTGCAACAATAAGAACATCATTAATCCTTCCCATAGGTTTCTTAATGGTGGAATCCGCAAGATGCAAATTTAAAACACTATAATCAAATTCACGGAAACCTAACACATCACACAAAGTTTTTGGAATTGTGGAAACACTAGCACCCAAATCACATAAAGCATAGCATTCATGATCTTTAATTAATTTTAATAGTAGGTTCCCACTCATCATAAAGTTTTCTAGGGATAGAAACTTCTAATTCAAGCTTTTCTTTATGGGATTGCATTAAAGCATCAACGATATGTTTGGTAAAAGCTTTGTTTTGATCATAAGCACGAGGAGAATTTAACACGGATTGCAACAAGGAAATACAATCTATCAAAGAGCAATTATCATAATTAAATTCCTTGAAATCCAAAATAGTGGGTTCATTGCTATGTAAAGTTTTGACCTCTTCAATCTGACTTTTACTAATTTTTGCATCAAGATCTAAAAACTCCGAATCATTGGGACGCCTTTTAACTAAAGTTGAATCATCTCCAGTCCCATCTTTAACAAGATTAATATTGGAAAACAAAGATTTAATAGGAGACACACCAATCACTTTTAGATCATCATCATTATTTTCATGACAACTAGAAGAACACGCTTTCACAAAGCAATATTTTTTAGCACGCATCCTAGCGGTTCTTTCTTTGCACTCATCAATGGAAATTCTCATGTCTTTGAGAGACTCATTGACATCATGCTTAGGTGGAATAGATCTAAGTTTCAAAGAATCAACATCAAGAGAAATTCTATCCACGTTCCTAGCCAACTCATCAATCTTAAGCAATTTTTCTTCAATCAAAGCATTGAAATTCTTTTGCGAATTCATAAATTATTTAACACTAGTCTCAAAATAAGAGGGAATATTATTAAAATTTCCATAAGAATTGTTGTAGGAATTACCATAATTATTAGAGGAATTACTAGGGAACGACCTAGAATTAAACTTTCCTCTATATGCGTTGTTACCAAAATTGTTCCTACCAACAAAATTCACATCCATAGATTCGTTATTATTCTCAATCAAAGTGGACAAAGGCATATCATTAGGATCAGAAGAAACACTCTTATTAGCAAATAACTTCATAAGTTCATCCATCTTTCCACTCAAAACATTAATCTCTTCTATCGCATGAATTTTTTTACTAGTAGATCTTTCGGTGTGCCATCGAGAATAATTAACCATAATATTATATACGAGTTTAGTAGCTTCTCCTAAAGTGATTTCCATAAAAGTGCCTCCCGTAGCCGAATCTAAAAGATTTCTAGAAGCAAAATTCATTCCAGCACAAAATTTCTGTATAATCATCCATAAATTCAAACCATGTGTAGGGCAATTACGTATCATTAATTTCATCCTCTCCCAAGCTTGTGCAACATGCTCATGATCAAGTTGCTTAAAATTCATAATATCATTTCTACGAGAGATGATCTTAGCGGGAGGAAAATACTTAGAGATAAAAGCATCTTTGCACTTATTACATGAATCAATACTATTTTTAGGCAAAGAAGAGAACCAAGTTTTAGCACGATCTCTAAGTGAAAATGGAAATAGCTTCAATTTAACAATATAATTATCCACATATTTATTCTTTTGCGTATCACATAAATCAACAAATTTGTTTAGATGGGTAGCGGCATCTTCACTAGGAAGGCCAGCAAATTGATCTTTCATGACAAGATTCAGCAAAGCGGTATTAATCTCACAAGATTCAGCATCGGTAAGAGGAGAAATCGGAGTGCTAATAAAATCATTGTTGTTGGTATTGGATAAGTCACATAATTTAGAATTATCTCGAGCCATCATGACAAACAATCAATCCAACACACAATCACACAAGAGGCAAGCGAAATAAGGCAAACGGAAAAAGGGCGAACGGAAAAGAGGCGAATAAAACGGCAAGGGTGAAGTGGAGGAGAGGAAAACGAGAGGCAAATGGCAAATAATGTAATGCGAGGGATAAGAGTTTGTGATCGGTACTTGGTATGTCTTGGCTTGAGTGTAGATCTCCCCGGCAACGGTGCCAAAAATCCTTCTTGTTACCTCTTGAGCATGCGTTGGTTTTCCCTTGAAGAGGAAAGGGTGGTGCAGCAAAGTAGCGTAAGTATTTCCCTCAGTTTTTGAGAACCAAGGTATCAATCCAGTGGGAGACTACATGCAGGTCGCCTAGTACATGCACAAACAAATAAGAACCTTGCAACCAACGCGATAAATGGGTTGTCAATCCCTTCACGGCCACTTGAAAGTGAGATCTGATAAAGATAATAAGATAAATATTGTTGGTATTTTTGTTGTATAGATAGAAAAATAAAGATTGCAAAATAAATAGTAAACTAGAATTGTAGATCGGAAACTTATATGATGTAAAGTAGACTCGGGGGCCATAGGTTTCACTAGTGGCTTCTCTCAAGATAGCATAAATTATGGTGGGTGAACAAATTACTGCCGAGCAATTGATAGAAAAGCGCATAGTTATGATGATATCTAGGCATGATCATGAACATAGGCATCATGTCCGTGTCAAGTAGACCGAAACGATTCTGCATCTACTACTATTACTCCACACATCGACCGCTATCCAGCATGCATCTAGAGTATTAAGTTCATAAGAATAGAGTAATGCATTAGGCAAGATGAGATGATGTAGAGGGATAAACTCAAGCAATATGATATAAATCCCATCTTTTTATCCTCGATGGCAACAATACAATACGTGCCTTGCTGCCCCTGCTGTCACTGGAAAAGGACACCGCAAGATTGAACCCAAAGCTAAGCACTTCTCCCATTGCAAGAAAGATCAATCTAGTAGGCCAAACCAAACTGATAATTCGAAGAGACTTGCAAAGATATCAAATCATGCATATAAGAATTCAGAGAAGAATCAAATATTGTTCATAGATAATCTTAATAATAAACCCACAATTCATCGGATCTTGGCAAACACACCAGAAAAAGAATTACATCGAATAGATCTCCAAGAACATCGAGAAGAACTTTGTATTGAGAACCAAAGAGAGAGAAGAAGCCATCTAGCTAATAACTATGGACCCAAAGGTCTGTGGTAAAATACTCACACATCATCGGAGAGGCTATGGTGTTGATGTAGAAGCCCTCTGTGATCGAATCCCCCTCCGGCAGATCGCCGGAAAAGGTCCCCAGATGGGATCTCACGGGTACAGAAGGTTTCGGCGGTGGAAAAGTGGTTTCGTGGCTCCCCTCGATGTTTTCAGGGTATAAGAGTATATATAGGCGAAAGAAGTAGGTCGGTGGAGCTATGAGGGGCCCACGAGGGTGGGGGCGCGCCGCCCTACCTCGTGGCCGCCTTGTTGCTTCATTGACCTCTACTCCAAGTCTCCTGGATCGCGTTTGTTCCAAAAAAGATCCTCACAAAGGTTTCATTCTGTTTGGATTCCGTTTGATATTCCTTTTCTGCGAAACACTGAAATAGGCAAAAAACAGCAACTGGCACTGGGCCTCCGGTTAATAGGTTAATCCCAAAAATAATATAAAAGTGCATATTAAAGCCCATTAAACATCCAAAACAGATAATATAATAGCATGGAACAATAAAAATTATAGATACGTTGGAGACGTATCATTCATACCCTCCGATACTACTCATAGATTCATCAAAATAAGCAAACAACACATAAAAAAACTGAATCTGTCAAAAACAGAACTGTGTGTAGTAATCTGTAACTCTCGAATACTTATGCAACTCGAAAAATTCTTAAATTTTGGACAACCTAAGAAATTTGTTTATTAATCTTCTTAAAAAATAATCAGTATTTTATCACGCTTCTGTTAAAAATAAGAATTGTTTTCCTGAGTGCAAAAGTTTCTGTTTTTCAGCAAGATGAAATCAACTATCACCGTAAGCCATCCCAAAGGTCTTACTTTGCACTTTATTGAAACAAAAGCTATAAAACATGATTACTATAGTAGCATAATCATGTGAACATACAAAAACAATAGGTATAAATGTTGGGTTGTTTCCCAACAAGCGCTTTTCTTTAAGGCCTTTTTAGCTAGGCATGGTGATGTCAATGATGCTCACATAAAGGATAAGAGTTGAAATATAAAGGGAGCATCATGAAGCATATGACTAGCACATTTAAGTCTAACCCACTTCCTATGCATAGGGATTTTGTGAGCAAACAACTTATGGGAATAGGAATCAACTTGCATAGGACGGTAAAACAAGCATAACTTCAAGATTTTCAACATATAGAGAGGAAACTTGATATTATTGCAACTCCTACAAGCATATAATCCTCCCTCATAATAATTTTCAATAGCATAATGTATGAATTCAACAATATAACTATCACATAAACCATTGTTTTCATTATCCACAAGCATAGGAATTTTATTACTCTCCACATAAGCAAGATTCTTCTCATTCATAGTAGTGCGAGCAAACTCAACAAAATAGCTATCATGTGAGGCATAATCTAATTGAAAATTAAAATCATGATGACAAGTTTCATGGTTATCATTATTCTTTATAGCATACATGTCATCACAATAATCATCATAGATAGCAACTTTGTTCTCATAATCAATTGGAACCTTTTCCGAAATAGTGGATTCATCACTAAATAAAGTCACGACCTCTCCAAATCCACTTTCATAAATATATAAGATTCAACACCCTCCAAAATAGTGGGATCATTACTTCCTAAAGTTGACACTCATCCAAACCCACTTTCATCACTATAATCATCATAAATAGGAGGCATGCTTTCATCATAATAAATTTTCTCATCAAAACTTGTGGGGCAAAAAATATCATCTTCATCAAGCATAGCATCCCCAAGCTTGTAGCTTTGCATATCATTAGCATCATGGATATTCAAGAAATTCATACTAAAAACATTGCAATCATGCTCATCATTCAACTATTTTATGCCAAACATTTTAATGCATTCTTCTTCCAACACATTGGCACAATTATCAGAATCCTTATTTTCATGAAAGGCATTAAAAAGATGAAGCATATGACGCAACCTCAATTTCATTTTTTGTAGTTTTCTTTTTATAGACTAAACTAGTGATAAAACAAGAAACTAAAAGATTCAATTGCAAGATCTAAAGATATACCTTCAAGCACTAACCTCCCCGGCAACGGCGCCAGAAAAGAGCTTGATGTCTACTACACAACCATCTTCTTGTAGACTCGTGTTGGGCCTCCAAGCGTAGAGTTTTGTAGGACAATAGCAAATTTCCCTCAAGTGGATGACCTCAGGTTTATCAATCCGTGGGAGGTGTAGGATGAAGATGGTCTCTCTCAAACAACCCTGCAACCAAATAACAAAGAGTCTCTTGTGTCCCCAACACACCCAATACAATGGTAAATTGTATAGGTGTACTAGTTCGGCGAAGAGATGGTGATACAAGTGCAATATGGATGGTAGATATAGGTTTTTGTAATATGAAAATATAAAAATATCAAGGTAACTAGTAATAAAGTGAGCAAAAGAAATATTGCAATGCTTAGAAACAAGGCCTAGGGTTCATACTTTCACTAGTGCAAATTCACTCAACACTGACAACATAATTAGATCAGATAACAATCCCTCAATGTGCAACAAAGAGTCACTCCAAAGTCACTAATAGCGGAGAACAAACGAAAAGATTATTGTATGGTACGAAACCACCTCAAAGTTATTCTTTCTGATCGATCTATTGGGCTATTCCTATAAGTGTCACAAACAGCCCTAGAGTTCATACAAAAATAACACCTTAATACACACATCAACCAAAACCCTAATGTCACCTAGATATACCAATGTCACCACAAGTATCAGCAGGTTTCATTATACGATATGCATCACACAATCTCAGATTCATCTATTCGAACCAACACAAAGAACTTCAAAGAGTGCTCTAAAGTTTCTACTGGAGAGTCAAGACGAAAACGCGTGCCAACCCCTATGCATAAGTTCACAAGGTCACATAACCCGCAAGTTGATCACCAAAACATACATCAAGTAGATCACGTGAATATTGTCACCATAGATAAGCACATGCAAGACATCCATCAAGTGTTCTCAAATCCATAAAGACTCAATCCGATAAGATAACTTCAAAGGGAAAACTCAATCCATTACAAGAAGGTAGAGGGGGAGAAACATCATAAGATCCAACTATATTAGCAAAGCTCACGGTACACCAAGATCATGCCAAATCAAGAACACGAGAGAGAGAGAGAGAGAGAGAGAGAGAGAGAGATCAAACACATAGCTATAGGTACATACCCTCAACCCCAAGGGTGAACTACTCCCTCCTCGTCATGGAGACCGCCGGGATGATTAAGATGGCCACCGGTGATGGTTTCCCTCTCCGGCAGGGTGCCGAAACAGGGTTCCGATTGGTTTTTCGTGGCTACAGTGGCTTGCGGCGGCGGAACTCCCGATCTAGGTTTATTTCTGGGGGTTTCTATATGTATAGGAAGTTTTGGCGTTCATAACAAGTCAGGGGGTCCATGAGTCAACCACAAGGACGGAGGGCGCGCCCTCCACCCTTGTGGAGGCCTCGTGGCTCTTTTGGCCCTACTCTTTTGCTTCAGGGGCTTCTTCTAGTCCATAAAAAATCACCGTAAATTTTCAGCTCGTTTGGACTCCGTTTGATATTCCTTTCTTGCGAAACTCAAAAACAAGGAAATGCATAAACTGGCACTGGGCTCTAGGTTAATAGGTTAGTCCCAAAAATCATATAAAATAGCATATAAAACATCAAAGATAGATAATATAATAGCATGGAACAATAAAAAATTATAGATATGTTGGAAACGTATCACCCTCCCCCCACCCCCGCCTTGAAGTTGGGCAACTGACATCGTACGTATTGAACCTGGCTTGGGGTCGGGTACGGTGTTCGGTTTGTAATGTAGTTGGTGCCCCATCGAAGTTGTGCATATTTTTGGGTTGCACCCATACATATTTTCGGGCCGCATGCAGTGTATACGGGGTCATCTGATCGACCATGTCTCCCTTGTGCGGTTTTTTGTGACGACACGCATATCTGTGGGCTCCCCGAGTGTATACATGTATCATCCCTTTGACTGATAACGAGGGGTATGTGTTGGCCATGAATGGATTCTTCCTAGTTCGTGTTAGGGCCGGTCACCGTCACATGTCTATCAACCAAAGCTCAAGCTCATGCATTGTCAGGATTCCCTCCCACATGCTCGGATTGCTGGGTTAAACCGACACTATACCCTGCGTATCTCGTCCTTAACTACCTGGCTTCCATGGTTGTTGTATGTATCGAGAGGCAGGCGCCACATCTAAATTCTACATTATTCAATATTGAAAACACACATCACCCCTTCCAACGTACACTGGTGCGCGTCGGTCCTAAACAAATGGTTTTTTACCCCTTTCCTCGACAGCATTTGGAACCGTCACCAAGTGAGTGTGGGCAATAGGGGGGGTCCTTCCCACACGACCCAAAAACCATTGGGGATATGCCCTCCTGGCACACACGCTCGTCAAAATGAGGTCGTGTGCGACCGGCGAGCACTCAAATATAGAAATACGTACAATAGTGCTCAAAAAATACAATTACACAGGAAAAATCATTTCTGGTCATAAGTACATCCCACACAGTCAGTCATCACTAAACATTTCCGTTCGTATATACATCCCACACAGTCACTACAAGGAAAACGTTTGCACAAGGTGGCGTAACACAAACAATTTTGAAGAGAATGTCGTGTGTGATTATTCATTGATCCAACATGGTTTATTCCTAGAAACTGTGCTTTTCCTTAGGTCGTCGCCCACGGTGTTTTCTCATTAACCGTTTGCAATAAGAAAACCCAATTAGCAAGATAATTGGCCAATTAGTGGGCTAATTGGCCTATTATTAGTAATTCATTTACTAATCTAATTGACATTCATATTAAGCACATAATATATTCCATTTCCATATTAAGGAAGCAGGATTTCATAATTGAAATACATCGGAGTACAACATGATATAGCTTCAGCACCCAGCTACCCCATTACACAACTGCACCAGCAGCAAGTTTCACATGCAACATCTAGAACCTTTCAAAATTAGGATGCTAATTTGTCGGTGTACAAAAGTAGGGGCTCTCCTTTTGACCCCTTTACATGTGCATGGGCAGTCAGAGCCACGCGCCGCGGCCACACTTAGCAGGGCAGAGGAGGGAAGCCGGAGAGAAGCCGAAGCACAAGACAACCAAGGCGACGCCAAGACCAGAAGCGCAGGAGAGCAAGAGGGCGAGGTGGACTCCCTCGGCAAGATCCTTGTCGAGGCAGCCTCCGCAGCCCCGGCAAGGGCCTTGCCGGGGCAACTTGCCCAACACCAGCAGAGCGAGCCACCCTTGATCCCACAGGCTCCAACCCAATCAACTACATTGGAGCCAAGGTTCAGGAGGCGCCTCAGTGGTGGCATGCAAATCTCCGTCAAGATCATAAACATATGAGTTCAGATGAGGACCAGAAGACAGCGACCCTCGGCAGGATCCTAGCCAAGGAAATCCACAAGACCCTCGGCAAGACTCTTGCCGGGGATGACAGCAACCCCACAGCAAGACCCTTGCCGGGCCCCCGACAAGACCCTTGCAGAGGGCATCAGCAGGGCCACTGCCAGGCCTGCGCTAGCCAAGACTCCACCGCCGTCCCCATGTAGCTGCCAGCTCAACCAGCTAAGCAGGTGCCTGCGTGGCGATGTGAGCCCCCTACACCAACACTGCAAGCTCCTACGTGGTGGCATGCAAGTCTTCCTGAAGGCTCCACCACCACACCATCCTAGCAGCCAGCCAACGTGGCGCCACGACGCCCTGTCAGCTCGGAAGCGTGTCAAGGCCAGGCGAGGCGGTGATAGCTGGGACGTGCTTCCCTGGCGTCCCTGATAAAGCAAGGGGGCACGTCGGCAGCGCATTAAATGCGTTTGTCCGACGGTCCCAAAGGATAGGCTCATTGACTGTAGACCTTTCCACCTCCTGTGTGCCACTGTGGCGGCCCCTTTTTGCCTATAAAAGGAGGCCGGAGGCGACCAGGAGAGGGATTCGGCTCTTTTGGGCAAAGTTGCACCCCGTAGCTAGCTCAAGAACACTCAAATACATCCACCAAAGTAGGACTAGGGTATTACGCATCTTCGCGGCCCGAACTTGGGTAAACGATCCGTGTGCTTCCTTTTAGACCTGCTCTTTGTGCAACCTTGCGCTCGCCAACCGTAGAAGGGATCCTAGTGACCCCATAGGTGTCGTTCCCACCGAAATCTTTGGGTCGGAGACATGGTCGACGTGACCCCGCTCGACGCTCTCGTCGTCGTGGTCGCTGCCCTCCTCATCACTCTCGCTTGAAGAGGAATCTTCATCGTCGGAAGAGCTCTCCATGCAGAACTTCAAGTGAGTTTCGAGATCTCCAAAGACCTTGATGGAAAGCAGGCTGCCCTCCATTAACTTGAAGTAGAGGACAAGCCCCATCGTCA